>CM066738.1:8851071-10199642 GCA_033961575.1 Aselliscus stoliczkanus | reverse complement strand
GTGCTCACCCATGACCCAATCAATCGCTGAGCCTAGGGGAAGGAATATGTCAATTGGCCATGTCTAGGTCACACGCCTCACGCCAGGAATGAGAAGGTGAGGTCAGAGCTGTCCAAACCATATGAACTGAGAGTGGAGAGGGCTGCTTCCTCAAAAGAAAACTGAGGCGGTGTTACCAGAAGACAGGGGTGAGGAGGCTGGGAGGGTAGGAACTGGCAGTTGCTTGTTACAGAGCGGGAGACAGTGCATTTCGGGGAACTCAAAGTAAAAGGGTGCTGAGACATTAAATAGGAGGGGGAGGGAGGAAGTGACTGAGGATGTGCTGCAGAACACTTAGATTTTTAGTCACTAAGCTTGGGGGTCTCTATGATCCACTATCAAAAAAAAAAAAAGACCTTTTGTGAATCATCTCACTAGTGTACGGAAACCACTGAAGGATTTCAGGTGGCAGGTCCGAACTGCATCCCAGAAAAGTTCTTTTGATAATGAGGAGGATGGATGCTCAGGGGGCTGGGCAATGAGGTTCAGAGAAGAAGGTGGGGTTTGGATCCTCCTGAAAGACATTTCCTGATGAGCCTGGGCCTGTTGGAGTGGAGACAGAGGGATCCAAGGGGACAGTGGGAAATTTGGTCTGGCTCCAGCCAGCTCAGCTGGCACGATGTTATCTGCGTCTCCGAGGCTGGGTGAGCAACCTTAAAACCTCCCCCCTCTACTCCTTTTTAAAGCCACAACTGATAAGCTAGAATTTCTTCCTCACTCAGAAGATGGGATAGCCTTTGTTTTGAGAAACTCCGCCATCTGGTGGTACCTTTTTGCAATGCCAGCTTGTGCTCATATTTCCTTTGTTGTCACTAAGGCAAGATTTGCTCATTCAGTGTTCACGGATTCGTTTGGTCCTGTGTGCCAGGTACTGTGGTTGGTGCTGGGATTCAGCAGGGAACATGGACGCTGTCTCCATGGATCTGACATTCTAGTGAAAGAGGCTGACAAGATGTGAATAATCACATGAATGTGGAGTCACAACCCTAGGCCTAGGTGAGGTGTGATGACAGTTCCCTGGGGATGTCACACGTGCATGCTGCTTGGTGACTTCACAGATGCCAGAGACATGGAAATGTTACTGGGAAATGATGTTGAAACTTCGGCTCTTGTTTTCCTGAAGGAAAGACTTCAATCAAGAGACAGAAATTCCTGCAGAATGAACAGCAGAAGTTTATTAGTAAAAGAGAGTATACTCTGAAACATGGAGGGGATTGATGCAAGGGAGGGAAGCAGCCCCGCCTTACATTGCATGAAGGCTTTTATTTCTATGTGTAGAATTACCTCCCCCCTCCCTTCTCTTATCTCTCCTACTTCCCCTGAGATGCCTAGTCCTCTGGCATTTAGCAATGCATTTCTTTGATTTAGGGGCATGTGTAAACACACCCCTTTGGTTTTTTGGGGGATGTATAAATATATCCCTTTGGAGTGTATGAAAACCTGGAATCCTGTTGGGCTAGTGAGGTATTGGTGACAAATATGATGGGTTCCCTGATAAGCAGGATGTCTTCCTCTCTTCTAATGCATTTCTTTGATTTAAGGGCATGTGTAAACACATCCCCTTGGCTTTGGGGGACATGTAAACATATCCCTTAGGGGTATGTGTAAGCCTGGAATCCTGTTGGGCTAGTAAGGTATTGATGGTCCTGACAAACAGGATGTGTTCCCTCCTTCTCTGACTTTTAACAACATATCTCTTTGATTTAGAGGTATGTGTGAGCCTGGAGTCCTGCTGGGCAGCTGCCAGGGGTCTTGACCCAGGTAGGAGCTGCAGCAAGGGGCTTTCTAATGGGGCACAATTTCTCCTTCTCCTGATCATTTCTATCTATTTACCTACCCTATCAGAAAGACTATGCATAGGATGGTATATGCCTAATTTTCTGCAAAACTTCTCACTGTCTCTGTCAGACAGGGCAGGATAGGGCATCATGGTGGGATGCCCCCCAGTCTAGCTGCCTTTCCAGTGCTTAAATATGGTCTGCAGTCTTCCTGCCAGGTTTTCCAACCACCCCGTGAACACTCTCAGTGACACAAAACTCATTTCTTCTAGTAGCTCCTTCTAATGTAGATTATACTCTCGCCCCTGGACAACTGCAGCAAGCCATCTTGCTGGCCTCCTTGCTTCTGGCCTCACCCCCTACCCAGCAGCCAGAGACATCCTGTTAAAACCTTAAATGTGATAATGTCACTTCTTTGCTCAGAATTGGGCAGTAGCTTTTCTTTGTGCGTGTAATAAAATCCAACCTCCTGACAATAATCATCAAAGTCCCGTATGCTATCGCTCTCTGTTCCCCCTCTGACATCACCATGTTCCCTCCTATTTGTTCTGTTCCAGTCACACTGGCCTCCTCACCGTCCTTCCAGCATCCAACCTGGACCTGCCTCAGGGCCTTTGCACTGTCTGTTCCCTCTGCCTGGAATATTCCCCATGTCCTCCCTCTCCCACAAGATACCTACACAGCTCCCTCCCTCACCTCCTGAGGTTTTCTTTGTCCTGGAGATCTTCTTTGACCCCTCCAAACAGTTCTTATCACCCCACTCCTGCTATCCTTATTCTGCTTTGTTTTTTCTCAGAGCATGGGTCACTAGTTGAAATAACATCATGTATTGTTTGTCTTTCTCCTGCAGAATGTCAGCTTCTCGAGGGCAGGGGCTTTTTCTGCTTTGTTCATCTGTGTTCCCAGCCCCTGACCCAGTGCTTGGCATGTGTAGGCCGTAAATAGTTGTTGAATAAATGCGTGAAGACCACTGTCGTATTGAGCATTTACAATCTGCTCAGTGCTTTCCATTGATCATTGCACCAGTTTGAATCCATGTTTGGTGACTCCAACATCTTGGCTCGGCTCAGATATTCTGCCCTCTGAAGCCCCACTTGCCTCCTCTGTGAGATGATTTGACAATAGTACAAATACATATAGGAGTATGGTTCTGGGAAGTGACAGATGGTAAGCCCATAGGAGTTGAATGGAAGAGAATTTGATGAGGGTTCTATTCACAATGGGGCACAGGAGGAAATGGAGTTATTGGAGCCTGGTGAGAGCAGGATGCATGACTGAGGGTCCTCTAACCCAGGGGCGAGGCTGAGGCTGGGAGAGGGGGCCATAAACACCTGACTCTCGTCCCTGCTTGTGTCCCCGTGGGCTGAACTCAACTGGCAGCTCGGGGTCAGGGAGCCTCTGCCCTGCATAGACTTCCGGGAGGGCACAGTCTCCTAAGAATGCTGTGAGGGTTGCATGAAGTCGGGTATGTGACTGCCTGAGCGGCCAGAAGCAACGCTCTCTGTGTCCACAACACAGTCACCTCACTCCCTCTGTTCAAGGATGTACACTCTTCCTCACATTTTCATGTTGCTGAACAAAGACAGGTCTCATAGCTGATGAGTGCTTTTCATGACCACAGACCTGTCTTTCCTGGTCCCCACTGTGTCTCCTGGCTCACAGTAGTCGCTCAGGAAATATTTGAGTGAATTAATTTTGACAGTAGGAGTTGTCTTGTGGATGCGTGCATGTGCACGTGTGTGTGTGTCAGTGTCAAGGTTTGCTGGCACATCCGTGGAAATTCTCTCTCTGGGGAAGTCTGTAGATTCCGCCTTTCAGCCAGACCGCCCTTCCTGTCTGGTTTGACCCAGTCGTGGTGTGGGATTATGGACCTGGATAAAGAAGCTGAAGGTCCCTGAGGCCACATCATCGGAAAACACCTGCTCATTGGGCTTCTGATTGTTTGGGGGGGGGCACCTGGAGTATCTCAAGGACATGGGCCCCAGGACCTTCCTTCTTTTATTATGATGAAATATTTCAGACATACTCCAATGTAGAGAGAATAACATAACAAACCCTTCTGAAAACCCAAGAAACAAGCCTTGACAGAAGGTCCTGGGGTTCCTTCCTTCCTTCCTTCTCTCCTCATAGGTAACCATTGTGCCGAACTTGGTATTTATGTCCGCGCGCGCATGCGCACGCATGTGAAACTGCACAGGTCGGTTCTCAGGTTTCACAGCAGTAGTTACACCGCTATGAGCACTGAACTGACGAATATTGAACCATTGCTCCTAGGGGAAATACGTACACACATGATCTCACATAGACTATAATCTTAAGTCGTAAAACAACTCATTCTGGTAGATTCTATTTTCTTTGCTTTATAAAAGGGAAAAACGAGGTTCAGAGTGTTAAGTGACTGGCCCGAGGCCACAGGTGCTAGAGCTGCCCTTGCTGCTTTCTCTTCCAGCGGTCTCCTGCGTCGTGGCGGAGTGGAGCGGCTGGAGTCGCTGTGTCAAGCCCTGTCAGATCTCCTACCGTGTCCGCCAGAGGCATGTCCTGCAGGAGCCAAGGAACGGGGGTGCTCTCTGCCCTCCTCTGGAAGAGCGAGCTGGCTGTGTGGAGTACCGCAGCCGCCAGGGAGTGGAGTGCCAGCAGTCCTTGAGTGAGTCGAGGTGGCCACCAGGGGCAGCTGTCAGATCCTGTGTGGGGTCTGCGTTTCGGGTGGGAGTTTGCTTTCCTAGTGCCCTGACCCCGTCTCCTCACTGTGTGAATGAGGTCAGAAGCTCTCACTTCCCCTGGGCATCTCAGCATCTTCTTTCTACTCATCTCCCAGTTTGAACCGGTCAGGACTTTGAATGCACATCGTGGGCAACCCAACTTAAACTGACCTGAGCAAAAAAGTGCGGCTCATGAAATTAAAGTTCCAGTGGTGCATTCAGGCAGAGCTGGATCCAGGGGCACAAGCAACGTTGCCCGGAACCTCTCTTCATCTCTCAGCTCCTTTGACTTGGCCTCATTCTCAGGCAGGCTCTTCCCCTGTAGTAGTCTTTCATAGCTCCGGGTTTCCCTCCAGCCAGCCTAACAGCTGGAAGAAAAGGCCTCTTTACCCATATTTTTGGCAAATGTCCTGGGATATAGTCTCATTGGCTTGACCTGGGTCATGTATCCACTGCGCAACCAATCAATATGGCCACAGTGATGGGACACTCTGATTGGTCGAGCCTGGGCACATGCTTCCTTTGAAGCTGGGAGGTGGGGGGGTCAGTCCCATCTGAATGAGTAGGGGAGGAGTGTTCTCCAAAGGAAAACGGGGGAGAATGGATGCAAGGTAGGCAATACTGCAGATGTTGGCTACATTGCACACTTTGACAAAAGGTTTTTATAACACTACAAAAAATAGGTGATGCCCATTTTATAGCTGAAGAAATTGACCAAGAGAGTGAAAGTGGTTTCTACAGAAGGGGTGAAATAGTAGACAGCAGGGCTAAATTGTTCCCTTCCAGTTTCTCCCCATGCTACAGCCTGGGAGAGAGGGGAGGTCACTCCATAACACAATTCTTACCTTGGTGTCACCCTCCTGCTTTAAATTCTCCAATAGCTCCCCAGCGCCCTCAGGGTGAAACCCAGGCTCCCCATCATGGTCAATAAGCTCCACATGCTCTGGCTTTTGCCTCCTGTGACCTCATCTCCTTCCTCCCTCTGCCCACATTGTAAAGGATCATTCTGATGATTGTGGGACAGTGGGTCAGAGGGCAGCAGAGGGACCAAGGAAGAGGTGAATGCAGTCAGGTGTGGGTGAGAAAGGATTGTGGCTGGACCAGGGTGGTGGCAATGGAGTGATGACAGTGGGAATGTCATTCCCTTTGCCTGAAATCCTTCTCCCCGTCCCCTGCCTCTAACCTTGCCCGGCCCATCATTTCCTGCCCAGCTGTCAGTTTTCCTGGGAAGATCTTCCTGACTGCCCCTACAATGTGCAAGCACTTTGCCACATTCCTTGCCTCTGTGAGGCCAATGTTACTGTTCTAGTTTTATAAAAGGGGAAACCAAGGCTCAGGGAGGCACAAAACTTGCCCCCACTACATGGCTTATCTTACTTAATTCTGACAATAACTCCATGATATAGGTACTAGTATTATCCCCAGTTTGCTGATGAGGAGACTGGGGCTCAGAGAACTGCAATAACTTGGCCAGGATCACTCAGCTATAAGAGGCCGAGCTGGGACTGGGACCTGGGCTTCTCTGGGGCTCCCCTCATCGCTCTAGGCTGCACCGAAAGAAGCACTATGGAGGCTGGGGGACAGGAGGGAAAGGAAATTGTGTATTAAGTGTTCTGGCAAAGACCAAGCACAGTTTCTATGGCAGTGGTAGGGAGAGGGGCTGGGGTGCCCCCCTGGTGTGCCCCTTGTCTAGGTTACAAGCATCAGTTTAGCACCAAATCTTTGATTCAGTTTCATCACTTAGGGAATGGGGAGGGGTAGGGACTTCCTAAGAAAATAATTTTATTAATTCATTTACCCATTCATTCCTCTGTACCTCCTTTCTTCCTTCCTTACATCTTCCCACCCATTTATCCATCCATCTATCCATCCACTTTTCCATCCATTTATCTATCCATCTATCTGTCATCTTTCTATCCATCCTTCTTTCCATTTATCATCTCTCTGTCTCCCCTTTTTTCTATCCTCCCATTTTCACATTTATCTACTCACCATCCATCTATTCTTACTTTCTTCCATCATTCCATCCATCCATCCATCCATCCATCCATCCATCCATCCATCCATCCATCCATCCAGTTATTAACTCTATTATCTACTTGTTTTACTTATTTTACTCATCAAAATCATTCATTTGAAAAACTTTTATTGACCTACTATGCAACCCTGAG
Organism: Aselliscus stoliczkanus; assembly: GCA_033961575.1. NCBI lineage: Eukaryota > Metazoa > Chordata > Mammalia > Chiroptera > Hipposideridae > Aselliscus > Aselliscus stoliczkanus. Next base: position 10,192,955 of record CM066738.1, on the reverse strand, counting down.
TCTCAGAGATAAATATGATCCTGCCTCCAGCATTGCATCAAGGGTACTGGTGGGGATCTCCTACCCAGTTCCCAGATCCCATAGTCTCTTTATGGGCTGCGATATAAATGAATCACATGCTAGGCGTACCTAACTCTGCTTCTTCTTGGATCATAGCCTCCAGGGGCAGTGCTGAGCTCCCTAATTCTGCTTTCTTCTTGACCCACAGTCCCTGCCCTGATAACCGCAGGGAGCTACGGGAAAGAGCGGAAAAAGAGAGGTGTCCCCAAGGAGCAGGAGTTGGTAGGGTAAGCTGAAGCAAATGAACCCAAAGTCAAACTGAAATTTGTGAATATTTTCCTTGTATTAAATTTTCCTCATGTCTTTCTCTTACTTTGATAGCTTCAACATTTCCGTTTCTTGTCCTGTTTCATTTGTAAGCTCATTAACACAGATTTTGAAGTCCTTAATAACTGGTCAACTTCCTTCCTTCCTTCCTTCCTTCCTTCCTTCCTTCCTTCCTTCCTTCCTTCCTTCCTTCCTACCTTCCATTAAGTCAACATTTATCACAGGCAGTGTGCTAAGCCTGTGGCTACAGCAAGGAACAGAAAGAAGAGACATACTTGTCCTCATGGAGTGAATAGTCTAGTTGGAAGGGGCAGACAATAAACAAATAAATAGCATGTCAGATGGTGTTAAGTACTATGGAGAAAAATAAACCAGGGAAGAGATTGGGAGTGTCAGGGATATCCTCACTGAGAAGGTGACATTTGAACTAAGATCTGGAGGAGGTTTTCTGTGGGAAGAGCATGTCTGAAAAAGGGACCAGTAAGTGCAAAGGTCCTGAGGCAGGGCATGCCGGGTGTATTCAAGGATCAGCAAGAAGACCAGTGTGGCTGGAGAGCAGGGAGAGTGAGAGAGTGGGAAATAAGGTCAGAAATATATGGAGGATGGGGCAGAGGGCTCATATCACACTGGCCTATAGGCTGTGGTAGGAAGTTGAGCACTTTCTCACAAGAGATGGGAATCATGGGAGGGTTTTGAGTAGAGGCGTGACATGATCCGACTTAGGTTTTCACAGGGTCTATTTGAATGCTGTTTGGAGACTCGATCTCAGAGCAGCAAGGAGGGAGTCAGGAGACCAATGGGGAGGCAACTGCAATGGTGCAGACGAGAGATGAGGGGGTAGTCCTACCACCCTTTGAAGTGTGAATTGCTGGGACTGGACCAGTGTGTTGGAGAAGGTGGTGATGAGGTCAGGCTTCTAGGACAGTGCTTGGCACATGGCAGGTACTCAATAAATATCAACTGAAAGAATAAGATCTGAACGAAGGCAGTGGCAATGAAGATGGAGAGGAGAGCTAAATTAATTAGGATTCCTATCATTGCAAGGGACAGAAACTCATCTCAAACTGACTCAAGAGAAAAGGAGAATTATTGGTTTACATAACTGTGAAGGAAGCTTTGAAATAGTATTACTTTAAGCATGGATACAGCCAAGAGGTCAAATAACGTCAGGACTCACTCTCCTATTCATTCACTGATTCATTCATTCATTCATTCACTCTCTCTCCATATTTTGGCTTCATTCTCAAGCAGCCATTCCCCCCAATATGGCTACCAGCAGCCCCACATCCTCCCAGTTTAGCAACACCAGCCCAAGGAGTCCTTCCTCCTAGTCTCAGTGTGCCATTTCTGGAGGAGACTTTGATTGGTCCTGCTTGGATCCCAGGCCCATCCCTGAACCAATCACTGTGGTCAGGAGGATGGGAACTCTGATTGGTCAGCTTCAGTCACCTGCCCAAGCTAGTGGCAGGTATGGGGAGTCAAGACCAGCCACCCTGATTAATGACCCCTCCAAGACCAAATAGAGTGAGGGCAAGAGTTCCCCAAATAAACCACCAAAAACGGAAGAGAAAGTGTGTTAGGAAGGCGTAAGAGCCATTTATCACAGGCTCTGGTAAGGGACAGATTTCCAGAGGAATTCTGGGGGCAGATCAGAGAGGAAGGGGCTGTGGACAAGAACTCTACTCCTTAGGCCTCCCAGAGGCTGCAGCCACCAGGGGGCACAAGCACCACACACAGTCCTTGAGCTGCATCTCCTCCAGCAGGGGGAGGGCATTTACTGCTACTTGTAGAAAAGTTGGGTAAAAGTAACATTTTGGCAAATTGGCTTATTTCAGATACCCCAGAATAGCGAGCTTCTCTTTTAAAAAATTCTTGTGAAGAATCTCATCTATAAAATAGGATCTTTTGTAAAATGCAGTGGAGTGCTTGGGAGTGTCAATTTACGCTTTTTGGGTTTAGGTGGTTCAGTTTTAGGCACTACCGCTTATTAGCTATGTGACCCTAAGCAAGTCAACTCTTTGATCCTCAGTTTCCTCATTGTAAACTGGGCAACACCTATCTCACAGGGTTTCCCTATTCCATTGGACCAAAGGTTCATTCAGCAACTTTTTATTGAGCCAGTACTATTTGAGGAGTTGGACACAACCATGAACAGAACAAATACACATTCCTGCATTTGTGGGGCTGACATTCTAGTGGGGAGACAGATGGGAAATAAGCCATATAGTCTTTTGGATATAGTACTTAGAGGGCCTTTACCGAGGTGAACTTAAAAAGCAGCAGCCAAGTCTCGTGTATGCAACCTGTTGATGTAGAATGGGTTGCTTAGGTTTCTATATCAGGGAGACATTGTACCAACCTGGGTCTAAATAGGACTAGGTGCACATAAATGCTCACAGGTGCTTGCGGTGCTGTCTCCCTGTGTGGCTGCAGGTACTGTGTCCAGTTCCGCCTGGGGCCCATTCCAGGGAGCTGTCGGCAGGTGAGGGCACCACATGCCCAGTGGACGAGATATCTGACGCAGGGCCACATGGTCTGCGTGAGGTGTGAGTGGCCTGCCCAGGACACCAGGAGCCAACGTTGCTATGGCGACGGCGGTGGGGCCGGAGGGTGAGAAGTGGGACTGGGGCTAGGGAAGTGTGACTGTGGAGCCTGGGGTTTCTCTGCTGCCTGAGAGATGACAGTGTCGCACGAGTGAGATGCTGCTTCTTGGTCAGGGTGGGGACCTGGAAGGTCCTGGTCTCAGTGTCCAAAGAGGAGCAGCTCCCATCACTTCCAGCTGTGTGACCCAGGATAAATCTCATAACCTCTCTGGACTCTAATTTCTTCATCTGAAAATGTAGATAAGAGGAGCTCCCCATGGGGCAATGATGAAGGTTAAGCGACATTGTGCAAGTGGAGGACTTAGCATAGCTAAGGAAAGAGAGGTGGCATTATTGTTGACTCCTCAAAATTCTTTTAAAAGCCAAGTTTGATTACTCTCAATTTATAGATGGGGAACCTGAGGCTCAGAGAGGCAGTGTGCCTTGGTCAAGGTCACACAGCAGGATTTGACCCAGATTTGGCTTTTATCAGCTCCCTAGACCACCTCCCACATGGGCAGGTGTCTCAGAAAGTACTTATACGAATTATAATAGCAGCTAACATTTATTGAGTGCTTACTATGTGCCAAACATTTTCTATGCTTTTTATATTCATTCATTCATTCATTCAATAAATATTTGTTGAGCACTGAGCACTGTTGAGAATGTGCCAGGTAATGTTCTGTGCAGTGGGGAGATGCAGTGAACAAAGTAGAGGTGGTCCCTTCTCTTATGGAGACAACATTCTGCTGTGAGAAGACTGACAAGTAAATCTGTAATTTGTCAGGAAGGAGATCAGTGTTAGGGAAAGAAAGCAGGATGAGGGGGACGTTCTGGGGGTTGTTATTTTCCAAGGAAGATGACACGGAGGAGGTGACATTTGAACAGAGATCTGAAGGAAATGAGGGAAGGAGCCATGTGGATATCTGGGGGAAGGTGTCCCAGGCAGAGGGCACAGCAAGTGCAAAGGCCCTGAGGTGGGAGTGCGCTGTCATTATGGCTGGATGGAGTGAATGAGGGGGAGCGTGGAAGGAGGTGAGGACACATTAACACACAGCATGCCATGGAAACATTTCAAGAACCCAAAGTGGATACTTTTAGGGACCCCCCCTTTTTTTTTAGAGGGCAGTGTCACTGGCCCTCATATGTGAGATCCGAACCGGGGCCACTGGCGTCCCAAGCCAGCTCTTAACCACCGCGCCACTCGGCTGGCCCTTTTTTTTCTTTTTTCTTTTTTTTTTGAGGGCAGTGTCACTGGCCCCATATGTGGGACCCGAACCGGGGTCGCTGGCTTCCCAAGCCAGCACTTAACCACCGCGGCACTCGGCCGGCCCTAGGGCCCTCACTTTTCAGATGAAGACACTTAGACATAAAGAGGTGCCCAAGTTCACACAACTAGCAAGTGGCAGAAACGGGATTTGAACCTATGCTATTCAGATCCCTGAGCTAAGCTCTAAAGACTAGTCTAGACTGTTTTCACTGACAGTGCTTTTCCAGTGCAGGGATTATTATACTGTCGGAATGAGAGCACTGCCTGGGGTCTGTCCGGAGAGTTCTTCTCCCATTTCCAATGGTGTTAATTTTCTGCCTTTCAAAATTGAACAGCCCTGCTCACTGCAAATGTACAGCAGGGAATGCCAGTGACAGACGGGATGTTAGGGATAGATGTGCCTGAGCAAAAAGCATTGGGACTACACAGATCCAGGTTCAAACCCCACCTCTGGCCTTTACTAGCTGTGTGACTCTGGGCTAGCCCTCCACCTGACTCTCACAGTCCCTAACACCCATATTGGGGGATGATCCTGTACCCTTTACATAGCACCTGGCTTCTTGTAGATGTTTAATATTGGGAGCTGCTGTTGTCATATCTAACTTATATAATGGATATAATCATATGTACTTTGTGAAAATGAGATGTAATAGACGCAATGAACTTGGCGCATAGTAGGTGCCCAATAAATAAATGGCAGACAATATTATCACGCCCTAGGGAGGCCTTCTCTGTCCAGCCCCCTCCAACCTCTCTCCCACTTACCTATCCTGGACTTGAGATTCTGCCATTAGAGATTTGTTCTTTGGGTTAGAGCCTTGGTTTATCCATCCATCTTTGGATAAGTCTTTCTAGTCCTAAAACTGATTAATCCCAGATTTCTCTTTATGGATGCAACTACCCCAGGATGAGGGACACGGCATTTTGGTGAGTCTGAGATGAGTGTCGCAGGAACCTCTGGCTCCACCAGGGAGGGGCAGGAATGGGAAACAGCCAGGGCTGTGCCAGTGAGAGCCATCTCTCCCTGCTTCCCCCCGACCCTAGCCAGGCTCACAACAGGTGATGGAAGGTCTGATTGGGGCATGAGCTCACCAGGCAGGACTGGGCAGAGGAGGAGGATCAAAGTGAGGACAGAGACGAGCTGTCAGCTGGATTCTTTCCGTGGGCAGCTGGCGAGGGCGGGCATGCAAAGGGCGTGGACCCGGGAGGGATTAGCCTGTCAGTTGGGGATTTTAGGAGGGTTTATTTAGCCTGAGAAGTGTCTTCGAGTTAGGGGCAAGCAGAAGGAACACCTGCCATAGTCATGCACCTACTGTGTGCTGGGCACTAGGTAGGTGCTTTACATCATTCAGGCCTCCCAACTCCATTTTTATATAATGAGGATGGCATTAATAATGGTAACTTTAAATCCTATCATTTGTGAAGCACCTATTATGTGCCAGGCACTGTGCTAAGAAGCTTAGAACAGTGTTGGGCACTTAATAGGTACTTAACTGGTGCTTGTTATTATTGTTATTATTTTTGCTTTTTTAAAAGATTTGAGTTATACCTACAGAAAATTGGCAACAGGTTAACAGATGTTTGGAAAGGAGACGCATCTGGCCATCCCTCCAAACCCCACACCCTTTCTAACCACAGCTCCGCCCCTCCCCATAAAGGAAACCACAGGCCTGACTTTATGACCGTTCATAGTACAGTTTTCTTAATAGCTTTACTTGGTGCGAATCCCTAAACACTATAGGTTAATTTTGCTTTCCCCACCCAAACTTTACGTACACGAAATGATGCACAGAGCGCCTTGTGGAATCCAGCGTCTTTTGCTCCATAGGAGGCTTGCAGGGTTCATTCACATGGCTGCCTTGTAGCATGAGATCTTTCGTTCTTGTTGCTGACATGCTTAGCTATTATTGTCATGATCATTTTTATTTTCCCCTCACAGAGTGTCTCATAGAACCTCCCAGCACTTCAGAGAGGTGGAGATTATGGATATCTCTGTTGTCCATTGAAGAGATTGCGGGGGCTTCTAAGAGCTGGTCATGGCCCCCCTTGATTCCAGAGCTTTTGGTCTTAATCACCCCACTGTGTTGCCTGCCAACAGGATGAAAAGGGGGTGCAGGGAGGTTGCCAAGTTGGCCACCTCAGCAAACTCTAAGAGCTGGATCTGGATCGTTGTGTGTGGCCTATTCTCCATCAGGCACAGGAGACACAGGACTTAGTACCCACCCACTTTTAGGGCCCATGAAAATTTACAGCTTTTAATTTCTTTTAAAATCAGAAGAAAAAAAGGATATAATAATCATGGGGCTCTAATAATGAACTCTGCCTGGATGGTATTCATCTTTATAAAATGTACTCATAAACGAAGATTTAAAATAATTTTTTGCATGGAGGAAGGGGCCCACACAGGCAAGTATCCGTGGAGCCCAGAAATTCATAATGCTGCTGAGCCAGCTCCATCTCTTGCAGGAACCAGCTGTTGCTGTGGAAAGCCGCCGGCCACCCCCGGTGCCGAGGGACCTGGGAGAGGCTTGGGCAGCTCCGGGACTGTTCTTGCCCGGAGGTCCACAGCCTCGTCTTCATCTAGCGCCGTGGCCCTCTAAGTCTCTAGACCCCTTCTTTCCAAAGCCTTCCGGGATGGTAGGGAACCCCTGCCACTCTAGGACTTGGGATCTCACAGGACCATGGAGTGGGAAGAAGTCTGCAAATTTGAGACTAGAGGAACAAGCCTTATTATGTTGATACTGAAAATAGCTTGATGTTTCTACTCGGTGCCAGCTGAGTCATAGCCTTACTAACATCTCTGCCTAGTTCAGGGCTTCCCAAATGTCATCTCCTCAATATACTCTCATGGCTTTTACCCTGTTCTTACCTGTACACTTACTTTTTTTTTTTTTTGACTCGCCACTCCCCCACCTTTTTTTTGTTGTTGTTTAAATAAACTTATTTTAAAAGGCAGCTTATACTTAAATACATGTGTTTAAAGAGGAAACGTTTTATCACAAATAGAAAGGAAAATAAATAATAGTAGCAAACATTTATTAAGTACCTACAGTGTGCCAAGTGCTCTCCAGCCCTTTACACATATTGACTTATTGGATTCTGAGTTAGGTGTAATTATTATCCCTATTCTACATGTGAGGACATTGAGGCACAGAGAGGTTAAGCCACTTGCCCAAGATCACACAGCTGGTGAGTGGCAGAGCAGGGTTTTGAAACCTATGATCCACATCTACTGCTAAGATTCCCTACACTAGTAGTATATCAGCATCACAAGGGCAGGGTTTTTGGTCTGTCTTGTTGCCTGCTTTGTCCTCTATGCCTAGACCAGTGCCTGACATGCAATAATGCTCAGTAAATATTTGTTGAGTAAATGAATGAAGAGAAGAATGAGCAGTTGCCATAATTAGAAGGCAATCAGAAAATTGAATACAGAGGAAACCAAACAGGTCTGGCTAGGTATTGTCGCCTGACCAAGGAGCTCAGCTGCAGGCAGCCCTCTCCTTGTTCAAACAAGAAATGAGCATGTGTTTGAGAGATCGTAAGGACACACTGGTATTTAATGGAGACTTAGTCCTTGACAAATTAGAAGAATTACACAAGACTTGAAAGGGGGCTAATTTTCTTACTTTGGGAGTCAACTGTTATTAATATATTTTTAAGGGCTCTATTGAGGTATGATTCACATAACATACCATTCACTCATTTAAAGGCTACCTTTCAGTCCTTTTTACTATACTCATAGGATTGTATAACCATTACTCAAGTCAAGTTTTAGAACAACTTTTGTCCTCTCTAAAAGAAATCTCATGCCCCTTAACAGTTGGTTGCGCCCTATGGGTCAGATTGCTCCAGCCCTAAGCAACCTCTAATCTATTTTCTGTTTCTATGGATTTGCCAATTCCGGACACTTCGTATAAATGAAATCATACAAATGAACTTCTATGTCTGGTTTCTTTCACTTATGATAGCATAATGTCTTTAAGGCCCATCTGTCTTGTAGTCTATTATTTAATGTACCATCCTGGCTTTGTGTAAAACCATCTCTGTGGAGTCCTCCACTTGGGGAAGCACCGCTGTAATGGACTGAGAGCTTTGGGAGAGGCGTGGCTCACTCCCACACCCTCTAAGAGTGTGCCTGCCCAGCTTTCCCTGCTTTGGGGCTTGGGAGCATGGAGCATGGAGTTGGGGGATGGGCGTCTCTTTGGGCTGTCCTTGGAGCAACTGGCCCAAATGTTGCTGCTACACGATCCTCCTTCCTAATCCAGGACTCTGGGCGCTTCTGGGAATCAGTGTCGGTTCCCTCTCTCTGAGAGTGAATGTGTCACTGGGCCAGCTTTTTAGCAGCACCTGTGTATGCTGGTCTAAAGTGAGGTGCTGAGGCAGCGGAGGGGAGAGAGGAGCAGCCTGGCCAGGAGGCCTGAGAGGGAGCTGCCCAACTCCCATCCAAGGCCAGATCCTCTAAAAGGCAGTTCTCCCTGCACTTGTTTTGGCCGTAGGAGGCCATTTTATGCGTAAATCATTTTATGTGTGTAAGTGCTGTCTTCCAAAGCAGATTGTAAGTGCCTGAATTGCCCAGGCTCTGTAGTATATAATTTTTTGGACTCCCTTGTCGCTACCATTTTTTTCCACCCCTAAATAGCGATGCCTGTTTTAATCCCCTCAATGACCCTGTAAGGTAGGTGATCTTTTCCCCCATTTACAGATAAGGAAACTGAGGCTCAGGAAAGTCAAGTGACTTGCTCAAGCTATCATGGTTAGGAAATACTGGAGCTGGGGTTGGAACTGAACTCTAAAGCCTGGGCTCTTGACTGAACAGGAAGGCAGAGGCTATAGAGGGGAACAGCTTGGTTACAGGTACCCAGAAGGCAGAGCTGTCTCTTGGGTACCGTGACATGGGACACTTAACCTTGGGTACTCCCTCTGGAGTGTGTTGCTGGCGCTTGTGCAGTCAGGGAGTCTGCTGAGGACCGGGAGGCATCTCCATGCAGCTAATACTTTAAAAAAAAGATCAGAGGGCAGCCGAGGGGCGCGGTGGTTAAGCGCTGGCTTGGGATGCCAGCGGCCCCGGTTCGGATCCCACATAGGAGGGCCAGTGACACTGCCCTCTACAGCTAAGATGGTGAACAACAGCTCCACCTGGAACTGGGCTGCTGTGAGTCCCCGGGACAGCATAGCTGCAACCCCTGCTGCAGTGGGCTGCCATAGGCTACAGTGAGTGGCCAGCAGCCAGCATGAGCGGCTGGCAGCTGGCGTGAGCTGCCAAGAGCCGTTGTGAACGGCCGTCCAGAGGTGGGCGATGGATTTGCCTCACCCAAGAAGAGCGCAATGATGATACCAACATGGGCCAGTGAAGCGACGTCCTCCACAACTAGACTGAAGAACAAAAGGACAGCAACTTGTCTGTTCCCCTTCCCCGGTTCCCCAATGCTGTTTGTCCTCCCCCAATTCCCCAATAAAATCTTAAAAAAAAAAAAAATGATCAGAAACGTGTTGAGGATGGAGGTGGGCAGCATGCAGTGATGTTCCTAGAGTCTTGCCCCCAACACCTAAGAACCTCAAGTCAAGGCCCTTTGGGGATGAGTGACAGAACTCAATAAACTTTATTTAGCAAAAATGGAATTTTTTTGACTCATGTAATTAAAATATACAGGATAGATCTGCCTTCAGATGCAGCTGGATCCAGGGGTTTAAAGGTTGAAGGTTTTATATCTTTCTTTTGGCCCTGCTCTCCTCTGTGTTGGCTTCGTTCTTAGGCAGGCATCTTGTGGTGGCATAGATGGCTGCCAGGAGCTCTAGGCTTTCTTCTTCCCAGTTCAGCATTACCAAGAGAAACAGAGCTTTATTTCCAATGGCCTTAATGTCAGCTAAAGCCCTGGGGTTGCTGCCCATTGGCCTGGCTCATCTCATGTGTGCATCTCTAAGCCAATCAGGCAATGGAGAATGGACTGTTCTGATTGGCTGGGGATGGGCCAGGTGCTCATCCCTGGAGGTAGGGGAGAAATCAGTTCTACTTGAAGCACATGGACCATGAGTGGAGAAAGGATAGTTCTCCCAAAAAAACTCAGGGAGCAGTAGGTGTGGGGGATGCCAGACAACAGACATCCTCCTCATGGGAGGTGGAGGAGCTACCAATCAGCTATCTGGCTTTGCCACCAACTTGTCATGTGACCTTGAGTAAGCCCCTTTCCCTTTCTGATGATCTCTACGGACTAATCCAGCTCTGAACATCTGAGGCCATCAGACTTCATTTAGCGAATGGCCCGGCATTCTAGCTTAACAGATCCGAGCTGTGGCTGTGGAATGCATGGCCTTCATAAGCCCTGAGATTGAACTTGGGACCGGACACCCAGCCTCCTGTTCCTGCCCATCCTGGCGGGGTACAGCCTGTGATGTTGGGAGGGTAAGACTCTGAGGAGGTTTCTTTACACATCCCCAGCGTTCTCCATCTATAATTGGCTCCAAATGAAATGATCTCATCCCTGAACACTGAGAAAAGGGGGTGGTGGGGAAAGAGTTCCCTGGCAGCATTTGACATATGTTGTGACTAACCCGTTTTCCTGCAGGAGAGAGAGATGGTCCATTCTCTTGAAGACAATGTGAAAGTTTGAAAAAAAAATCTTGGTAATAGATTGAGAAGTCTCCAGCGTTTTAGGCTTTTGAGAGGCTCAAGGCATTTCTCCACTCTGTCCAAACCAGGTATCTTCTGACTGTTGCTCACATGTCAATTTGACCACCTGTCATTCATGTTAACCCCTGGCCAGGAGGAGGTGAGCATGGTCAATTCATCAAGTAATTTATCTTGATGGAGTTTTTTTGGCCAGCCGAAGCTCGTTTAAATGCCCATACATTAATTTTGAAAGATGAGCTCCTAATCAACTTTTAAAAAACTTGTCATAGCACCATCTGTTTGGCGTTTGTCACTATTGCATTACATAAGAGGAAAGACATTTTTAAAGAATGTGGCTGCATTTAGTAATTGGATCGCAGGAGAGAAGCCAAGCTGGGGCGGATGGCACCATGATTCAAAAATGCCACAGGCCCTTCTCTGGGGTGCGGCAGCCTCCCCAAATTCCACACGGTTGTGGCAGAGACCCGAGTGCAGCCCAGCTTGGGAGACAGGCTCTGGTGGCTTCTTTTCCTCTCGCCTTTCCGTCCCTCTCTTATGTGACTCCCCCCTGCAATGAGTTATCGCTCACCTCTGCCAAATCAGATCAATTCTTGTCGAGTATAAGCAACAACCAAATGCATTCACTTCCCTCAGCTCCAATTTCCTTACCTGGAAAATGGGAATAATAATAGGGCGCTGCTGTGAGGTTTAAATGTATTAGTACATACAGTGCCTGGTCCGTAATGAGTGCTTGATAAGTGTTATCTCTTATATAAAGCTATGTCTGATACATCGTAGGTGCTGAATCCATGTCCATTTTCCTTCCCTTTTCTTCCCTTTTATCTGATTCAACAAGTATTTAGAGGCAGGGCTGGCTTCATGGATGTGCAAACTGGTCAGCCACACTAGGCCCCATATTCAGAAGGGTTGTACTGGGTATAATGCTTTGTAGCTGCTGTCTTGAATTCTTAATAATATTTGAACAAGAGGCCCTGCATTTTCATTTTGCACTGGGCCCTGCAAATTTTGTAGCTGGTCTCGCCTAGACGTCTAGAATGATGCTATGTTTCACTGGCTTGTTCGATGTTTAAATTGAGTCTGCATTTTAAAATCAGGCAAGTTCACATAAAAATCTGGCATATTTTGGAAAATTAGAACATCTTGCCATAGTTGGTTCACATTTCCACATACTGCCAATGATGGGCTGGGGATGGGTGGTGCCCTTTACATAAAGCATGGGCTTCAGTCCAGCACTCCTTCAGGCTTTGAGCCGACTCCCTTTGCTCACTGATAGCGCATCAAGCATGGTGGTTAAGGTCATGGGCTTTGCAGCCAGCTGTATTTTCAGCTTTGCCAGTCAACAGCCATTTGACCTTGGTCAAGTAGCTCTTTGCCTTGGTTTTCCAACTGTAAAATGGAGATGATGATGGTAATTATAACCTCTCTTTTAGATGTGACGATTAGGGTAGTTAATATATGTGAAGCATCTAGGATATGTTGTGTTATTATTGCTAGTTTTTTACTGTCACCTGGTGCAGAGGCTCAAACCCCAAATCTGAGGGCTGTCCCTCCAGGAGCTGGGAGCTGGACCTGCAGCAGCAGCTGGCTGTGAGGTCACTTCCTCCCACCATCTTAAGCAACATCTCTTGTCAGTGTTCACTCTCGCTCTCCACCTGCTGTGTTAGTTTGTAAGTGGTTCAACCTGGGCTTTCTGTACCCCTCTCCCTAGCTCCAGGGTGAGCATGTGACCCAGGTAGCCCAATCAGTATAGTCCATACCTTTGGTTCTAGAGATTGGTTATGGGATGAAAATATGACTCAAGTTGGTCCAATCAGCGTGAATCCTGGGATTTTTGCCATGCTGTTGGGGAAAAAAGCTCTCTTTGAACCAAGATTTCTAGCTATAATAATGATACAACACTGGAGCTCCTAGTGAGCATCCAATACATGGAGAGAGAGAGAAAAAACTTAGTCCTTATCACATCTTTACAACCCCTGGATCCAGCCATACCTGAAGACATTCCCCTAAGACCTGTGTTTTGTTTTTTGTTTTGTTTTTGAGGGCAGAGTCACTGGCCTTCATATGTGGGACCCGAACCGGGGCTGCTCGCTTCCCAAGCCAGCTCTTAACCACTGTGCCACTCGGCCAGCCCTCCCCTAAAACTTTTAAGTTCTAAGAATTTACATTTTTTCCTTTTTTAAATATCTGTTTGTGAGGGCATCTGAAATCTTGTGCTTGGGATCTTTATATATTATCTCCTGTAATTCAGACATGAACATGATGGAGAAGCGGTGATGATTAGGAAGGAACCAAGCCTCAGGGAGATAAGTGACTTGTCCAAGAAAGATCACACAGCAGGTCAGTAGTTGGAGCTTGGATTCAAACCCAAGTCTCTCTGACTCCTGATCTTTTCTTCCATTCCATACTGTCTGAGCTCTGGACAAGAGGGTCTGTGGGGGTAATAGACAAAAAACCTGAGTCCCATTTTGGCCATTATTTTGCTGTGTGACCTTGATCAAGTAATTTCTCCAATATGAGCCTCAGTTTCACCATCTATAGAAGGGGGAAGATGGTAGTACTTACCCCATAAGGTTTTGGGAGGGTTAAATAAGATAACCTATGTAAATAAAGTGCTTAGAACAGGGCTGGGTATGTAGCAGTGAACATAAGCTATTATTATCATGGCTCTTTTTTTGAGGAAGAAAGGGGCTCTGGGGGTTTTACCCCCAACCTGCAGCCAACATGCTCCCTGCCTCCCTGTCGGTCACAAGCTCCCAGCAGCCTTGGATGGTACCTTCATCCATCTCCTGCCAGACATGCAGGCCTGGCTCACTTACCCGGGAAGCAGGCACTTAAGGAGCTGCTTCCCCATTTTCTCTTTTAATTTTCATTACATAAATTTCACATTTCCTGGAATAGAGATCTTGAACGACTGGACTCATTTGGAAGTCAAGTCAGCAAAGGGCCTCATTTATATGAATGGTGCCTCAAGTCTGACTCGCAACAGGGCCCAGACAAGGATGGATGGTAGTGACTCAAGTCTGAGATGCTCCAGGCTGAGCTCGGATGCTGTCTTGGATAAGCAGGTGCTTCTAGATTTAGGCTGGGACCATTCTTATTATGTGGGAGGCTCCTGGATGCAAGAACTGTGTTGTTCCCTGGCTTACAGTCCTCCAGTGACAGCCCACTGCTCTCAGACAAAATTCCCTGTTGTTCACTCTGTGTGACAAGGGCTCTGTGATGCGCTCCTGCTGACCTCTCCCACCTCCTGCCCACCACTCTCTTCCTCACTCATCTTTCTCCAACCAGGCTGGCCATGTTTCTGCCTCAGGGTCTTTGCACTGCATTTGCTGTGCCCTCTGCCTGAAAGTCTATTCTCCCAGCTCTTCCTGCTAGTTCCTTCCTGTCAATCATATCTTGTCTGACAGTCACCACTTCTGCAGGGGTCTATCATGACTGCTCATCTAGAGTATCACTCCCCAGTCGTCCTCTATCACCACCCATTTCATTTTCTCCATAGTGCTGAACACTAGCCTATGTCTTCTTGTTTACTTAGTTGCCTATTTATTTATTGGCTGTGTCCACTATAAGAATATAAACCCCATGAGAGCACAGACCAGGTCTCAGTCACCTTTGCTTCTGTAGAACTTGGCACAGAGAAGGTGCTCAAGAAATGAATGCCAGGCTCTGTGCTGCACATTTGGAATGTGGACAGGATAGGATTGTTGCCTGCGGAATCTTGTACAGAGAGAGACAAGCCACGGTAACTAACATTTAGTGATTGTGACAAGAACTTTACAAGAGATGGCACATTTAATCCTCATAGCCCTTGGAATTGTTTGTTACTAGTACCAGCTCATAAAGCACATAGAGGTGAAATAAATTGCTTAAAGTCACACAGCTAGAAAGTGGAGGAGCCAGGATTTGAACCCAGGCCATCTGTCTTCCACATTTGCTGAGTTAACCAGATCACTTAAGTCACAGGAAGTCATAGCCTGGTGTTGGAAGGGCTGTGATGGAGCAGGCTCAGGAGGCTGCAGGAGCCCAGAAGACACACCCGACCCTGCCTTTGATAGGGAAGTGATCAGCAAAGGGTCCTGGAAGACGTGGTGCCTTAGCTGTGTATAAAAATATTTCTGTGTATAGAATTATTATTATTATTTTTTTGAGGGCAGTGTCACTGATCCTCATATGTGGGACCTGAACCGGGGCTGCTGGCTTCCCAAGCCAGCGCTTAACCACCGCGCCACTCGGCAGGCCCTAGAATTATTTTTTTAATGCATTTTTTTTTTTTTCCAGCTGAGTCATCCTGTCACCTGTTGGCAACTTAGCGGCAGCCCAACTCGGGCTGGACATCGAACTGCTGTTGCTCAGAGCTCAGCTCGCAGTCTTGAGCGAGCTCTTAACCAACTGAGCCACTCAACCGGCCCTAGAACTATTTTTAACTTTACGTTATAGCTTAAGAATTTTTAAAATTTTTAATTTTTATTTATTTTTTTAAATTGGGGTACAGTGTGTTTTTTTTCCAGGACCCATCAGCTTCAAGTCAAGTCGTTGTTTTCAATCTAGTTGTGGAGGGTGCATCTCAGTGGCCCACGTGACGATTGAACTGGCAACCTTGGTGTTATGAGCCTGCGCTTTAATCAACTAAGCTAACTGGCCGCCCCAAGAATTTTTAATATCTTCACATTATCCATAGTTAAACTTTTAAGTCATGCACAGTGTTCCAGTAAGAGGCAGTGCTATTTATCATTGTTGGGCAATTGCATGCTTGCAATTTTGATGTTCGCCCTAATGCTGCCAGGACCCTAAGCTTAGTGGGGTGATGAAGTTCACACTGGGTTCAAATCCCAGCTCCATCCCTTGGCTCCAAGAGTTCTACATGCCTGGGACAAGGGGCATCTCCAAAGTCACTAAGGTGGCTAGATAATCGACAACTAGAAGACCCTTCCCTCCACCCTCCATGCCTTAATGTCAGCTGGGACCCAGGCTCCCCCGCCCCAAGAGGGACTGAGCTGACATTCTCGCCAGCTGAGTAGGTCCTTGGAAATTAGGCTGGTTTAAGAAAATAAAGAAATGTGATATTTCACCAAGAAACTAGTAACACTGGTTGCCTCTTGAAAGGCAAACTGGGTGGCTGGCAGACCCAGTGAGAGGGAGATTTGCCTTGTAGATCCTTTCATACCTTTCCAACTGGTACCACATGACATGATTACCTGGTAAATAAATAAACATTAAAAAAAAACTAAAAGAAGGAAATGTATTCTTTCTGCATGTCTGTCTGTGGACTAAGCTTCATAGGATGTGTTCATTTTCTTTATTCACCTGGACACCACGGGAAGCAGTCGTTATTGCCCATGCTTGACAAATGAGGAGACAAAGAGCTGACGGGTCACATGGTGAATTAGTGTCAGAACTGAGACCCTACCCCAGGCCTCTTGACCTTCTGCAAAGGAGCCTCCGCCTACCCAGGTGCCTCTTCACCAGTGGAAGCCATGTCGAGGTCTGAATGGAGGGGCAGTGATACTGAACAGTGGTCATGCATTGTACTCATGTCATGCGATCTGGGTTTGAATCCTGGGTCTGTCACTTGCCTGCTGTGCGACCTTAGGCAAATCATTAAACCTCTGGGAACTAAGTTCTGTGCTAGCTGGCCTCTTGTTTGGCCCTGAATGATTCTCACCTCCTAGTATTCCCTCCCTTGCGTCGTCCTGTTCCACAATGAATAGGGCTGACCTGTGACTTCCAAGGATGGGTAATAAAAAGACATTGTGGATGTCTTTTTACAATAAAATATTATTCAGCCTTAAAAAGGAAGGGAATTCTGACACATGCTACAACATGGATGGGCTTGGAGGACATTATGCTCAGTGAAATAAGCCAGTCACAGAAAGACCATAATGGTTCCACTTATACGAGGTACCTAGAGGCGTCAGATTTACAGAGGCAGAGTAGCATGGTGGTTGCCAGGAGGTGTGGGGAGCGGGGAATGAGAAGTTATTATTCAATGGATATAGAGTTTCAGTTGTGCAAGATGCAAAGAGGTCCAGTGGATGGATGGTGATGACAGAAGCAGAACAATGTGAATATACTTAATACCACTGAATTGCACACTTTAAAAATGGCCAGAGATGGTAAAGTTTATGTGATGTGTGTTTTTTCACAATAAAAAAAAAATTGGGGGGAGAAGGCATTGCAGCTTCTGTCTTATCCCTTGAGTCGGGGGGAAGCCCTCAGCCATATTTTGAGGACACTCAAGAAACCCCATGGAGAGATTCATGTGGTGAAAAAACGGAGGCCTGCCAACAGCTTCACTTCAGCTTGCCAGCCACCTTGTGGCAAGGTGAGGGAACCACCTTGGAAGCGGGTCCTCCAGCCCCTTTCATGGCTGTAGCCCTCAGGACACCTTGACTGCCTGTCATCAGAAAGTCTGTTTCAGGACCATGCAGCTAAGCCACTCCCGAATTCCTGAGCCCCAGACACCGTATGAGGTAAGTGTTTATTCTTACCTTCAGCCACTAAGTGTTTGGGTACTTTGTAATGCAGCAATAGATAACGAGGTTCCCCATCGGTCAACTAAGGATGATGATAATTTCACAGAGTAGTTGATGATAAATTCATGATGATACCCATGATGATAATTTCATAGGTAGTATTTCATAGGGTTGCTGCTAAGGATTAATTAGCAAATGTGTGTGAGGTGTTTGGCACAGTGCCTGGCACACAATAAATGGTCAATAGATGTTAACTAGGATGATTTTATGTTCTCCACGATTCCTGGCATTGTGAGGAGCTCAGTCTGGACAATAAATCTCCATTAAGGAACAGACATAGGCCCCAGGCTGCAGGGGGAATAATAATGATTGTAATAATGAGAGCTACCATTATTGAGCACTCGCTGTACGACAAGCCTTCGCCTAAGCACTTTATATCTGTTCATTGAAACCCTCTAGCAGTCCCTTGAAGAAGATTGTATTTCCCTGTTTTACAGGCTAGAAAACCAAGGACCAGAGAGGGAAAATGACTCGCCCTAGGTCACACAGCAAAGAAGTGGTATAGCCAGAATTTGAATTCAGATGCCTCAGACACTCGAGTTTTTCTCTTGAACCACTAGACTCAGCTCCAGCTTGAAATCCCTCCTCCCCACCCCAAGGATCATCTTTCCCCTTTAGCAATCTCCTCTTTATTATGCAGGGTTAATTGCCAACACATCTGACAGCCAAATTATTTGTTCCCTTATCTCCCACCTGCAGAGGGTCAAACTCCCTTCCCCTTGGGAGACCACAGAGTAGATTCCCTTAGAATTTTTGTTTTCCTAATTCCGATATCCTCTCCTGGACTCTCTCCTCTGATAGCTAGGATTGGGGATAAAAAGAACATACATATGTACAGAAAAGCACAAACATATCTGCCTGGCTTTAGTTCCCTATAGTTCTCATCAGAGGCAGTTTAATTAGTCCCAAACCTTTGCAGCCTGGCACCTCTGCCAGCTGGCTCTTCACAAACAGCTCTTCTCTAATATTTGTTGTGGGGACATGTGGCCTTCAGGAGGGGCATGTCCTCAGACAGGCGATGAGCTCAGGACATGGGCATTGCCACACCTGCTCCTCTCCCCAAGGAGGGTGGAAACAGTTGTGCAGCCACTGACAACACAGCCTCTTTTGAGCTTGGTCTTGTGTGTTTACTTGCATGTGAGCAGAAGGGCAGATGGGGCCAATCAAGGCTGATGGAGGTCGAAAGGGAGGGAGAAGGACATTTGTACCTGCAATGTGGCAGTGGCTGTGCTGGGGCTGCTGTCCCCCATGCCATGGCTTCTCAGATATTTCTGACCGTGAGTTACAGGAAGAAGTATTTTTGCATCATGACCTATAAACACACACACACACATGCACAATTGAAATGAAAGTTTGATAAATCTGTACTCACCTTATTATGAGCAATGCATGCAGGTACATTCTATTCTGGTCTAGTGTAGTCTAGTCTATATTATTCTTTCATTAAAAAAAAAAAATGCTAGTCTTGACCCATGAAATTGATTTCAAAGTCCCTTAATGCAGGGATCTGGGTCTGAACTCGAATGGGACAAAATTCTGTATCTTTATTTTCACTGACCTCTAGCCGAAATGTAGCACTTTCTTCAGTTATGAATACAGGCAACAAATCACAGTAGTATTAGTAGCACTTGTGACATTGTTACTAGTAAAAATCATATATTATTTTGTATCCCTTATAACTATTGTAGATGCTTTAAAACAGCATTTATGCTCTTACCTAGATCAAAATTATGGTAGTTACTAATCCACTGCTGGATTTTGTTAATTTGTTAATAAAGAAGCCATATTACTATAGCACATATTTTAAAATGTTTTGTTCATTACATTTCAATAGAATAGGGTTCTTTTGTAAACCTATGTATTTTATTGTATGCACTGAAAATAACTATTCTGAGAAAGTATTCATGGGCTTTATAGGACTACCCTGGGGGTCCACAGTACATGATGTTCTCAGTAAATGTTTATGGAAAGAAGGCATGAAGGAAGGGGAAAATGAAGAAGGGGAAGGAAGGAAGGAAGGAAGGAAGGAAGGAAGGAAGGAAGGAAGGAAGGAAGGAAGGAAGGAAGGAAGGAAAAGGGGAAGAATGTTTTAAATTTATCTCCAAATTGCAGTGCTTATCCACAGCTGATATGTAGAAGGTGCCAGGCTGTGTTTGTTGAGTGAGTGATTATTGTAGCTTTATAGTAGGTCTCGAAGTCGGGTAATGTCAGTTCTCCAGCTTAGTTCTTCTTCAATATAGTGTTGTCTATTCAGCACCTTTTACTTCTCCATATAACTTTAGAGTCAGTTTGTTAATATAACAAAATAACTTGATGGGGTTTTGATTGGAATTGCATGGAACCCATAGATCAAGTTGGGAACTCTCATGTTGACAATATTGAGTCTCCATCTCCATAAGCATGAAAAATCTCTCCATTTATTTAGTTCTTTAATTTCATTCATCACGCTTTTGTAGTTTTCCTCATATAGATCTTATACATATCTGTTAGATTTATACCTATTTCATTTTTGGGGGTGCTAATGTCAATGGTATTTAAATTTTTAAATTTCAAGCTCCACTTGTTTATTGCTGGTATATAAGAAAGAGGTTGATCTTTTTTTTTTTTTTTGGAGGGTGGTGTCACTGGCCCTCACATGTGGGACCCGAACCGGGGCCGCTGGCCTCCCAAACCAGCGCTTAACCACCACGCCACTCGGCCGGCCCAAGAGGTTGATTTTTGTATATTAATCTTAATAAGCTTTCTCTCCTATTGGTGCTTTCAGAATTCTTTCTTTGTCTTTAATTTTAAACTGTTTTTATTATAATGTGTATTGGAGAAGATCTCTTTGGGTTGAATCTGTTTGGGAACCTATAAACTTCATTAACTTGGATGTCTATATCTCTCCCCGATTTGGGAACTTCTCAACCATTGTCTTTAAATAAGCTTTCTGCTCTTTCTCCTTCTCTTCTCCTTCTGGGACTCCCATAATATGCAAATTGTTTCATTTGCGGATATTCTATAATTCACATAGGCTTTCTTCACTCTTTTTCATTACATTTTCTTTGCTCTCCTCTGACTAGATGATTTCAAATGACCTGTCTTTGAGTTCAGAGATTCTTTCTCTGGATTGTTCAAGTCTCCTGTTTACGCTATTTTTCATTTCATTCATTGTCTCTTTGTCAAATGTCTCATTTTGTTTGTGTGTTATTTTTCTGATTTTGTTGGTTTGTCTTGCTGTGTTTTCTTATAGCTTACTGAGCTTCCTTAAAACAATTATTTTGAATTATTTATGGGGAAATTGTAGACCTCAATTTCTTTGGGGTCAGTTACATGAAAATTATTGTGTTCCTTTGGTGGTATGCTGTTTTCTTGATTTTTGTTTGTTTTGTTATTCCTTGAGGTCTTGCATTGCTCTCTTCACATTTGAAGAAGCAGTCACCTCTTCCAGTCTTTATGACTGCTGCTTCTGGAAAAAAATACCTTTCCCTGCCAGCCTTGCTAGGGATTCAGAGACTTTCTCAGACCATTTCTATGGAAACATCTGCTCCACATTTCTTGTTTCCTTTTGGGGGTGGGGAAGCAGTTTCTTAAGACTAAGATTCTTAAGATTCTTTGCCTTCTCTCAATCTTGCAAAGGCAGGCTGGGTGCTGACAGCCTCCCGAGTGCTTTCCCTAGGATGGTGTTGAACACTCAAGTTTCTGTGGTTTCTTCCAGTCCTGTACAGTTGGGCCAGCTTCCTGTGTGTGCTCACTAGCCAGTGCAAAGGCTTGTACTCGCTGTCCATGGTGTGTGTGTGTGTGTGTGTGTGTGTGTGTGTGTGTATGTAGCACTGGGTTTTGTTTCTTGATTCACTCTGACAATCTCTGCCTTTTAATTCATGTGTTTAGACCATTGACATTCAAAGTGATTATTGAATAGTTGGATTAATATCTAGTATATTTTTACTGTTTTCTATTTGTTGCCTTTGTTCTTTGTTCCTGTCTTTATTTTCCACTCTTTTTCTGCTTTTTTTTAAAAATTAGTTTAAGATGTACAAAACAACATAATGATTAGACATTTACACACCTCACAATGCTTTTTGTGGTTTTAATTGAGCATTTTATATGATCCCATTTTCTCTCCTTTCTTAGCATATTAATTATACTTTTTTTTTTAAACTTTATTGGGGAACAGTGTGTTTTTCCCAGGACCCATCAGCTCCAAGCAAAGTTGTTGTCCTTCAATCTTAGTTGTGGAGGGCGCAGCTCAGCTCCAAGTCCAGTTGCCATTTTCAATCTAGTTGTGGGCGGCACAGCCCACCATCCCATGCAGGAGTCTAACTGGCAACCTTGTTGTTAAGAGCACACACCGTAACCACCTGAGTCATCCTGCCGCCCACCGGCAGCTCAGCGGCAATTCAGCTCCAGTCGTTGTCTTCTATCTAGTTGCGGAGGCCTCAGCTCACTGGCCCATGTGGGAATCAAACCGGCAACCCTGTGGCTCAGAGCATGCACTCTAACCAACTGAGTCACCCAGCTGCCCTTAATTATACTTTTAAAAAAATCTTTTTTTAGTGGTTATCCTAGAGTTTGTAATATACATTTACAACTAATTCAAGTCCACTTTCAAATAACACTATATCACTTCACTGGTAGTGTGCGTATCTAATAATAATAAGAATCCTAATTTCTCCCTCCTTCCTTTCTGTCATCCATTTCACTTATATATAAGCATACATAAACATATACATAAGCATACATAATTGAACACATTGTTGGTATTATTTTGGACAAACTGTTATTTGCTAGATCAATTAAGAATAAGAAAAAGAAAAATTTTTATTTTCCTTCATTTATTCCTTCTTCAATAGTCTTTCTTTTTTAATGTAGATTCAAGTTTCTGACCTGTATCATTTTCCTTCTCTCTAAAGAATGCCTTTTCATATTCCTTGCAAGACTGTCTACTGGCAACAAATTCCTTAAATTTCTGTTTGTCTGAGAAAGTTGTTATTGCTCTTTACTTTTTTTTTTTTTAAAGATTTTATTGGGGAATTGGGGGAGGGGAACAGCATTGGGGAATCGGGGAAGGGGAACAGACAAGTTGATGTCTTTTTGCTCTTCAGTCTAGTTGCGGAGGACATTGCTTCACTGGCCCATGTTGGTATCGTCATTGCGCTCTTCCCGGATGAAGCAGATCGGTCACCAGCCTCTGGTTGGTCACTCACCACAGCTATTGGCAGCTCACGCTGGCTGCCAGCCACTCACTGTAGCCTATGGCAGCCCACTGCAGCAGGGGCTGCAGCCTACACCGTTGCTGGGGCTCGCACAGCCCAGCTCCAGGTGGAGCTGTTGTTAGCTGTAGAGGGCAGTGTCACTGGCCTTCATATGTGGGATCCCAACCGGGGCCGCTGGCATCCCAAACCTGCTCTTAACCAATGTGCCCTACTCGGCCGGCCCTGCTCTTTCACTTTTGAAGGATCATTTTTCAGGGTACAGAATTCTAGGTTGGTGTTTTATTTCTCTCTGCACTTTAAATATTTCATTTACTGTCTTTTGGCTTGCATGGTTTCTGAGGAGAAGTTGGATGTCATTCTTATCTTTGTTCCTCTATAGGTGACGTTCCCCACCCCCCAGCTTCTTTCAGATTTTTTTTTTCTCATCTTTGGTTTTTCTATAGTTTGAAAATGACATGCCTAGGTGTAGTTTTTTAGGTATTTATCATACTTAGTATTCTCTAGGCTTCCTGGATCTGTGGTTTGGTGTCTGACATTAATTTGCAGAAATTCTGTCATTATTGTATCAAATATTTCTTTTGTTCCTTTCTTTCTTCTGTGTGTCACATTCCCATTATGCATATATTGCATCTTTTCGTAGTTGCCCCACAGTCCTTGAAAATTCTGTTCTTTTTTTTTTTTTTTTTTTCAGTCTTTGATCTCTATGCTTTTCAGTTTTTGAATTCCTGTTCTACTGGAGGGAGGAATGTACATTCTATTGGAGGGAGTGAGCCATGTGGTTAGCCTGGAAAAGATATTCCAGTTAGAGGGGACAGTCCAAGCAAAGGCCGTGGGGTGGCAGTATTCTTGGTGTATCGGAAAATTGACTGGTGGCCAATGTGTCTGAATGGGAGTGAGGGAGAAAAAGAATAGTGAGACAGGAGGTTAGAGAGGGTAGAGGGGCCTGGGAGGGGAGCTGGAAAGGGGCGGTAGTAGGGGAGTCCATGGTGGGCATATCTGAGGAACAGTGAGGAAGCCAGTGACAATGGAGCAGAGCACTCTCAGAGGGGAGTAGGGGAGGTGAACTCAAAGAGGCAGGCAGGGGCCTGCGGACGTATGACCTTATAGACCATGCCAAGGACTTTAGATTTTATTCAAATGTCATGGGAAGACTTTGGAAGGCTTTGAAGGCAAAGTGACATGATTAGAGTGACAAGATCCCTCTGGCCACTGTGTTGGGAAGAGCTCGAAAGGGAACAAGGGCAGAAATGGGTAGCCTGGTCTAGAGGTTGCTGCAATCATTAGACAATAAAGAGTGATGGCATGGCCCAGAGCTGTGGCAGGTGAGGGGCGAGAAGTGCTGATTCCAGATCTATTTTGAAGGCAGAGCCCACAGGAAGGCCATTCATTTCAGCGCTGTTGGTTATAGCAAAAGTTTTGGAAGCAACCTGAAGACTCAGCTGCAGGAGACTAGCAATTACTTTGTACAAAATAACATGACACAGGCTTACAAAAGAAAAGGAAGCTCTGTGTGTATTAATACAGGATGATTTTCAAGATATACATTATGAAATGAGAAAAGCAAAGTGCAGAGCACTTTTTGTGAGGCGTAAAATCACACAAAGTGAAACAAACACACAGACACACACACACAGACCTTGGCTATTCTGTTCTGACCTTTTCAGTCTTTGTTCTCTTTGCTTTTCAGTTTTTGACTTTATGTCCTATTGGTGGGAGGTAAAAATAAACAAAGTAAATAAATAAAATATACTGTGTCACAGATGGTAGGTGTTATGGAGAACACTGAAGTAGAAGAGAGGATGGATTGCGAGAGCTGAGTGTGCTGCCCTGTAGGCATTGTGAGACATTTTCTTTATAAGAGAGAGAGATAGCAAGGCCAAGAATACCCAGGAATCATTGACATGAGAGCCAAATGACCAGAATTGGGGCTTTGGCCCATGAGCACAGCATGGGGTAGGTTACCACTGCTTGCATATTGGGGTGACAAGTCAGTTACATTTTCATCCCCTTTCTCCAACCCATGCTACCCCTCCAGGTCCCCAGATTCAGCTTCCCATACAGGTTTTCACACTCCCGCCTCCCCAGGCTCAGAAAAGAAAACAAACCCCGCCAAACTTGTTTTCTCCATACCTTTTTATTGAACTCTGCAGACTTCATTAAGGGACCATTTGCTTAGAGATTCTTAAACATTTGGACGTATTTTACAAGACAGGACAGCAGCTGGAGGTCACAATTTCATCTCATCACATGCATAAAAAGACACTGGGTTTTTGTTGTTTGGTGTGTGTGTGTGTGTGTGTGTGTGTGTGTGTGTGTGTGTGTGATGCTCATTTTCACCTTTACAGGAAGGACTGGAGACTCAACTGACTAGAGATGAACAGAACCCAAGAACATGACCCCAAGAAAAGAGCAGCTAAGGACATTGGTCGTTTATGGCTAATGTGATTGGCTTGGCCCCCATCGTGGGCAGGGCAATCAGAATGGCTTTGCTGGCAGACAAGCCTCAACCTCACACCACAGTTCCTGGGAGAGACAGAGGATCTTAGCTAATGGGATTGGGCACATGCTACCACGGGGGCACTGGGGCTCAGAAAAAAGGAAGACCACTGGCTCTAAAAGCTGAAGGACAGGCCAGTCCTCTTTTACAGCTGGACTCCCATGGCTCAGGGAATGCGATCCAGTTTCCAGATGTCAGCTCTCACATTCCTACCCCCAGCAAGCACCTACTTTGGACCCTTGGCTTTGCCATTGGAAAACCACTTTGTGGTCTCCCCATGGTCTATGTGTGAGCTAAACTAGAACATGAAGCTGAAAATGCAGAGTAGGAGAGTAGGAAGGAGGCTGGGGTTACCCCATGGGCCCCTGAAAGTGTAGCTCTGAGAAGCCTGTGGCCCCTGGGGCTGACAAATGTCAAATTTGGACATCATGCTGGGCCCTGATTGAGTCAAAGAACAGAAGGCGGTGGGGCTATTACAGGCTTCAGTGGGAGAAGCCCTCCATTTCTCCTTCCTACCCAGTTAGCAATACCTCAAGCCAGGTAGGAACTAATAAACTCCTGTATTCACTCACACATTCACTCATCACTCAGTCACTCAGAAGTCAATCATTTTACACATTCACACACCCAAAAAAAATGCAGGTTGGGTGACCACTATGTATCAAGGGCATACTTTGGGGATAACCCTGAGTTCCTGGTGCAGGAAATGGTGTTCCCAGCTCTTGACTTTGGATTAAAGCCAGGATAGGTCTGGAGAGCAAAGGGCCAGCTGCCAGCCCAGCAACTGCAGACCTCCCTCTTCCCCACCCACCAGGCACACCATGCTCAGAGACCAAGCTCATCTAATAGAGAGCCCAAAGCCCTAGTGAAGACCAGAGGCCATGAACCAAGCCATGGAGAAGTCTAAATCTCTTGGGCATCTTCTCCTGTGCTTCCCTCCTTGTTTTCCAAACCTGAATTACCTCAAGGAGGCAGGAAGGATGGGTGATCCATGCATGACCCTCAAGAGCATCCCAATGGGACAGAATTGGGAGTTTCCTTCATTTTCCAGGATTGTCATGTCATTGCAGCCACTAACTTGAGCTATTCCTGCAGGACAGAGGCTCAAAAGGGGATCTTGGAAACTGACAGCTGCTCAGTCTGTCCATTCAAACCTATTGTCCTGGCCTCGCCTCGTGAAAAAGCTACCTGAGACTGCCTGGACTTGGAGTCACCCTGAGGACGACCCACCTTTTCCAAACCCACCATACAGTCTTATGGGAGACACTAAAACCTTTTGTGTCAAATGCTCTATTTAAATAATGCACTATCTAGACCCACTTGGGAAAGGGCTAATGTGGGAGATGGCATTTTGCTTGGAGATAGCTGAAGACTTGTTTTCGCTGTATGAATGGATTACATCTGCCTCTCTCTTTTGGCCCTTCTGGACTTACTTCACTAGGTGGGGGCCTTCAAAGGATTTGAATGGGATTTCCTGTTTTATTTGCCAGGAGAAAAAAAAAAGCCCTTTGGGAATGGTGCCATTTGCTATTGCCTGGGCAGTTTGTTCATTCAGCAGCTGGCTAGTGGGTAAAGGATAATTGTGTCTTTTGTATAGAAAGTCTTAGGCCTATGAGGGCACAGGGTCTGGGCAGAAGGGCTGAAGCACCGTGAGACAGCCAACCAGAGAAGGGATTGCTCCTTGACTGGCCTGGGGGAAGGTAGCATGAGCATCATCCCACCCAATGTGGTTTCTGTTAGGGCTCTGGGGGTGGTTTGGATGGGTGATTGACAGGGTCATTGAAATTGTTCAAGACAGGGAGTAAGGAGGAAGCAGGGTATGCTGTGCCAACATCCCAACCTGGCACCTTCTCTGAAAGCTCCAAATCCTAGCATTTGAGTTCCTGCTAACTGCACTCCCGGCCTTTGCCTCAGTGGCTTGAGTCTGTGCCCAGGTGTTCAACACACACACACACACACACACCAGAAAACAGAGAGAGAGAATTTCCCTGGTTGTTCAGTCCAGTTGCCATGCAATGCTAGGGTGCCTCTGTAGCATTCATTTTGTACATCATTCTGGCCTCTAAAGAAACACCTGTGGCATCGGGGAGTGCATGACCCAACATGGCGTCGAGTCCCACGGTTAGGCAGCCCCACCTGTTAGAAGTGTGTCCTTGATTTGAGCTGAAATTGCCCACCCTGTCCCTCTCATGCAAGAGAAGCTATCAGACACTCGCATGCAGCCATCCTACAGGCAGGTGGTTTCTTCTTCAGGTGAACTGCTCCACTTCACCCCATCCTGGTCAGGCTTTAGATCTTTTCAGGATCTTTGCAGAAAGGAATGGAAAGTTAGGTAGAGATGAAAGTAAGGGGCTGCTCGATTAACCAAGCCTCTCCCACATTCATTTCTTCAAGTTGGCATTTTGCGGAGTTTCATTGAAATTCCAGGTTAAGACAAGAGCAGGGACAGTGAATGGAAACCCAAAGTATATACGCTCTTTCTAGCTGAAAATAGCCACAGGCAATGGTGTTTGTTTAGCTGGGCACTCCACCTAGCAAGTTACTGGGGAAAACAACTTTTTTGTTGTAGTTCTTGTGCAACAGTTTTAAAAAATCTTGTCTGTTTTGTTTGGCTCTGGTTCAAACTAGATTACCAGGAACCTGGGTGGTGGTGGGGCAGGCAGGGCGACTCTGATTAGGGTTTTAGTCCAGAAGAATAGATTCGTAGTTGAGTTGGTTTCCTCTTGAGGTGGTTCCAGTGGGGATAATTCACTGCCATCTGAGGGTCCTGATCCAGCTCAGATCTCTGATCTGGGCAGAGGCGAGACCCCCTGAAGCAGACAGTGAGGCAGGTGGGATATGAAAACCTAAATGAATGCAAGTTGGAGATTATCTAAGCTTTCGTCATCTTCCTGCATGAGTTGATGGACGGAGAATCACTTTCTGCTGAAGACCCTGCTTCATGAGATGTCCTCTGCCCATCCAAGGCTGGACACCGCCTGGTGGAATTCATTATCAGGACAGTCCAGGAACTCCCTGAGGTCTGGACAGGTGGAAGCTGCCCTTGCCATGCATGTGCGACTCGATGGTACCAGCAGCTGGGAAGGGAAAGGGAGATGAGATGGCAAATTCTGGGGTCATGTCTCCTCGTGGTTTGGCAGCAAGCCTGTCTGGCCACTATGTTTTGGTGAGGCTGCTGGAAATGGATTGAAATGAGGAGCTCATAAACCGGTGATGAGGTCTGAAGCTCAGCATTTACTCAGAGATTCACAAGAACCAGAAAACGTTCTGTCCTTCAGGTCCAATGGACGCTACAGGGGGCAGGGTGCTGGACATGGCAAACAGGCCAGCCAGGAGGGGCTTGGGTGTGCTCTGGATCTCAAAAATGCTAGTGGGACGTTTGCTTGCATGAGATTTTTGGTGCTGAATTCTTGGAAGATGAGAACACTCAGTCCCCTCAGGTCCCGAAAGGCCTGTGGGAATGAGCTAAGCCAGTTCACATCCCATTCTGATTTTGAAGGTCGTCTGGAGCCCTCCTTTCCCCACTTTTGGTCCTGCATCTGAGCCCTGGATTCTTAGGAACAATGAACAGGAGAAACGCAGAGACAGAATGAGGAAAGGAACAGGGTCCACAGACTCTAGGCCTAGTGTCAGGAAATGTCTGCAGGAGGAAGTCAGGCCTGAAGGTATTTCCCCATTCCCAGAAAATCAGAATCAAAGGGAAGAAAAGAAACAGCAGCCCCAGGGGCAATGGGAGTACATGAAAAAGACCAGAAAATATCAGCTATGATTATGACCAACAATAAACCCCCTAAGACGTTACTCTGTATTACAAAAGCAGAAATTAGAGTCAATGACTCTATTATAAATTGGCTAAATTATATATATATATATATATATATATATATATATATATATATATATATATAGTTTTATCTGAACAGAAAAATAGACTACTCTGAGATACATGGACATCCTATGATGTAGTCATGCGTCAGATTCTTTTAGAGCCAGAAAAATGGCAACAGAAAATGCAGAGGTAACTCTTATTTTGGGGTGTAGCCAGGGCTGGTTTGGGTCACCCTGACTGAATGAAAGCATTTGGATGTTGTCATATAAGCAGTGAGAGGTGAGGAAACTTGAGCTCAGGGCTGGGGGCTCTCCACTGTCCTGATGGGGGACTCTGGGAGACCGGTTCTTCCTCCCACCAACTGCGCAGCCACAGAAACAGGCCTTTCCCAAAGACTCCTGGAGGTGTTTCCCCATGCTCTCATTTGACTCAAGTTTGCTTGATTGGAGGCTGAAGCCTGCGATTAGTTGGCAGAGAAATAAGGAAAGGAGAGAGATAGACCTGGCTTTAGTGACCCTTGTTCATGGTGAGTTTTAAATTTCTCCTTGTCCATAGACTAGACACTCCAGCCGTGACTTGGAGCAAGACAGAAATATACAATAGTTACAAACATCAACAATACATTACAGGTTTACAGAAGAGAATACTGTTCTGTTTTTGTTTTTTTTTTCTCCTTAGAAACGTGAATCTGATTAGGAGAAAGGACAGAAACAAGGCTAGAGTTACTAAGACACGGTGGAGAGATTGGGAATGAGTTAGAAAAGGTTTGTATCACCAGCAATTCTCAGGGGCGAGTCGGTTGGTCGCGTTGGAAGGAAATGGCCTCCTTGGGGTTTTGCTGTTTCCCCATCTTCTTCTTTCTTCTCGATCCACAATGCTTTTAGAGAAAAGGGGCTTCGTGGGAACAAATATTCTCCCCTCCTTTTTCTTTCCCCATTAAGTGTGCTTAAGATAAAATTCCTAAAGAAGGCACTGAGAAATCCACTGCACCAAAGTCCAGTTGTTTTTCTTTACCCAAAGATAAAAAGGTGAAGAAATGGACTCCTCCGGAGTTTGCCCACCTCTCCCCGCTGGTCAGACTCTCCCCTGTGTGATTGGGACACATGTCCCCCTGGTCCCCAGCCCTTTCTGATCGTGGTGGAAGTTGGAACTCAAGTTCCGCTGGGCTCTTGACAAGTTTCACTGAGCTCACCAAAGGGACCAGGCATCCATCCACCTCCAGCCGCTAGTCTTGTTTCTTTGGGTTGACTTTTTTTTTTCTTTCCATTTTCGTTGGTTCGTGATTGGCTGGGACATGGACAACCAAGTTAAAACAGTATCCGCCTCCAAACCATGGCTTTCCCCTCCTCCATCAAGGCCCTTCGATCAAGGTTAGCTTTTCAGTGGAGACTCTTGGGTAGACTTCCCAGTGCGTGTACATAGGTACAGGGAGGGAGTGCACATATTAAAAATCTTGGTATGTTCCTTTTTGGCAGGTGGGGGCCTGGGTAAACTTACAGTGCTCTATTTTGAATTGGGCACAGGGTACAAGCTATATTCCCACAATACATACACAAGTAAAAGAAAAAAAAACCCAACAAATCAAAACTCAATACTTTCTAAGCATAGTATATGCTGAGTTTCAGTGATTCTGTTTCTATAAGAACTCTATAGGACTCTGGCTATTAAGCCTGAAAAGGTAGGTTCTTAATACTTCTGAATTCGTCCTTCAAAAGTGACTCAATAAAATGCTACTTTAAGTCAGACAAAATACACGAGGAAGGAAGGGCTAGGTCCTGCGTGGCCACACAAGGCAGAAAGGGCCTTTGGTTACAAGGAGAGTTGCACCAATTGGTTATTAGTTTAAGAAAAAAGAAAGAAAGAAATCATTTCCAATCTGTACACTTCTCATCTGCTTCAACCAACCAATGAAATGCCTTGATTTGAAGAAGGGGTGGTAAGTTCCTTCTCATGATATATGGCTATATTTAAACATGTTCACTTTCCTGATATGTAAAATAGACTATATTATTATTAATATTATTAATTTTTACAGATAGCATCAGCTCTAAAAATATCTGAATCAGAAATCACAACTATTTACTTTTATCAAAAAGCGTTTGTTTTTTTCCCTGAATTTTCACATTTGTGCTGATGGCGGACGTAAATGGCGATGAAAACAGAAGAGACACGTGAAATGGCCCAGGGTGGACTGTCCCATGGCCATTCCTCCATAGGCCCCCAGCCCACACTGTGTGCTCGGCAACCCCTGGGAGGGCTGCTGCCTCCTCTCCCTGGTGTGTCACCAGCACAGGATGACCTCACACTCTCTGTGTCCCTTATGTCCCTTGGCATTTGCTGTCAGGGTACTCTGAAGGTACCTCGGAAGAGTCAAACTACTTGGGCATGCATTTTCTTTGTTAACACAGCAAAGAACGGGGCTGACCCCTCTTGGAGAGATCCACAGTCCTTGGAGACGCTGAGAAGCAGTGTGAACTGGGTGCATATTCAGCAGAGAACATGCATTTTTATGGGTGGTGGAATGACCGCATGTCATCATACCTGTGACAGGTGGCCCAATCTCATGCCACTGTAAGGAGGGCGGGCAGAACGACTCTGTGATATTGGTGTACTGACAGGTGGACTGTGCCATTGTACTAACAGGCAGACCAATAACATTGTATGAAGGACAGGTGAATGATAGCATGTTTTGTTCCATTAGGAAGACGTATGCCTGTTATAGGTGAGGACTGACAGATCTACCCTATAGTACTTGGGACATCATCCATCAAAATTGTATTAAGAGAACAACATCAGTCCATTGTACTAAAAACAGGCAGATCAATAACATGTCATCTTTACTGACAGATGGGCCAACAGCATGGCATCATGCTAACCAGTGGCTCAACGCAAAGTTACTGGACTGAGGAATGAATAGCCAGCAACACCATGCTGTCGGACTGAAGTCAAAACAGACCAATGCCAGTTCATCGAACTAGGACAGGAAGACCAACACCAAGAAATATACCAGAACCGCTCACGATGCACATAAATACTTATTGCTTTTGTCGTACTGGCTGCATTGATGGCTGCAGAAAGGAGAGCTGAGCTTTTAATACAGACAGTGACACTGAAAATACAACAACAACTGGTTGTCAAGAAAGAACAGAGGAAAACACCCCAAGTCCAACTGTCTGTTGTAATTTTCTGAGATGTGCATGTTTCCTGTACACGTGACTTTCTGAGCAGCCCCACTCAAGGGCCAAGTACCCCTCCATGCAAGGGGGCAGAGAGAATGCTTTAGAGGGGCAGGGAAGGCGCCCACAGACTGACATAGCAGACAGCAATACCAGCACAATATCACCCACTGTGGCCAGACACAGGCATGTAGCATCAACCCACCTGTTGTCCCAAAAAGTGGCCCACGGGAAATAGTGCTTGTTTTAAAGTGCAAGATGTTGACACTGTCCCTGGTAGAACCTATTTTTGAAAGACATAAAGTGTTTTTTATTTTAACTTGAATACCACAGGAAACAAACCCAAATTTCTATTATAGCTTTCCCTGCTGCAGCAGGAAGTATTCAAAAGTCTGAACTGGGCATTTCAATTGAGGATATTTTTTTCTCCCTTTCGTTTCCGCAGGTAAAAAAAAAAATTAAAAAAAAATCAGATTTTATTCTGTTCTTCAGTAACATACAGTCTCTTTGAATAAAGTATTTCTTTGCATATTTGACACTTGCATATCTTTTGAGTCTACACTAGTGATGTACAGAACACATTTTTCTTCTACAACCCTAAAGCAATGCTTGGAGTTCATGCTGTTGGCTGAGTGCCTGCCTTCTGAACCCTTCCCAGATTGCCAGGGGGCAATTAGAATTGAGTACAAGTGGTGCAACTCACCCTGATGATATCTCAAAATAAAATCTCAGGTACTACGAAATATTGAAGTCAATGCAGACATTCGAGTAAGGGTTTTGCGCTGGGATCGTGGCTTGTGGTGCAGACACACAGCCTTCTAACAGTGGGGTCCACCCAGGAGGTGATGGACTGGAGTTCCCAGAGGTGGCCAGGCAACACCCAAAACCAAATTGGTCAACCCACTCTTTCAATACCAGTCACTTGTTCCAGCATCCTTCTCCAGCGGAAGCCAAGAGGGATGGAGGTTGTTGCTCCCAGAGGCTGTGATGGAGAGCCATGAGAGAAGAATGGGGAGTAGGTGGCCTTGGTTATATCTAGAATGTGGTAGTGGTGGCTGTGAGTTCTGCTCATGTCATCTTCCCAAGAGGGCAGTGGAGTTGTTACAAGGAGGCGCCATATCCTAGGGCTTGGCCAACTTCATCCCGATGTGCCTGTCGTGACTCAAAGTCTTAGGAAGCTTTCTCTGGAGTCTCTCTCTTCTTTCTGGGGGCTTTGCAGAGCCTTTCTGTTTTAGAGTTCATGCAGAAAAGCTCTGTGGCAGGTAAGCTGAGCAGCATTCCTCTTTGGACCTCACCACAAGTCTCTCCTCCATGTAGGGTAATTCAGATGCTCGAATCCCGTGTGCTTCCATGGGCTCCCCCCCCTGGCAACACACGGACATCGGGGGAGATGTGGTTCTCGAGTTTGCATTTTTCCTGACCACTGAGGGTTATTCCAGTCAATGATTCTGGAGAATAAATACAGTTCTGCCTTAAAAACTTAGGGGAGGTGGGTAAGGGTGAGCTTTCAAAGTGGTTCTTCTCTGATCTTGCCCCAACACTGAACTTGGGACTGGTGCTCCCTTGGAGGCTCTTGGGAGGGCTGGAGTCCACACTGTACAGCACCTGTCCCTCATCATCTGTGTCTGCATCAATGTACTGGTGGATACCCGCTTCGAAGTTGAATGCTATTGCTGGGTGTTTCTCGGGTGACCGGGGGGGTGTCCTAGCACTTGCTGTGGTGTAGATGGAGGACTCTGTACTCAGCACAGGCCTGTCCAAGAGCGTGGCACACTCTAGTCCAGCGACGGCAGCTGCAGCACCCCCCCGGTTCCTGAGAGAGTCGTGGTACATCCCCAGAACGGGGACTAATGGACTGGCATCACCCTCCATGAAGTTGACTTTAAGTGCTCGGAGCTTCAAGGGGTTGTTGGTCTTCATGGAACTCTTGGGGCTCTCGATAAAGAAAGTAGAGTGATGGCTGGTATCAGGGGTGGGGTTGGCCTCCACAAGCCTTCCACCACTGGCGCCCAGAGCTCCCCGCCAGCCCATCTCTGGGGCCATGCTGTCCGCAGTCTTGCTGGGGAGTGATGCCAAAGGGCTGTGGGGGAATCTGGTGGCCTCAGGGAAGTCTGTGGCACAGCTAATGAAGCTATCGATGCTCGACATGCTTCGCATATCGATGACCCCTTCTGTACGAGTGGGCAGAGGAGCTATGGGGCTGGGGATGCTCTCCATTTCAAGTTCTTCCTTTGGTTTGCTCTGTGTTGCTGACTCCTTGGTATTAAGGATGGGCTGAGATTGGGTCTTGGCCATCTTATTGTACATGTCTTCCAACTGCTGGACGTTCAGGTGCTGAGGACTAGAAGATGATCTGGCCTTCTCAGGCGATCCCTGCTCCTTGGTTTCAAAGGACTTACTTGAGCTGGTTTCAGAGAGTGTCCTCTTTGTCCATTTCCATTTGTTGGGAGACAAGTGGTTATCTTGTACTTTGTCTTTCTTACCCATGTTCTCTCCATTTTTCTCAACTACAATGTCCATCATCTCGATGCTGCGGGCAAAAGCATCCTTCATGTTCATGGATACAATGCTGCCATTCCTCTTGGCTCTCTCCAGAGCCTCTCTCCGCTTGATGGCTTTCTCCTGCCTTTTCTGCTCCTTATAGAACTCGGAGAAGTTATTGACAATGATGGGGATAGGAAGAGCAATCACCAGGACCCCAGCGATGCAGCAGAGTCCCCCTACAATTTTCCCCAGGAGGGTCTTGGGGTAGATGTCTCCATACCCAACAGTTGTCATGGTGATAGTAGCCCACCAGAAAGAGGCTGGGATGCTTTTGAACTTGGTGTCCTCCTCATCCTTCTCTGCAAAGAAGACAAGGCTGGAGAAGATCATGATGCCCATGGCAAGGAAGAGGATGAGCAAGCCCAGCTCGTTGTAGCTCCTTCGCAGGGTGAAGCCCAGGGACTGGAGGCCGGTGGAGTGGCGGGCGAGCTTCAGGATACGGAGAATTCTCATGATGCGGAAGATCTGGACCACGCGACGGACGTTTTGAAACTGCAGCACGCTCTTGTTGGACTCAGTGAGGAAGATGGTGACGTAGTACGGCAGGATGGCCAGCAAGTCAATGGCGTTGAGGGGGCCCTTGAAGAACTTCCACTTCTTGGGTGAGGACAGGAACCGCAGCAGGTACTCCATGGTAAACCACGCAATGCAGACAGCCTCCACGTGAGCCAGCTGAGGGTTGTCTGTGGCCTGGCCAAACTCATCAAGGCTCTGCAGCTCAGGCAGCGTGTTGAGTGACAGGGCAATGGTGGACAGGACGATGAACATGATGGAAATTATGGCAAGGATCTGTGAGAAGAGAGTCGGAGAAGAGAGTGGGATTTAGTTATCAACCACCAACAGGATGATCACTCTAATACCCAATGTCTGCAGGAAGCTCCTCAATGTGCAGGAGCATTTCACATCTCACTCGTCACTGACTGATTGGACGGCTGAGCTAAAAAGAGAATTTATTCCAATCTCCTTACTGTATAGGTGTGGAAACTGGCACAAAACATTGAAATGATCTAGCCCAGGGCTTGGCAAACTTTTTCTATGAAGGGCCAGATCGCAAATATTTTAGGCATGGCAGTCCCTGACTTTTTTGTTGCAACTGCTCAACTCCGCAGTTGCAGCATGGAAGCAGCCTTAGATCATACATAAATGGATGGGTATAGATGTGTTTCAATAAAACTTTATTGACAAAAGGAGGCAGTGGACTGAATTTGACTTGTGGGCCATAGTTTGCTGACCAGTGGTTCATAACTATTTTGGGGTGGGGTACTGCTTTCCAGACATGATGCTAATGATAATAAGAATAATCACCCTTTACTAAGTGTTCATTGTATGCTGGCCACTGTGTTTATTAGCACTTTCCATACAATACTTAAGTTCATTCCGTAACAAAAACCCCAGTAAATATTGCATCTCCAATGAACAGATGAAGAAACCAGCTCCCAAAGCTACTTAAGTGGCAGAGACAGGATTTTTACTTGTGTCTGTCTGACCCCAGAGATGAGCTTTTAAGGCCATGTTAGAAATCAGATGAAAGCTACGGGCCCTTTTGCTAGATACACAAGATTTTGCAGGTGATTCCCAAGCAGGCATAGATCTCCGGGATCCATGTTATTAACTTATGATTGGGACTACGGGCTTTTTGAGGCTAAGGATCATGGCTTAATTTCCTTTGTGTCCCCTGGATCAAGAAGGTGGTTTGGCCCAGAGAAAGGGCTTACTGGATGTTAGTTGAAATTAAGGGAAACTAGGCCAGCCTGCAGCTTATACAGAAATGCAAGCAAATGTGTTAAATTGCTCTGAGGGTCGTTTTTCAAAAATACAAATCCAGTCACATCACTCTCCTGCTTAATAAATTTCTAGGACTCTTCAGGACAAAATCTATACCCTTAAACTCATCTGTCAGCCTTCCTGCTTCCATCTGTCCTCTTCTTGGAGATTTGCTCTCTCCTTCTGCTGCCCTTGCTGAAGGGTTGGGCTGGTCACCATGCTTGTACCATTTGATCCTGGTTGCCGCTGACTGGCCCACGGATAGACAGAAAATCCAGGCTGGGCTCAGCCAACCCACTGTTGAAACTCTGAGCTCAGGGATCCGGGGGTGTGAATGGGTTATGGGATGGCGAGCCTCTGAATTAAATTGTCAAATGCAATCTAGGCTTCAACCAGCTTCGTGATCAGCCCAAGCTCCAAGCAAGTGTCTCTTAAGCTGGAGGGGACAGAGAAACAATTAAAAAAATTAGGACTGGCCGAGTAGCGCGGTGGTTAAGAGCTGGCTTGGGACGCCAGCAGCCCGGGTTCGGATCCCACATATGTGGGCCAGTGACACTGCCCTCAAAAAAAAAAAAAAATCAGAAAGCTGAATCTTTAAGAAAAGCCTGAGAATAAAGGGAAGGGACAGAGAGAAGGAGCAGTGAGGACATAGGAGATCCGAGAGAGGGTGTAGAGGGCAGCAGTTAAGAGCGTGGGCTCGTGTATCAGGCTATTTGGGGTTCAAGTCCCAGATCTGCTACCTTCTTACCTTCAGCGAGTTATTTAACCTCTCTATGCCTCTGTTTCCTCATCTGCAAAATGGGATGATAATAACAGTACCCCACAGAGTTGCTGTGAAGATTAAATGCGTTAAGACATGCAAAGCACTTAGGATGGCTTCCAGCAGCATTTAGTGTCTGATAAATGCCAGCTGTCACCCTGGAGGAGTGGCTCAGCCCACACCACCCTGTCAGCCAAGACCACACCACCTCCAAGTGGCCCTGCTGGGCTTTGCTTCCTGCTCTTGTTCTGAAATGGTCTGCTGTATCCTGTACATAAACGCAGCTTAGGTGAGTGTGAGAGGCTTCTGTCTCCTGCAGTGAATCCCCAATCAGGACATGTGGTTGTCAAGTCCCTCTGCATTTGACTCTGATCCCTCTCTTTGGCTTCTCCTGCCACAGGTTCCCAAACTTCACATTTCTCTAGCCACGCATGACTATTGCTCAATTTTGCATGTCTGTGCCTCTTCCTTTCCACCCAGTGAACTCTAATCCATCTTTTAAAACCCAACCATGTGTCCCATCCTGTCCCCTACGAAGGCATCCCTACTTTCCCCAGGCAGAGCTGGCCACTCCATCCTCTGGGTTCCCTCATCATTTTTCCATACCTTGGGGTAGATGTCACACCCGTCCCATTACAGGGGTGTGTGTGTCCATCACTGCCCAGTATCTGAGAGCTTTGGGGGGACAAGGATCAGTTCTGAGGCTGATTTCCCTGCACATCCAGCACCTAGCCATGCTCCCAAAGTGTTCGTTGGCTGCTGCTCAGGTTTGCAGAGTTACGAGTGGAAGGGTCAGGACCCTGCATTCAGTTTTTAATTTGGCAACTGTTTATTGATCATCTCGTATGTGTGACATACTGACACCACAGGCGGCAAGAGAGCTCTGGGGTGTTTCTAGGCCTCCTCAGAATATGAAAGGGGGCCTTACAGGATACAGTGTTCCCCCAGCCTCAGTTGTTCTACCAACATTTTTTTTTTTTTTGCTCTAGTCATGGCTGACATATCCCACGTCTTAAACAAAAGCTCTCGAGTTTTACTTTCTTGATGTACACTCATTGAACAAGAAAAATTCTGTAATCGCTATAAATGAAATTTCTGATATGTAGAAACATAGATCTAATTTATATATATTTACAAGCCATAATCAAACACCTGTGAAGCCACCACCACACGTTTGCTGTGTGTCCTTTTGCACCCCAGAGATAATCAGACTGTTTTCCCACCCCTTTGCTTTTCTGTATAGTGTTTAATACAAATGTATACATGCCGAGACAAATTATTGCTTCATTTTGCTTGGTTTTGACATCGTATTGTATGTATGCTGCCTATTCTATGCTTCCCTGAATAGCAAAACAAAAATAAGATAAGATAAAATAAAACCCATTCACCTTCTTTATTTTATTTTATGTTCATTTTTGGCTAAAATAAACCGCTGCTTTTGCGTGCTAGAGATATATGAATTAAATATTCATTAAAACAAATATGCAATCATTGGAATAAAACAGTTTGGCAATACACTTTGGGAACTCCTGCATAGAGGTTAGCAGTGTGATTCCTGGAGCTGGACTGCCATTTATTGGCTGGGTGGCCTTGGGCATTGAAACTTCCCTGGCCTCAGTTTCCTTATTTGTTAAATGGGGATAGAACAGTGGTTCTTAACTGGGGATGATTTTGACCTCCCGGGGATATGTGGCAAATTCTACAGAAATGTTTGGGTTGCCACAACTTGGGGAAGGGATGCTACTGGCAGCTAGTGGGTGGAGGCCAGGAATGATGTTAAATGTCCTGCAATGCCCAGGACAGCCCCACAATGAAGACTTATCCAGCCCCAAATGTCAATAGTACAAGGTTGAGAAACCCTGGGATATACAGATAGTGAGCCCCCCGTAAATTGTAGGAGTGGGAGGGTGGGGGAGAAGGAGATTGTGCATATGTAGCTACTGCTAGCACAGGGCTAGCTCAGTAGGCACAGAGTGTGTCTGACTTTATGGGGCAGCCAGCCAGGGTCTTGGGCTGAGCTCCGAGGTCACTGCTGCAGCCTCTGACTCCTGCTAGGAAGGAGCCCGCAGGAGAAGGAGCAGATCCCTGGGGGTCTGTTCCTTTAAGAGCTGGGAGTTCTTGCTTCCCCCAGAGGTTGGCAGGGGAAGCCTGCTCCAATTTCTAACCCCAGACTACTCCAGGGAAGGCCCATATAATTGATGTCTGACGAATGACGCATGAATTACGCACCCAGCTATTGTATACTCCTTAGGGCTGTTGTTTTAAGGCGGGCACCCCCTTTGTACCTGAGAACGTGTCCTCCCCACCTCTTCCAAGCTTAGGAAAGAAGAAAAGGGGGGCAGAGGCCCCACTGGGTCCTGGGGGGTGGGTACGTGCTGCTTAGGGTTGGGTTGGGAGGGTCAGAGCACACCAGGCCCCTTTCTGGGTGTGTGTGTGTATGTGTGTGCGAAACCATCAAATAACATGGACACTAATGCAGTGTGAGGGTCTTCCCTGACCCCTGGCCCTGCCCACAAGATTGCTCTCTCTTCCAGACCCTATAGTCAGGGTCACGCTTCCTAGCTGGGGACCTTCCTAATGTGAGTGAAACCCTCTGTGCCTCAGTTTTCTCACCTGTAAGATGGGGGTGTTATGTCATTGCAGGGCTGCAATGAGATTTCAATGAGTTCATAAGGCCAGCTTTTATTATTCCACAGGCTTACACTCATATATAAGTTGGTTTGGGGTTTGGGTTTGAGTCCCAGCAGTATTATTCCCTGGCTGTGTATCCCTGGACAAGTCACTTCCCTCTCTAAGCCTCTATTTCCTTACCTCTAAAATGAAAGTATATTGGTAAAGGGCAGGTTCAGCCCTTTTTTATTTGTTTTTTTTTTTCTATTGTTTTTTTGAGGGCAGTGTCACTGGCCCTCATATGTGGGACCGAACCGGGGCCGCTGGCTTCCCAAGCCAGCGCTTAACCACCGCGCCACTTGGCCAGCCTAAAATAAAAGTAATCGAGCACTTATCACATAACAGCCACTTAATATATACTATGTTACTAAGTTATTACTTGAGTAATGTATTGTCACTCCTACTCCAACCCCAGACAGGTTGGTTTTGGAGGTCCAGGACTCGGTTTATGGACTCCAGGTCCTGGCTAAGGCAGCAGACATTCTACAAACAGCCTCAAACCCAAATGAACAGATGGGCCCCAGGAGTGGCGGACCAGCCAGTACCTTGAGTACTTTTGGCCTTGGCTCAGGCCCCTGAGCAGGCCTTGCTTTCCTGGGATCTGAGCCCAGTCAGGTTTGGGCAGGACTCCAGGAACCCAGGGAGCAGAGGCAGGAGCCTGGACCAGGGACTTAGAGGCTATCCCCAAATTCCCTACATGCAAGGAGGTTCCGGATCCTGAAATCCACTTGTCTGCACCGAATGGGGGAGGCAGCTTTGGTCTTCCAGGAGAAGATATCTGGGAAAAGCCAGGCCCTCCTCATCCTAATTGTCAGCTCTGGGGTTTGATCACAGGGATGCCCACCTTTGACTCCAGCAAGCAACACAGACTGTTTATCATGTCCTCTGTACAGTTCGCTGCTCTTCCAGGAATGTGGATGAGGCACAGAATGTCCATGCAGAAAAGGACCAGGCTCCTCTCTGGAGGATGGGAAGACTCAAGTAGAGAAGGGCAGGGACTCGTTCATGGTCACATAGCCCATTGGGGTCAAATCTGTACAGTGACACTAGTAGCTCCGGCAAGCTGAGAGCTGCAGCTAGTATTTAGGGGTTGCAAACTGCTTTTCATACACATGCATGCTCATATCAGTGTTATTCATAAGAGCCAAAAAAGTGGAATCAACCCACATGTCCATCAACTGAGGATGAGAAAAGCAAACTGTGCTATAGCCATACAATACGTATTACTCATCCACAAAAAGGATCGAAGTAACGATGTGTTACAACATGGATGAACCGCCAAAACATTATGCTAAGTGAAAGAAGCCAGACACAAAAGGTCACATACTGTATGATTCCATTTAATGAGATGCCCAGATAAAGCAAATCTATAGAGACAGAAAGCAAATTAGTGGTTGCCAAGGTGGGGATAGGATGAACAGTTAATGGGCATGAGGGATCTCATTGGGACGATAAAAATGTCCTGAAACTGACTTAGGGTAATGGTTGCACAATTTAGAAAATTTACTAAAAAATAATTCACAGTGGAATTGGGCGAATTGTATGCTATGTAAAATAAGTCTCAATAAAGTTATATAAAAAGTTGCTTTCCATAAAGAGTATCCCATTGCCTTTAATCCTCATAACCATGTTGACAGATCACCATAAAGAAGCAGGAGCCCTGTTGTAAACCTTGTGATGGCTCCCATGCTCTCGGGGAAAGTCCCAACTCCTTTGCATTTAGTTGGCATATGTTTATTGAGCACTTACTAAGAGCTATGCTAGTTGCTGGGTATGCAGCATGGATAAAAAAGACAATTTCCCTGGACTCAAGGAGCTAATAGGGAGAGGTAGACCAAAAAACCCATAAACCAATAAAGGAACAAGATGATGACAGTTAGTGCTATGTGCTATATGTTACTGAGAAATGCAAACCAGTAGGGAATCAGTAAAGAAGCACTGGGGGTGTCCATATGAGGTTGGGTGGTCAGGGCAGGCCTCTCTCAGGAGGTGCCCTGGTGGCTGAGGCTTTGGCATGAGGAGTGTGTTATTGGAATATCTGAGCATTCCAGGCAGCGGGCACAGCCTGTGCAAAGGCCCTGAGGTGGGAATAAGGTTGGCATGCCAAGCAACAGAAAGATACTCAGTGTAGGTAGGGCTGCGTGAGCAAAGGGGAGATGGGAGGAGATGAAGTTGGAGTGGCAGGAGGGCCTGATGAGGTATGGTAAAGAGATTTGGATTTTACAGTAAGACCACCTTTCCCCCCTCTGATCATTTCCTGTATCTCCCATTGCATATTTCCTATTGAAGCCTGCAAAACCACTTACAGTTCCCAAGCCTTACCATCATGGCTGCTCAACCTCCAGATTCTCCCCCATGCTGTTCCCTCTGCCTAGAGTGCCCTTCCTCCCCCATGTCTCCTAGATGATTCCTATGCTCAGCTCCAAGGCCATTGGTTCCAGTGAGCTTTCTCTGATCCCCAGGTCTGGGTTGGGTACGTCCATCTTCTGGATTCCCACAGCTCCCCGAGCTTCTCCCACACACAGCACTGATCTTGCTGAATTGGAATTTTCTCCCCTGCATCTCACAATACAATGTGAGGTCCATAAGGGTCCAGGCTGGTTTTGTCTTGCACTGCTGTGTCCCCAGCTCCCCAAACGGCACCTGGCACAGAATAGGCGCTTCCTAAATAGTCGATAAATGAGTGAACAAGCAAGTGAATGAAATGAAGGCGCAAAGAATGAAATGGTTTTTCCAGGGCCACATAACTTGGAGGTGGTCGACCCAGGACTCCGTCTCAGTCTCAGGTCCGGGGGATCTCCCAAGGTGTTTTCAAGGGCTTAGGGAGAAGCGGCTTCGGGACCATCAAACTTTTGTCTCCTTTTATGGTGCTTCCGTTTCCTCCAGCTTTACGGGGAGATTATAGCCAGGAGTTTTAATTATAAGGGTCACTGGTGTAGATCCGATTAAGGGGATTGGGAGCAGACTGATGGTTTTGCCCTCCTCCGCTACAGGTAAGGGGCCGCTGGTGGGGGGCGGGGGGTTAATGAGAAATTTGAGTCAGGAGTCTGCAGGGGGCGCTCTTCGACACAAAGGGACAGGGATTCGGGGATCTGTGTGCTTGGACAATAGAGGCCTGGGGGTGAGCCGGCGACTGTGGCCTTCAACATGAGAGGGGAACTGAGTCACAAAGGTGGAACCAAAGTGTGCTGGCATTGCTGGGAGCATCGCAGGCATTATAAACCAGATGCTTTGGGCTGAGAAATTTATTTTTACTTATTTGCTCAGTTTCAAAATTGGGAGATTTCACATAAAAATCCAGATTTCCAGACTCCCTTGGTAAATTAGAAGATGTGTTTACCCTCAGCCTCCATTCCTGATGGCAACCATTGGCTGGTGCTTAAGAGCCAGCTGCCCTGGGCACGGCCTACCAGCTTGCCACAGGCCCCTTCACTCCTTTCAGTATCTGTCATGTCTCTGTAGGCGTTGGGTTTGCAATCCTAAACCGATGCAATTCTGAAGACAGCAACCACTTACTGACCTGCTACCATATATGAAGAACTTTCCAGACAAGATCTGCATCAATTACACAAGACAGGAACCTAGGGGTCACACCTGCCACACACCACTCTATTCTTTGTTGCCATATCCAACCTGTCATCAGTCTGGCTCACACACATCTTTGAGTCTGTTCCATTGTCTCACCTGCAGCCACCACCATGTCCCTAAGCCACTATCACCTCCCTTCGGACCACTGCAAAAAGATCTTTCTGGTCTCCCCCAAGCCACTCTGGCCCACTGTGGCAAAAACCACTAGATGTCCCCAATATCTAGTCTTCCTTCTTCTATTGTAATAGAGTTTTAGCTGGACACAGGGCTACTCAGAATAAGACAACATTTCCCAGCTTCCCTTGCAGTTAGATGTGGCCATGTGACTAAGTCTGGCCAATGGAATGTGCACAGAAATGATGCTTGCCCTTTCTCTTTTTCTTCTTTCTTGCTGGCTGGGAAGCAGGTGTGACGGGCAGAGCTGGAGAAACTCTCTTGGATCTGAGACGGAAGCTAATCCCAGCCCTACACTGGCCCTTTACTGAAAAAGTTGACCAAGTCCTGGTCTGCCTCATGATCTCTCTTGTTTAAGTCACTGTGTTTTGGGGTCTCATGTTACAGTCTCTTAGTCTATGCCCTAACTCTCCAGCCTGGTCATGTTCTACAGTCCCTTTTACCCTTCAGGTCAGGCACATTACCCTTCCTTTGGTCTCTCATAGCCTCTACAATCCTTCTTGCCACAGGACCTTTGCCCATGCTGTTCCTTCTGCCTGGAATGCTTTTCCCTCCACCTTGCCTGCTTAACTCTTACTCATCCTTC
Source organism: Aselliscus stoliczkanus (assembly GCA_033961575.1). Classification (NCBI taxonomy): domain Eukaryota; kingdom Metazoa; phylum Chordata; class Mammalia; order Chiroptera; family Hipposideridae; genus Aselliscus; species Aselliscus stoliczkanus. The sequence goes on along the minus strand of CM066738.1, from coordinate 10,148,832 downwards.
TCGTCTCAGTTCTGGCATCATCTCCTCAGGGCAACCATCCCTAACCTTCCTGACCAGGTCAAATCCCCAACTGCAGGCTGTCTTGGTACCATATCCTTCTCTTCATAACGCTGTTCAAATTGCAATTTTACAATGATGTCTACCTCTGTAGAATGGAAGCCAAGTTGACAACAGGGGTTGAGTCTGATTTTTTCTCAATCTTGAATCCTCAAAGCACACAGTAGGTGCTTCATACATATTTATGGAACGATCTCATTTCACCCTGAAAAGAACCTGCAGGTTGTTCTGTGCTCCCTCTCTCATTTTATGATTGGGGAAACTGAGGCTTAGAAAGACAGCATCCAAAGTGACAATTAGGAAAATGGCAGAGGCAGGGTTTAAACCCATATCTATTAGACTCTGAAGCCACTCTTTATTTCTTAACACCTGAGGACATTTCTTATGTCAGCATCCCGGGGTCTGGGTTATGGTTTCCAATGTATGCTCTCACTGTAACCATCTCCTCTAGGTAACCTAACTCTTCCCAAGAAGCTCTGGGTTGGGCAACATCTTCCTAACAGGTCAACTGAGTCTCCATAGGCCTTGCCAAAGCAGGAATTCTGGGAGCTAGTGACATTACAACCTCCTGCTCATCTGAGGACAATGGTCTGGTGACTGTGGGGGACTTGACTTTGGTCCCTGCAAAAGGAGGAGGTGATGGGGAGAATTGTGGGGCAATGTCCTTCCTGCTTGAGTGATTGCCAATCCTCTATATTTGCTGAGAGCATGAGAAGCTGAGGAAAGGACTGTCAGCCTTAACAGTGATGAATAGCATCGGTTCATTCCTGCTGCAGAGAACAGTGTATTGAATAAAAAACACAGGGCACATAGGAAATGTTAGGCAAGGACAGCGCACACAGGTTCTGCTGAGCCACACACCTGTCCCCTTGCCCCGCGTCTGGCAGGATGGGGAGTGGGGAGGTAGTCTCTGTGAGCCTGGCCAAGGTGGCGGGGATTGCTAACGGACGTGAAGTATGTTGATCTGGATGCTGGGATTGGGTACCACTCTGGCTAATGTCAGAATGATGGCTCTGTGAATGGTCATTCCTGACAATAGCCACATTTTCTGGTTAACGTCCAATATATACTTCGAAAGAGGCATTTGAGTGCCTTAACAATGAATGATGTTTCTCATGTAGCATTTTTTTTGTCTCGCTAGAGATTTCTACTGCGGTGAAATGGACATGGGGGTGGTCGAGAGACCTACTTTCTAATTCTTTCTAGGCAAGTATCTTCATATCTCTGGTCTTTCTCATGCAACATCTGCTGAGAGTCTGTTGGGCCCCCAGCACAGTCCTCTTCCAAGTGGTGACTCAGGGATCCAGTGTCTCTGCCATATCAGTATATGGCTTCCACCCTTGTCAAGGGGAAGGGACAGCATGGAGAATTCACACTGGCCTGGCCCAGAAGTGATATCCATCATTCCCTCCCCTGACAGTGAAGTCTGTGATCTATACCCTGTCTCCCTCATGGGGAAGCAGTAAATGCTTTGAAACCTCTAAAATGCTTCATGACAGGCTAAGGAGATGGTCTCCAATGTGGGCATGTGCGCCTATGACGTACTGGGGTGCAGACAGAAATTACTGGCATTGGATGAACAAGTTCTAGGGATCTGCTGGACAACGTTGTACCTAGAATCAACAATACTGTATGCTACACTAAACATTTGGCTAAGAGGGTCAATTTCATGTTAAGTGTTCTTACCACAATAAAATAAAAAATTGGGATAGATTTTTTTTTTAAATTAAAAAGCATTGGCAGCAGACCAAAAAACTGAAAAACTACTGGCAATTCGACTTTTTCATGTTAAAAAAAAAAAAAGAAAAAGAAACCAAGTTTTACTGGCGTTCAGTCTGTGAATCAACATTGCTCACTGCTCCCTCCTGTGTCAGACTTCCTGGGGGCAGGTAAAGTGCCCCAAGGGAAAACGGGGTGCCTCAACTCAGTGGGTTGGCAAAGGAACCCTCAGATCTTTGGCTGCACCATGCATGTATGCCTGGTGTGAACAGCCTCCGAGCACTCACTCCTGCCTGGTTCTGGTCTTCTTCCCGGGCACAACGGAGAGTGCTTATTTCCTCTGCAGAATGATATGACTAGTTGTGGCCAATTGGCTGTGCATGGGGATGCTGCAAATCTCCCTTTGGGCTGCGGCATTTAAGAATGGGTGTGATGGGTGTGATTTCTCCACGCTCTTTCTCCCTCTCAACAACATGAACCAATAACATGAACCAAACAGTGCCCCCTTCCAGCCGTTTTTTTTTTTTTAGCTGAGCCATCCTGCCACCTGTTGACAGCTCATCGGCAGCTCAGCTCGGGCTGAGCATCGAACTGCTGTTGCTCAGAGCTCAGCTCGCACTCTTGAGTGAGCTCTTAACCAACTGAGCCACTCAGTCGGTCCAAACAGTGCCCTTTTTGGATTAGGCCAATTTGGGTTGGGTTTCTAACCCTTGCAAATAAAGAGTGGCTTGGCTAACAAAATTCTCATCTTCATTTTACAAGCGAGATAGCTAAAATTCATAGAGGTGGAGTGACTTGCCCAGGATCACACAACCAGGAAGTGGCTGAATCACACCGAGATATACCACAGAAGGTACCTGGCCATCCAATGGGTCCTCAACAAGCACTAGTTTCCCTCCTCTACCTACAAAGGAAAGGCAGAGCGGAGACTGGAAGAGATACACCAGGTGGAACCCCGTTGAGCTCCAAGCTGCTGGTCTGATTCCAGATTCCATCTGGAACCTTCCAAACTGTGCTGGGGTCTGGCAGGAGCAGGAACAAACCTTAGGAGTCGACAACTAAAGTGAATCAGTTACCAGGATGTCAGTTGATTCTTGAGGATCCCATTCCCTCCAAAAATGTCATCTGAGGGTCCTGGCTGCATTTGAAGGTCTCCAGGGAAGGGCCCAAAGTGCCAGCACTTCTTAGAGGCTTACACTTAGCAGGAGGTTACGCAGATAATGGTTTCAGTACCATCAAGGATTCTGCAGTCATTTAAACTTTTCAAAGCTCACATTAGAGCTGGACAGACAGTAAGGGTTTAACTTGCAAACACTGATGTTGCAGAGTTGGGTGGTAATCTTGGCTCTTGCCAGCTGGGTGACCTTGGGTATGTTCCTTAACCTCTCTGAGCCTTGGTTTTCCCTAGTATGAGATGGGCAGGATTAGCAGAAGAAACTAGACAAAGCAGGTGGAAGCTCTTAGTGCAGTTTGGAGCCTCCTCAGCTTTTAGGCCACGCTAGTGAATGCTACGTATAGGCTGAGCCCTGGCATGGATAATCATGTCATCTGTCTGAGCCTCAGTTTCCTCATCTGTAGAATGGGGATCAGAACAGTCCCTACCACACAGGCATTTGTGAGGCAGCAAAAAAATCATGGGCGGTACAGGCATGCCACATGATCTGCCACTTGGGGCCAATGAAGGGTGCGTGGCCATGACAAGTTGGCACGACAAGTGTGAACAGAGGCCACCCTGACAGCTAGAGGGCTCCACCGGCCCATGGGTGGGTTGTTTCGGCCCATACAGTGCATTCGTTTCCAGCTAATTCAGATTTCCATTTTCTCAAAAAGAATTGGAAGCACAGGCTATGTTCCTCTGTGACAATGCCCCAGACGGGAGCTGAGCATCCGCTCACGGAGGCCTGCGCTTGTAGTCTTACACGCGGCCTGCGTGAGTTGTTTATGACGCCTGCTTAGCCTCTGCTGGGATCTGGGTTTGCGAGCCTAGAAATAAATCATTAGAAGTGTGGCCAGCGATGAGGGAAAGAATAAACTGTGCCAGAGAAACAGTCATGGGTTCCTTAGGGAATGCTGGGCCTGCAGCGGGGCCCAAGGGGCACGGTGAATCAGGGATGTGGGATGGAACCCTGTCTGCTCTAGCCTCTCCCCCATCCATAGTATGTCCTGCTCGCCCTGCTCTACAGGGAAGCCTCCTAGTTGCTTCCTTAGAGCCCCTGGCTGTGTTTTCTCCTGCTTCCAGACCTCTCTGAAGCCCCTTCCTTTCTCCACCACCCACTCGGCTCATGGAACAAAGTGATGGGATTAAAAAAAAACAATAGGGTGGGGGTGACTAGCTCAAGTGGCCTGGGAGGGCTTCTCTGAGGAGGTGACATTTGAGTGGAGATTTGAGGGATATGAAGGAGCCAGGCATGTGAAGATCTGGAGACGGGGTGTTCCAGGAAGCGGTAACAGCAAGTGCAAAATCTCTGAGGCAGAGAAGAGATTGACATGCACGAGGAAGAGAAAGGAGACCGGTGTCCTGGGAGCTGGGGGGATGCCAAGGGGTGTTAGAGATGAGGTCGGAGAGACAAGTGAGGAAGGCCTGAGAGACCTGATAAGAAGTTTTTACTCTGAGAACCTTCGAGCCACAGAGGGCTTCTTAGCAGGCTAGTGACACGGCCTAAAGTAGGTTTTAAGATCCTCCAGCTGCATTTGGTAACAGCCTGCAGTGGGATTAAAATAAAAGCAGGAATCTAGGTGAGGAGGCCTGGCAAGTGTCTAGGGGAGAGATGGTGGCGTCGAGAATAGAGAAGACAGATTCAAGGCATATTTTGGAGGTGACACTAACCAAATGTGGGGGAGAGTGAAAGAAGAGCCAAGGAGGGTCCCAGGTTTTGTCCTGAGCAACTGGGAGGATGGTGGTGGCATTTCCTGAGGTGGGGAGACTGGGAAGAGCATGCTGGAGAGGCCAGGGGAGCTAGGACTGGCAGGGGCCCGGAGGCGGGCTGAGGGGCCCGGATGAGCCCCAGCTGGCCATGGGGAGCTGTGGAAGGCTTTCGAGCAATAGCAGAACATTCATTCCGTCACTCAACAAACATTCATGGGGAGAGGTGGTCCACATTTTGCTCTCTTTTAGATGGGGAAGCTCACCGCAAACCAGCTATGGGTTATGGGCACAAACCTCCTTTCTGGGACCAGACTATGGATCAAGGAGGTCTCATTTGCTAACCTATGGCTTCTCTTCCCCTCTTTCTCTTCCTCTTGCTTCAGGCACGGAAGTGCATTTAAAAACCTTTATTGGGCCGGCCGAGTGGCGCGGTGGTTAAGCGCTGGCTTGGGAAGCCAGTGGCCCCGGTTCGATCCCACATAAGAGGGCCAGTGACACTGCCCTAAAACAAAACAAAACAAAACAAAACAAAACAAAAAAAATCTTTATTTACTCACTGATTGCCTGTCTTCTCTTCTAAAAGCTCCATGAAAGTAGGACCATCTCTGTCACTTCTGTCTCCCCATTGCCTAGACCTGAGGCTGGCACATAGTAGGTATTTGATAACTATTGCCTAGACCTGAGGCTGGCACATAGTAGGTATTTGATAACTATCTACTGAAGAAATTATTTTTTTCAGAAGTCCCGTCTCCATCTTGAGGGACCGAGTGAGATACTATAAAGTGCCAGGCTCGGGGCCTGGTACACAATAGGCATTCAATAAATAGTAATGAAAAAGCACAGAAACTACAGCCACACTGGCCCGGTCTCTGATGCGTTTTGAGGCTTCCCCAGGGCAGGACAGGTTTGAGGAGTGGAAGGGAGAGGTGGCCTATGACCCATCCTCCTGGGTCTCTGTCTCAGGCCTACATGGGATGGGCGTGGAGTCTGCACTAATCTTGGCTAAGCAGCAGGATGTGTACCGATGTATAATCTGAGGCCTGAGCGTGCTGTCCTGCCGGCTTTTTCTTGACCTTCGCTGGATGACTCAAGTCAAGGTGGACACCCCAGCCCCCCAAGGCCACCCAGAGCTGAGACCCTCCACACAGTCAGGGACACGGACCAACTCTGAGGGCAGAGGGTGACAGGTTCACCTAGGCCTCCCCAACCCTCCACCCCTGTTCGTTTGGGGATGATCTCTGCACCCCTCACTCCTGCCTGCATCTCCATTCTAGAGTCCTTTCCTATGGAGACAATACTATACAACAACATTGTGTCAGGCCAGAAAAGGGATTCATCTTTTCATTCAGCAAAGATTTATGGATTACAGCAGTGACCAAGACAGACCTTGTCTTTAGGAACTGACATTTGGGAAGCAGATATTAAATGAGGAAACAGAAATTAAGAAGGTCACTTCAAGTACTACACAGGCAAGAAAATGGGCTAATGAGATAGAGAAGACTGGGTGTGGGGCGAGGGAGGGCCTCTCAGAGGAGGTGACATCTGAGCAGAGGCCTGAAGGATAAGGGTCCAGCTGTATGAAGATCTGGGAGAGGAGCATCCTGGCAGAGGGAAGAGACTTTCATTCTCACAAATCATATGAGTCGGTACTATAACCTCCATTTATTGAGCACTTACTATGTTCCAGGCCACATTCTAAGCAGTAAGTTGTTTCGTACTTAAAACAATCCAGTATTGTTCTCCCATTTTACAGACGAGGAAGCTGAGTCACAGAGAAGTTATGTAGTTTGCTGAGGCCACACAGCTAGCACATAGCAGAGCTGAGATTTGAATCCAGGTCGATTCTATCCTTCAACTTATGAGGGTTGGTTGTTCCCTATCCTCAGGGCGCCTCTGTCATTTTTACTTGCTCCTGCCTCAGAAGGCCACCCACTGGTGCATGTCTCTTTCCTCCTCTTCTTTTTTTTTTTTAAATTGGGGAATTGGAGGAGGGGAATAATGTTAGGGATTTGGGGAGGGAGACCAACCAAGTTGTTGTTCTTCAATCTTCATTGTGGAGGGTACCAGTTGCCATCTGGCTGCCCGTTGGCAGCTTGTGGCCTCTAAGCTCAAGGTGTTGTGTTCAGTCTTAGTTGCTGGTGGGAGTAGCCACCATCCCATGTGGGAGTCGAACCAGCAGCCTTGTTGTTAAAAGCGCATTCTGTATCCACTGAGCCATCCGGGTGGCAGCTCAGCTCAAGGTGCTGAGTTCAGTCTTAGTTGTGGGTGGGCGTAGCCCACCATTGAACAGGCAGTCTTGTTGCTAGGAGCATGTGCTCTTACCAGCTGAGCCATCCTGCTACCTGTTGGCAGTTCAGCGGCAGCTCAGCTTGGGCTCAGAGTCAATGGCCCATGTGGGAATCGAACCGGCAGCCCTGTTGCTCAGAGCTTGCACTCTTAGGCTAACTCTTAACCAACTGAGCCACTCGGCCAGCCCTTTCCTCCTCTTCTGATAACACCACTCTGTCTACCTCTAGCATAGTCCAACCCTCCTAGCCAAGGTGATTGGCTGAGGGATGAGCGTGTGACACAAAATGAGCTATGAGAATGAACCCTGGGGCTTTGGCTGTAACTACTTGGGAGGAGGGGTTCTCCTTTGAGGAGGATTGTCTAGCTGGGAGACTGGAAGCCAGGAAGCCCAGAGAGTTTACCTGAGAGTGAAGCCCACCCAGAGGAAGGCAGAGACAAAAGATGGAGAGAGACTGAGTTGCACTGACAAGTCCTAAAGACACAGTTCAAGGGCCTGTGTGTATCTGGGCCAGAAGCCAGAGCTACTCTGGACTTTCCAATTGCATGAGCCAATACACCACCCTCCCTTTCTCTTCCAGCTCAAGGCAATTTGAATTGGATTTCCGTCACTTGCCACTGAAATCAAAACAATTTTTCTTCCTCTGGAATGCCCTCCCTTCTCTTCGCTCCTGCTACCAACAGCATTATTCTTACGGCCATCGTGAATTTAACCATCATGGCCATCACCAATGCGATTACAACTTTCATTAATACTTCTATTACCACTGCCAGTAATAACACCATTGTCGCCACTATGAATGTAATCACCACTGGGGCCATTACTGCTCCCATGATCGATGCCGGTACGACTCTTACCTCTATTAATGTCACACTCTTCATTTATAAACCTCTCCCCAGTTTACAAGGCACTCTCGCAATCCACGCTGGGTATTGTTAGTTTCATTGTAGGGGCAAGGGCCCTGATGTTTACAAAGGCGATGGAATCTGCCTACAGCCACAGGCCATGCTACTCAGACTTTCATTCTTTCATTCACTCACTTACTCACCCATGTATTGAAGAAATGTCGTTGACTGTCTTCTGTGTGAGGTCAGGCTCCACTAGACACTGGGATGCAGCGGGGAACACAGACCCATTTCCTGCCCTCGCTGAGCTGCCAGTTCAGTGGATTCCAGGACATTCCAAGGAGTCTCCCTCACAGGCCACACAGAAGCCTGGCCCAAATCATTCTCTCCTCCTGAGGGTCTGAGACTAGTGCATGGGCCCAGTGTATAGGCAGAATCAAATGACTGTTGTCGATTTTACCTCTTACCTGAGCTGCCTTGGGCAACAAACTCAGGCTCTGAAACTTCCTCCCCAATCAGACAGTGAATTCCTTGTGTGTGGGGGTGTGGGGTGGGGTTGGGGGTGATGGGATCCTGACTTCACTTCTCTGTCACTGCACCGTACCAAACATGGGCCTGGGCACACAGTAGGAACTCAGTAAATGCTTGTTATCAATGCATTGTTTCTCAGAGGCAAAACTAGGCCTCCTTCCTTCCATCTATCTACCCAACTTTCCATCTATCCATTTATCTAACATCTATCCAGTTCCTTCCCCTCCATTCTTGTATACCCCCATTCCTTCACTTTGCTTCTCTTCCTTCCCTCCATGTTTTCCTTCTTCCACTCATTTTCCATTTTTTAATTCATCCATCTCCCATCCACTTTTCTTTTCTTTCTTTTTTTTTCTTTTGAGGGCAGTATCACTGGCCCTCATATGTGGGACCCGAACCGGGGCCGCTGGCTTCCCAAGCCAGCGCTTAACCACTGTGTCACTCGGCCGGCCCTCCCATCCACTTTTCCAACATCCAACATTCTTTAGTCTTCTACCATCCATCCATCCATCCATCCATCCATCCATCCATCCATCCATCCATCCATCTATCCATCCATCTATCCATCCATCCTTTCCTCTCTCCCTTCATTTCCTGTATTTGTCTTTGTTTCCATCTTTCTTTTAATCAATTATTTATTCATCCTTCAAGCGTGTCAGGCCCTGCATCAGCTGCCATAGATAAAGTGACCATCGCTTGATCCCTTCCTCAGAGAAAACACATTTGAACCAGACCAGACGCAGCTCAGGACCAGGTCCCCTTTCCTTGTCACTATGGTCTGTCTCCTGAGCCTTCAAGGCACCCTAGGTCTTAGTCATGCATTTGTTTCTTGTCTGTTTGGAATCTTCTCTGGAGTTCTCTAGCCCATGGACCAGGCAGGAACTCCATGTACAATCACTTTCTCCAGCTGTTCCTACAGCTGTTCTCAACCCCTGTCTTCTGAGACCACAGGGGCAGGGCCAATCTGCTGCACAGCTCTGTGCAGCTGTGTACAAATACAGTACAGTACTGCTTAAGTGCTTGTTGTGTGCTGGTAAAACGGGGGATGTGACGAAGATAATCTAACATTTCTGAGTCTGAAAGCCCCTTTCCTGGATCCACCCTTTTCTTTTACCCATTCTGGGATCGGAAGCTGGGACACAGCCCAGAGAGGGAGTGGCTAGCCCAAGTCACCAAGCCAGGCTGTGGCAGAACCAGAACTGGATTCTGAGCCTCCTGACCTGGCATTCTGTCCCTTACCTGACTGTTTCCCTGCCCCTGCCAGTTTTCCCAGGGCAATGAAGAATTATTCCAGGCTCCAGGTTTTTGCTCCTGCTATGCTTCTTCCCTGCCTCCTTCCTTAGAAGGCTCTTAGCAATTTGCAAAGAAGCTTGCAAGATTGAACAAGCAACAAAAACCTTGAGACTCTCAGCCACTTTTTGAGGTACTCTGAATTCCTACAGGACTTCTTATCTTGCCTGACAACCCAGTTCCAATCCCATGCTTCCTTTTAAAACTCTTCCTTCCGGTTTCCTGAGTGGTGCTCTGTTCCTTCCCTTGCAGCCAGCCAGGGGTTGAAAATTTAGCCTCCTTAGGGGCCAGGCAGGAATTGCAAAGGCTGAAGCTGGCTGCCTGTAAAATTCCAGGAGGGGTGCTTGGCCACCTCTCACCCACTCCAGGAGGAACACAAGTCACCAAAGGGTGGCCTAATGTTCCTATTTCCCAAGAGAAACAAAAACATCTATTTTGTGTTGGTGAAATCTCCCAAATTGTTAATGTTGGCAGTTAATTAAAATATGCAAATGCAGTTCAATGTAAACAATACATAGTAACAGCCTGGACCTGTTCCTTCCTCCCTCACAACCTCACCTGGTAGCTGGTCCCCTCCACCTGCACAAATTGCCACAAGAGAGCTGGCTCCAAGAAGAGCATACTGATTTGAACACAAACGACCTAATAACAGTAGTAGTGACCACAAATTGGATATCCAAACACTCAAATCACCCCTATGAGATATTGTTATGGTCATTTCACAAATGAAGAAAACAAGAGACTCAGAGAGGTTCAGCAACATGCGCAAGGTCACACAGCTAAGTGATAACTTGGATCTGGGCCCTGGTCTGTGTGCCTCCAAGACTGTGATCTAGCCCTGTTGTGGCAGCACTGCCCCCTAAGAGGCATTTTGGAAATGTAAGTGTGACTTTTTTTTTTTTTTTTTTTGAGGGCAGTGTTACTGGCCCTCATATGTGGGACCCGAACGTGGGCCGCTGGCTTCCCAAGCCAGCGCTTAACCACCGCGCCACTCAGCCGGCCCTGGAAATGTGAGTGTGGACAGGTGTTTCTGATTGTCACAGTGATGGGGTAGGGGTTGCTACTGGTGTTCAGTGGGTGGGAACCAGGGATGGGAGAGACATCACGTGATGCACAAACAGCCCTGTGTCCTGGAGTCTTGTCCAACACCCAGTGATAATAGTGCCCCAGTTTTCTCTCTTCCCCCAAAACGGTAGCCATTATTGAGTACCAACTATATGCCAGGGACTTTAGAAACAGAGGCCCAATGTGAGTACCCCCGTTTTATAGATGGGAAAACTGCAGCTTGGGGTGAGGTGTGTGTGTGCGTGTGTGTGTGTGTGTGTGTGTGTGTGTGTGTGTGTGTGTATGTGTGGCGAGGGGAGGTTGTGCTGATTTGACAAAGGTTACATGATCTGGCCGCAGGGCCAAAACTAGGGTGAAAAAACATGAGGGTGCAAAATTTAAGGGAATCCCAAAAAATTCAGTCATCAAGATAGGTCATATTTTCATGCAATATTTTAGAAAATCAAACTGAATGCAAAAAAAAAAAATCCACGATGAACAAAATATCTAAATTTTCTATAAAGACAAGGTCTGCCATATTGAACTATATTGAAGTCTGAGGGAAAAAGAAAAATGAATAATGCTGATCCTGGATTTTTGTGCCTGAAACAAGTGTGGCCCTCTGTGGCAGAGTTAGGATTTGAATCCAAGGCCACGTTAATGGTGCCCTCCTGTCCATCAAAAGCCTCAGTAAAATGAGGAGCGGGGGGCCAGTCTTCTACCCTCAACTCACCAGGGCTTGATTGTGACTGCTTAAATTATAGGCCCTGGAAAGCAATGATTTGTAAAGCAGCAGACAGACAGGCCTTAATTAGAGCCAGGCAAGTGGGTGGCTGGCTAATAGTAAGTTCCCTAATAGGTGCTGTATTTTTGAATTCGCTGGCTTGCTCACAGACATTTTAGAGGCCTCTCTGGAAACCCGTTCATAGAAAATGGGGCAAACAGCTATTTCTACCCTGAGAGAAGGAAAAGGACTTTGCAGCAGGGAGTCTGTAAACAAGGGTGGGCTCTGTGGGCAGTGAATCTAGGAGAAACCCCAGCCCTGCCATTGACCTGCTGTGTGGCCTTGGGCAAGTCACACCCCTCTCTGAGCTTCTGTTTCCTCATCTGCAACATGCGGATGGGAAGGCCTATCCTACAGGTGATGAGGAAGCATAGAAATCATACACAGAAGGCTCACACCCTTCATGGTTTGGTTCCAAGGATAACCATGTAAGACGAAGATTCATCATTGACTCTTGAAAATCCCTACCTTTAAACTGTGAGACCCGAAAGCTAGAAGTTCAAAAGGCAAAGAGTAATGAGCTTTATTTCAGATATGGTCTCCCCTTTGAGGCTGGGAGGTACCTGTCTAATGTGGGGGGTGGTTAGGAAGAGGTGAAAGCATGAAGAAGTAAAGAATTTTCCTTTCTTCCTTCTCTAGCAACAAAAATTCAGTTCTCCTGAATTAGATGCTTGGATACAGAAAGTCTGTTTCAGCTAAAAAAAAAAAAAAAAAAAAAGTCTGTGGCATGTGAAAGAGCTCATTATGGTTCTGGTTCTAAGAAAGAATCCACAGGGGTTCTAGACCTCAGGAGCTGCCTGTTTCTGGCTGTAATCACACATGGGAACTGGCTAATGTCCACTAGCTGGCTAATGTCCAGAGTGAGTCTGGAGTGTCTGAGAATTCAGAGCAGATTCAGCCAGGGGCTGCTGACTTCCTTGGGAGTCTTTGGCAAGGCTGGTTCTGACTGGTCAGGAGATCATCTGTGCTGGCTTGCCTCCTTTACTTTCAAGGATCATTACCGAGGATGTGCACAACTGGAAAAAAAAGATGAGCCACTCGGGATGGGCCAGGGCCCTGATAATGACCATGTAAATAAACAAACCATTCCGTTGAAAATGGAAGGATCAACAGATATCAAACCGGGTCCTCTACTCCGAGACTGGCTGTTAGCTGGAGCATGGATCCGGTGATTCTCAGCAGGGTGGTACTGCCACAAGGGCATGGGCTGGAAATTTGTGAGGCTGTAGCAAGGATGGGAAAGGATGCCTCAGGCACCGAGTGAGTGGAGGCTGGCATGCCAGGCAACATGCCAGGTGACCTGTAATGCACAAGACAGTGCTGCTTACAATTCCCTGAACCTGGTCTCTGACTCCGATTACATAGGAACACACCAAATATTCCAGACACGCTATCATTGGATAAAGCAGAGGAAGAACTATGCTTTTTTCTGTTCAGAACTTTACCAACAGTTATTCACCACATTGGAAAAACCACGTAGCTGATGGCAATGCCGCCTGTGGTGCCTGAGCTGCCAATATACCTGCTGCTCTGTTGTTGCCACTGTCACACTCATGGTGCTTCCATGTATAGTGTAAGCACCTGACACCTTCATGGTGTTTTCTGGTGTCATCATCGTGACCAGGCATTTGCACACTGAACACATACAAGTTTAATATAATAAATTACTTTCCTTGTAATTCTCCTATTAAAGTTAGGGCATTATATTGATTTTTTTTGAAAGTTCTGTATATAGGTAAAGTATATTATTTATGAATTTCACTTCAGGGCAGTAAGTGGTGAGATGAGTTAAAGTATTTATTATCTATAAAAGGGACTTAGGGTTTGGGGTTGAAGATGATTACCTCGAATGGTGTCTTTATATATCTCATCTATTCCGGACTGTCTTCCTTGGTCCTCTGCTTCCCTGATTGGGCCACATCTCTCTGCTTACGCTTCCAGAGCATTTGTACTTTTTCTTCGCCAAACTTATTAGAACCAAAATGCAGGCCCGGGCTGAGGGTGAGGCGTGCACCTGCACGACCCGGGGGGTGAACGCCTTCTTCAATTTTGCCTCCCGGGCACCTCACTCGCCTCAAGCTCTGCCTGGCCCTGCCAGCATGATTTTAGGTGTTTGTATGATTAGCTGTAATGTCTGTCTTTGCCCCTATGCTGGGAGCTCCAGGGTGGGGACCAGGCTGCTGTGTTCATCACTCTACCTGCAGCGCCTAACATGGTGCCTGATGCATTGCGGTCACTGGTTGAATGAATGAAGGGCTGTGTATTAATAGAAATAGAAATTAATACATTTTAAATTTAATGCAAACCTAAAAGTGATCAGCTCTGGGTCAGGTGCCCATCTGCAAAAGCTAATAGCAGAGAGACAAGCAAGCAAATCATTGCAAAGCTGAGTGAGGGGATGGGGGAGAGGGGCCAGTCCACTGCCTGGAAGAAACCAAATTCATGGGAGAGCGGGGGTGAGGGAAGACTTCCTGCAGGAGATACCACTTGAGTCTTGGGGGAGAGCCGTTTGCCAGGCAACCACTGACCATCCACTTGTCTACCATCTATCCACCCATCATCCATTTATTCATCTACTTGTCCATCTATCATTCATCTCTCCACCTATCCTCATATCCACCCTCCCATCCACCTGTCCGTCCATCCGTCTGTCCAGTAAGCATTTATGGAGAACCTGTGCCACAATCTGGGGATGCAGAGATGAAATAAACTTAATCTATGCCCTTGAGGAGCACAAAGTCTGTTAGGCAGGATAAGTACCTAAGTGGCTTACAACACAGGATGGAGAATATAGAGTTTGAACCGCCACTCTGCCACTTTTCTCCTATGTCAAGATAGTGATTTCACTTCCCTCAATGTTAACGTTCTCATCAGCAAAATAGAGGTGATAATCTCTACCTCCAGAGATTAGAGGAGAACAGAAAGGTACATTACTTTTTACAGGGCTTGGCACCTACTAGGCATTCAAAGTATGGTTCCTATTGTTCTAGTGGAAACCAGGGAAGGTTTCTTGGAGGCTTCCAGGCCTGACCTAAAAAGGTGGAAAGAATGTGGATATGTGAGAGTGGCAGAGAGTAAGGGGAATTCTAGGCAGAGGGCACAGTAGGAGCAAAGGCGCAGAGACAGGGTTCACGGAGGGGCGAGCGGAAGAGGAATGCCCTGGTTCCCTCCTTCAGTGCCCTCTGGGCAGCAGGGGCCGGAGAACTGGAAAGGACAGCGGGGGCAGGACAGGCTCTGCGGGGCGAGGACCCAGGTGACCCAGATAGCCACAGGCAGAGGGAACTGGGTCATGGAAATTAATCGCTGCCACACAGTGGGCTTCCTGCCTCCCACCGTCTGGGCTAGGGGGCTGGCTGGCGGCGGAGGAGGTTTGTTTGGACACGGCTGTCCCATGAGCTTCTCGAACTTAACAAGGTCAAGTGGAGCTCTTGATCTACCACTTGGTCCTTACTGGGTTTTTCATGTTTGGGTCAATGGCACCTCTGTCTCCCCAGATACTCAGGCCACACACCTGAGAGCCCTCCTCACCTGCTCTCCGTCCATCCGCAGATCCTGGGGGCTCCACCCTCCAAACAGATTCAGGGTCTGACCACTTCTCCTACCTCCACTGCCACACCCTGGTGGAGGACACTGCCACATCCCGTAAGGACTACTGCAGTGGCCTCCTCACTGGTGCCCCTGCGCCTCCCTCATCCCTTCCATCCATTCTTCACTCAGAATAATCTTTTTTTTTTTTTTTTTTTTGAGGGCAGTGTCACTGGCCCTCATATGTGGGACCAAACCAGGGCCGCTGACTTCCCAAGCCAGCGCTTAACCACCACGCCACTCGGCCGGCCCTAGAATAATCTTTTTAGAGTATATTGTCCTTGTCACAGTCCTGTTCAAAAGCCCCTATGGCCGTCCCACTACACCTGAGAAAAGCCAGCGGCCTTTCCACAGCCTCAAGACCCTGCCAGGTCTCACCCAGGCTACCTCTCCCACCTCACCTCCACACCCTCCTCACCCTGTTTCAGCCTCACTGGCTTCCTTGCTGCTCCTCCAACATCCCAATCTAGCCCCAGCCCCAGGGCCTTTGCACTTGCAGTCTAACTGCCAGGAAGGCTCCTCCCCTAGATTTCTGCAGGTCTCTTTCCTTCTCACCCTTCAGGTGTCATCTCCACAGAGAGGCCTTCCTGACCGCCTTGGTAAAGTAGCCCCTAATTTGTTATCCCAGGGCCCTTCCCAAGGGCTTTCAAAGCATGTAGTCATTTCTTCTTGACTTGTTAACTGCCTCATACACTGGAATGTAGATTCCATAAGGGGACAGGGACTCCCTCTGTCTTGATCCCCTATGCATGCTGGTTCTCTGGTATATAGCAGGTGCTCAATAGATGTTTGTTGGATGGATGAATACACTAGGTTTTCCCCAGTGGGGAAGTTGAGATGACTTCTTAAAATGAGAATCAGAGACTCATGGGAGCACTTCCCCCCACATGGGAGCATTTTTGAGATACGTGAGCGGTTAGCTTCTTAAAGATCGTCATTGCCCCCACACCCATTGTACAAATGCGGCATCTGAGGCCCAGAGAGGGGAAGGAACCCACACTTTGGCACACAGCCCTGCCATCAGCTGCAGAACCAAGGCTGGGTCCCAGGCTGCCTGACTCTCAGCTGGGGGCTTGTTCTGAGTCATGGTCACACAGAATCCTCCTGATGGTCCCCACTCCCACAGTCTGCAGACCCTGCCACACTGGCTTCCCCTCCTCACAGCCCTGCGCCAGCCACCCTATCTTCCTCTGCCCCATATGGGGAGCTTTTCTAGACTTCTGGGCTTCTGGAAAGCCCATGAAGAAGCAGAAACACTGCAGCCTTCTCCCCTCTGGGGTTTCCCTTATACCTGCTGAGGGGAGGGGCTGGAGAGGCAAGGTCACTGTTGGTGGGGAGGGCTGTGCTGCCTCCTGGGTCACAGCCAAGGGTGCCCAGCCTCAGAGCCCCCCACCCGGCCTCTGCCCTGAGTCCTGCCTTCTGCGATTATAGATGGGAGGGTGGGCGTACTCAGGCCGGTCAGGTCAGGGTTCAGCCCCCTTCTTTCTCTGTGCCTCAGTCTCCCCATGTGGAAAATAGGGTGAAACCACTGACATTGCAGGGCAACAAACAAGAAGTCGTCTTGCTCCCATTAGGAAACCTCAGAGACCACGGTTTGAGCACCTACTGTATGAACTTTCCTAAGTGCTTTTATTGCGGCTCTCAAACCTTTTAGAAGGGCTGCCAGGGTGATACATTTACAAAACAACCCAGAAAGCACACTCCCCTGAAATAAACGCCCACCACACATATCCTTATCATGATAACGCTCTGGCATTTTTATTCTTGTTTTCTCAATGGTGGTGGTGACCCACTAAATTGATTTTATGACCCTCAGTTTGGAAAGCACGGTATTAACTCATTTCAACCTCACAAAACCCTGCGTGAGAAGAACTATTAATACCCCCATTTTATAGATCAGGAAAGGGCTTCAGAGAATAAAGGCTTGCCCAAGTAAGTGATGGAACTGAGAAGCCAAACCAGACCTCAAACCCTTAACTGCCAGGCGCAATGCCCCTTTAAGGGCTCCGGGGTACACAGGGCCCCTTTCTGGGACGGGGCCATAGAAACCTCTCCACTGTCCCCTGGCAACTCCCCTGCCTTGGCCCCAGGCAACTCCTCTTTTGGTTTTCCTAAGCAAGATGTCAGGTTAGTAAAACAGATGCCGGAGTTTAATTAAAATAATGATCTGTGCCAGAGAAAGGGCGCCAGGACTAGCCGGGGTGGGGAAGATGAATTACAGCTCTGTTAGGGGCAGAGGTGGGGCGGGAGGGGGAGACAGAGAGGGAGGGAGAGAGGTGAGTGGGCGTGAGAGAGAGCATGAAGGAGAGAAGAGAAAGGAAGGAAAAGAGGAGAGATGGGCAAGAGGACGCTAGAGGAAGAAGGGTGAGGAGAAGGAGGAAGAGAAACGGGCAGGGAGAGAGGAGACAGACTCAGTCTGACCCCAGAAAGGTGATCATGGTGTGATCCTGGAGCATCCCAAGGGTCTTTCTAATCTTGTCACCCTCTGCCTTTGAGCCTTCTGTGGTTCCCTAGCGCCTTCAGAATAAATCCAGACTCTGTACTGTGACCCAAGGACCTGGCTTCTGCTGGCCCTCCCCTCGTCTCCTCCCCCAGCCCTCCCACTCTCCACACCAGGCTGTTTCCAGGGGCTACGCAAGTGTTATGCTCCCTCTGCACTCCTCTGGTCCAAGCTAACTCCAGCTCCTCCTTCAAGATCTCTTTAACTATTGCTTGGGGGCACCAGGCTGAACCCTACTGGCAACACCCACTTCCAGAGCTCATGGTTCAGAAGGGGAGATGACAACACACAAGAAAAGGAATGAAAGGATAGAGGATTAAGGGCAGGGATCAGCACTGGGGGAAAGGCAAACGGCTGACCTTTCTGAGCACCCGGTTTGTGCCAGGCCCTGTTGAATGCTTTGCATGCATTTACCTGTTGCCATCTTGCTCCAGCCCTGAAAGGTGGCTGCCATTACTGCCTCCCCTCCACCAGTGAACAGTGAAGCGGGCTGCCTGCAGCTTATCAGGGCAGAGCTGGGTTCCACTTGGCAGTCTGGCTTTTGAAACCACCAGGCTGCACGGTAGCTCCAAACAGGGAGGGTGAGTGGGGAGGTGGATGGCGGAAAGGAAGGAATGACAACTTAATTGATCTCTGGTGACCAGGGGTGATCTTTGAGCTGAGACAGACAGGGGGCTGGCCACACAAAGATGGAGGAAAGGTGGGGTGGCTAAAGCAGTGGGATATTCTAAGCCCCACCTTAGCCCCCCATGAGTTTCTATCCTTACTACAATGTGCTTGGCCCAGGCCCATGCGAGTTCTGGGAAGGGCCACAGCCAAGTTCATCGAAAGCCTGTGACAGGGTGTGGGGCTCTTTGTGCTCTACGGGTTATCTTGGGGAAGGGCCCTGGGGAACTAAGAGGGGTGGGGCCACCAGTCTTTCCTGCAACCAGAGGTCAGGGGAGGGCCATGCTTGCTTCTTGGAATATCATGTCTTTTCAGCTGTCGTAGATGTGGCTTCATTCATTCATTCCCTCCCACCTCACCATGGCCCACTTGCCCCATTTGAAGGCCTCTTTGACCTCATCTCCCTCGCACGTTCCACTCCAGCTACGATGACCTTGTTCACTTCTGCCTCTGAGACTGCACTGCAGTCCCCTCTGCCTGGAATGTTCTTCCCCCATTCTGTGATGCTGTCCTCAATCAAGCCTCAGCTTCCAGAAAGTGGGCAAAAGAAGGGTCATTATGCCCAGACCTCACCATCCCTAAGGGTCTCAAGTAAGAGTTTCCATGATGTAGGTATAAGGTTATTCACTGCACCACTGTTTACTGGATCTGAAAGATGGGAAACAATCTCAGGGTCCATCAACAGGCAAAAAGTTAACTCAACAGTGGGGCCCCCACAGTATGGAATACTATGCAGCTGGAAAAAAGAATGAGGTAGTTCAAAGCACATAAATAGGGACTAAGCCCTGAGGTATGCTATTAGCAAACAAAGCAAGATAAGACCAATATATATAACCAGCTGCCGTTTCAGTAAAATAAAGAAAAAAAGAATATGCACATATATGGATTTGGATTTACTTATTATGGAGGAATTGTTTCTGCAACAAATTAGTAACAATGGCTTTCTCTGGGAAGGAGCGCTGGGGACAGAGGCAGAAGAAGAACTTTTCACTGTGGGCCATTTTGAACACTTTGACTTTCATACAAGGAAAATATATTACCTATTCCAAAAACAGACATTCCAATATTTATAGAACTTTGGTCTTATCTCTAAATGGATTATGTACACAAATGGACGCAGTGGAAGCGATGAGAAAAGATGGCATTCGTCAAACCATGCTACGCTTGCATACTATCACAGACTCATGCCAAGAGAACACCATAAATTTAAAATATAAATAAACAAAACAAATCCTGTGGTTATCTTGTGAGCCTCACACTTCTATTGCATTGTAATTTCATGCAGGGGGGGGGGTCAAAAGCATGAATTTGTTGAATTTAATATTCTAAATGTATCACAATTTTAGGGATGTCTCCATTTTTGTTTTGTTTTGTTTTTTATAAAAATAAATCGATATTCCAGGAGTCTCTAAAATAGAAGTCTCCCAGGCTTGTCTTGGCCTAAGGGGCCCCTGTCCTACTTCTTGGGGAGAGACCAGGGAAGTTCAGAGAATAGGGACGGTAAACCTACAGTCCCACATTTAGCCACTCCCAGGGGACAGTGACAAGTTCACCAGGGTGCAGAAGCAGGCCTGCCCCTGGGAACATGGCTCCTGGCGAATGTGGGCAAGAGGGAATTCTCATGGCTGCGGCTTGACCTGAACCAAGGTCAAAGTTTCTCAACAGTTTGTGTGATGGTAGAAATGAAAAGGGCATTGCTAATAATGTATTTGAATTTAACCCATTCATGAGCATCACCCTTCTCTGACTTCAAAGCTCGTGCCCAGCATGAGAATCTCCCTTGATTCTCATGACCACCTAGGAAGTCACAGGGTTGGTTTCATCATTCCTATTTTACAGACAGGGAAGCTGAGATTCAGAGTGAGGAAGGCACTTGTCTAAGGTCACACAGTAGGGAATGTCATACATGGTAAGTGTTTCCAGTCTGGAGCTGTCTCTGAGACACCACCTGGGGGAAACCAGGGTGGTTCTAGCTCGGTGCCTCGGTTCCTAGAGCATGGATGGGAGAGGCCCTTTTTCACTAAGTGGGCAGAGTGCTGGGCAGAAGCCAGATGACTCTAGTCAAGACTCCCTTGCTTAGCCTGGTTAAGGGCGATCCTGTTGAGACACTGGTGATGGGAAATCTCAGAGAATCTAACGGATCAGGAGACCTACCATATCTGCCTTCAAGGCAAATCTGGAACATGCCCACCTCTCCCCACCCTCACAGAGATCTCGTGGCCAGGCCACCATCCTCTTCACCAGGAAGATTGCAGTAACCTCCTCACTATCTTCCTGCTTCGGTCCTGTCCCCTACAATCAAACACTGTCCTTTTTCCACATCCATTCAGAGGGGTCCTGTTAGAACCTAAGTCAAATCATTTCACCTTTCTTTGTTCAGATCATCTCCATGTCTCCCAGTGTACTCAGAACAAAAGCCAGTCTTCATGGGTGACAGACCCTGCCTGGCCTGGCCCCTCCTTACCTTTCTGACCTCTTTCTCTCTGTTCCTCCCTGTACTCACTCTACTCCAACCACACTGCTGCTCCTGGAACACACCAGGCACTCCCCAGCCTCAGGGCCTTTGCACTTACTGTTCCCTTTGCCCTCACATATAACTTTACTTTCAGCTTTCTGCTCAAGTGTCACATTCCTTGATTCTTCTATTTCAAACAGCACCTACCTCCCATCAATACCTGTCCCCTTACTCTAGACATATTACATCTATGGATAGCTAGTACATATTTAATTGTATCCTATTGTTTGATTGTTGTTTTTGTCTTCCTTCTATTGGGTTGTCGGAAAAGTCATGACGCATTTTTGCAACGAAAAACAGAAAAAATACGTCATGACTTTTTCGACAACCCAATAAAATGCAAGCTTCCTGAGCTGGGCGGGGGGGTGGGGGGTTGTATGGCGGGTGGTTCTTGATCCTTATATTGCTATATCCTCAGCACCTAGCAAGGGGCTGGTGTACAGTAGACACTAAATAAAGATTTGTGGGAGGAACAAACAAATAAATTCTAGGTCTTCAGACAGACTAACGACTCTGACTGGGCCAATAGGCTCTGAAATGACTTAATGGATCTTTCTCTCCAAGAAATGCAAACCCAGCTACCCACTGGGGTGGGGCAGTTTACCTGCTGGCCACATGTCCAAGTCACTGCAGTGACAGCACCCAGTCAGGGTGTGTTTTGTGACTGATGGCAAAGCACACTGTTAGCTCAAGGCAGTCAAACAAACACAATGGAATTTTTTAGAGCTCAAGGTAAAATGTGTAAAGTGCAATCTTGCTCCAAATGCATGGTTTACAAGGAAGCAGAGAGGAACCAGGGATTATTTCTTTGCAACTCACAAATGAGATCTTATGCAAAGTCATCTTTCCTTGGAGTTCCATTTCCAAAACTCCATTAATATGCAGAAAATAATCATTCATAATGAGAGTCAGCATTCACGGAGCAGCTATTGTGGATAAGGTACTGGATGGAGGGCATGGGGTCCATGTTTACTTAATCCTCACAATATCCTTGAACAGTATTCCTGGCTGCCAGAAAAGGACACCAGGACTCCGTGAAGTTAAAATGCTTCACCCGAAGCCCCATAGCCGCTATGTGGAGAAGTCAGCACTCAAACACTGGTCTTACCCGGAAAAGAGCCTCAAAGAACATTGGTACTGACAATTTGCTGCTAAGACAGCCATGCAGACAAGCACGGGTCTGCCGGCCAGGGCCTGAAACAAATAAGGATTCCAAGTCATCCAAATAGCTAACGTGGCCAGTCATGCAGCACCCTGAATGCAAGCTGGGACTATGGCTCGTTGTGGGTGTGTTCCTGGGAGACATCCAGAGCGTTGGCCATTTTCTCCTAAAAGCTTGGGTGAAAAGTGAGGGAAGATGTGTTTGGAAAGCCTTCTCTGATCCCATTAAAGCAAGTGTTTCCGGGGCTGAGAGCAGCCACATGTGCACTGTCCTGCTGACTCACTGGTGGGTCTCTCCAGCTCCGAGACAGCATTGTAACCCAAGATTGGGCAAAAAAAAGTTTGGATTTCCAAGTGCACAGCCTCTCAGGGATGGTAGGCAGGGACACGGGGAGCACAGAATAAACAGGGTAAGGACCTGCTTCATACTTGGCCTATGAGGCAAATGAAATTTGGCCCAAACCAACTCTGGCCAACATGAAGTGGTAAGGAATGTCTTGTTCTGGGATGAACCCAGAGGACAATATAACGGTCCCATGAAGCACTTTCCTCCAAAGCCTCCTGCCCCACAGACATAGCATGAACTTCACAGCCACGTGAGTCTCGAAACATCCCCCCACGTTCTGCACCACTCCTCCCTCAGGAGGTGAGGTTTATGACCCTCTTGAATTTGGGCTCTGTAACTTCTTGTTCAGTGGACCATGGCAGAAGTGACATGTGCCTGTTTCAGGATCCAACCCTTGAAAAATCCCATCTTTCATTTCCTGTTTCTTGGTACAATCACTCTCGGAACCCAGCCGCCATTCTGTGAGGAAGCTCAGGCTGCTCCATGGAGAGGAACTGACAGCCAGGGACCACATTCTGGCCATGGGAGTGAGCCCCAGGTGAGCTGCCCCGGAGGACATCCTGGGCAGGGATCAGAAATGAACCAGCCCAACCCACCCCTCTACATGTTGCAGATTCGTGAACAAATACATGATTGATTTTTCTTTCAAGCCACTAAGTTTTAGGGGTGGCTCGTTAAGCAGCAATAGATAACCTGAACACCATCCCAACTTGGAAGAAATTTCCTGGGTCTTGTAGGAGCCCTAAATCCAGATGTAGGACTTGAATAATAATAGAGAGATCTGGTTATTTGAAGGAGGGCCAATAAATCAGGCCAGAAAACTTCCTCCACTGACTTCTCCCCATCTCTCTCCAGTCTCATCAACTAGAAGAGCTAAGAATAGTTTTGGACTCTTCCCTATTTGAGATGGAATCCACTGTTAACCAAACACGTCTTCAAATCCTCTGTGGTCAGGGGTGAAGGTGCGAAAGGTGGACACTCAGTGTTTTTCCTTAATGCAGGATTTTAGATATTTTTCAAAACATGGAAGTGTCTGGTAGTTACAGTCCTTTCTGCAATACCAAAGGAAATAAGGCCACTGTATAGGAATGCACCAGAAATCACTCCTTCTGCTTCTCTTTTATTGTGTGGGGCTGTCATGGAGATGGAGCTGGGAAGAGCTGGGGCAAGTTCAGCCTATACAATTTTCGTCAGCGCCTCTTTTGCTAGGGTTTGGACTGGCTCCATGGAAGTGGGTTTGTCATGTGATTTTAAAAGTCTCTAAATCTCTGTTTGCCAAACGGTCCCTCTCTTATTTTAGGTTAGCTAGAAGTCCCCAAAGGGCCATGATGATAGAACAAGGCTCAAGGAGTGCCAACAGAGGGATCTGAGCAATAAGATTCAATGCCCACTCCGTAACTGAGAGTGCCCAAAAAGCTTTCGTCAGCATTATCTTGGAAAATTCTCTCAGGAACCCAGTGAAGGTGACTGGATACAAACTGTGGTCTATCCAAACAATGGAATACTATTCAGCAATAAAAAGGAATGAACTACTGATACACACTATAGCATGGATGAACCGCTAAAATATTATGCTAAGTGAAAGATGCCAGTCACAAAAGGACCTCGTATTGTATGATTCCATTTCTACAAATGTCCAGAAGAGGCAAATCCATAGAGACAGGAAGTAGATTAGTGGTAGCCTGGGAGTGGGAGTGGGGATGGGGAGTGAATGCAAGTAGGCACGATGTTCCTTTTAGAAATATTCTGAAATTGGATTACAGTGATGGCTGTGCAACTCTGTAAACTCACTAAAAATTATTGAATTGTACTTTCAATGAATGAATTTTATGGTATATAAATTATTCTCCAATACAGCCATTTAAAAGCAAAGAACCAAGGGAAGGCAGAGGAAGGAGGTGAGGGAGGCCAGTTGGGGGTTATTAAGGCATCGTGGAGCAAAGGAGATAAATGGGTAGGTACTGATCAGAAGGGATAGAAGCTGTGATTTTTCTTAGTTACCTAACTGGGGAAATCACGAACAGAAGGTCTCTGACTTCCTACTAGTCAAAAAAAGACTATATTATGCGAGGGATAAAAGCTGAGAATAATAATTATAGCTGTTAACACTTATTGTTTATTCTATGCCAGGCACTATGTAAACATTTTACATGGATAAACTCATTTGCTCCTCCCAACAGCCCCATAAAGAGGTGTTGGGAGACAATTCTCCATGGGCCTATTGATGTCTGCATGTCTTCTGAGCAAGAAACACCAGGAGCTTTGATCTGGACTATCTTCTCAAGGATGTCTGTATAGCAAACAGCCCTGGAAGATGGAGACAGTATCTCCCGCTGGATCAGAGCTGCTTCCTAACCAGTATAATAGAGATAAGATCTCCCTCTGGGGCAAAGGATGGGCAGGTTTGCCAGCAGCCCCGTTATAAGACTGGGGGTTTCCCAAGCTTGGGGATCCTCAGTTGTGACAATTCCAGGTGGTGCCACATCCATCTGGATCACTTTTCTGTGCTCCCATGGAACTTGGGGGCAAAGAGAACCGAGGTAAACATGATGTTCATGCCGCCCACTGTGCTGTGAGTAACAAAGTTAACAAAGTCCTTTGTCTCTGACCCAGGGGTCTCGTGTCTCCTGCCAGCATCCATGAAACTTTGGCAGGCCCACCTGTTAGCTTGCAAGCAAAGTCAAATCTCAGACCTTCCACAGTTCTTGACAGTTGGCACTCACATCACCCCTATTTTACAGATGAGGACCCTGAGGCCCAGAGAATTGAAGCTTCTGATTCAAAGTCACAAGACTAGCAAGCGGCAGAGCTGGGACTGAAACTCAGATTGGGAAAGGCAGGAGATTAGAGCAGAGGATTGGCGAAGGTAACATCTGGGAGTCATGAGAGCCGAGGGCCCCAAAGATACACAGGAGGTCGTGCCTCTCAGCCTCCCAACCCCACACATTCCCAGATGCTGCCTGTCCCCACATCCGGCTGCTGGGGCTGAGCAGCCAATTTGGGATGGCTGCGATATATTTAACGGTGAGTCAGCTCTCCCCCAACAATCAGCGCTGGCAGGCTCCGGAGGATGCAGGGAGTATCTCTGGGAATCCATGCCCTAGGGTCTCCATGGCAACCCCACCCAACTCACTTGCCAGAAGCTGGGATGCCAGCACCTGAATCAAGGCAGAAAATACTTTCAAAGGCTGAGTGCAGATGAGGACGGGCAGGCCTGCCACATGCCATCACCAGTGGGTTCACCAGGGATTGCTGCAGGGGTCATGAGGACTCTGTGATAAGGAAGTCTTGGGGGCGCACTGGTGAGAGCAGAGTCCCTTACGGAGGCCTGGTGTCCCTGGCTTGATGGGATGAGGGTACTTGAGTTGATGGGTATTTTGGTGAGCCTTGGTTCCTCTTGGTTTGTCAGTCTCATACAAACCCACTCTCACAATGAGCCCTCTCCATCTGAGGCCGCTAACCAAGTACCATACAACAGCTAAAGACTGATGGCAACACAGGGATGTTAACCACAGACCTATCTTTCAGGATAATTCTGAGGACTTTCGAACCTAGGACCAATCAGCCACCCCCCCACCCCCACACCAAATATGAGCATTCCAGGGAAAGCAGTTTGCAATCCATTCGCAAATTCATTCATTTGTTCATTCATTCATCAATGTATCTTCTCAACTGTTCATTCCGAATTAAATTCAGGGTCCCACAGGCCCTATATAGAGCTGGACTTGGTTATCCCTTATTGCTTCGTCTCATTCCACTCTCTCCCTCTCTTACTGCACTCCAGCCCACTAGCTTTGTTGCTATTCCTCAAACATAGCAGACGCTCTCCTGCTCCAGGACCTAAGTACCTGTGCT
Source organism: Aselliscus stoliczkanus (assembly GCA_033961575.1). Classification (NCBI taxonomy): domain Eukaryota; kingdom Metazoa; phylum Chordata; class Mammalia; order Chiroptera; family Hipposideridae; genus Aselliscus; species Aselliscus stoliczkanus. The sequence continues at coordinate 10,122,781 of CM066738.1, read as the reverse complement.
TCTGTCTGCCTGGAAAGTTCTTCCCCAGATAGCCACAGCCCGACTCCCTCACTCCCTTTAGGCCTCTGCACAAATCTCATCACCTCAGAGATATTACCAAGAACACCCTAGGAGAAGGCACCCAATCAGCTATAAAGCCAAATATATATATATATGTTATGAGGACAGATTGTGACTTAGTTCCTTCTATTTGTTAACAAGGAGAGGGGAAATTGAAAATTGGTGGCCTGTACATTGAATCTGGCCCACAGGTATGTTGTTCTGTTTGGCCTAAATAGCGTTTTGAAAAAATTGAATTAGTTGCTAACATTTATAAAATTTGGGAGACTTCATTTTATTTTATTTTAAGGGCAGTGTCACTGGGCCTCATATGTGGGACCGAACCGTGGCCGCTGGCTTCCGAAGCCAGCGCTTAACCACCACGCCACTCAGCCGGCCTGGGAGATTTCATTTTAAAATCCCAGTTTTCAACTTGAAACACTAGAAGATCAAGCTACGCATTCCTGCACATGTAACAGCTACTGGCTGGCTGAGGAGTAGCCAGCCCCTTCGACAGGCCATAAGCATTCCAGTCTGGCAGGGGCCTCTTTGTCCACTTATGTGGTGACAAATAGCCTCTGGGAGTCTTTGTGCTTGCAATCCAGGTCTCTAGTCTGAGGTCTCTAAGGGTCTTTGGTTTGGGATGAAGGGAGTGGAGCATAGCAACTTTTTTTGCCACCATCCATTAGAATTGAGTTTCTGGACTAATCCAGGCATTCTATCTAGGTAAAGGCACTGGACAAGCAAAGGCCCCGAGGCATGAACATATCGGGCAGGTTCTAGGATTGCTGATAAGTAGTCTGGAGTGGGAAGAGGCCAGCAAAGTCATTTGGGGTCAGAACCTGGAGAGCCTTGAATGCCTTGCTTAGTCATTTTGAGTGGGGAGCCACAGATGATTTTGGAGCAAGGGACACGATCAGAGTGAGCAGTGGTATGGGGAAGTGGGAGCGAGAATCACCTTTGATATCAAATCTGGCTCAGGGTTCTCTTGGGGCCAAACCCCAGCCTGAGGCACATATGGGGTGCCAGAGGTGGTGTCTTCCACCAGCTCTTTTCTCAGGCTTTCTTATAATAACTGTTTTCAATACAGACGTTCTGGGTCCCCTGCCGCGGATCGCTCAGCCACCCCTCCAAAGAGAAAACAAAAAGCGGTGTTTTTCCACGTCTATTTTAGGCTGCCACCTACATCTTTGTTCTTTGTGAGGAACATACACTCCTGGGGTGTCGCTTTCTCAGCTGTGGCCTGGCAGCCAGGTCTGGACCACCAGGCTGGGTTCCTTTATGGGACAGAACCAGCAGAGGTAGTGGAATCATGCCAATTAGGCCCGGAGCTGCATGGGGATGCTGGTGTTTTTAAGTCTGAGAGATGTGGAGGTGAGGGGCAGTAGCTCATTCCAGTCCACGTGCTTGTCCTAGACACACCATCTTTGACTCCTATGAGCAGCTGGGAAGAGCCCACCCTCGTTGTGCCCCAAACATGCTGCCTGGAGTTTGGAAGTCTGTATGGTGTGGTACACCTGTGCCCATTTTTCTGATGGGCTGAGAGGAGAAGTAGGATGGATCCAGTCCGCCCATTGTATGGGTGGTAAAACTGAGCCCTGAAAAGGAAGCATGGTTTGCTCTAGAGTATAGAGTAGTTGTCCAAGATCTGTGATTGAAATAGCAGAATGTAAAATCTCAAAGGGCTTGTACTTTGTCTGCCTGGATCACAACGCAGTCTCCGTCACATAACACAGTATCTGGCAAATAAGAAGATGGTGATAACTATACTTTGGATGAATAAATAACATCGCTACAGGGCCGGCCGAATGGCGCATTGATTAAGAGCTTGTTTTGGGATGCCAGCGGCCCCGGTTCGGATCCCACATGAGGGCCAGTGACACTGCCCTCTACAGCTAACAACAGCTCCACCTGGAGCTGGGCTGTGCGAGCCCCGGTGACGGAGTAGGCTGCAGTCCCTGCTGCAGTGGGCTGCCATAGGCTACAGTGAGTGGCCGGCAGCCAGCGTGAGTGGCTGGCAGCCAGCACAAGCTGCCAATAGCCACGGTGAGCGACCATCCAGAGGCCGGCGACTGATCTACCTCATCCGGGAAGAGCGCAATGACGATACCAACATGGGCCAGTGAAGCAACGTCCTCCGCAACTAGACTGAAGAACAAAAGGACAGCAACTTGTCTGTTCCTCTCCCCCAATTCCCCAATAAAATCTTTAAAAATAAATAAATAAATAAATAAATAAATAAATAAATAACATCGCTACAGCTGTTTTTCAGTTTGTATAAAGAATCCTCACACACAGTCCCTCAGTTTCACTGTCATGATTGTCTTTCAAGCCAGGAATGGCATTTGTCCTCATTTCCCAGGTAAGGAAATGGAGGTTCAGAGAGGTTTAGTTGCCTATCTGAGATCACAGCCTGGCAGTGGCAGAGGCAGGATATGAACCCACAACCTTTTACTGTGGGCTGGGAATCCCTTAGAATCTTCAGGTAAAGGAAGAGACCTTGGAAATCCCAGCTATGAGGTAAAAGCCTTGATCCCAAGACAGCTCTGACCTGAATTATGCTTACACAGTCTGTGGGGAGGAGGTCATGAGCGTAGTTCCTCAAAATGTTCAACAGAGTTGCCATATTCCTGCATGTCTACCCAAGAGAACTGGAAACCTATGTCACAGCAGCATTTTTCATAACAGCCCCAAAGTGGAAACAACCCAAAACAACCATCAGTCCATCAACTGATGAAGGATGAACAAAATTTGGTCTATTCACACAATGGAATATTATTCATCCATAAAAAGGAATGATGTACTGAACATGCTACAACATGGAGGAATCTCGAAGACATTATGCTAAGTGAAAGAAACCAGACACAAAAGGCCTCAGAATGCATGATTCCACCTCGATGAAATGTCCAGAAGAGGCAAATCTATAGAGACAGAAAGTAGATTAGGGGTTGCCGAGGGCTGAGGGAAAGTGGCAATGGAGCGTGATTGCTAACAGGTATGAGTTTCTTTCTGGGGTGATAAAAATGTTCTAAAATTAGATTGTGGCGACGGCTGCACAACTCTGTGAATATACTAAAAACTACTGAATAATACATTTTAAATGGGCGAATTTTATGCCATGTGAATTATATCCCAACCAAATCATTTTTATAAAACACCAAGAGAACTATTTCCATGACAACGGAATTTTAGAAGGGGGAACACGCCAATTAGAAAATGTCTCCAGCATGGGCAACCCCATGCTGTTCTTCCTAGCATATCAGGAGGGATTTCAAGACAGGATTTCAATCCTGGGCCTCAAGGATTCACCTGAGGGCTGGTTCCTAGAGAGCTGAGAATCTGCAGGACGCCTCTTCTGGGTAGCTCTCCTAAATATCCCAACCAGAGATGAGAAAAGGAGCCCAACAGGATGCCTGGGCTCCACTTGGTGTCCAGGTACTCGAGTTGTGATATCTTACTGAAACCTTGCTGAGGGTGAGGGAGCATCATCCCCCCATCATCCAGGCAAAGAAATGGAGGCTCAGAGAGGGGTAATGACTTGCCTGTGGTCACAGAGCCAGTGTGTGGCACTCTCAGCTACATCATAGTACATGGGACTTGCTCAGACTGGGACCTGAGGCCACTTGCTGAAGGATCCCACCCCAGTCAAGTTCCTTGGTCTCCGTGGGCCTTGGTTTCCCCATCTGTACCATGAAATCCCAGCTCACCCTTTCAACTGTCTGGTGGGGCTTCAGCCAGAGCACCCCTACCTGTCTCTGATATAATTATTCTCCTATTTCATTTGAACAAAGCCAAACGTTTTTTCTCAGGGCCCCACCTGTCCAGGGATTCTTGACTAGATCTGTGCTGTTTTTCTTGACTCCATATTTCTAAAACCTGGCATGCTGCTCATGCCCTGTAGGCTCCACAACCACTTCTCAAATAACCCTAATGTGTGTGTATGTGTGTGTGTGTGTGGGGGGTGGTTAAGAAAGAAGGCAAGGTTGCTGCTTTGTGAAGCATTTGCATGATGTGATTTCACAGGCCCATTGTCCTCAATGCTAAATGAGATGCTTTTCAGGGGCCGTCTCTTTACTTCTGAGACTTTAGATTCAGCTTTGGAGTTTGCAGGCCTTAGAAGAATTTCCCACCAAAGTGTACAGGCAGAGCTGCAAACATATCCTTTCATGTTTCAATCCATCCATCCTTCCATCCTTCCTTCCTTCCTTCCTTCCTTCCTTCCTTCCTTCCTTCCTTCCTTCCTTCCTTCCTTCCATCTCCCCATTTACTTAATTCAACAAATATGTATTGGAGGCCTACTATGTGCCCAATGCTGCATTAGTCACTGAGTACAGTGAGGGAAAAAATAAAACAAGCTCCTTGTCCTTGTGGAGCTCACAGTCTAGTGGAGGAAGACAGGCTTTAGTAGACACACAAAATATCAATATAAATTGGGATGAATGCCAGCAAAGAAAAGTTCAGAATAATAGGGGGACCTAATTTCTATTGAGGGATAGGAGAGGGCTCTCTGGGGAATATGTGACTTAAAGTCTGAAGTATGATTTATGATTCAAGAAGTAGAAAACGCTGAGTAAAAGAGGCTCAAACAAATGGGATTCATTATTGTACATAACAAAAAGTCCCGAGATAGGGTTACCCCATCATTAGGAGACTCAACATTATCAAAGATCTAAGTTCTCTACCATCTACTCTGCCATACTCAGAGGGTTGGCTCCATTCCCAGGCTGGCTCACCTCATGGACCCAAGATGGCTGTCATTGCTCCAGCCATCATGTGAAGGCATGACCACACCCAAGAGCAGGAAAAAAAGATTCTCTTATCTTCCCATCATTTTCAGATAGAGGAAAACCTTCCCAGAAACTCCCTCGCAGACTTGACGGGTGGCATCACATATCCATGCCTAAACCATCGCTGGCAAAAGGAATGGGGCTACTATATTTGTCTCAAAACAGCAGTTCTTAGCCAGGGGTAATTTTTCCATCGAGGGGATATTTGGAGACATTTTTGGTTGTAATAATTGTGTGTGTGTGTTATTGGCATCTAGTAGGTAGAGGCCAGGGATGCTATTAAGCATCCTGCAATGCACAGGATGGCCCTACAACACAGAATCATTCAGATGTCAATAGTACCAGGGTTGAGAAACGCTTCCTTAGGCCAATCAGAACCAAATCCCGAGTCATGGGGGCACCAGGCAGAAGGAGGTGGGGAAATTGGTTAGGGAAGGTTTCCTGGAAGCTGAAATAGCTCAGCTGAATCTATCCAGAAAGATGGACACTGGCCAACCCAATCCAGGTAATGAATGAGTCAAGACTAGTCTCTGGCCATGTGGATGGAAAGCAATGCAGATGACCGCCTCCACTTTCCTGCCTGGAAAAGCAGGAACCCACCTTTATCCCCATTCCCCAGAGCCTGTCACAGTAGTTGTTCAACATGCTAGTGTTAAAGCATAAATTTTGAGTGGAGAGAGAGACCCATTCTTGACAGTGACACCCGACCTCTGGAACTCCCCGGGTGTCACACAGATTGAATGCTGTGGACAATGTTCTGGAAGTCCAGGAAGGGCAGTCAGCACTAGCAAGATCCCAGAAAACCGTTCAATCCCATCACTATACAGATAGGGATACCAAGGCACAGAGAAGGCAAGACCACAGTCCAAGGTCACACCCTAACTTGGGGCAGATTCAGGCCAGAATCCATGTGACCCTTCACAAACTGAGGAGGGCACCAATGGGTAGATTTGGAATGATCATTCAGGGACACATGATCCAGCTAATACGTTTCTAGTTCCTAAATCCAAATCTATTTGGGGATTTGGGGCACATCCCATCTCCCATCTCCTTACAAAGCTGTGTTCCTGGATTCACTTACCTCATGTCCCCAAAAGGATGCTGAGTGGGGCCACCATTCTGTCAGTGATGTGCCATGCTCAGATTGCAAAACGGCCACCCAGCTGGCCAACCAAAATGGCCGGCCTAGGAACATGTTTTATTTGGCCCACAGAGTTCTTTAAAAATGTATTATTTGCCTTCTGTGCCAACAATAAAAATAATTGGGACAGTGTGCCTATAAACCAAATTTCCCACTTCTCTTAGATCATCAGGTTTGGCAGCACGGTGCCCATTTTTTCTTCCTGGTGCCATTTCCTGGTGCTGGACAGTGGCTGCCCCTTTAGTCAGGATATGAGTGCTCCATTCCACCCCTGGCATGTCACTCACATATGGGCCTGCCTGGCCCAGAGAGGCATTCTGAGACTGCCACCCAGCCACAGCTGATGGGGCACCAGCTGGGCAAGGCCACACGGGGACCCCTGGACAGGACAGTCTCCTCCTCTCTTGGAAGGAAGTGCCTTGGTGACCATGGCAACCCTGCCATTTGTACGACATCTTCCACCTGAAACCAAGAGATGACAAGTACATCTCTCTCCTCCACTCAGGCAACTTCAGCTCTCGGCACCCCCAAAACCTAAGAGCCAGAAGGGGGAAGGGTGTGACCTGTCTTCTCCAATCTGGGCCCCAAACGCAGGTGCCCCAAACATCCCCATTTGTTCAACCAACCCAGAGATGGGGCATTGGGAAGGGCTGGTTTAGATTCTATCTTATATAAAGAGACCAGAAAATGTTTGATTAGAGATAGAGGAAGGCGTGGGTGTCTGAGACAGGGTTCTGTTTCTGGGCAAATGTTCACATTCCCTGATGTCTCCCTCCCCTTCACTTCCTCTGGACAAAAGCACAGACTCTCCTTGCTGCTCAGAGCAGCCATCTTCCTCTCAGCCATGACCCCAGCCCTGGAGTCCCTAATGTTTCCAGCCTATCTCTAGGTTGCTTACAGAATCAGAAGGAAATAAGGGAATGAAATGACAGAATCAGCCAGAAATGAGGAAATGCCCCACGCACCATTTCCCTTTGAAATGAAGATTCTGAGACCAGCAGCGGAGATGGAAAACCTCATTGAGAAAAGAGGGACAGAGAGGAGTGAGTACCAATTAACACCCAGGTCACCTCCTGCGAGTGTCAGCCATAAATATTAATGGCCATAATCATCTGGTATTAGTCATAATGCCTTGGAAATTAAGGTCATTTTACTAGGAGTAAATAGCTGCGTTAATGGCAGCAAAAGGTAACTGCTGCTGGCTGCATGCCAGGTGTGCCCGACAAGGTGATGGCATTAACCAAGTCCAATCTGTGAAGTGGGGCAGCGGCATCTAGGGCAGGTGGAGGGAGGGGACCAGGAGGGTGTGGCTGACTCTTTCAATGTCTGCAGTCCCCCACACAGGGCCCTGGGGCAGATCTGCTCTGAGGCACAGCAGCCTCCAGAATGCAAATGCTTGGGCCGAGGGCCCAGCATTTTTCCTTGCAGCCTTGATGTCTCTGCTGTACGATGCAGTCTTTCCCTTCCATCTCCTTTCCCTTCCCCTCTTCATTTTCCTTCTCTGCCTCTCCTCCTGCCTGGGCCGACTTCTCCAGTAGGCACAGGAGGCACAGAACCTGGGGCTCACAAGACGTCTAGCATCTCCTCCCCCATGTTTTAATTTCTCTTATTATTAGAAGCCAAAAAATGAGCTTTTAAACCACAGAAAATGTTTTCCTATGGAATACGAATACCGTCGCCTTTATTCCAAGCAGCCGGAACTGTAAGGTTTCATATTTTTTATGGAGCAAAGCAAAAGAGCCCAGGGCCCACAAAATTCATAAAGCAGGCCCACTTTTTGCTATCCCTTCTTCACACTCTTCTCCATTTTCCTTCTGCTCGACTTCCTTCCCCCCTTTTCTCTGTATCCTCCCCTCCTCCCACTAACCATGGGATCTTAAGCAATCAGCATGGCCTCATGGAGTCTCAGTTTCATCCTGTGCAAAAAGGGCTAATAATAATAATAATAATAATAATAATAATAATAATAATGTGAAATAACATCAGTGAAAGCTTTTGACACAAAGCCGTGTTTAGCAGCTTTACTTCCTTTCCTTTCTAGGAAGTTCTAGTGTCCTGGGAGTCAGAGGCGTGATTTATCTGAAAATCTCAGGGGACAGAGTCCCTAGTAATAAGTCCCCTTCTCCCACCCCCCACCCCCACCTCCTCTTCCCCACCATAATACACAATCGGGCGCTCCTCTCTCTTTCCCTACTTCCTGGGCATTCCTGTTCCTCTAAAGGGTAAATGCTTTTCTTGACCCTTTGAGAAAACTCACAAGGCACTCGATTAGACTAGATAGAGCAAATAATGTCTCTGAATTCCAGTGAAAGAAAGCATCCATTAAGCTGGCTCAGACAAGAGATGGGGGGCCGCCTGGTTCCCAGTCAGCCAGGACTGGATACATAATGTGTAGGACCCAGTGCAAAATGAAATCGCAGGACTCCTTGTTTAGACATTATTATGAATTTCAAGACAGTGGCAGCAGAGGACTAAACAAAGTGTGGGGCCCTTCCGAGCGTGGAGCCTGTGCTACTGCACGGGTTGGGTGCCCATGACAACGCCTGTTGTTAGCACAGAGCTGCAGGCCTGAGGGTGTGCGAGGCAGCGGGAGCCGAAGGTCAGCAATGATGCTGACTCTGATTCCCCATCCCCCCACTCACTGAGGCCTAGCAGAGAGCCTGGCACACAGCAGGGGCCCACCGAGTTCACTCACTCACGGTTCACTCATTCATTCCTGTCAGTGTTGGGCCTACAATGTCAGATGAGACCTGTCCCTAAGGGGTGGGGGGGCGGGGGCGGGCAGCTGGACATCTGGGCCAGGCTTGCCACCTAGTGGGAGGGCTGATACTTTCTCCTTGTGGTCTGTGCCCTGCATCTTCTGCCTCTTCCAACTTCCCCCAGCCAGATCCCTGCCTCCAAGTTTCGCTGGCCATAAGCATCCCCAAAGCGGCCAATCACAAACATCATAGGCCGGGAGTAAATAAAATAATAGCAGTCAAAATAATAAAAGCCACTTACTAGGTGCTGTTCTAAATACACGATATACCTTAGCCTATTTTATTTTATTTTTTTAAATTATTTTATTTTATTTTATTTTTTTACACTGTCACTGGCCCTCATGTGGGATCCAAACCGGAGCCGCTGGCATCCCAAAACCAGCTCTTAACCAATGTGCCACTCGGCCGGCCCACCTTAGCCTATTTTAATTCTCACAATCTTCTGAGGTGGGACCTATGATTATCTCCATTTGGCACAGGAGGAAACTGAAGCATAGAGAGGTAAAGTCACCTTTACAAGGTCACACAATCAGGAAGTGGCAGACACGGGCTTCAATGAAGGCTGATGTTGGACCAGAGCAGGGGATGGAAAGGGGGCATTTCCTGTTGCCTGTTCCATGCTTCTAGCAGGATGCCCACAGACCCCTAGGATATGCCTTTTCCTGGGAGGGAGGCAGGGAGCAGAGGTGACAGAAGAGGAGAGAGTGGGCCCCGAGAGAACATGGGGTTGGGAGTCCTGAAACCTGTTAGAATCTGGGCTCCACCTCTTTGTCAACCTGGAAGGTCACTCACATTGATCTGTATTGTCCCCAACTTGGCTGACAAAGTTACACCTTCCCCTCACTCACTCCACACCAACACACTGGCCTCTCTACTGTTCCTCTAATCTACCAAGCTCATTCCCACCCCAGGACCTTTGCACTTGTTGCTTCCACATATGGAGAGCCCTTATGCAGCTATTCACATGGCTCCCTATTTTTCTGGTTAAATTCGAGGACCAGGAAGCATGTGTGGAGGGGAGCATGATCTGACTTCTCTGTGACACACAGAAGGGCCTTCTCTGACTGCCTCACCTGGAAATATATGTAAAGTGCTTCCAACAGCACGTGACACTCTGTAAACACCAGAGAAGTGTTAGTACTATTATCGTCATCTAAATTTGCAGCCCCTCTACTTGTCACTCAGTTCCCCTTTCCTTCTCTCTCTCTCTTTTTTTTTTTTTTTTTTTTTGAGGGCAGTGTCACTGGCCCTCATATGCGGGACCCAAACCGGGGCCGCTGGCGTCCCAAGCCAGCGCTTAACCACCGCACCACTCGGCCGGCCCTCCTTCTCTCTTTTTTTTCACTGCACTTATCCCTTCCTGAAATATCTTACATGCTTGTCTGCTGTGTGCCCTCTGTCTCTCCCATCACAGGGTGAGCTTCATTGGGCTGGGGCTTTGTCTCGGTAATGTTGGGTCCCCAGAGTTAGCACGGGGCTCAGCTGGTGTCCTGAAGACAGGAAATCACCTCTCTGAGCCTCACTTTCTTCACCTGTAGGAAGGAGGTAATGGCAGACCCCACAAAGGCTGAGGAGCAGATGGAAGGAGGGGAGACCCAGCCAGGGTCCCGTGATGCTAGTGACAGAACTACAGTGATGCCACGGTTCCTAGAGTTTAGCCCCAAAAGCTGCTGGTCAGCAGCCCAGGCTCAGCCCCACGGTATCAGGACTTGGCCCCCACCAGGGTTTTTCACATCCAGCTGGTCACCGGCTGCCTGAGTCAGCACAGAGGGCCAGTCTGGCCATCTGGCCTGATCCAGGAGGCTGCCCAGCCTCAGACAGTATCCTGAGGCTCACCTGGGCTCCAGACTTCAGCTCTGCCTTGACCTGGAGGGCAGCTAATGGGATTCAGCCACACAGACCCCCATATGAACCCTCACTTCACAGCACATCATTCGACTCACTTCTCCCCTATCCAAGGTCATGGCAGGTAACTGGTGGAACTGGGATTCGAACCAGGTCTGTCTGATGTCAAAGCTGTGCTTGTTAACACTTACATGACATTGCATCCCAGACAAGCTGGATTTCAGACTCTCAGCAAAGAGGGAAGAGTATAAATATTGGGTTGTTGGAAAAGTCATGACTTTTTTTTTTCTATGTTTTTTTGTTGCAAAAATACGTCATGATTTTTCTGACAACCCAATATGACCTGGGTGCTGATTTGTGCTTCAGAAGGGCCTTTGGGTGGAGCTGCAGAGAGACCCATGTGTGTCCTAGGCTAGCTTCCAGCTCACATCTGCCACTGCCTTGCTGTGTGAGCAGATCTTGCCCCCTTTCTGGGCCTCAGTTTCCCCATCTGTGATAGCTTGGAGTTGTTGGTCTCTAAGACCCTTTAACACTTAGCTTCTGGAAGATCCCCATGTCTGAGGGTCTCCAGGAGCAGCTTTTTGGCTCCCCAAATGGTAACCATCTTCTGAGCAATTTTTCCTCCATTCCTGACCCATCAGAGATCAGCAGCATCCTTGGGGCTCTATTTCTATCCAAGGACAGTGGTCACACTCCCTGGGGGAGGTTGGGCTGCGGGAGCAAGGAATAGCTTGACTGCCCTGTGTTCTCTGCAGAGCACATCTTCCAGCTCTGACTCGCAGACCTCCAGGGTGATGATTCTAATTATGGTGTCATACATTGAGAGCTTACATAGGTCAAGCACTTGCACAAATGCCTTACGAATATGATATATACAAATCAGGAAGAGAGGGGCTACTCTTACCCCCATATTACAGATAAGGAAATGGAAGCACAGAGAGCTTAAACAACTTGCCTAAGATAACTCAGCGAGGAAGTGGCCCGCCAAGGTTTGGCTCCAGAACGTCTGGTGCCCGAGTCTGTGCTCTGAACACAAGGTTTCTCCACCATAGCACTGTTGACTTTATGGACTGGATAATTTGTTGTGGAGTTGTCCTGTGCAATGTAGGACATTTCACAGCTTTCCTGGTCTCCACTCCCACTAGATGCCAGTAGCACCCATCCTCCTGGGTGTGACAACCAAAAATGTCCCAAACATTGCCAAATATCCCCCAGGAGACAAAATCACCCCTGGTTGAGAACTGCTGCCTTAACGGCAGCTCTAGAGGAATGGGTCCTGGGCCCATCTAAGGACTCTCACCCTCCTGAACCCAGCTTAGGCTCCTGGGAGGCCCTGCCAAAGGCCAAGAGGACCATTCCCTGTTCAGGTGATGAAAGTATGGCAGGGCAATGATGGAAAAACTTAGTGAGGGCCACTGGTGGGCAGCTGGGAAAATGCTTGGGTGGTCCAGTGGGTTTGGAGGTCAGCAGTGTGACCTTGAGCAAGTGCCTTGACCTCTCTGAGATGCAGTCTTTTCAACCAAAATCCGAGATCACTGCCTGCAGAGCTGACGTGTGACGCTTAAGTAAGGTGTCATCATTACAGGTGAGGAAAAATGAAAACGAGAAAGAAACGACCTCAATGCAGGGTCTACTTCAATAAATTATAGTACATCCACAGCATGGAAGATTATGTAGCCATTAAAACAAATGAGGTAAATGTATTTTTGCTGATGTGGAAAGATCTCTAAGGTTTATTAATTCATTAATAGTTAAAAAGCAAGTTGCAGAACAGTACATATGACATAATCCCATTGGTGTTAGAAAAAAATTGAACTTTCACCATATCCTTATTGAAAACCGACTACTTGCCAGGTGCTATTCTGGCCAGGTGGTAGGAATACAGTACTGGACAAAAGAGATTAAAATCTCTATTTCCATGGACCTGATGGATTGTGAATATGAATATGCAAACATGAAGATTTTATAAGAATATATAAGAAAGTGGTTTCTTCTGAGCAGGGAGGTTTGGGGGTGAGGTTTCTATCTTTCCATTGTATACTTTCCCTATGGTTTGCATTAGTCTTTACTGTGTGCATGGATTCATTTTAATTATCAGTTTTTAAAAGACTGGATCAAAAAATTAGAGGGAAGTCAAGGCACAGTGCCTGGCCCACTGTAAATGATTGCTTTTGTTGTGATCACATATTCAGTAACTGTTTCTTGAATAACTACGTATAGGTACTGGGGACACGCTGGTGAGCAAGCAAGATACCAAACTTGCCTTCAGGGAATGGACACTCTAGATGGGGGGACACAACCATTTAGAGAAGTAACTACAGGGGTCATTCGAGTTATAGTGGTGACGCCCAGGAGATTATGAGACATCAGAACCTAACAGAGGAGAGGCCAACCCATGTGGACAGTTGGCCAGGGGTCAGGAGCCCTCTGACCTCTCACCCCTGACATGACTTCTACCCTGCGTTCTTTACAGGGCGTGGCCTCTGTGTTGCCCTGGAGCTAATAAGAACAGCTAAAATTGACTGAGAACTTGAGAATTTACAAGCAATGAGGCACTCTGTAAGCACTACATGTATTAACTTATTTAATCCTTACTACAACCCTATGAAGTAAATACTATTTTTATATCCCCATTCTACAGATAAGAAAGCTAAGGCACAGAGAGAAGGGGTGACTTGGCCAAGGTCACACAGCTTGTGAGTGATGGAACCAGAACTGAGACCCACATAATCTGCTCCAGACCACACACTGGCCACTACATTTCCCTTTATAACTTTCCACTTTCTTCTTTTCCTCCTCTTCCCTGCTCATCAGGGGCACTCCTCTGCCTCCATGCCCTCCCCCAGATGTAAGGATGGCCCTCTGGTCCCACCTCACGCAGAACATGCCACGACCCTCTGTACCCTTACCTATTCCAGGGGTTCACAGTGCGTCTTGGCTTTGTCCTCAGAGCCCAGGTAGAAGAGGAATAAGGATGGGCAGGAACCACCAGGAGCACACTGGTCCCTCTGCCTGCCTGTCCTCTGGGGATAAGGATCTGAGGTGACTCTTAGAGCCCAAATATCCAGTCTGAATCTAATTCCAGCTCCTGAATGAGCCCTGACCTGGGTCACAAACTCATTCCTAATCTTGGTCACCCTGAATCCTGATTCTCGCCAAAGGTTCCTTCATGACCCTAGTCCTAGTCTAAGCCCTGACCTTGGTCACAAACCTGATCCTCAGCTGAGCCATGACCCAGGTTACACAGTGGCCTTGTGAAGAATACACTGAGACCTGAACCTGGTCACACCCTAAATCATGACCTGGCTCATTGGTTGAGCCTCGATCTTGGTGACACACTGAGCCCTGACCCTCATTACTAGCTGATGCATGATGCTGGCCATAGAGTCAACCATGACCTGGTCCTAGGTGAGCCATGACCTTGGTCACATATTGATCTCTGACCCTGGTCATAGACTGAGTCCTGACCTTGGTCACACATTCAGCTTTGCCTTGGCCTCAGATACACAGCCATCTCCAAATGCTGCTGTCTACTGTCCAGGCATCTGGAGAACTCCCAGAATGCCCTCTTCCTACCTCCTCCAGAGAGGTAGAGACCAGTCATTCCCTCCACCTATGCAAGAATTGCCCAGACTTCCATCTCCCAGGGCCAATCTGGAGGGCCCTAAGAAACACCAGGAAGGCATGATTTAGACAGAGCTAAATGCTTGGAAGTCCCCTTTCCATCCAGAGACTCTCACATGCCTCTTTCTCCCCGCCCAGCTCCTTCTCCCATGTTCGTGCACATATTTATCCTGAAATAAAATTCATCATCAGAATTCTGTCTTTAAGGAACGGAGGTCAGACAGCAGCCTACCCAAGAGATGGGCAGAATTCTATTATCAAGAAGTGCCCGGCCGGCCGAGTGGCGTGGTGATTAAACGCTGGCTTGGGAAGCCAGCGGCCCCGGTTCGGGTCCCACATATGAGGGCCAGTGACACTGCCCTCAAAAAAAAAACAAAAAAAAGAAGTGCCACCAGCAGGAAGGGACTGTGGCCTCTCCCTCCCTGCAAAGCCTTACTCGCTTCCCCTGGCTTGGCTTGTGGGACTCCTGAGGAATGGAGGAATGATAACAAACGGAGCCTGTCCTCCCAGCAGTGGCTGTCCGCACCTGAGATGGCTGGGGTCTGCCCCTGGCTCTAGGAATCATCCCCAGTGTCTAAACAACAAGGGGGTAAACACTTACAAAGGGTCTCCCACGGTACTTCCAAGGTTGGCAGGGCCCCTGGTAGGACTTGACATGTTGGGATAATATCCTGTGGTGACCTTGAGGAATGTTTCCTCCTTAAGACCCCCGGGGATTCCCAAAAATGGGGGTGGAGGATGGGGTGAGGAGTACACGTTCATCATGGTTTCCTTACCCCCACCGAAGGCTAACATCTGAAATCAGGGAGACTGAGCTGAGGCTGAGTTTTTCACCCAGTTTCCTTCCCTCCTCTGGACGAGAAAGGACTTTAGTTTCTCTGGGTAGGCGGAGGGATGGAGAGGAGGCGAGAAGCATGGTTGCTGAGCCTGGGTGGGGGTGTTCCAAATGGGTGTCATTCAAGCCCTACCACTACCTGGGACAGCCTGTGAGTTGTGTCCTAGTTGGGGAGTCAAGAGTCAAATATCCATTGAGCCAGTCAGTGGGGCATGGAGGTGGAAAAACAGCCAGTCAGGCTGTCAGCCATCTTGTCAGTTAGACACAGAGAGAGGCAGATGGTCAGTCAGTCACTCATCCATTTGATCAGGTACATGGTCAGATAGCCAGGCAGACAGAGGGATGGTCAGTCAGTCGGACCACGAAATGGGTAGACAGACCTTTTGTTGTCATCTATTTGTCAGGTACAACAGATACCCGATGGACAGATAGACAAGTAGGCTATCTGTCAGCCATCTTGTCAGTTAGACATGGAGAGAGCTAGCCAAGCAGTTAGTCAAATCAGGAGATAGAGAAATAGGCTCATTCACCTAATCCCAGCCAGACAAACACCCTAGAAAATAGCCAAACAGACTGTCAGCCAGACAGACAGTCACTGAGGCAGGCAGATCATCCACCAGTCACTCAGCACTGGGACAGACCCCAGGCGGACAGTTAATCAGATACTCAGAAAGGCGTTTAACCAAGGAAATGAACAGAAAGGCAATTTTTATGCATCTAATTACGGTAAGTAATTACTTAAGAGGTTCTTGGAAGCTGCGACTTCAAGCAAAATGACATATAACGAAAACAATTTCATCATAGGCTAATTGACAGAAACAAGAGTTAAGTTCCTATGGCATCTTCCTGGTCACAAACTTCACCAAACTTCTAAATACAGACCCCAAACACTTCTAATATTAAACGCTGAAGTAAATGTGAGCTGTATGTACCTTTAAGAAAGACGAATAAAAACACGTCTGACCAATCTTTTCCAAACCCCCCATTCCAGTTCAGGCTGCAGGTGGCCAGAGCCAATCCTGGCAGCTCAGGGCGCAAGGCGGGCACCCACCCTGGACAGGACACCCTTCCATCAAGGGCGCATCACACCCGCCCACACTCAGCCAGGATCAATGCAGACACGCCAATGAACCTCATGTGCACAACTGTGGGACGTGGGAGGAAACGGGGGTCCCTGGAGAAAACCCACACAGACACGGGGAGACCATGCAGACTCCACACAGACATGGGGAGACCATGCAAACTCCACACAGACACTGGCCCCGGCTGGGAATTATTTTTTTCTCTCTCATCAATGTTATAATGAAATGATGTGGAAGAAAACGTTATCCAAGAACCTGCTGCAGTCAGATACAACAGCCAGTCAGACAGACAAAGTCAGGCAGTTGTTCATTTAGGCAGTGCTCCAACAAAGCAGTCAGACAGGGAGCCAGTCAGGTTAGCATCCACTCAGAGGCCCAGTGTTCAATCAGACATGGACACCAACAGTTGATCATCCATCCATTCAGTTGGACACATAGCAGTCAGCCAGACAACTCAGTCAGACACCTAGGTGGACAGAAAGACACAGTCAGATAGCCATTCATCCAGTCAGTCAACCATCCAGTCGGTTAGACGCCCAGGCAGGAGGACACACAGACTGACAGTGGCCTAGGCATGTAATTTGTTAGTTGAACAGATTATCAGGAAGGCAGGCAGCCACCTGGCCAGTCATTCAAACACTCCACCTGTCAGTGGTCTGGAGGATGAAGGACAGTCGGACACTGTCAGTCAGACCCAACTGCCCCCCGACTGGTTATTACAATGACATCCAGACTGGGCAGAGTTGTAACTGGACCCTGAGGGATATTAGGAGATGGGACAGGTAAGCTCACAGAATAACTGGGGATCTGGACACTCCTCTCAAGACCTGATACAGCCCCCTAAACAGTCAGGGAAAGGTACCTGGAAGAGTGCGGAGGACACAGGCTCAGTCGGCAAGAATAAAGCATTCCAGGTGGGCTAGCTGTGCAGGAGTTGAGGCAATTTTCCTGTTTGTGTCTCCCCTTTCCCTAACCCCAGTCCTCTTTCAGTTTGGGGGATGGGGCCCACGTACTTTCCCCCACCTCTTTATCCTCACCTTATCTCCCCACCTTGGAGCCACCCACTTCTTCCTCTGAAGCACACAGAACAGCCTGGGAACACCCCGAAGGTTTATTATTTTTATAGGCCGTGGGACTAGAAGAGGGGCTGTGTGTGTGTGTGTGTGTGTGTGTGTGTGTGTTTGGGGGGATGGTGTGTGGAGTCATTTGATGGGCCCCCTCCTTTCTCCCAGCTCTGCCAAGTTCTCCCTTCCTCCCTCCTCCCTTGGAGCTGGGGGTTGGGAGGCCCTTCCAGGCCACTTCCCATTTTGGGAATTGGGCTGAGAACTATGCAAGGAGACAGAAATAATTCCTTTTTCGAGCCTGGCCAGGGTCATTGCAGCCCAAACATTGGCACAAAACCAGCGCTGGGGGCAGGGCTGAGCCCTGGGGCCCAGGGATACAAAGGGCTGGGTGTCTGGAGAAAAACTTCCTCATCTAGTCCGGGGGCTGGGTACCAAGAACCTGGAAGACTCAGACGCTCCAGGGCTAGAAGAGGTTGGGGGCTGGGGCGCAGGGAGCAGGATCCAGAAAGAGCAAGAAAAAGTCACAGAGGCCCCACCAGCACAGAAAACGGGGTTCAGGCTCAAAGCCTGCAGCAAACCACGGAGGCCAGTTAGAGCTTAATAATCTAGTTTGTTTTCACGGTATTCATTTTTAAACTTGTCTTCCTTTTAGGGCGATCAACGCAACCCAGCTTACAGAGACCATCCCAATTTTAAAACTGACAAGGTTTATGTTCAGGGAAATGCTTCAGACCCAGGCAAAAGGGGACAGGGATGGCTGGTTACCCTACTTCGATGTATGTATCAGGCATTGGTTTTCTATTAATGGCAGGTTCCTTTAAAAAAACGAACTTAAATTTAGAAAGTGAGCTATTTAAGGGGAAGTAATAGTAAGTACCTTTAGTGAAAGGAAATGGCAAAAAAAACCATGAAAGCCACATGTGAGTGCCAGATGGTGCTGGGAGAAACACCATGCCTGCAAGTTTGAAAACTCAAGTTCAGTCTCTGGGTCAATGGCCTCCTGGCTGTTTGACCCTGGATACATTGCTCACCCTCTCTGGGTCTCCATGTCCTCCCCAGCTCACAAGGCAGTGGAGAGAGCAGAGACTGGGATGGCGTGGACAAGCCAGCTCTGTTCACACCCTTAAATCATGGGCTCCTCCCACAGCAAAACCTGCAGCCAACAGCAACTGGCAAATCCTCAGGGAGGCCTGTCATTCCCCCTGCTGTGCTTGGCTGATGGGGCCATGTCTGCAAATTAGCCACCACTCAATTTGGACACTCTTTAGAGATGCTAATTGCCCAGGCTGCTGGCTGTGGATCCCCTGTCATTACTGTCTGATAACAGTGCTTGATTTGTCTGCACAGACCAGGGCCCCAGCATGCCATTAGCATCTACCTATGGCACAGTGCATGGAGCACGGTCCACTGATGCTTCTGCATGGAGCACACGGGCACCAGCAGACATCTGTTCCCGTGGACACATCTGTGGACACATGTGCACCCTCATGCATGCCTGCTAAGGCCCCCAAGTGTGGAACTGAGTCAGTATACATGTGTGCACACGTGTTCTCTAAGCCACGCATAAGCCTGCATAGAAGGCCCCAGATAGGTACACACAGAACTGTGTACATGCGTGTACAGACAGACGTGCTACATGGGCTTGCTGCAAGGACAGATGCCTGTAGGTGCCTAGAACAGTGCCTGGCATGTGAGTAGTTAGCCCTCAATAAATGAGATCTCTTATTGATCATTTTGCCCCGATACTCTCCTATTTATTGAGGTATAATTTACACAGAATAAAACGCACACGTTTTAAGTGTTCAGCACAATGCCTTTTGATAAATGGATACACCTGTGTAACCACCTCCTCAGTTAAGGTACAGACCACGTCTCCCTCACCCAGAAAGTTCTCCCCGGGTCCCCTTCCAGCCAATATCTCCAAAGGCAGCCACTGTTCCGATTTCTCTCACCACAGCTTAGCTTGGCCTGCTCTCGAAGCTCACAGAAATGGGATCATACAGTGTGTTCTTCTTGACGATGACTATTACGCATGCTCAGATATGTGCCAGCAAACAAGCACCACCACACACACACTTGTACTTATATGCCTGGGAGCTCATGGACGCACCCGTGCACACACTCCGAAAGGGGTATTTCCAAACGGTAAATTCCTCGGCCTCAGTCTGCAGCTCAGCTTAGCCTCCCTGGGTCCAGGTAACTAAGCGGAGTGAGGGAGCCCCTGGCCCTGGGTCCAGGCCACAGGGAAGATCCTTCAACTGCTCCTTCAGCTCCTCCCCTGGACCGACCACTTTGTATGTGTCAGGTACTGCTCAAAGGGGCGTGCAAGCCCTAATCCACTCCATCCTTCCAGCAATCTAGATACAGTTATGCCCTTCTCTTATGGGTAAGAGGCACAGAGAGGTCTGGCAGCTTGTCTAAGGTCACACAGCAGAGGAAGGGGCAGAGTTGGATTGAGCCTTCACTCACCACTATTACAGGATCCCTCCTCATGGGGAGACTATGAGGTTATTGTCTACATCCATGACCTGGCACACAGCAGATGCTTAATAAATGTTAGATGTGGCTACTACCAAGGATATTTGTATGCACTGTTTCAGTGATGCCTCAGAACAACCCCATTTTACAGATGAGGCTGAGGCCTCCATCAGTGGCAAATGTCCAGGTCTTCTAACTCTAAAGCCGACATTCTTTCTATTCTCCTCACTTGGCATATTCTATCCCGTAAGGGAGGGATTTTGTTTGTTTTGTTCACTGCTCTGTTCCCAACACCTAGAAGAGTGCCTGGCACATACTCAGTACTCAAAAAATGCTTTTTCCAGTGAATGGATGCAGCAGGGGGTTGGGAGGAATCACCCAGCCCAAAGCCCTCCTTCGTAGTGGGGGGTGGCCCAGAGACCCAGAGAGAGGGTGTGACTTGTCCAAGGTCACACCTGGCCTCAGTACCATCGAATCTATCATTTTCTCCCTGCCTGGCTCATTTCCTGACCTGAGCAGTCCAAAAGATTTGGGAGCCCCTGAGGCACTCTCAAAGGCCATGTTAATGGGGAGCTGGCGTGGAGCCTCTCCCAACTTCATTATGTCGTCCAAGGTCGGCGCGGAGGGCTGCCAAGCGAAACCTCAGACAACACCGGAGGAGGGGAAACGAGGCCCAGCTTGCCAGAGCTTTTGCGTTGGGGATGGGGAGCACTCCTGGCACTGAGGGCTGGGAGGGAGGCCGGGCCAGCCTTTAAAAGCCCTTTGCTTGGACTGCAGCCCACTCTGCCCATTGTTCCCACCACGTCAGCAGAAGCAGCAAAACTCTTCAGCCCAGGGGGACTGTGCGGCATGGTCCATGACAGCGCCTCCTGAAGATGGAGGGGAAACGGGAGGAAGGGGGGGCTGCTGGGCGGGGCAGGCTGCCCTAGACAGAGGTCACTTCCAGATGTCAGTCCCTAGCACTTGTACGTGGGTGTAAGTTTTATACACACAGATCACTTTCTCTCGGGACTGTTACGGGGGTGTCCGGAGAAGCAGAGCCTGAGATAGGAATTTATAACACAAGATTCATTGAGGAAGTACCTTTAGGAGGTGTTTGAGGAAAGCAGGTCTCCGCAGGAAGCTAGCATCAGACTGATCTCCCAGGGAGCTCAGGAGCTGAACTGGAGTTGATCTCATCCTCCCCTAAGAAGGCCCAGCTTTTGTACCCCTGACTCAGTGAGTCGTTGGCTACAGGTTGCCTGAGAGAGGAGGCAGCTTTGTAGGTTGTAATGCCCCAGGCAGGTGACTCCCATTAGCCAAGGGCAACTGTGAGACAGGGCAGCTGTGAGGAGGACGCAACTATTATTTAATAAAATAATAAGGTGTTAGCAGCTGGTGCTCGCAGCAGTGGGCGTGGACAATGCCAGCCTGGAAAGGGGATGTGGGTGAGGCACCTAGGGCATGTCACCTTGCCTGCTCGCTTACTGCACTCATTCATCACTATCTGAACCTCCCCACCATAGGGCCAACCCTTGGAAGAAAAATGTTGAAAAGACTAAATTGAACTGAGGTTAAGTTTCCACTATCCTCCATTGCAGGCCACTGAATCCAGCGCTGGAAAAATAAAGCCAAAAAACAAAAACAAAAAAAGGCACTGTCACACATCTGGGTTAACAGAGTACAAGTTAGTCTTCCATTTGTGGACTCCATAGTCTGTGCAGCATGTCAGAATCGTAGCTTACAGGCTCTCTGAGCTGATAGGCCGGCTGGGAGGCTTCACCAAGGGAAGACAGGATGGGGCCCGGCTCGAGGACCAGGCTGAGCAGATGAAGTTACAAGGTGAAGAAAGACAAAGCGGCCCGGCCAGCCCTCAGGGGAGGCAATGGGACAGGCCTTGGGAGGATGGCGAGATCTGATCTTGTGGGAAGGTGGTGAGGCAGAAGGAGATATGGGGCAGAAGGTAATTGGGAAGTTGGGGGCCTGGCCTGCAGCCCCCACACCAGGTTTGAGAGGCACCAGACCTTTCAGCCCTAAGCAGGGCTAAGGGCAGGGCCACACTTCACCTTCACCCATGCCACGCTAAAACTCCCCTCACCTGGGCATCGCACTCTACAGCAAGTAAAATACCTATTAGCTCAACATTTTGAGTCAAGGACTAAATTCCACACATGGAGATACTGAGGCTTAGAGAGGTGCAGGGACTTCCTTCATTAACAAATGTTCATTAAGTGCCTACTGTGTGCCCAGCACAAATTCATGTGCTGGGGATGCTTTAGCGAACAAAACAGAAAACCCTGCTCACGTGGAGCATGCGTTCAGGAGTGGGGTCGGGGGAGAAGGTAATAATTGCTACAGAAAAAAAATTAGTGATGCAGGAAAGGGAGAAAGAGTGCAGGGGTGGGGAAGTTGCCATTTAAAAACCGATGATGAGAGGCAGAACACCAGCTTTGGAGTTAGGCAGGTGCTGGGTTCGAATCCCAGCTCTGCCATGTGCTCATGGCAGAGTCTTGGGCAAAGGACTTGGCCTCCCTGAGCCTCAGTTTCCTCACTTGTAAGAAGAAGGCTGCTGTGAGGCAGGCAAGGCTCATACGGGCTGGGTCTCTGGGTAAGGGGCTTCAGTGGTGGGCACTAAGGCAATTTGCTTTAGAAGTGTACTTCGAAGACCACCTGCATCAGAATCAACCGAGATCCTTGTTAGAAGGCAGGTCCTGGGCTGCCTCGGAGACTTTGATTCTGTGGTCGCGGGATAGACCGGGGAATCTGAATTCTGCTGGGATTTGAGAGCCCATGACCTAGGGCTTGGGTGTGGGGTTAAGGAGCCTGTGTCTGCTCCCTGATGAAGACTCACAGGTCTCCAGAGGGGAAATGCCCTGAAAGATCACACAGCCCAGCCATGTGCTCCCATTATGCAGATGAGGAAGCTGAAGACCAGAGAAGCTGAGTCATTTGCCTGAGGCCACACAGCTGGCAAGCAGCAGCGCTGGGTCTGGGATGGTGACAGATGGATGAGAGGTAACAGCCAGTTCCAGTAACAAGCTGTCGTACCCCAGAGAGTGGGGGTAGGATCAGGGTAAGAGATACATTTCATCCCAGGAATCGAATCCTTTGGGATGGGAGATGGATGCATGGGTTCTTCCCATTCAGGAGTGTTAAATGATCCCCCCTGAGCCTGCTCTCTGACACACGCTGAGCAGCCCAGGGCACCCCAGCCTCCCAGTCGGCCCCTTCCTTCATTCAGCCCGGTGGCCTTGAGGAGCCCCTGTGAGTGCCAGTGAGGGACACACACCTCTGGAGCTCGATGCATTGACATCTGAATTTCTCAACCTTGCTGCATCATGCAGTCACCTTGGGAGCTTTGAAAGATACCAAGCCCTGGGTCTCACCCCTAGAGATTCTGAATTAATTGGTCTGGGGGACGGCGTGGCATTGGGATTTTTCAAAGATCCTCAGATGATGCGCATGTGTAGCCAAAACCCGTTTAGCTATACAGAGACAAGACATCAAATCACATTGATTCGGAGTGAGAAGGTGATAGCCTTTCCAATTCTCCTTCCAACCTTCAAGCTCCTGTAAAGAGGAGGGACCAGTTTGACTCTAATGGGATTTTAACACCTCTCCGACACACACATCTCCCCCTTTTAACCCAAGAACAGCAGGTATCGGGCTCCAGCATCTGGCTAGAATTTCATAACATGATTCATGGCAAGTGGTACCAATTCTTCATGATATCAAATTTCTTCTTAAAACAACTTGATTTAAGTCAAATAAATGAATTAATTTAAAGAAGACTATTACGCAAATCCCTATTTGAAGTATTTCCCCTGGCCCAGTGGTAGTCCATGACTCAAGCTGGTCCCCTCGCTTCTGTCCTCTGGCCACGGGGATTGGTTCAGAGATGAGTACATGATTCAAATGTGTCCAATCAGAGCCAATCCTGGGACTTTTGCTGGAATAACAAGGAACAGGGTCCTCTCTTTATGCTAGCCCTGGGGATAGGAGGTTGGAGTTTAGAGAAAATGTCAGCTCAGAGCAGGGAAGTGACCTGTCTGAGGCCATAGGCGCTATGGGTGGAGCCAGGATTTGAACCATGTCCACCTGTCCCCAAACGTGGTGCAATTTCCAGGTAAACCACATTTCTGGTGAATTCGCTGGGATCTTTCATTTTAAAACCTCTCTCAGATGGGATTACATCAAACTTAAAGTTTTTTCACAGCAAAGGAAATCATCAATAAAACAAAAAGGCAGCCTACTGAATGGGAGAAGATATACCAACGATATATCTGATAAGGGGTTGATATCCAAAATTTATAAAACACTCATGCAACTCAACACCGAAAAAACAAACAACCCAATTGAAAAATGAGCAGAGGATATGAAGAGGCATTTCTCTAAAGAGGACATACAGATGGCCAGCAGGCATATGAAAAAATGTTCAACCTCACTAATCATCAGAGAAATGCAAATAAAAACCACAATGAGATACCACCTCACTCCAGTCAGAATGGCTATCATCAATAAATCAACAAAGAACAAGTGCTGGCGAGGTTGTGGAGAAAAGGGAACCCTGGTGCACTGTTGGTGGGATTGCAGATTGGTGCAGCCATTATGGAAATCAGTATGGAGGTATCTCAAAAAATTGGAAATGAACTACCACATGACCCAGCAATTCCACTCTTGGGTATTTACCCAGAAGAATCCAAGATGCTAATTTGAAACAATATATGCACCCCTATGTTTATTGCAGCGCTATTTACAATAGCCAAGACTTGGAAACAACCGAAATGCCCATCGGTAGATGACTGGATTAAGAAACTGGTACATTTACACAATGGAGTATTATGCAGCTATAAAGAAGAATGAAATCGTATCATTTGCAACAATATGGATGGACCTAGAGACTATTATGTTAAGTGAAATAAGTCAGTCGGAGAAAGACAAATACCATATGATCTCACTTTATGTGGAATCTGAAAAACTGAATGAACGAGCAAAGTAAACAGAAACAGTCTCATAGATATAGAGGAAAAACTGATGGTTGCTAGTTGGGAGGGGGATGGGGATAAGGGAGAAGGGAAGGGGATTAGACAGCATAAATAGGTAATTACAATATTGCCACAGGGATATGAAACACAGTTCGGGGAATATAATAATGTTGTAAATATTTTGTGGGGTGTCAGATGATCACATGTCTTGTTAGGGAGACCACTTCATGGATGGAGTAGAGGCTTGATCACTGTGTATACCTGGAACTGATGTTATGTAATATTGTATGCCAACTGTAATTGAATATATAAATAGTCACGGGATGTGGATTATACTGTGGAAGGGAGTCAAAGGAATTGTAATAGATATGTATGATATGGGGGTGAGGAGTGGGGTGGCGAATTGGGGGAGGGGCGTTGTCACTTTGAGGGGTAAAAAGTATAACTACTGCACTGTGTTTTACACCTGAAACTAATTTTAAAAACAAATGTTTATTTCACAATAAAAGAATTAAAAAAAAACCACAAAAAAACCTCTCTCAGGACTTTTGCTTCCTGGGTTTAGAGTCTTCATATGTAGTGTCTGCTGAAGGCAGATTCAATAGCATCCTATAAAATATAACCCAAGTGGGTACCTTTAAAAATCGGATAGAGCACACCGTAATCATTACTCTGCACAGTCTGAGAACCAGAAAAGATATGTGGCTTTTGTTAAAAAAAAAAAAAGTGTGGTGCCTTGTTCCTTTCAGTTTGGGATGATAAGAACCTTATGGTTGGAGTTTCAGCTAGACATTTCACACTAATCCACTCCCCACTGAAAAATGTGTGATGTTTGCTTTCTGCCAACCGTGACTAGCCTCTGAATTCATTCATCCATCCATTCATTCAGCACAACTTTATGGAATGCTTACACAGAGGTAGGCACAGAGCACAGCAGACAAGTCCTGCCATCCAGTAGCTCACAGTCCACTCGGGGTGGGGGAAGGTAGGCAGCAATCAGATAATTGCTTAAATGGATATGAAATTATAATAAGAACAAGGGCCCTTGAAGAGAAGCACATAGAACTTTGAAAACCATAACTGGGGATTCGACCTATTCAGAGATACGAGAAAGCTTCCCAGGTGAAATGACATTCGATCTGGGAAGCTTCAGGATGAGCAGGCAATAATCGGGTGAAGAAGCAAGGAAAAGCATTGCTGGCAGAGGGAACGGCATGTGCAAAGGCCTGAGGCAGAAAGGAATTTAGTCAGTATGAGATCAGCGAGCTGTCCACAGGAAGCCAGGAGATCGTGGTGGGAGATGAAGTCAGAAAGGTGGTGGGCATGGCCGTATGGAGCCGTGCAGGCCACCGGGAGGAGATTCACCCTTTTTCCCCCATGCCATGTCTAGCAAATTTGAGAACTACAACAAAATATCCACACAATTCAGATTATTTAATAACTTGAGGAGTCTGAGTTACTTAAGGAGGAAAGGGAGAAGGGCAAAAAGAGGAAGACAAGAGCCTAAGAATAAAAGGAAGAAGAAAAAGTGGGGAAAGCTAGAGACCATAGAGGTGTGCTGCTTCAGTGTGTGGGCTCAGGAGTTAACAGCCTGGCCTCAAACACCTCCCTGCCACCTCTTAGCTCTTTCCCTGCATATGTTACTCAACTTCTCTGGGGCTCAGTGTCCTCATCTGTAGAATGGGGATAATAACAGTACTTTCCTCACAGGGCACCGTGAGGGCTAAATGAATTAAAGCCTGTAAAGAGTGGTACATGAGTGTTAGCTTTGTGGGTGTCAGCAGAGACACAGGCTGGCTTGTGCCCTCTAAACTCCTCAGAGTCCCCAGGGAAGCTGGGGTAGCTGGAGGGTGAGAAGTAACTGAGGGGATAGCAGGCCTACAGTCCTGGGCTAGTATGGGACAGGCTTTAGAGGGCAGGGAGGAAATCTCCCTGGAAGACCCAAACTCCTCCTCCCCTGAGTAAGAATGTCTTATATCTGGGAGGGGGGCAGGTGCTGCATTTGTCTGAGTGAAAAGGAAGGGGCTCTGGCCCCACCCCTCATATGGAACATCCAGTTCAAAGAAGATTATTCTCACAGTGATATACTTGGGAATCCAAAAGCAGTGACCAAGGGTGTCTAATGATAAATTCTTGGAAGAAATACCAGGGCCCATCATGAGGGGACTGACATCAAGTTTGGGAAGTCAAGGAAAGGGTATTTAAGCAGAATCCTAAAAGATGAGTTAGGAGTCCAAGGGGCCCAGGGTAATGGCTGCAAGATTGTTCTAGTCAGCATAGCATGTGCAAAGGCCCTGAGGTGAGGTCCAGAATGGTGCCCTGAGGAGCTGAGAAAGGAGTTAGGGAGCCACATGATGTGTGTGTAATATGACGGCAGGTGGCAGTTCTTACAGGCCCTTGGTGGCCAGATACAGATTTTGGAAGTTATGCTGAGAACAATTAGAAGGATATCCTGAGAACAATGAGGGGATAATGCCCCTCTCTACTGCCCTTCTCCTCACCCCCAGCCCAAAACTCTATGCAGACAGAGTGGATGAGATGGGATGTGGGCTCTGCACGGAGTGCTTTGAGAGGTTGGAAAACTCTCTAAGACGGTATCTGAAGGGGCAACATTCTTTCATTCATTTATTAAACACATTTTTATTTAGTAACTACCATATGCTAGGCATAGTGTTAGCACTGGGAAGATAGATGTAAAACCTGACCAAGTCCCTCTCTGATGGAGTTTATAATGAGTGGGATGAGACAGACAAGAGCCAGATAAAAACTGAATATAGAAGGTGGTGAAAAGGGCTATGAAAGAAAATAGTGGAAGGTAAAGGCATGGAGCATGAAGGTTAGAGGGAGGGTTGTTATAACCATTTACTAGGGGATGTGACCCAGCAAATATCCCTGCCACCCCCTTTCCAATGAGTTGCACCATTGTAAGTAGAGTTTAAAGATGATTCTTTTTCAGCACCGCTCCACCTCATGATCAATGAAGCTCTCCCTCCAGCTGGCACCAACAGTGCATTTGTGGTGACCACAGTGACCAGCAAACTGTTCCACTTCCCCACGAGTCGCTGCCAGCCACACATCTCCCGGGCTGGGGAGCCACAGGCCCTTGGCATGCCATTATGATCCCTGCCTGACACCGTTTGTCTTTCTCTGTATAATGGGCTGGTGATATTATCCAGGGTCCCCCAGGGGCATGGCAGGGCTGCTTCCCTAGGCCTGCTCCAGGTCAGCCGGCAAGAAAAAGTGGATTTAAACAGAATTGACAATAACCTCAAAGGTCTTTGGCAGGGGTGGGGCCAGGGAGCCATTCTGCAGCCACCTTTCTGAGGATCACATCACCTCTACCAGCACCTCCCAAGTAGACGAGGTGTCAGAAACAATAAGAAAAAACGGAATAAGTAACAGAACCCCACTGGCTAAATAGAGGTCTAGGGACCTTCTGTGGTTTGCATTTCTTCAGGAACCACTGCCAGGAGGGTGGATGACGAAGCATTAATGACACATAACGGACGAGACCCACAAAATAATGAATTGGGAACAAGGGCTCCGACTGCAAACACCAGGATTCCAAATGTGCCTGCCTGGAAGTGTCCTGACCTTGAACCTCAGAATTCCGACTCTGAACGTGCCTTCCAACCTGGAACACCAGCATTCCGACCTTGCCTGCTTGAGTTTCGATCAGGAGTGGCAAAGCTCTGGACACATACTCCTTGTGTCCAATTACGCATTTGAGGAGTCTGACAATGGATGGCAGTCTTCTGACCTTGAACCCCGGAGCTGTGACCTTGAATGGTGGTGCTCCAACAACGACGATCATCACAGTGTTCTTCAGTGGCGGATTTCCCACGTTGAACACCAGAATTCCAACCCCGGACACCCTACTCTCTACCACGAATTTCTGAACACCCAGGCTTTTCAGTCTGAATGTGTAGCACTGACATAACTCCACACGGATATAATGTTTAATTCTATGGAATAAGACTCTTCTGCAGGCCTACAGTTCCTAGAAATAAGCTAAATGTTCAGATGAGGAGGAGGAGGAAGAAGACGAAAATAACAATAACAATCATACCGGCTTACATTTGTTGCCTGTCAGGCACTTGGCTGAACAAGACATCTTCATTTCATTCAATTTTCTGGACAACGCCAGGAGTTTATTATTTCCACTTTACTGATCAGGGACCTGAGGCTCAGAGCCAGTGGGTTTGCTGACTCAATCTCCAGTGCTGTTTCTCACCATGACGGCAGCTTTTTCTTCCTGCTCTGGTTGGAGACCGAGTAGGGAACATTGGATCTTATTAGCTAATAGGTTAAGGATTTACCCATGAATTTCTCTGCCTTGTGTTGTCATCTACCAGGTGTGAGCTGCCTCTGGTTTTGGAGCCAAGTCCCAGCTGGGTGGGACAGTCACTCATTCAACAAA
The DNA here is from genome assembly GCA_033961575.1 of Aselliscus stoliczkanus. Taxonomy (NCBI): domain Eukaryota; kingdom Metazoa; phylum Chordata; class Mammalia; order Chiroptera; family Hipposideridae; genus Aselliscus; species Aselliscus stoliczkanus. The sequence goes on along the minus strand of CM066738.1, from coordinate 10,093,743 downwards.
TGCTTACCACCCTGTGCCGTGCTTGATGTCAGGGGTAAGAGAGGGGGCAGGGGACCGGTTGCTCTGTCACCCAAGCTCTACCCTCTTCATCTCCCCTTTCCAGACGAGACAGCCTCAGAGGCAAGAAACGATCCTTCCTCCCATTTCCAGCCATCCACAGGCTCTATATTTCAGGGGTCCAAAACTGGAGCCCCAAAACTGGAGTGCCAAAACTGGAGCCCCATGTTCCTCCGACATGTTCTATTTGGCCCACTCAAATGTTTTTATTGTTTAAAAAGTATTTACCAACATTGAAAAAAATGGGATATCACACACGACCATTAGAATTTCTGATGGGGTCCAAAAGCCAGCCTGGAGCTGAATAGCAGCTGCCTCTTTAGAAGAGAGTGTGTGACCGTCTCAGAGTATGTGCCATCCTCACCACAGTCCCCCCTGCTCCCTGTGCCTTCCTTGACACTCACCGAATGTGCCCAGCCACATTCTTCCATTCAACTGCTTCTCTTATCCACACCAGCTACTTGGCCCCTGTAGCCATGTGAGTTTGAGGTCCCTGCTCTGGCCTCTGTGTCCCTAGGCAGGGAGCTTGAGGAGGCACTTTTTCCTTGACAGTCTCTGACATTGAGAGACCTTCTACTCATCTCCCATAGGTCTTCGGAGCCATTCTTCCCAGAGGGCAGGGTCGGTTTCATGAGGGTGCAACCTGCATAGCCACGCAGGGCCCTGTGCTTAGAAGGGCCCCTACTCTTGGTTTAATTCTCTGCTGGCACCACCTTGAAATTCTTACACATTTTTTAACAAGGGGGCTATATTTTCATTTGGTACTGCACCCCCACAAATTCTGTAGCTGGCCCTGCCAGTGGATCACTCAGTAATTCGGGACACCCAACACACACACACACACACACACACACACACACACACACACACATACACACACACCATGGACTTCTCCATCTGTCTGGAAAATCACCTCTTTGGTTTGGTCTATTCTCCCAGTCATGACACCAGTAAAGGCCTAAAAGGTTTTATAGAGGGGTGGGGTGTTCGGGCAGCAACCTGGAGTGGGGGAAGGGGACTAGAGGACTTGCCTTGGGACGCATTTGCACAGAGCTTAATGGGGGTGTGTGTATGATGGAGACTGGGCAGAGGGTTGAGGGAGTGTTTAAGCCCCCCCCCCTCCAGCCACTGCTTGGCACAGTCATTGCATGAAGAGTTTGAGCAAGCAAGGTGTCATCAGAGGCCAGATTAAGGCAAGGTTTGAGGCAGACAACCTTTCCTCTCCCCCTCTTGAGAAAAGGAAGGAAGGAAGAAAACCAACAACATGAATGAAGCATCTGTGCTTGGCCGCACAGTATTGGCCACTGGCACAGGTGGGAGCACCTATCTTTCCTGCTTGGGAAACTTACCAGGCCCATTTTCCAGCTTTGGAAACTGAGGCCCATAGAGATGAAGGGTTTGTCTCATAGCTCATTTGGGGCAGCGTTGGGATTATAAACCCAGGTCTCCAGAGTTCCAAACCAGAGTTCTCTCCACTTATCCTATCAGGAAGATGGCCTATGAGAGGAAGAAAAACACCGGTGAAGAGGAAGGAAAGGATGCCTGCCTCAAGCGGGCCTAATCTCAGAATAAGCCAGAGAGACATTTTATCGCAGACAGAGGGTAAACGCCATGTCCAAACTGATCGTTCAGTGTCAGGGAGGGCTTTTCTGAAGATGTGACATAGGATCTGGGATCTGAAGGATGAGAAAGGGCAGCTGGCATTGCAAGATATGGTGCGGTGCCAGAGGCCCAGAGAGGTTAAGTTATTTGCTCAAGGTCACACACCTAGCTTGTGCCTTCCTTCCCTCCTTCCCTCCCATCCTCCAATGAACCCCCTGATAGAGCCCCTCCTCTGCATCAGGTCCTGGGGTGACTTTAGAACACAGGTCTGCAAACTTTTCCCATAAATGCTGTTGTTACCAAAAGCAGCCTTAGATAATAGGTGAATGAATGTGGCAGATGTACCAACAAAACTATTTCTAAACTAGGCAGCCCACCCACCCTGCTTTAGAGCACAGACATGAATAAGATACAGTCCTAGACTTTGAGAACATCCTGCTTTAGTTGGGGGAGATAAAATAAGTTGGGAAGAAAATCAAATACAAGAGGGAGCATGCTAAATGGTGCAGACGCAGAAACAGAGAATCTGTCGAAGAAAGATAATTTCTGCAGCTCAGGAAGGGTTCTCAAAAAGGGTCTACATTGAGAGACCCTGTGACTGTGCCCTATTATTCGCCATCAAAACACCTTGCTTCTTTCCTTCACAGAACATATATTACTCGGTGTGATTATTGTTTCACTTAATATTTTATTTGTTTAATGCCTAACTCCCTCCAGTAGGCTATAAGCTCCATGATGGCTGTGGATTTTTTTTTTTTTTGCCGGCTTACATTTATTCTCCCTCTCTTAGAAACAGTACTTCAATTTTTCTTTGGGGAACCATCTTTTTCCCATTCTCAGTCTCATTTTAGCTCCAGCCATTGATTGACATGTGATCCAGACCCAGCTAAGTGATTGGCTCTGGGATGGGCCAATGAAAATCAGCCCTGGCATTTTGCTGGAAGTATTGAGAAAGTGACTTGCTTTTTCCACGAGGATGGAAGCCTGGAGATGCTAGAAGCTATCTTTCTAGCCATATTGGTACATCCTGCTGAGAAGCCAACACAGAGAAGGAGAGAACTTAGAGATATTGAAGACCAAGTCTTGTACTATTTAAGTCCCTGGTCTCAGCCCTACCTGAAGCCTTACCTAACCAAGGACTTTTTTCAATTATATTGTTTTGCTTAAGTCCATTTGAGTTACATTTTTGTCAGCTGCAACCAAAAGAATCCTAACTAATCGATACACAAGTGCTTCTCAAGCACCCAGCATGGTGCCTGGCTCAGGGTGACAAACAATAAATGTTTGTTGTACAAACAGCAGGTGGTATTGAAGCAGGACCCCAAAACATGCACATGTAAGGACCAGAGAAGCCTAGAAAGGAAGGTAACTCTGAAACCAAAAGGATTGTCCCAGGAACACGACCGAGTAAGTGAATCAAATTGCGGTCAGCATTTCGAGGAACAATAAAGGCTGTGTAAACTTATCCAAGGCATAGGAGATAAAAGAAAATTGATCCATTTAAAGAGACAGTGGGAATTCCAGACATGATAAACTAATGGAAGGCTGGTTCAACATCATCACCTTGTCGCCATCTTTCTTTTTGCTTCTCACATGCCACTGGGGCAGTCAGGGGCTGCCTCTTTGGTATGGTTTGGTCTGCAAGGATACTAAGAGGTCATGCTAGCCAAGGTCAAGAGCCCCAAGGATCATACAGGCCTTGGAAAGATTCAGGGATGGGCCCTAGGTAGCAATTAGTGAAATATGGTGGTCTATTTTTAGAGTCTATTTGATTCTAAGTCCATTACCTGGCGGATGTGAGTGATGATGTGGAATTGGCAAATGGTAATTCAATACAGTGTCTGCCTGCCAGGCCATGGTGGGCAATTATGGTGGAGACCAACCTTGCTGAAGAGCAAAAATGGAGCAGTCAGTGTGAGGGAACACCTCAAGTGTCTAATTTAATCATGTCTCCCTGCTATGAATGGAAGGCAGGAAGTCACTTCTTCCTGGCCCAGGAAGTGCGGGGATAGTAGTGGGCAGGTAGAAACAAGGACAGTGGGAGGAAATGGAGGGCCATACTGGGGAGACCTTTGCCATGTCGGGGGGGGGCCCCTCTGATCAGTGATCACACGATCATGCAAATTTGCCGATTTATTCACTCAACAAATGTTTCCTAACAATTAACTGCAATAATAATAATGACAGCAACAATAACAACAGCAGCAATAGTTAACTTGTACTGAACACTTGCTGAGTGTCAGGCACTGCTGAGTGCTTCATATAGAATTGGTTGTCATGAGGGTTCCCAAATTACGGATCATGAAGTTGATCAGAGAAGTTAAGTCATTCACCTACAGGCACACAGCCCAAAAGTGACTGAACTGAAATTTGAACCCAGGTCATCAGGCTGCAGAGCCTCCTCACTTAAGCATTACTGTCTCTCTGTGGACCAGTCCTGGCATCTACAGAACAAGTCATAAGCTCATCTTCACAGTGTTTTGTGCGAGGAAAGTCTAAACATCAGTTTCCAGGGCACAGCGGAGGAAGTGATCAGTGCTGCCTGAAAGGGGTGTGGGTGGTGAAGGGAGGAAGAAGTTGAGCCTTGAAGGGTGGGAAGAGAGAGGCTGCAGGCAGACAAGAGGAAGAAGGGGGTGCATGGCAGAGGAAGCAGCTTAAGCAAAGGTGTGGGGCAGGACTGGGGAAGGGTGGAGCATTCGAGGAATGCAGACAGGTGGGTGTTGTAAGAGCAGGCAGTACCATGGAGAGAGGATGGTAGGAGATGAATGTGGACAGGTTGGCTGGGGCCTTAAAGGTCAGGCTGGGGCGTCTGGACTTTATCCCAGGGACAGTGGAAACCATGGATGGATTTTTGGAAGGGGATGACTACCGTGAACAGATTATACTTGAGAAAGATGGCTCTGGTTCCCTGCAGAGGCCAGTGCAGAGGCCCAGGGACTCAGAGGAAAGGCCAAAGTCCGACAACAACAGACAGGGTCACCCTTCTGACCTTACCTACCTAACTCCTTCGCTGGCACAGTGTGCTCCGGCCACATTGGCCACCTGGTGGTTCCTTGACTGGCCCAGGCATACTTCCGCCCCAGGGCCTTAGCATGTGTGGTTTCTCCACCAGAAACACACTTCCCCCAGCAGTCCATGTGCCTCCCTCTCTCCCTGCCTGCAGGTCTCTGCTTGTTTGGCACCTTCCTGGTGAAGCCTTTTTCTGACTATCCTGGTTCAATCCCCACCTGTTGACCTTTCTTCATGACACCTATCACCAATCAAAACAGTACGTTTTTTATTTGATCTTGTCATTTCATTCATAAATATTTCAGTATGTATATCTAAAAGATAAATATTTTTTATTATTTATTTATTTATTTTAAAGATTTTATTGGGGAATTGGGGGAGGGGAACAGTGTTGAGGAATTGGGGGAGGGGAACAGCCAAGTTGTTGTTCTTCAATCTTCGTTGTAGAGGGTGCCAGTTGCCATCTGGCTTCCTCTCAGCAGCTCCTGGCCTCTAAGCTCAAGGTGCTGTGTTCAATCTTAGTTGCAGGTGGGCGTAGCCACCATCCCATGTGGCAGTCGAACCTGGCAGCCTTGTTAAGAGTGCACGCCCTATCCACTGAGCCATCCGAGCTGCAGCTCAGCTCAAGGTGCCAAGTTCAGTCTTTAGTTGTGGGTGGGCATAGCCCACCATCGAACAGGCAATCTTGTTGTTGCACCAGCTGAGCCATCCTGCCACCTGTTGGCAGCTCAGCGACAGCTCAACTAGAGCACAGTGTTCACTGGCCCATGTGGGAATCGAACCAGCGGCCCTGTTGCTCAGAGCACGCACTCTAAGCTAACTCTTAACCAACTGAACCACTCGGCCGGCTCAAAAGATGAATATTTTAAAACATAATCGCCATAGCATTATCACACCAAAAAAACAGCATTTTCTCCTCCATTACATCAAATATCCAATTAACATTCATTTTCCCCTGACTATGTCATGATTTCTTTTTCACAGTTGCCTTGCTCCAGTCAGTCTCTGTATTAGTTTATTGTGTGAATGGTCTCCCTCTCCCCCCTACTGAAATATCAGTGCCATGAGAGCTGGGATCTTTGTTTTGTTCTCTGTTGTGTCCCCAGCACCCAGCCCAGGGCTTGGCACACACTAGGTGCTCTGTAAATCTTATGGAATGAATGAACACATCCATGTAAGAGTTTTATACTTTTAGGTCTTATATTTAGGTCTTTGATCCATTTTGAGTTAATGTTTGTATTGCAGTGTGAGGTGAGGGAAGGACTTCATTCTTTTGCATGTGGATGTTTCATTTTTCCAGCGCCATTTGCTGCCCTGGGTGACGCTGATTCCCAGGGAGGGAGGGGGCAGGAAGTCCAGTCACCCCAGGATGGTGTTGGGGCTGTGATGGCGTTGGGGCGGTGCGGTTACACAGGTCTTTGGTTGGTCCCCCAGAACCAGCTCCTAAGACAGGGATCCAAGCACAGGTGGCTTATGTGGGAAGCGATCCCAGAAAACACTAGTAGGGAGAGGGGATGTGAGACAGGGAAGGGAAAGGAGCCAAACAGGATGTATTATCAAGCCAGGAACATCTGTAGGCCGCTGGGGCTTAATCCTGAGACACTCTGGGGGCCAGTGTAGACCATGCACCTCTGAGTTACACCCCATCCAGGGGCAAGGGAGTGGGGGGGTGTTTATACACGTTCTCCCATCAATTGGCAGCTGGGGGTTGCTCAGGGCGGGCCATTAGCTCCCTGTATTTACTGGACTCCACTGTCCAGAGGAAGCTTCTAGACAAAGAACTGTAGGTGTTGGCAGCTGGAAGTTGGGCTAGCAGCACTGAAATGGGAAGAGCTGAAAAGGACATGGGTGGGACTCTGACCACATTTCCTCTCTCATGGTCGAGTCCCTGTTCTGCCCCAATTGCCTGTGTGACTTTGAGCAAATTACATAAACTCATCTTATAATGGGCATTTTATAAGAATAATCATTTTTGGAAAAGGAGTTTATTTATCTGGCAGATTGTCAGGAGAATTAAATGAGACAATCACAATTAAAAACAACAACAATAACAAAACCCTAACAGTTACTAAGGGCCTTCTATGTGCTAACCCCCCTTTGAAGTGCTTTGCATGCATTATCTCATTTAATTGTGGTAGCGTTCACCGATGCATGCCCTGCGATTGCTCCCGTTTTATGAGCGAAGGAATCGGGGCACATGGAGGTGCAGTAGTAGTTTGCTTCAAATCACATGTTTAGTGAGTAGAGGAACCAAACTTTGAACTTGGGCAATCCAGCTCTAAAATCAGGGCTCCTGTCCAGGGATGAAAGTACACAAAGTGCCAGGCATGAGGTTGGTGCTTAATGAGTGCTTGTTCCCTCCGTTAATTAAGCTTGGGCCAAACTGCTCCTTTGGCCGTCACTCTTCTTTCCTAAGCATTTCCACATTCTTAGCCTATCATAGCCTTTTAAGACCCCTGAGAGACCAGCTGCCAAGGTATGATCCTGGAGGCATGGAAAGATCGCAGCCTCGATGAGGGAAACAGTGGGATCAGAAAGGTTTGGAAACGGTGCCTGGTCTTTCACCCATTGTCCTTGAAGCATCTCCATGTTAACCTTTTACCAACCGGGATACCAGGTTTACACAGCGTGTCTTCAACCCTTTACATACACGATCATACTTAATCCTCCAGGCAACCCTGTGAGGTGGGTTTTATTGTCATCCTTGATAACAGGTTAGGGAATGAAAGCTAGGAGAGGGGAAGTGATTTGCAAAGTCCAGAGCTAGGAAGTGACAGGGCTAGGTTTCAAACCCAGTCCTGTGTGACCCCACAGCCAGGATTCATCCTGGATGACCGAGTCAGGCCCAGCCAAGCCTCCGCCAAAGGATCGGAACACTGAAGACCCCCATGAATTCCGAGTTGGTTTCCCTCCTTTTTCTCGATAATGATGCATAAAGCCCCCTGGCTCAGGTCAAGAAAGCAAGAAGCATCCTCACACTAGGCATGAAATCTGAAAGGGGCGGGCGGGATCCTACTACAATCAACAACACTGCAGTAGGAGAGGGTGCCAACCAGGGTGGTAGCTGGAGTAGAGGAATTCGGCGATGACACTGATAATTGCTGTTGTCATTTATTGAATGAGTATCATGGGCTGGGCACGGGGCTAAGCAACTTATGCAGGTTCTTTTCTAATGGCCCTACATGGTGATCCCCATTTCCTAGATGAGGAAACTGAGACTCGAAGAAGGAGAGGAATTTGCCCGAGGTCACATTCCTGGAGAGGATGGAGCTGAGAAATGAACCACCTCTCTGGGACTCCAGAGTTGATTCTTAATCAGATCTGAGGTGGGCCAAATACTGACCACTGCCCCTAAATAATGAATACTCCGTCTTTTGAATATAATAATAACAAGAATTCACATTTAGAAAGTGCTTTCCATTTGCAAATTACATTTATATCTGAAATCTCACTGAATCATCAAAACAGCCCGAAGAGGTGGGCACTGCTATTATCACTGTTCTGCAGATGAGCTCGCTGAAGCTCAGAGAGCGTGAATGATTCCAGGATTAAGAAACGCAGGCTTGGGAACCAGGCCACCCTGGGTTCAAACTCTAGCTCTGCCGTTTTCATTCCTTCGACAAATATTTACTGAGAATTGAGCTCTGGCAAGTGAGTTCACCTCTCAGAGTCTCCATTTCCTCTTTGTACTAGTTGTAAAACCACTCATTAAATCCATTCCCTCCCTCATCTTCAATTACCAGACACTTGCTTTCCCAGGCTTCCCTGCAAGCTACAGCATGAGCATATGACCTGATCCTGACCAATGGGATTCATATAGAAGTCCTAGGGCACTCATGGGAAAGCTTTGGCTCTCAGGGGAAAAACGTGGTGTATAGGAAGAAATGCCCCTTCTTTATTGGTTGCACATATCATGTGTCTACATTTGAAGGCTGGAACTGGGTAGCCATTTTGTGATATGAGGCATCAAGCCTAAAGACCAAGCCACCTGCAGGACATGGAGGGGCAGAAAGATGAACAGAATCTAGAATCCTGATGGCATCATGGAGCCATTAACCCTAAACCAGCTACCTTGGAACTTCCTGTTATGTGAGATGATACATCTTCCTCCTTATAGAAGCCACTTTGAGTTTTCTATTCTGTTCCTTGTACCCCAAACTAGCAGACTTATCTGGATTGTTAAGGGATCGTAATGAGACAGTGGATGCAAAATTCCACTAATCAGCACCTGGCACAATAAACAGCAGCTACTCTGGAAATGAGGGAATTATTTGAGGGCTTGAGCCGGGAGATTGTTACAGGGAACGCAGACACCCCTAGCCTGGTGAATTAGTCCCTACTTTCTCCTACTGAGAAAAGCCTATAGAGTTTTCCAAGAAAGCGGAAACCCAGTCGTGGGCCAGCACCAAAACCCTGTCACTTTGTTGGGGCCGACCCCAGCTTCCAAACAGGAATCAATCACACTACCTTTTGCCTAATGGGTTTTGATTTTTCACTCCCCTGATGGTGAAGGCGAGGGCCTGTGCTTTGGTTTGTCTCCGTGTTGCCAGAATATCCCATCAATTATTAACAGCGTCAGCTCAGCCTCCCAGTACTGCTATCAGAAGGAAAGGTTTTGCTGCAACTCAGCCTACCCAGCCATAGGGAAAGGACTCTGCTCTTTACCATTCATCACAATAAGTCCCACCTACTATGTGCTCGAGTTTGGCAAACATGGTTTCATGATGACCCTGCAAGGTGCATCTTTCATCTCCATTTTGCAGGTGGGAGGCTGGAGCTTGAAGAGTTGAAACACTTGCCTAAGGCCAGAAACTGGAGAGAGCGGTGGAGCTGGGTTTGGAACCCAGGTCTGTCCTTGCTCTTAAACATATTAGATATAGCCATGTCTGCATCTCACAATCACCCAGAGGTCAGTTTCCATTTTACCCCCTCATTCAGTGGTCTCTGAGAAGCTTCCACAGGCCTCACTGTCTGACAAGTGAGACAGACAGTGTGTGTGTGGGGGTTGAGGTAGCAAAGGACAGATCGAAGGAGGCCAGAGGCACAGGGAACTGGGTTGCAGGTGGCCAATGAGGAAGGAATGACAGATCCCCAAACCCTGAGACACAGTGACTGGCTGATTGCTTGATCCATTCATTTATTCTACACGTACTTATTATATCTGAGTTCCTCTGTGCCAGGCACCATGATAGGTGCTGGGAACAGAGCAGTGACTACAACTCACGGTGCTCACACTCTTGTGGGAGAGAAACAGAGAAACAATAGGAAGCAGATACCATTTCAGATGGTGCTTAAAGCCTATGCAGGAAAGACGCTGCACGATACAGCAGAGACTGAGGAAGGAGGCTGTTTTACACATGGCTCAGGAAAGATCTCTCTGAGGAGAGGATATTTGGGCAGAGATCTGCTTAAATGAGGCATAAGGAGAAGCGGCCGGTCATGAGAAGAGCATTCTAGGCAGCAAGAACAGCAAGTACAAAGGTCCTGAGGCAGGATAAAGCTTGATCTGTTTAGAGAACAGCAAAGAGACCAGTGGGGCTGGATCAAGTGAACTAGAGGAGAGTAGAGGAAATGAGCTCAGAGGAGTCATGGGGCTGGATTCAACAGGGTCTGGTATGCCATGGTGAAGGTCTGGATTTTATTCTGATTCTGATGGGAAACCTCTGATGGAATTTAAGCAGATGAATATGTGATTCAATTTACATTTTGAAAAGCTCACTATGGCTGCTGTGTGGGCAGTGGACTGCAGGGGGCAAAAGTGGAAGTAGGGAGACTGGGGAGGAGACTATGGCACTTCATCACTATAGAAAGAACAGGGTCTTCAAAGTCATGCTTGAGTTCGAATTTCCGGTGACTCCTGTGTTGCCTGCTGTGTTACTTTAGGCTGGTTACTTGGCCTCTCTGAGCCTCCCTATTTGAGAAAGGTGGGATAATAATAGAGAATTGGTGTAAGTACTAATTGTGTCATTGTACTTTATACACAGTAGATTTTGATCAATGGCACAGGATATCTATACTGAGAGCCAATGAGCCTGTCTGTCTTCTCATTTCAGCCCTGGAAGCAGAATGTCCCAGACCATCCATCTGCCAGGAATGTGTACTGACTGAGCCTGGGATCACAGAGAGGTCACGAAGCTCGTCCCTGTGAGCGGATTAACCCCAGGGAGAGATGAGGCTGTTTATTTCCAAACAGCATCTTTTGCAAGCCTGGGCTCTTCTGCCGGGCTGCTAGATGCCAACCCAAACATTGCCCTTTGCCTGCTTTTTCTCTGAGAGGGTGACCCTCCCCTCCCCTGCCCCTCATTTTTATGTCTTAAGGACAGGGCAGGGAGGAGGGAGAGTCATGATGGGCCTAAACATGGTGTGGAGGGCAGGAACCCGTGTCAGGCCTGGAAATAGCAAAATAAATCTGTTGATCCTAAGCCGGCTAAGGGTGAATGACTCTATCTTAAGAGAAAGGCTTTTTGGAATGAAACCTGGGGCAGGGTTACGGTCAAAGACAGCCCACAGCGTCAGAACAGGAAACCAGGCCTAGGAATCTCTCTGTCCTCTTCAGGGTTGACAGGGAAGACAGAAAACCTGTGGGCCTCCCTCCACCCTCCTACTGGTTACCCCCTCCTGCATCCACTCTCAGAGGCCTCTCCTTGGGTGCTCAGATCTGGGGAAAGGACCCCACAGGGTCACCTGTAGCCCCAGTCCTGCAGGTGAGCCTTCAGTGAGGCACTTACTGTGCCAGGGGGATCCCACAATGAGAGGCCAGGCTGGGTGGAGGCAGCCCGAGCTAATGCATCACGGGTGACAGGTAGACTCCCTCCTCCCCTTTGCTTTTTCCATTAATATATTGACCTATCCTTCCGCCCTGCTACCCGCCTTTTTGGCCCTGCTCTCAGAGAGCGAGTTATCTTCAACACATCTTTCTTAACTTGGTCTTCCTGGGTTTCGACATTAACACCTCTCTTTTCTGGGCTCTGCCGGGGCCCCACATGACCTCTTTTATAGTGCTGAACACACTGTGTTGTCATTTATCCTGACACCCAGCACGCTGGCCACGTGAAGACAGGCCCTGGCCTCTCTGAGGCATCCCTGAATCCCAGCCTGACACAGAGAGGTTGCTCTTCAACCTTTGACGTCCCACCCTGGTCTGGAACCACCCAAAGCCTCTCTGGGTCCCTTACAGCCTCTGCCTTTACCCAGCAGCACACGGGACTTTCTGGCCCACTCGGTGTGATCAACCTCATTCCTGCATCCTTCTCCTGCTTTCTTTTTCTTTTTCTTTTTTTTTTTGAGAGCAGTGTCACTGGCCCTCATATGTGGGACCCGAACTGGGGCCGCTGGCCTAACCACCGCACCACTCGGCCGGCCCTCCTGCTTTATTTTTCGAATTGCTTCCTTTTCCTCTCCTATTTTGAAATTTACATCCTCTTCCAACAGCCAAAGCGTCTTTGCATCAAACCATTCTTAGAATTAACTCACCAAATAAATAAAGAACAAGCCGGGTGTGACCCTTCGCCCACAAGCATGCACAGCCAGCTGCATGCGTCACGTGTGCACACACCCACCTCTCAAAGTCCCTTTGCCTCATTTCTCTTACATTAAAACTGCCTGACAGTCTCTCAATGTCCTCCAAGCAAGTCTGTAAGCTGTTTTCATTCCATCCTTGGGGCAAACTGAGGTTAAAAATACAGGGATAAGTATGAGTAGGGTGACACTCCCTCCAGCCTGGGTCTGGGACTCCACCAGGGAGCGTGATGTATGTAGAGTAGACCAAATTCAACTCGACTCCACTCCAGCAAGGCTTAATTACCCCTCTGTGCTCTTTCTTATTTGCAGGGGCCGTCCTCTTGTTGCGGGTTTTTATGTCTCTGCAAATCCTTTTCTCCAACAAAGTCGGGTATAAAGTATTAAACAATAAAAGGATGGGGTGACCAAGGCCACATAGGAACACTGGGAAGGGGTTGATCCTCACCTCTGAGGTCTCAGCCATGGCCCCTCCGCCTTTTTGGTCTTCACATTTAGAAAGTAAGCCCGAGTGCCCCAGCTGTGGTCTTCAATCTGGGGACACAGGAAGAGCCCCCCTCCCCCGATCCCAGGCTCACCTTGGCAGCCACAGAGGAATTGGGTTTCTCCAGTAGGTCCCAGAGCTTTTTCCTCTTCTCCGCGCAGCATGTGTTATCGAACTCCTCGCCCTCACGTTCGCGTAGGGTCTCGGCCTCGCGCTTGAGCTCCTCGTTCATTTGCTCCTTCTTCTGGTGGTAGCGGGCCTGGCAGCAAGACTCCAGGTAGATTTCGTCGATGCCCCAGTAGTCGAGCTCTTGGCTGAAGCTGAGCGCGCACATCTCCTCCATCATGTGCAGCCGCCCAGTGCGGTAGAAGTTGAGGATGGAGGTGAAGGCGCCTGGGTGGCGGTCGAAGAAGTACTCGTTGTCGTCGAGGCTGTAGTCGTCGCATACCTCGAGCAGCGAATCGTGCGTGTTGCAGTCGCGGAGCTTGCCCAGCCGCGTGCGGGGTAGGCGGTCCAGGGTGCGCCAAAGTACCTCGTGCGCCAGACCCCCGACGTTGAGGCGGACGCGCCGCGAGCACGCCTTGCTACGCACGATCTCCATGGGCTCGGGTGGCAGCGAGCTGGTGGAGCGGGAGCCATGCTTCGTCATGCCCGCCGGCATCGCTGGTCCAGTCGCCCCTGCCCCCCCTGCCCCCCCAGGCCGCTGTTACTGGACGGCAAGGCCGGCCGCTGCGGGGGAGGGGGGCAGGGAGTGCTGTGGGCTGCTGGAGGCGCAGGGGGCCGTGTGGGCGCGCGTCAGGGACGTCTTCTCACCTCCATCCCGACGGCTGCAAGGCAGAAAGGGGCGCCGGGTCAGCAAACAGGTTGCTGGAGGCGGCCCCTCCCCACCCCGGGCACCAGCCGGCCTTGACCTTCCCGGTGCTAAGAGGCTCAGGGGGGCAGAAAGGCTGGGCGCTGTCCCTCCAGCCAGTGCTGAAGTCCTCCCCACCCCATGGATGGAGGGAGGGGCCGCCCTTCGCCCTTCGGAACTGGGAGAGGGCCCTCAAGAGGCGCCCCGGGAACCCGGGAAGCCCCACCCGGGTTCTGCGGCCTTGGCCGGACTCGGCCGCCCGGGGCGCTGTCCGCCCCGTCGAGTGCTGAAACTCGCTTCTCTCTAGGTCTCCCCATCGAGCCCCGAACCTGACCCCGCAATGGGGAGAGAGGGGTGCTGCATGAAAAAACTTTTTTAAGAAAGGACTTCACATCTTTTCCTTCCCCCGCTCAGAGATCATTAGGATTTGAGTGGCAGCAGGTTTGCTTTTTCTAAAACTTAAAAGATTTTGGGGGGAATTCTTGGGGGTTTCAGGTGCCCACCTGTCGGAGGTCACAACAGACAGGGTGGTCATGACAGCCCCGCTATCCTGGGGCGACCCTTCTCTCCAAGCCACGGGAGCGTCTCTTGAGGTCGCTCCGGCGACGAGATGAGCCCTGAAGACGCAAAACCAAGCTTTGCGAGGGGTCTCACCCTCCTCTCTGCGCCCCCTAACCCATCGCAAGAGGGGCGCGCAGAGTCGTTGGGATCCACCTGCTTCGTCCTCCCCTAGCTCCTTCCCCGCCCCCTTCTCCTCCTCCTCCTCCTTCTCCTCGTCCTCCTCCTCCTCCTCCTCGTTCCTCTCCTGTGATGGCTTTTTATAACTCCGTGTTCTGCGCTTTTCCCGGGGCTTGGAAGGGAAGGGGTGGGGGAGGTGGGAGGCGGGGAAACAAGCTGAATTTTCTGGCCTTTTCAAAGCGTGTTGCCCTTCTCCCACCGCACACTGGTGATTTGGGGGGCTCCTCGGAGCCCCCCGGCATTGAGGCTCACGCCCTTCTCCCTTCGCCCAAGAATGGAGATCACGCGTCTCCCCAGGCCCCAGCTCTTGTTCGCCCCCCCACCCCCCACCCCCCACCCCGCCCAGCTTGAAGCCGCGGAGCCTGGGTAGACCATCAGGCCGAGCCGCGGCAGGCGGGCCTCCCGCTCGTGTACCCCTGCGCCCCCGCCTCGCACCGCACGCCCCAACACTCACCCCCAGGGCGGCCGCCTCCCTGGGCCAGAGACCGCGCATCGCCCCGGCCGCCCGGGCGCCCCCGCCCGCGGGCAGCGGCGGACCCGGGGCTGGGCCGGAGCCGGCCTACGCCCGCCGGGCAGGCGACGTGCCGGAGCTGCAGACGCTGCGAAGCCCGACCGGGCTCTCCGAGGCGGGGGGCGCAGGCGGACGCTGCGGACGCGGGTGGCCGGACCGCGATCGGGCGGCGCCTTCTGCTCCACCTCCTCCTCCTCCTCCTGCTCGCGCCGCGGCGGCGGCAGTGGCGGCGGCGGCTGCTTGGGCGAGATCAACAAGTCGGGGCTGAGCTTCGGCTCCGCGCTCGCTGCGATTCTGTCCCGCACTTCAGAGCGCCCGGACTCCGACACCAAGGAGGCACGGCGCCACCTGCGGGTTGCAAGCGTGAGCGCCATTTAACTCCTGCCTGCCCAGCCCAGCCTGCTGGAGAGGTTAGCGGGGGGATGGGGGTCGGAGGAGGGGAGCGGGGGAGGGGTCGGGGCGAGGACGAGCCTGGCACTCCTACCCTTCCCACCTGGGCTACCTCCGCTGCCTTCCTCGCAACCCCGTCTTCCTCAGTCGGGTCAACAACCGGAGTTGAGTGCCTGCTGTGTGCAAGACATTAGGATAAGCGTCTGAGATACATCGGTGACCCAAACCCTCGTGGAGTTGGCTGGAGACAGACCACAAACAAGTCAAAGAATATGTCAGGCGGTGATCAGTGCTAGGGGGATACTGAAGTATAAAGGAAAGGGGTAGAGGCGGGAATGGGGGCTCAGGTTGCAATTTTAAATGTCCCTTGGTTTCATGCGCTTCCATTCTAGATTCTAAAATGGAATTCTAGAACGGAATTCTTGATTCTAGTGGGGGAAGGTGGACAACGAACACATCAACAAATACACAATGTGGCAGTTGGTGATAACTGCTAAGAAAAATAAAGCAAGGGGAGGGGAAGAGACAGTGAGGGGTGAGCTAGTTTATATAGCCTGGTGATTCTAACATTCATTCATATTATGTTGGACAGCTGGTTATTGAGAGCTTCCTGTGTGCCAGGTCCTGTGCCAAACACAGCCTCCCCATGGAGCTGCCTGTCCAGTGGAGGAGACAGAATCAATCAAATAATCCCCAGAAATGAATATAGAACCAAAGGATTTACTGAGAGAGGTGATCAAGGCTTCCACAAGGATTCAACAGTGGGCCTTCCATTTACTCATCTACTTTTTCAAATACATATTTACTGCATGATAAGTAAATTAGTGCTAGGGTGGTGAACCCCCTGCTTTGGAGGAGAAAAGCTGTGAATAAGCCACCAGGTCCCAAGGTAAGGCCCTTCCCCTTTCTGGTCCTGTTCTTCATTTCTAAAATTAAGGGATTTGTTTCCATAGCATTAGTATAAATCTTTAACCTGTTCACTTCTCATCACCTCCATCATCATGATCCTTGTCCAAGGTGCCATCATCTTGTGAGCAGAGGCCAGAGATGCTGCTAAGTATCCTCCCATGCACAGGACAGACCTTCACAATAAGGAATTCTCCAGCCCTGAATATCAATAGTGCCAAGGTTGAGAAACCCTGGATTAATTGAATAGAAGGCAAAGGTTTGTCCTGGTCTGGAAATGCTATTCTGTCAATCAATAATTAGTGACACCTACTATGTGCCAAGCATTGCTCCAGATACTGAAGGTATATATAGTAAGAATAAAACAGACAGTTCCTATACTCTGGTGGGGAATACAGTTAATAAACAAGTAAATAAATAAACCAGATCATACAGATTATGATAAGCACTATGAAGAAAAGTAAACAAGAGGAAGTGATAGAGCATGCCTGAGAGAGGTGTCAGAAACTTTCGATAGGGTGGTCAGGCAGGGAAGGTGATATATCTAAGCCGAGAACCTGAGGGCAGGGAGAAGAAAACTGTGTGAAGTTCTGAGGAAGGAGGTACAGGCAGGGGAACCAGAAACAGCAAAGGCCCTAAGGTGGAAATGAACTTGGGAAGGGGTCTTAGAGAGGACCAAGCCATAAAGAGCTTCATTGGGATTTTATACTCAAGGTTTCAAAATGAGTTTGAGTTTTTTTCTGATCTTGGTGAAAAGCCATGATAGAGTTTTAAGCAGAGAAGTCCCATGTGCTGATATGTTTTGAAGTGATTCTTCCAGCTGCTGTGTGCATTATAGAGTGTTGGCAGACAAAAGGTGAGGGCAGAAACCCATCTTGCGACTTTTGCCATTGTCCAGGCCAGAGGTAACAGGGTTTGGATGGGGATGATGATGAGGATTTTCAAATGTCACAGCCACAAGGCTCTACCAGGAGAGCGTCCTCCCCAAGCCCAAGACTAATGCTAGATATTCCATGTCATTTAGAGTCTTCCCTCTGGGTGGCCTGATTCCTGCAAAGTCTGACTCCAGGTTCAGATAAAGAACATCAGAATACACCTGGATCTTGGAAGTGCAGGCAATGGGAACAGCTCTGTCACTTTTTAGCAAACAGCCCTGATGCTACTACTTACCCCTTCATTTACTCAACAAGGATTAGTGCAAACTTATTCAGGAAGGCAGTGTTGCCTACCTAGTGTTCCAGAGAGCAAGTTCTGGGGAGTAGAATGACTGGTGTCATTTCTTACTTGAAGAACGACCTTGGGAGCCGGCCGAGGGGCGCATTGGTTAAGCGCTGGCTTGGGACGCCAGCGGCCCAGGTTCGGACCCCACATATGAGGGCCAGTGACACTGCCCTCAAAAAAAAAAATGACCTTAGGTAAGGGGTCTAATCTTTCTGGGCCTCAATTTTTCTCTCTGTAAAATGGGGATGGAAATAGAGTTCCAGCTTCACAGGGTTATTATGAGAACTTTATAGAAAGCACTTACTCATTGATGGCTCTCACTGTCTGACAAATTGTAGGTTACTCAAGGGCAGGAGCTGGTTGGTCTGTGTTGCTCCTCTCAAGTAACTGCATACTTAACTGATAGGGACTTAAAGAATAAGGATATTTAGTTATGTCGCATAAAAGTTCAGGAGGAGGGAGGTATGAGATTTGGTTCAGCAGCTTGACTATGTTATTTCTTAATAATTTTTAGAATTTTCCCATCCGTTGGCTCTGTCTTCTTTAAAACATTGGCTCTTGGACCCAGGCTTGTTGCCTCGTAGTCACAAAATGGCTGCCACCACTCTGGGCATTAGTCTCCATAAAACCACGTGCAAAGGCAAAAAGAAGGAGATGGTCAAAGTGGCCAAAATAATTCTCCTGTCATGCTTCTCTCTTTTATTCATAATCTCCCCACCCACTGCCAAGTTCCCAACCATGGGTAACATGGCCACCCCTAGAGCAATCGCTGGCAAAGGGACAAGGATTCACCCCATAGGGCTGGGCTCATTACTGCCCTTACAAAATTGAAGTTTGTTAACAAGGAAGAAGTGGAGATTGAAGTTGGGGAGGCAACCAACAGTGTCTGCCACGCTGTTCCCATAGTCCCCAGCATAATGCCAGGTACAGTGTAACTGCTCAATAAACATTTGTTGAATGAATAAATCATCTTATATAAAGGCATATAAGAAGCTTAGGAATAAGATGCGCTCTTATTGCCTGCCCCCTGATTCCAAGCCTTTAATGAGGAGACCTTTTGAGATGATTCACATCCCCAAGTCAGCTAAACTGATATTTGTTATATCTTTTTTTTTTTAAAAAAAAAAAGAAATGGCTAGTATGAAAGCAGTTCCCAGTTCTCTGGGCAATCCCATTTGCCAAGTCACAGAGGCCATGAGCTGGTGATCTGCAGACTTATATTGTTTGGCCATGACAGTATTTTTTTTTTTAATTCGAGTCAATACTTAAACATCAGAGGAGCTTACATAAAAATCTGGATTTCTGGCTTCTCTTGAAAAATTAGAGGAACTGATTAACACTGGGCCTGCATTCCTATGTAACATGGAAATAATGGCTGGTACAGAGCAGTGGCTGCCCTTGAGTCACAGCTGTTTCCTTTAGACATGATGTGCTTTCCAATTTGCCACAGTCTCCACCTCTCCCTAATGTTCCTCATTCAGGCCACTTTTCTCATTTATGTTACTTGCCTGGTCTTGGTATAAATTTAAGTCTGTGCTTCTTGCATACAAAGACCAAAGAAGTCCAAAGAGGTGGTCTTGCCTCTCTCTGGTTTCTCAGCTCTGCACAGTGCCCTATTTAGAATTTTGATTTTCCTTTTTTAATTTATTTTTATTTATTTATTTTATTATTATTATTATTATTATTATTATTATTATTATTATTTTAGCTGAGCCATTCTGCCACCTGTTGGCAGCTCAGTGGCAGCTCAGCTTGGGCTGGGCATCGAACTGCTGTTGCTCAGAGCTCAGCTCACACTCTTGAGCGAGCTCTTAACCAACTGAGCCACTCAGCCGGCCCCAGAATTTTGATTTTCTGAATGAAAAGACTATCAGTCATTTGAAAGCAACTGGTATTCATTTCTTAGAATTTTCTGTTGTCATAATTGAAGAGACTACCTAGAAATAAAGCCCAATATGGGAGAAAGTAGAGCCCAGAGATTGAGACATGGAGCCCCAACAATGTCGCTAGAGCCCCTGGATCCAGCCATGCCTGAAGGCAATGCCTCTGGATTTTCTAGTGATGAGCTAGTAAGTACTCCCTTTTTTACTGAAGCCAGATTGGGTTGTGATTTTGTTATTTATGGCCCCAAGAGTCCAACAGATACAATTCTGTCCCCACTAACCAGAAGTTTACCATCTCCTTCTAATGTACTTATAAGAAACAGGGCAAAAAGAAAATGAACTTACCAGGAAACAGGGCAAAAAGAGTAATAAAACTCAGAAGGTTCTAGCGAGAAGGGGCCCTGCGATGACTTCAAGTACAAGCATCGCAGATGGAAAACTAAAAATTTCATTGAGGGAATAGCATCCTTGAGGCCAACTAGCAAGTGGGCAGCCAAGTACCAGCATCAGCTCACAAACCGTTTTCTGCTCAGGCCTCTGGGATTTCCCGTTGAAAGGTGTTGAAGAGTTTTCCCCAAGGCGGAGTGAGGTCAGCTTGGCCCGATTCATCTATGTAAATACAAGTGAATCCCCCTCTAAACTGCTGGCAAGAGACGTGTCCATTTGAAGTCAGGTTTGGTTTTTTTTCTTGAACTCCATAATGCCAGCCATCATTTATTTATAATCCCACTGAGTGTCCTACTCAGGTTACTTGGCACTTCTGGGCACTGAGCAAGACTAATTAATCCCCACTTCCCTCTCCCCCACAGACCCCTGGGAAGGAATAATTGCTTTATGAGGGTGGTTCCCAAAGGCTCAAGGGAAATCATTGACATCTTTGAGTGAATGTCACTCAGGACAACTGCTCTTTACTGCGGCCTTGCCCAAAGTCCCAGCAGCCCCAGGGGTTTTTCCATCAGCGTGGACTCCAGTCTCCTCGCCCATTTTTCTTTTGTCACACCCAATAATAATAATCATAATCATGGGGCAAATGGGGTTAATGATAGAATCAACCTTCTAGGGTTGCTGCGGGGGGGACTAATGAAATAATACATAGGAAGTGCTTAGCACCATGTCTAACACCAGTAAATACACATTAATATAACAGTAGCAATGCTAACAAACACAATAATATTAATAGCAGCTCACTTTATTGAGCAGTTACTATGTACCAGGCACTGTCCTAAATGCTTTGCATGTGTCTGACCTCATTTAAAATTCTTTCTAGCTCTCTTACTCTTGCACTGAATGTTCTATATACAAAGACCTATTAGCTGTTGGATGAGCCTTGAGTGACTAGATGTCTGATTCTAGTGCCTGTTCTATGCTAGCCTGGTCGCCTTTATCAAGTCCTGGGTTTCCTGGTAAATAGATGGACTTGGTTTTCTGACCACCCCAAATATTTATCCATTCTTTCCATCTTTCACCTATCACCTACCCATCAACTCAACCATCCATTCTTCTGTCCATATACTCAGCCACTAAGCTATCCAACTACACACCCACCCATTTATCTACCCACTCACACATCGATCCATATTCACTCATCTTTCTTTTCCATTATTCACATATTCTAACCACCATTTATCTTTCTATCCACTCATTCACCCACCAACCATTTGTCCATCTATCTACCCATCCATACATCACTTGTCTTTTGACCCACCCATCTAACTAGCCATTCACTTCCCCATCCATTTGTCCATATACCCAATGCTTACCCACTTACTCACTCATCCATTCACCTACCCACCCATGCATCTGTCTACCCCTCCAATCATTTATCCATCCATCCATCCATTCGCCCACTACCTACCCACCCACCCTTGAATCCATCCACTCCATGATTCCCACCCATCTGTGACCTGATATTTTTGAGTGTTTACTACATGTAATGTTCTGTGCTAAGCCCTGATATGGTCTCTTGGGCTCCCTCTTGGGGAAGAAATTTGGGCAACCCCAAAGGGTCCCCATAGAGGGAGATAGGTAAACCTGCATGTATTCCATTAAGCCCTTTCGTGGCTTGGACTCTGCCAAAGCCATTAACTCCCAGGGTTAGTGGCCAAATGATGATGAAACACGGGGCCAGGATGGACTGAGACACAGGCTTCCAGCAGAGCAATTAGAAGTAAACTAATATCTCTTCTCCACTGAAGGGCCCGGGAACTCCAAGATGCACTGGAAAAGGAGCAAGTCAGCAAAAGGAAGAAATCAAAGCCACAGAGATCAAGAACTAATTAACTGATTCTCCTAAGATAATATTTCATTAAAATCCAGCTCTTCTGCCTTTGGGGACTAATGTCTCTCCTATCTCCCCTTCATCACCCTTGTCCACCCCTTCTTGGTCTCATCTATTTCTTCTCTGATCTCCCTCCCCCACTTTTATCCTTCCTCTAATCCCACCTCCTCCAACTACCAGGGTATACCTATAAAGGCACAAATCTGATCTCTGCTACACTGCTGAAGAGACCATATGTAGAGGTCACATGGAGAGTGAGAAACCCCAGAAAGAGAGAGCAGCTCAGCCACCCTGGCATCTCAGCTGAGCACAGCCTAGTGGTCCCTGCCAAGGCAGCATCTTAGATGCTGCAGCCCCACTTGACATCTGACTGCAGCTACCTGAGAGCTAACCCAAGTGAGACCAGCAGAAGAACCATCCATGAGAAATAGTAAAATAATTTCATTTTAAGCCACTACATTTTGGTGTTGTGTGTTACACAACTACAGATAATGTATACAGAGTCTGTGACCATGCTGTTTCCACTGCTTAGAATGCTTCCCCAATCCCAACCTTTATCCCCCACACAATGAACTCCGATTCACCTTTCAAAACCCACAAAAACCCTATAAGGGAGATGTTATCATTATCCATTATCCCTATTTTACAGGTGAAGTAGCTGGGACACAGAGAGATGCCCCAAATCACTCTGGTCTTATTAAGTAGCTCGGCAGAGTCAAACCCAGGCAGAGCCTGTGCTCTTAGCCACCGTGGTCTACAACCTCCAAGTAGAGTCTAAACAGTAACAACATTTATTATCTCATATAACACAAAATCCAGAAGCAGGGGATGCCAGGGTCAATCACAGCAGCCGTTTAAAGGTCTCAGGATTCTTGGCTGATTTCTCCAACATTCTCTTATTTTCATGATCACAAGATGGCTGCCATGGCCACATTCTCACATGACAACTCCAAGATAGGGAGGAAGGAGGAACTTCTCCCACATTTCTGAAGCTTCCCACAGACTTCCCTGACCATATCATTGGCCTGTGCTGGGTCACATGACTACCACTAGTCCAATCACTGGCAAGAGGTGCATGTTACCTATATCTGGCCCCAGGTCTTGATTTAGAGGTTGGACCTATTTTCTCTTAGCACATGGCTGCCTAATATCTTTTAGCAAGGAGGTTGGGAATTTGGCTCTTGGCCAGGCAATCAGCATTTTTCCCACAGTGGACAGCCCTCAGAACACCTGAAATAAAGGCACACAGAGACCCTGTTCATGGCAAGGATCCACTTTCCCAGGTTTGCATAATGTGGGTACACCAGCCTTGTTTCCCCCAGGCCACTCTGAGGTCCTAGGGCAAAAGGACAGCACGCTCCGAATTCATCACACTCCTTCCCCACAGACACACCCCTCTGGATCACTTCTCAAATGGCCATGATTCCCAAACACCAGTGCATTAAAGGTATTTGAGTTCTCACTGTTCTACCGTGGAATGAGAAAAATAAAGACGATGGAATGAAATTCTTATGAAGCTAAATTGATTCCATTTAAAGGAAAGCTGTTGTTGACTTTCCTACTTAAACTCTCTAATGGCTTCCCGGGTAATTAGAATAGAGACCAGGGTCATCCCCATGGCTGCCAAGGCATGTTCCAGGCTATCTCTTGTCACTCCTCACTCTGCTGCAGCATCCCAGCCTCCCTGGCATTCTCACTGTTTCTCAAATACACTAAGCCCTTTTCCTCTTTAGGGTCTCTGCATTTGCTGTTTCTTTTCCCTGGAAGGGTCTTGTCCTAGTTCTTTGCAAGGTTGGCTCCTTTTCATTCAGACCTCAGCTCATATGCCATCTCCTTGGAGAGAGATCTTTCCTGACCATCTCCATGGTCGTGGCCATCTCCATCTCCAGGTTACAACCACATTCCATTGTGCTGTTTGCTTGCCTTCAGAGCCCTCTCAGTAACTGACATTGTATTTATGTTGACTTGCATCTTTGTTGGGTTGCCTCTTCTGCCTAAAAATAAAATCTAGGAGGGCAGAGACCTTCCTGGACTATCGTAGTCTCTTCCTTACCTATCTCTCTGCGACCTGCCTCCTCTCCCCCCACCCCCACCCCCCACCCCATACAGCCCATTCTCCACACACACACACACACACTAAGAGGGATCCTGCTAGAATACAAATCAGATCATGTCTCCTCTCAACATAGAACCTTCCATGGCTCCCTGCCATACTGGCCTCCTTCCTGTTCCTGGAAACGGCTGGAGAGCTTCCTACCTCAGAGCCTTTGCATGCATTGTTTCACCTTTCTAGAACATTCTTCCCTCAGATGCCCACATGGTTTACTCATCTCACTTCCTTTTAGGCTCTGTTCAAAGCTCACCTTAGAAAGGCCTTTCCTGACCACCCTATTTAAAATTTCACTTCCCTGTCCCCGTTATTCTCTATGGCACTTATCACCATTTGCAATATTTTATATTTTACTGATTTACCTAGCCTATTGCCACCTCTCCCATGAGACTGTCACTCCATAAGGACAGGGATTTTTTTGGGGGTGGGGGTGGGGGATGTGTTTTACTCACTGCTGGGTTTCCATTGCCTAGCACAGTACCTAGTACATGTGATGTGCTCAAAATATTTACTTTAAAAAATACAGTTTTTATTGTGATATAATTAATATACCATAAAGTTCACCATTTAAAGTGTACAAGTCAATGGTTTTTAGTAAATTCACAGAGTTGTGCAGCCGTCACCACAATCAACATTTTAGAACATTTTGTTGCCCCAAAAAGAAACACCATCCCCATTCATAGTCACTCCCTATTTCTCCCCATTCCCTCAGGACCTGGCACAGTGTACCTCTGGAGAGAAAGACTATTTCCCAGCCTCCTGTACAGCAAGGAGTGTCATGTGACTAAATTCTGACCAATGGGATGGAAGCAGAAGATTTTTCTCTTCTTTGCTCCTTGCTCCTTCCTGCTGTCTGGAATGTGAACAAAATGATGGAGCTCAAGCAGCAATACTGGACCCTGAGGTGGTAAGCACTGGTTACAGATGCTGGAGGGACCCGAAGAAAGGGTTCTGGTGATTGTGGAGATGCCACATCACCTCTGGTCTCCTGTATCTGCATGACAGAGACACAAATGTCTGCCATGTTGAGTGTAACATTTTAATGTTGGTTGAGACGCCGTCACTCAGCCAACTCTAATCCCAACAAATGTGCCTCCACGGCTCCCTCACAGATGACGAAACTGAGGTGAGGTGCATTTGCCTGGGGACGTTATTTTTTACTCAAATATTTGGGAGAAAAAAACACAATTTTCATTTTTCTTTTTCCCAAATCTAATTTAGTGCATTTCACACCCACCCACCCCCTCTTTCTTTTTAAATAAATGAATACAGTATGGTGAAGACTAGAGAATATCCAGTGAAGTTTTAAGAGACCTTTTCTGCTTTTGGGTTGTGAGCTCCCATCCCAAGGTCCTCTATGGGTACCCTGTCCCTCTTCTATCACCAGGAGGATCATTGATGGGAAGATCCTGAACATGGTCTCAGGAGGCAGAGAGGCCTGCGCTTGAATTTGGTGTCTGCCACTCATTAGCTACTTGGATCTTGGGCAAGTTACTTCACCACTCTGACCCTCAGTAAAAATTCTCAGTAAAAATGGAGATAATAACATATGCTTTGGAGGGTGGTTGGAGGCATGACTTGATTCTAAAGCACCCGTTCCAGAGCCGAGTACATAGCAGGTGCTGTGTGCTCCGTCCCCAGGAGCTAACCTTACCCTTCTGGACACAGCCGACTCAAACGGAATCACACTCAGAGGCAGTTCCAAATACAAGAATGGTTTAATATATTTCAGCATGTTTCTGCTCGACAATATTATATGAAAATAGAACTCTTTATTTAAACAGCAAGCATAATAATCATTGCTACTTACCAAACACTATGCTTGTTAAAAAAAAAATCAAAACAATGACAACAACATCAAAATTGATGACTTTTGGCAAGATACTTCAACTCTGTTTCTCCACCTGGAGAATGGGCAGGTGGGATGTCACCAGCTCACTTTGCTTGGGGGCCATTGGTGGTAGAAGGCTCTGGTTGGCACTCAGACCAGCCGTACAATACAGGTGACTCATGTAGTGAGCAACTTACTCCTCCTGTCCCTTTCAACCCGTGGCTGTCCAGGAAAAAGTCTCAAGGTGATGCTGGCCTAGCTTTAATGCCACTCAAACACTTGCTCATCTCATTTTGTATCAGAGAAGACACAGATCTCAGGCTCTGAGTCTTGGTGACACCAGCATGAAGACCCCCTCCCCGGAGAACTTATTTTTCACAGTCACTTTCTATTTTTGGCAATAAAGGAGACATGTTGGCCGTTACTGGCAGCAAACAAAAAAAGTTCCTTTTATACACAAATACAAGTTTTAAAAAATGATTCTGGTTAAAGGAAAATATCTGGTAAACAACATATAAAATATAGCAAAAATGATAATGATGACGATGATAAGGAAACACTTCATTAGGTCAACCTAAGAGGGTTCTAACACGTCTTGCAATTTCGTGATTCCAAAGCAAGCTATGAAGAAACACAAAGATGTCTGGGAACCTTCCTAACAAACCTGTAGCAAGAAGCTAACCCACTCATCTCTCCCTCTTTTCTCTGTAACTTACATTTTTTTAAAATAAGAAAAAGGAAAGATTAAAACAAGGCAAGGCTTAAATCATCATCTCCTATGCTGTGCTTCAATATCTCTGGCACCAGGTGAGAACTGTCTCTTCTTAATGATTGTGGCTCCAAGGAGGTGCCACCTTTAAAGGCGATTGGCCCTTTTTTGAACACAGGTGAGAATCTAGTCTCAGTGACAAAGCAGCCCTGATTTGGAAGAGGGGAGTCATAAGGGCTTTCCCCCCAGCACACCAGGGTAGCTGCCTAGCAGAGAGATCTTCTGCAGCTATTTCTGCGGGCCTTCTTCCTTCCCTTCCAAGCCAGATGAGGCAGCAGAGGGTTGCCATGGAAACCGGCCCCGTCCTCCCACAGGAGGCTGCCAGCCCTGATTTCCTGTGGAGTTAAGAAGCAGGCAGCAGCAGGGGTCACCCAGGCGTGAAGATGGGTTTCCCTGGGGATATCCCACCTCCTGCCAATCACAGTGTCTATCTGGGAATTCTAGGGGGTGTCTGGAAGCTGAGGGCCAGGGAAGCCCCCAAACCCTGGCACTGCTCTGAGAAGAGACTAGCTCCTGAAACATTCAGAGATCTCAGGTCCCCTCTTCTCAGTTAAAGCTAAAAGGATCTAGCTATGTGTGTATGTGTGTCTGAATCTCATGAGAGGCACCCACCCATGGGTGCCTCTGGCTCTGATGTCAAACAGAACTGCCCCTCCACCACCTGTTTGAGCCCAAGGAAAGCATTTGCTATTGGGACAATAAGTCTGTTTGCCGAATTTTATGAGCTTATGAGCTATCTAACCCCAGGCAGTCATTTCACCACTCAGCCTGTTTCCTCACCTGTAAAAAGGGCATAACCATCCTCTCTTTGCAGAGATGCTGTGAGAAGTAGAAATACTATGTCTACTGTGCCTGTCACAGGCATTTAGAGGGTCCTCAATAAACAGGACCTAATACTAATACTACTTGCCATCATAATACAGTTTTCTAGGCAATTTTTCTCGTTGAGCTGTTTGTTTTTCCTAAGCTGATGGAAAGGCAAGTTTTCATTGTTGATATGTTTGTTCAAAGAGTGCACCCAGGAGGATGGACCATTGGTCTGAGAACCAGTCATTTCCTATAACATCACTTCTAAGAGACAGAACAAGGTTCTCAAACTCAAAGGCCTTCAGGGGCCAGCAGTTACTGTGAGTGGAGAAACAGAAAGGAAAATCCCCATCAAGCAGAAACCCTGGTGAACCAGCATGCACATACCCCGGATAACAGAGGCAGCTGCTTCTTAGCTCTGATCAACGGTTGCCCTTGGGCATATGGGCCCAGTGTGGCCAGATCTTCCAAGTTTTTAAGAGAAGCTAGACCTTTTGAGTCAACTCTCTCAAAGATAATATGAAAACAAGTAACGTATTATTTTTTTTAAATGTAGGCCAAACTAAACACGTCTGCAGACTGGGTCATGCCCACAGCTGGAGCTTCTGAGCTAGAATGTAGGAAGCCAACATCTCTTTTTTTAGCATATCCAGTCCAAGGAGCCTGGCTGCTTCCTTCCATCAAGGCCCTCCTGTGGGGGCTGTGTCTTTCTTATTCCCGACCTAAGTCTCAGCACTGGCAAAGCGCATCCCATCTGGAGCCTGTGAGTCTGGAACAGAAAGCTCCACTACCCAGAGCCCAGTGTCCGGGGGTGCTCACAACCTGTATCTTGGGTGCTCCAGCTTCGGGAAAACCCTCCTGCGTATTCTCAGGCATCAGTGAGAATGGAGAGATGAGGCAATGGGGCACCTAGAGAAGCAGGTATTCTAAAGACTCCTTTGGCTTCAGCTAGTTTAAAATACTTTGGGGACAGAGCTTATTTCAAGGGACACATTGCTGGGTCCCGATTGGCTTTTTTATGGCCAACATCAGCTTTGAGTGGTTAAGGCCTTGGCCATACCAATGTCAAGGATTTGGATGGTGGCCCCTCTGGGAATTGGGGGCATAGCAATCAGGACTCCTATACTGCCCTGTCTGCCCTGGCTTTCGTGGGTATTGCAAGGTAAGCCGGGAGCAGAAAGAGCCTCATTTTGGAATTATACCTTCTCTCAGCTTCCCTTCATCCTCCTCTCCTGGACCAACCTTCTACGAAAAAGGCAGCAAAGTGCTAATGCTGGGTGTTCAGAGCTCTGCACCCAGGACAGAGACAGACACAGAAAGTTGGGCAATCGGGGGGGCAAGGTGGGTGGAGGCCAGCACGTGGAGCTTCGTTCTGGTCTGCTCCCGGAGCTCACGACCGGATGCGGTAACGCACAGGCACATCGTGTTCTGGCTGCATCAGCCCGAAGCCGTATCGGCTGAGGTCAAACTCAGGAATCTCCATGTCCGGGTTGATCAGCTCAAGGTCAAAGTGCACCAGCACAAGGAACACGAATCTGCAGAGAGGTGTTGAAGGTGTGAAGGAGAGCGAGCGTGAGGGCACATCCAGAACAAGGTAGGAGAGCAATGGCTGCCTCCTGAGTCGGACCCCAACCCAGAGCACGGGCGCTTGCTGCTCACCAAATGCCCATGAGCTCCTCCATGCCACCCTCTGTGGTTAGGCAGATCTGGGGTCTAGCTTCGGGTGATGGGATGTGAGCAGAAGTGATGTGTGTCAATTCCATATCAAAGCATTTCAGAGCCAGTGCACAATTCTCCAGCTTTGCCTTCTGCCTAGCCGCTGTGTGGGCCTCGTGTTGAGGTTATGAGGTGGGAAGACAGAAACAGCCTGGCCCCTGAATCTCTGCATGGGCTGGGGAGGAGCCTCCCAAACCCACAGATGACTTCATGGGAGTGGGAACTAAACCTGTGTTGTGACAAGCCACTGAGACTGGGGGGTGGCTTGTTATAGCAGCAGAGCCTAACATCTCCTGATTAGTATGCACAGTGACCCTTCCTGACCCATCCACTATACTCATCCAACCCCCGAAAAAAACTCCTGGAACGCTTACACCTGCCTTGGCCTGTTGCTTTAACCACAGGCTGCCTTTGTGAGATTAGAAATAGGCACCCTTTGGGGCCCGCCGAGTGGCGTGGTGGTTAAGAGCTGGCTTGGGATGCCAGTGGCCCCAGTTTGGGTCCCACATATGAGGGCCAGTGACACTGCCCTCAAAAAAAATAAAAAATAGGGCCCGCCGAGTGGCGTGGTGGTTAAGCGCTGCCTTGGGAAGCCAGCGGCCCCGGTTCGGGTCCCACATGTGAGGGCCAGTGACACTGCCCTCAAAAAATAAATAAATAAAAATAAATAAATAAATAAATAAATAGAAATAGGCACCCTTCTTTCAAGACACTTCACTGTGTCTATAGGAAAACTGTCAAAATATACCAGCTTTGCAAGAACAAGCACTCTTTACTGCCATCTTCTGGAAAACTCTCCCAAGTATACGAACTGTGTATATGATGTAATCAGTGTGCCCATAAATGATATATGATGTAATCAGCGTGCCCATAAATGAGATGGCAGCCTTACCTTATGCTAACTGGTTCCTGCCCACCTGCCATATCTTACTTAGCACTGCCTGCGTCGGTAAGGGTCAGGAATAGCTCTTCACTGATGGTGCCTTCACCACCAGGCCCCACCAGGCCCCAGGTGCCCCATGCAGGGAGGTTGACTCTTACTGAGTGCATAAAGAAGAGGGAAGATGAGGATAGAGTGAAGTCAACGTCTGCACAGGAAGGCTGAGTGCAGACCTGGGCTCTGGGCCTTCAGGGTGTGTGACCCTCCAGCCTCTTTCTCACTCTAGGCTTGGGTTTCCCCATCTGCTCAAAGAGGTGGGGTGTGTCCTTTCCAAATCTGTAGGATGCTAGAGGGTGAGTTTGCACAGAGTGGGCAGGGGTCTCTACCCACACCTGGATCTGGGTCCTGGCACCGCCACTCTCCGGGTACATGACTTGGCAAATAACTTGACCTCCCTAGAGTCAGTGTTAGACTGTCACCTGTCTAGCATGGTTGTCACGACAACTGAGATAAAAATAATAACAAATTAGCTAATTTACTGAAACACTGTGCCAGACACTGCGAAGCATTTAGTATACATTCTGTTTTTATCTGTCCAAAGATGTTGAGGTAGGAGCTACAGTCGGTTCTGCTATACAACACTTGTTTTGAACACCTGAGTTTGTTCCGATGTGATCGGTATACTAGGGTACGAATGAAGCGTAACGCAAATTTTGAGTTAGCTTATGAGCAATTTCCTTTGCGAAGGACTGGTTCTGCTATACAACACTTGTTTTGAACACATGAGTTTGTTCCGATGTGATCGGTATACTAGGGTACGAATGAAGCGTAACGCAAATTTTGAGTTAGCTTATGAGCAATTTCATTTGCGAGGGACACAAGGAGAATGCAAAAACCCGCACCCAGCTGAACCTAGCTGAGGAGGAATTCACAAAACGCGCATGCTCACTGACCTAAGCTCTATCCACCAGTGACCTCAGCTCTCATCTCACGGGGGGTGGGGTGGTGTGTGTGTGTGTGTGTGTGTGTGTGTGTGTGTGTGTGTGTGCATGCACCACGTCATTCGTGCCCCATTTCAGAAAACCTCTTTTCACAGTAGCCCACAGCAGCAACCCTATCCACTGTCCACTTCCACAGCAAATTTCAGATTGTTTTCAAAGTAAAGTGCCATATTTACTGCAGCACTTAGGTATTTCTGAGTCATTTCACATGTGTAAACCTGCACTACTATTTTTTCCTAGGTGCTTATCTTTTTTTCAATGTGTCTTCGATGAGGTTTTTGACTGTTGGGCCTTGCTCCCATTTTCCCCACAATCCCTGTGGTTTTTTATTGTGTGGTTGCTCATGGCGCAGTAATTTTTTGGACAGAACCAGCTGTATAATGATCTCCATTTTACTGTTTGAAAAAACTGAGGTCGTAAGATTAATGCAATGTGCCCATTCACTTAGCATAATGTCTGCACATTAACAATAGTGATATTAGTAATTACAATAATAACTAACATTTATTAAGAGCCTATAATGAGCCAGGCAGTAGATTAAGTACTTAGAAAGATCTGATTCCTTTGTCTGGACCACCCTGGGATGCAGTACAACTAGTACCCCCATTTTACAGTTAAGGAAACAGGGGCACATAAGGTCACCCATCTTACGATGGATGACACAGGGGCTGGACAGAAGGACAGGGCGGATGGCATAACCCCTGGTCTGATCTGTTTGTGATCTAGCGGCCAAGGCTCTTGGGGTGAGGGAAAAGAATGCGTGAGGCATTAAAATAACCAAAGGGCATCATGACGTTTGGCCAGTTCCTGCTGAGATGCTCCAAACATGCGCAACAGCGACAGACAGACAGTCAGCTGCTCGGAATGTCCACTGTTTGGCATTTCGGGTGTTTCGACACCAGCTTTGGCGGGAGAACCTGTGGCCAGATCTGATTATTTCCAAAGAAATCAGAAATCTGGTTTTTTATCTGAGCTCTGCTAATTCTTAAAAATTAACACGCAAGGGCCAGCCAAGTTGGTTAAGAGCTTGCTCAAGAGTGTGAGCTGAGCTCTGAGCAACAGCAGTTCGATGCCCAGCCCGAGCTGAGCTGCCGCTGAGCTGCCAACAGGTGGCAGGATGGCTCAGCTAAAAAAAAAAAAAAATTAGCATGAATTTTAAAAGGAAAAATAAATATATCTGTGGACAGGAGACGACTCATGGGCCATCCTTTCAGAGCCTCTGCCCTAAACCCTTCTCCTGGCTGATGGGAGAGGAGGGTGTGTACCAATCAAATAGACAGGGAGCCTCCCCTCCCCCAACCCCCGTTCCCCCACACTCACTGTTTGATGCTGCTGATGGCATAACCCCTCCCCAGGCACTGATTGTGCCCTGCTCCCCACGGCATGCTGTAATTCTTCAGCCGCTTCCCATCCTTGTAAAAGTCTTTCTTCTCTGATCCATCCGGGTTCAGGAATCGGTTGTATTTAAATACCTAGAATAGGACGAAGGTCCATGTCTGACTTCACCCCCACAACACACATGCATGAAGAAAAAGGTATGAGGATGTTCATCATAGCCTTGTTTATAAGGGGGAAAAACTGGAAACAATATAAAGGTAAATTGATAGAACATTGGTTTCAAAAATATAGCAGCTCTTTAGAAGGTTGAGTTGGTCTGTGTGTGTGCTGACAGGGAAAGAATTTTTAAGACTGGTTGGTTGTAGAAAACCAAGTTTGGGAATAGCATGCGTTATATGATTCTATATACACACCTATCTATTCATATATGTGTGAGCATGTTGTGCATCTGTCTGTAAAGGCATTAAAATAATTTACAGGATACACTCCCAACCATCGTTAGGGAACTGTGAAATTGTAGAGGAAGGGGAATTAAGAAAACATTTTACTTTTAAATATATATGTCTATATATTTCTATTTTATAAGTATATATTACTTCTGTAACTAAGAATAAAATAAAATTATTTTTTAAAAGGGGAATGCCAATTTCCTTTGGTTACATTGTAGAGTGTTAAGGTGAGGATTGCATCTGAGTACTGTGCTTGGCACAGAGTAGGTGCTGAATGAAAGATGGTTGGAAGGATCAGTGTATAGACTGAGAGATGGAACGGTGGATGGATGGGTGGGGGGATGGATGGATGGATGGATGGGTGGATGGGTGGGGGGATGGATGGATGGATGGGTGGATGAGTGGATGGATGGATGGATGATGGGTGGGCAGACAGGTGGAAGCATGGATGGATGATGGATGGGTAGATGGGTGGATGGGTAGTTGGGTGGATAAACTGATAGATGGATAGATGAGCATATAGCACAGAGCCTGACACACGGTAAGTACCCAAATCTGTTAGAAATTGTGAAAGCTTGCCCCATCTCAGAGTCCAGGGAAAGGGAAAGGTATTGAGAAGCCGACATTAACTTCTGAAAAACGAAGATCATTCAGCTATCATTTATAAAGCATTCACTGTGTGTGTGGCAGGCACTATGAAAGCCCTTCTTACATGATCTCATTTAATCTTCCTCACAGCCCTATTGAGGCAGGTGCTATTATGAGGTTCATTTCGCAGGGGAGGAGCCACAGACACAGAAGGTGAGATCATCTGGACAAGGACACACAGCAAAGAGCAGAGCTAGGCTGTTCACTCAGATCTAGCTGACCTGGAAGCTACTGACTTTTCCCCACTGTCCCTGGTATGCCATTTACCTCTGGGTCTGTGTAGATTTCTGGGTCCCTCTGGGGACTCAGGAATGGGAAGAGGAGGAGGCGGTCACCACGTCGCAGGCTGAATTCCCGCCCATCTGCCATGGGCATGGCCAGGTCCATCACGACCTCCCGGGTGATGAAGGGCGCAGCCGTGAGCCTGAGGCTCTCACTCAGCACGCTATCTGCACAGAGCAGGGACAAGGAAGGGTTGGCAGCTGTCCTCGCACCCACTCGAATGCCACCCCCAGCCCTCATGTTATAGAGGAAGGCGAGGAGGCTCAGAGAGGGAGCATGGCTTGCCCACCATCACACAGTGAGGCCGACAAGGCCAGGTGATGAGGTGTGATTGCTACAGTCCCTCAGAGACCCTGGACATGAGGATTCGAATCTGATCCCAGGAGGAGCTGTGAGGGACAGTGGGAGCCAGAGAGATATCAGAGAAGGCTAGGGAGAGAGTGTGGACATCAATATTGGTCATTTCTGCCTGCCCAGCATACAGCCCCTTCTGGAAACAGTTCCCTGATTTTCCTCTGGGGACCATCCCTCTTCTCCTCTCAGGGGCTAGGCTGTTGATTCCACTCCCAACTCCTGGGATTGGTCTGTGATTGGCCAATCAGAGCATCCCAACTCTCTGAACCCCATGATTGGTTCAAAGTGGGCATATGACCCAAAGAGACCCAATGAGACACATTCCTGGGACTTTGGGTAAGAATGTTGCAGAGAGGCACATCCTCATGGGCTGAGAGCACATCAGCCTGGAGTTGCTGGTAACCATTATGCCAGCCTGAGACTGGAGCCAACCCAGCGGAAAATGGGGCTGAGAGATGGAAACAGACTGAGTCCTGATGACATGGTTAGAGCACCTGGATCTACCTGTGCTTAAAACCAGGTACCTCTGGATGTTTTAGTTACATGCCCCAAATAAAGTCCTTTTTCTGCTTCAGCCAGTTTAAGTTGGGTTTTCTGCCACTTGCAACCAAAGACTCCTCCTGAGACCATGAGCAGCTGAGACTGGGGCATGAAGATGCCAGGTCTAAGAAGATAGAAGGCCCAGGGGGACCGTGGGTCAGAGGACACTGATGAACCCTGGACAATGGGAGCCCATGTTGGGGAGGACTTAGGGGGTCATGTGACCCAGTTTGGGGGGCTATCTGCAGGGTCTGACCATCTCACCGAGCACAGGCATGCTGTCTAGAATCTTCTGTGGGAGAGCAGTCGTCTGTGAGATGGGCTGCTCTGCTCGCCAGAGGATTTGCTCAAGCTCCTTGCGCACGGCAGCCAAGGCCTCGGGGTTCTTGAGGAGGAAAAGCAGAAGCCAGAAGGCCGCCGGACCCATGTTCCCCTGCAGTGACAAAGAGCCCCTGTTGTACCACTGAGAGGGCAGGCCCGGGGTGTCAGCTGACTGGTCTATGCCATGGGCACAGCCCTGGCCGAGGCACAAGGGTTGGTAGGCCTGGGTTCCCACCCCTGCCAAACATCTGGGCATGACCCATGTCTATTTCAGCCTCAGGACACGGCCAAGATCTGTGTCATAGCTTTGGCATAGCTCAATGGTTACTTTAAGGCCGCTCTTGGCATCCCTGACCTTGAGTGAAATCATTGATCTGAGGTCACATAGGTAATCATCAGAGCTAATCATTGAAAAAGTGCCAATAACAGGAACAAGGTGTGTCAATTAAGTTTACCATTCACATCTGAGGATGACAGCATCCTTGGCCCAATTCTTCACCCATCTCTGCATCCATGCTCCGTACCATGTGACTCTGCACATCCTCCGGTTAAGGAGGCAGAGTGTATTTCTCCGCCCCATGAATTTGGGCTCAGTCATGGAACCTGCTCTGGCCAATAGAATGAGGCAGAATTGACAGACCAGCAGTTCTAAGTCTAGGCCTTAGGGGATCTTGTGTGCTTCCACTTGCCTGTCTCGCCCACTGTTCCCTCGAGGAGGATGGGAGACACGGAGCAGAGCTGAGCTGTCCACCTGAGCCCAGCTTAGACCAGCTGGCTCCCAGCGGACCCACAGACATGTGCATTAGGTAAACGGGCATCAGTGTGCCATTGAGTTTTTGTGGTTGTTTGTTATTCAACAACAGTAAACCGATGCAATAGCTGAATATTTGCTTTCAAATATGTGAGTACTGTGTAGTACATAAAGCAAAGCAGCAATAATCAATGATGAGTGTGAAGCTATTCATTTCTTGAACAAAAATTATTTAAAAATTTCCAATAGTTACATAATTAGGAAAATGGATGGGACTTCTTGCTCTCTGACTTCAGCCATAGTCGAACACTTTAGTACTGGTACACCACACGTGGCTGAAATGTGGGTGGGGTACCCTTAAATGAGACATGGGTGAATGCCACCTAACTTCAATTTGGAGGAAGATTTTTGTCTACAAGAGGACTAGCTTATCCAATCATAATAATGGAACATTAGTCATTAAAATATCATGTTTACCCAGTAATTCTATTACAGGCATAATTGCCCATGGACAAAAAGATATTTGCATAAGGATATTTACCACAGTGCTGATGTAATAGCAAGACCAGAATAACCTCAATGTCTACCAACAAATCAATGAGATAAATGAGGATCCATCCTTAGGATGACACGGGAAGTCGTGGCAAAGAAATCAGCTCTGTGCGTACTGACATGGGACTGTAGCCAAGACACACAGAAGCACGCCAACAGCAAGATGCAGAATGGGACACAGCGTGCCACCATTGGCATGTATGAAGAAGCACACACCATGTCTAGAAGGAGGCTCAGATAATTGGCAACTGAGCTTGCCTTTGGGATGGAAGCTGGGACGATGGGAATATAGGGAGGGGAAGCTGGCTTTTTACTGCTTATGTCTTTTTAAATTGCTTGAATTTTTAAAATAATGCACTACTTTTAAGCATAACAAACATGAGAGATTTTTACAGGGATCTGAAAGGGCATGGAGAAATGCTCATGATACAATATTAAGTAAAATTAAAAGTGGGATCTAAAAAAAACCTGCATGATCTTAACCACAGAAGAAAAATATACAGAAAAGGCAGTAAACAAATGCATCAAAACATCAATGATGGTGAAACAGATTTTCCATCTTTCTTTCTCTTTAGCTACTGTGATAAATTCAGTGCCAAGGAGGTGCCATGTTCCCTGTTCAATTCCCCCATCAGGCAGGCACCATTATCACACTCTTTACTGAAAAGGAAAGTGAAGCACTCCCTAGTCCCTACTTGCCAGCATAAAGCAGAAGCTCAGTGATATTTGTGGAATAAACATCTGTGTCCCTGTGGGCCAGGGGCCTGCAAGTGAGCCTGTGGTCTGGCAGAGCCCTGGACTGGGACCAGGCAGAGTTGGGTTCCAATCCCAGCCCTCCACTTCCTGTGACTGGACAAGTCACTCCGTCCTCTGGGTCTCAGAACCTCCTTCTTGTTAAAATAACAACATGCCCGCTCCTGGGGCAGCCACAAGGGTCCACTGAGAGTGGATGCAAGCGACCCCCACACGCTGGGCACACAGTAGGTGCTCAGCAGAGGTTGCTCCCTTCCACAGCCCATCCACCAGGCTCCAGAGCAAGTAGGGGCCTGGAATTCTCTCTGAGGCTTCCTCCAGCACCTCAGGTCCAGCGGTGACAAGCAAGGTCACTTGCTGTCCATCACTTCAATAGCCAGGGGAATGTAGGTGATAAATTATTCAGCTTTGGGTTAACTCAGTGCCAAGGCCATTTCATCTTGCCAGGATGGTCAGATGGGGGCCGCGGCACATTAATTACAAAACAGGAGTGGAACACGAGGCAAGAGGCAAGAGAGGGAGGTGACAGACTGCCTTCCACTCTGTTGTGTGTGTGTGTGTTTGTGCACACACACAAACGTATCTATGTGATCACACAACCATAAGAGGTTCTGAATTCACTACCCTGGAAGTTGAGTTTTCTCTGGCGGGCCCTTGCCTCACTAACCCAGGACATTTCCGGTCTCGCCTCATCCCCTGTCCTGTGATGGGCCTTCTGGGACAGGCCTCTTCTCTGCCCACCTCAACCTACATCCACTTAGAGCCGGCCTCTTCCCCTGCCTGGACCTTAGATCTCAGCCCCCCGCCCCCTCCGTCCTCCTGTAGGTCCCTGGAGCCTCCCATTGACCCCCACCATCAGCCTGATTCCAGGCTTTGGGGTTCTGGATTCACGGGGCTTTTGCAAAGACCCTATGAGATGATGCTTGTACAATGCTCAACAGGATGGCTGGCACGTGGTAAGTACTCAGTATCTTCTGGAATGACTATTCCTGCCTCCACGCTTCCCTGACAGTAGCCATCACAGCTACCATTTCTCCACCTCCAGGAACTCTTCCTGCACCCAGCTTTTGGGCTGCAGGACCCTCCAGGTCCCCTCCCACCCCCCTGGCCATTCCTTCTGTCTCCTTTGCTGGCTCCTCCTCATCTTGCCAATCCCCACACTGGAGAGGCCCAGGGTGTGGTCCGCTTCCCCATTCACTGTTGCCCCCAGTGATTTCCAGTCCAGTGGTTTCAACACCATCTCAACACCGACAGCTCCCAAACGAACGTCTCCAGCTCCCGGCTTATCCCTGAACTCCAGACTCTTTTCTTTTCTCCAGGTCCCCCTGCCTCCACCATTCTCTACCTCAAACTCAGCACACCCAAAACTAAACCCCTGATTTTCTTCCCCAAAACTTGTTCGTTTCACTCTCTACCTCATCTGTTAATAGCAACTCATCTTTCCCGCTGCTCAGGCTCAAGTCTGGAGCCATCCTTGTGGATACCTTCTCCCAGTGTTTCAGCCAACAGCAAATCCTGTTGGCTCTACCTGGAAACACGTCCAGAATCCAATCACTTCCCCTCCCACCCTCTTGTCCAGTGCCATTCTCTCTTGCCTGCATAGGGCAGTAGCCTCCTCCCTGGTCTCCCTCCCTGCACTTCCCCCATGACAGTCTATTCTCAGCAATGCAGCCAGAATGACTCGCTAATGCAAGAGATAGGCCATGCTTGCTCCTCTGCTTAGAGCCCTCAAAGGGCTTCCATCTCAGCGTAAAAGCCAAAATCCTCCCTGCAGCCTACGACACCCTGCATGGTCTGGCACCTGCTACCTCCCTGCT
The DNA here is from genome assembly GCA_033961575.1 of Aselliscus stoliczkanus. Classification (NCBI taxonomy): domain Eukaryota; kingdom Metazoa; phylum Chordata; class Mammalia; order Chiroptera; family Hipposideridae; genus Aselliscus; species Aselliscus stoliczkanus. The sequence goes on along the minus strand of CM066738.1, from coordinate 10,055,377 downwards.
ACCTGATCCTCATTCCCACCTCAGGGCCTTTGCATATGCTGCCCCTGCTGCCTGATGCCCTCCTCCTACATATCTACGTGACTTTCTCCCTCACTTCCTTTGAGTTTCTGCTTAGATGTCACCCTTCCCCACCTTTATTGGTTCTCCAATAAAGAGGTAAAATATACCTCTAGTATATTTTACATACTTAGTGGTTTATTAATAGCCTGTTTTCTCCCACAAGAATGTCAGCTCTATAAGGGCAGGGATCTTGATGTTGCTCTATCCCCAGGTTCTAGAATGATGCCTGGCACCCAGTAAGCCCTTGCTAAATATTTGTGGAATACAGTTATTGAGCTCTAGTTATCCGTCAAACATACGTACAGGACTTACACATACCACTTCCTTTCATCCTCATCATGACACCTTGAGGAAGGTGCTGCCATCTCCATGTGAAAGACAAGTAAACTGAGGCACCCAGAAGTTAAGGGACTGACTTGCCAGGAAGTTTCAAAGTCAGAATTCAAATCCAGGCAGGACAGTCACAGAGTCTGTGCCTGAAACCACTGGGCTACACAGCATCTTGGCTCTGCTTTCAAGACTCATGTTCTTGAAGGGTCTCCCCACCTGCCTGAATTCTGGACACTGCCAACAACTCAACCTTAGAGGACGCCCTGTCCCCAACTCCTGCCCAGTTCTCCTGGCCCTGCCAAAGGCTGTTCCCCTGACTTTCTGCCACTCAAGCCCCCAATCCAACATCCAGTTCTGCTGACAGAAGCCATTTCCGCAAGGGATTCTGGGAACAGTTTAGAGCTCCAATCTCTGCCCATAAATATGTTATTAGGCACTAATGGGGCCCAACTGTTGATCAAACCCAGCCCCTGTCCCTCGCCATCCTCTGCCTACAAGGACAGTTAATGGCTCAGAGAGAAAACTAAAAATAAATTGCAAGTCGATGAGAGCGGAATTACCCAGAAATGTCAGCCTGTGCAATTGTCACTGCTGAGGTGGGGCCAAGAGAAGGAGGGGAGCTCAGGGGTTAGAGGGAGGGCAGGAACCAAACCCGGAGAGTCAGCATCCTCAGCCCTGCTTTTTCTCACCCCAATATCTGGCCTATTACTAAACCTATTGGTGCTGACTTCTTCTGTTTCTAGAATCTATCCACTCCCTCCTCATCTCCATGGTTACCCCCTGGTCCTGCCACCATTGTGTACGTGTTTCTGCCCTTGCTTCTCAGATCCTGTCCTCATTGATGTACGTGTTTCTGCCCTTGCTCCTCAGATCCTGTCCCTCCATTGCTTAGAACCCTTCCAGGGCTCCCATCTCACCCACAGAGAACCCCAAGTCCTTACTTACCAGGACCCACAGGCCTTCTGTGACCTCTTCCCTCAATCCCACTCCCCCTCTTCATTCAGCGTCAGCCACACTCTGATCCTTGCTGTTGCCCAAACGCCTGGCATGATCCAACCCCAGGGCCTTTGTGCTTGCTGATTCCCCTGCCTGGAATTCCCATGCTTGCTCCATCCCCATATCTCCTCCAAAGGCCTCCGTGACCACCCTGGCCAGAGTGGACCCCAGGGTCTCTCTATTCATGACAGTGTTTTATATCTTATATATCAGCATCTAAAATCACCCTGTATATGTTTCCTTGACTGTCTGCCCCACCCCCACCCCTGGCTAAAACATAATCAACACAAAGCTGAGTTGGGGTTTGCGGTGAGTACTCAGTGGAACTTTAAAATGATTCTTCAAAATAACTGGTCTACACACTTCAAAAATGTCATGAAAATGATGAAAGGCACAGGAACTGTTCTGCATTAAAGAAAACTAAAAAAACAGAATGACTAAATGCACCATGAATCCTGGACTGGATGGTGGACCAAGATGGACCATAAGGGGCATTATTGGGACTACTAGAACACTTAGAATATAGACAGTGTATTAGGTATTGATCCTATATCTGGGTTAATTGTCCTGAATTTGGTCATTGTACTGTGGCCATGTCAGAGAAAATTCTTGCTCCTACGAGATGCATGCTGAAATAATTAGGGGTACAGAGTCATGATGTCGGCAACTTATTTGCAAGTGATTCAATAAAATAATCATAGTAGGAGAGAAAGAGAGAGGGAAAGCAAATGGGGTAAGATGTTAAAAAAAAAAAGGAAGAATCAAGGTGAAGTGCCCATAAGAGTTCATTAAGCTATTCCTAACACTTTTCTATAAGTGAAACCCATTTCCTAATTGAAATAAAACCACTATTGAATGTATGATCCTGTTCATAAGACTGTTTTCTGACAGTTAAAAGTCAGGGACCTAGATCAGACAGCTGGGTGTGTGTGCACAAGCCCACACCCACACTCATCTTCACACACCCTCACATATGCACAGCTACATGCATGCACACAGGTACGCACTCACACACGCACACCCCCACACCACATGCTCCCGCTCACACGCCATGCCCACCTGTGTGGCCCACAGCTGCAGCACCAGAGCCCGTGCCTGCATCTCCTCCGACACACCCATCTCCTCCAGGTGCAGCAGGTAGCTCTCCAGCCAGCTGCTCCGTTGGGCCCGGGTGACCAGCCTGGCTGGAGACAACAGTTTCCACAGGCGACCTTTGACTCTGCACGCCCGTTCCTTGTCCCCTGCAGACACACAGCACAGAGGGTGGGGGTTACAGATCCACCCAACCTTGACCAGCGATGAGGCCATGGGTCTTCTGGATATCACTCAATGGGGGAGGGGCATTCCTGTTGGAAAGAGGCTACAGCGAAGCCCTTTAAATGTTGCCTTGCTTATTGTCTGTCTCACCCGCAGTGGACAGGAGCAAGGGGCCTTGTCTGTTTTATTCACTTCTGTATCCCCAACACCTGACCCATAGTGGGTGCTCAACAAATATGTGTTAAATGAGGAGTGGTTCTCTACACAGCGGGAGGAGGAACGCGAAACACCAAGCAGCATTCCCCAGACTCAGCAAAGCTTCACTCAGGAGACATGAGAACCACCTACCTGCCGCCTAGAGGGGACAGATTGGTCTGGGATTCAAACTTGACTACCTCCAGGGGAAGCGCATGGCTGATGGGGGAGGGGCTGCGGGCAGTGGGAGGGTTGGGGCGGCTCCTCCAACCAGCCTCCTTCTGCCCCCACCCACGGAGCCTGGTTTTCAGAAGAAACTGAAAATCTAGATATTTGTGTGGAATCTTCTCGTGGTTTTTAAGGTTAACATCTAAGCAAGAAATTTTTATTTTTTTTATTTTTTTTTTTAGCTGAGCCATCCTGCCACCTGTTGGCAGCTCAACGGCAACTCAGCTCGGGCTGGCCTCGAACAGCTGTTGCTCAGAGCTCAGCTCGCACTCTTGAGCGAGCTCTTAACCAACTGAGCCACTCGGCCGGCCCTAAGCAAGAAATTTTTAATCACTGTGCAGGCCACACAAGCATCTATGAAGGTCAACCTTGGCCCATGGAACACCAGTTTGCAATCACCATCACATAAACAATGGTGTGTTATGCTCTGGAAAACCAAGGAAATTCTTTAGGTGCAGACTGTTGAGGGAGGAAAACCAGGTGTCTTTTACTTATGTGTTGTGGGAACCCTACAACACGATGCTATATGTACATAGATGTAAGGAAATGTAAGATCTACTTTTTCCAAATCACCCCTTGGAAAAGTGGGAGTCGCACTGGACTTCTACAAAATTCCAAAAGTTCTAGAAAATTTCTCATTGACTCTTTTGAACCACAGAGCAGTGTTTCAGGAAGACCTATCAACCCAGTGTTTCTAAACCGGGCTGCCTACTACAGGGTATTTGAAAGGGTGGAAAATGTAGGCTAAACTTAATTTTTAAAAAGTATATTAGCAGGGCCGGCTGAGTGGTGTGGTGGTTAAGAGCTGGTTTGGGACGTCAGCAGCCCCGGTTCGGATCCCACATATGAGGGTCAGTGACACTGCCCTCTTAAAAGTATATTAGCTACATTTTCAAATAATATGTTTTTCTTCAACCTGCTTTTCTTCAACATCTAGGCACTTTTTCAGGTGACAACACAATTTCAAGCAATGAGCCCAGTTGTTCCTCTGACATACATTATTTTCCTGTGTTTCCCAACGTTTTGGGCACTGGAGACTCACTCAGGAGCTTTTAAAACCCTGGAGGCCCAGATCCCATCCATACCAATCTTGCCAGAATCTCTGGGGGTGGGGCCTGGGAATGAGGAGAGTTTAAACAGGTGAGTGCCGCACACAGGAAGGGATGCTGCCACCCCAGCTGATGCTAGCTCTGAATGCTTATAGGAGTTACCTGGTAAGATAGTTAAAAAGGAGGTAGAGAAATTTAGCACAGATTTAGAAATGTCTGGCATTCTTTGAGGTTGAACAGCACAATTGCAAGTCTTGAACATCACAGCAAACACGGCTTTTAAGGATGAATTTACAAAGCAGTGCTCTATAGGGGTGGCCAGTTAGCTCAGTTGGTTAGAGCACAGCGCTCATAACACCAAGTTTGCTGGTTCGATCCCTGCATGGGCCACTGAACTGAGCCCTCCATTACTAGATTGAAACAACTACTTGACTTGGAGCTGATGGGTCCTGGAAAAACACACTGTTCCCCAATAATAATAATAATAATAATAATAATAATAATAATAATATAAAGCAAATTTCTCTATCACAAATCATATTTAAAAAAAGAAAAAACAATGCTGTATAAAAAGACAACTGGTATAATAGGAGAAAATATTTTAAAGTATCTATCTGATAGGGGTCTAGTACCCAGAATCTATAAAGAATTCCTACAACTCAACAACAGAAACAAAACAAGCAACTCAATTCAAAAAATGGGCAAAGGACTTGAATAGACTTTTCTCCAAAGATGATCCACAAATGGCACAGGAAAAGATGCTCAACACCACTAATCATTAGGGAAATGCCAATCAAAACCACAAGAAGAGACCACTTCATACCTATTAAGATGGCTCATATCAAAAACAATGTCAAATAACTCGCAGAGATGTGGGAAAATGAACCTTGAGCATTGCTGGTGGGAATGTAAGACGGCACAGCCACTGTGGGAAAGTTGGGCAGTTCCTCAAAAGGTTAAACCTAGAATTACCATATGATCCAGCAATTCCACTTTTGAATATATACTCAAAAGAACTAAAAGCAGAGACTCAAACAGATACTTGTACACAAATGTTTGTAGCAGCATTATTCATAATAGCTAAAAGGTGGAAGCAACTCAAATGTCCATCAACAGATGAAAGCATAAACAGAATGTGGTGTATCCATACAATGAATATTCAGCCTTTAAAAAGAAGGAAATTCTGGGCCCGCCGAGTGGCGTGGTGGTTAAGTGCTGGCTTAGGAAGCCAGCGGCCCCGGTTCGGGTCCCACATATGAGGGCCAGTGACACTGCACTCAAAAAAAAAAAAAAAAAAAGAAGGAAATTCTGACACATGCTATGACATGGTTGAATCTTGCAAACATTATAAGTGAAATAACCTAGACACAAAGGGAGAAATGTTACATGATTCACTTATATCAGGTACTTAGAGTAGGCAAATTCAGAGACAGAAAGTGGAATAAAGGCTACCAGGGGCTGAGATGGGGGAGATGGGAGTTATTGCTTAATGGATACAGAGCTTCTGTTTATTTTAATAAAAATTTTCAGGAAACAGATAATAGTATAGTGACACAACATTGTGAAATGTACTTCTGGCCACGGAATTGTACACTGAAAAACGGCAAATTTTATGTTATGTATATTTTACCACAATTTTTTAAAAAAGAAAGTTATGTGACTGTCATTTGGCAAATGAACCAAAGATGGTGTTGTATAATAAAAAATTGGACTGGCAAAAAAAAAAAAAGTTTAAAAATATAGCATGTATTTGATCCATAGATCAAACTAGTTAACATTTGTCCAGCCCTTTGTCCAGCCCTTAGAACAGCACAGAGCACACACTGCACCTTACAGAAGAGCCAGCAACTGCTACTACATATTATTAGGAGAAAGCAAAGTGCCCGTCACAGTGGGTTTGGTACGTACTTGTGGAAAAAGAGAAAAATAAGAACACAGTCACATTCGCTTGCATTTGCATAAAGAAACTCTGGAAGGATCCACATGGAACTAATAAAACCAACCAGTTGTGGAGACTGGAAACGGAGTGCAAGAGGCTAGGACAAGAAAGGGAGACTTTTCACTGTTACTATTTTCTATTGTCAATGTTTGAATCACGTGAAACATATTCAAAGTCTGGCAACTCTCACATGCCCCCATAGAAAATTTCCAGCGAAAGATCATAAAGTCATAGATTTAAAGATTCAGTAAGCACATTCCGTATCCCAAGCAGATGCTACAGGAGCGAAGATGAGGGGTTTTGGGAAACTGAGTTTGGCAACTGGACTTGGGACCCATCTGATGTTGGAGGTCTGAATACAACCATTTCCCGAAATGTGAGCGTAGGAAGAAAGAAAAATGTATAAGTGGTCAGTTTATATGGCATGTGAGCTTAACTACAGGTGTCAACTAAATCGATGAGGGGAAGTTTAACTATTTCACTTCCATTCCTAATTATTTCTATATTTAGGTTGACCAAAACAAACAAACAAACAAACAAACAAACAAAAAAAACCCTTCCCACCAGGAAAACTGGGGCTTGCTGTATATTTGGATCATAACTTGGACTCGTACTGTATTTTAACACATGGAGAACTGTCTAGACTGGTCTGTCCAGTAGGGCAGCCCCGAGCTACGTATGGCTATTGAGCATTTGAAATGTAGCTGGCCCAAATTGAGATGTGCTGTGAGTACAAGTCTTAGCATGACTAACAAAATGGAAAATATCTCATTCATTTTTATATTGATGACATGCTGACATGCTAATATTTTAGATATATTGGATTATAGAAAATATATTACTAAAATTGATTTCACCTCTTCTTTTTTTTTTCTTTCCTAATGTCTAATAGAAAATTTAAAGTTACTTATGTGGCTTGCACTCTAGGGACAGCACTGTTCAAGGATAACACCACACTGATAACAATGGCTTCCTCAGGGATATATTTAGAGAGTGTGGTCAAAAGAGAATTCGTTTTCCTTTTCTATAATATTGGATTTTTTTTTTTTTAACAAGAGGCTAGGGAGCCCAGTTAAGAGCCCAAGCTCTGGGGCAGAGTGCCTAACCTTGAACAAGTCACTTCCTTTCTCAATGCCTCAGTTTTCTCACCTGTAAGTTGGGACAATAAGAGTCCTCACCATATAGGGTTACACAGAGATTGAATGTGTTAACATATGAAGCACAAAGAGTGATGCCTGGCACAGGCCTAATAAACATTAACTATATTATTAAATAAAGCTTAATGAATGTGAGCACATTTATTAGTTCAAGGAGAACATATTCACGTGTTGTTTCTATTAAGAAATAATACTAAATTGTGACATAAAGAGCACCCAGTTTGTAGCCAGAGAGACCTAGGTTGAAATCCCAGGTCTGCCCATTCCTAGAAGGATGATCTTGGCCAATCACTTTGTATCTCTCAGCTTCGGTTTCCCCATGTGTAAAATGGGGGTAACCTGGCTCATAGGATCATTGGGAGGCTATAAAGAGGCCTTACACAAACCATGCTTGTCTTGCCATCATTATGAGGTACAGGTATTATTTATCAGTGGCAGCGTAACGACTCCATGCCCGGAAGCGGCACTGCCCGGCCCATGCGACTGGTCACGGAGTTGGAGGCAGGAGAAGTGGGTTTGAATCCCAGGCCTGCCATGCTGTGTGGACTCGGCTGAGGCCCTGTCTACCTCTGGGCCTCAGTCACTCCATCTGTGAAACGAGGGGCCTAGGCGTGAGTGCCTCTCCAGTTTTTCCTCAGAAAACGCTCCACCCCTTAGAGACCTGGGGGTAGAATCCAGAGAGGCCCCCTTTGGGGGTCAGATTTTAAAGCTTGTGTTCCATCTTTAAAATGAATTAGGTTTTTGCATTGTACTCTGATTCTTTAATATAAAAATTCCTTTCCCGGGCTGGCCGAATGGCGCGGTGGTTAAGCGCTGGCCTGGGAGCCAGCGGCCCCGGTTCGGGACCCACATATGAGGGCCAGTGACACTGCCACTGCCCTCAAAAAAAAAAAAGAGCATAAAAATTCCTTTCCCCTCGAAACAAAATTCAAATAAAATAGTCTCCTCACCCCTGCAATGATCCAGTAAAATGCATGTTCCAGAAAGAAGCAGTATGCTTAGCTTGGGGCTCTATGTAACTGTCTCTTGTCCCCAACTCCCTACTGTAAGAGAAGCACCAGGCTCAGTGGTCTAAGAGTTCCCAAAAGGGTCAATTTTCTGTTAAAATGTTTATATTTTTAAAAGCAGAGAAGGAGTAATGCATGTACGCGGTAAAAAAAAAAAAAAGAAAAGAAAAGAAAGAAAGAAAGAAAAAAGAAACCCTATATGTTCGAATGGATATACTGCAAAAAGTAAGTTTCTCTCCATCCCATTTCAGCCTTCCCAGAAACAAAAATCTGTACATGTTCCCACATTAAAAAAAAAACATGGATGTTAACTAAATGGACTGCAGTCATCATTTCACAGTCTATGTAAGTCAAGTCATTATGCTGTTCACCTTAAACTTACACAGTCCTGTATGTCAGTGATATCTCAGTAAAACAGAAAAAAATAAAAATAAATACAAAGTACAATATCCCCCACTGTCCCATGCTTTTTTTGTAGATTTCATCCTATAACAGTATACCCATTCTGTTTTACAGTCATATGGTTTTCCTTTATGTGGACGCATAATTTATTTCATCAGCCCCTACTGGTGGACATTTAGGCTGTTTCTAGTGTTTGCTATGACAAGCAACATGACAGTGAATATCTTTGTGTGTCTGTAGACATGTGCAAGCATTTCGATAGAATAATTCCTACTAGTACAAGTTCAGGATTAAAGGAATGTGCATTTTATATTTTGATAGTTTCTTTCAGCCAAATTGCCCTTCCAGAGGCTGCACGATCTCATAAGGTCTGACAGGTTGGCCCACCAGCCTCCAGCTCCTAGCTGAGAAACCTTCCCCAACATTGCCACCTGCCGCCCACAATGGGAAGTGCAGCTTTCTTATAGCCAGCCCAGAGCTGCTCCCAGAATGACAGAGGATGCCCTCGGTGTCCCTTGAAGCATCTGTATGGAAAAAAGGGCAGTGGAGAAACCACTCTTTCCCAGAGAAGCAATAGGTGCTGCGATGTGCCAGGTGCTTTATGCGCAGGATTTTTCAATCGATCAGATTCAGTTTCCATTTTGCTGGTTCTGCCACCTACCAGCTGCGTGTCTATGACAAGTGACCTCTCGGAGCCTCAGTTTAAATGGGTAGAATAATACAAAGCTTCCAGCATGGATGGCAGGATTCAACAAGATAAGGATTTGCCTCTAAAAAGACGTTAGGAGACACAAACAGGCAACTCACAGAGAGGAAAAGCAAAAGGCTGGTGAAAAAAAAAAGATGTTTCGTCAAAATCATCAGGGAAATGCCCATAAAGCCAGTTGCCCTTTTTTGTTTATCAGATTTGGCAAGGATTTAAAGGCTGATAACTGCATGTTGACGAGGGTGTGGGAAAATGCAAATGAAAACAAGTTACCCAACTCTGCCCATCAGATTGGCAAACAAGTAAAAAGAGTGATAACATCTGGGGGAGGGGGAGAGCAAGCTCCTTTGCTTTGGGCAGGCATATGAATTGCTCTATCATTTTGGAAATGATGCAGTGGGAGCTAATACAAATTTTAATGGGTATGCCCTTTGACCTGGCAAACTCACTTCCAGGAAACTGTCAGCAAGAAATAAAACCACCAGATGGTAGACGAGATACCAGTACGATAAAATACTCTTAATAGCCACGTGCACACACGAAAGGGAACAATTATAAATACCCTTTGGAGTAGAGTGGCTGCCTAAATACTGACATGTAAGGGCTAGAAAGATGTCTATATATATATATGTATTTTTTTTTTTTTTGAGGGCAGTGTCACTGGCCCTCATATGTGGGACCGAACCGGGGCCGCTGGCTTTCGAAGCCAGCGCTTAACCACCGCACCACTTGGCTGGCTCCAGATGTCTATATTTTTAATGTTAATAATTTTATATCCTTCCACTTTGCTGGGGTTTTTTTGTTGTTGTTTTTGCTTGAGTTAGTTTTATCATGATTTTCTGGGGTCTTCCAGGTCATCTACAAATAGGAGTAGTTTTATTTCTCCTTTATCCATTTTTATATCAGTAATCGATTTCTCTTACTAATTGCATTGGCTGAAACCTCTAGAAGATATTTGTATTGACAGGGGAGAAGACATCTGTATTGTCAGATTAAAAAAAAAACAAGTTGCAAATAATAGATATAATCCTTTTTTTGTAAATGCACACAGAGACATTATCTATCTCTATTTGCAAAATAGAGTATTCCTACAAAACACTGTGAAAGTATATACACCAGCATGCTAACATGGGTTTCCATAGGAAGCTGGGCTTGTTAGAGTGAGAATTATTACTTTTTACAAATGTCCACATCTATGAATTGTTAACCACAAGAATATGTTTCTTTGTTAACTTAAACAATCTAATGTGCTAAAGTTTGGTTTTTAAAAATATATAAATTGGGCCAGTCGAGTGGCGTGGTGGTTAAGAGCTGGCTTGGGACACCAGCGGCCCCGGTTCAGATCCCAGATGTGAAGGCCAGTGACACTGCCCTCAAAAAAAATAAAAAAATAAAAATAATAAAAATATATAAATAAAGGAATTGAGGTGATGTGTACTGAATGGGACAATGCTTAATTAGCCTGGTATCTGGCACATAGAAAGTACTCAAAAAAGATAGTGTTTTTTTCTTATTATCTCAACCAATCTTGACAGCCACCTTCTAGGAAGATCCTACCTTTCTCCCCATTTTGCAGATGAGATCCTTCACCTTGAGCTGGACACCCCCTCTGGGTCCCTCAGTCTGCCCCACCACCCACCAGGGCCCTCACAGTGCTTACCTACTGACAGGGAGCCACGGGCCAGTTTGGGGAGCAGCAGGTCAAGCTGGCGGAAGGTGTGGAAGACGTTAGCTGAGTGGACGCGGTCCTGAGCTTGGCTCTGATGGGTGCGTGGCAATGTGTCGACTCCATACAGAGTCAGGTAGCCGGCTCTGGGGGCAGCAAACAGCACATCAGAGCCAAATCCTCCCATGGCAGCCTACAAGCTTTTCTCTATCCATATACATAATGAGCACCTACTTGTCCTACTCTATGCCTGGACCGTTCTGGGCTGGTGAGTCACAGTGAAGAAAACAGACAAAATCCTCAAGGGCTCATGGAGTGGACACTCTCGTGTGGAAGACAACAACTTACAAGAGAAACAAGTGAATGAGTACTATGTCAGCTGCTGCGCAGAGGACTGTGGGAGGGGGAGGAGGATGGGCAAACCATTAAGCAGAATCCTGAAGGATGAGGAGGAGCCAGCGAGGAGAGGACAGAGGCAGGGGGTCCGAGGCAAAGGGACCAGCTGTGATAGCAGCATCCTGAGGCAGGAAGGAGGTGGGAGTGTTGAGCAGCAGCAGGGAGGCTGGTGAGGCCAGGGCCCAGTGAGTGAGGGGGACAGTGGGGTGAGATGGGGCCACAGACCAGGAGAGGAGGCTCCTGCCCCTGCAGAGGAAGTCAGGGAAGGCTCCCTGGTGGAGGCAGGGTCTGAGCTGAGACCTGCAGGATGAGCAGGGGGAAGAGAAGGGGAAAAGGGGTTCCAGCAGAGGGCACAGCCTAGGCAAAGGCCCAGAGTCAAGGGAGTAACCATGCCTGGTCAGAGCGTGAGGTGTCCAGGTGATCCAGGCGCTGAGGCTGCAGTGTGAGGGGACAGTGGCAAGAGGGGTCTGGGAGCCGGCTGGTCACACGGGGCAGGGCAGGGACAGGGGCTGCAACAGTAAGGGGGCTGAGCTTGACCTGAGGGTCCCTGGGGGTCTGAGCAAAAGGACAGGGCCTGGAGGGGAGGGGTGTGGGGAAAAGATGAGACACAGGCACAGGTGTGTGCACGTGTACGTACACACACACACACACACACACACACACACACACACACACACACACTGCCCGCAGGAATGCTCCCAGAGGAAATATTTTCACCACCAGCCACTTGAATGCTCCGGGAGCCCAGCCCCAGCCTTAGCCCCACTGGCCTCAGTCCTGGGAGGAAAACCACAGGTTTTCACTTTTTCCACTTGGTGGGAGGGGCCAGGGCTTCTGCAGAGAGACACCACTGACGCTCCATTGCTGCCCCTTGAGCTCCTCCTAGTCCCTGGATCACCCAGGAGAGGGGTTTTCCTGAGAAGGGGAGGGTGGGAGCAGGAATGAGGGGCTGCGAGAGACCTGTCTAGTCCTCACTCTTTCCTTTATCTGCACATTGCAGGCACACAGTAGGCTCTCAACAAATGTTCATTGGATGGATGGATGGATGGATGGGTAGGAGGGTGGGTGGATGGTAGATGGATGAACAGACAGGACAGTGGGTGGTGGATGGAGGGTGGTGAATGTGTGGGTGGATGGATGGATGGATGGATGGATGGATGGATGGATGGATGGAAGGATGGAAGGATGGAAGGATAGGTGGATGAGTGGATGGGTGGATGGGTGGATTGTTAGAGCTTAATGCTGAGAACACTGATCTTGGGAGAAAACTACAAGGTCATCATGATTCTGAGCTCAGTCCTCCAGGCTACTGTCCACCTTTCCCCTACATCCCACTCACCTCCCCCTCATCCAGCCTTGGCTTCCAAGCTGCCAGAGATGGAGAGCTCACATCCTGCCCATCCCGCTGGACAAAGAGGAAACAATCCTTCCTTCAGGACAGCTGAAATGAGCTCCTTCCAGAGTCTAACCTGCTAGTCGGACTTGTGCCTTTGCATCAACCCAGAAGGAATTCTCTCCCCCGTCTCCCCCAAAGCTGTGAGACCCTGGGCTGCTCTTCTCCAGACCAATGCCCTCAGTTTCCTACGGCACACGCTGTAAAGGGTAGCCCACAAACTGAATTCAGTCCCCAAACATGTTTTCTTTGGTCAACAGAGTTTTCCTAAAAACAAACTGAATGTCTGTTTAAACATTTGGGGAAGTTCACACAAAATCTGGATTTCCCCCTTATCTCATCTTGAAAAGAGACAAAATCTGGCCACTCAGAGGCTGCAGCCCCGCCTGGCGACCCCGGGCAGGAGCTTTGTCATGGCCTCCCCTTTGAGACTGGAGAGAGACGGAATGAGCTGGCAGAGTCAGGCGGTCCTCGCTAAGCACTGTGGTCTCCATGACACTGCAGTCACCATTTGTCACCTTACTTGCACTGGTTTTTTTCTTAGAGCAGAGAACCACTTCCCTGTACACAGATTTCTACAAAAATACGCAATGAAACATAAACAAAAAGGAAAAAGAAAAAGAAAACCAAAGACAGCCCTTCGTATGGCGCCTGTTCCTGGCTGAAGACAGACAGTAATTACATATGTGAATATACATATAACCTATAGGTGGCGCTAGGAGCTCTAGAGAAAAATAAAGCTGGAATGGGGCTAGATAAATGAAAGAAGGCCATCATATTAAATGGGGTCTCAGGAAAGGCCTCTCTGAAGAGGTGACCCTTGAGATGAATCTTGAATGAAGTGAGGTAGGAGCCATGCAGACATGTAGAGAACAGCATTCTCAGGCAAAGGAACAGAATCTGCAAATGCCTCGAGGTAGGAGTGTGCCTGGATTGTCCAACAAAGCAGCAAGGAAGTCAGTGAGATGACAGACCGGGTCGGGGAAGGTCATGCAGGATTCTGTAGGAAAGGGTAGAAACTTTGGATGTGACTCTGAGCAACGCAAGGATCCGCGTAGGACAAGTTAGAAGGTTTAAGCAGTGGCATCTCAGGGGTTGGAGCCATGTGAACCTGTACCTCCACATCAGTGTCCCTGTCATCCAACCTGCCCATCCCTTTCTATTTCAGGGGCTACAGATGGCAATGAAAAGGGCTTAGGCTGCTAGGCCAGCAGGCAGGAGCTCCAGCCCAGGCCTCAGGCAGGAATCCATTTATGTCTCAGCCCCTACACTATGCCTGCTGTCACCATGGGCCTAAACAGACCCAGCTGCCACCACTTCATCCGCATCTCCTCCTGTGCCACAGCTTCCTCTGACTTCTTTGCCCTCACAGGGACACAGGGTGGCAGGAGCCATGAGACCTGGGAGTTACCTTGTTGTGAACCTGCTGGGTGGTTTAGCTGCCCCTCTCTCTCTGGATCTCAGTCTCCCCGTCATACAAGGTCAGGGTGGACTAGACCAGCATCACCCAAACCGAATGCAGCCCTTGACAGAGCCTGCACCATTCCAGGATGAAATGAAAAAGATGTGGACCTCTCACACCTCAAGGGCCATGCCCAAGAGGGTAGGCTCTGCAGCCAGCCCTATCACGATCCTAACCATGGAACTCTGGGCAAATGACTTTAGCTCCCCAGACTTCAGTTTTCTCATCTGTCAAATGGGTTTGTAAAGTGCCAGCTTCTATTGTGAGGATTCAATGCACTAACGCATATTGAGCCTACATGCATGCACACACGTGTCACAAATGTGCCTGTGTGCGCATATATGTCAGCAAATGCCTGTTCCTTTATTCTGAAACGGTGTCCCTCTAGTTTTTTAGAGCAGTTGAAAAAATGTCCTTTCTTTTATGAAATGTTGGTCAGTTAATGGCACTACCAAAAATCAACCAATTGTCCTTCCTGCCATTCTTTCCCTCACTCCCTGTGCCCACCTCCTCCATCCCCACCACTACCCCAATCAAATCCTTCGGCAGGTCCCCTGAACTCCACCCCCGCAAACTCTCACCATCTCCCTGTCATCTCCCTGGTCCAGGCCACCATTCTCTCTCACCTGGACAATTGCCACAGCCTCCTAACAAGTCCTGCTTCTCTCTCATTGCCACACACCTGGCCTGTGGCCTCGTCTCCATCCAGCAGCCAAAAGAGCTTTGAGAACTCTAAGTCCAATCACATTACGCCCCTGCTTAAACCCCCAATGTCCCTCAACTTACTCTGAATAAATTCCAAAGCTGGTAATTCCCACCCCCCTTTTTCTTGGCCTGTATCTCCTTTACAACTCGCAGGTTGAGCCAGATAAATATTTGGGGTCCCTGATGCAAAACGTCCTCTTGCGGTCTTTGCTTCGAGTGTCCCAAACTGCTCCCCACCACCCACAATCTCCTCAGGGTTCCCCAGGCACTATTAATGGCTGGCTCAGGTCCAGTGTGCTGGGCTTCCCTCAGAAGAGCAGGGGCTGCTTGGGCTCACCTGAGCAGGGAGCTGTAGGAGAAATCGAGGAGACCCATCTCATGCCAGCCACTGCCCGCTTCTGTGGTGTCACCCAGCAGGACGGTGTGGAGGTTGGTATACATGGCTTCCGTGAGTGCCTGGAGGTCTCTGTGGAGGAGAGTCCTGGGGCAGGGAGCAAAGGAGTGAGAGTACAGCCTCCCAAGAGAAACCCTGCACACAGTGCCTCCCTCCTCAAACCTCAGGGCCCCGGGCCTCCAGTTCCTTGTTGGCAATAGGAGCCTTTGGGAGATTGGCTTGAACAAGGTGATATCATTATAACTATCATCATCAACAGTGATGACCATCACTACTTATTGCACTAAGCATAATGATCTCATTTCATCTTTTGACAACCCTAGGAATAATAGCTGCTATTATGATACCCATTTTACAGACAGAGAAACTCAGGGACATAGAGTAAAGTGACTTGCCCAAGGTCATTGCCCAAGTGAGATAGCTGGGATTAAAACCCTGATCTGCCCAACTCCAGAGACTGAACTCTTCACCAGCATAGTCTGTCCCTCTTCGGAGCACACAAGCTTGGCTATGGAACCCACAGACTTCCGGAAGAGACAGAACTAAGAGGCTGGGCTTCTCCTTGAGATCCAAAGTCAGGGAGACCTGTTTGGATAGTGTCCCCTCACCAAGGACTGCTAATAGGACATGTTCCCAAGTGAATGTGACATGGAATAGGGAATCTTTCTGGTGATCTTGTCAGCTTGTACCCCTGGGAGTCTGAGGAGAGAAGAGTGTGGCTGAAGCTATAATAGAAGCCCTTCTGTATGAGCCTCCACAATACAGTCAACATTGAGCCACGACCGAGCGTTTTATTAGAAGCCAAGAAAGGTGGGATGTTGTATCTACGTTTAAGGCCCCTCTACAAGCTGTGCAGGGATGTAGACCACAAAGGGCCCCAGGACAAGTGGACTGTCCCTGGGGCAGTGCAGTTCGTGTCCAACAGCGACACCTTGTGGCAGCAATCAGAACTGTGCTAGTGCACAGATAAGATGCTCCCACTCCCTCTGGCCACCTGCTGTTTGTTTGGAAATAGGATGGGCCCCTTCAGACAGACTAAATCCCTGGGTTCTTGGATAACCCAAGAGGGGAGGACTTCCAGAGGGGCTCCATGAACTTCCAGGTAATAAAAGCTTTTGGATGTTCAAGTTGGAACATTGTTGGAATAACAAGAGACATGACCCATGTGAGATAAGGTGTGTGAAGGTTTTAACACAGCACCTGGCACATTGTAAGTGCTCAATACATGGGGGCTGGCATAGGGGTCGACCCTGACCCAGCTGCTCCCCCGACCCCCCTCCAAGCTCCACTCCTTGACAGAGACAGCAGCCTTCAGCAGGTGTGACAGCCATGCCCAGAAGACATCAGGCCAGCTTGTGAGAAGTTCCCCAGACCTCTGAGGGGCAGATGCTGGAGGAAAGTGGGGTCCTCCCTGGGTAGTAGGGTAGGATTCAGTGAACTGTGGACTTTTTTGCTAATGGGACCCCACGATTCCCCTGGAATGGCAGGACCCAGGACGCTCAGCCTCAGAAATACTCCTAGCAGCTGTTTCACAAATTCAAGGTCCCAGTGAGCATTGCCTCTCATCAACATTCACCTCATAATGCTGACCTTTCCTCAACTTCAGCAGTTCTGCAAAACCCAGTCTTCTAGATGCTTTTCCTAACTCCAGGAAGTTACTCTTCCTAGTGACAGATCACTAAAGATTACCATCACACTGGGTGACTCTTAGGGCGGATGCAGAATCTCATTTCCTCAGTATCTTGGGTGGAGGACAACGGGCTGTGGAGTCTGCGGACCTGGGTTCAAATCCCAGCTCTCCCACTTAAATAGCAGCAGGACGTGGATAAGTGACTTCACCTCTCTGAGCTTCAGTTTCCTTATCTGTAAAACGAGGATAAAAATACCTACCCCTTGAGGCTATTGCACAGATATGAAAGTGCACCTATCAAACACCTCGCATACGTTAGGTGTCTTCAGATGGTGGTCAGCATCATTCTGTGCCCCCTGCATCTAGGACGGTGACCAGGTGTATACCAGGTCCCCAGATGTTTGCCGAATGAATACAGAGTAAATGTGCTCACATGTCCTCTTGTTGATAGAAGTATGCCTTATGTTTCAGGACCACTTCCTAGCTGTGTGACCTAGGGCAAGTCACTTCTTTTCTCTGAGCCCCAGTGTCCTCATCTGTAAAATGGGGCTGTAAGTTACTTACTCTCCAGCATTGTTGTGAAGATTAATGAGATCATACACGGTGCCTGGCACAGAATATGGATTAAAAAATACTAATCACCTTGCCCACATCCCTTCACTTTACAGATATGGAAACAGAGGCTCAGAGAGAGGGAGGGACTTTTTCAGTCACAAGGGTAGAAAGAGGTGGAGCTGAAGGGCCTGCTAAGTGGCTCAGTTGGTTAAGAGCTTGCTCAAGAGTGCGAGTTGAGCTCTGAGCAACAGCAGTTCGATGCTCAGCCTGCATTGAGCTGCCGCTGAGCTGCCAACAGGTGGCAGGATGGCTCAGCTGAAAAAAAAAAAAAGGTGAATCTGGGATTTGAATTTGAATCAAGGTCTGGTTGATCCAAACGCTGGCCCCCTTCTACTAAAATCAGAGCTGCCTCCTAAGAAGGAAAGGGTTCTTCTTCAGTCTCATTCTTTTTGGGCTGTTTTTGTTTCTGTTTGTTTTCTCAAAATAAAATGTCTTTACTAGACACCTGTTGTGGAGATAAGCACGACTTGAGCTACTCAGGTAGAAGCAGATCGCCCACCCTACTCCACCCACAGGTACCTTCAGCCACTCACGGTTTCATCTTGGCCTTTTCATCACCAGGGTTGTAATGTGGAAGCTGAACATCGAAAATCCTCTCCATGAGGAAGACGGCATAGGCGTGGAAGTCCAGCTTGGTACGCGGCTCCCACACCACCGAGTCGTAGGAATGCGGGTCCAGGAGGACAGTGATGTATCTTCCCCCCACCAGCACCTGGGAAGTTGGCAGTGAGGGGTGCCACCGTGAACCACAGCTGCTCTCAGTGGTGAAGGGCTTGCCCTGTGCCAGGCACTGGCCCACCAGATCCTGAATGGACAATGTTCTCTCATCTCCCCCTCACAACCACCCTGTGAGGTAGGGACCATCATCCACCCCTTTATGGCTGAAAAGGGAGGCTTAGAGAAGTCACCCAATGTGCCCAAGATCTCACACAGCTGAGAAGTGGCAGAGCTAGTACTGGAATTCTGCACTTTTTTGAATGAAAGTTTGTGCTCTTAACCATTTCACTCTTAAGCACCTGCCATGGTTTATCTTGGTTATTGTCGTATCTCTAGAAACCAGGAGAGAGTTTGCCTACAGGAGGCAGCAGTTGGATGTGTGTGTATCATAGGTGGGTGGCTGGGTGGGTGGATGATGGATGGGTGGATAGACGGATGGGTGGATGCTAGTGGATAAATGCTGGTGGATAGATTATAGGTGGGTAAGTGGATGGAAGGAAGGAAGGAAGGAAGGAAGGAAGGAAGGAAGGAAGGAAGGGAGGAAGGGAGGGGGGAAGGGAGGGGGGAAGGGAGGGAAGGAAAACCAGATGGATGCTGCTGGGTAAATGCTAGTGGATGTGCAAGCAATACCCACTTCTTTGGGAGTCTGAGCTCTATATGTACCAGGCTACCCCAGAGGATAAGGAAGCAGCACTAGGGAGCTATAATCCTACAGACAACAAGGTAAGAACCCTCAAATGTCTGTGCAGGGGTCACACAATTCTAACTACCCACTGCCTTGGCTCCATTTTCAAAGTGTGGTCTTTGAGTCGGGTTAATCAAACTCATAAAATACAGGCCAAGAGCCAAGAAAAATTTCTACTGGATAGATCCGTTAAATGGGTGGATCAATGGAAGGATAGATCACTGAATGCATCTTGGATGGAAAGATGGACAGATGGGCAGCTAGAGGTTGGTTGGAAAATAAAGGTACAGATGAATGTTGGGTTCATGGATGGCAGGATGTTAAGCGGATATTGGGTAAACAGACTGAAGGGCAAACGTTGGATGGATAGAAGTTGGAAGGACACATGGAGGGTGGATGGATGAGTGGCGGTTGTTTGAATGGATGTTGAAGGGATGGGTAGATGGAGATATAATAAATAGATGTTTATTAAATGTGTAAATAACTGAATGTTGGGTGCATAGTGGTAGATGGATGGAGAAATGGGTAAATAGAAAAACAAAGTTGGTGGAAACTGAACATTTGAATGAAAGTTGGACATATGTTAGGTACATGAGTGGAAGAATAATGGATAGATTTGGGTAGGCAGATGGAGGAATAGATGATGGATAAATGGATGGATAGACAGATGTTGGATAGCTATATAGAAGGATGGATTGAATGTGTGGATAGATGGAGGTTTGAGGCAAAGGAATAGATGAATGAATGTTGGGTGGATATTAGGATGGAAAGATGCTGCTTCATACTGGGTAGACAAGCAGAAGGGTAGATGTTAGATGGATGGGTGGATTTTGGATAGGTGGAAATTAAAATGGATAGAGGTCGGTTAGATGGGTATACAAATATCAGATAGATATTGAATGACTTCATAGCTCTATGTTGGGAAGATGCTAGAGGGAGAATGAAGGGATGGATGGTAGATAAGCGTTGGATGTACAGCGTATAGACATATGGATAGAAAGTTAGCTGGGCCACTGGATGGATGTTGGATGAGTGGGTTAGTATATGGATGGATATGGAAGGAATCAGTAAACACCAGGCATGACAGGCCCAGCTGCTTACGCCCTTCCTTCCCAAGAGGCACAAGAAGTACTTACAGTAAATATATCACCGTGCTTCTCCTTCATCCTACTGAGGAAGCTGGCAGCATCTTTTCCAAACTCCAAGGCATAGCCTAACCAGGGGATAATGCCCAGGTCCAGAGGTGGCTCGCCAGGTCGCCTGCAGAAGCCACAGCACTTATCACCACTTGGCAAAGCAGGGAAGAGGATAAAGTGTAGGGCATGGGGTGGGATTTTAAATGGAGAGGGTCGGGAAGGCTTTCCCAAGGAGACATTTGACCAGTGACCTGAGGTGATGAGGGTGGGAACCACATGGATCTCTCAACGAGACTTCCAGGCAGAGGGAGCAAGCACAAAGGCCCTGAGGTCGGATCATGCCTGGTGTGTTCGAAGAACAGTACGGAGGCCAGTGTGGCTGGATTGGAAGGAGCAAGGAAAAGGAGTGGAGGTTGGGGCCAGAGCGGTGATGGGGCCCAGACCATGTAGGGCCTTGTCAGCAGCTGGGAGGACCTTAGCTTTGTCTCTGAGTGAGGTGGACGCCATGGAAGAGTAGGGACATGATTAGGGTTAGGTTTTCATAGGATCCGTTTGCCTGCTGAGTAGAGATTGGGCTCTAGGGGGTTGAGAGCAGAAGCTGGAGCACCAGTTGATGGAGGTGGTCATCTCTCCGTGGGTGGGAGAGCTTTCCAGAACCCAGTAGCATATATAGTATATATAAAAAGTTCACTGTTGAGCCAGCATGGACCTGGGTTTCAGTGTCTCTTACTCCCTGTCATGCCCACAGGGAAAGGATGAGACTGGAGTGCACAGTTGGGTGGCAGAGGGTAGTAGAAGCACAAGCCTCGGACCTCTGACTGCCCCTCACCAGCTCAGAACCTGAAGTATCTCAGGTGGCCAGAGGCCAGCCCCGTGGCCCCTGGGGATGCCCAGAGGTGTGTGCTAGTTCAGCCAGGGGGTGGGAAGGGTGTGTGTGTGTGTGTGTGTGTGTGTGTGTGAAATTCAATGTCAGCATCATCTGTAAGAGCAGAGGGACTCCAGTATTTATAGCTCCCTTGGGTAGACAGAATTCTAAGATGATCCACCATGACCTACACCCTCATAGAATCCCCTCCCACTGAGTGGGGGATAAATGATACAATTGACTTTAAGGAAGAACGATTCTCCCTAGTGGGCCTGACCTAATCAGGTGGAGATAGGGCTCTTCCTGGCAAAAGAGACTCAAAGCATGAGAGACATTTGACATGAGGGGGAGTCTCTGTCGCTGGCTTTAAAGATAGAAGGCGCCATGTGGCAAGCAACGTAGGTGGCCTCCAGGAGTTATGAATAGACCTTGACTGAACGCAAGCAAGGCAATGGGGACCAATCCCACAACTGCAAGGAACTGCATTCAGCCAGGTTCTTCCCTGCAGATTCCTGACAGGAAGGCAGCCTGGCCTACACCTTGAGTTCAGCCTGGTAAGACTGAACAGAGAACCCAGCCACACCATCCTTGCCTTCTGCCAAACTGTGAGCCAATCAATGGATCTTGTGTTAAGCTGGTGAATGGGCGGTAATTTGTTATGCAGTAGGAAATAACTAACACACTCAAACTTACATTGCACTTGCACTGGGCCCTGCCTTGGGCCAAGCATTTACCATGTGAACACTCATCTCATCCTATAGCCCAGCCTCCCACCCTCTGAGGGAAGTACTGGTAGCTAAGGAGAGCGACATCAAGATCACATAATAGGCCTTACAATATCGCAGGGCTGGTGCTCACCGTGGACCTCTAGGTTAGGACCCCCGGTTTAGGTTTAGAATTCTTAGAACCACAGGGATACAAAAAGCTCCTTGCCTGCTGAGTGAGTGAGTGAGTGTGTCATTCCACCTCTCCTTCTCAATGGGGATTCATTCACCCCTTCTCCAAATGAAGCGGGCACCATTCTGGATACTAAGGCACAGCAGTGAACAGGCCAGACAAGGTCCCTGACCTCAAGAAGCTGACATGCCAATGAAGGGAGATAGACAAAAAAAAAACAAAAAAGCAAAATCTTTTCTGAGAGTGAGAAGTGTGAGAGATGTAATAGAAGAGATGTAACTTGACAATGAGAAGACAAACGACCCAAAAAATGCAAGAAGGATTTGAATGGACATTTCTCCAGCGAAGATATACACATAGTCAGTAAACACACGAAAAGATGCTCAATATCATTAGTCATTAGGGAAATGCAAATCAAAACCACAACACAGGGCCACTTAACACCCACCAGGATGACCATAAAAAAAAAAAAAAAGTGTGGTCAAGGATGTGGAGAAATTGGAATCCTCATCTTTTTCTGGTAGGAATGGAAGATGGTGCAGCTGCTTTGGAAACAAGCCTGGCAATTCCTTGAAAGGTTAAACAGAGTTATTATACAACCCAGCAATAGACCCCAAAGAATTGAAAACATATGCTCACACATAAATTTGTACACTACCGTTCATAGCAGCATTATTCATAATAGCCAAACAGTGGAACCACCCAAATGTCCATTGACTGATGAATGGATAAACAAAATGTGGTCAACTACTCCTTGGAACATTATTCAGCCATAAAAAGGAATGTGCTAAATCATGCTTCAATGTGGAAGAGCCTCAAAACCACGATGCTCAGTGAAAGACGCCAGCCACAGAAAGCCACACATATTGCATGATGCTATGTGTATTTCTATGGGATGTTCAGGATAGGCAAATCTACGGAAATAGAAAGTAGATTAGTGGTTGCCAAGGGCTGGGGAGTGGGGAGAATGGAGGGTGACTTCTAACGGGTACAGGGTTTCTTTTGGGAATGATGAAAATAGTCTGGAGTTACAATAGATGGTGGTAACGGTTGCACAACCCTGTGAATACGCTAAAAACCACTGAATTGTATATTTTCAAAGGGTGAATTTTATAGCATGTGAATTATATCTCATTAAAGAAAAAGAAAGGAGGGTGATATGAGAGAGTGAGGGGGGCTAGTTTAGAGATGTTGGTCAAGGAGGGCGTCTCCAAGGAGGTACCATGTGGGCAAAGACCTGAAGGCTGAGAAGGGAGTACAGTGGAAGAGAGAAGCATTAGAGGCAGGGGAACAGCATGTGCGAAGGCCCTGATGTGGGAATTCACTTGAGGTTTTTCACAACAGCAGGAGCCGATGTGGCTGGAGTGGAGCATGTGGGGGTGGGAGGCAGGAGATGACACTGGAGATGACCCGTGGGCCACGAGGACCTGAAGGCCAAGGAGAGAGCCTGGCTTGTGTGCCAAGTGAGCTGGGGATCCTCTGGAGGGTTCAGAGCGGGAGAGGGAAACGATGTGGTTAGGCAACAGAGAGAGGCAGAAGGGAGATGTGTCAGGAGACGACCGCGACCGCCCAGGACAGCAGAGGAATGGTGGACGTGGAGGCCACGGTCCCCAGTGACTGCCCCACTTCCAGGACCGGGGGCTTTGGTGTCCCCTCCCCCAGCAGGCTAGGAGAGCTCCAACTTCTCTTCGTCCCTCTTCCCCTCCCTCTCCACCTTCCCCCACCATGGCCTCCTGCTCCCTCAGTCTGGCTGTCCCCCAACACAACCCAAAGGGTAGGACAGGTGGCGGACAGAGCGATTGGCCAGATTTGAGGAACAGGGTTTGGGGGATATGGGAGCAGCCCAGAGATGAGGTTTGAAGGCGCCAGGAAGTGCCTTCCCCAGCCTCCCCCTCCTCTCTCCCCTGGCCACACTCTCTGCCTCTGAGCCCATCATTGAGGAGACTTGCAAAATCGCAGGTCTGGGGTGCTAAGGGGGTGCAGGAAGGGTGCCAGGACCCATCCTTTCCTCTCATCTCTTTGTGAGCCACTGGGTCCAGGCTGCTTCCCCCCGAAGGCTCCATTTAAAGGGAAGGTGTCACACCGGCAGAACCAGGGTTAGGCCATTGTGCACCAGCCCAGAGAGACAGGACATGGGAGCAACGTTTTTGCACAAGAGGCAGGAGGGCATGGTGGATATGACCCCAACTTTAGCGCCACACTTCCTGGCTTCAAATCCCAGCCATGTTTCTTGCTGGCTGTGTGACTTTGCTTCTCCACGTCTCAGTTTCCTCATCTGAAAAATGGGAGCCACAATACTATTGACCGCATCAGGTTGTGATGCAGATGAAGAAAATTACAGAACAGTGAGTTCCTGGCACCTAGTAAGTGGGGAGCAGCTGGGCGGGTCTGAGAAACAGGACCAATTAGACTCTCGGGTGTCATTTATTGAGCAACAACGATACGTCAGACGCTATGTATTTCCCAAAGGTTTCCTTGCTTGGTAACAATGGCCAATACTTAACAAGCCCTGGCTGTGTCACCCTATGAGAAAGAAACTATTGGGGCCAGCAGAGTGGCTTGTTGGTTAAGAGTTGGCTTGGGAGCGTGAGCTCTGAGCCGCAGTTGCAGCTGGTTCAGATCCCACATGGACCAGTGACACTGCGCCCTCCATAGCTAAGATGGTGAACAACAGCTCCACCTGGAGCTGGGCTGCTGTGAGTCGCCGGTGATAGTGTAGGCTGCAGCGGAGTTGCAGTGGGCTGCTGTAAGCTAAGCTAACGTGAGTGGCTGGCAGCCAGCATGAGCTGCCGTGAGCCGCTGTGAGTGGCCGTCCGATGGCCGGCAACCAATCTGCCTCAGCCAGGAAGAGTGCAATGATCACAATACCAACATGGGCCAGTGAAGTGATGTCCTCCACAACTAGACTGAAGAACAAAAGGACAGCAACTTGTCTGTTCCCCTTCCCCGATTCCCCAAAGCTGTTCCCTCCCCCAATTCTCCAATAAAATCTTAAAAAAAAAAAAAAAGGAAATATTACTATCAAGTCCATTTTACAGAGAACGAGACTGAAGCACAGAGGGGCTGAGTCACTTGCCCCAAAACCCACATCGGGAGGACCTGGGTTTCTAATCCAGGCAGGCTTGGCTGCAGAGATGCTACCCTGGCCCCAAGTCACCCCAAGTGGACATTTGCACCCCGACTCTGCATGTGAGGAAACAGACACAGAGAGGTTTCAGCTACCTGCCCAAATGCAAGGCGGGAGATTTTCCCCTAAGAGGTCTCTGAGGATGTGGGTGTGGCCTGGCTTTCTTTCCCTGTCCTTTATCCAGCTGCTACGGGGAGCTCCCCTGTGAGCCAGGTATTATTTCTGGCAACTTTTCATCTTTCCCCAGAAAAGTCCCAAGGTGGTGCAGACAAAGGCAGGAAGCTGGGAGCCCAGACATCTGACCTCAGATATAGCAGCCGGGCTCCTCCAGCCCATCCAACTCAGGCCCCTACATTCCAGGGTGACAACCGTGAGCAGTGGGGGCGAAGGAGGTCCTGTTTTGGGGTCTGCGGTCTCTAGCCTCTCCCACTGACACTCTCACTGTTTTGAGGGACTGCCAGGCCCTGGGGGAGGGGCAGGGATTTAGAGCTTGGCCCTCTCATTCCCAGCTCCTGCTCGCACAGCTGATTGTCGCCTGCACTTCTTGGTTTAGACACCAAAGCACCTTTTCTGATCCCCACTCTTCCACTTTGATTCCTGTCATGTGGGTTCTTTCAAAACTTGCCCATTCCTCATTCACAGACCCCACCGGCAACCCTACCACCTGTCTTGCCTCTCTCCACTCGACCCTTTGGAAATCAAGGGAGAGGGTCAAAGATGGATATTTACCCACGTTTGGGTCTCTTAAAGTATCACGCCTTCAACAGATGAAAGCTTCATGGGGCAGGTACTAGTTGTTGACCCCAGCAATTAGAACAGTGTCTGGCACATAGTAGGTGCTTAATAAATATATGTCAGATGAATGAATCATGTACACAGTTCGTGCTCAATTCAGCATCTCAGGCTCCATCAAGCAGGATTTAATGGAGGAACAGACGGGGGCTGGTTGCTGCCCCCCTGGGTTAGAACAACCTGAGCTTCTCTTTAAACTGCTTAACCCATTCTTTTTCCAGGGCTCACTCACAGGATGTCTGCCATTGACCAAGGGTCTCCCTGACTTTCTTCTACTCCCCCCACCATGGATTCCCACTGTGTAGAAAAAGCACATGGCCATCTTGCTCTAGTTTTTGTTTCCCTGTGTTTGTGACAGACACAGATTCAGAGAGTTGTTTCTCAACATAAGAAAAAACAGTAGAGCACGTATAATGATACATAGAACAGCTGCATGTTGGAGAGGCAATAGAGAGTGGTGGGGACTGTGGCAAGGTTTAGAGTGGGCTCTACTGCTGCGTCCCAGGCCAGTGTTGCTAGAGCTTCCAATTTTTCACAAGAAGCTGGAAGTCTGGAGCTTTGTGTGTGGAATCTCCCAATTCTCTCCCCTCGTGCTATATGATACACACTGGACCCACCTGGGGCTAAATCCAGTCATGGACCACCATTTGGTGACCACTGGTTAGTGCATATTGGAATGAGACAGATTGATCTGTGCCTAGAAATTCAGTCTCCTGCAAGGGCCCAGACCAGCCCTTGAGCCACCAGGCACCCTCCCCTGATGCGACTTGTGGCTTCTCATCCCCCAGAAAAGGGGCTTCCCACCCAGAAAGCCTCTCTCAATCCTCCTGACAGAAGTCACACAGCCCCAAGAGATGCACTCAGCCTGGCGAAGTGGCCGGGACGTGACAAAGCAGCTACGCGAGCCACCTCAGAGTACAGAGGGAGAAACCAGGGCCAGGAAACCAAGGTTTCTGATACTGACGTGGCAGATCATAGCCTCGAAGGACACAGAAGTCAGCTTCCTAGCTCCCAGCTCTCCCAGGAGAAAACACTCATAGTTATCAAGCTGGGCTCAAAATCTCTTGCCATCATTGCAGCAATGTGAATTTGGTCTGGGAGCTAGATGACATTAAGAATTATTTGATATATTCTCAGGCAGGATACTAGGGGTATGATTGTCCTTGTTTTTTTTGTTTTGTTTTGTTTTTTTAATTTATTTATATATATTTTTAATTAGCTTCAGGTGTACAACACAGTGCAATAGTTATACTTTTTACCCCTCAAAGTGACAACCCCCCTCCCCCAATTCTCCCCTCCCACTCCCCCCATATCATACTATCTATTACAATTCCTTTGACTTCCTTCCACCATATAATCCACATCCCGTGACTGTCTATATATTCAATTAGAGTTGGCATACAATATTATACAACATCAATTTCAGGTATACAGTGCAGTGATCAAGCCTCTACTCCATCCATGAAGTGGTCTCCCTAACAAAACATGTAACCATCTGACACCCCACAAAATTTTAACAACTTTATATTCCCCGAACTGTCTTTCATATCCCTGTGACAATACTGTAGTTACCTATTTATGCTGTCTAATCCTTTCCAGTCTCATGTCCTTGTTTTTTGACGTGCGTTCTGAGATATTTACTTGTGAGATATGATATCAATAATTTTAAAAAAATATTAACAACTGTCAAATCAAGGTGATGATGAGAGTTCTTATACGATTCTTTCTATTTTTCTGTATAGTAATGAAATTTTTCGTAATTTTTTTAATTAAAAAAACAAACAAAAAAAAAAACAATCAGAGCCAGAGGTAAAGATAGAGCTACTGATTAACTAAAGTAGTCCTTTTTTTTCTTTTTTTTTAGGTAAAGCACAAGTTTGGAACAGGCCAGATGTGGAATATAATTTCTGTGTGGCCTTAAGGAGGTCACTTAACTTTTCTAAGCTGGGCTGTAAGATGGGGCTATGAACATTACCTCCAGGGATGGCCAGGAAAAAGGAATAAGCCAAGGGGGCTGCAGGACCTTGCTTGTTTTCACCCAAACTTTGGATCATCGTCTACACAGCACCAGTGTCATCTACCTCTTTTCCAACACTTAATTATTTGTCCTTCCTTAAGAATCTTCTGGTGGTAGCTGCATCTCTTACGATCTTAGCAGCATGTGGTTCTAAGACTTTTGAGCATTCAGATCACAAATATAATGTGTGGGAAGAATGACAATTCATTTTTCCTAGGAATTAAAATTTCGTTCAGCCCAGATTTTTAATCCAGGCAGACCCTGGGCAAGTTGCTTGGCCTCTCTGAGCCTCAGTTTCCTTCTCTGTAAAATAGGGGGTGGGTAACAAGTACTTAAGTTCAGAGGAGAAAATTAGATTGGAGACCTAAATTGGGGTCCCTATGGGGTCCCCTCATAGTCCATGCAACTGCCCCCCAGTTGTCGGTGACCCCCATACCCACACTTCTCCCCAATACCTATTTATTGACCCTCCCAAGGTACCCACAGATATAAAAATCGATGACTCACCCTCAAAGATAAATTAGCTCTCTGGACTGCTAACAAGAATTAGCTAAAATAATGTTTAATTGGCATTCCTTCTAACTCAGCAATTCAATTCTCACCTACTATCATTATCATCCCTACTTTAATAATTGGGAAACCGAGGCAAAGAGCAGTTACTCAATTTGTTCTTATTCCTAGAGGCTGGAAATTTCCATACACTGAGCACCCAGATACCCTGCCTCCCAGATTCCATGTATTTTCTGGTTGCCCCCCACCGTCCCAGAGAAAAGCACAGACTAGGGGGCCGCACCGGAAGATCACAGCACATTGTCTGAAATAGCAAAAACACTAGAAACAACATAAAAGCCCATCAATAGGGATAGGAATAAAAAGGAAAAAGGAAGCCTACCACTTATTTATGTTATGGAATCCTATATAGCAAGTCAAAAAGAATGAATGAGATGTCCACATAGCAACATGGAGAGACGTGAAAACTAAAATCTGGAGTGGAAAAAAGCCAACATAAAGTCTGAAAAGTTCTCTATACAGAGTAGCCAAAAAGCCTGACAATCTAAGAAAAATAATTCGTTTCATCCTAGGGAAACGTATTTGTTGTCTGTTTCATTTTTTTTTTCCAGGCAAATGATTGAATACATGGTTTTCAATTTCATCTGAAAACGTGTCTAGTGGTTGAAGAAATATAGGAACTTATTGTTGGAAAAATCAACTAACATATTGTTTAAAAGGTTTACAGAAAATTTCTGGAATTTTCAGACACTGATTTAAACACACACACACACACACACACACACACACACACTCTCTCTCTCTCTTACACTGCCCTGTGTTATCTACAGGCTCAAGTCTGTGTGCAAGAATAATTCTTAAAACGGCAGGGCAGACCGAGGAGATGTGACACGTAATGGCTGTATGGTACCCTGGACTGGATCCTGGAATAGAAAGAGGGACACTAATGGAAAACCTGATGAAATTCAAATAAAGTCTGGAGCTTGCTTAGTCCTAACAGACCAGCGTTGCTCTTCAGTTTTGACAAATGAACCTTGATAATGTAATGTTCACATGAGCCAAAATGGGTGAGGGAACTCTTTGTACTGCCTCCGCAACTTTTCTATAAATATAACACTAGTCTGAAATGAGAAGTATACTTAAAAGAAAAATCTCGAAGGTTGCCCACAAACTGATCAACAGGAGTGGTCCAGAATGGTCTTGGACGGGTGGTTAGAAGGGCTTATCTATAATGGGATGAATATTTAAGTCAAACGTATTCAGCGATTCTTTGTGCCACTCAGATTAATTTTTAAAATGTTTTCTAGAAAGAAAAAGACCTACTGCCATCTCCCTGATTTGAAGTATAGGAGTTTTACTTTTTCTCCTAAATTGCAGCTTCTCAGTGGAGCAGGAGAACCTTTGGGACTAGGAAGCTGGCGTTTCACCCCGGTTCTACTCGCCCAGGCTGTGGGACCTCTGGGTGAGGGGGGATCCCTTTCTGGGCCTCAGTTTCTCCCCTTGGCAGAAGGAAATACAGAGCCTACTCTGCTCCCCTCGTCCAGGTCGGGGGACCCCGTGGAAGGTGTGTCCAGGGTTGGTAAGAGAGGGCATCCCTCAGGGCCTTTGCCTTGCCTAGCCTCAACTCTTCCATCTGTGTAATGGGAGTGAGGAGCAAGTCTAGCCCGCAGGCCTGCGGAGAGCAGAGCAGGGCTTTGACTCCTAACAGGTGCTGGATCCAGGTAGCTGCTGACGAGTGGGAGAGGGATCATACTGAGCCAGTGCACGCACAGACACCCTCGGCCCTCACCTGGGACCCCTCCGCAGGTCCCAGCCACCGCACTCTCGGCCAGGCCCAGGCTTCTCGCCACCCCGACAAGAGCGCGGCAGCGGTGGGTGTCAGCCCCCTGGGACCTAGCCGGGGGGGCCTGCACCTTCCCGCGCTGCTCCTCTCCCCTCTTGGCACCTTCTTTGCAGAAACGGCTCGAGCTGGCCCTTCCCGGGGCGCGAGGAAGGATGAGCGCGGGCGCTTCTGGTGCGGGGCGCCGGGGCTGCCACCTTGGAGGGCGCTCCCGGGGGGCGAGCGAGTCAGTGGGAAGGCGGCCCTCCCGCCCGGGGGGCGCTGGCCCGGGCCGGCCGCTGGCTCCGCGACCCCCCGGCGGAGACCCCCTCTTGTCCGGCGGGGCTGGCTGGGGGCACTCACCGTGTGCGCCGGCGGGTCAGCAGCAGCAGCAGCAGCAGCGCGGCCAGCAGGCCGAGGAGCAGCGCCCAGGACATGGCCAGGCCGGCGGCAGACAACGCGCGGGCTCGGGGGCGGCGGGGCCCACCCAGGTGCCTCTCCGCCCCGGCGCCGTGCCTCCCGCCAGCCCGGCCCGTTTAGCGGCCGGGGCGGGGCCCTGATCCCTCCGAGGTCCTGGGGGGTGTCTGAGGGCGCTCTCGGAGACCTCCGCCCCTCAGCTCCGGCCGAGAAAGGCTCCCACCCCCTGGGCCAGGAAAGTGGGGAGGGGATCAACACGTGGAATGGAAGGAAGATGCGGGTTGGAAGGAAAGGAGCGGGGAGTGCAAGGAGGCAGCAATTGGGGTCGGGGGTGGGGGGAGAGGGAGGCAGAAGGGGAGGGAGGTAACTGTGGGAAAAGGAGGGGTGATGGGGAGAGGGAAGGCAGAAGGAGGGTGGGAAGGTGACAGTGGTGGGAGAGGGAGCATGGTAAAAGCAGGCTGCGGGGGACAGAAATCCTTCCCATCACATTCCACCCAAACAGTCTCCACCGCCTAGCCCCCTCCTCCTCCCATCCCCACCCAGATTATATCCAGGATAGTACCTGCAATTACTATAGGGAGCGGGTTACAAGAGCTACTCAGGACTGGGCTCTGAGTCCCCACGTCCTCCACTGTTGGAAGGGACAGACCAGTGACTGTGAAGCACCCAGACCTGTATCTGGAATGTAGCAGGGGCTCAGAATACGGCAGCCATTGTCAAGTTTAACAGATGGTTAGGGTGCCAGCCTCCAAGTGCTGGTGGTTCTTCAGGAGACCACCCCTGGGTGCTGGTGAGAACGGGGGCTCCCAGCTGGAAGACCTGGGCCTCACTCCAGGTTTGTTCCAAGCTCACCGCTCCCTACATCCCTCAGCCCCCATTTACACCCTGGGGAACCTTGCACAAGTAACTTACCCTCTCTGAGGCCGGTTACTTATCTGGGACCAGACAGGCCAGAGTTGTTCTTACCTCAGAGGTGTGTGTGAGGAGTTGAGAAGAGCGTGTCAATGACAGAGTTGCAAACTACTGACTGCTTGCTTGACACAGGCAAGTTTTGTGAGATGGCGGGCAGAGTGTGGCACTGGGAACAGGACGGTCTGATTCTAATCCTGGGCTTACTGCTCACTGCTGGGTGAATTTCCTCAGGTTCATTTCTTCTTCCCAGCAGCCCTCTGAGCAGCTGTTACTCCTCCCTGCTCTCCTGCCTTCCACCCTCATCTCTCCACAGTCCATTCTCCCCACAGTAGTCAGAAGGAACCTTCTAGAAACTAAGTCAAATCCTGCAGCTGAATCCCACTCAGAGCCTCCGTGGCTGCACCTCACCCAGAGCACACTACAAAGTCCTACAAGGACAAGCACGATCTGCCCCTCCCACCTTTACCTCCCTGCCCTCGTGTCCCCCACTCTGTTTCAGCCTCGCTTATCTCTTGTTCTTCCACAAGGGCGCCAAACTCACTCCCACCTCCGGCCTCTGCACTTGTTCTCTCTGCCTGGAATGCTCTTCTCTCTGAGACTTGAATAGCTAGCTCTTTCCATCACATCCCTCGTCCCTGTCTCCGCTCAACTGTCACCTCCTCAGAGACGCTCTCCCTGACCACCTGGTCAAAAGCAGTCACATCATCCTCTCTATTGCCTTAATCTGTTTTCTTGCTTTTTTTTTCTTGACAGTACATAACATTTCCTGCTATCATATGAAAGATTCATTTATTTGCCTGTTTAATGTCCGCTGTCAAGGCAGCTGGATGACTCTCATGTGGCCTCGGTGGATTTAGAACACCAAAAGGGAAGAGGAGTTTCCTGATCCTCTTGTTTATTTATCTAGCTAGTCCGCTGGCGAAGCCAACAATCCCAAAAAGGCCACAGAACAGGCCTGGAGGCTTTTCTCCAAATTTGGGGGGTGGCCCATGGAGCAGCCTTTTGGCAGTGGGGTTCACAACTCAGCTCGGCCAATACTAACCTGTGTGACCCTGGATAGTCTGCCCCACCTCCCTGAGCCGCAGTGCCTCATGGGTGGAATGGGTCGGAGTGAGTAGTAATGACCTAATCCAGGTGGCACACCTATCAGAGTACCTGACACACAGTGAGAATAAGTGGACATTAACCTGCGTCAGCGTTTATTCCAGTTCAGTCTCTCATTTAATGTGCCATCAGGGCTTGGTCTCAATTTTCCCATCTAAAAAATGGGAAGAACAGTTCCTCCCTTGCATGGCTTTTGTGAGGACTGAATTATATGACGAGAGGATGAAATTACCTAGTGTGGGGCCTGGCACACAGTAGATGCTCAATAAATGTTAGCTCCTCTTCCATGGCTTGTGTGCAGACCAGGGTCCCAAACATGTCCCTCTTCCCCCCTCAACCCAGGGGCAAAATCCCCCCTCCTGGCTGCACCCCAGGGAAAGAGACCAGCTGCCCAAATATTAACGAGGAAAGAATGTTGTGGAGCCCCTGTCTTCTCCCTTGCTAGCAGAACCCAATTTTGTTCAGGAGCTTAGGAGAGTGGAGCCTAGGAGGGTGGTCCCACCCCCTTCCCAGGAAATGAGCCACCATTGGCTGAGCCAGCGAGGGACATCCCTCTTTGTGAAGGTTTGGTCCAGGGGTGGCCACAGCAGGGCCTTCTGGGAGATTTTCCTCTCTGTATGTGCTTCTTCTTTGGGTGCTGTTGTGTGAGGACGACATATTGGTCGTGTTATGAAGGAAGGCAAGGAAAATTGCACAGGCCCCAACTAGAGCTGCAGAATACCTCTTGGGAACCACCTCTAGCCTTCTTGTTTAATGATATAATCAAGTAAATATAGCATGAGTCAGATTTTTCTCTTACATTCAGGCAAAAACATTCCTAAGATGACCTTCCAGTTATGGCTGTGGTGAAGACTACATGAAATAATAACATCCAAAGTGCCTCACACAGCACTGGCCCATAGTCAGCGCTCAAAATGTCCCTTCATTATTATTTTTGCCTTTTTTTTTTTTTTTTTTTACAGCTCATGCTTTCTGCATTTATAAGGCTAGTAGGGCATCCAGCTCTCTGACTACAGCCTCTTGCAGGAACAGGTAAGCTCTGGAAAGAAGCAGGGACTCTAAACTCCCGTGACCGATGAGGACTGACAGGGCCCTGCTGAGACTAGCCCTCCAGACTATCCCTCCAGCCCATGGTGAAAGGGCTGGAATATGCCAGGGCTTGAGAGCTAAATTCAAATCCCAACATCACCACTCCTTTGCCACATGGCCCTAAGCAAGTTGCTTCACCTTATCTGTGTAATGGGCACGTTGCTGGTGGTGGCGATGGCAGGGAGTCACCCAGCCTGCTTCCAACCCTGGCATCTACGCCTTCATCTGGGAAATGAAACCCACATGTCAGGGGGACTCTTAGGAAATTCCCTCTTGTGTTCAGCTGTGCTGGGGGCTGCCACCTAGTAACAACAATTCTGAGGGAGTTTCAGCGTGTCCAGATATCCAGTAGAATCATCTGGGCGACTCCAATCCCGCTGAGCCTCCGCTGTCTTATCTGGCTGTGGTAGGGTCATGAGCATAAGGTCAAGACCCAATTCCTTCAGAAAATGGAGAGATTCGACTGGGAAAGGCCAGCCCTTTCCAACTCATACCCCTACCTTCTCTTTTCCAGGAACCAGCTCTGGTTCATGTCTGTATCCTAAAGGCCACAAACAAACTGCATCTGGAAAGGAAAATATTATGCGTGTTGCCTTCTTCAAAGCCGAAAACCAGCCCCATCAGGGAGGAGCAGTTTTCAATCTTTTTCTAATTAAGGCTCTAACTTGCGTTGGTAACTTAGGTCATTTGAAACACTTTTTCACATGAACCCATCCTATCTGCACAAGCCCCTACAAAATGGGTACTACAGTTATTCCCAGATTTGCAGATGGTGAAGCCAAGGCTCAGTAACTCGCCCAAAGTCACACAGTACTTCCTCCAATAGGCTAAAGCACATGCTAGTTTCTCCCATAAATAGGCTAAAGCACATGCTAGTTTCTCCCATAAATAGGTTAAAGCACATGCTAGTTTCTCCCATTCTGGCGTAAACTCACCCTAGGCTTTCCCAGCTCCACACCTGCACTCATGCTGTTTACCTGCCTGGAAGCCCCCACCCCTTCTTCCTTTTGGTTTATCCAAAACTGTTATGAAAAAGTGTGCTAGTCCAGTTCCTCTGAGACAGCCAAGATGAGGTGAAACGTATGAAAATGTATTTGGGGAAATGCCGGGAGGAAAATGAAGAGGGGGCCAGAAGAGGCTGGGAGAAAGGGAAGGAAAGGGAGGGAGGGAGGAAGGAAGGAAAAGAAAGATGGAAGGAAGGAAGGAAGGAAGGAAGGAAGGAAGGAAGGAAGGAAGGAAGGAAGGAAGGGAGGAAAGGGAGGGAGGGACGGAGGGAGGGAGGGACGGAGGGAGGGAAGGTTGGTCGATTGGGTGTAGACTGCGGTGCAGTTCTAAGAAAGTTCAGCACGGCTGACAGGAAGTCCTCAAGCCTCTGGGGAACCCTGTGTCTCCCAGGAATGGGCCTGCCTCAGAATCCCTGCCTCCCTCCATGGTTAACTGGGAGTAGACCCTGGGAAGTTCTGCATCCTGAGGACTAAATAAGACAGCATATGAAAAGATCTGTTCCATATTTGGTGCCTAATGATAAAATCTATTGTTACCTTGTACCTTCATAGGCCTTCTCCAGGGCTTTCTAGTTGGGCAATTGGATACAAATCAGAGTGATACGGCTTCCCCTTATCGCATCCCTTTCCCAGTCTGGATGAGATGCAAGCTCTGTACCAGTCAGGGCCAGCTTCATGGATGTGCAACCTGGGCACTAGCACAGGGCCCCATGCCCAGAAAGGCCCCACACTTGGTTTAATGCCCTGCTCTCATCATCTTGAAATTCTTAATAATTTTTTACTTACTTTTATTTTTTTAAAACTTTATTAGGGAACAGTGTATTTTTCCAGGACCCATCAGCTCCAAGTCAAGTCATTGTTTTCAATCTAGTTGTGGAGGGTGCATCTCACTGGCCCATGTGGGGATTGAACTGGCAACCCTGGTGTTATGAGCACTGTGCTCTAACCAGCTGAGCCAACCGACCGCCCTTAATAATTTTTAAACAAAGTGCCCCACATTTTTATTTTACATTGAGCCCCACAAATTATATAACTGATCCTGATACCAGTATTATCTTCATTTTATAGGTGAGGAAACTGAAGCTCAGAGAGGGAAATTACATAGCCCAAGGTCACACAGCAAGAAAGGGGTGGAGTCAGGAATCTAATTCTGATTCCAAGGTCCAAGTTCATAAGAGCTACATGTACCTGGACAATTCCTCCTGTTTGGGTAGCACGCTACAGTTGACCAAGTCCTGCCTTACACTCCAGTGCATATAATTTGACTCTCACAAACTTTAGAAGAGATAGTTGACACTGGCATTAGGCAGCATTCTTGAAGGCCAAGCAGCAGAAAGGAACCCTGGCTAATTTAAGGAAAAAAGGAAAAAAAAGGGGGGATGGGATATTAGGAGAAGGTGAGCAGCTGGAACTTGGAAAGCACAATAAAAGATCAACTCCAGGGAATGAGACACAGGAGCCAGAGGTACAGGACGCAGGAACCAAAGGGTGGGGCTTTCAGGGCACCAACTCTCCCCCATCTCAGCATTAGTTCCCTGGTTCTTCCAAAGAAGAATCTGGTTGGCTGAGTTTGGATCATGTGCCCACTCACTGACCTGGATGGACAGGTAGAAAGGGTGGAAACAGGGTGGAAAGGGTGGATCCCCAAAGGAGGACCAGAAAGTGGGGTGGGAAGGTTGGAAGTGGGGAGGGATGACTGCAAACCCATTTTACAGATGAGGAAAGGGAAGCCCAGAGAGGGACTGGGATCAGCAAGGCACAGAGTCCAGGGATGGTAGAGTCTGGGCTCCAATCAGAGGCCCCAGCTGCCTTTCCCCTCCTGGGGCTCCAGGCTGGCAGGGGAACAAGACGGCACTGTGCTCCTGGCAGGAATGAATGGCTGGCTCCAGGGGTTGCCTCTGGACCCAGATGAGACCGCCCCAAGGCACAGGAAACCGCCTCAGACTGACTCTTATTCAGGGGTCCAGGCCGCCTCTTCTCCCTCCGCTTGCAGTAAACAGACCCTCCCTTCAAATCTAGCCCACCCCTTAGCTCCAGCCCTAGGTTTTTAAAGAGAAGTGTGTGGGGCGGGAGGGGTGGGGGGGCCGCCAGTGGCAGGGGGAGACTATTTTTCCAATGCGTGAAATACTTGTATAGACCAAATAAAACATGTCCAGATTGGAGGCAGGCTGAGGATGGCTAGTTTGTAACTCTTGGAATGCTCCTTTCTGCACTGGAAAATCAAGGCCCTATTTACCTATGCAGATATCACTAAGGTTGCAAATGTCCTCACTTTGATTTTGGTTATGCAAAGGGAAAGCAGCCTTTTATATTCTCCAGAGAGATCATCTAGTGCAATGATTAGGAGCAAGGGATACTCTGGGGCCAGAGGATCTGGGTTCAAATCCCGGCTCTGCCCTTACATTGTGGCCTCAGGTGAGTCACTTACCCTCTCAAGGGCCTCAGTTTCCCTTGGTGGGACTCATGTAACCCGTGTCTGGCATATAGTAAATACAACCAAAGGCCCCATTACTGTCCTCTGTCCATAGTCTGATCTTGTCATGAGTTTCATGTGGCAAGAAATACACAACCTTAAGCCGGGCAAACAATGTTAACTGTTTGTTTAGGGAAGACCGCCTTCATGTAGGTGCTTCAGGGACAAGTGTGGTTGTCTCGTCCCCCTCCCTCCCCTCTTCCCCATCTTGGTCACAGGGGAACTGAGCTCACGGAGAAAGGGTGAGGTGCGGAAGTGTCACTTCGTGAGTGCTCCCTCTGCAATGAGCCGTGCAGGTTCCTGAGCACCTGGAATCACCCCAGGCGGGAGGAATCATGACTCCCTTAACCGATGCTGGGGAACTTGCAAGCCATGGAAGCGGCATGAGACTCAAGGACGTCCGACTCAGAAGCCTAACTTTTCTCTGTTCCTATCAACTGTGTGTCCCCATTCTCAGTGATGGGACACGATTCCGAAGCTCCTATGCTCCCGAAAGGAAAACCTCTCTCTCTACCTTATTGACAAGTGCTCTCTATGAGAGCCATTCGTCTATAAGTAAGAGTTGAGATGTTTAGCATTGCTAGTGATAAGAACTCAACTCAAATCGGTTTAAGCCAATAATAATAAGATATAATAATAATAATAATAATTTATTGGTGCAAGCAGGGAAAGTGCAGGGGTGGTATCCTGGCTTCAAGGACTGGGGGGAAAGCAGCTTCAGGTACAACAGGATCCAGGAACTCCAAGGCTGTTGTCAGGATTTGTTTCATTCCGTCGCTCAGCTCTACTTCCCTCTGTCGGCTTCACTCTCAGGCAGCCTCACCCTGTGTTGTGTAAGATGGCTTTTAACAGCCTTGACATTCTGCCAGCTCATCAACCCCAGGGAAAGGAGTCTCTTTGTCAGTAGTCTTAGTGAAAGTCTGGGACTGACTCAATTTGGCCTAATCTAAATCAGACGCTAATCCCTTTACTAATCCCTGGAGCCATGGGGGATGCTTATATTGGTCAGGCTTGGATTTCCTGCCCAATTCCGGAGGCGGGGATGGAGAATGGGTGAGTTGCATTGATGGCCTTCCTTGACCCAAGCCCTTTGCAATGTGACTTTATTCCACATGCTCTGAATCTGCGTTGACCGTGAGACTTGCTCTGGCCAATGCAATGCAAGGAAGGGATGCTATACCTGTTCTCAGCATAGGCCTCAAGAGTCCTTGCCATTTATGCTCCCTCTCTTAGGGCCCTGCAGAGCCACCATGCGAACAAGATGGGGCCGGTCTGCTGGAGGATGAGAAGCCTCATGAAACACAGCCCAGCCCCCCAGCAGAGACCACCCTACACCAGCCAACAGCCAGCTGGTCTCCCAAAATGTGAGCGTGTCCAGCCAAGATCAGCAGAGCCGTCTACCCAACTCACAGCTGACAGCAGGTGCATGAGACCAGCTGAGACCACAACTGGCCAGTGGGTCTAGTGACTTGGAAGCAATAATCAGTATTTATTATTTTAAGCCACTGAGTTTTGGGACAATTTGTTATGTACTAAAAAGCTGACAGATACAGGGGTCAGTCCACCAGAATATGGCATTTAGAACCCCACTGGATAACCCAGAATAATCTCATCTCAAAATCCTTCATGTAATCAAACCTGCAAAGATTTTTACCATATATAGGAACATTCACAGATTCTAGGAATTAGGATCTGATATCTTGGAGGCCCACTACACTAGCTGTGTGACCTAGGGCAAGTGTCTAAACCTCACTGTGCCTCACTTTCCTTACTGTAAAATGACAGGAGCCTCTTCACTGGGCTATTATGAGGATTAAATAAATTAATCACATAAAACACTTAAAAGGGTAACCAGCACATGATCAGAGTATTTTTAATAATACTCTTGGGCTATGACTAAAATCCTCACAAGGACAGTTCCCTTCTTTGTCCTATTCACCACTATTTTCCCAGCACCTGCCATGGGGACTTACACATAGTAGGTACTCAGTAAATACCGGGGGTGCCCAAAGAAATGTATACACATGACTTGTATTCATCTTTTATTATTGGTATATATTGAGTATTACAATTTTAATACAGTGTTTTCCTTTCTTAAAATGTGTATACGTTTTTATTTTCTTGGTCCCCTCTCTATATAATGTACACATGCCATTGGCTGGCTTTCAGGAAGTTGTTTCTCCTCTCTGTGCCTCAGTTTCCTCCTGCCTCTGTGAAGAGCTGCTGGGGGGAAAGTACATTTATTTCTCTGTCTGGAAGGGCGCATCCCTTCATGGGGAAAAGGGTTCAGGGATCAGGGGCCGGCCACAGCTGCTTTCTCTCTGAGTCACCAGATTTCTCAACCTGAGGCCAAATATCTGAATATTATGAGCAAGGCGGTTTAAGATAAGATGGGGAAAGCACTGATTTGGCCAAAGCAAGTGCAGCCAAAGTACTGGGGCTGGACTTCCCTGGAACTTTTCAGCAGCATGACTTAGCTTAGCACCTGCCAGGAAGTGGGTTGGCTCAGATGCCTGGCTTTGGCATTGAGAGCCTGCTTTGGCTATTCACAGAGCCAGCCTCTAGTCAAACCCTTGGGGCTCCAGGGGAGAAGCCGAGGCCCCCAAAGAGTGAAGACCATGTCCAAAGTCTTACTATGTGACGGCTGCTGACGAGACTGAGACCCAGGAGTCCAAACTCCCAGCCCAGCACCTGCAGGGAGAGGGAAGGCGTGCAGCAAGCTGCAGGCAGGGGGTGCAGCATGTGCAAATGTCCAGGGGTGAGAGACGGAATACAACCTCAAAAAACTAGGGTGAATGAGAGAAAGGGAGTTACGTGCCCAGGACTCTGGACTCAATTCTGAGGTGAAAGGGAACCCCTGATGGTTTTAGGAGGAGGAGCAACAGGAACTGAGAGTCTTTTTCCGAGTGAGGTCCATAGACCATCAGCATCAGACTCACCTACAGTGGGGGCCAGGAGGGCATGGTCAAAATGCAGATTCCTGGGGTCCACCATAGATGAGTTCTCCATTTCAACAGGCACCCTCCCCCAATCCCCGCCCGCCGAGGTGATTCTGAGGCACACCTTGTTTTAGCCAGTACAGAGATGATTCCATATACAAGGTCTAGAGCCAGCTAAACCTGGTTTCCAATCCCAGCTACGCTTCCACTAGGCACCACCACCTATTGCCCTGGGTGGTGGGGCTGAAGGAGATGGGACCTTGAGGGCAGGCAGGGAGGACCAAGATGGTGCCTTTGGAGAAGCTGTGAGGTCAGCCAAGCCTGGAACCCCACTGCCAGGAGCCTCCCAAAACTCTCTCCAAGACCTTCAGGCTAAATATTTATGCTGTAAATGCTCATTTTCTTCCTGCGTGGGCAGATGAAAGCTTAGAGATGGGTCCAGGAGATTTGGGGAGACAGAATCCAGGGCAAGGTGAAATGTCAAGGTCAGAGGTCAGAGGTCAGGAGAAAGTAGATGTGGGCCGGAAATAAAGCCTGTC
The DNA here is from genome assembly GCA_033961575.1 of Aselliscus stoliczkanus. Lineage (NCBI taxonomy): Eukaryota > Metazoa > Chordata > Mammalia > Chiroptera > Hipposideridae > Aselliscus > Aselliscus stoliczkanus. The sequence continues at coordinate 10,014,748 of CM066738.1, read as the reverse complement.
CCCTCAGCTCGATATCCCAAGCCTCCCAGCTCAGGATCCAGCTCAACACAGTCATCTCCTTCAGGGAGGCATGGAATCCAAATGTGGTTTTGTTTTCTTAAGAAACGTGGAATAAAATACTATGTTTCTTTTACCCAGTCTTGATCTTTTGAAGCATGGGAGTTGGAGGTGAGAGGACAATTAAATTTAAAAAAATCTTGCCCAGAGAAGAAACCACTTTTCTGGACCCAAAAATAGTTTGTTTTTACAGATGGTTGCTGTACAAACCCTGACTCTGAGCCGTTAAAGACTGTGGATTAATTAATGATGGAGAGGCCTCTGGGTGAGCCAAATAATCAAAGTCAAGGTCCCACAGTTTAAGCTGCAGTGACCTCAACCCTCCATCAAAAATGACTGGCCCCTGCTGATGGGTTCTTCTTCCAGCCAATGGAGAAGGATAAGGGCCTTCAAGTGCTATCAAACAGCTTTACTGCTGACTATCCTTTGAATATCAAAAGCGTGGCCTCTGACCCCTTGGCTGGGATGACCCCCAGAGCTTGCACATTTTGATGGAAGAATTGCATGGAGCCTCACGCCTGTTTTAGGGAGGAAATAGCATTCATTAAAGAAATACGTGCCTGTTAGCGATCACTTGAATGGTAAATGACATCACCAGGGCTGTGTGTGCATGCGTGTGTGCATGGGCACACGGGGCGCATGTGTTTGTATTTTCTTTCCCTTCTTTGTTCTCCCACCAAAGTGGAAAGTTTTGGGGAGGTATTTGAGCGATGTGAAAACAGAGAAAAGCTGCAATTCAGTCTGCTCTTCTCTCCTGTAGGATAAAAACGCGTTTGGGACGTTCCTAAACCGAAGCCAGTTCTTCTCAAGTTTTAAAGTGCTTCGGAAACACTGGAGTTCTTGTTCAGAAGCAGAGTCTGACCGAGTCAGTCTGGAGTGGGGCCTGAGACTCTGCTTTTGCAATACGTTCCCAGGCAACGCTGATGCTGCTGTTCTGGGGACCACATTTGGAGTGGCCAGGCCTTAGCACATGGCTGGACGCCTGAGGCCATTGTCAGAGGTGAGCCATGCATGCCCCTGCCTGTTGACCTTTGCAACTGGCACGCCCTCCCTCTCTCTGCTAAGCCTCCCCGGGAGCCCCTTGCCTTCTCAGAGGGCCCCTCCTCCTCCGACTTTGCTCAAGTTTCATGGACTCTCTGAGCTAGAAGGATCTTTGAAATAATCTTGTTTGACTTTCTTCAGAGTTCCCAGATGCTTTGGTGGCAAGAGCTAAAATCCTAGTTCCACCCAGCTGAAGTAAAAATAATAACAATAACAATAATAATAATAAACGAAAAATAAATGATTGGCTAGTGTAAGTGAAAATCCCAACATGTTTATTGAAGCAATGTTTGTGTAATAATCAAACACCAGACACAATCTACAAGTCAACTAGGAGGGACTGGCTAAGAACATGGTGGTTAGTTCATAGTCTGGAATGCTCTGCTGCAGTTAAAAAGGATGAGAAGGTCCGTCTATGTGGACCTGAAAAATCTCCAAGATTTATTATCAAGAGAGAAAGGCAAGCGCAGAATGATACATGCAACGTGATACCATTTATTTAAGAACACACACCCCCGCCGCCCCCAAAGCTCTGTATTTTCTATAAGTCTGTGTAAACTTGCATGGCTGCACAGAAGAAGGCAAGGTTCCTCAGCTGAGACACTATTGACACTTGGGGCAGGATAATTCTTTGTCGTGGGGGCTGTGGTAGAATGCTTTGTAGAATGTTTAGCAGCATCTCTGACTTCCACCTATCACAATAGATGCCGATAGCACCACTCCCCACCCTCCCCGCCCTTGTGACAACCAAATGTTACCAGATATTGTCAAATGCACTCTGGGGGTGCAAAATCGTTCCCCCTACACACGCATTTTAGAATCACTGGAATAAGATCTGGAAACTCCCACTTTAAAGAGATAAGATCAGTTACTTCTGGGGGGATGGGAAGGGCTGGGATGGGAGGGAGGTTTTTCATTCATTACTAATTCATTCATTTGTCTATTTCATACATAATCATGAAGCACCTACTATGTGCCAGACACTGTGCTAGACACTATTGATGCTGCAGGGGAGAAAAATCAACGTCCCTGCTGTTGTGAATCTGACATTTTCGAGGGGGAGACAGACAAGAAACAAGTAAGACATCAATACATGAAATGGTGCTAAGTGCTAGATAAAAAAGTAAGGTAGGGCCAGCCGAGTGGCACGGTGGTTAAGAGCTGGCATGGGATGCCAGCGGCCCGAGTTCGGATCCCACATATGAGGGCCAGTGACACTGCCCTCTTAAAAAAAAAAAAAAAAAAGTAAGGTAGGGAAGAGCCTGAGGAGGGCTGGGGCAAGGGGGCGGCCTCACAACCTCAAGTAAAATGTTTTAATTTCTTCAGAGAAGAGTATATGCATGTGTTGAGTGGTTTTAAAACTCCCTGGAGATGGGGCAGGCTGAGCTGGTCCTAGCCCGGCTCCCTGCAGCTGAGAGAGGCTTCAAAAGGCTGTACTCAATGCTTGGGCAGCAGTTGGCGCTCACCCTTCCTTCTTTCCCCAAATCCCCTCAGTTTCAGACAATGAACTCCTTGACAGACACCCTCAGTGACACATCTGACAGCTGGCAGGCTGGCCACATGCACAGAGCCCTCATGACACACTCCGGAGGCACCCTCCCCTGCCTTTGTGGGCCCCTCTGGTCCGTTGTCAAGGATAATGGTAATTTCTCACACATCGCTGTAAAAATAATAATCATGGCTCTCGAGGCTCTGGATGTCTGGCCCCTGCTACCTCTCTAGCTTCATCTATTCCGAACACTTCTCCTCCCACCACTAGGACCCAGCCACACGGGCTTTCTTTCTGCTCCTTGGACATTCAAGCTGGGTCCTGCCTTGACCACTCACTCCACATCCCATGTTCTTTCTCTATTCGATAGAAGAAAAATGGCATCGGATCTAAAATGGGCTCTTTATTTCTGACCTCTGACTTCGGCGCTATTGTTACCTGTGTTCCCCACTCCCCTGGTGGAGGCAACTGAGAAGAGGTGCTGAGCAAGAGCTTTGGCCCTGGGAGTACGCAGCCCTGCTTGGAACCTGCTCCTCCCCCCACCAGCTGTTCAACGAGCCCCAGCTTTCCCACCCTTAAGGGAAGTGATGCTGTACCTGCCTGCTAGGCTTTTGGGGCTGCGTGATGGCCAGTGGATGTATCGTGGCTAGACTCTGGCGCCCAGTTATTCAGTCAAACCCGAGCACAGGTGGTGCTGCTGAGAGGGGTTTTATAGATGTGATTGGCACCTATAGTCCTGGCCATGTAAGGGAGATCATCTGATCACCTGGGTGGGCCTGGTCTAATCAGCTGAAAGGCCCTAAGGAAGAAGAAATGTGAGTGTCCAGTCTGCCCTTCCTAACAGTCCATCCTGCTGCTAGGATTTCAGACTTGCCTTACTGGACCCTGCTGTCATGGAAGCCAATTCCTTTTCTCTTCTCTCTCTGTCTCTCCCCGCTGGTTCCATGTCTCTGGTGGTACCTTAACTGATTCAGGGAGGATAAATAAGATTATGCTTAGAAAGACTGGCACACAGTAAGTGCTTTAGAAATACTGGCATGATTATGGTTGCTTGTTCTTCCCTCACCTAAGAGAGCAGGTCTCATCTTGAGGTCACTCTGAAACCAGCAGACATGGCTGAACAGGTGCTGTCATGGCAACCAGAGGTCTCAGGCTCAGCACCTCCACATCCCTTCCTGGCAGCAGGTTCCCTCTGAGTGTCAGTAACCTCCCCCTGCACAATGACAAAAACCTCCAGGTTGGCTGTGATTTGATGCCACCGTGACTATAAAACACCAGAGATATTTGGTTAAGCCTCATGTGCTTCTATGTGTGTTGATTTACTCACATGCTGTAGTAAAGGCACAAATGCACTGTGCTAGGCACTGTGGGCGATTATAAGCCACACAGAAGCCAGGGCATCACATGGCTGGTCTCTGAACAAAGACATACCCTCTCCCTGGAGGTCCTTGGACTTGAGAAAGCCAGGAGAGGATGACTCGAAGTCAGAATATGATGGCCCAGTAATTTTCCTCTAAGATCAGCGTTCTTAGGATTAAGTCTTATCCATCCATTCATCCAGCAAACATTTATTGAGGGCCTACTATGTGCCGGCACCGTGCAGATAAGAGACAGAGGGGGGACTAGACAGGTCTTTCTCTGCCTCCACCCTCCCTCATTCCTGCTCCCACCCTCCCCTTCTCAGGAAACCCCCTCTCTTGGGTGATCCAGGGACTAGGAGGAGCTCAAGGGGCAGCCATGGACCTTCCGTGGTGTCTCTCTGCAGAGGCCCTGGCCTCTCGCACCACGTGGAAAAAGTGAAAACCTGTGGTTTTCCTCCCAGGACTGAGGCCAGTGGGGCTCCTGGAGCAAAGCGGCTGGTGGTGAAAACATTTCCTCTGGGAGCATTCCTGCGGGCAGTGTGTGTGTGTGTGTGTGTGTGTGTGTGTGTGTGTATGTGGGGGGGGAGAAGGGGGACAGAAAGTAGGTATGTCATGAGGTGGGGGAGGGAGAGATAGAGACTGACAGAGACTCACAGACTGAGAGAAAATGAGAGACAGAGACAGACAAAGAAAGACACAAAAAGACAGACAGAAATAGAGATGGAGAAAGAGGCAACCGAGAAAGGGACACTGGGAGCTGAACAAGACCTGAGCCTCTGTGGATTGAGGCTGAGCAGCGGACCCTGTTCCTCCGGGTCTCAGACCTCCCCATACCCTCACTGCCCTGAGGACGAGTCCCACTTCCCCTCACCCCCGCCCTGCTATCCTCGCTGATCCCTCCCTGGCCCTCTGCCACCCCTCTCCCCTCACACTCCGGCTCCAGCAGCTCTCTGACCAGGCCACCGGCTCTCCCTGGCCTCCAGGCACTGCCCTCTGTCCGGAACCCCTTTTCCCCTCTTCTTCCCTCTGTTCACCCTAAAGGTCTCAGCCCAGACCCTGCCTTGCCCAGGAAGCCCAGCCTGAATCCTTCTCCAGTGACAGGTGCTTCCTCTGGGCTCCTGCAGCCCCCAGGCTTGCTCCCCGAACCCCAACACTGGCTTCTCTAGGTGGGAATCATCTGAAACCCCTCAGTTGACCAGCACCTCCAGAAAACAGGGCCCGTGTCATCTTGTCCCTTGCTGTGCCCCAGGACCAGGCACATAGCAGGTGTGAGGGAGCGGAGAGGTGAGTGGGATGGGGGTGCCTTTGGCTGGGATGCTCAGAGTGTGTGCGCATGAGAAAGACAGGGAGAGAAGTGGGAGAGAAAGACAACGTCAGAGACAGATAGATATCGTTCAACAAAACATCATTCAGAACCTACAGGGCTAGGGTGCCAAACAGTGCACACAAGGTCCATGCCCTCATGGAGAGTGGGCAGCCCTTCTCCTCACCCCTACGTGCCCTTCAGGTCACATGAAGGTGCTGGAGGGGCCCTGCGAGCTGGGCAGGCCCAGCAGAACCGTTTCCAGGCTGTGATTTGTGGGAAAGACACATGCTGCTTGCCCAGAGCTGACTGAGAACCCTGCTCCCCACCTCCCCACCCCAGAAGACCCTGGGTCCTGTGCCTCCAGGCACTGCCTGTCTTCCCCCCACCTTCTCCCTCCTTCTCCTCAAACACTTGCCCCAGGGACCCCCAGGCTGGCTGGCTTCAGGTAGGGGCAGGGGGCTATCCATCCCAGTCTCCTGTCTGTCCCAGGGGTGGCTGGGACCCTGTACTGTGGTGGAAAATTCCAGCAGGTAGAGCCAGCGGTGGGTTCCCATCCTGCCATGGTAAACAGGTCTACCTAACGATGTATCTGGAGACTCCCCGGTCCTCCAGGGAATGGATACCCCAGTCTGTTTAGCCTCTTGACTCTCCCCAGCAGAAAGAGATTCTAATCACAGTCCACCATGGCTGTGTACCAGCGTGTCCCAGGCAACTGTAATTCATAATTCATTTGAGTGTCTACCCTTGTGTGGTAGACACTCAAGGTGTCCCCATTTTACAGATTTGGAAACTGAGGCACAGAGAGGTTAAGTCCTTTGTCCAAGGTCACACAGTGGGTCAGCAGCAGGGCTGGGACTTGCACCCAGGAGGCCTGGCTGCAGAGTCATCTATGACCATCATCTCTGTGGAAAGTCAGCTGCATGGAGTGGGACGGCCCTCAGCAAAGTGTCCACAATGGCCATGAGAGGAGGAAGGGAGATGACAGGTCCCCGGCCCAATCCCTCCTTCCCTGGGAAACAGCTCTAACATGTTCTAACAGCTCCTGTGCCCCTGGCCATGTCACCACCCTGTTCGATTTGGCCCTCTCCTACTAGCCCACAGTTTTTCTGTAATTCCAGGAATTACAGTATTAGTTCGTGAAGCAGGAACTTGTTTGTCTGGTTCATGGCCGTGGCCTGGTGCCGGGCCCATGGTCAGTATTCAATAAATTTGGCCAAAGGCCTTTTAGATCAACTGTCAGTTGATGAGTCCACTGTGGCTCAGATGCAGACCCCACCTCTGGTTCTGTGACCCTAACAAACCACGTCCCCTCCCTGAGCCGCCTTCCCCTCACCTCTAAAATGGGCATTGTAAGGCTTGCCTCTTAGGTCTTACATGCATGAAACCCTTAAGGAATATCTGTTGAAAGAAAGAAAGGGAGGGAGGGAGGGAGAGAGGGAGGAAGGAAGGAAGGAAGGAAGGAAGGAAGGAAGGAAGGAAGGATGAAAGGAAGGAAGGAAAGAAGGAAGGAAAGAAAGGGGGAAAATCGGAACTGGAAGGGCCTTTAGAGTGCAGAGTTGTCATCTCAAAACACCCCAACATCCCAAGACAAGAGTCAGAAATGACTGAGTGGGCTGGGTGGGGGCTGTGGTCGCCACTATTCAACTCTAGTCCCCAACTGCCAGATCTTTTGATTTCTCAAGAAAAGCCAGAAATTACGAGAAGTTTCCCCACTTTTAAGTATTGGCAACTAATCTAAAACATTTAAACACATCTGTGGGCAGGATGTGGCTGCAGGCTATCAGTGTAAGAGCTTCTTGTGTCCTAGATAGGGAGACTGAGATGCAGGGAGGGTGTGCCACCAGCCCCAGGGGGATCAGAGAGCACAGAAAGTGGAGGGGAAATGGTGACCTTTCTACCCCAGCCGCAGCCCAGCTGCCCAAGCTCAGGGGACAAGCCAGGCCATGACCCCAAGGAAGGAGGCTCAGCTTTCTCCTCCCAGGCCTGGCTGTTCCAGGGTGAGACAGCGGCCATGATGTCTCTGCTCACCCCACCTGGACCCGGAAGTATCAGGTACTGAGAACCAGAGAATTATTCTCAGGCCCGTCTAGGAAACAAGAGCTGGGATGGGGTAGGGAGTGGGTGCGTTCCTTTCTCACTTCAGTGGCCTGGAGACCACTTCAGGGGAACTGGGCGAAGCTTGGACAGTGTTGGGTCTCGGTTCAATTCCTGTCTGGAGAAGCGCGCTCTGCCACTGAGGCTGGGCACCAACCTAGCACCTCCCTCAGAGACCCCGTTGAGTGGCTCCTATGTGCCAGGCCCATCTCAATGGAGCTCGCTTGACCCCCCACAACTTCCCCTGTCTCGATCCCCCTGCTCACTCTGGCCCAGTCACTATGGCTGCCCTGCTGTGCCTTCAATGCACCAGGCACCTTCCCACCTCAGGGCCTTTGCACTTGCTGTTTCCCCAATCTGGTACACTGCCCCGATTATCCATATGGCTCATGCCCTCACCTCCTTCAGGCCTCTGTTAAATGTGACCTTCCCATGGAGGTCCTCCCTGTCTGTTCACCGTGTTTCAAATTGCAAACAATTGCAATGTTCCCTGAACTCCATCTGGCTTTATTTCTCCCCACTGCACTTACCGAACATATTATATGTTACACTTGTTGATTTGTGTGGTAGTGTTTCCTGTTGCCTCTGCAACAAATCGCTACACCTTGGTAGCTTTGCACAGCACACACTTATTATCTTATAGTTCAAACTGGGTCTCACTAGGCTAAAATCAAGGGGTAGGGCTGAGTTCCCTCTTGAGAGTCAAAGAGCCTCTGTTTCCTGGCCTTTCCTGGCTTCTCCAGGCTGCCCGCATTCCTTGGCTCATGGCTCCCTTTATCTCCAAAGCCAGCGGCGGTGATTCGGTCTCTCTGGGCTGCACCCTGGCTCTGACTCTCCTACCTCCCTCTTGTTCTTATAAAGCCCCTTGTGATGACACTGGTCCCAAATCCAAGACCCTCTCCCAGCTCAAGGTCAGCTGTGTAGTTAGCATCGTTGATTCCTGCCTGCCATGTAACCTAGAGTAGTCACAGGTTCCAGGGTTAGGCGTGGACATGGAATGGCTTGGCGGGAGGGGGCATTGTTCCACCTAACACACACACACACACACACACACACACACACACACACACACTCACACTCACACACTCACACAAACACACAGCTTCGGGACGGCACAATCATTTTCCACCTGGTTTACTACTTTATGTCCAGTGCTGGCGCTTAGTGGGTGCTCAGTAAATATTCAGTGACTAGATGGGTGGACGGAGCAGAATGGGGTGGCTGAAGAAACAGGAAGCAGGAGAGGTGACTCAGACACCCCAGAACTCCCCCCACCGCCTCCCCCACACACACAGATGAGGAGACCTTGGCTCGGAGGGACCCGCCGTGCGGGGCGGGGGTGCTATGACTTAGCCCCTGGCCTTGCCTCATGAGGCAGAGCATTCCTGCACCGTTATCCTCTGCCCACGAAGAGAGGGTGGACATGGGTGGTTTCACTCCCTCATCACTGAGCTCAGCCCATTCTTGGAAGGAGCTGAGCTTCTCATTTCTCTGACAAGCCCTGGGCTGTGTGTGTGGGAGAAACACAGAGAGGGCCTCAAGTCTGGGTCAAAAATCGCATAATTCCGGCCCTGAACCTTCTCTCTGCACAGCCTCCCACAGCTCTCAAGAAATCCCCTCCCAACGCCATACCAGGCCGGTTGTGCACACAGCTGCCCAGGCCTGGCCTGCCAGTCTGGGGGCTGCAGCAGCACCCAGCATTAGTCACGTAGCAGTTGGAGATCTCTGCCCACTGCCCTGCGTGTCTTCCCAACTTCAAAGGAGACAGGCTCAGGCCCAGGTTTCCTCATGACTGAAAAATGTTCCACCCCAAAGGATATGAGTAAATGGCCTGCTGGAAAGGAAGCAGAAATAAATGGGTTTTCAGCATGGTGAGAGGTGCTCTGCCACGTAGGACAACCTGCAGATATCTTGGAAACAGATTGTTGTTGAATGAAAGAAGTGAGAACCAGAAGGAGAACTCGTCTGTAAATTTAAAATACTCAGGCATAAATTACATAATACTACTGATCTTGCAAAGACACACATATACCCAGGGACATATGTCATGGGCCTGGGCATCAAGGATGGAGGAAAAAAGAAAATAATCCAATGAAGCAAAACAAAACAATAGAGGTCCTTAACACAAACCAATGACAACCTGTTTAACTCAACAAACAAAAGGTGTCTGCTTCACTCTTGATTTAAAAGAAAAAGTTTAAACTATACTAAGATACCTGCTTACATCCAGTAGAGTGACAAAAAATCAAAAAGCTCATAACACACAGTGTTGGCAAGGTTGTGGGGAAACAGACACGTTCACACATTGTTGGTGAGAGAATAAACTGTACAACCTCTACAAAGTGCAATTGGATCATACGAGTTGAAAAGTAAAATGTACAAATCTGTCAAAATCTAGCACACACACTCACACACCACTCACACACTAAAGAGGAAAACAGTTACTACAGTATTGTTGCTATTGTCATAGCACAAACAAGCAAACAAAAAAACCTGGAAATAACCTGAAGTTCAGTAATAAGGGAATGACTAAATAAAACATGATTTAGCCACACAATGGAATACCATGCAGCTGTGAAAAAGGATGACACAGTTGTGCATGTCACAAATTAGGAAGATCAAGATATGCAAGTGAAAAAAAGCAAGATGCAAGGCATTGGGTGTATTTTGCTTCTATCTGTGTAAATAAAGAGTGTCTATGGTCGTGTGTATTTGCAGATGTACAGACTTTCTCTGGAAGAGTCCACAGGAAACTGGAGGCAAGGTGAACGGAGAAACCTGGGGTCAAGAATGGGGAAAAGATTTCATTTTCATTGCAGACATTTTTGTTCCATTTGAATTTTTTATCATTTACATTTTATTATCTTACCTATATTTTGAATGTAATTTTTTAAAAATAGAAAAAGCAATGCTCATTTATCACAGGATGTAAACAATGAAATCCAAACGATAGGAACCAATTGTCCCTAAGTTCTCTCCTGAAACCACTACTATTAATGGCTTTCCAGGTTGAATACATGACCTTCAATGTTGACATGCTTCTGTATTGTTTGAACTTGTAGCACAATGCATGACTTGAACTTAAACATAAAACATCTTTCTTTTTCAGTCAGAGATGAACAAGGGGGCTGCTGTAGTTGTAAATGTGAGTGAAGATGGTGACCTGCCCAGGACGTGGAGACAGGGGAATGGCTGGTTTCAGGAGACAAGTGTTGGGGCCAGGTACCCAGGCAGGTAGAGACCAGAGGGAGGATGGGCCTTGAGCTCCCATGTCCAAGTCCACATGGGGCTCATGTGTCTGTCCTGCTCAGGACAGGGCAGGGTGCAGGAAGCCGGACAGGGGAGACTGGGGTCACGGCAAGAAGCTCAGTGAGAGGGGTCCTGGGCACCAGGGGTGGGTTCAATGGTCCTGGGTATTGGGGGCTGGGACCCTTGAGATCAGAGCAAAATTAATGGATAAAGGGCTCCGCTTTAAGAGTTAAACTCCCGCTATACATGGAGTACTGGAGTCTGGATTCACTGCTGTGAAGTTCGGAGGGAGATGATGATGATGATGATGATACTAACAATAACAAGAATAATAATAACAGTGGTCATACTTTATAGCACTTATTGGAAGCCAAGTGCTTTACACATGTTAACTCATTTAATCCCCGACTACCACCCTCTAGAGATAGGTGTTGTTATCCCCATTTCATAGATAAGAAAACTAAGGCACAGGGAGGTAAAGTCACTTGCCCAAAGTCACACAGCTTATGTGAGATGGAGAAGGGCAGGGTGTACCACTGAGCGAAAAAGGAGGTCCCCTCACCCCAGAGTCCCAAAGCCAACCTTCCTCATTCCCTCTACTCCTGCCACCAGTGCATGGACAACTGCAACAAGAGGAAAAGAGACTGCCCATTTCCCCACATCCATGCCAGTAGTGGGTGTTATCGTGTTTGCCAACCTGGTGAGTGAGAGGAATACTTCCTTACAGCCCTAGGAAGGTCACAAACACTGAGAAGGAAGTTATGATTGGATCAGAGGATGTCATTGTTCTTAGGAAACACGCAACTGAGATATTTAGGGGGAAAGGAGCATCACACTGCAACGTATTCTCAAATGATTCGGGGAAGAAAAGATTTCTCCAGAAGAGAGAGAGATGGAATGATGAAACAAATGTAGCAAAATTGGTAAATCTGAGTAATGGGTGTTTTAGAGTTCATCATACTATTCTTGCAATTTTTATTTCAAAATTAAGTCCTTTCAAAAGTCCCCAGGATCCCACCATGGTGGGTAAGCCCTCCCATGGTATTAGTTCAGGCTGTGCTTTCCAGTTCCTCTTTGCTCTAGCCCCTGAAAATTTCCTTCAATTCCGTGAATTCAAGGGTACTTGCCACATTTTATCCAGAGCCCCTCGGCGTCCTGGCAGAAGGGGTTCCCGGCTCCCTAACCTGTCCCACCTTTCAGCCTCTCTACTCCATGGGCTCAGGAACAAGTCTCTCTCACTCATTCCTGTAGAATGGCCCCCTGACAATTATTTGTTGAATCACAAACAAGCCGTGGGTTACCAGCTGGGTTCAAATGTCAGCTCTCTACTCACTCATCTCTGGGAAAACCACTTCACTCCGCTCAGCCTCCCTTCTTCACCTGCACAGGATATTTCTATTTTTCAAAAAACCTTTTCTTTAAATAAAACACAGATACATACGACCACATAGCACAAGCATGTACTTAGGGATTTAGGATAAGGCAGCTAAACTTCCTGCTGACCACCTCTTGGTGAAGCAATAAAGCTTGGCCAGCTGTCCCACTCACAGTCTCTCTCCCTCCTTCCTTCCAAAAGTCACCCCTATCCTGACTTTTAAGGTCATTGCTTGTGTTTCTTTTTTTTTTTTTTTTTTTTTGAGGGCAGTGTCACTGGCCCTCATATGTGGGATCCAAACCGGGGCCGCTAGCGTCCCAAGCCAGCGCTTAACCACTGCGCCACTCCGCCAGCACCCCCCCTCTTTTTTTCAGCTGAACCATCCTGCCACCTGTTGGCAGCTCAGCTCGGGCACATGTGGGATCGAACCGGCGACCCTGTTGCTCAGAGCTTGCACTCTTGAGCGAGCTCTTACCAACTGAGCCACTCGGTGGGCCCTGCTGGTGTTTCTTTATAGTTGTATCACCTCTGTGTGTGTCCCCAGACACTATATTTTGTCTTGCCCATTTAAAACAAAACAAAACAAAACAAAAAACTTGATCTCTGTTAAGCTTTTCCATGTCTGTTTCCCCTCTCATCCCTTTCCTTTCCTCAGAGTTTATCTGTTGTGGAAGTTGGGCCGTCTGACCTGCAGACTTGCCTGTAGCTGGCTTGAGCTGATTGTCTACGCTGTGTCCTTGGCATTTCCTGCATAATGGTAGCCAGATCCAAAGCCTTGATCAGATATATACGCGAGGAACCAGGATATAAAAGGAGTGCCTGGCACGGGTGGGCAGCCCCCACATGCAGCAGCCCAGACCGTTTGGGGTGCCTACGTGGCCTGACCACAGCTCAGCCAGGCGAGACATCCAGTCTCAACAGTCACCCTGGCCTCTCTCCTGGATTCAGACTCGCCCCGCCCACCTCGGGAAAGTTCCAGGGCTGTGGCCGGCTTGTCCCAGTGGGAGCTGGCTGCAGAATGGCTTATAATTTTCTGTTCCTCTTCCCTAAAATTATTTCCCATCTGGAAATGGTTTCTAAACCCTGCCCAGGAAAGAGTTGGTGGTGCACGGAACATTTTCTATTAAAAACAAAAAAATAAGACCAACCATCAAAGGCCGAGTCTCTGAGCCGAGGCTCTGGAGGCCAGGCTGAGTGCCAGCTGCATACCCTGCCTTGAGGGGCTCCGCCAGGGAGGAGCAGAAATTGAGAGGGAGGATCAGGGCTTCGTTCCCAGGACCCATGTCCCACCCCGGGCATGGGCTCGGGATCTGGATGCAGGGCCTGGGAGGGCTTGGATGAGCTAGGGAGAAGGATTTGGCCTGGGGCTGAGTGGCTTGCCCAGCTGTGGGCTGTTGTAGGTCATAAAGGACATCGGATCACAGATAGGTGGTTTTCTCTACAAGGACTTTCTTGGGGGTGCTCTGAGCATCTTAAGGGGAAAAGCTCCCTTGCTGCTAGCATCTCCTTATCACCTCTCTAACTCCCTCTTGTGTCCCTTTTAATCAAAGCCTTAGCAGGCCTCTGCTTCCAGGCTGGGCTAGCAACAGTGCCTGGCAAGTATTCAGTGATGTTGTTTAGCTCGTATTGTATTTATTTTCATAATTTATTTGATTTGTGATCAGTGATACCGGTTTTCCATTTCTGCTGATGATATAGTATAGTTTCCTTTGTACAGAAACAGATTTAGTTAAAAAAAAAAAAAAAGGTGGGGAGTCCACGAACCAGAGCCAGCCGAGTGGCATGCTGGTTAAGAACTGGCTTGGGACGCCAGCTCTGAGCAGGAGGAACCCGGTTTGGACCCCACATATGAGGGCCAGTAACACTGCCCTCTACAGCTAAGATGGTGAACAACAGCTCCACCTGGAGCTGGGCTGCTGTGAGTCTCCGGGATGGCACAGCTGCAGCCCTTTCTGCAGTGGGCTGCCATAGGCTACAGTGAGTGGCTGGCAGCCAGCCTGAGCGACCCAGCAGCCGGTGTGAGCTGCCAAGAGCCGCTGTGAGCGGCCATCCAGAGGCCGGCGACCCATCTGCCTCACCCAAGAAGAGTGCAATGATGATACCAACATGGGCCAGTGAAGCAAAGTCCTCCACAACTAGACTGAATACAAAAGGCCAGCAACTTGTCTGTTCCCCTTCCCCGATTCCTTAACGCTGTTCCCCTCCCCCAATTTCCCAATAAAATCTTAAAAAAAAAAAAATGCTGGCTGGAGTTTGGGAGACTCAAGTTAAGAGGGCAGAGTCCAGAACCTGAGAGCCTGGACTTGAATCCTGGTTCTGACACGTGTGGGCTGTGTGATCTTGGGCAAATCACTTGCCCTCTCTGTGTTGGTTCTTTATCTGTTAAAAAAAAAAAGAATAATAGCACTCCCCTCATGCAATAATTTCTGAGGATTCGATAAGACAATGCTGGGAACCAGTTCACACAGTGCCAGGCACACGACAGACTCAGGAAATTCATTCCTTCAGCCAGAGCTTATCGAGCATCTCCCCTGAGTTCATGGTGCTTCCTTAAAAAGCTGCAAAATGGAGCTTCACAGAGCAGGTTCAAATCCCAGACTGCCACTTACTGGCTGTCTGGACAAGTTGCCTCACCTCTCTGAACCTCAGCTTCCCCACCTATAAAAGGAGAACATTGATAGTCTTTTGAGGTTCCTGCAGGAGGTGGAGGGACATTTTCTGGAACCCCACTGCACCCTGCATGTCTTGTGTCTGACCCCAGTGGTCTGCCCCTGCCTCTCAGTCTCAGCGAATTGAGTCCCACCATCTCTCTGCCTCATTCTGCTGTCCCTCCAGCTTTTTGATATCATTTTAGCCAAACTCAGCTGTTGAGGTGCCTTGAGCCACCCCACGGCCTTTGCACACACTGTCCCTTCAGTCTGAAATGTCCTCCTGCTTCAGCCTGAGTAACTGTTGTTCCTCCTTGAAAAATCAGATGAGCTCCCCCAACCCTGTCTCCTGAGGCTGGGTCAAGCTTCACATCTCTGGGCTCCCCCAGCCTCCCAGTTCTCTGACATTGTCTGATGCTCTGATATGGAGGGTCCGTGAACATTTTAAACAGGTTATTATGCTCTACTACAGTCCATCCTCTTCTGCACAAATGTCTGTCTGCCTCCCCTCCCCAAAGGGGACCATGCGATTGTGTAATACAATCATGGCATAGGATCCAACAGGCATGAGATCTGCTTCCAAACACCCAACATGCAATGTGGCCTCAGTTACCGCCTCTGAATAATGGGGCAATAACAGTACCTGCCTCATTCTGGTTGTTGAGATAGCTAAATGAGTTAACACATGTGGGAAGCCCCCGATACAGAGCCCAGGAGAGCACAAGAGCTCTGTGCGGGGCAGGAAAAAGGCACCTTCTAGTAGGATGGGGCCTCTCAGACCAGAGCCAGGGCTAGGGTGAGGCAAGTGAGGTGCCTGGCGTGCAAAATGTAAGGACATGCTCACTATCCTGGCGGGCAGACCCGGGTTCTGTGGGACAGAGGAGTCCCAGATCTCTGCTACCCCCTGCTGGCCACTCTGCAGAATGACAGCCCTTCCCTCTGCTCCCACCAGTTCCTGGCCCTCACCCCGCTAGCTGACCGAAGGAGGGCACCTCATCAGCTTAAGAGACCCAGGTCCAGCCTCTACCCTGTGGGGACCTCCTTTTCATCACCTAAACTGGGGTAGGAGAGCCTACCCCACAGCACGTAAACAGGAGGCACTCCTCAAACATTAATGGCCTTGCTGCAAGACCAGCATTTAATGAGGACCTACTATGGTGCCAAGGACTGAAGAAGCACTGAGTCATGAGCCCTCCTCTTCAGGGCTTAGGGAGTGGGGACGGGAGGACGAAGGCTGGGATAGTGACCAAAGTAAGGCACCATCCCTGCTGAGCACCTATTAGGCGCCACACACTGTTTCAAGCACTTGTGGATTAATGCATTTAATGCTCTCAGAACACAGTGAGGTGGGTATTGTTTTTATCCCTGTTAGGAAGCTGAGGCCCAGAGAGGTTAACTAGCCCATCCAATGTCACACAGCCTTGGTGGTGGGATCAGAACCCACAAAGTTCTAGTGTGAGGTTGGAGGTGTTGTGCAGATCATCCATCCATTTGTTAACAAATATTTCTTGAGCACCTACTATGTGCCAGGCACAGTGCTGGATGCTGGGGAGAGAGAGCACTGACCATACAGACACAGCCTCTGCCCCAAGGGAGCTGTTCACATGGAGGAAATGGGCAATAAGCAAGATAAATAAGTAAAATATGTGTCACTTGGTGGTTCTTGCTATATATCAAAAATAGAATGCAGGAGGAGAAGGAGGGCTGGAGTGTGTTTTGATTTTAAATAATGGGGTGGGGGCCTTGAGGGCCATTTAGGGACTTTGGCTTTCACTGTGAATTCTGAGCAGGGGAGGAACATGGGGGTGACAGACAGAGAGGGGCGGAAGACACTCCTTAGGTATTTGGGGAGGGTGGAACTTTGAGTTGGAGAAGGCTGCAAGGAAGCTCAGGAGTTGTTTCAGATGCATCCATTCTGAGTTGCCTGTTAGTGTGGATGTGGCGTTTGGATGTATCTGAATAAGACATCTCGCACTGACCTGGCACACCGTGAGCCATGGAGTAGCCGGCGATCGCTGCTGCCACTGCCGGTGGTGTTACTACATATAAGCTGGAGGAATCATTTCTGGTCTTGGATCCTCCGAGGGCTGCTGCAGTGCCTCATATTGCCCCCAGGTGGCGCCAGCGCCCAGCGGGTCGGCCAGAGGCTACCCGTGGGGAACTCAGGCCTCCAGGCAAGTATCTCGCCACTAGCCGCGTTTGGACAGGATCATTTTCTGTGGTCGGGGTTGTCCTATGCATTGTTGGTCGTTTAGCAACATATCTGGACTCTACTCACTTGATGTCAGCAGCGCACACACACACACACACACACACACACACACATACCCACCCCACAGTGTGAAAACCAACGTCTTCAGACATTGTTCAGCAATCCCTTGGAGGGAAAACCACCCCCGGGAGCAGTCAGAGCCACTGCCTTGGTGCCTGCTGAACCTCATTCATCTACTGAGCACCCACTGTGTGCTTCCGTCTGTGCTTGGCTGGGACTCACAGCCCAGAGGACTAGTACAAGCAGGGACCACACCCAGACAGGGCTGGCCCCCAGATGAAGGCCAAGCAGCCCTTCAGGGCAGTGGAACACCAAGGGTCAAGTTCATGCACCCTACATGGAGGAGGAGCCCTGAGTTCAACCCAGGTTTCGCCATTTATTAGCTGTGTGACCTTGGGCAAGTCACAGTGGCTCTCTGAGCCTCAGTTTCCCCATAGTAGAGTGAGATAGGAATGCATTTTGGAGCCAACTGTAGACTGGGGTCTAGGATCTAGCCACGGCAATGCCACTCTTCCCCTCCAGGAGCTCGCAGGCTTGGACGAAAGGCACGTGCAGTGTGGATGTTACACAGGCCAGGGCACATATACACCGCAACACTTCCGGAAGCTTCCCTGCCTACACTGTTTCCATATCATCACCTGACATACTATTTTACTCATTTCTCTGGTTTATCCCCAGGCTCCCAACTCGAGTGTGAGCTCCTCGGGGGACAGAGGTTTTGTTGAAGTTGTTCACCGCTGTATCTCCAGCGCCAGGACTCTCTGGTACACAGTAGGGGCTCCATTTGGTTGGATGAATACATTTCCTTTTTCCAGTTTTGTCCCCACAGAATCCATCCTCCACAAAGCAGCTTATGTCCCTTGGAACTCTCCTCACTCAGAGGTAAAGCCACAGGTTTCCCAAGGGCCTGCAGACCCTTGCATGACCTAGCTCCCCACCCCCGCCAATCTCACCTCCCTAACCTCATCTCCCCTTACTCTTCTCTCAGTCACGCCATGCCAGACAGCCTGAGTGCCTCGCAGTTCCTCATACACATCGGCCTGTTCCTGCCTCAGGACCTTTGCACTTGTTTCCTCTTCCTCCAGATATTGGCATGGCTCCTCCCTTCATCCAAATCTCTGTTCAAATATCATGGCCTCACAGAGGTCCCCTATCCCAAACATTCTCTACTCATTACCTGATTTTTCCCCAGCACATATCACTAGCAGAAAGGATCTTGTTGAAGTGTTACTGTGACTGTTGGTCTCGCACACACAACAGGCACACTACAGACAAACCCCTGCCCTCTTAGAGCTCACATTCCAGTGAGCTAGATGGTCAGAAAGGGCTTCTTTGAAGTGGTGACATTTGAATTGTGACTGGAAGGATGAGAAGGAACTGGTTGTGGGAGAAATCAAGGCAAGGTCTTCCCTGGCAGAGGGAAGAGCAAGTGTAAAGGTCCAGGGGTGCTCAACCCCCAGAGTCTGCCTTAGAACAGACCTCCCTGGGCAGGCCCTGCTCCCTGGAATAGTGGGTTCCCAGGCCATGCACAGCTGCGAGCTGACAGCCCTTGAGTCTTCAGGGAGTCATACGGTGTGGACAGGGGCTGGGCTAAACCTGGCCACACAAAAGCCCAGTGACAGCCAGATGGGATGGGCCTGGGACAGCCCAAGTGGGCGGCTCCCTCTTGTCAGCGCCCAGGAAGCTCTGGCTGGGAACAATGGACAGTGTGGAGCTTCCCAGGAGACTCAGGTTTCCCTGGGTGAGGGGGAGAAACACAGGCAGCCTGGTCACTTGGACACGCACGGCAGCTATGTAGGGACTTTGAGTGACGTTGGCCACGTCATCCCACTCTCTAAGCTTCAGGTCCCTCATCTCTAAAATGGGGTGAAAAAGAGGACTGAACTTGCGGGGATAGTGTGTGGCCATGTGGGAGAGCAGTGGGAACCAGGCATGATCCAGTAGGTGCATGATAGCAGTGGTATCAGCGGTAGTGGCCAGCCGTGTTGGTCAGCCGTGGTGGCCATCTATGGTGGTACTAACCATGAAGACCAGTAGGGGAGCATGGTTTAGGTTTCTGGTTCAGAGAGCCTGGGTTTGACTCAGACCTCCTACTTCCTAGCTGGGGGCAGTTGTGATCTCCCCACTCCATGCCTCAGTTTCCCCCCTGTAAGATAGGGATTATCAGAAATGTTACATGGGGAGGACTGTAAAGCCCTCAGCATGGGGTTTTGGCACTGTGGCTATGGAATGGTCCAGGGCTTCAGAGGGCAGCCTCCAAAGGTCAGGCAGGAAGTGTGAGGGCATGTTCCCCACAGGTCGATAATAGGAAGGGTTTCTGGAAAGTCCCCGCTAATAGCTAAGACAGCAGAGCAGGAACATGAAGAATGCATCTGGGGTCAGCCCGCTGGGTTAGAGTCCTCTGTACTAGCTGTGTATCCTTGGGCAAGTTACTAAACCTCTCTGTGCCTTGGCACCCTTTTCTGTTTTGAAACTGGGATACGATCATCTCTCCTAGGCCATGGGGTAGGTGTGTGGTCCTGATGAGAGAAGGTTCATACAAAGAATGGTTGACTGGCTGAGGGCTCAATCTGATCACACAAAACTGAGAAGGCATCGAGGTTCACCAGAGCTGGGAGGAATACGGGGATGTGAACAGGGTCTGGAAGGGCCAGGAGGTGTAGCAGGCACCCCCTGTGCTTATGTAGTCACAGCTACAAGTTCGGCCACCGGTTAGGGTGGGAGACCATATCTCAGCAGGGATCCTGAGGTGGAAAACAGCATGGCCACAGCAGCAGGTATCTTGAGAAGTCCTAGTAAAAAAGCCGGCTGGACCCCTGTAAGGGAGAGGGGACATGCCGAGATAAGGAGTGAGGACTTTGGCTGGGGCGGTAGGGAGCCATGGAAGGTTAGGAATCGAGGGCCAAGCTATCCTTGCCCACAAGAGATGGCACAGCCCTAGCTGTGGTCCACTACGTAGTTCACCCCCAGAACCCAGCCCGGAGCCTGCCACCCAGTAGGTGCTCAGGGAAATGGTTCTGAATGAAGAAATGGGTGAGTGAGAAACCAGCCACTGAAAGCTGGCCCTGAGCTTGCTTTTCTCCACCCACGTAACTCTAGGTGCCTTGAGAGACTGAGAAATGACTCGGGGAAAATTCAGTAGCTAATATTTGTAGAGCATCGACTGTGTGCTAGGTACTGGGAAGAGCCAAGAACTAAAGAGATCGAGTCCCTGCACTTGTGGAACTCACATTTCAGGGGCAGATATGGAACAGGTAAACAAATAAATATGATTCTTTTAGATAGTGTTCAGTGCTGTGGGGCAAATAAAACAAGAGCGTGAGACAGTGGTGAGGTGGGGGTCAAAGAAGGAGGCTTTGCAGGGAGTTGAAGGAACAAGCCATGCAAATAGCTGAAGGAGGGCAATGCCAGGCAGCGGGACCAGCACGGGTAAATGTCCTGAGGTGGGAATGAGCTCAGTGAGTTAGAGAAGTGGGGGGAGGCCCGAGTAGCTGGAGGAGGGGAAACGGGGAGAGAAGGCCTTGCAATGCCCCGTGTGGTGAGGAGACAGGGCTTTCTTCCAAGGGCAGTGGGCACCTCTGGAGGTATTGAGCAGGGGAGTGGCTTGATCTTATTTGCACTTTAAACATTCCTCATCAAAGAGCTTAACCATTATTATCACCCCCATTATACAGATGGGAAGACTGAGGCTCCAGAATTGTAATGATTTCTCTTAGGTCACACAGCTAAGAGGCAGAGCCAGGATTCAACCCCAACCTGGGTGTCTCCGGGGCCTGCAGAGCTGGAAGGGACTTGAAAGGTGCCTGCTGGACCCATCGCAGATCCCTGAGTCACCAGGTTGGGCCCAGAACTAACCTCTAGCAGCCAGGAGCCGCCCTGGGGCGGTGGCCCTCACAGGGTCTGTCCTTGGCATTGTGCCCCAGTGGCTGCTAAGTGCACCCACGCCCTTTCTCCTCCCCAGCAGTTCCGGCCTCTTTCACCTGGACTGAATGTCCCACCGGAGACTGCCTGACAAGCTGCCACCAGATCTGCCTACCTCCCTTTGCTGTGTGGCCTTGCACAAGCCCCCAGCCCTCTCTGGACCCACAATGCCCTTGTTATTTGGCCCAACCCCTAAGTTTGCAGTGCCCCCTCATCCTTTGTACCATGTGTAGTCCTGGCCAATTGCTGATACTGGGCCCAGGCGAGAGAACAGAAGGGCTAGACAGATAAATGCAGGCAGTGGGGAGCCCCCGTGGGCCCCACAAGCCCAGGCTCCTGTGGGTGGGGCAGAGGCCAAAGCTGCCTCATTAGAACCCCAGGGACCCAGGCCCCACCCAAACACGATGACCCAAGAAGGGGGAGACTCCAGCAGCAAAACTTGGCTTCTGTAAGAAAAAGAAAGGAAAAGAGGGAAGATGGGAGGGAGGGAAGGATTCTACAGCTGTCATCTCAATTAATCCTCATAACAGCCAATGATAATGATGATACCCATTTTGCAGATGAGAAAACTAAGACCTAGAGAGGAAAAGTCTTTGCTCAAAGTCCCCAAGCCAGGAAGCAGAAGAGCCAGGCTCCGATCCAGGCCCATCTCATTCCAGAGCCCCTTGGACAGGGCCAGGCAGCCTCTCAGATTCTAAACTTTCATTTTCCGCTCAAAAAAGGACAGCAGTCTGGACTGAGCCTAAGGGGCCAGCCAGATCTGGTTGTGAACCTTGGAGCAAGGTGGGCCTGGCAGAGCCCGGTGGCCTCCTTGGGGACAGTCCAGGACAGGAGAGTGACAAACTGAGGGTTGTCAGCCATCAGAACTGCCTCTCTGCTGGAGACTGCTCTGTCCCAGGGACCTACCCCACCCAGGATGAGCCCACTGTAACATACAAGTTATCTGGGGCCTGGGGGCCCATTTTACAGATGGAAAAACGGAGGCCCAGAATGTCCCTGTATCTAGCCCAAGGTCGCATAGAGAAAAAGCAGACACTGCTGGTGATACCCAGGGGACAGGAGTCTGGCTCATTTCCTCCCTCCATTGCCTATTCTAGCAATCCCTTCTTTGTACAGCCTCAGTTTCTCCCTCGCAGGATCTCTGGTGTAAAAAATCATAACATGCCCTCCTGACTCCATCTTCTTCCCATAAGTGCCCCATTTCTCTATTTGGGCCCACATCAAGTTTCTGGGGAGCACTGTCCACCCTCCCTGACCCACTTCTCCCCCCACCCCTCCACAGTGTCCTCCACTCTGCATGTCATTCTTGATGTCACAATCTTTGCTGCCAAGTTCAGCATTTCCACTGAGCTCCGTCTTTGAACCCCCACCCCACCCCCAGCCCCGTGCTTGATGACTCACTCGTTCTGCTGCTGTAAATGAATAAACCTCACATTCCTATTAGCATCCTGACCTCTCTCCTGGGCTCTGGGCCTGCATATCTAATGGCCTGCTTGGAACTTCCTAAAAGACATCTGGATTTCCCCAAATACTCATTCCTGCCCTGTCCCCACCTCCAACCTCCTTCCTTTGCTCCGTGTGATAACACCCAGTAGCTAAAGCTCCAAAGTTAGGCATTACCTTCGAATTCCTCCGTTTCCCTCACCACCACCTCCAAAACAGGTCCTCACTCCGTCCACTTCCGTCCCACTCCACTGCCACCACTCTGGTCCAAGCAACAGCCATTCTCACCTATGGCCTCCTTGCTGGCTTCTCTGCTGCCACATTTGCTCCTTGCAGCAGCCAGAGGGACCTTTTAGAAACATCAAAACATGTTACTCGCCTGCTGAAAACTTCCAGTGGCCTCTGGCTGCCCTTCCAAAAATTCCAGCGTTCCTCCAATGGCCTGCAAGGTCCCCCAGCTTTGCCTGCTCCCCTCCCCTTCAGCCACTTGGGCTTCCTTTCACTTTTCTCTAACAAGCTGAGCTCTTGCCTGCCTCAGGGCCTTTGCACTTCCTTTCCTCTCTTCCTGTAACTTTCTTCTATTCTTGTAACTGCCTCTTTTCTTGTAAAACCCAGCTGAATCACCACTTTCCTAGAATTGTCTTCTCTGACCATCCAGTAGAAGGAGCCCAACCCTGTGGCTTGTTCACTCTCAACCCCACCCCCTGCGCCTTCATAGCTCTTAGCTCATGAGGAACTCACATGTTTACTTGTTTATTGTCTATCTCCCCCGTCCCTTCTCCTCGGAATGGTGGTTCCATGAAGGCAAGGACATGTCTGTCTTCTTCACTGCTGTAGATGGAAACCAGGTATGCAGAACAGTGCATGGCACATTGTAGATGCTCAATAAATATCTGTTGGGTGGATAAATATGCAACTAGATACACGAGCCTAAACTTCACCTTGAATTATGCCACACTCCCTCTCAAGAACCTTCTTTGGCTCTCCACTGCCTGGAGAAAAGACCTCACATTCTTCTTTGGGCGCTCAAAGCTTTCTGAACTGGTCCCAAAAGGGTACTTACTGCCCTCTCAGAAGATAACCAAATCATTCACCCTGGACCATTAAGAAGAGGGTCAGGTAAGCTATTTTCCTCCCCTACCTGGCCACAAGCCATTTGAGAGCAGGGTCTCAGTATCTTAGTCTCAATAGCTAACCTCTGGTCAGCAATATCAGAGAGGTCTGATGAATAGATGTAAGAGTGAGTGAGTGAGTGAGTGAAAGTAGATTCACTGTGACCAAGAAGCCAGCAAAGGAGAAGGCACAGAAGCAGAAAGCTTCAGAGCTAGAGAGCTGAACTTTTCAAATTTAGAACTTAGGAGTCATTTCACTGTTTTCAGGTCATTGCTCCTGGTCAGGGTTTCCACTGTGTGTAAAGGTGGTGTTTGTGGCGGCAGGGAAATTTTGAAACCTACCAGAAATCAGTCCGGCAGTGTCTCTTGGGAGGGGATGCTTTGAATAAAGACCTGATTCTCCAGTTATAAGAGCTGTGCTATCAGCATCAGATTAGTAAAAGGACACTTTCATACAATCGCGAGGAAAGCCACAAAGTGAAGATTCTTGGGCTTTCTGGTCTTGCTGACGTATACACCGCTCACGCCCTTCCTGCCTCCAATCTCTCGGTTTGCAGGTGGGACTGAAAGGAGCTGTGATGCGGAAGTGGTTATGCGACCTTGGGTGGACCTGTCACCACTGAGTGGCATATGCTATTCTTATGGTTCTCCTAATTGGTCCCCATCTCTGGCTGGTTCACTGGGGAATACTCAGGGGCAGTTTTGTCAGGTTGACTGGGAGTGTTCAGTGCATCGCCTGCCAGAGACTGAGGACAGTGAGGCGGTGTGTGTGTGTGTGGGGGGGGGGGCGGGGCGGGGGATGCTATCTGGTTTTGAATGGACGAGTAAACATTTCTTGACTTGGTTACGTCTTCTTGCTTATTCCCAGTCTTGCTCTTTTTCCTTTTTTGCCTGAATCGGATTTGCCAGGAGTTATCTATTTCATGGTGCCTCCTTCCTCCCCTCCAAAGAATCCTTTTTTCTCCCTAATTTTATTTATCATTCTACCAATTTGTTTTTATTTCATTAATTGCAGAGTCAACTTTGAATGTCTTACTCCTTCTTTTTGAAAACTATATTTTTTATTTTCTTGAGTTAAATGCTTAATTCACTTACTTTCCATTGTTTTCACATTGCAAGTTTCTATGGCTCTAAATTTCCTCTGTCGGCAGCATTAGCTGCACCTCTGACGCTCTGGTGTGAACGGTCTTATTACTCTCTAGTCTATGTGGTCTAGATCATTTGCTGTCTCAGTTTCGATTTCCTCTGATGCTGGGGTTATTTAGAAGAGTGACTCTTCTTTTTCAAGAAGTTAAGAATCTGAGGTGTAACTTCTCAGAATAAATTCTGAGGATTTATTCTTAGTTATATTGAATTATGAAATGAGAGTGTCGCTTGGGAAAGCCTGTACCGTGAATCTTGACTTTGCCACTTACCAACTCTGATTAGACCACTTGACTTTGCCTCTCTGAGCCTGTTTCCCCATCTGTAAAGTGGGCACAACAAACAGTTTCTATGTCAGAGGGCCTTGTGGCCACTGAGTCAAAAGTGGAGCCAGGTTACTTGTCCTGAAGCCACCACTGCTTAGCAACTCACTGTCCCCACTTACGTTGCATGTTTATTGGGGTGGCTTTAGGGGCATTGAGCCACCCTTGACGGCCACTGACCATCACGATAAGCCCAGGCCTGACATGAAGTCCCTGGTGTATGAGAGATGCAAATGTTCCCTCCAAACTTGGTCCCCATAATGCTACAGGAGAGTGGTGGTGAGCTGCTCCCTCACAGCCAGGAGTAATGCTCATATTTACCATCACCTGCAGATTAGCTGCGAGCACAAACCGTTAAGGGTAATTTATGCCACTTGTGAAATGAATTCTGCTCACGGCTGGCAGAAAACTGCCCGGGGTGGTTTCCCGCCAGTTCCTTGGGAAAGCACAGCCCTGCCTCCGCCTCTCACCACCAAGCCAACCTCTCCTCGTTGACACCTCACCCTGTGCCCCTCAGCTCCCCACTACTACTAGGCTTAGCACCCACAGGCGCTGCCTGATTTCTTTCCAGGACGATGGTGGGTGGCTTGGTGAAGCAGCCAAATAAGAAAGAGGCCCCTGGTTTGTGGGGAGGCTGGGGGTGAGGAATAGCAGGGAGTGGGGTGGAAGTCTGCTAATTCTAAGAGGGCAGGGACCAGCAAAGAAGCTCTGTAGCTGGATTCCACTTCTCCAACCAGAACCCCACAGCCTGGGGGAGTCACCTCACTTCTCTGGGACTTCACTTCCCGAACAGTCAGATAACGGGAATTCGATACAACCTGGGGTGGAACGTATTGGGTTGTCGGAAAAGTCATGACACATGTTTGCAACAGATGGCACTAGTTCATTTTTGGAAGTACTAGAGTCATTCCCATCTATGTTATTGCTATGTCATTTGACAGCTGACAGTTCTGGCTTCATTCTAAAAAAAAAAAATTGAGCGATTTGGTTGAGTTTTGAAGATTTTACAGCAAGTTGAAGATGGAAGACCAAACTGTGCATTTTTGCCATATTTTACTGTTTTACTTCCATAAAGGGAAGAACACGCATCAAGCTTGTGAAAAGTGGCATAAGTTTACGGTGACAATGCTCTACAAGAATGTCAGTGCCAAAGATGGTTCACGAAATTCAGTGCTGGTGATTTTGATCTCAACAATGCTCCTTGGTCAGGAAAGCCCACCGAGGTTGATGGCGACAAAATAAAGGCATTGATCGAGTCCAACCCACGTTACACGACACGAGAGATTGCAGAAACATTAAACATCCATCATTCAAGCATTCATGACTACCTGAAGAAGCTGGGATACGTAAGCAAGCTCGATATTTGGGTTCCGCATGAACTTACAGAAGTTCATTTGACAGCGCGTATAAACATCTGCAATATGCTCACGTGAGGAAAATGATCCTTTTTTTTTTTTTTTCTTTGAGGGCAGTGTCACTGGCCCTCATATGTGGGATCCGAACTGGGGCCACTGGCTTCCCAAGCCAGCGCTTAACCACCGTGCCACTCGGCCGGCCCAAAATGATCCCTTTTTGAAGCGACTGATAACTGGTGATGAGAAGTGGATTATTTACAACAAGGTGGTGTGCAAACAGTTTTTTGCCTCAAATGACATCAAAAGCAGACATGCATCAGAGGAAGGTCATGCTCTCAGTGTGGTGGGATTTTAAAGGTGTCGTGTTTTTTAAGCTCCTACGAAGGAACCAATCAATCAATTCGAATGTGTACTGTTGGCAATTGGACAGTTTGTACGAATCCATCATCCAGAAACGTCCAGAGCTTGTTAATTGTAAAGGAGTTTGTGTTCCATCACGACAACGCGAGACCACACACAAGTTTGATCATCCGTCAAAAATTATTGGAGATTGGCTGGGATGTGTTGCCACACCCACCATACTCGCCTGACCCTGCGCCATCAGGAGTTTCGCTCTCTTCAAAACTCCTTGCGTGGTATAACGTTCAATTCAGATGAAGCTGTAAATAAACACCTGGTTCAGTTTTTCACAAATAAAGACAGGTTCTTCTATGAATGACGAATTATGAAGCTCACTGAAAGATGGCAAAAGATTATCGAACAAAACGGGCACTATATCATTGATTGATTTTTGTTCTTTATGTAAATAAATGGCCTTTGAAAAACATAGACAAAATACGTCATGACTTTTCCGACAACCCGATACTTCTGTACGGACAAACTGAAAAGCAAAGACGTCTGACAAGGCACCTTTTTCTCGTTCAACAAATATTTTAGCACCATCTATTGTCAGATACTGCTCTAGATGGTGAGGAGAGCTGAGCTTCTTGGCCTCAAGAAGTTTACAAGGTAGAGGGGGAAAGATAAAGCCTAAACCAGAGAACAGATACATGAACAAAAGGATCAATCTAATGATATGGGGTGGAAAAAAAAAATTCACAGGACTGGGAGGGTCAGCTGCTTAGACTGGGTGTTCCGGGCAGATGGCTAACATCTGAAATCAAAAGAGGGCTCCCAGCAGAGGGAGAAAGAAGGTAAAAAAAATCCTCTGAAGCTAGTGTCCCCAACGGTGGGCTTTAAATGTGGTCGAATTATGTCCATACTACCTTATATAAGACGTGCCAGGCTCAAATACAAAATTTAACCTTTTGTACTTTCAACTGAATTAGTTAGGCAAGAGCCTCACACAATTGTCCTGTAAAGGGCCAGATAGCAAACATTTTTGACTTTGGGGGCCACACCCAGTCTCTGTCACCACTACTCAATTCTGCCACTGTAATTTGAAGCAGCCATAAGTAACAGGTAAGCAAATGGGCATGGCTGGGTTCCAATAAAACTTTATTTACAAAGCCTGGCAGCTGGCTGGCCACAGTTTGCCAACCCTGAGTTAGGCTACAAAGGAACAGAAATATGAATGGAGAAGGAGGGTCACAGAACAAGGAAGGAGTCCGGGAAACATAAAACCAACAATGTGTACCGGCTGGTTTATCACCATGTAACGCAAACTAATAAGCAGCAGTGAGGGAAGAAAACAAACTGCCCAACAAGAGAACGAACAAGTCAGGCTCTGTCAACACAAAGAAAACGAAGTGGCTGTAAAGAATGACAGATTACACAGACACAGGGAAAAACAAACCTGTCGAGGGGAGAAAGGACAGGCCGCAGGACACACTGTGTGTTCTTGATCCAGGGACATGCAGAGTGGGGTGAGCGGAAGGGAGAGCTAGCTGGAGATTTAGGGTTATGCGGGGGCAGGAGGACATGACATTTTTGTGTTTGTCTTTCTGCCTGAACAGATCATCAAAAACAGAATAGAGGTAAAAGTTGGGTTTTATGTTTTTTTTAAAATTTATAAATTAATTCAACACATATTTTTAGAAGGCCTGTTATGTTAGGGGCTACCAAAGTTGAAAGTGGGGATAAATGGCAGTTCCTATTGGAAGGGGTTGTTGAGAAGTAGGGTTTTCTTATTATTTTTATTTTTAATTACAGTGAAATACATATCACATAAAATTTATCATCTTAACCATTTTTATATGTACAGTTCAGTACTAAGTATATTCATATTGTTGTGCAACCAATCTCCACAGCTTTTTCCTCATGCAAAAATAAAACTATTCATTAAAGAACTCCGCTCTGACAACCACCATTTCACACACTGTTTTCGACTGATTACTCTAAAAACCACATAAAAGTGGAATCATACAGTGTATTTGTCTTTTTTGTAACTGGCTTATTTCACTTAGTATAATGTTCTCAAGGTTCACCCATGTTGGAGCATGTATGAGAATGTCCTTCCTTGGGCCGGCCAAGAGATGCGGTGGTTACGTGCTGGCTTGGGAAGCCAGTGGCCCCGGTTCAGGTCCCACATATAAGGGCCAGTGACACTGCCCTCAAAAAAAAAAGAGAATGTCCTTCCTTTTTAAGGCTGAATAATATTCCATTCTATGGACCCCACTGTATTTATTCATTCAGCTGTCCATGGATACTTAGATTGCTTCCACTTTGGGCTACTGTAAATAATGCTGTTATGAAACACAGGTGTACAAATATCTCTTTGAGACTCTGCTTCCAATTCTTTGGGATGTTTACCCAAAGATGAAATTGCTGGATCACATGGTAGTTCTATTTTTAGGTTTTTGTTTTTGAAGAAATACTGTTTTCCATAGCATCTGTACCATTTCACATGCCTGCCTACAGTTTACAAGGGTTTACAAGTGTTTCAATTTCTCCACAGCCTCATCCACACTTGTGGGAGGCAAAACTGTTTAGAACTGAAATCTTGGCTGTACCCTGTCACTCCCTAACATCATACATACTATGAAGTGGGTTTTGTTTGTTTGTCTCTCTGTCTTCCCAACCAGAATGGAAAGGAAGGGTCCTATTTTGCTCACTGTTCAATCCCTAGTCCAGGACTTGCATGAATCCCTAGTCCAGGACTTGCATGAAGTATGACCTAAGGTCAAATATTTGCTGAATGAATGAAAGAATGAACCTTCTCAACGTGACAGATAAAGAATCAAACGAGGTAAGATCATGGATATAGAAAGAGCCAAACACACCCAACTTTGCATTCCACCTAGGCTCTGGTGCCCCTGATGAAGTCTCATTTCTCAGATCCCATATTCTCCTTTGGAAAAGGAGGGTAACAATACTTTCCACGTAAGATCATCGTGAAGAGTAAATGCCATGACATGTGTGAGTTTCCTAGTGCAACGCCTGACACATAATAGATGTTCAGTCAATGGAGGCCCTTTTATCATGGCGGCCTCACTATAAGCACTATATATGAATACAAGATACTCTTACTCTTAAAGCCTAATTCTTTAGAACAGCCGCCCTTTCATAGGAGAAATAAACTGGAACCAAGATATCTAGTTGGTGGCAAGATCACTGACATTTCTGTTGAAAGAATAGTCTTAATGGAACTGAAAACAAAATAATATCATAATACGAAAGATGCCATAAGATTTGTTTGCCTATCATTTAGGGATTCTTTTTTTTTTTAACACTATTTTTGGTGCCCTCTACAGCTAACAACAGCTCCACCTGGAGCTGGGCTGCGAGCCCCGGCGATGGTGTAGGCTGCAGCCCCTGCTGTAGTGGGCTGCCATAGGCTACAGTGAGTGGCCGGCAGCCAGCGTGAGTGGCCGACAGCCAGCGTGAGCTGCCAATAGCCCTGGTGAGCGACCATCCAGAGGCTGGCGACCGATCTGCCTCACCCAGGAAGAGCACAATGACGATACCAACATGGGCCAGTGAAGCAACATCCTCCACAACTAGACTGAAGAACCAAAAGACAGCTTGTCTGTTCCCCTTCCCCGATTCCCCACACTGTTCCCCTCCCCCAATTTCCAATAAAATCTTTAAAAAAATAAAAATAAAAACACTACAGAAATACAGTAATGTAAATACAAACCACGTAAGGCAGAATGAGACAAACAGCTCAGTGAAATGGAAGAACCTTGCTACAGAATTTAATGTATGAGACGTGCTTTTTCAAATAAATTATGTAATAAATACTGTTGGGACAATTAGCAGTTCATTCAGAAAAAAATAAATTTGCACCCTCCCCCTACCTCACATCATACCCAAAATTAAATGATATAAAGGGCATGGTCACTCAGAGATAGAGATAGAAAAAGGGTTAATTCATACTACCCGTTTGTAAAATTTTCCAGGGCGGAACCACCAAAGAAAGAGGCTGACAGTGCCGTCATGACATCAAGAATTTATTATGGGACTTGCATACAAGGCACATCTCATGTGGGGTCCAGAGGAAGTGGCTATCCTCCATGACACTGAAGTTACACAGAACAGGGCAGGGTGGCTCTAGGGGTGCTGGTGTGTACGTGCTTGCCCGGGCAGGGCCAGGCTCTGACCCAGGGGCCAGCACGCCTTAGGGTGCAGGGCAGTGGTCACCACATAGTCTCTGAGTGGCTTTCTGGGAAGCAATCTGGACTGGCCCAGGTCAGGCTCGGGGTTTGGCAGTGGTCACATCCCGGAACCATCTCTCCTCTTCACTGCCTTTTTGTAGGACAATTTGGTGTGTCCCATCAACATTCAAAATGAGCGAATCTTTTGCCCCAGCAGTTTCAGTTCTCAGACTCTCTCAAGTTGACCTACTTCTCTTTGTGCACATGGATTTACGTGCATCTGTGCACATACATGAAAAATAGAGTGAAAAACTGCAAACAAGCCCATGTCTATCAGGAGGGGAATAGCTAAGCAGATTACCCCCAGCCATACAATGGGTTACTACATGCAGCCATTCAAAGGAGTAAGACAGGTCCATTCATTCATTCACTCACTCACTCATTCATTCAATAAATATTTATTGAGCACCTACTATGTTACAGGACCAGTTCTTGGCACTAGGGGCAGGGCAGAGAAGAAAACAGTATCCACCTTCATGGGGGTTACATTTTAGCGGGGTTGACAGTCCATGAACAAAGAACCAATAAAAATATAATAGGGCCGGCCGAGGGGTGCATTGGTTAAGAGCTGGTTTGGGGATGCCAGCGGCCCCGGTTAGAATCCCACATATGAGGGCCAGTGACACTGCCCTCCACAGCTAACAACAGCTCCACCTGGAGCTGGGCTGTGCAAGCCCCGGTGACGGTGTAGGTTGCAGCCCCTGCTGCAGTGGGCTGCCATAGGCTACAGTGAGTGGCCGGCAGCCAGCGTGAGCTGCCAATAGCCACGGTGAGCAACCATCCAGAGGCCGGCAACCGATCTGCCTCATCCGAGAGGAGCACAATGACGATACCAACATGGGCCAGTGAAGCAACGTCCTCCACAACTAGACTGAAGAAAAGACAGCAACTTGTCTGTTCCCCTTCTCTGATTCCCCAACGCTGTTCCCCTCCCCCAATTCCCCAATTAAAATAAATAATAATAGGGGCCGAGTGGCGCTGTGGTTAAGCACTGGATTGGAAAGCCAGCGGCCCCGGTTTGGTCCCACATGTGAGGGCCAGTGACACTGCCCTCAAAAAAAAAAAAAATAATAATAGGATTCAAAGTAAGAAAACTTGTGAAGCAAAATAAGGGTGAGGGAGATGGCATTTTACACTGAGTGCCTGTGCAACACCTCTCTGCAGAGGTGATGTCTTTTTATTTGAAAAAGATCTTCAGTCATGAAGAAGAGGTCTCTGAGAAAAATTAAGATAAAAAACCAGAAGTAATTACAAGACAATTGATTGTATTTTTTTAAGTATACATATCTTTGTCTCCCTACACGTACATGTGGGTCTATAGGTATAGATGCCAACACCAGCCAAACTGCTAGCCTTAAAACTTTTTTCAGTAGGTGTGTAGTCACGTATTTTACAGTAAAAGTATTTATGAACTGCGTCTGAATGAAAACTCTTAAGAGCACATATGCAAAAAAGAAGAGCATTGATCTTGGGGTAAAAAATGGCCAGGTGTTCAAATCCTGGGTGCTTCCAAGGGCTAGTTTTGTGTCCTCAGGCAAAGAGTGGTCTTGTGGTTTTTATTCTAGGGTCTGGTGACATTTTTGGTTGTCACAACTGGGGAGGAGGGAGTGCTGTTACTGGCATCTAGAACAAGGAGGCCAAGGGTGCTGCCAAACATCCTACAGGGCACAGAAGACAGCAGCCCTCCCATTCCCTGTACAAAGAATTGTCCAGCTCCAGATGTCAACAGCTGACACTGAGAAACCCTACTCTAGTAAAATGGGGCAAGGTCCACCTCACAGGGCTGAAGACTAATTGTGTCCAATGTACTTAATCAGCACAGCCCCGCCCCGGAACAGAACAAGCCCTCAATACATGGGAGCTGCTATCTTTATGACTGGACTTCCCCAAATTGAAAAAAAAAAAAAAAAAAGTAACTTGAGCGGGGAGGAAGTGGTAGTACCAGGAATCAGCTCTGCTGAATTCTAAGTCTGGTGACTTACTAGAAGGGATACTTGCTCTTTTCCTGTTGTTTTTAAAGCAGGCGCAGCTCAAGGTGGCCCATGTGGGGACCGAACTGGCAACCTTGTTCAGAGCATGCATTCTAACCAACGGAGCCACCCGGCTGCCCTCATCTTTGCTTTTTAACTGCAATCCTGGTCTCCACAGGGTTTGTGTCTGCCAGTTAGAGATGGTGGACGAAAGCTTCCTCATTCCTCCTGGGTTTTGATTTCTTGTTTTAGTCTCTTCCTGTCACCAGTTCAGGAGCATTCCTGCTGGACTATCCTTGGTTCCTTGGATAGTCATCTATCTTTCTATGGTGGACATTTCCCTCCACCAGAGTGGGTTCAAGAACACACTTAGGTTTCTCTTGTTGGAAAACCAAAATCAAAACCCTCCGAGCCTCACACCCTTCCTCCAGCTACCAGCCTTCTCTGTGTACCCCTTCTCATGAAATTCAAAAGATGCCTGCACTCACTGTTGCTTCATTTGCTCCTTTCTTGGCCTGATCGTGTGGTCACCCCCCGTTGCTCCCCCCGCCCCACCACCACCACCACTAAGTTCAGCAAATGGCTCTCGCCACATGACCAGTTGCTAGTCATGGTTTCACCTTATCTGGCTTCTTTGCTGCGGACCTGTGGACCCCACCCTCGGACGTGCCTTCGCTTGACTTCCCTGGCCTAGCCACTCCTGTTTGCCTCCTACCACTCTTCCTGTCTGCCCTACTCACTCATCCTCTTCTCAGCTGTTATGAAACAGAGATCTGCGAGGCCTGGGCCAAGGCCATCTGCCCCCTTCTCCTCCCGCTCTAGGCCGCCTGCTCTGCTGTCCCTGAACAATCTCATCTACGCCTAGCTCTTCGCTGGTCTCCATGCCAGACTCACAAATCCATCCCTGGTCCCCACTGTTCCTTTTGGGTCCCCAAACCAGAACACGTACAACTATCTATTGACCATTTCTGCTGGGTTTGTCTCAAACCCCGCTGAACGCAACACACTCACCACTGATTTCATGATCGTCCCTGTGAACCTGGTCCGATTCTGGCGCCCTCGTCTCTGGGAATGGCCTGGCCATTCATGTAAGTGGGGAAGCTGGCAGCTTAGTGGATTCCTCCATCCCAAAAGCAATGTGTTCAGGTGCCGCATCCACTACCCTCCCTACTGCCCCCATGCAACTGCACTCGCCTAACTGGGCCGGCCCTCTACTTTGCTTCTCTACAATCCCCCATTCTCCCCGCAGCCATCTATTAAAAATAACTGTCTATTCATCACATCCAGCTCTACCTGCTGGAAACCCTTGGACACACTGCTCTAAGGATAAAACCCAAACTTCTTACCTTGGCCCACAAGACCCCGCTGCATCCGGCCGCGTCCATGGCCCGGCCTAACAGTGCCAAGCACGCCCCAGCCCCTTGGATCTTTTCCCAGCCTCCCTGGCTTCCTGTTCCTACAGCTCACCAGGTGGCCTGCTCGGCTCCCCTCGGCTCCCCCACCACACCTCAGGGACACCTGCCCTACTATGCACTCATGGCCACAGCAGTATTTCCTTTATAGCCCTTATCCTGGCTGGAATTTTAATCATATCCGCCTCCTGGGAATACAAGGGGGAAAAAGGACAGCGAGTTTATGAGGCCATTGACCCTGCTGTATTGCTAATCATTATATCCCTAGCACCTGGGCACAGAACTTAACACTCAATAAATATCAGTGTGTAACAAACATCCAACAAATAGGAGCTATGATTACAATCTCTGAGCAGATGCGGGCAGATGGCAAACTCTGGACTGGCCCCAAGGGAACATCTCCGTCCAAACTCCATCGGCCCTCACCCTCCCCTGGTCCAAAGGTCTTATTTAACTTGGGCATCACCTGGGCCAACTCTGGAAAGAAAAGCAAGGTGTGGGAGAAGGCCTGGACGGCACAGCTCGGTGCTTTTGCTCCATCGGCTGAGTTTTTCACTCAACCGGTCTGGCTGCGGGGGTCTGGTGGGCAGGGTCTCTCTCAGGAACACACAAAAGAGCTGAACTCCCGTGGGAATGGAAAGCACAGGCCCAAAGAAGTCAAGCGGTTCTAAACAAACAGAAACTACCATCAAGGTTTGGTTCTTGAATATGTATTTTTTACTGAAAAAATCATTCATAAATTAACATACAAAAATGTACAAACACATGAGTAAATAATGTAATGACAAAGGACTATTTTTGTGAAAAGTGTTTTTCAAAACATCTTTAGATTTCAGTGCAAAAATGTATCCCTGGCACCTCTTAAAACATAAGAACAAGCTCAAAAAAACACGTAGTGATGGAAATAAGCTAGCTACGTTCAACGTCATCATCAATGGTGAGTGGATACAATCGATGCCATGTGCCTGATGTTCAGCTATTAATGTCTGTGGTGCAGGGGCTGGGCCAAGAGTCCCTGTCATGTCAAAATGAATGTTTTTGCAAATAACTCCCCCCCCACTCCCACCCGCCCCCCAAAAAACAGTGTGAAAGGAGAAACCTTTCCCAGGACCCAATAATCAAAACAAGAATGATTTAAGGGGTCACCCATCAGTAGCCTTAAAGAGTTTCAGCTGCCAAAATATGCTCAAGGTCACATTTGGTTCTTATTCATTTTTTTTTTTTTAACATGAGAATTTCACACCATTAACACCACAGGGCCTGGCTGTATGTTTTTAACATTTTAGCTCCCCACACAATA
Source organism: Aselliscus stoliczkanus (assembly GCA_033961575.1). Classification (NCBI taxonomy): domain Eukaryota; kingdom Metazoa; phylum Chordata; class Mammalia; order Chiroptera; family Hipposideridae; genus Aselliscus; species Aselliscus stoliczkanus. The sequence goes on along the minus strand of CM066738.1, from coordinate 9,979,282 downwards.
GTCAGCTTGGATAAGTGACTAGCAGTGCACAGTAAGAGATTTCACACTCAGAAAACAAAACTCACACATGATTGCAAGATGATTCAAGTGACCCTACTACAATCAGTGAAAAGAGACCTTTCCTTTTCCTCAAGTGGGCGTTTTCTTTTTTAAAATCAGGTGTTAGCATTTCGCCAATATTTGGTTCTTGGTGGTGATATGTTAATAAAAAAGCTTCAAACAAGGTCATTTTACAACACTGCCAAGCATCAGTCGGTCTGTCCTGGCAAATTCTTCCAAATGACATCATAGTTCTGTCACACTGAAAGCTGCTCACAGCTTTTGGTGACAAACGAGGGGAGGAGACGAGAAGGGTGAGCCGTGCCAAGGCCAGCACAGAGATCTGGGGGTGCAGGGGGGCAACGGGGAAAGAAATCTTTATTGCTATATGCACCATACATCAAAGGAAAACCAAGTGAATGTATTTAATGTTCCCTCGTGAAGGTCTTTTAAAGCATGAAATTCTCAAATTCTTTTAAAACATATCATACAACTTACCAGCATTTTCAAGGGCAGAAGCCTGCTCTCTCATATGAGCCGATAAGAGCTTTGCGATGCAATTTATTTTCTAAATACCACTCTACTCGTCAAAAGAACAAAAATACGAACAAAAAACGAGGCCTGGCCAATCACTCCCACAGCTTGTGGGGATCATATGTCCATGGGACCAACACATGCAACGGAAAAAGACTCCAACCCACACGTGTGTACACAAATAGACCTCTACACGTACATCCATTGTAAACCATGAAAATTAAGGAACTTGAAGGCAAACAAGGCAATTAAAAAAAATATGAAGTACTTTTCGGAAAGTACTCCCAATCACAATATATAAATATGTTTTATGGAAAAGGAAGAAAACTGGCATTTTTCAGAATTCTGCAGAAGCCAACAAGGAATATGAATTGAGGAGATTTGGCTCAGGGAAAAACAAGAGGCACAAATTCAAGTGCAATTTGGAATCTGACTTCAAATAGCACATGGTGTGTGAACAGGACACTTGGGCTCTTGCATCCTGGAGCTCTGAGTCTGTTTTCAAAGCTCTGATTTAATCTCACCTGGTGCTGACCCACCGCACACAAGTGCCACCCACTCTGGGGGGGGGGGTACTGCATCCCCCACTTGCTCATTACTTCTATGTGCAAGTTAATAACGTTTACAAAGAACCTGTCCAGAAACCAAAAGGGGAAATATTCAGAGGAATCGCTGAAGCGAGCTGGTAATTTAGGCACAGATTTCAGAAATTGTGACCACATTCCACAAGAGAAAAAAATTTAAAAAAGGGGAGGGGGAGAGAGAGAGAGAGAGAGAGAGAGAGAGAGAGAGAGAAAGAGAGAAGGAGGAACAGAGAGAGGGAGGGAGGGGAAGGGAGGGAGGGAGGGAGGGAGAGAGGGAGGGGGGAGAGAGGGGGAGAGAGAGAGAGAGAGAGAGAGAGAGAGAGAGAGAGAGAGAGAGAGAGAGAGAGAAGGAAAGAAGACACCACCATCCTCTCTTTATGATGAAAGGACCAAAAGTCCAGGGACTCGGGGCCTGAACAGCAGCTCGCCCTCCCCTCAAGGGTTGGCTTTGAGCAGGGAGAGCGGCCTGCTGTGCAACAACAGCTCGGGGTCAGCAAAAGGTTGGGAAGAGCTCCTGCTGCCCAACAGGGGACAGAAAATTCTGAGTAGAAGTCAAAAGCAGTACTTCGGAAGACGGGACGGGTGGGGACAGAAGTTACCTGTGACAAAGACTGGACTCCTGTTCTTTTGTGACGTGCCCTAAATCCACTCCCTTCCAAAGTGACAGCAATTTGGGAGATATATTCTTCCACTGCATTTGAACAGAGTTCCTACATTTGCCAACCAAATAAGCGATCTAATATATAAATCCTCAGTTTGAATTGAAGCCAGCTATAAAATTAAATTTTTAAAAAGGCATTTTACATGGCTTATTTACAATTATACTTCTTCAAGAAGTGATTGTTACTTGTCTATTTATCTCCCCCAAACCCTCCCCCTCCACCCTCAATCCCCACCCAAAGCAGGTAATTAAAAAAAATGAAACCAAAGAGAACACGGGAGATGAAGAACGGCGAGTGGCGTTTCGTCTGCTCTTCCTACAATTCAGCTGCCCTGTGGTGGGTTCGCCTCTTTGCTCTGAAGGCCAAGACGCTCCAAAGGCCATTCGTAGGCGAGGACTCTGGGGTGGGACCATGGCGGACCCCAGCTCTGGTCCTGGCGGTTGTGGCCGAGACAGACATGGGCGTTGGGTAGGAGGTGGGGAGAAGAGCAGCAGGACAGACGTCTGTCTTGTGAGGACAGAAAGCTAGTCCTGATCAGAGAAGGTCCCGAGCTTACTCCTTCCAGCCCAGAGGGTCCAACAGGTGTTTTGTGCATGTCCTCTGTTCACATTTTTTTTCCTTGAACCCTGTGATCCTTCATTAGACGCTGTATTTCTAATTCTCTTCTGGTGTGGAGCCCCAGGATATCTCATCAGGCTGCTTTCTTGGTGGAGGTGGGTAAAGCAAACATATATTCTCCCCTCATCTCAGTACTCGGTCACCTGAGCCAGCTCGGGTGTCAAGTTGACAGTAATGTTTTTATACAAGGCGTCGTATGTGATGTTTGCAAAGTAGTTCAAGTTGTTGAGGCCATCCAGCCCTTGCCGCTCTTTGGACTTCCTCAGCAGAGCATACCTGTTGATGCAGAGAACAGGGAGCACTCTGAGCAAGGGCCAAGCCCCTCACCACAGAGGACGGAGCAGGGCAGACCGCAGCAGGGACACAACCCAAGGCAGTACTTTTCGCCACATGGTGCGTGCTGGCCCTTCAGCTATTCCATGCTAAATGTTATTAGGAACACCTCCTATTTCATGCCAGGAACTTTACTGATTACATTATTTCATTTAATGCAACCGCCCCTTAAGCAAATGAGGAAACCAAGGCTCCTGATGTTAAATGACTTGCCCAAAGTCACAGACTGGAGGGCAGGTAAGATACTAAAAATACATCAGATGGGAAATTCCAGTCTTCATTCAGCGTCCTCTTACTCCCATGAAGACAGGGTTCATGCATGAGACCTGGCCCTCCCGAGAACAGTCCTCCCCTATTAACAAAAGAGAGCCACTCCTGAAAGTGCAGAGATGGTGCTCCGTCCACCTGCCCCAATTAGTCCAACCCGGAATTTCCTTACTGAAAGCAAACAGGGTATTAAATTAACTGCAACCACACAAATAGCAGCTCAGGAACACCCTTCCAGAACCGAGGCTGGCAGAAAGGGTGCCAACTCTGTTTGGTCACGTCAGTGGAAGGCACAGAGACCTTTACCTGAGTGGACTCCTCTCCAAGTCTGTGAAGGCTAGAGCAGACGACCCAGCTGAAGACGCAGAGTGAGTGACTTCCCTCAAAGAGTTTACAATTAAATTTTTCACCAATATTCTGATTTCACCCTCAAATGTCTGCCTGACAATTAAGTTAAAATATATCGGGGTTGTTGGAAAAGTCATGACACATTTTTGCAACAAAAAACATAGAAAAAATATGTCATGACTTTTCCAACAACCCAAAATGTGGAAACGACAGAACAGCTGTCAGAACAGGACCTTGGAGAGGGGCTGATGCAGACGAGGAGGGGCTGCAGTGTGTTCTGGGACATCTGCAAGAGGAATAGGTAAATGACACCAACCTCCCGAGAAACTGGACTTCTCCTCGATGGTGATGAGGAATGGACTTGTACTTCCCGGTGTCGCCTTCCGGCCGGCTCACAGAATAGCCTGCATTCTGCACTCTGTCCCAGACAGAGAAAATGGGCTTTTAGTTAAAACGATCAAGTCCTAAAGGTGACCCAACCTATGCCGAGGCTGAGAAACCCCCAGGTGAACAACAACAGAACTTCTGCAACTAAATATTCAAATTGGCTACACCCTCTGGGTAAGTTCACGGTTTTAGAAGTCTATGATACAAAAAAGTTTTGATGGAAAGAAAAGAAATTCAAAATTCTTGTGAGTGAGGTTTGATGCGGGTTCTGGGTGACAGGTCCAACAGTGCGCACCCCCGGCCGACGAGTGCACACACTCTCCCTCTCCACTGGCTTGTTTGGATCTCATGTGTTTTGGGTCACAAATATTTTTTCTCAGGGGTGGGCAGCACCTGTTCCGTCCACAACCCAACACAAAGCAAGTCAGACACGTGAGAGTCGCTGTGTGTTTTCCCTGCTCAGGGAGAACTTAATGTCTCTGCCCACTAAACCCATCACCATGGAGATGGATTTATTTATGAACATCCTCCCGTCTCTTTAGATGTAAAGCTTCAGTTTACGAAGTCACTATGAGGGAAGCAGAATTTACAGGAGGTGTTCAGGATATTGATCCCAGTATGATCAAGAGTAAGATTTCCCAAGGTGGGTTTACTGGAAACTTGATGGGGCTGAGAAGTCATTAATACATGGCAGGAGCCTATGAATGTTTCTATGTGAAATTTACAGTCATTTCCCTATTATTTCAATATCCGCCTGACTCCAAATGACACTCTCAGTTGATATATATATATATATGGAACGCCTACTGCGTGCCTGGAATGGTGCAGGGTGCTGGGGGAAGCCAGCCACAGTTCCTGCATCACCAGCCCTCTGCCCCCAATGCTGAGCTGGAGGGAGGGCTAGGTGAGAAGTGTCACCGATGTCCTGGGAGAGTTCAAATGGATTCGCGGACCAGTCAGACCAGCTGAGGGTGTGGAGGAACTCTTCATCCTCCCTAGGTACCCATGAAACCCACATTAAAAGGAAGAGATGCCATTTTTACCTCTCAGATTGAGAAAGAATTATCAGGAGCTGCTTTGTCCAATGTAGCAGCCATGAGCCACATGTGGCTACTGAAGGGCAAAAATGTGGCCACAATATGAATGGCTGTTTCTATGCAATGTTGGTGGGGGGTGTCAGCAAATAGGCAGGCGAACGCACTGTTGGTCGGAATCTTTTTGCAATCACTTTTGGAGGAACATTTGGCAATAACTGTCAAAATGTAAAGTGCCTTTACTTTTTTTTTGAGGGCAGTGTCACTGGCCCTCACATGTGGGATCCGAACCAGGGCCGCTGGTCTCCCAAGCCAGCGCTTAACCAACGCGCCACTCGGCTGGCCCCTAAAATGTAAAGTGCCTTTACTTCTTGACTCTGCAGTTCCACAGCTAGTAATTTAATCTAAAGAAATATTCGCACACGTGAACAAAAGATGCGCAAGCATTTCTAAAGCCACCAAAAGGAGGCAGTACCTGTTCCACAGGTCGTCGTCTTCTCCACCCCAACCCCAGAAAGCATTAGGGAAGCCATTGATTTTCCGAAACTGTTCCACAGTTAGGCCGCTCACTCCGCCGAAGAACTCAGTATAAGGAAGCCTGAAAGGAGATGCAAGCATCAGCAATCTGTGCATGGAAGGGTGACTTTTTCCAGCATTGTCTTACATCAAACAACGCTCTCTGTGCTGCAGCCCAAGCCTCCTGAAATTGTCTCCTCGTGCTGAGATGCATCAACCCGAGTAGATCACTGAATTTTTTTTTTTTTTTTTTTTTTAGCTGAGCCTGTTGGCAGCTTAGTGGCAGCTCAACTTGGGCCAGGAGTCGAACCGGCAACCCTACTGCTCAGAGCTTGCACTCTTGAGTGAGCTCTTAACCAACTGAGCCACTTAGCCGGCCCCCTCAATGAATTTTTAATGACAACTTTACTGAGACATGATCGACATACCATATAATTCTTCACCCATTTCAAGTGCAATAATTCAGTGACTTTTAGCATATTCACAGAGTTGTGCAACCATGACCACAATCAACGTTAATACATTTCATTGCCCCAAAGAAGCCTCGTACTCACCAGCAGTCAGTGACTTTCCATTTCCCCCTACTCCCCTCAACTCGGTGCAATCACTATTCTCCTTTCTGTGTAGATTTGCCTATTCTGGACATTTCACAGAAATTGAATCATATGATATGCCGTCTTTCGTAACTCGTTTCTTTCTCTTAGCATAATGTTTTAGAGGCTCATCCATGTGGTCACATGTATCAGTACGTCATTCCGTTTTATGGCCCAACAGTGTTCCGGGTTGGGGGATACACTACATTACGTTGTGTCTACATTCATCGCCTGATGGACACGCGGGGTTGGAGCTAACTCGATTTGCCATCTTTGCATCTCTCATCATCCTTTTTGATTTAACTTCTTTAATTAAAAGAAATGATACTCACAGATACATATACTTATCCAATTTAGTTGCAAAGTGCCTTGGCATCTGTCCACATCCATAATAGTTACGATCGCTTTCTGGTATATGATCCACATCATGAAAAATAAGACAGTCCCAGTCCAAGTCCTTCATTGCTTCTTGAAAACCGACATTGAAAAGCATGGCTCGATTAAAGGGCTGGGTGCCAACCTACAAGAAGCACAACTTCATTTTTAAAAGGCCTCTTGAAGCAAAATCACTGCTGCCTCAGCCCTGCCTGAAGTAAAGCTTGTGGAAAGCGCCTGGGAGAGAGCACCGGGCCAGGTGAGGTAGGCCCAGACCAGTCACCGCTGCTGACTCACAGGCCACCTGACATGAAAGGGGTGATAAAGATAAACCCGAGCTCCTCTCTCCCAAGGCTGCTGTAAAGGCAGATATTGGGCCATAAAACCACATTTAGAAGATTAAGCAGCCCCATAAAAGGAAGGAGGAACTATACTGCCACTTCTACTCACAGCTCCTTATCTGAAAGGGAGATTTCCTGGGTCTGGGGCCTCAAGGCACCACCCAAAGCAGCTTCTGCAAAACCACCACACAAGAGGCCTTTGTTCAAGGGCAAACATAGTTCCGTCCTGGGCTCCAATCTGTGGGCACTGAGCAACTGAGATTTCAAAGAGGAGGGCAGAACTGCTCTCCCTTCCCCTCCCGCCTCAGGCCGGCTCAATCATGAGATGTCCGTGCCACCGGCTCCGCACTCCGAAGATGGATTCACTTGAAGCCCTCAAAACTGCTGTCTCAGGAGAGACAGGACAGGAGACAAAAGGTCACTCACTTGCTCGACCACGTAAAATGCAAACCGCAGGCGCTGGCGCTGAAGCATGGGAATCAGGTGTCTGAGCAGGACTGGGAGGTGCTCATGGCGGTTCCGGAAGGGGACCAGGATCGCCACCTGCAGGGGGTCACAGCAAAAAAGGGGGCCCCCTCAACTTCCGCAGGTCACTCCTGCAGAATCGGGGAGCAGCTCTTGGGGAGCAGCGCTAGGAGGCTGCCTTGTCCTCGGCTTCCTCTAAAGACAGACCCACGTGGGCAAGTCGAGCCTTGGAAGTAAGTGGGCCTGGCCTTACACGCACCATACCGTGTGCATGTGGGACAGTTGAAGGGATTCAGGCTAGCCCGCAGCCCAGAGGAAGACACATGTTCTCCGCAGTGACCCAGTAAACAGATATACCCACAGATGGACAAACATGCCAATAAAAGTATGCTTCACAACACTGCACTTCCCCTCACAACGTGCACTGCACTAGGCAGATTATTTATTTAATGATGGTCACTAAACTGATTTTACATTCTGACGGTGGGCTGGGCACACCGACCTGTTACGTGTCTGCTCTGATCATGGCTGCACCACGGCATCTCACAGGGCCGGCACAGGGGAAGCACTTCAGTAAGTACTTGGAGGAAGAACGGATTTAAGCCAGCGTCGGACGCTTGATCCACACTACTGATGCCTCCTGACTACAGCCACGCAGGAAAACACTAACAAATTCTCAGTGTCGGGCTAACTGACTGCACTTTTTACTCCACTACACTCGGGGTACCGATGGCGAATAGGGCATGAGGCACTGAATTTGTGTAGGTGGCTTCCTGTAAGGAAGACAAAAGGGCCTGGCTCAGTCACTGGAATGAGGCAAATGTCTGCGGCTCCAGAGGGGTCCTTAGGGAAATCTAATTCCTCCAACATATTTCCATCAATCGCCAATACTTTTCACTGGGGAGCAGGGCACCAATTCTGAAATGTCACAGTCGGCGAAGCCCGTGGTGATTCGGGACGATGGCAGTCCCAGGTGGGCCCCCCCAGGCAGCACCTCCGGTCTGACTGCACGCCTTACCTTCCACCGTGGAACGCAATCGGAAGGCGTCCAGTGACCTCCGAGCTTGATGGTTGGGTCTTTGGAGAAGAGTTCATGAATGGCATCCATTCCAATTTCACTCATGTTTATGTCTATTGGGCCCTCTGAATGGGGGGGGGGGTGAGAAAAAGAGTTTAGACGTCAGAAAATGATGGATTCTTTTTCTGATGTCCAGGGTTTTACTCTCTGGAGAAGTTCAATACTTTTTCAGCTTGTGTTCTTAACAGGGAAGGGAGTCCTTTCCCCTGCTTTCTAACTCCTTGCGTTTCAGTTCATCACTATTATTGGGTAACGCAGCAAATCAAGAAATTAAGACTGTAGAGTTCTGCTTCTGCCAAGGGTGTGGGAAGAAATTAAGACCAAGTACACAGCAGCCGAACTTCTCAAAGAAGAAGAAGAAAAGTGGCCGAGTTTAGAGCCGTGTCTGAGACAAGTATAGACACACTGTCCCAATTAATTTATCAGTGACCTTGACTGGTCATGTCCAGACTCAGAACACTCATCATCTCTGACTTAAGTGAAACTGTCTAAACCACAGAAAAGGCACAATACTTTGTCACTGCTTCAGATGACACATGGGATTCCAAGAAAGAAGGAAAGAAGAACAGAACAAAAAGGAGGATAAAAAGATGCGAAAATTTTTTACACTAGTACTTTGTTAAGGAAATAACTTCCCTCATATCAAACAAGTTATAATCAGGGTTTATTAAGATTTATATTAAAAGACCATGCTGGTTGCCTGTACTTTCTCTAAGACAATCCTACTGGGCCCCAGGTTACAAAGGAGGGTGCATGTTCAAAGGAAAGAGGGAACCACGTAGAAAACGGCACCAAGAACACAGGCAACCTTGCCGAGGGCTGAAGAGGCAGCACCCCATAACTCTCATAACCCATTTCCAGTGGCAGGGATGCGTCTCTTCACAGGCAGTCACACTGAGAGAGCAGGAACACTCTCCCTCGTATTGGAACCCAATAAAAAGATGCACCAGTTTTAAGAGCAGAGGAAGTCAAGTGAGAGCTCTACTCACTCATGGAAGGGAGCCTTTCGGGGCAGGTGTGGTTGGCGAAGTAGGTGAAGTCTTCAGGAAGAAAAGTTGTGGTTTGTAGAAAGGTTTCGCTGTGGTTCAAGTCAAGAGGATAATCTAGAGAGGTGAGAAAAAAAGTCAACTCAGGCTGGTACGTGTTATCAATTCTGCAATTCTTATATGCCCACCAAAGCTTTTTTCTTAGACATCATCTTTTGTGAAGCAGGACTCCGGCAGCTCTTCACTGCAGCTAAAAATCTGAACCCATCAATAAAATGTTAACCAGATGATGCCATTTTAACCAGTGTTTCTATTCTTTTTTTTTTTTATTATTAACTTTATTGGGGAACAGTGTGTTTTCCCAGGACCTATAAGCTCCAAGTCAAATAGTTGATTCAGTCTAGTTGTGGAGGGTGCAGCTCACTGGCCCATGTGGGGAACGAACCAGCAACCTTGGTGTTATGAGCCTGTGCTCTAACCGTCTGAGCCAACTGGCCACCCCTGTGTTTCTATTCTTATTGGTATTACAGCTTTATGTGCACTCGAGTTACAGTCAAATATCTCTACAATGTAATTCTAAAACAGCACCCGCCCCCCAATACCTTCTTCTCTAAAGGAGCTCCTCTCGCTTCTTTTAGCCAGCGAGCTCCGTGTTCACCTCCATTTACCTCCACAGCCAATCTGATGCCTCTGTGCTAGGTCTTACCTACTGACCCCCCACGGGGGTAGGGGGGTTCCTCTCCCTCTCCTCCCCTGCCCCACCACAAGCAGTCTCCCCACAGTCATACATGATCATTGTGGTTATATGATGATTCTACAGATGCTACTCATAGCTGAGAACGTGGAAAGTAATGATTACTTTTCGTCTCCTGCATAGTCTTTGTCTTTCCTGGAGTGGCTCTTGTTTTCCTGTTTGCCCCGTTTTATATGGAATCCTGACTACCTCACCACCATGGCCTCTGCCTCCGCGTTTCCACTTCAGACACTCATAGGCATCAGGGATGCTCTCCGCTTCATCCTCCCAGAGAAGGCCCAGTGCCTTCTGACCCCTCCATTTTGGACTGGCCCACCACCTGGGTGCCTGATGTGCAGATGCTATCCCCCGAGGGGGTATGGAACTCCATTTTTCCGAAGTTTAATGTCGCTGATGGAGCACCTCCTCCAAGTAGCTTCCTAAGAAGGGGGATGGGAAGTGATTTTGCAACCTTGTGTATCTGATTATTTTTAGTCCTCCTCACTTGACTCACAGGTTGGTTGGGGTTGTAGGATTCTAGGCTGGAAATAATTTTCCTTTAGAGCTGTGAAGGGGTTGTTCTGCCCTCCCCCACCTTCTAGATTCCACTGCATCTATTAAATTCCAATTCCTCATTTCTGTCAAAGGTGACCAGTAATTTCTCTCTGGAAGTGTAAAGAACTTTTTCTTTGTTCAGGAAATTCCCCCCTGATGTGCCTGCCCTGTTAGGGGGTCTATTTTCACCCACTGTGAAATTCATGTCTCCCTGTTCTAGAATTTGGCGGTGAGGGGGCACTACTGTGACAACTTACTCCCCCATGTACTTACGCTGTGCTGTCTTTCTGGAGAACAGAAAACACGACTTAGACATCGGACCTCCTAGTCCTCTAATTTTCTCACTTTTTCTATCCGACTTCCCATCTCACCATTTTTCTGCCCTATCGATTTCTCAATTTTACCTAGCCCGTCTTTTAATGATCATTTCTTCTACTGTATTTGTAATTTCAAGGAGTCCTTTTATTTTCTGAATGTTCATTTCTTATATAATATATTCTTGTTTCGTGTTTGCTATCCTTTTTCTCTTACCCTTAAGAATACATATTACCGCTGCTTTAATATTCTCCCAGCATAGTCTGTGTCTTCCCATTTGCTGCTACTTTTTTGTTTTGGTCACCAGCACAGTGATCCTTGGTCATCTGCTAATATTTAAGAGCGGGGCATTCATCAGCTCACTGGAAGGTTTGGAGGGAGGTGCTTCATCATCGGGTGTTATGGCAGGAAATCTGGTTTGGCAACTTCCACTGTGAATATCTTTGGGTCTTTCCTCTTGGTCTGGTCAGAATCCCAGAGAAGCCTATTCTGCCCAGTGGTAGAGTCCTGGATATCAGCATCCTGGAATTGTGGACACCTAAGCCAAGCCAGGTGTCTCCAAGTTGAGGAACCCTCTGTTTTACCATCTCTGGAGGTTACCAAATCTCCAGTGCTTTACCAAGATGGGGGAAGGGATATGGGTAGCCAACTACTTTTCAAATAGCTTTCAACCAACCTTTATCTTAGTTGCCACTTTTATTCTTATCTCCCGAAGTACCTGATATGGCTATTTCCTGAGCTTCTGGGGGATTCTGGGGTATAAACTAGGATGATTGTGGCTTTCCCTGCTGCACAACTAGCAGTCAGTTTTTGTGGGTCTGTTACGTCCTTTATCAGGTCCACCTGTTTTCCAGCTTCCCAAATCCTCATTCTTAAGGGTTTATGCCATCACACACACACACACACACACCTCTTTACTATCACTCAGTGAGGTTTTAACAGGGTGAAGCAGATGCCTTTTTCTTAGAGGACTAGCTGTATGAAGAAGGCTCCTCCAACCTTTTATTTTTTTTAAAGATAAGGAAACTGAGGCACCATATATACAATTTATACAAGGAGACTTGCTGTACATGGCAAAGATCTGACTAAACTCTGGGTTACTGATCTTTCCATTACACTGCACTCTTTTTTCAGAGTATTAAAATCTCTCTCACCAATCCTTTTGGATTCATGCTGATTCTATGAGAATTAAAACTTCCTATTCAGATTCATTTTGCAACTTGGAATCCCACAATCTTCAACTCACATATTTTTTGAAAAGCACTATGAGAGGGTTTCCAAGAATCAAACTGCTAATACAGTGAATCCCTTTATAAAGGCACATGGCTGCCTATTCTACAAGCACTCAGAGGACAAAACTCAAGGAGAGGCAACTTGCAGAGAATTTTAACGGTCTCTTTTGTTCTGTTTTGCTTTTATTATTATTTTTTTCATTTTCTCGGATCACTTTTTTCTGGATTATCTCACTTATGCCCACTCCTCTCAGATTTTTTCTTTTACTTTTTTTAAAAATTATATTTATTGGGGGTGACAATGGTTAGTAAAGCTACATAGGTTTCAAGTGTACAATTCTGTAATCCATCATATATATATCACATTGTGTGTTCACCACCCAAAGTCAGTTCTCTGTCCATCACCATATATTTGACCCCGTTTACCCTCTTCTACCACCCACCTCACCCTTTACCCTATGGTAACCACTGAACAGTCTCTTAACAGGGGAAGAAAGAAACAGAACTCTTTCTATCCTTTTTAGTTGTAGCTTTCCTGAAAAACACTAAGCCTACATTTTTATAGAAAGACATAAACCAAGTCAGCATGAACCCTAAAGGTAAAATTACATTTATATAGAAATTAGCCCAAAGTCCTCAGTTCAACATGCAAACCTGTCCTAAGGTGAGCCTTTTCTGAAGGTATTAACACTTCAAAAAGCTACGTCAAGAACCTCCAGGGCCGGCCGAGTGGCGCGGTGGTTAAGCGCTGGCTTGGGAAGCCAGCGGCCCTGGTTCAGTCCCACATGAGGGCCAGTGACACTGCCCTCAAAAAAAAAAAAAAAAAAAAAAAAAAAGAACCTCCAGGGGTAACTATTACTCTGAGTGATTCTGATTTTGCTTCTTCATTTTATATATATATATATATACACACACACGCACACGTGTATATACACATGTGTATATTTCATACACACAAGCACGCACACAATGATTCCCTTTAAGAAAAAAAATTAAAAGTTTCCATTTGTAGTAGAAAATGTTTGTTTGTGATATGAACATGTGTGGAGAGAGAAGCTGGTTAGAAACAGCATCACAGTAATTACATCTGCCTAGAAGGAAAAGAAATTCCCAGAGGTATTATAAGTATTTTCACAAGCAAATCAACAAAAACAGAGGAGAATCATAATAACTCTGGGCAATGACAGAACCAGCCGTAGAGCTACAACCTACATGGGAAATACGTTAAAAAAAAAACCATGTAGGAGAGGAAACCAGGGTCTTACTTTCTAACCTTAATGATCCTACTTTTTGGGGTTTGAAGCCACAGATAAATTCCTTTCTACTTCCTTCAAACACCGGTATAAAAAGCCTTGGAGCTACTAGCATGGAACAAAACAAGATAAAACGAAACACTTATTTTCTTCTTCTGATTACTAAATTAATGATGTCATTAAAAAAAACAAAACTCTTAAGTGGAAGTCAGAAGGATGATAACCTCGCCCTGCATCTTGGGGGAAACCCCCGCAAAACCCTAATTTCCTCATTTCTAAGTTTAAGTTCTTCAGATGAAAGTTTAAATAACAGCTACTTTCTCAGCAGCAGTAGAGACCTTTGAAAGAAATGGAAGCGGCGGAGGAAACCGATTGCTCGCGATCTGATAAAACTGCACGTGTGGAGCCCTCCGTCTCCTCTCCCGCAGCCCAGAAATGGCGGATGACGCCGCAGACGCTCCTGTCCAAACGTTGATTCCCTGCTCTTCTAAGCAGGCGCTGACTAAATGAGGGAACTGCTGAAAGGGGGTGGGTGACAAACGTAATGAATGTCTTCTGGCTATGGTTTTGCTTTTTAATTTAATTTAATTTAAATTTTAATTTAAATCAGGACATATTCTTGCGGCAAGGGAGGTCGAAGGGCAAAGGAGGCAGCTGTTTTTACTTTTACAAAGTGGGAAAACAAGAAGGCCCTTCCTGCCTCCAGATTCCCACCGCGGTGCAGAGCTTTGGATGCACATTACAATCATCTAGGAAGCTTTTAAAAACCCGAATGCCCAGGCTACGCCCCAGACCAATTAAATAAGAACCTCTGGGGGCACAAGACAGGTGCCAGGATTTTTTAAAGCGCCCCCAGCCCACCTCAGGGGATTCCAATGTGCAGTCATGGTTGGCATGGCTACCCCGAAACGCGGTGGTGGCAAAAACCTGCTTTCTCCCTTGTATTAATTATCAAATCTAGTTGAGCAGGGTCTGGAAAGTGCTGGCCAACAGAATCCAGGAAGAGCCACCATTTTTTCCTTCCATTTGAGAAAAAAACAAAAAACAAAAAACCAAACACGTGCCACTCTGCTTAAAAAATGTAGATACAAGAATGGGACAAGTATCTGTGGGACAAGTATCTGTGAAATCTAAAGAATGGGCGTTTGTCAAGAGTGAGCGTGCTGAAGGGTGATGACCAACAGGGCAGCAGACGTAAAGAGGATGAGGGCTGAGCGTCTAAAAGCCCGAGGCAAAATGGATATGAGTACCTGTCTCACTGAACGTATTCCCAGGTGCATGGCTTTATCAGTTCTATTTGCCTGTGGCAACAGACCTGTTTTGAAGGATGTGGCCAAAAAAACATTTTTCTGAGTGTGTGACCAGGAAGGGATTAGGACCATAAGTGTGGGAGGTGTGTGTGTGTAGATGTGTGCAAAGAAGTTTAAAAAAAAAAAAAATCTCCTCTGGTTAAGTTACTAGATAGAATGGCACCTGGAAATTTATATTTAAGAATGAGAAATGCTAGGCCGTCCAACTACCCATCTCATCTATAAAACCAAATGGTTTAAGTGGATGAACCCAGGGAATTTTTTTCTGCCGTCAGTATTCTTTTGAGCGTCTCCCCCATAGGAAGTTTTGCAGGATTCATGAACTCATTACTTCAGGCTTATTTCCAGGCTCACAGTCTTGACCCTCAAAAGAACATTCTTGGGCTGGCCAAGTGGTGTGGTGGTTAAGCGCTGGCTTGGGAACCTGGTTCAGATTCCACATATGAGGGCCAGTGACACTGCCCTCAAAAAAAAAAAAAAAAAAAAACATTCTTACTGGGCAATCACCACGTTAGCGTTCATGCATAAAGAAAGCCAGCACCCTTAAATGTCCCCCTAAGCCTTTTAGCTACACTTGGCCTAATGGAGACCTTTGAATGTGGGTGTGTGCCACAGCACAGCTTCCAGGGTGGGGCCGCGCGGCAGGTGGACCTCAGTCCAGGCTGCTGAAAGCAAGGCCATGGAGCTCCTGCCGAGTGGCCGGTCAGGGGTGCCGGTCATCTGGCTACCTCAGCAGCTTTGGGCCCAGAATACCCTCTGCTGACTGTGCTGGGCACAGAAAGAACTGCTTTGAAATAAATCAAAATGGTAGGTTTTCACTTCCAATGAAATGGTATTTTATCTTTAATATTTACTTGCTAAAGATGTGCCAATAACACAGAAGCCAGGGGATGTAAAGTAAAACAGAGAGAATATAGTCAACCATATGGCAATAACTGTGTATAGTGCCAGATGGGTACTAGATTCTTTTTTTTATTTATTTTTTTTGAGGGCAGTGTCACTGGCCCTCATATGTAGGGCCCGAACCGGGGCCCCTGGCTTCCCAAGGCAGTGCTTAACCACCGTGCCACTCGGCCGGCCCAGGTGCTAGATTCTTAAATTATACAAATGTCTAACCACTATGCTGTACACCTGAAATTAATGTAAAATAATATTGAATGTCAAAATAAACAAATAAACGTAAAAAAAAGAATTGAAAAAAGTAAAAGTTTTAAAAACCTACCAAAAAACACACAGAAGCCAATCAAGATGGTAACCTCAGAATTAGATTACAACACTTAAAATGTATTCTCGTGTTAAATCTATCCACTCAAGCAATCAAAAATCATTTACTGAGCGCCTCCTATGTACTAGGCAGTGGACAAGGTACTAGGGATTCAAAGAGGACAGAGGCCGGGTTGCAGGCCAGCAAACCCCAACTCCACTGCTGCATCAACTCCGTCACCCCTGTGTGCTTTGACCCGTTCATCCCTAAAATGGGGGGACACTTAGTTACCTTACTGAGCTCCTGTGAGGGTTCCATGAGGTAATGCAAGTAAAGTGTCTAGTATAACACAGCCCTCAACAGCAAGACTTCTAATTTATAAGGGACATGGACACATTAAACACAAAACAGATGATTATTTCAACCAGAGGGGTGCTGGGAAGAATGATTTTGGTGTATGATAATTTGAGAATAAACACATGCAAAGTGAAATAATGGGTCCCTGGATAGGCCTTCCAAGGGCGCAACTCCGGTCTGTGCTCAGTTTTCAAAAACAGCCACCCCTCAGGGAATTAGCGAGATCCTGTGTTGCCTGACCAGCCAGTGGATGCAGTCCTGCTATGCGCCCCCTACGTGCCAAAAGAGAACAGGCTACCTCGCCGAGTGCCCAGACAGAAGTCTAGTATCATGTAGCCTTGGAGAGGCATGAACGCCTGACCTGGATAAATGTCATGACAGCACAAAAGTCTCTTTATCCGGAGTGATACAGGGAAGAGGGCTCTGGAATGGCAGTCAAATAACTCCCTACTTTCACCACACAACCTAACGCAGCTTTGGAGCAGGGTCTAGGGGCAGGCAGACAGCCACAGCACTCCAACACCCCCAAGATGGTTTTGTGCTCCACGTGAAAAATGGAAGTAACATAAAATTCCGCCCACCTGACTGAGCCATATTCGAGTCAAATGAGACAAAGTGTGGGGGATCATTTGCAAAACCTGATGCCACACACGATGAATCAGGAAACAAAAATGTGCTCAGCCTTCTCCCATGACTGCCGGAACTACAGGGATTCCTGGTTCAGAGCTCAGGCATTTTGTCCTAAGACCACAGTTTGGCTAAAAAGCTCTGAAAAGTCAATCGTTTGCTCTCTGCAAACAAGAAGAAAGTACCAAAGCGTATCTGTTTGCTACCCTTCGTCCTTTGTTGCTGCTAAGCTGGCCAGCAGTACAGACTGATAAATTAGGATGTGGTCAGTTCCTTTAAAGGTTTAACTTCCCTTCGAGAGGCAATATTTTCTCTTGAGATTCCAAGCACCACAGAATAATTCTCATCTGCAATGTCTGCAAAGCAATTGCACATTTTACAGTGAGCTGCAGACTATCTTAGAACTTAACTACAGAAGAAGAGTGGACTGATTTGGAGGAAAGGATTTTTAAAAAAATACATATTTTATAATACTAGGCTTGATGAAATCAGTAAGAAGCCACAGGAATACACATTAGCCCTGAGTTAAAGACGTAAGAGGTGAATCAGGAATGCTTAGTAAAATGAAGTGTCAGAATCTATTTTTTAAATGAAAACCATCCATGACTAGACTAGACCAGCCTCACGACAGTCCCATTCAACCATCTAGAAATACTTCCTATGCCCAATTTTTGGAATAGTTAAACAGAGACATAAAAAAATACAGTCTTTTATGAAAATAGTCAAAACTGTGTTTAGGAACAAGTTCTAACAGTATAGTGTTAGGCAAGCCATTTAACCTGTGTTCTTTTTTCCTCTTTATGTATAATTAGTGCTTAATAAGATAACAAAAGCCACAGGGAAAAGTTCCAGAGACTGAAGCTGAAATGTTCACTCTTCTGTCCACTGCTGTGATGTTACCCGAATAGTCTGAAAAGCTCTCTTCAAGGCTGAATGAATCTGACCCCCAGACTCGGCCACGGAGCTGGAATTAAACCGTTGGATGAAAACCACATGTGACGGGGGAAGGTAAACCAGGTGACCTATTCACCTTTTCTTCCAGAAGTCACTTTCTCAATTTGTGGAAATTGTCCCGAATTACACGATTATTATGAAATGGAAACTCGGTAAAACTCGGTAAGTAGCAACTAAAGCATTCATCAACACTGAGTCCTACTGGGTGGAACAAATTCAAGAGGAGTCCAACAGGAAGCACAGAGCTGGGGCAGCTGTCCCTGTGGGCAGGCAGCCAGGGCCAGGTTAGCTTTGAAAACAACAGGGACCATCACCATAACTCAAAACACAATGTGAAGCTGTAAAATAAGTGGAAGGGGCCCAATAAAGTTCTGGCTGCCTCGTTGGCTGTATGGATACATTTTTTTTTTTGAAATTAATTATTTCCAGAAACAGCTTTTGGTGCTCCTGTTTTGCTGGTGTCCTAAATACATGCTTAATCTCTTCTGCCTACTGGGAGCAACTGTACTGAAAAAAGGGGTCTTGAAAGATACTCCTTGCCCCCTCCTCCCTGGAAAGCATTAGGAGCAAAACTGGAATCACCAGTCACCCTTAAAACACTGTTAGCAAAACAAACAAGGATTCGTTTTGCAAGGGCTTCTTTTGTAGTAATAAGGTAAAACTCAGCCAAACTTTCCCTCTTTTACAATGCACTCTGTTCCATCAAAAATAATTATTCGAGGGCCGGCCGAGTGGCGCATTGGTTAAGCGCTGGTTTTGGGATGCCAGCGGCCCCGGTTCGGATCCCACATGAGGGCCAGTGACACTGCCCTCTACAGCTAACAACAGCTCCACCTGGAGCTGGGCTGTGCGAGCCCCGGTGATGGTGTGGGCTGCAGCCCCTACTGCAGTGGGCTGCCATAGGCTGCAGTGAGTGGCCCGCAGCCAGCGTGAGCAGCTGGCAGCCAAGTGTGAGCTGCCAATAGCTGCGATGAGCGACATCCAGAGGCCAGCGACCGATCTGCCTCATCCGGGAAGAGCGCAATGACGATACAAACAGTGAAGCAACATCCTCCGCAACTAAAACTGAAGAACAAGAAGACAGCAACTTGTCTGTTCCCCTTCCCCGATTCCCCAACGCTGTTCCCCTCCACCAATTCCCCAATAAAATCTTAAAAAAAAAAAAAAAAAAAAATAATTATTCGAACCAAATTTCCCTCTCCTGGGAGGAGACATTCTAAGCAGACCACATCCTTACCAAAAACATACCTGAGTCATTCATGCTGCTATTCCTCTTGGCGTAAGCGCTCCGAACCACCTGCTCATAAACCTGAGCTCCTATTGTCCTCATGTTGTCCCGGATCAGAATGCCTTGAGCTTGCATCATGAAGAGGTAGGTGTTCACTGCAGAGAACAGAAGGAAGGGGGAAAAAAAGAGGTGAATTCAAAAGCAACCATTAAGACAAAACAAATAAAACACACACAGGTAACTTTGGCTGGCTTTCTTTTCTTTTTAACCTATTTCAGGTCTAAACCCCAACAAATGCCATAACTCTGTTTTTCATACTGGTTTCATTGTTTTCAGGACATCGGCATTCTTTGAGTAGCTAGTTAGGACTTAGGGCAATTTCTGTCAACATTTAGCAGTTTTAGAGAAACCATATTTTAAAAAATTATATTCCACCAGGTCTTCAAATACCCAATCTGTATTTGCGCACTGTAACGATCAGAAAGACTTTTATGGATCCATTAAAACTTTTTTTTTTTTTTTGAGGGCAGTGTCACTGACCCTCACATGTGGGACTGAACCGGGGCCACTGGCTTCCCAAGCCAGCGCTTAACCACAGCGCCACTCGGCCAGCCCAAATGCACAGCTTTTTTTTGTTTTGTTTTGGGGTTTTTTTGAGAGCAGTGTCACTGGCCCTCATTATGTGGGACCCGAACCAGGGCCGCTGGCTTCCCAAGCCAGCGCTTAACCATCGTGCCACTCGGCCGGCTAAAACATTTTTTAAAAGATCTCTGCTGTCTTTAATTCACCTTCTCAATACTTGATAGCTATATGCAGAGAATGGAAACCAGTGGCTGCTCTGCCTGCTGGAAACACTTAGGTCTAGGTCTGGTCTTGGCAACCTTTTGAAAGTGGTGGACTAAGACTCCAGCTGCTTTCCTTTGGGGACATTTGGAGAGAACAAGAAAATAATGAAAGGATGTCAGCAGAACTCACTACTCACCTACCTCAGCCCCAAAGTCCAAAGCAATGGGGAAAAAGCAAGGGCTTGGTGCAAGCATCAATTAAAACACATTGCCTATGCAATATATACAAATTCCAAATCATGATGTTGTATGGCCAAAATTAATATGTTATACCTCAATCGTATCTTCATAAAAACAATAAAACAAAAACCACATTCTTAACAAGTGATTATTCAGATTAATTGCCTAGTCATTGTCATTTTGGAGAGTGATCTCCACTGGGTTTTCTTGAGGTCTCTGTATGATATGAAACTAGGAGATCACGAATACAAGTGAATATAATTCTTGTATTCTATTTGCAATCGCAAATACTATGCCATCTATTTTCAAGAAATTGTAAAGTTTAAAAACAGCCATTCTAATGGACTCGCTTTCCCCCGACCACTGTGAAAGGGGGCTGCCTTCCAGGGCTGGTCTATTTAGAAACCTAAACTCTGGTGGGTGTTAGGGATCATCCGCACACGTGACCGACCTCGAACCCAGCCCCACGGTACTGAGGAGAGCCTGGGCCTCGTCCAGGCTGCATCCACATGGCCTCAGCTGTCCTGGCTCTTGAACAAGATGTATTTTGTTGACACTATTTCATCATTATTATCACAATGTCCTGTCCACAACATAATGGGCAGTAAATAATGACTAAATAGATGAAACTCAGAAGTCAATTTACTTCATTTCAAGCTATTGTGTTTGGTGCTTGTTCTGGTGATGGAGGTGGAGATAGGGACAAGCCAACTGGCAAAACTCTCAATACTAAAAACCCCGCTTGGCCCACATTAAACAGGGACACAAAATCTTGCAGAAGATTCCAAATCATCTCTAAGGTATATCCCGAGCCATAAAATAATAAACAGAAGAAGTGAATGTTTGGATTGCTTTCAGGAATGAGGAGGTAGCAGTTTCAAATTAGGCCCTGCATTGACTACAAGACAATCACACCCTTAACTTCTGCTCCGCTGAGAATACATCAGATAGTGTTTATTCTCTGTAGCTGGAAAGCGTTACAGAAAAAGACAGCTTCAAACCCTTACAAAAGTGTAATTCTGTGAACCCTCTGAAAACAAGATTTGTATCTCATTTTCTAGTTACAGCAGATAGCATGGTGCCGGGTCACAGTTTGTAGGCAGTTCATAAATATGTTAAACACAAGATTTAAACTTCATCCAGTATCAAATTTCTAAAGTGGTTCTGTGGTACTTTTTATCATTTGGGCTACATAAAGTGTACATTATATATATATATATATATATATATATATATATATATATATATATATATATATATTATAACTGCCCTGACATAAAGTGTACATTTTATATATATATATATATATATATATATATATATATTATAACTGCCCTGAAATCGTCCTTCCTTCCCTAACATATTACTAAACTAGTTGTCTTTCTATAATATAAAAACAAGTATTTATTAAACATTGTGTGTAATGCTGTTAGGCACTGTAAAAAAATACACTACCTCCTTGCCACAAATTTCACAATCTCCTCTGTACTTTTTACCTTCCACACTGCAAAGGACAATGCAGTTAAGCTCCTCTTTAAAATTCTCTCCCTTTGTTCCTTCTGAATCCCCACCATAGGATTCCTCTAGGGCAGGAATCAAACTTGACCTTGTCTAATGCTGGGTGAGTTTTTTTAAGCCAAGTTCCCGGGCCCCAGCCCCAGAGACTCGGGACTCCGTGTCTGAGAGAGGGAAGAACTTGTAAGAAGCTTATAGGTGATACCAACATGGCTTGTCTGCTGACCACATTTCCGGATCCCCTGCTTTAGGCAACTTCAGCTATATAATGAATAACAGTAAGTAACATTTATTGAGCACTTAACTACATAATTCTTTATCTCATTTAATCCTCATAATTATCTTAACAGGCAAGTAAGAGACAAGTCCAATTTACAGTCAACTTCTAGAGGCTTCAGGTTTCTCCATGGCACTTCACCAAGGTCAACATGGGGATGGACTTGAACCAGCTTTACCTGCGCTCTGACCACTAAGCTTAAGGCCTTGCTCTTCCATCTTCTAGCCACAATCTCTCCTCCACGACTTCCAGCACCCCAATGGCTTAAACGATTACTCTTAAGGAGAGAGCTCTCCAATCTTTATCTCCTACACTAAGCCACCAGCTGGACCTTCCTTAACTACATATTTATTCACAGCACACTTGCGCCAAGCCGTCCATATCGCTTGCCTTCCTCCCTGGGCTTCCGCTGCCTTGCGGTGCTTCCGCTCTTCCATCCTTCCAACCCAGTTTGCATCCTCTTCCACTCTCCCCCTTCCTGAATCTCTGTGGTACTGTTATCAAAAATGAGTTTTTGTTTATATTTTGTCTTAGTTTGCTAACAACTGTCTCATGTGTCAGTCTTGTCATTCAACTAACAAATTTACATAAACAACCTATTATTAATGCTTTTCAAAGTATCCACGGGAATTAACACAGTACTGAAAAAAGAAAAGGCTGAGGAAATAAATTTTGCCAAACAAAAGAAAACAATCACAAATTCATAGACTTGGGATTGGATGGGATTTTAAAGAACACTTTTCAAAACCATCTAATGCTTTCATACCAACCAAAATTTATGTCAGCATGTAAAACCCAGCCAACGTCAAAGAAAATTCTACTTTGGATTGGGTCTAAAATGTTTCCCAGTCACTTTTGCCCACCAGTTCTCATTCTGTCCTTCAAAAGAACAGTCAAGTCCCTTCCCCACACTTCAGATGTTCGAAGACAGGCCATTTCCGTCTTCTTCACACTTACCCAGTCACTCTCCTCCATCCACCTAACCATCCCCCACACCCCAAGCTAGACAGCCCCACTTCCTGTGTGTGCCCCTCCCATGGTATCTACATAACTTCCCTCCATCCTGGCTGCCCTTCTCTGGACACTGGCCCTGCAGTCTCCCCTTGAAGGGCAGAGCCCATGCTGACTGAGTGGTCCAGGTGGTCTGGGCCCAGAAACAAGCAGAACTACCAGCAGCCCTGTTCCATCCGTCACCGAAGCGCTGTCGAGCCCCTTCGGAGATCCACAACTCACAATAACTCAAGGCCACAGAAATTCTCCAAGAGAAATGTTCAATTATTTGACCCGCCATTTCCCAAACCCTTTCCTTCCCCCATAATAACCGGTAACATCAAGTGATTCTCTGCAGAACTCACTTTGGGAAACTCTGTTTTGGTTATTTCTGTTAATAGAATTTAAAACTTCTATTACACGGTAGGTAATTAATCAATCGATAATTAATGAATGTTGCTGGAAAACAGTCACACTGTATTACTGATTCATATTAAGCTTGCTGGAGGCAAAATCCTCAATCTTTTTAGCTATGTTGCTGCAAAGCTACCCTTCTGCTCTGTGCACAGGCAGTTGGTTATATAGACCCAGCTGCAGGACTTTAACAAGCGTCCTTATTAAGTCTCATAGGGCCAGCTGAGTGGCGCGGTGGGTTAAGCGCTGGCTTGGGAGGCCAGCAGCCCTGGTTCGGATTCCACATGTGAGGGCCAGGGACACTGCCCTCAAAAAAAAAAAAAAAAAAAGGAAGTGAGGTTCCACAACATTTTGATGAGCGTTACTTTGAAAAACAGTACTTTCCAATAATATGGTTCTAATTGACAATGGCTGAATCACAGCTTTTAAAAAAACAAAACAAAACATTTAAATTGGCATACAGCTGTTAAATCCTCCACTGTGTCAACAAGTATCCTAGCATGCTTGTATACCCAGCGCTGCGCCACTGCGGGCCACGGATGAGTAAGACAACACAGGAGAAGGAGCTGACACAAGCAAACAAGAAATTATAACGCAACATGGTCAGTGCTAACAGAGCATTTACTACAAATTCAGGCTTACTAATAACTTTTTCACACTTCCATGAGAAATTATACAATTATTATCCAGCCCCAGCATCTAGATGGGGGGATCTCTTATGAGCATAATTCAGTTCAGAAAAATAAGCCCCGTTCAGGTTTACATAATCGGAAATTTCCAGCCAGATGCCAGAATAAGCAGCCTTGGGCGGTGGCTTCAACTAGAGTTTCCGGGAGCAAAGTACTGGGGCGTCCAACAGCAAGACCTACTCTTCTTGTCTCCATTAGAATTCCAGTCACCCTCCGCATCCTTATGAATCAGGTAACATGATTTTCCCTTGAACACACACGTGAATAAATGACTGGGACTCATCAAATTCCTCCCAAGATAATGAAATCTGACATTCCGGGTTAGAAGCAAAATAATTTGATAAAATGAACCCAAGAAGAAAAGACAGAATTACAAGACTCTCTATACTTAAGAGTTCATAGTTTTTCATCCTAAATATGTGTATCCTTAGTGTGTTACATCTGGCTTGTTAAGTTAAAAGGGAAGTAGAAAAGAAAGCCATTCCTTTCCTGATCACTCTTTAAAATCTCTGTCTTACCCCGAAAGCCCCCACACACACTACACACACCCCCATCTGCCTTCTCTGCTTTATTTTTCTATTTCACATGCTGCACATTTTCTTCTGTGTCTTGTCTTCTATTATCTTCCTCACTAGAATATGAGCTCTGCGGCTCCCTGGTGGCTAGAACTGCGCGTCTGGAACACGGGATGATGTATAACAAATATGTGAATAAATGAATGTCTAAGGCGGGACAATCAACAGTTGAGGCTTCTGAACTCAGCTGTGCCTAAGAAGGCTTGGATGTGGGCTCTCAAGCCTCTCTCCTGTATTAATTAGCTCCCTCCTATGGGATGAGAGGAGCCCAAACCGCTGAGTTACCCAGCATCACAGCACCAACCAGTTCCTGAGAACAGTTCAGTAATTTCTTTGTACCAGTTGAGCAGAGTTGCCACATAGATCAGCTTTCCCCCGCAAAATGTGCTCTGGTCCTCTCACGCCTCACAAAGTTGTTTGGTTTTTGAATGTTCCTTAATATAATGCCGAAGTTTATTCAAAACCTTGTGCAACATTATTTGTAATATAAGGAGCCATTCAAAATAAGCCCAAACTGAAAAGAACCCAGAAGTCCATCCATAGTAGAACAGATGAAAAATTTGTAGCCTATTTGAATCTTGGCATAGTATACAGAGAGTGACCAGAATAAACAAACTACAGCTATCTGTAACCACGTGGATGACTCTCATACATTACGTGAAACAAAGGCCAAAGAGCACATATGGTCTACTTCCACGTACAGAAAGTCCAAACAAGGCACAACTAATCTACAGTGTGGGCAGTCAGAAGAACAGTATCCTTGGGGGAGAGGGGGAGGGTTGCAAGGGGGCTGCCAGACATCTTTTATTTATTGACCTGGGTACCGCTTACATAGGTGTATTCATTTTGTAAAAATTCTTCAAGGTGTTCACTTATTTGTGCATGTTTTAATATGTTATATTGCAATAAAATTTAGCTGAAGAAAAGGAGAGCCATAACATGTATGTGTGTGTGTTATGCTACTGATGGTTTAAGAAAGGTGAAATTTTATACACACACATATTTTTATAAATAGAAAAATAAGAAATGCAAACCAGATGCAACATTCATTATATTCCCATTCTGTGTCAGGAAGTATCCTCTGCTCTATGGATAAAAAGACAATTCTAAATCAGGTACAGTCCTTGCCATTATCTTTCTGGGGAGCCAGACAAGAAACCCACACCTGGTCCTCTTTGTAAAGGAGCACAGGAGATCGCTACTAAGTCATAACATCAGGAAGATACTCAAGAACAGGTGACTCTAGGATATGGTCCTGAAAGAAGGGCTCTGAAATAGGAAAGGGAAGCGAGTAAATGAAGTGAAGGGCACAGCCGGAGAAAACATTGGAGGAGCTAAAAGCAGTTTGGTATGGCTGGAATGAGGGGTATGTATGGCCAAAAAAAAAACTGTGAGGAAGCTAGAAAAACAGAGGGAGTACGATCACAAAGGGCTTTATGTGCTATACTTAGGGGCTTGACATTGAAGAAATGGCCCAAGATCGGATTTCAGGTGAGCCAGCCAGGAGGTAGCAATCAAAACAAGTAAATTCACCCCTATTCAAATTCATGGCTCCAGATCAAGTACTGAGCTTTTCAGTACCCAGACCTAAGTTCTTTAAAGGGAGGAACCTCTTTGGATGGACCAATCAGGTTCTGTATGTCGAGTTCCATTCGGTTACTAAAAGTTGGGTGTCCAGACCTTACCAAAAGCGATATTTTCACTTCACGTGAAGCAGCAGGAGGAATACCGTTTGCCAAATCTTGGAGCAAGCAGATGGAGAGGAGTGAAAATGTCACGATAAAAAGCCGAGTGCCATGAACACTAACCACAGCTAGGAAGAGCTGGGGGGCATTTGACGGTCAGCAAAGGTGCTGCTTGGTGTTTGGGGCGGGCCTGTCCAACTAGGTGTTCTTCCCCTGGACCATGCCTTGTTCTGAAAAGCCCTTACACCACGCAACGTGTGATTTGTAACAGGGTCAAGTACGTTCCAGGGAAACACGAGCGAATCTATGGGTCAGGGTTATACCCCATTCATAGGTCCATGCTTTCAAAATAAAATCAAGGACAGGGGAAAGGGAGAGACTATAAGGGCAACAGAAGCAGAAATCGAACAAACAGAAGAAAGCAGGAAGGTTTTCCCTCCCTTTCCGCATATATAAGGTATACATACTATAAGAGACAATCAAAATTAGGGGTAACAAAGAACAGAAGCGTGTCCTAAGAAGGTTCAAGTTTGATCCTGCCATGCTAGAATATCTGCAAAACCTGAACCATCTTTTTGGGCCAATATTTTCTGAGAAAAACCAGAACCTGAAAAATATTTGATCTCTACCCCCCAAATCAAAGATTATCATTGTTCACTGCTCTGTACAACAAGGTGTTCGGTAAAGAATGAATCCACTTGGGCCAGCTGAGTGGCTCGTTGGTTAAGAGTTGGCTTGGGAGCGTAAGCTCTGAGCAGCAGGGCCGCCGGTTCGGATCCCACATGGGCCAGTGACGCTGTGTCCTCTACAGCTAAGGTGGTGAACAACAGCTCCACCTGGATCTGGGCTGCCGTGAGCGGCTGTCCAATGGCTGGTGACCCATCAGCCTCAGCCAGGAAGAGCGCAATGATAATACCAACATTGGCCAGTGAGGCGACACCCTCCACAACTAGAATGAAGAACAAAAGGACAGCAACTTGGCTGTTCCCCTCCCCCAATTCCCCAATAAAAATCTTAAAAAAAAAAAAAATGAATCCCCTTATTCTGCTTATAGTGGTCGATTCTTGTAAAGAGTAGTACAGTGATTGAGTCCCTATGGCCAGTGCCTCTAAATATCTGAACGTGTTAATCTCATTTCACCCTCACAATAACCAAGGGGTAGGTTACTGCCCTCGTTTTTTAGATGAGGGACTGAGGTTTAGATAAGTAGCTTGACTATGTGGATTTCACAACATGCCTTTGTCTCTAGAGTCCAAGGTTTCCACAAGCATGGTCTATCATCTCTCAGGTTCCCAACGCCTAGGAATCCCTTGAACCACAGCTACCCATTCCCATGTTTTGCTTCCTAGTTCCTTTTATCTGGATCTTTATTGTCAATAACATGATTGGCTTCCAATATTCCAATATTCCAATAGCGGTGCCGATGCTCATAATAGAGTATGGCACATCCTGAAAATGTTATTAAGTTTTATTAATATTTTACAAGTTTGAAGCTCTAATGTGAATCCTGGAATTCTGGCACTTCAGATCCACTTAAGATGCTATCCAGCAATACTCATACTACAGACGCTGAGAGATAGTAAGATCCAAGGTTGTGGGCGCACAGTGACACATTTAAGAAAGAAAGCTGTTGCTTTTTTTATTTTTAAGATGCAAGGATTTTTTGACAATAAATCTACACCCTTTGGCACATCTATTTTCCTGTTCTGGAGGAATTGTGTGACAATTTTCACACAAAAAGTATCTAAAGAAAAGCATATTAGGGATGAGGGAGGAGGGACAGTAACAGAGTAAGGAATCCCAACAATTATTTTGGGGTAAAACTTTCATGATGAATCTTTTTGCTTTCCTCATCCTTCCCCTTTGAGGCTGAAAACCACCAAATCGATCACAGGTTATGTTTTCCACCCTCTCTGGTTTTTATTACCAGCTATTTAAAACAACAACAACAACAACAAAAAACAAACAATCCAAGTGGTAAAAATTAACAGCTATGAGTTACCCTACAAACATTTCCACTGACCTGTTAGTGTATTTAATCTGTTAAATTATTAAACTGTACATGAGATTAGAAATGAAAACATTGCCCAAACAGATATAAACTAGCTGAGTAGTCTATGGCATCAGTTAATTGATTCAGCTTTGTTTCCCCGCAAATTCTGAACAGCATGGTCAATTACCAACCTCCAGAAGTACACACCCACGAGAGGGGCCCAGTAAACAAGGGTGAGCAAATCTAGCACCATATAACTGGAGTGGAACCCCGGGACAGAGAAAACTATAAATTATTTTTCTGGTGCCACCCCTCCACTTTTTTTTTTTTTTTTTTTTAAAGGACACACCAAGTCATCCCTTCACATTCTTTTAACTTTACTGGGGAACAGTGTGTTTTTTCCCAGGACCCATCAGCTCCAAGTCAAGTTGTCCTTCAATCTTAGTTGTGGAGGAAGCACCTCAGGTCCAAGTCGCCGTTTTCAAATCTAGTTGGGGGGGGGGGGCGCGGCCCACCATCCCACTTGGGAATCAAACCGGCGACCTTGTTGTTAAGAGCATGCGCTCTAACCAACTGAGCCACCCGGCAGCCCCTGGTGCTCTTGGCACTGAATGCCCTCACCTACCCTGGTCTGCTCTGGGGGTAAAGTCTCAGAGTGAATACAGGTGTCACTGACAGGAATGTGAGAGACACACAGACCAGCTCAGCAACACTGCTCTCTGGAGCGAACACTAGACAAAAGCTCTGCCCACCGCTGGGGTCTCACCTCCCCCCTTTCTGTCCCAGGGACAGGGAGGAGCCATGTCTCCTGCCACTGCTGATACGTCTCCTCTGTATTAATGTGCTCTGGTGACATCTGCTCAGACCAAGCTTTAACAGCTCTTTTCATAGCTTTTCCTGATAGCATCCCGCCACCAAGATTAGAGCTGTCTTCTTGGCTCTTTCCCAACTGAAGCATAAACTCCTAGGCTTCTGAGCATGGCTCTTCCGTCAGGCTGTAACCTCCTTAAGAGTACAGACTGTCTTATGCTTTTCTTTATCTGCAATGCCTGATAAAAATTGTTGATTAAATTAACAAATTACAATTCAGCACGTAGCATGCGGGGCCACTTGGTGGAGGCGCCTGGTTTTCTCCAGTGAAAAGTATACTGGTTTTTCTGCAACTACACAAAACTGCAAAGATTCTATAAGCAGGAAAGGGCGGAGTGAAACTGATACTTGGAACTCTGCTGGTCTAAGTGTAAATTGGTATAACCCTTCGGGAAAACTATGTGCAAATTCAACAAAGTCATAAAAATGCTCATACCCTCTGACCTAGCAATTTCAAAGAAATTATCCCAAATATGAGGTCAAAGTTTTTATTAGATTATCTCTAAAAGCAAAAACTTGGAAAACAACTCAAGCAAAACAAGTAACAGATGACTCTGATCCATACACTTGATAGAATCTTATATAGCTTTAGAAGTAAAAGCTATGAAACCTTATAAACAGAACAATGTCGAACACCAAGCCTAGACTGTCACACTCTTACTTGCTTATAAAAATCTTCCTGCTAAAGGACCAAAGGTGGACGGGAGGAAGCTCCTGGACTGAAGAGACAGTGACACTGGTTTGAGTCCTGACCCTGGCTGCCTCCGCGGTCCTCTCTTGACCTTGGCCGCCCGCCCCTTAAGATGGCACTGCTGACCTGGAGATGCTTTTCTCAGTCTTTTCAATCAAGCCCCAGTCCCCGTCAGTGACACACAGGAGGTCTTCTGCAAATAAAAACCTTCATTTATATGTACATTGACTGTTTTCAAAATACAAAATTATATAATATTGAATGTGTTTTTAGAAATTACACAGCCCCCCATAAATTCTGCTTCTTCTCCCTTCCCTTTGGATTCTGAGAAATCACTAGATTGCAGCTCTACTTAAAATCCCACAATTAGAGGTACTGGCCAGCATAGGGACTCGGGTCCATAATATAATAACTATGTATGGTGACACATGGGTACTAGACTTGTGTTCACCACCTTGTAAGGTATATAAGTGTGGAATCACTATAATGTATACCTGAAACTAATATAATATTGTATGTCAACTAATTACAAATACATTTAGAAATTAAAATAATAAAATAAAACCCCAAAGTTACAGTCATTGTTGTCTCCTCTCTTCATTTTGGAAGAAGACCTCAGATTTACATTTGTCTGCCTCCTCTCTTCTCCCTTTCCGTAGGGGATTAGGGTGTGTGTGACTATCCTACTGGTGGCCTCCTTTCCAGCACAAGGGCGCTTTAGCCCCTCTTCATGGTACAGCTGGGGAGCGGTGCCTGAATTACAGGAAAAAGCGCGTTCCCATCGCCACCTCCTTCACCATGCTTACCGGCCAGGAAACGACACTGGAGCTACCCAGGGTGGACACAGGTCATAAAAAGACTTCTAATTCTCTATATGTTCCTTCTTCTTCTCTTACCATGCTGAAAAACTGCATTTAGTGACGCTTTAACAGAATGCAGTTCTACAGCAAGGAGCTGAATTTCTTCAGCTCTGAAGTGCTCGCCGCCTAAATTTCTTCCATCCCTTTGCAAATACGGAACATAAAATTTTAGAATGAAACTACAAATTGCTTGTCTAAATGATTCAAGAGTGCTAATAGTGAATGTTGGTGAAGACGTGAGCTGGTACCTCCGTAGCTTGTTGAAAGGACTATGAATTGGTATAAACCATGGAGGGCCAACCTGCAACAGACTTCAAAGTAAAATGTTCAGGCTTTTTAATCCCACAGCTCCCACTTTCGGGTATCCATCCTAAAGAAATTCATCGGGGACAAAGAAGAAGCATATTCAAGGATGTTTATCTCAATATTATTAATAAAAGCAAGACTGCAAAGCTACCTAACTGGGCAACAAAGGCGCTAGGGAAACAAATTATGTCAAAGCCATTCCATGGAAAACTAAGCAATCACTATTCCCATGAAAAAATCACACTGTGTAACAATATATCAACATATAGTGCATCAAGCACATTTGCCATTAAAGAAAGACACAGAAAAATATACACACAGAACCATTTTAGAAATTGTCCATCTAGACGTCCACGATGTCACCTGTAGAATTACGAGTCATCTGCACTTTTGTTAGCATATGGCATTTCCGTGACTCTCAGAAAACCTCTTGCACGATAAGAGGTTCTCTGTTCCAACAGTGAAAATTCTTGCAGTAACCAAATCTGTTTGAAGTGACCCAAAATTTCAAAGTTTCCAGAATTACTGAGAATACCTTTTCACCCAGCACTTATTTAATTAAATATCTATGGACACACTCTAGAACGCTGCCTTAGGACATGGTCTTTTTCATTTTTTAAAACATGGATCATACATTTTTTTATTGGGGGGAAACAGAAAAAACACAATTGAAACAATTGAGCCTTTGCCTTAGGAGGGTTCCCCCCTCGTTACTGCTCCACACCGTCAGAGAAAAAAATCACAGGCCCATGATACCAAACCTAGATTTCATACCTGATCTAACTAGCTTCAACCTCTCACAGAAACATAATTTCAATCAACCAGTCTGGAACTTTTTGGGTCAACACCAATGAAGTGCAATCCGTCCTGTGGGCCCTCTCTGTCCTTCCCACAGAAACAGGCAATCTGTATAATAACCCTTCCTATCCACCCCACACTCCCCCCGCACCTCCTCACCCCCAAGAAAGATGTCTCCCTTGCCCCACCCTCCTTCTTCCTACAAAAACCTTCCATTTGCACAGCCCCTCAGAGTGCTCTTCTAGTTGCTAGAGGGATGCTGCCCCATTTATGAATTGTTTAATAAAGCCGATTAGATTTTCAAATTTATTCAGCTGATTTTTGTTATTTAACAACACACAAATAATTGCCCCAATCCCCAATCCCGAATTCCACCTTAGCCTACCCCAAATGATACAAAATTATCCGAAAACTTCTGGTGCTTCTCGTTAAAAGTTCACCAAGCATGTTTCCTCAGACTAGGCCACAATCCCAAAGTATTCTTCCATGGACAGTTCTGTGGTCTCCCTCCTGATCCTCTTTTGGAAAGGAGAGTATTCTCCGTGTCCTATGAGGATACTATATTATAATCATATTATCATTAGCCTGGAAGATTATCACAGGCTAACGGGATTATCTACTCTGGGAATTTAAGTGTTTGCAGAAGGCATCCTTCTAGCTGATATTAACACCCAAATTGTCGAACACATGAAATCACAGCCATGATTTCCATAGAAAGGCAAAAGTTAGCAGAGAAGGCACTTGAAAATATCTTGATTCTAAGGCACACACACTTAGCAAAACAAGGTCTCCTGTGGGCATGAAATCCTTTCTCCAGACCAGATGGCTTGTCTTTTGCAAACATCAAATTATTGGGTGGCCGGAAAAGTCATGATGTATTTTTTCTGTTTTTCGTTGCAAAAATGCGTCATGACTTTTCTGACAACACAACATAACCCTAGAAAGGGGTCCTGTGAGCTGCGCAGAACGCTGGCCTCATTTCCTGTCACTTATTAGATCCCTTTGTCTTTTACTTGGCCCAGAATGACCTGGATAAAGCAAGACCCACCAAGTCCACAGAAACGGAAGGCCAGCCTACTCCGCAAGGGAATGCTGGGAAGCGTCATGCGTGTAACAAGCTCAAAACTTGTAAGACTGCTCTGGAACATTAAAAACAAATTCTTCCCATAGATTATTTGACTGCAAAAGGCCAAATGCATATTTACGATGGAAAGATCAGACAGGCACCGCGTGTCCAAGGGATAACACTGGAGCAAGCCTTCAGAGGACCCTCGCCCAAACCGTTTAACCAAAAACCTAATCAAGCTTTTGGAACCAACTCCCTATTTACAAAAACACAGGGGATTAAGGAACACATCAAACTGACACCAGGCAATTCCAGAATGCAGGACGGTCTAGAAAACAACTGACCTGGATGCTTTAAAAAGTGATTATATTGGGCCGGACAAGTGGCGTGGTGGTTAAGCGCTGGCTTGGGTCCCACATATGAGGGCCAGTGACGCTGTCCTCAAAAAAAAAAAAAAAAACTTACTATAACTGGTGGCAAGAGGGGTGGGAAGGCTGCTATAGACTAAAAGACCAAAGAGACAATCAAATGTAATAGTATGTGGTTTGGGGTAGGGGATGGCGATCAATAACATTTTGAGCACCAATGAGGAAATTTGGATAGAACAAGGTTATTAGGAAAGCACTGCTCATTTTCGTAATTGTTGTAACAGTATAGTGGTGATGCAGGAGAATATCCTCATTCGGGGAGAGGGAGGGTGCATGCTGGTGTATTTAGAGGTTAAATTTCTTTTTCTCTTTTTTTGAGGGCAGTGTCACTGGCCCTCACATGTGGGACCTGAACCGAGGCCGCCGGCCTCCCAAGCCAGCGCTTAACCACCGCGGAGCGGCCCTAGAGGTTAAATATCTTGATCTCTACCTACAATTTAATTTTATATGGCTCTGCGGGAGTGGGAAGCCAGTTACAATAAATAAAGCAAAATGGTAATAATTACTGACTTTAGATGGAGGGTAATGTGTTCACTGTGTTTTTAACTCATCTATATGTTTAAATTTTTTCGTAACAAAAAGCTGGAGAAGTTTGATTTTGGATGTATCTAAGTTGCTAACTAAACCTAAATTAAAGTATATAATACTATACTAAGGATCCTGTAAATGAGTCAAAAATTATAATACAGGGAGCAAGTACCTTAGAAATGTTCACATCAGAAGTTAAAGCATTCACAAATACATGGTAATGGAAAGAGAACTGATTCTGGGTGGTGAACACACAATGCAATATATAGATGATGTATTATAGAAATGTACACTTGAAACCTATATAATTTTAGTAACCATTGTCACCCCAATAAATTAAATAAATAAAAAAATTCTGACTGTGAAAAACCAAAACCAATAAAAAAAGGGTTAAAGCATTCAGTAGCCATTCCATGCCCCCCCACCTTCACCCCCATTTCTTTATTTTGTTTTTGGAACCAAGAATTGCATTTAACTCTTTACTATAATTTCATAAGAGAGCTGAAGAGAAATTATAAATAAATCTTGTGACTCTCTCACTTATTCTTTGGTTTTCCCCTACCTTCAAGGTCAAGTTCAAATTCCCCATGCCTAGCATGACAGCTAAGTCCATAAATCCTGGCCCGTCTCAGGTCTTGCCACTCCCTCATTCCAGCCACAATAAACATCAATCAGTAATTCTCTGGAACCAGCCAAGGTCTCAGACAAAGCTGCTCCTATTGTCCGGAACTTAAAGACACAAAACCCAAGATAAAGACAAGGAAAAAAATCCCAGGAAAAATCATAGCAAAAGCATGAGCTCAGGATGAAAAGGGAGGGGAGAGGAAAAGATTCCAGTGAAGACCAAACCCAGCTGTTCTTCCCTCTCCTTTTACAAGTAGCATTCCTATGGTTGGCTTGTTTACAGATCTCTTCAATTACATTTGTAGATTCCCCAAAAGAAAAACGGCGAGTTCCTGAGATTGGCCTTACTGTCAGACTAAAATCAATTCCTAGACTAGTATACCCCACAATCCTAACAAAAAAACCCTGCAGTTAAACTGAGTTAAAATTCAGCACGCCAAAAGACAAGATACTGACCCTCTCCCTGGTTAAACACATAGCACTGAAATGCCACAAAAAATTAAATTACAGTGCTTTGTAATAGATTTAGCCCTTTGTTTTTAAATATTAACAAGACTGCCAGAGGGAGTAAGTTTATCAAGGGATAAGAATCCTAGCAGTACTCCTAGTTTACTCAGAGGCCAATTAACATTTCCCACCACACCCAATAACTAGACTCTCTAGGGTTCAAGGTTGCTTATGACCCTATGGGTTTGTCAGCAGAGACTTCTGCCCAATAACCTATTATAATCAGTGCACCAGGGGTTCAGTGTACAGGGAGGCAAAACCTGAGTCATTATAAACACCCAAGCAAATTTAGTGTGCCTGTATTTTTGTTTTGTGTCTTTTGCTGTCCGAAGATCCCACACTTAATGTGGCTCTGATTTTGAAAATCAGCAAATGCTCAACACTCATAGACTGTCGGTTGCCATCTGTGCTTTTCACAATTAGATCACTGTTAAAAAGGAGCAAAATTTTCAGCTCTAGACTTTACTTCAACAAACTGACAAATCATTAAAGACGTGAGTGAGTGACTTCATTTCATCTGCAGAACAGGTTCACTGGACTGCGAGGCCACCCTAAAACAAATCTTTCTTGAACTCAAACAGCTGCAGGCCCTGAGTTTTCAGGTTTGAGTTTTATTACTACCTCTCCTCCCAACCCAAACCCTCCCTACCCCCCAAAAGCTTGGCTCTGTCTGGATCTCTGCTCATAAAATGACTGTCCATTGATGGAGTAACTGACAAATTTTTAAGGGATTAAAAAATATTATCAGGTAAAAAGTGAGTTAAAAAAATATACTGACAGAGGGAAGACCTTACGAGGACACAGGGAGAAGACAATCATCAATCAGCCAAGGACGCCTCAGAAGGAACCAATCCTGCCGACATCTTGATTTTGGACTGACACTCTCCTGTATTGTGAGAAAGTAAATTTCTGTTGCTTAAGTGAAATCATATGCCGGGGGTGCCAAAAAAAAAAAAAATGTATAGAAGTGGACACTTTGGTCAACGTTGCTCAAGCAGTAGTTCGGCGTAATCAGAAGTGTCTGGACTCTGATGGCAACCACTTTGAGCACCTCTTGTAATTGCAGAAGTCAAACGTGACTTTTGTTCATCTTCTTATTGGTATATATATAGAATTACAATTTTAATACAGTTTTTTCCTTTCTTAAAATGTGTGTACATTTTTTTGACACCCTCGGTGTATATATATTTGTTCCTAGGAAAGCTGTGAACTATATAAGAATAAAAGGAAAATTCACCTAAAAGAAAAAAAAAATGATCAGGTAGCACCAACTATAACCTCCCACCCAAAAGACCCCTTTAAATGGATCCACAGGAAGAATTTCTTGGAAGTGTCTTTTGCTAATTTGTGGTTAGAGCACAACACACTCAAGAAAATGATGTTCACAGCAGGACACTAATAATGAGTAATTTTATGAGATTATGTCTGCATTTGTGCTAAATAATTTATGCTGGGAGCGGTAATAAAAGCAGAGATAAAGTTAAGCTATTGATTGAAGATGGTACTAACCTTGTCCAAAAAAAAAAAAAGGATGAATGAGTAAGTACCTTCAAGGCCCAGCACAGAAGCACCTGCCAATTGATCCCTACCTTCTTTAAAAAGTCCCATTGCTTTCGTGGGCAATACTGTTTGCACTTGGCAGTTGTGTAGTGTCTGTGAAATCTGTGGCATCCTCATGGTACCAGGGCTAGAGCAGGCACATACAAATCTACTCGGAACCTGGCTGAAGGGAGGACAGGCACAGCCAGACAGAAGACAGTGACCCACCTGGCCTGGCCCAAGTTGGGGAGGCGAGAAGGAAAAAACTACATGGCAATACTTTTCACTCTTTACAAGAACAGGTTAAACAGCGTTCACACTGTGCGTATGAGATGCCAAGTGCCTGCTGCTGCCCAGTAAACAATGAAGGGGGGTCACCCTGAGAAGCAGAGAATTATTTCTACCTGCATAAAGGCAGAAGCATTCCAAAACTATGGGATGGGGGCATTCCAATACCACCACCTTATGAGGTGTGGGCACCTATCTTTTAAAAGGCGTTACCGTTTTGCTGACTTCCTTGTTTCTGGGATATTTCTGCAGCCTTTTCAGAAGAACCTTAGCGCATTAGCCAGAGAGCATTGCAACTTTCTGATGTCATCTGGGGTGTAGGGGCTAAAAAGGGAGCCACACGGTTTTAAAGGTTAAGATAACCAAAACTATACCACCTATCATGCAAAGAGATGAGCCACACCAAGTATAGTACAGGTTTATCTTGAGTATGAGAAGTCTTCAAGTAATCTCCCTCCCAAAAGTCTGGCCCTAAGATAACACCACAGATACTGAGTCTGGTAAAACGGTCTTAATCTCCTTCTATACCTTGGCCCCCCTCAGCACCCGACCTCCACTGCAGTTTCCCCAAAGCTGCATTACCAGGACAGCGCTATTCTTTAATCCATGGACAACTTCAATATTGGCTAAAGTGGCCTATTATTTCCATTTTTGAATCCCCTTTCATACCATTTAGACTGTAAACACACTGACTGATCCCAAATGCTGAGTGCAAACCAGTGTTGGTGATCATGTTAAAGGAAGGCTTCTTTGATTCTATTCGATCTATTTCTGATTTCTGAAGAGGAACTGTTTGCATGGGGAAAAGAGTAGAAACAGTTTTTTATTATGCAGCTAAATGGATAAAACAAAAATTACATTTAACCAGAATGCCATACAAATTAAAAGTCACACCCTCCAAAGTCACATATGGATTTGGCTAAAAAACAATAGGTTAAATATCTTTGATGTCTTATGTTAGCATGTGCTCTAAGAGACATTTTCCACCTTAGGACACAGAGTAAACAAATTTTATTTCCTCAGAGCAAAGGAGAATGGCAAGGTAGAGAATCAGATGACACTGCAAATGAGCATACACCTCACCCTCCTGATATGCCAATCAGATACAGCCTAGGGCTCCTGGGCTAAATTAAAAGTTGAAAGTCAACTTGGTTATTAATTTCCCAGAGTCAGCACGAGGGAATCAAGATAGAAAAGCAGAACCACTCCTGGACCTCCAGGGCTGAGTGCATGTCACAACATGGTTTCCAGTCCAGGGTAGGTGGGTGACAACTTAGCTGACAAGAGTACTGTCCTCTGAGTTTACTCACCGACTGGTCAAAGAATACAGATGCTTTCCTATTGTAGCCACAAGCCAGCTGAGTCTTTACGTGGATAAACCACTGGAATGGGCACTGCCTCTGAAGGACAAGACTTATAATCAGCTCGTCATGAGGTCTTGAAAAAAAGCCTACGAATGCATGCTTGGTAAGACATAATCACTGAACCCTGGAAGCCACCCAGGAGCCTTGGGAAGACAAAGTGAAACAGGACACGTAACGAGGACATATTCTTCTCAAACTTCCTCCTTGCTCAAGCCTTATTTCAGATTAAAATAAAGACTAAGGGGTTTCGTTTAATTTCGATGAAGTAAGTATTATTTCCATTTTATGGCAAAACAAGCTGAGAGTCAATCATTGCTTTGATCTGGCTTAAAAGCTCCCACTAAGCTGGCTACTAAGGCCTTGGAGATCCTTGGCCTGTAGTTGCGGTTACTGCTAACCAGCAAAAGTGACAAGTTCTCAGGGTTCTTGGAGCCCAAAGCAAAGTCTCCTCCAGCCTCCCTGATATATTAATTTAATCCTTATGCCTACTAGATAATTACATAAAAAGAAAAATTTAAAAACCTAGGGCCAAGACCCAAAGCTAACCACAATTCAAAGGAGAGAACAATGGCCACTTTGAACTTCTTTTTCAACTTTTATTACAGCTGATTGTTTTCAGCACTGCTGGGATGCCTCAACGAATTATGGGAAATGACCTGAAAGGTCTACTGGAAAGACTGAGTGCATTGGAAATAACCTCTTGCCTCTAATTTTCTTCTCGATTTTTTTTTTTTATAACTAACAAAGGTTTTTGTTTTTTTTGCAATTGCCAGTCCTGAAGTTAAGCTAAAAATTAATTTTCATTCTATCCTTCATCATTCTCTGCCACCACGGTCAAGAGCATTACTGAGACTTGCCTATGAGACCGAATGTTGGTTAAACAAACAAGGCCTTGTTCACATGCCAACTGAACTTTCAGTGGACTTAACTCCTGAACCCCGAAGGAGAGCCAGGTTTTCCCTCAATACACTCACTGCCATAAATACTGCTGTCATCAAGCGAAGAATGAGGAGGTTATTTAGGAGACATTGCAAATAACACTTCAGCTGCCTTGAAGCAAGAGGCCAATGTTGCAGGGCTTGCTCCCAAGTTCAGCAATTTGTCTATGGAGCAACCTATAAAATTATGCCTCCAACAAACCTCTCATCCCATTTCCAGAAGGAATCTATTCTGACTTGATTGCTACTTTTGAGCTGTCACTTTTTGAGGTTTTCTATCTCCAACAAGAAAAGCTTATCCTTTGATTTAAAATGCCATATAATATCAGAAAACCCATCAAATCATGTTAGCAGGAGAATAAATCATCCAGCTACATGACATCATTGTCATTATTTTACAGGAGCACAAATACTTCCACAAACTCTTAAGCTTTCCAGACACACAGACTATGGAACACAAGGCTAAGCTATTGAGACCTCTCTGTAGCAAAGGATTCCTCCTGCAAATAAGACTCAATACAATAGGTCTTATATTAATTATTCAAAGAAGTTTTAAAAAATTATAAAAGCACTGACATATGCTACAACATGGATGATCCTTGAAAACTTTGTGTTAAGTCAAGTACGCCAGACAGAAAAGAACAAATATTGTATGATTCCATTTATGTGAGGTACCTAAGAGTCAAATCATAGAGACACAAAATGGAACTGTGATCACCAGGGGAAAGGGGGACGGGGGAATTGTATAATGGGCAGAGTTTCCGTTTGGGATGATGAAAAAGTTCTGGAAATGGACAGTGGTGATGGTTACACAGCATTGTCAATGTACTTAATGCCACTGGACTGTACATTTAAAATGGTTACAATGGTAAATTTTATGTTATGCACATTTTACCACAATAAAAAAGCTGTATGTAAAAACCAGAATTATAATTTAATAAGATTATAGGTGATAAATAATAAACCTAACCCAAAGGGCATGAAGGTTCTGAACTTAAAATACATTTAAGAATCAACACTCCCAAAGTGTGAAACAGTCCAGACAAAGCTGCAGTCATTCTTATCCTTCTCTCATCCAGGCTCATGACTGAATACCACGTGTATGCTGCAGACGCCGGGGTGTACAAGTCCAGCCTTGAACCTCTCCCCTGAACCCGGGTCTGTGTACCAGCTGCACCCTCCCCATCTCCACGTGGATGTCTAACAGGCCTCCCAAACTTAATATGTCCAAACCCAAAGCACTGCCCTTCCCTCCCACAAACCTGCTCCACCTGGAGTCTTTCTGTCCTGGTTACCAGTAACTCTACCCTTTGGCCCTCACCCCTTGACAGTCTCCTCAACCAGACAGCCAGCAGCATCCTTTTATTTTGTTTTGTTTTTTTGTTTTTTGAGGGCAGTGTCACTGGCCCTCATATGTGGGACCCGAACCGGGGCCGCTGGCTTCCAAAGCCAGCGCTTAACCACAGCGCCACTCGGCCGGCCCACCAGCAGCATCCTTTTAAAATAGAAGTCAAATGATCTCACTTCTCTCCATTCAAAAACCTCCAATGAAGTCTCATCCTGCTCAGAGTACAAGTCAAACTCTGGACAACGGCCTCTGAGGCTCTCAATCAGGAGTCAGCAAACTTTGGGGGCCAAATCCTGCCAACTGCCTGTTTCTGTAAACACAGTATTACTGGACCACTGCCATGCCTACTGGTTTATGTCCAGTACTGTCTATGGCTGCTTCAGCGCTGCAGGCTCCCGGGGCAGGGCTGCGTACTTGCGACACACTGCAAAGCCCACATCTGGCCCCTGAGAGAGTCAGTCCGCCCCCTCGGCTCTAAACGATTTGCACTTCATCCTCACCCCTCTTTTTACTCCCCGCCTCACTTGTTTCACGCGATCAACTTGAGCCACAACAGCCTCCTGGCTGCTCCGCACACACCCCACGCAAACTCCCAGCTCATGCAAGCTCCCAGCACAAGGCCTCTGCCCTCGCTGCTCCTTCTGCAGGCTGCTCTCTCTCCCCAGACAACTGCAAGCCTTGGACAACTCCTCCACTTCTTTACCAGCTGCCACTTCGGCAAGACTTTCACTAACCGAATTACAGTTAAAATTGCACCCCCCCCGACACCTCCCTAGAAAACATACAGAAGGTGCCCCAAAAATGTCTACACATTTTAAGAAAGGGAAAAAAACTGTATGAACGTTATGCTGATGGGAACCACTTCGAGCACCTCTTGTAATTGCAGAAGTCAAAAGTGACTTGTATTCATCTTATGTAATCGGTATATATTGAGTATTACAATTTTAATACAGTTTTCTCCTTTCTTAAAATGGGTATTTTGGGGGGGCACCCTCTGTATATCCACACTTTCCCCCTTCTCTGCTTATCTTTCTCCATAACACTAATTACCTAATGATACATAATTTTCTTTTTGTCTGATCTGCCCCCTATAGACTAGAATATTAGCTCCATGAGGGCAGGATCTTTGTATGTTTCAGTCATGTATTCAGCACCTGGAACAGTGCCTAGCATACAGTAGCAGCTCAATAAATAATTGTTAAGTATTCTAATTGTAGGGGGTAAAAAAATCAAATGATTAACAAAAAGGATGGAGAAAATTAGGATCCAGACTTAAAAAGAATCTGAAAACACAATCTTGGCTTATAACACATTCCAAACGCAGACAAATACCTCCAAAGTTAAAGATAAGTTTCTTGATTAAAAAAAAAAACAAATCAAACACCAGTCTAGAGTTTCACTTAAGTAATAAAGACTTGATGCGCTCACAATTTGGAACCTGTTTCAAGCTATAGCTCTCCAATTTATTTACATCCTATTGAACTTCATTTTTAATCTTCAGAAGTTGGTATCTTAATTTATTCATATCCTATTATTCTAGTCCAATATCCCATTAATATTGCTTTTGATTCCACCTTCTTAGGTGAAATAATCAGCACTAAAGAAAAAAACTCCTCTTCGATGAAGTAGGTTCAAGAAATAAATGGTATGTTAGTGAAAAACACACCAACCCTGTGCTAACACAGTTGGCAACTCTAGTTTTTATAAACAATATTTAAAAGAAGAAAAATGTACCAAGTAATAAGCAAAGTCAAAAATGGAAGAATGATACTAAATATTCTGCCCCACAACAAGAACGTCAAGAAAGTCTGAAAGGCCAATTTGTAAGGACTCCAGGTTTTGATTTGACCAATTAAAGTCATAAACCAACCTTTTGATATTTAACAACACTAATATACCTGAGATGAGCTCAGAAACTAATAACACATCAGTTTATGTTTAGAAAAAAAGCCTAGATGACGACGCACCAGGCTGTGTAACAGAGGTACCTGGAAGAACAGGTGGGATTACACAGGACTTGAGACTTTTTAAGATTGCATATTACTATAATGCTTAATTTCATATAACTTTATATTCTTTTGTAAGAGAAAAATAGAAATGATATAGAAAAGTGAAATAAGCTTGTACACCACAGATAAAACTCCTCAACTAAACATGACTAATGAAGCACCTAGGTTAGAAATAACCTCACAAATAGTTCATGTTCAGATAAGAATCCACAAACTGTCCACACACAAATGTGTTTTGTTTTGGCTCATCAGGTGTCTTCTGGTTTTCCCTTTATCTTTACACTGTGAATTAACTGCCAGGTATTGGGTTGTCAGAAAAGTCATGACGTATTTTTTCTGTTTTTCGTTGCAAAAATGCGTCATGACTTTTCCGACAACCCAATAAATAGTTGGGTGGTTACAAGTATCAGCTTTGGAGGAGAGCTACCTAATAGGAAATCCTAGAGGCTGAATGACTTGGGCAAATTACCCATTTACATGCCTCGGTTTCTTCATCCATAAAATGGGGATAACAACATCCCTACCTCATTTAGGATTAAATAAGTTAATGTTTGTAAACCACTAAGGAGAAATCCTGGAACATAATTAAGTACTATATTTCTATGCATGTTTTCTAGAGGTAAATAATTTCCAAGCTACCTTTAAAATACATGACAACGAAGACGGTAACTCGGGGGAAATCCTGATTTATGCCCTGACACACAACATAAGTTAGTGGGCTGATTTAACAAGTCTGTTCAGGTGTGTCCCAGTATAAAGGCAGACATGATAAGAGGCTAAGGTGCTCATCATAGACCTAGCAACACTTTCTCCATGTGACCGTCACCAAGAGGCGTTTCAGCAGGTGTGGCGGGCATCCCCTAACTCATAACACAAACCCAGTGTCTTCAAAAATTCCCTTTTTCCCCCAACTGCCCATCAAAACATAGTATTTCCTAACCAACCAGAAAATGAGAAACTGTAGCCCAGACAGACCTGCACCTGAAAGCAACGCAGAGGGCAGAGCTGTGCTCTGGAAAGTTGGACTCTGAGCGGCCCTGCTGGGGGCTGGCGAAGGTAGGGAGCGTAATGCTGGCTCTGGGCTTGGGTCCCAGCGCAGCACTCACCCAGCAATTGATTACTTGTCCCACTCCCTCATATCTGTGTGACGCCTAGCAGCTGCCTATGGTAAAGGGAAGGTGAAAATATCAGTTTAAATTTTACAAAATAGAAATGAGAGACTTGGAAGAGACATAGCTAGACAGCAGCTAGGCAAGTGGGGGAATAAGGGCTATTGCCCCCGAGATGAATGCAATCCACACCAACATTCAGAGCAGTACCCACTTTTAAGTGCTCTCAAAAACCTCCCGTCATAGACATTTCTGGAGAGGTTTTAAAAACCTTATTCCTTACAAGTAAGAAAAAAAGCATCCTCTGAATTGAAGCTTTACAGTAATTGAGGTGAAAAGCTTGCTGCTACAAGGTAGTATGTGCAAGAAAAGCGGCAGCACGTGCACTGCAGAGGGGTTGCTCCTCTTCCCTGGTTCTGGGCTGCTGTGACAACACCCTTGCCTGACTCAGCACCTACGGCACGACGGGAAGGAAGTACCATCAAAAGGCCGTGCATTATTAATAAGAGCCTTGGCATCAAAGCACCGTGATCTGGAAAACAGGAAAATGTCTGCAGAGTAAGAAAACGAGTAGCAAATAGCTTAAATCATTTTTGGCAGTGTCATACCATTCAGAAATGTCTATTCTAAGTCATTTTTCTTCTAAGTGGTCTCGTTCTCTTTTAACCCTTAGTTGTAGCCCTAATTCTGATCTCTTTTTGTCCCTCCGACCTTAAATTTCGAAGTTATTTACATTCTCTGAGTGGACTTCTCTGTTAATTTGCTCCTGTAGGCTTAAAGATTGCATCTGTCAGATCACAATGAAAAGAGACTGCACCAGGCCGGCTCTGCAGAAGCCCACGGTGCCACTCAGGCTGGGACAGTGAGTGTCCCTAGAAGCCAAGAGTCTGTCTTCTCACCTCTAACACCATGAATATGTGGCCTAAGCTCCCAATCCACAGCAGGCAAAAAAAAAAAAGGTAATGGTAAAA
Source organism: Aselliscus stoliczkanus (assembly GCA_033961575.1). Classification (NCBI taxonomy): domain Eukaryota; kingdom Metazoa; phylum Chordata; class Mammalia; order Chiroptera; family Hipposideridae; genus Aselliscus; species Aselliscus stoliczkanus. The sequence continues at coordinate 9,934,947 of CM066738.1, read as the reverse complement.
AAAATCCATTTACTCTTATAACCATTTTAGCGTGCCCCTTCCACTCCCTCCCCCGCATCTGTCATCAAATGATCAGGAAAGAAGGAAGATGGAAAAGAGTCTGACAGCGAACGACTAACTTGAGTAACTCAGGATTCAATTCCAAGTCTCCGGTAATATATGTCAAATGAGGAAGGCTAACCCCTCCTGTTAGACTAGACCACTGATTCTCAACAAGGGGTGACTTCCCCTGGGGACATTCGACAACATCTGGAGACATTTTTGGTTGTCACAGCTGGGGGATAGGGGTGCTATTGGATCTAATGGGTAAAAGGCTAGGGGTGCTGCTAAATATCCTCCGATGCACAGGACAGCCCCCCACTATAAAGAATTGTCCAGGGCCGGCCAAGTGGCACGGTGGTTAAGTGCTGGCTTGGGAAGCCAGCGGCCCCGGTTCGGGTCCCACATATGAGGGCCAGTGACACTGCCCTCAAAAAAGGCAAAAAAAAAAAAAGTGAAGAATTGTCCAGCCCAAGTGTCACTAGTGCCAGAATGGAGAAACTCCGCCTTAGACAAATCTTTATGCTTAGTCTTACTTTTAACTTAACCACTGATGGGCCAGCCAAGTGGCACGATAGTTAAGCGCTAGCTTGGGACGCCAGCGGCCCCGGTTAGGGTCCCACATATGAGGGCCAGTGACACTGTCCTCAAAAAAAATAAAATAAAATAAATAAACCACTGATACTGTTAGACAAAAAGCACAGTAGCAATGGATACAGAAGTTTGTACTGGCTGATTCACTTTTAGATTAATGAACGGATTAGATTTCTTTTTAACTCCCTTTAAATTGGACATGTTTTCCTTAATACATGGAGCATAGACTAACATCTTTTCTACAACAGAAGAATAAAACACATGAGTAAGATTTATATAAAGCAGCTTCTGCTTTTGACTGACTAGTGCCTTGAAATCTGAGGACTTCGGAGCTGCTGAGGCAATGAGGACTTGAGGGGACAAAATCCTGGAGAAGGATGAGCCAACATACTACAGCTGGTTTGTCCCTCAGGGCACCAGCAATTCTGGGTACCAAGAACAAGGCTGAGGAAGCAGGCAGACACTCTGGGCACAGGAATGAAGCCACTATGAAGAGGCAGAGAAACCAGCAGAACTTTTGGCAGTATCGCAGGTCTGAAGAAACCAAAACAGAGACTGAAGAGGTCAGCATCCTGGGGAGAATCGAACATGTTTTCCCCTTCAGAGATCAGTAAGTCCCAAAGCGGCATAAGTCCGGATGCTAAGAGACCAACCAGAAAGCCTGCAAAGAGCACAGGAGGGTTTTCATCGTTCCCAAGTCCTCAGGAGACAATGAGTCAAGTGCAGGATCCGCCACAGGAGAAGGGTCTTGATGAACACCTTAGGTTCTCAGCTGGAATTCTTGCAGGGCTGCTCCCTAAGAGGGCTAACCAGGAGGAAATGGGGCCTTACCGAAACCACAGCCCAGCTCGGGGCAGCTCAATCCCTGATGAGATAAATGCTATCAGTCCACATCCTATTTGCCCAGCAAATGGAGGGAGCCCTCTTTAAAGGATAAAATAAGCTATAATTTTTTTATATGTAAGATCCAGTTTTCAGTCAACATTACCAGGCATGCAAGAGACAGGATCAAATGAATGAATAAAAAACAAACAAACAAACAAAACTCCAAAACCAGACAGTAAGAAAAGCTCCATTGAGAATTACAGTAATCAATATTAATTTAATAGATGGGTTTAATATTGGATTAGACACAGCAAAAAAGGAGAACTGGTGAACTAGAAGTCAGGACAATAGAAAATATCCAGGCTAAAGTGTGAAGAGTAGGGGAGGTGAATAGAAAAATACACATTTGTACTGAGTGCTAGCCTTGGGAAGTGTCTTAGCAAAATCGTGTTTATATATTCATTGGATCTCCTATATATAAATGAATACAGGTGCTATCTCTGTGACAATAATACAGGGTTTGTGTCACTTGATCATTTCCAGGGCAGCACAACAATCAGAAAAAAAAATTTGGATTAAATGAGAAAGACGCTGAGAGGTCCTTCACATAGTCGAGAAGAAGAATCCCACAATTCTTAGCCCTCTCTCCAGCAATCTTCAAGTTAAAATGATCAAAACAGTGGTCAGATTCAAATGGCTCCATTTCTGCCCCCAAATTGGAACTGGGACCTTAAAGGTACTGATTTATAACATTCTTTTAACCAACATTTTATTATGAAAAATGTCAAATATACAGCAAAGTGGAAACAATTTTATAGTGAACACCCATACACTTACCATCTGGAATCTACTGTGCTTTGACAAACGCAGTCTGTAACTCAAATCCCTATCAAGGTAGGAAATGTTACCATCACCCCAGAAAGTTCCTTCCCAGTCAATTCCCATGCTTATCTTATCCCTCCCCACCCCAGAACAAGTGCTATTTTTAACACACTATTTTTTTTTATTTTTACTTTTTTTTATTAGTTTCAGGTGTACAACACAATGCAATAGTTATACTCTTTACCCCCCAAAGTGACAACCCCCTCCCCCAGTTCGCCCCACTCCCTCCCTATAACATACATATCTATTACAATTCCTTTGACTCCCTTCCACAGTATACTCCACATCCCGTGACTATCTATATATTCAGTTACAGTTGGCATACAATATTATACAACATCAGCTTCAGGTGTACAGTGCAGTGATCAAGGCTCTACTCCATCCATGAAGTGGTCTCCCTAACAAGACATGTGACCATCTGACACCCCACAAAATATTTACAACATTATCATATTCCCCTATCTTTCATATCCCTGTGGCAATATTGTAGCTGCCTATTTATGCTGTCTAATCCCTTCCCCTTCTCCCTCATCCCCACCCCACTCCCAACTAGCAACCCTGTTTCTCCTCTACATCTATGAGACTGTTTCTGTTTACTTTGCTCATTCATTCAGTTTTTCAGATTCCACATATAAGTGAGATCGTATGGTATTTGTCTTTCTCCAACTCACTTATTTCACTTAACATAATAGTCTCTTGACAACATTATCAATTACATTCCCAGAACTGCCCCCATATCCTTGCAGCAACATTGCAGTCACCCACCTACGCTGTCCAAAACCTTCCCCCTCTCCCTCATCCCCACTCCCTCCCAGCCAGCAACCATCAGTTTTTCCTTTATATCTGCTTGATATGACTTCAATCTTCTTAAATTTACTGAGACTTGTTTTGTGGCCTAACGTGGTCTATCTTGGAAACAGTCCCATGTGTACTTGAGAAGAATGTATATTCTGTTTTTTCAGGGTGAAATTCTCTAAAAATATCAACGAAGTCCAGCTGGTCTAAAGGGTCATTTAAGGCCCCTCTTTCTGTGTTGATTTTCTGTCTAAAGGGTCTGTCCATTGGTGACAATGGGGTGTTGAAGTCCCCTACTATGATAGTGTTACCATTGATCTGTGTCTTTATGTCTGTCAAAATCTGTTATATGTAATTAGGAGTTCCTATGTTGGGTGCATAGATGTTTATTAGGGTTCTAGTGCCCTTCTTTGTCTTTTATTGTAGTCATTTTAAAGTCTATTTTGTCCAAAATTATTGGTACTCCAGCTTTTTTTCCCCTCATTTCCATTTGCATGAAATATCTTATTCCATCTGTAAACAGCATATACATATGTCCTATTTTCTTATCCACTCAGCCACTCTCTGTCTTTTGATTGCAGCATTTAGCCCATTCACATTTAAAATGATTATTGATAGGTGTATATGTATTGCCATTTTGTTATTTGTATTCCTGGTCTCTCTGGGTTAGCTTGTTTACCCCTTTCTTTTGTTTAAAAAAAGCCCTTTTAATATTTCTTACAGTGCTGGCTTGGTGGTAATGAATTCCTTAAGCTTATTCTTTTCTGAGAAGCTCTTTATTTCTCCTTCAATTTTAAGTGATAGCCGTGCTGGGTAGAGCAGCCTTGGTTGTAGGCTGTTATTTTGTGTCACTTTGAATATCTCCTGCCACTCCCTTCTGGCTTGCAGAGTTTCAATAGACAAGTCAGCTGTTAGTCTAACAGGACTTCCTTTGTATGTAACCTGCTGTCTTTCTCTTGCTGCCTCTAGGATTCTGTCTGTATCTTTAACCTTTGCCATTTTAACTATGATGTGTCTTGGTGTGGACCTGTTTAGGTTCAGCTTGTTTGGAACCCTCTGTACTTCCTGGGCATGTATGTTGATTTCCTTCACCAGGGTAGGGAAGTTTTCAGTCATTATTTTTTCAAATACATTCTCGACCCCTTGCTTCTTCTCTTCTCCTTCTGGTATTCCTATGAATCGAAGGTGGTTGCGCTTCACCTTGTCCCATAGGGCTCTTAAACTATTTTCATTGTTTTTTATTCTTTGGTCTTTTTATTGTGCCAACTGGGTGATTTCTGCTATTTTGTCTTCCAAATCGCTGATCCGCTCCACTGCTTCATCTACTCTACTGGTGATTCCTTTGAGTGTGTTCTTCATTTCAGTTATTGTATTCTTTTGTTCTAACTGGTTGTTTTTTATGATTTCTCTTTCTTTCCTTATGTCCTCACTAAGTTTGTTAAACATTCTTATCATCAGTGTTCTAAACTGTCTCTGAAAGGTTGGATCCCTCTGTTTCATTTGGTTCCATTTCTAGAAGTTTCTTCTGATCTTTTACTTGTGACATGTTTCTTTGTTTCCCCACTCTGGCTGTCGCTCTGGGATTGCTTTGATGTATTAGATAATCACCAGGAGAGCCCTGGCTTGATCACGCAGGCACACAGCTCATGGCCCAACACTCCCAGGAAAACTCCCAGTCTCAGCCTGTCCCAATCAGCCGCTCGCAGATCAGGCCGAGCAGCCCGACAACCAATCACCAGCCTGGCAACTCTGCAAGCACAGTGCGGAAAGCGGGGACCCGAGGCAGCTTGCGCACTTCCACGTAGCCTGTTGGAGCCGGAGCATGCCCACCAAGCGTTTCCCTGGCAACGCAGCACAAGCTGTGCGGAGGGTGGGGATCCAAGGTGGCTCCCGCACTCCCGGGTCTCAGTGAGCAGCCTGTTGGAGCCAGAGGGCACCAGCCCAGCGTTTCCCTGGCAACGCAGTATAAGCCGGGTGGAGGGTGGGCATCCAAGGCCGCATGCGCGCGCACGCACACACGCACCTCTGCACCAATTCCACCAGACCAGTGAGGTCCCAGACCTGATCCTTTGTGGGAGGGCCCAACCCTGACAAAATGGCGCCCTCCCTACACCACTCGAGTGCAGGCTCCGCACCACAGGAACAACAGTCCAAAAACCTCCAGCCTTTGCACCAAAGGTGCTCAGTTCAGTCCGTCCCCGCAGGCTCCTGGTCCGGCCCACACAGCCACTCCCTCCACCAGGAACCAGGTAAGTGCTCACTGGCGAGCAAGCCCGGGCGCCGGCCCCACTGATTCTCCAGCCGCTCTCAGCCTCACCGAGCTGAGCAAAGAGAGAGTCCTCACTAATTTACTGCCGGTTATCTTAGAACTCCTCTTCCCGGCAAAGGAGCTGGTGTGCGGCCGGAGGGTCTCTCCCCCAACCAGACAAGCTTCCCACGGCTGGGGCGTCCCTCACGGGGCTCGCCCTCTCTCGTCTCCGCCTGTCCTACCAGACCCGACGCGGCCTCCTCTTTAAGTTCTTCGTTTAGTGGTTCTGTTCATCTAGTGTTCCGGGGACCTCCAGGGTTAAACGCTGTATAATTTGTTTGTAATTTTGGTGTGATCCTGGGAGGCAGTTAGCACAGCGTCTGTCTATTCCGTCATTTTACCGGAAGTTCCTAACACACTATTTTTTAGAACTGCATTTTGAACAATCATTAAGTCTCTGGTGTGAAGAGTCAATCTTAGAAAAATAATGTTTAAAAAGAACAATCACTTTAATTATAAAATATTAAATAAAGGCATATGCCTGAAATTAAATTTAATAGGCTTATATAAGGTAGGAAAAAAAACTACTTTAAATTCTTATAAACCACGATAAGTGGTATTAACCTAACAGCTAATTTACTGTATCTGTCAAAGAGATAATATCCAAAAAAGGCACATTGATTGGTTTGTCCAACTGTCCAACATATGGAGGCTTTATTTAACAACTATTCTTGTTTCCTGAAATTCTATTTTTATTAATTCACGGAAGCACAAAATATTCTAGGAAAGAATCCTCACCCTAGAATTTCAATTTTCTCTATAATTTATATTCCTTGAATGTATGGCTTTCCTCTCTGCATATGACCAAACCAAATCATTCCTGGCAAGAATGGATTGCCCTCTCTGCTGTGCACTGTGGTTACCTGGCTTTATCTGGCAACCAGTTAATTTAACATAAATTAGCAGATTATACCTGCAAACTGGTCCTAAAATATTATTTAACAGATAAGAGCTTTGAGCAATCGAAAAAGTGCTTGTTGAACCAGGCAAAATTTCCTTGAGGATTAAGTAATTTATTATTACTTCATTTCTGAGACTAGCTATTGCTAGGAAAAATGAGTCATTCTGATAAAAATGAAGGTATAGCACAATCAACCTGCTTTAGACATTACTACTATGTTTAATTTTTTTTTTTTTTTAGAGGGCAGTGTCACTGGGTCTTATATGTGGGATCCGAAACGGGGCTACTAACTTCCCACCGCGCCACTCAGCGGGCCCAAGATGTTACTGCTATTTAAAACCCACACCAAAGAATATTCTATGGTATATGGAAAAGTCCACATTTTCTCATAGGACAGAAAACCTGACAGTCCCTTTGCCTCTAGAATATACTTTAACATTTTGTTTGTTTGGGGTTTTTTTGTTTGCTTGTTTTTTTGAGCAGTATCACTGGCCCTCATATGTGGGACCCGAACCGGGGCCGCTGGCTTCCCAAGCCAGCACTTAACCACTGCACCACTTGGCTGGCCCTTATACTTTAACATTTTGAAGTCAGTATATAAAACTGCATGTGAGCTCCATTATGTGTTTTAAAAATTACACACATACCAAAAGAAATAGCACCAAAATATTAATAGTGAATTAATTATCTTTGGGTTATGAGACGGCAGGCTGTCTTTATTTTCTTTATGCTTTTCTGTAGTTTCCAAATTTCATACACTGAATATATTACTTTTATAATCCAAAATAAATAAAAACTACTGGGGAAAAAAAACAAAACCCTAGCAGTACCTGACCTGTAATGACGCCCATCACACGCAGATCGGAGAACGGTGCCCTTTGTACAACGGTGCCCTTTGTACCTGCTTTATCCTTGCTGCTCACCCCGAAGATGGATATAACCTGGTTTTTCCAGCTACAAAACACCTTGACAGTCGACTTAGCCTATGTTTGTAAGGAGAGCAGACAGTAATTCAAGTGCTGTAAACCTATGCCCTCCTACAATCATGCTTTCTCACTATCTTTGGTGTATCCCATCTGCCAAGTTTTTTTTTTTTTAACTTATTCACTGCCATCTGCATTATAAAAACAATAGGTATGTTGAGTGTGCTTTTTCTATTTATATACAAGCCTCTCTCTGCCTCACCACCAAACAAAAAAAAAGAAAAAATCCTGATGTCATCATATCATCATCATCTAATGCTAACATTATGAAAATCCTTGGTTTAATAACGAGACTGAGAATCACTTCTAGTCTTGGTATTGCTTGGAAGACTGAGTAAATCCTGTACTATCTCAGGTTCCATTTCCCCATCTATTAAATACAGAAGTTGCTCCAGTAGTCTTGAATGTCCCCTCCCACTTTTAGGTTGTAATTTTTCAGATTCGGTTATATCCTACATATGTGAATTAGACCCAAAAACAAACCTAAGATCGCACTCTTCCAATAGGCAGATATCAATCACAGGACAGCTAACATTTATTAGATACGCTCACCAATGCCAGGGACCTTGCTAAACACTTCACTATGAGAGGAACTATTATCATCCCATGAGGAAACTGAAGTAGGAACAGAATGGTTCAGTAACTTGCCCAGTTACAAACTGCAGAGCTGGGACGCGAGCTCAGAAGGTTTAGCTCCCGAGCTCACTGAGGTTTCCATCTCCCAAGGGCAGGCGAACTCCCTTTGTCCTAAACGGAGCACAACACAGTATCCACAGTACCACGTAACTTAAGCGTCTCTCAAGGTCTGTACGCAAGGTGATTGACAGAAAGCAAGCTAGCTAGCTTTCTACAACTCTGATTGCTAGGAGTCTAGGAATTGAGTATAAATATCCTTACTATTTTCATAATTATACATCATCAATAAACAAGCTTACTTTCCTTCCGGACTGTCAAACACACTGACAGTGAGTGTTTACACTCAGATAAGATTAGCTCAGCTCCAGCATGACTCCAGGTCGGGCCTGCAGCTTTGCATAAGGAACAACTATTTGCAAAAGGAGGCAAGTTCCCCAAATCCAGACAGCTACCTCACAAATGCCTAACACCCGTACAAGGGAGGGCTAATGTGACAGGGCACCCAGGTGCAACACAAGCTCTGCCCTAGAAGATAACTCAAAACCACATCGTGGACATCCACCTTCAGTACAGCAAGTAGCCACATCATTCCATTCACAAAAAAATACCAGAACTGAAATGGGCTGATAAAATGAGTAAGCTCAGCACAAGTCTAAGCTGCTCTTCCTTAAAAAGCATCAGACAGCTTAAGGATACTTCTTTAAGATGTTAATTTTCATATTAGTTTCCAAAGAGAAGTTAGAAAAGTTCTGATCCTCATACTTCTGATCCTCAAAATTCCCTTCCTATATAAAGAGAGAAACTGCCCAGATCAGGAAAGAAAGTGGCTTTTCTGGGCTTTACCTCTACCACTCCTTTGGGCCTATTCCAGTAATAGTCATTTAAGTGTCAGTGTTTCCAGAGAGCTATTTTAATTCTTCCAACTGTTAACTTTTTTATGAGTTTACACATCCTTCCCAATCAAAAGGAATCAAAACCAGTGACTAGAAATGGATCCTAATCCCACAGAGGTGGCACAGACTTCCTCAAGAGCATAGGCTCTCGGTAAAAAACACAAAGCAGGCTTGGGCTCAAATTACACCTCCACCCCTTACAAGTTATGTGGCCTTGAACAAATTATTTAATCTCTCCAAGCCTTGGCTTCCTCATCTGTAAAACATTACAACCAAAGGGAGCAGCACCTGCTTCCAGGGTCACGTTGGGAGGGTCAGGATGGACACTGAGCCAGGGGCGGAGAGCCAGACATGCCAAGTACTGACCAGGACAGTCACTTCCGGGAGATAGGCTTTCTCAAACGCCACAGGCCGTATCTTCGTCACAGAAAAGGCTGAAGGGGGGAGGTGGGGCATTCACCATAATGACCTGGGCTAAATGTTTCACTTTGTCACCCTCTGGGTAGCTAAAAATGCATAATCTATAGGAAGGAATCAAGAATATCCTGTGTATCAAGAGATACAGAAAACAGTCTAAAAAGAATTTCAGAAAAGTATGGTGACTATATTTTCAGGATGCAAAACTAGGTGACATGGTCAGGGCAAATATTTCCAGCCCCACCCCTCAAAGGTGAATTTGCTTCTAGACAAGTTTTATATAACCCCTCCCTCTCCCCCTTGTCTTCCAAAAAAAATTCAGTCCTAAAACCACTAGGTGGGGCCAAGCCGGCAGGTGTCCATGCCAGGGGCAGCTAGGGGGGACTCGATGAGCCACAGAGAGATGTCTGAGTGCAGCAGGATGAGAAAGTGAGGAGAGAATCTCACAGGGGAGAGGGGAGTGCCAGGGTGCAGTACCAGAGTCCAACCAAGCAGGGGTGGGAGGAGGAGGCAGCCTGGTGCAGGGTGTCAGAGCCCAAGTGAGGGAAGGCAGCCACACAGCTGCAGACGGCCTGGAGCAGGCTGTGGGAGCTCACGTGGGGTGAGCCGGTGCCCAAACGGGGACTGGAGACAGAGTAGCACAGTTACATACGAGGGACTGATCAAATCAGTAACTGTATTAAGGAAAATGGAAGCTAGGCTTCTCACAGTCAGAGAAAGGAGTTACAAATATGGAAAGGGAGAAAACTAAAAGGAACCCCAAGTATTGGATTTAAATTGTAGGTATTGGGGGCTGGCCGAGTGGCACAGTGGTTAAGTGCTGGCTTGGGAAGTCAGCAGCCCCGGTTCGGGTCCCACGTATGAGGGCCAGTGACACTGCCCTCAAAAAAAATAAATAAATAAAAATAAATTGTAGGTATTGGTGTGAGCTCACAATTTTCCATGCACACACACACACACACACACACACACACACACACACACACACGAGTACATGCAGAACTCAGCACAGGTGCCAGTGAATGTGGGCGTCTATGCAAACACATAGTCCACAGCCCTGTACATTGAGAAGGCCTGGAAGCCACAGCATTCCAACAGCAATGCATGCGCCCAGCACCCGGACTGTGGCTTCTAAATACCTACTCGCCACTAAAAAGAACCAGTTCTTTGGAGAAACAGGTGATGCCAGGTCTGGGATAAGGGAAACACAAAATGTACCCAGGATTCCCTGTTATCCCAGGAAGTAAGGAAGTGTTCGAGAATGATAGGTACAGGTCAAAAGGAGGGATGCCAGGATAAAGGGGGTCCCACCGGCCTAATCAGGACAATTGAACATGAACATACATAGACAGTAACAGTCAAACCATAGACCCATGCTGATAAAAATAAGTCAACTTTAAAAATTAAAAACCATAGATCCATACTGATAGATTGATCAATTAATCGACAGAAAAATAAAGACATTGAAAAACCTGATGAAGAACAAGGTATTCACATAGTTTTAAAGTAACTCCCCACAAAATACTTACTGTTCACAAAAGGGAAAAGAGTTAACTTGATGGTGGGAAAGCTGGCAGATAGCTCCTCAATCAAGTGATCAATGTGAACACCATCAGCAATGGGACAGATCACAATCCCGTGTCACCTGACAGGATGCACTGGATTTTGCTGCCAAGATGCGTAACCTAAATCTAACCATGAGGTAACATCAGATACATCCACAGTGAGAAACAAGCTACCAAACAGCTGGCCTGTCATCCTCAAAAGTGTCCAGGTCATGAAAATCAAGGAGAGACTGAGGAACTTTTCCAGATTTTCTTGGAGGAGACTAAAGAAACATGATAACGAAACACAACGGGTGATTCTGAACTGGATCCTGTTTTGTTGTTGTTGAGGGCAGTGTCACTGGTCCTCATATGTGGGACCCGAACCAGGGCCGCTGGCTTCCCAAGCCAGCGCTTAACCACCGCGCCACTCAGCCGGTCCAGAACTGGATCTTTTTGATATAAAGGACACTACTGGGGCAATTGGCAAAACTTGACATGGGGGGGTTGGAGGATTAGATGACTGTAAAGTATCAATGTTAATTTCTTAACTTTAATGGTTGGATTGTCCTTTGTTGGGATGCCCGTGTTTTAAAACACCCTCTAGTATTTGGGGGTGATGGAGCATCATGTCACCTAATAGTTAAAAAAAAAAGTCGTTATACTATACTTGCAACTTTTCTGTAAGTTTGAGATTTCAAAACTCTGAAGTGGAAATTTCACGTTTGCTTATACACAGCTTCGCCCATGATGAACACCTAAACACCTACCAGCGACCTCAGTTCATGGGCATCCCACATACATCTGACGGTACAATAGGGAGCCCCCCGGCCACCACTTCACAACGACTCACAACTTATAGATTGTCCTTCTAATGCCCACTTCCACAAGCAAATTTCAGGTCTTTTTCGAAGTAAAGGGCCATTTACTTCGAAACAGTTTTTCTTAACCATTTAACACGTGTAAAACTGTGCTATTTTCATTAGGTTCCTTTTTTTTTTTTAATGTTCACCAATGAAGCTATGAGTGTTGTGTGCCTACCCCCACTTTTTTCGTGCTACAGTTTTTAATCAACAATTTTGTATAGCATGGTGATTTTTAGGAATGCTGAAGTCATGTTATAAAAGAAGTTTAACTGTATTGAACATAATCACGTCTACAGAAAAAAAGAAACTGCATGACATCAAAAGTATCCCCATTCTGTACATATAGGTATACAAAAAAAAGAGAGGGTGGAAAAGAAAATATCACATTTAGTATAACCTAATCATTTCCAGCAATTCAGAGAAGCAAAGGAAACCCCCGAGGTTTCACTATGTCTAATGTTCCAGGTGGGATCTTCCAAAAGGTTAGGAAAGCCTGGGTCAGCCTAGAGAGTGCTACAGAACTCAACGTGAACTACAGACTTAACTCCTGTAACTACAGATTTAGAGGGCAAGCTGTGTCACACATGCTACATTTAAAAAAACAAAGGAATTTATGGCAGTAATATGTATATTTAATGTGGCCAGGGCATCTCAACCTTTGGTTTCTGCTCAATTGATCTGATACATCTTTGAATAGCTTCTCAATCATTCAACGTTTAGTCACTCTTGACAAACTAGAGAAAAAAGACCAGACTGGAGAAAAATAATAACTAAGTACACATAAGTTTCTGAGAAAGCCTTTACTTCTACCTTGTAGAATTCAATCAAAGAGGAAATAGATCAAATATTATACTTGCATATTAAATTGGCCACACTGTTAAGACATTTAATGAAACTTGAAATTCTTCTATTTAATTTTATTAATAAAGTTTAGGAATGAGATTAAATCAACTTGACACCAAATGGGGCTAGAATTTCCCATCAAGGTTTCCACACAGTGAAAACACAACAGGTATGTTTTCTTTAGAACTTTCCTTTCAAGAATCCCTTGCCAGAATTAATCTCATATCAAAACACTACGTTGAGTTACAGTGGAGAAACACAGAACTAACCAGAAAAAGATGTTACAGCAAACAGACTGTAAAAGGTTATTACAGCACAAACACAGCATTTACTAAACGCTGCCACCCTTCTAAACTCAATTCTCTGGGCCTAGCCATTCCTGAAGTGCAACATTTTTAAATACCTGTGTGTATAAAGAGGAGACAGAAACAAAAAAATGAAAACACTTGTGATGAAAAGATGAATAAATGATTGTATGAATAAATTATTGTAATTTCCTTTTATCATTCTTAAAGTTGATTTAATAGTTTAAAAATATTGTTCAGGGCCGGCCGAGTGGCGCGGTGGTTAAGAGCTGGCTTGTGCCGCCAGCGGCTCTGGTTCAGGTTCCACATATGAGGGCCAGTGACACTGCCCTCAAAAAAATTAAAACAAAACAAAACAAAAAATATTGTTCAGGGCCGGCCGAGTGGCACGGTGGTTAAGAGCTGGCTTGTGACGCCAGCGGCCCCGGTTCGGGACCCACTTATGAGGGCCAATGACACTGCCCTCAAAAAAAATAAATAAATAAAATAAAAAAAAAAAAAAAAAAAAATATATATATATATATATATATTGTTCAATAGAACAAGGGTGGTAACATTTGTTAGAGTCTAATTAGACATGATTCTGGGATGTTTCTGATGACATAAGCTTACATAAATAATATGTGTTTGTTTGAATATCACAATGAAAACAATCAGTTTTTCAGACATACAACCCAAACTATAGCTTCAATCTCTGCAGGCTTGTTTTACTATTTTAATAATACAACTATTAAATTAACAGAATACTAAAATTAAATCGATAGTGGTGGTGTTTAATCCGTGGCTACTGGGGAATGTTACACCACAAAATATACACCACAAAATCTGCGCCAAAACAAGTCCTAAAAGAGGTTTTTTTGCCATTCTTTTCGTTGCAAGCTTTGCACTTGGCTCTGGTCAAAGCTGACGTAAACGGCTACAGAAATCAGCAATATATTCTCAGGGAAAAAGGCCAAGGAAGCAAAAGAACACAGGTGGTACACACACCAGCAGTCATCGCCTGCTCCCAGGGCGCCTCGGAGCCTCGCGGCCCCCTCAGCCAGAGCACCTGCGCCCCAGCTCAGAGAGCCTTGGAGGTAACACCACACAGCACGGAAGGCTTATCTTTAGCAAACACGCTGACCCTTGTTCTTCCAAAGCTAAATTTCAAGGGTTCAAATGAAGGGCAAGGTAATGGAAAAAATTAAATCCTCTGGAAACCTTGCTGCAATTCCCTGCTTCAACCCCGCCCTCCACGGTTCAGGTCATCTGAGTTGCTCACACTGAGAAGCCACCTTCGCTCCCCGTCTGGCTCTAGTCCCTCGCTATTCTGATTCAACGCTATCATTAAGGGATTGTGAAAGGGGAAGGAGACGTTTATCTGCTGAACCCCTAGCAACCACCAAGACTTGCAAACATCTGACAAATATTCTCTCTTTTAATCCTCACCGTAATTCTGTGTTTACAGACTGACTTCCCTTTTCACATATACAGAAACTCTCATTTAGGTAACTGGATCCACAAGACATCTGAACAAAAATGAAATCCAATTATCCGATAGCTTTAAAAATCCAGATTATTCATTAACCAAAGCTTATACTTAAGTTTTGTTTTGTTCTGTTTTGTTTTGTTTTGGGTGGGATTGGCTTTGGGCCCTTTCATCTTTTTATTTGTGGAAAAAATAAAATATACATTTAAAAATTATCTTTATTCATGGGGGCCATTATACTATTCACTTTACTTTTGCATATGTTTGAAATTTTCTATAATAAAATAATTAAGAAAAGACATTATCGGGCTGGCCAAGTGGAGCGCTGGTTAAGCACTGGCTTGGGAAGCCAGCGGCCCCGGTTCGGGTCCCACATATGAGGGCCAGTGACACTGCCCTCCAAAAAAAAAAAAAGAAAGAAAGAAAAGAAAAGAAAAAAGAAAAGATATTATTTTAAACATAAAGCCCATCAAAAAAGTAGCTCTTACCCCTAGTGACAAATGATATTCAAACAAATCCAAAATCTTTTAATTCACACAAATCATAAGACTTCTCGATACTTAAAACCAGAATGAAAAAGCCACGCATGGCCAAGTCAACAATGAAACAGAAAATGAAGCCAAACCAAAATATTTCACTTCCTCCCACTCTCAAATTCACACCATTCACACACACAAACACCACACTGCACAATGAAGGGACAACTGTATAGTTGTCCCTTCCAGGCAAAGCAACTAATGGATGGCAATGGGAAAAAAAAAAAAAAGCTCAAGCTTTTACTGAAAAATAATCTTAGCAAAAAAGGCAAAGTTATCTCCACCCTCCATACAATAGCATGTAGCACAAGAGACTAGCTATTTATGAATAACAGACTTACTTTCTATACCATCCATATAGACTTTCAATTTCAGAGAGTTTCTTCCTCATCTATCCTTGAAAGAAATATAAAACAGTTTCTCATTTCTTAGGCAAAAACTACCTCTCAAATTAAAGATAGGCAAGCATATTCAAGACATAAAGGTATAGTTTTCATCATAAATTTAAAAACACCAAAGCCATTAACCTAAATACTTTCATAACTAAAAATCAGAAACCATGTTCCTAGCAATATGTAAGAATTTTATTGTATCTGCCCCACCCTAAATGAGGACTGATGTTTTCCTATATTCACCAATTTTTTCATTTGAAGTTTAGGTACCAGGCAAACCATTAATACATTCATCTGTGATTTGCAATTTCAAAGCATTATCATACATATACTATATAAAATACAATGCGCTTAAAAGGGTTAAAATCCATGTTGAATGCTAAATGGGCAAAACTTAAAACTCCTACTTGTCATCTGTCAGCAAACCTGGCCCTCACATAACCAAACATCTGACTGCATTTGGCATAATTCATCTGAAACTATGCTATAAATCACACTTTCAATTATAATTAACATTTTTACAAATTCATCACGTTTTTATTTGATCCTTCAAGTTCTTCATCTTGAAGTCTAATAGTACACCAACCTTTAACTTACCCAAATGAACAGGGAACTGGCTAGTTGTACTGTTTAGGAACCTCAAGATTTTTCTGCCTCAACTTTACTTCACTGATTTAACAAATAAATGTGAATTGAGCACCTACTGTGTACCAAAATGGTGTTCTAGGCATTAGAGATACAATAATGTACGAGACAAACAAGGCCCATGAATGTAACACTTAAACCGAGGTCTAAAGGTGGAAAGGAGAATAGGATTTGTTAGCCAGTGAAAAAGGATACGGAAAGAGCATGGTCTGTGCAGGCACCACGAGGCTGGAGGCACAGGCGACAGTGGCACCACAAAGCTGGAGAGGGAGGGAGAGGCCAGATCACCACAGGCCTTATGAGCTACAAAAGGAGTTTGAACTTTATCCTAAGAGCAATGAGAGCCATTGAGGGCAGAAGAGTCATCATGTCTGACAAATGCTTCCTGAGCCCCTACTAAGTGCCAGGCTTCTAAATCTGATACTCTTCAAGGTGGAAGGGAAGAAGCCTCAGCATGTACATACATCCCTCCTCCTTTGTCCCGAGAGCATCTGTATTAAGAAACATTAGATCATTGCTCATCACCGTGGCCATGACTCTGCTCGAGATAAACAGCACAAGCATTCCCTGTGAATACGAACACCCCACCATCCCCACCACGCCCCACCAAGAACAGGCACAATCAGGGGCTGGCCGAGTGGCTCAGTTGGTTAAGAGCGTGAGCTCTAAGCAACAGGATCACAGGTTGGATTCCCACATGGACAAATGAGCTGCGCCCAAGCTGAGCTGCCGCTGAGCTGCCAACAGGTGGCAGGATGGCTCAGCTGGTGAGAGCACGTGCTCCTAACAACAAGGTTGCCACTTCAACTCCTGCATGGGATGGTGGGCTATGCCCACCCACAACTAAGTTTGAACATGGCACCTTGAGCTGAGCGACTGCAAGCTGCCACAGGGCGGCCAGATGGCGACTGGACTTGGAGCTGAGCTAGTTGCGCCCTCCACAAATAAGATTGAAGGACAACAATATGGCTGTTCCCCTTCCCCAATTCCCCAATAAAATCTTTAAAAAAAAAAAAAAAAAAAAGAACAGGCATAATCAAGGGCCCAACGGGGTAAGACATCAATCTTTTCAAGAATTTCTTTACATTTTTTTTCCTATCCCACATGTCTACAATTGAAATATACAATAATACCTTGGTTTGCAAGTACAATTCGTTCCAGAAACAAACTACTCGTTTTGCAAGACATCGCTCGTTTACCCAATTAAAATGTATTAGAAATGTCTGCTCGTCAGACATTTCTGAAAAACTCGCAAACCAAGTTACTTGCAATCCAAGGTTTTACTGTATTCACTATGATTCCTGGCAACTAAGGAATGTTAACAACAATTGAACACATCTGTCCAGGAGTATACAAAACTGAAAATTTTTTTACTAAACTAAAGCCATACTCCCTAGCTAAAGTAAGGAAGGGACCAGAAATATGATGTTGGCTTCATTCATCACTGTCCCCACAAGAAGCACACTGGAGGGGTGTAACATATAGATTAAATTAATGAAGTTAGCTCTAAGAAAACAGCCAAATCAGGCAAATGCAAAGCCAAGTTTTAATTTTTTTCTTTATCACAGGCCCAAAATGCAAACATCTTCTAAGTATCCACCCGTCTTAAATCATTACCAGTTATCATTCACCTTTAGATAAATACATTCAAAGGTTGGCTGATACCAAGAGAAAAAAAACCTCAAACTGCTAAATTTTATCACGTCAGAGTTGTGAGAGAGTCCAGCAGGTTTTACGTGTTCAATTTTTCTATTTCCTCATTCTTTAGCAATCTCTTCATTTTCTGATGTTTTGAAGGAAACAGAAAAAAAATAATCCTGTGTTCACATCACACACCTTCTAGTCATCCATCCTGGCAGCTATTTTTATCACCACCTGCCATTCTGTGCCTGTGCCATGGGCTTGGGAGGCATGAGGAAACAGAATGCTCTGGTGAATAAAGAATTACCAATAGTCAAAGAATCAGTAAACAGAAAAAGAACACTTAACATCAAACTCAAAGTCATGTTTCCAAGTCATTCTAACTACCACCACTTCTTAAAAAGCAAAACATAAAAGGTGCTGGTTAATGGAGATTTGAAGCCAACAAAATGCCAAGTAAAACTTACTTTTCCCTATTTTCAAAATCAACAGGTCCTTTCATTTCTATATGGAAAAAAAAATCAGCCCAGTGTTTTATTAAGAGTGCTTACCAATCTGTAATTTTCCAAATTTCTCCTCTATATCATATGTTTAATCAGTAAATTGTACTGTCCTCAACACCAAAAATGTGGTAGTGTCCCCACATCTGGCCCTGCCTTATAATGACTTTCAGAGAACTGCAATTAGAAGCAGAAAACATTTAAATTTAAGTGACACTTCAGTCTTATTGAACAAAATAATCAACAAACAAAAAAGCACATCAATTAAGAAGATATGGATAGTCCTCCCTTCATCAGAAAAGGTCACAGGAGGACCGGCCAAGTGGCACGTTGGTTAAGAGCTGGCTTGAGACACCAGTGGCCCCGGTTTGGATCCCGCATATGAGGGCCAGTGACACTGCCTCCTACAGCTAAGATGGTGAACAACAGCTCCACCTGGAGCTGGGCTGCTGTGAGTCCTCAGGGCCGGCATAGCTGCAGCCCCTGCTGCAGTGGGCTGCCATAGGCTACAGTGAGCGGCAGGCAACCAGCGTGAGCTGCCAATAGCCGTGGTGAGCAACCATCCAGAGGCCAGCGACCCATCTGCCTCATCCGGGAAGAGCGCAATGACGATACCAACATGGGCCAGTGAAGCAACGTCCTCCGCAACTAGACTGAAGAACAAAAAGACAGCAACTTGTCTGTTCCCCTTCCCCGATTCCCCAACGCTGTTCCCCTCCCCTAATTCCCCAATAAAATCTTAAAAGAAAAAAAAGAAACCAGCATCAAATTTAAGAGCAAGATAAACCAAAAACTCTGACTCCTGCTTTCTCAAAAATCAGATCAGTTGTAGCTTGTGTAAAAAATGCTTACCAATAACTTAGACATTAGAAATGCCTATCAGACGCTCGCAGGCAGAAAAAGGAATGAGCAGCCTGTGGGGTAATACTACCTACCGAGTAGTACATTTTTAAAAGTACAAACAAAAGAAAAAACAAATAAATTGGATCTCATTAAAATTTTTAAAATTTCCACATCAAAGGATAGTCAAAAAAGTGAAAAGACCACCTACAGAATGGGAGAAAATATTTGCAAATCATGTTATGTATCTGATAATGGTTTATTGTTCAGAATATATAAAGAACTCCTAACAACTCAACAGACAATCTGATCAAAAAATGGGCAAAGGACCGGAACAGATACTTCTCTAAAGAAGATATACAAATGGCCAATAAACACATGAAAAGATGCTCAACATTATTGGTCATTAAGGAAATACAAAGCAAAATCACAATGAACCATACACACCTATTAGGTTACCTATACTTGAAAGAAGGGGGAGTAGAAGGGAAAGGAGGGGAGGGAAGGGAGGGGCGGGGAGGGGCGGGGAAGGGAAGTAAAGGGAGGGGAGGGGAAGGGAGGGGACAGGAGGGGAGGGGATCTGAATAGAATAGAACAACAAGCACTGGCCAGGACGTGGACAAACGAGTCCTCATACATTGCTGGAGGGAATGTAAAATGGTGCCACCACTGTGGAGAAGCCTGGCAGTTCCGTAAAAAATTAAAGAGAATACCATATGACCTAGCAACTGCGCTCCTAGGTATATATCCAAAGAACTGAAAACAGGGACTCAAACACATACTTGTGCACCCAAATCAGAATAGCATTATTCAAAATAGCCAAAGGTGGAAACAATTCAAGAGTTCATCAACAGATGAGTACATACAATGGAATGTCATTCAGCCACAAAAAGGATGCAGTTCTGACACATGCTACCACGTGAATGAACCTTGAAACTACCATGCTAAGTGAAATAAACCAGACACAAAAGGGCAAATATTATATGACTCACTTTTATGAAGTATCTAGAAGAGGCAAATGCATAGAGACAGAAAGGAGAATGAGGTGAGGGAATAGGGGTTGCTCAACAGTAAGAGTTTCTGTTTATGGTGATGAAAAATTTTGCAAACAGTGCTGATGGTTGCATTACATTGTGAATGTAATTAATGCCACTGAATTGCACTTAAATTACCAAAATACATGGCAAATATGATGTTACATAGATTTTTCCACAAAAAAAAAATAAAACAGCAAAGGAAAAAAAAAATGTACCAAGTAATTTTGGGCAAAATGAATTCCTAGTCACTTCCAAAACAGGATTAATACAAAAGCATTCCTTCCCCCACTGTACAGGCAACCCAACAGTGAAGAGGCTGGCTTGCCCAGGCAAGTGTCTTTACTCATTTCATTAAATATTTACATGCATACAATGTGGTAGGCACTATCCTAGGCACAAAGAGACAACAATCCAGAAAGCATCCCTGTCACTTTAGATTATAAGGATATGGACAAAATGTTCTTTCCTTAAAAAGTTAAGAGATTCAATGCTTTTAAAATACATGGATTCAAAATAAGTACATCAAGAATTCTAAAGCCAGCCTACTAACATTTTTGATCCATCTGGTTTAACTTCCTTAAATTGGCAAGTCTGTCATTTTTCTGAACTGGAATAAAAGATTTTTTTTTTAACTACACAAACATAATCACACATCATTTAGTAAAATACTATTTTTTGACCTTCACGAGCCAATGGTCTACTGATCAGAAAACATATACAGGGCCGGCCGAGTGTCGCAGTTGTTAAGCACTGGTTTGGGAAGCCAAAGGCCCCGGTTCGGGTCCCACATATGAGGGCCAGTGACACTGCCCTCAAAAAAAAAAAAAAAAAAAGAAAACATATACATAACAATCATGAATATAATTTAATCTTGGTGCCTAAAAGCAGAGCTCCTCAAAATGGGGCAATCAGCAGCTCTATGAGGAAAAGCATACTCCTGTTTTCCCATCTTTCCAAGTTTATGGTTGTTCAACACATGAGAAGTAAGCAAAAGTTTATATGTCTATTAATCATACTTTGAGGGCCACCTGGAAGGTGACAAAAAACAGTTCCCTCTTTACTGCTATTTAAGTGTTTTACAGCTCTTTAATAAAAATAACACACAATTGTGCTCACTCGTATACCTTAGACTAATTTAAGTTTTAAAACACAACACTGAGCTTTCCTGTATCTGGTATTCCACATTTTTCATTTTCATAATTAGGCTGCTAACTGCCTCAGAGGACTGTTCATAATTGATGACAGTAACTAAGGGACCTCAAAAACAGTGACCAAGTTCCCTTCTGGTCGCAGCAAAGTACCTGTGTGTCTCTGTAACCTGGGAAGGAGGAGGGGGAACAATAACTAGAGTCCAATAATTGCTTACTCAAACTAACAAAAGGAGGAAGGCAAAGGGGGAATTTGAGAAGAGACAGCACTTTAAATTATTCAATGTGATTCCCATGCTTGGGAAAACACTGAATTCAGGGGATCAGCAGGAGGTGTAAATGTTCTTCAGCAAAAAGCCACAATATAAAAAGAATTACTGGATCAAAATGTAATATTCATTTTCATTTAACATCCAATTACCTAGAGGATTGAGGATGAGGCAGGAGCTAATGAGTCCAGGGCTCTATTTCATGCTTAAAAGCAAAAGCTGAAGCTAGAGGAAAGGACTGATTTAGCAGATTAAAACTTAAAAGGATTACTCAGAAGACAAAAGGAGTGGGGATGGTCTTAACATCCCAAAGATATTTCCATAAAATTATTTTAGTTTTTTCCTTTGACCAAGTCAATATAGCTGCCTGCCTTTCTGCCTGCCTTCCTTCCATCCTTCCTTCCTTCCTTCCCTCCTTCCCTCTCTCTCTTTTTTAAGTGTAGAAATTCTGAGTCTTTTTAGGGCATATGTCTTGAAACAACAGCATTGCACAGTGTGAGCGCCTTCCAAAGAGTAAAGCTGTGCAGTCGCTTCACCATTCCAGCAGCCCTGAAGAATCTACAGCTCAGTGTTTCATTAAAGCTGGGAGACTAAGTGAATGGGAAATCTGAACTTTTTTAAATGGGGTAACTTTCAATAGCGACAGAAGTCATTATTCCCTTTTATACTTACAGGTTCAACATATACTTTCTCAAAATGATGTCAACTTCGGGTCTTAAAGGGACCCTAGAATCTGTCCAATTACCTCAGTGTGCAGATGAGAAAATTGAAGTAAAAGTTTATATCTAGTTATTGGTAAAGTCAGACTAGAATCCAATCGTCCTAACTCTCAGTTTAGCGCTAGTATTAGACCAAATGGACTCCACCTCCTATGGTTATAAACAATAATTACAAACATGAGCTTTGAGTCAAGAGTCTGTGCTAAGCAGGTTTACGTGCATATTCCACTTAATTCTCACAACAACCCTCAAAAAGACATATCCTCTATTTGGCAGACAAGAAAATTTGCCCACTCAGTCAGGGCTGATCCACCTAGCTCTGGCTGATTTCTAAGCTAAGTTCACATCTTTTCTATGGTCCTTACCATGGCCGACAGGTCCTGACCCCTCCTTTCTGAACTCATTTCCTCCCACCCACTCTCCCATCATTCACAAAAATCCAGTCCCCCTTCATTCAGTCAAGTCCATCCTTGCCTCAGGATCTTTTTCCCTGTGCTGAGTGCGCCCCTCCACCCCAGCCCAGCCCAGCTACCACCCACAGCCGTGAGCAACTGGTTCTACCCTTTCACGTCAGGTATCACCTCTTCCCTAACCACTCAATTTAAGAGAAACCACCCTCAGTCACTCCCACCGCTATCTGAAATTACCTCGTATAGGGGCCATCTCCCCATTAGAATAAAGATACCACGCGGGCAAAAACTTCCCACTAGAATGAAAGCACCACGATGGCAGAAATGTTCCAATCTTATTCATTTCTAGATTCCTGATACCCAAAAGAGTATCTGACAGAGGAAGTACTCAAAAAAAAACCCTATTTGGTGAAGAAAGGAGTATCTGTGTCTGAGCCCCCATGCCACTAAGGGCCAGAGTCCTGCAATTCAGCTCCTGATTACATACTATCTTCAATTTTTCTCTAGTTGTTTCCTGTGATTCATCTTGTCTTTGCAACCATACCTTACATGCCTCAGGGATATCTTATAATTTTCTGTTCTGGGCAAGTCAATAATTCAACTCCAGGCTTATATGATCATCTATAAAATGAAAGAAGCAGCCAAAAGTCTAGAATTCAAATGTCTCCCACAGCTGGTAACATGACAGGTAAACACTCAAATACTGGATTATTACTGATTCACAGATCTTCAATTCATTTAATAGTCTCACAACGTTCTACAAAAATACACCGACTGTGCAAAGAAACACATCCCTTTACTTAGCTAGTACTAGAAACTAGAGAGTGACTGCCCTTTCACTAACAGTACGTGCGAGCCTGCCTCTTCTTGCGATAGTGCCATTCATTTCTGTTAAGGCAACACCCAACCTGTTTGCTTCTGATTATCTTTTATCTCGACCAACGGTAACCTCCAGTTTTCTCTAATTCTCTGACAGGCCTCAGCAGCATCACATTCCTTACTTCTTGCTTGCTCAACTTTTATTTGCTTTATGTGGTTGGATGTACCCAACGTATCTTCCGTTATCTAAAAAAACCAATAAAATGAGGGCAAATAGGTCAGTAGCATTTCTGCTTCCATGGCTTTGGAATTTCTACTCCCTTGAAGAGTTCTGAAGAGTCCTGGCAACACAAAGAGACCTTCCTTGCTGGTGATTTATTACACGTCCCTCCCACTGGCCTGTCAAGGTCAGTGGGCCCAACATCTGGATGGGAAGAGAATCACCCACTGGCTAGGGTGTCAATGGCCGGGGGGCAGTAACTGATCCAGTCTGAACGGCTGATTCCAAAGACTGTCCAAGTAAGTCTAGCAGATTTTCATTGTCAAAGACATTTCAGCTCCAAACCTAAGACCGGGTTTCTAACACAGCAAAATTCTGCAGAGAGGACATAAAACATGACCAAAGTCCTGGTCAAAAGGGTCCTGTTCAGATTTATAGCTTCAAACTGTTCTCCAAATATGATTTCCTTCTAAAAGGAATGACATGACACAACAGTCAAAGAAAATACGTGGTTGTGCATGTGCAGGCACATATGGAAAGAGAGGTGTCTTTAATGGATGAGGGAGGCTTCTTAATCTTCCAAAATAAAATAGGCCACATTTCATATTCATTTCATTCCAGAAAAGCTCAGGGAGTAAGTGCACTGAGGCATTTAGAGGGCATTTTCATGTGAGGAACAACAACTAAAGGCTGTTTTCATATAATACTTAACTGGGGGAATCTGAGATTGTCCTGTGACAATTATTAGGAGAAGTTGCATTTGATGATATAAAATATGTACTGTATTTTGCAGTGTATAATGTGCTCCCATGTATAATGTGCATCCATGTTTTTTTAGCCCAAACGTTCAGGGGAAAAAAATCTTTCATTTTAATTTTTTAATTCAAATTTTTGTCTGTTTACATTTAGGTACTTGTTTTTTGTATTATAAAGGAATTTTAGCATTAATTTTTTAACATATGAGGTACAAAAAATGTTATGTAACAAATAATTACAAAACACAACAGAAGAGATACAAGATACAAGAAATTTTATGTACTGGTAACAAATTTACACTACTAGATATTTACGCATCATAGAAGACCAAGAACTCTTCATTGTTGCAAGTTTGTAGTAAGTTCAAAAAAAGCGGTTATCGTATTCCAGGGTATTATTTTGCATACTGATATAGTTGATTTCTAGAGTTACACTTTTAATTCATAAGCATAAATAAAAGAATTAAGAACATTTATATAGATATAGAATTAGTAGTACCCATGTATAATGCGCATCCTGATTTTTCCCTCACACATTTGGGGGGAAACGTGTGTATTATACACAGCAAAATACGGTATCTTATCTAAAATCTTAGGTCCAATATTTGTATAGAATGTAAATGAATTCTCAACTTTCTATATATAAAAACATCTCATTAAAGGTTTGATTGAGATGCAGTTCTAGTCTTTCAAACAGCTGTTTTTTTGTGCCAAGTTTAAGATCAGAGAATCAAGTGACTTGCTCAAGGTCATCTGGTCAAGTCAGGTGGGATTAGAATTACTGGTTCCTGCTTTCCAAAAACCAGTCATAAATCAAACTTCTCTTGTAACTAAACAGCCAAAAGGGGAAAACCATTCCCCATTTCCTTTCCTCAATACTCAAAGGACAAAAGAAAAATTAGTTTAAATGGTAGAGCTTTAATAAAATTTCATCAATACATAGACAGGCACCACTCTGAAAATCAGTAACCTTTAACAATTTACAAAGGTCAGTAACCTCAATACAACCTCCCCATATGATCACATCATAAACTTATTAAGATGTTTTGAAATCAGCACTTCATATGCACATCTATAAATGGTTCACTTACCTTTTATCTTCTAAAAGACCTGGTCATACTGAACTATGGAAGTACTCTGAGCTCTTAGATCTTCCTTAAGGTAAAGGATCAGAAATAAGTTCAAAGTCTTCTTCAGAACCCGGAAAGGAACAGGCATATTTCAACAGTGCAGGTAGAACAGGTGATTGATCAACAAGAATTACTCAGGCAGAGGACTAGACGGCAGGGGTTATTTTCATCCCTGTATCACCCTGCTCTTCTTTTTCCAAATCCATCAACCTCCATCACACTCTCTGTCCCATCCTTTTCATTTCTACTTTTAAACTACTGATATAAAACACTGCTTCTGAATTAACAACAACAAAAGTAACATCCAACGAAGTCATATTAAACAAAACAAAACAAAACTAATTGGATTGGGATGGGGATATTAAAGTAGCAAAGAGTACTTTGTATTTGTTACAAACGCATTAGTCTTAGTAAGTTTCCTCACATACGATTTCCTAAGTCAAATAGTACCATCACCCCCATTTCAAATGCCTCTCAAGTCCAGGAAAAACTCCTCTTTGCTCTGAAATTATGAGTCACTGATATTAAGAGCTGGCGTTAGATCTCAAAAGTACTAAGTTAATGGCTAGGCTGGGTTGTATGATACATAAGCAACTTTAAAACTTTTATAACCAACATGATTTTTCTTTTCTCAAGTTCAAGCCTACCTATTTCTGAAATATAGTTGTAACACATTCTTGGAGTGATTTCTCTTTAGCCCTTGAGCAAAATGTGGCCACAGGGTATACAAAGCTAATCAAAAGCAAGGACTGGAAAAAATTAAACCTGGAAGGAAATACAAGTCTCACACTTTCCATTATGGCAGAAAACAGAACTGTCATTACTTGGAAACGTGTTATAGGTTGAGCCATACTAAACTGCCGATATATACAGCTGTCTTTGACCTGCAAAAACAGACATTTCATATGGTTCAAATGTCATTTTCTAAGTTCATTTTCATAATTATCTCAAAGTCATCATATCCCAAAGCACACAAAACCTCGTAATTTTTGAGACTGCCTAACCTTTTGAAAAGATTTGCCATCCCACTGTCCAAACCAGCTCATTTGAAAAATTAAGTTCATTAACAAGAAAGCCAAGGTAAGTAAAACTACCAGTGCTAAATATAACCATGCTTTCGTGAACCCTAAGACCACTCCACATCCTTTTTACTGTTCCCCTTTCACACTAACAGAATTTGAATCTTAGGAAGCTTGGCTTTTAGAAGATTTATACTTAAGGAGATACAATGAAAAATTTCAGCACTTTGCATCCTTTTCAGTTACTAGTGATACAGGAATCTAAGCATGGTAGTAGAGAAATAGCCCATCACTTCACACTGGGGGTTCCACTGAGGAATTTTAATTAAGTTGGTAAGTTCTATTTCTGTTGGAGAATCTGGCTTCTAATCTTTCTAGTCAAAAGGGTTATTACCATACCAATGGGATATATTTTTCCATTTAGATATGGCTGATTTATGCACCCACCAGAAATAACCTGTCACTTTCACAAAGGAGGTTATGGTTCCAAAACTGCCTCTAAGTCCAAGTCTATTAATGCACACCCATTTTTATCAGTCTAATATCCAATATGCTAATGAACTCTTTTCTCAATTAATTCCACGAATTACTCAACCTGTTCTTCTGTCAAAATTCTTACCTACTCCCCTGATCCATCAGGCTAGGTACGTACAGCAGCTTCCTAGAAGGATGCTTTTTCTAAGGCACTTCACAAACTGTTAGGGCAACCTGATGTGGCCTCTTCTGTCTTCCTAGAACTAGTTTATAGTACAAATCATCAGTATTAACCATCAAGTGAAATATGCTCTAAAACAAAACAAAAAAAAAAGGGGGGTGGGGGGGGAAACCTCTCCTGCTCTATCCGGAAATTTCTCTCTTCAGCTAGTTCAGTGCTGACAGGTCAACAGAGAATGGCACTAGACGCTGCTCTGGTTAAACCATCAACCTTTTTGTAACACCCAAATCATCCAGGCTTTTTCTAGCAACATTTACTCTCCTTGTCCCACCCCCAACAGAGTCTTCTGATCTTTTTTCACCCCACACTGAGGTTTTTCTCTAGAGCACCCCATGGTGATGCCCAGTAAGGCAAATACAGTCCTGAAACCTCCCATCCCTTTCCTCTAAAGCTTTGTTTTTTAACTATGCCTCAGGTACAGTGAGAAGTGCTTTAAAAGAGAATCCATCAACTTCCATCCTTAAAACCTATAAGCTTAGGATGAGTACCCCATTCTACAGAGGAGAAAAGCTGAGGCTGAATCCCGTGCCCAAGGTCACCCAGGGCAGGGATTCGAACCCAGGTCTGGCTTTCCCATCCTCTAGCCTTACTTAGCACTGGCGCCGGGGCGCCTTCCTTCCCATCTCCCTCCCCAGGCCTTCGATGCCCGCTCCGTGGTCTGGGAGCCTTGGGCAGGCTTCCCTTTCCTCGGACGCTGTCTTTCCTTTAAGGGACGTGCCCTGGAGAAGACCTGAGTCGCCATCCCAGCTTTTCTCCAGGGCCTTCCTTCCCAGCTGACACCATTTCCCCCAGACTCTTATCATACTATGTTCCCTTTGGGGGGGGCCCCCATCCATGTCCCCCTTTACACCATAGAAGACTGAAGAGCCAGCCTCAAGGCTAGCAGAGTAGACGTGAAAGAAAAAGAAGGGAAGGCGGCAGCACCCCCACCCACCCCAAGTCTTCATTCAGGAGGAAACTGTGGCAGAGCGCAGCCGAGGGGAGTGGGGGCGCGGGGGGTGGGGGTGACAAGAGTGCGCCCTTGGGGAGGGCAGGCGGGGCGGGGATACAGAAAAGGCAAGGGACTCGCGTGGGTCCCTAGATTGAATGGGGGGCGCGCCTCCGTGCGTGGTCGGGGGGGGGGGAAGGGGACCCCGCCACTTGGAGGAGCATGTGTGCTGGGGAGGAGGATGCCACTGGGGAAAGTGGAGGGAAGAAAGGGCCGGGCCGGGAGGATGAGCAGGAAACGGAGGGGTCGCCGGCGCCGCGGGGGGGGGACAGAGGGACGGCTCCGGGCCCGGGGTCCCGCGGGGCGCGCCGAGAGACTAGGTGCGCGGCATGCGGGGACCGGGGCTCGGGGAGACCCCGGGGGGAGCGGGGAGCCGGGGTGCGTCCGAGCCGGAGACGGGGTCAGCCGGGCCGGGGGCGGGCGGCCGGCCAGCGAGCGGGGCTCCGAGCCGCGCCGGGCCGCAGAGCGCGGGAAGGTCCTGGTGCCGCCCGGGGGTCAGGCCGGGTCCCCGGGGCCCCCCGGCGGCCGGAGCGGCGCCCCGGGCCCCCTCCCTACCTATGCCGGGCGCCACATAGACGAAGTAGAGCAGCGAGGACGACAGCGAGAAGAAGAAGAGCGCGGCGAGCAGCGAGCGGCGCGGCAGGCGCAGCAGCCCCCGGCGGACGCGCATGCTGCAGCCGGGCGGCCGCCCGAGGGCCGCGCCGGGCCTGCTCCGCCGTTCCCCGTCCGCCGCCTCCTGGGCCTCCGCCGCCGCCGCCGCCGCCCGGGCCTCGGCCGCCGCCTCCCAGGCCTCTCCGGCCGCCGCTGGCCGCCGCCTCGCCGCTCCTCGCCACCGGCCGCCGAGGGCCGGGCCACATGAAGCGGGCGGGGGCCGGAGCGGCCCCGAGCGAGCGCAGCGGCGGGGGCGGGGCGGCCGCGGGGGCGGGGCCGGCGGGCGGGGGCGGGGCCAGCGCCGCCGGGCACCGTTGTCGGAGACCCGCGCGCGCGCGCGGGCGCGCGCGTGCTCGCCTCCCGGCTTCCGCGGCAGCCCCCGCTCCCCTCGCGGCCACCGCCCAGGCTTTTGGGGAGCGTCGCTAAAGGGCCCGTAGCCTTCGCGTAGGGTCTCGCCCCGGCCCGGGAGCCAAGGGGCCGTCTGCAATGTCTGAAGCGGCAGAATGTCTGGGATGGTAGGCATGAGAACTCGGGATACGCCTTCATTCATTCACTCATTCATTCCATTCACCGTGTATGGGACGCTAGACATGCCAGGCTCCTTTCTGGATGCTGGGGAGGCTACAAAGAACAAAACAGACAAAATCTGTGTCTTCTTGGCACTTACAAATGGGAGCAGAAAAAGAAACAATCAATACATAATATCAGGTACTGATCAGTGATATAAAACAGGAGAACATGTTGCAGGCAGGGTAGTGGGGTCAAGGACTGAGCAGATGACGTGAACTAAGACATAAATGGATGAACAGCAGATGCAAAGGCATGACCTGTCCCTAGGTTGACTCCCAGGCCAGCGCAGATAAAATCCAGTAAGGTAGGGAGAGCGGCAGCCATGAGGTTGGAACTCTAGACAAGGTCTGCATCCCACAGAATCATAAAGAGTGTCATGATAACAGTTCTCAATGTGAAGACATGTGTGAAGATATACTGGACTTCCCTTATCTCTTTAAATCCCCCCAACATCCCTGAGATATGTGCTCTTACTATTCCTAGAGGGAGAAGCAATTCACCCAAGCCTTGCAGGAAGGGCTCAAATCAAAATTGACCTGTCTCCCAAGGCAGACCCTTGACTACTAGGTTGTAACTGCCTCACCATTCCATCTGGCCCCCAATTGTCATCCTGCAGACAAATTAGTATCCTACTCTATAGGATAGCATGTGACCATTTTCAAAACACTGTTTTAAGGTCAGCCCCAGGCCAGACCTCCAAAGGCAGTGAGACCCCTGGCCCCGGGGCCAGTAAAAACAGACCCAGCCTCAAGCTGGCTGCTGAAGTGGGGAGGCAAGTGTCTGCTGTGTAGATAACTTTTGAACCTGGGGCACTGTCTTGGAATGCCAGAAGCAGTCAGGAGAGAGGATTTTGCAGGGATTCTATAAGAACCAACAATAATCCCACTTTATATTCCTAGAGCGATTTATACTTTTTTATAGTGTTTCTTTGATCCTGTTAGTGAGGGTGTTAAAGCCAGGTTGCCCAGGTTCTCTGACTCCCAGCTCTTCCGTTCTTACCAGAGTGACTTTAGGCAGGTTACTTAACCTCTCTGTGCTTCTCAGAAAATGGGGGATGTTATTTGTAACAACCACACCAGGTTGTTGTGAGGTTTTGACTAATACATGGAAAGCCTAGCACAACACCCTTGGGAAATGAGATGAGAGACAAGAGGCTTAAGCCAACCAAAAAGAAATGCAGGAATTTTGACTCAGATGTGGGTTCAAATCTTAGCTTGGCCTCAATTGGCTATGTGACCTTGAGCAAATCACTTGCCCCTCTGAGCTATTCGTTATCTGTGAAATGAGCCCAGGACTCCCCACCCAGAGGGAAGTGATATGGAATAAGTGAGATAGCAGAGGTGAGGCCCTAGACCAGAAATCCCTAACTAGCTAGAGTCATCTGACCTCCAGCTACTTTTTGTTTGGCCCATACAATAGCCTCTCCCCTACCATGTCTTTAACAAACATTTTCAAACATACGGAAAAGTTGAAAGAATAGTACAAGGAACACTCTCTACCTGAATTCAACAGTCACTATCATTTTTCCAGGTTAATCTATATATTCATATGTACAATCTTTTTTTCTGAATTATTTAAAAGTAAGTTGCTGCCTTATTGGAATTACATGTCTCAATACTTCAGCAGAAATCTTAAGAAAGAATTGTATTCTCCTAGATAATATTATACACCTAAGAAAATGAAGTCATACCATAATATCCTGTAACATCGGTTCATTCCCATATTTCCCCTTTTTTTAAAAAAGATTTTATTGGGGGTTGGGGGTGGGGAACAGCGTTGGGGAATCGGGGAAGGGGAACAGACAAGTTGCTGTCCTTTGGTTCTTCAGTCTAGTTGTGGAGGACACCGCTTCACTGGTCCATGTTGGTATTATGATCATTGCACTTTTCCTGGCTGAGGCAGTCAGTCATCGACCATTGGATGGCTGTTTACGGTAGCTCTCCGCAGCCCACTGCAGCCCCACTGCAGCCTATGCCCTTCCAGTGACTCACAGCAGCCCAGCTCTAGGTCGAGCTGTTGTTTACCATCTTAGCTCTAGAGGGCGCAGCATCACTGGCCCATGTGGGAACCGAACTGGTGGGCCTTGCTGCTCAGAGTTCGCGCTTCCAAGCCAACTCTTAACCAATGAGCCACTTGGTCAGCGCCTCCCCCACTTTGTTTTTAAGAATGTCTTTTCATAGTGGTTATTTTTCTCAACAGTATCAAAACAAGGTTTACACATTGTATTTGGAATTATTTCTAAATAGTATTTGTTTAACTACAACACTCCTTCTACCTTTTTTTTTATCACTTCCCCTCAACAATTTATTTAAAACATATGTAAACCTATAGGGAAGTTGCAAGAATGGTACAGTGAACACCTATCTACAACCATGCAACGTTTTGTTTTGTTTAATTGAACTAGTACTATTAATAGATCAATGGACTTCCATGTGAGAAAAAAAGACTTCACTCTTACCTCACACTTTCCACAAAAGCAATTCAAGGTGTATTGTAACTCTCAATGCAAATGATAAAACAAAAAAAGCTTTTAGACAAAAACATAGAAGAATATCTTCATGTTGTTGGAGTAAGCAAAGATTTATCAGAGGACACAATCACCAACCAAAAGGGAAAAATTTGATAGATTGTGCTACATTCAAATAAGAATTTCTCTTCATCAAAAGATACCATTAAGGGGAAAAAGTAGGCTACATAGTAGAAGATAAAATAGAAAAATATGATAAAGAAGTCATATTCAAAATATTATTTAAAAAAAAGTAAGCGTTATAAAAAGACCAACAATCCAATAAGGGAATAAAAGGGAGGGGGGAAGCAAAAGAGGTGAATAGTCACCTGTAAAAGAAAATATCCAAATGGCCAATAAGCAAATGAAAAGATGCTAATGTCTTTCAAAAAATGCAAATGAAAACCACACCTCCACACCATCTGCAGGCCTCTAGTTTTGAGGAAGACAGGGAGCAGAGTGCTTGGGACTAGCCTTGAGGAAGTCCATCTTTGAATGGCAGAGTAGAATGTGACTCTGCCAGGGAAATAGAAAGGTAGGAGGCAAAGCCAGGAGGCTGGGTGCCCTGGAAGCTGAGGGATGAGGTGCCTCTGCCCTTGTGAATTGGCCAAAGGTGTCTCCTAACTGGACTTAGAAGCCCTTACTCCATCACTCTGTGGGCTGACATCCTCAGCGTGCTGGAAGGTGGAAAGATCTTGGAGACTTGCGTGCCTCTAAGCATGCTGGGTCAGAGAAAAAGATCTGGCCCCTTTGGTGACACACATGGGCTCCAATTAGGAAGGGGATGGTGGCAATACAGTCAACTCAAAACAACAAATGTCCTCCGCAGTTGGATTCCCTCACCACCCACCTCTCCCCTTGCCTAGGCAGG
Organism: Aselliscus stoliczkanus; assembly: GCA_033961575.1. Lineage (NCBI taxonomy): Eukaryota > Metazoa > Chordata > Mammalia > Chiroptera > Hipposideridae > Aselliscus > Aselliscus stoliczkanus. Next base: position 9,902,267 of record CM066738.1, on the reverse strand, counting down.
CCAAAAATTCCTCCGTTCCCCTGTGAAAAGAGATGGGGAGGCTTTCCCACATCTGGACTATATACTGATGACCAATCTCTACTCATGTCCCATCTGGAATAACAAGGCATTGAAAAAGATCACTGATTATTGTTATTATTATTATTGTTGTTTTAAAGTTTTAATTTATTTATGTAAAGTCTTTGTTTTTGATCAGTTATTATTATTATTTGGTTTTTGTTTTGTTTTGTTTTGTTTTTGAGGGCAGTGTCACTGGCCCTCACATGTGGGACTGAACCGGGGCCGCTGGCTTCCGAAGCCAGCGCTTAACCAACCGTGCCACTCGGCCGGCCCGATCAGTTATTATTTTAATGGAAGAAAAAAAATATGTCAGGGTCCCTATGTCAAATTCCTCCCATCAAACTCCCTTTTCATCTCCAAGTTAGGTTTCCAACTCACTCGAGCCTGCATTCATTCATTCATTCATTCATTGACTGTTCAGTCCCTCAGCCAAACATGCTCACTATACTCTGATCTCTGCTCAAAGGGTATCTCCTCTAAGAGACCTTTCCACTAAAATATCTTCTTTTTTTCCCACCCCAGAACTCTCTATCCCTTTACCAAGCTTTGTTTTTCTTCAGAGCACTTTTCATCCTGATATATTATACATGTATGTGTTTCTTTGTCCATTTTCTGTCTCCCATATCAGAACATAAGTTTATGAGGCCAGGGATTTTGTTTCATACTTTGCTGTATCTTTGCACCTAGCACAGGGCCTGGTACCCAGCAGGTGCTCAATAATTGTTAAAGGAATGCCAAAAGAACAGCAGGTGTGTGTTGAGCACATGCGGGGTATGGCAAGTACAGAGGTGGCTAAGCGGAGGTTCTCCCAGCCCCTTGACAGGACTGACAGGAAAGTGTGTAATCTGGTACAATGCAATGAGGGCAGGACTCCTGGGGCAGGCAGTCAGGGAAGGCATCCAGTGAGATTCTAAATGGCCTTTGAAAGGGGAGGTGAGACAGGCTTGCCCAAGGGCAGCAGGAGGAAGCCAGCCTGGCTGGGGCAGCAGGTCCCTCCAAGGGAAAGGGAAAGGGCAGGGGTGAGACCGGAGGGGCCTGACCCTGTGGTTCAGTAGGGGCCTGGTATCAGAAAGATCTGCTGATGAACCAGTCCTGCTTCCTCCTTCCCTTCACCCTGTGATCTTAGCAAGTCATTTCATCTCCCTGAGCCTCCATTTCCACATCTGTAAAATGGGGCTCATACCGTTCCTTCTTCCCGGTGTTGCTGTGAGGACTTGAGACAGTGTCGATGGTGTCTGCCATGTAAGAAGTGCTCAGTCAGTGAGAGCTGTCACGCCTCTTACATTTGTTCCTGCAAGACGTAGGGAGGAGCCCTTAAAGGTTGTAGAGAAAGGGGTAGCCTAAAGAAAGGGAGGCCTCCAGAGAAATACCACGAGAGCACGAGCTGGGCCTCATATATTTGTCAACACCTAATTACAGGCTTGCCCAGGTCCAACATAGAGAAAAAGATCCATTGCTTAAGGTAAAAAGTCACAGTGGCACTGTGCCCTCCCCACCCACTCAAGCTCTCCTGGCAAAGGTTCCAGGCACCCACCCCAAGGAAGCCATTGTACAATCCACAAACACTAACCAGTAGAATGATAACATCACAAGCAATGACTACCTCAGTTCAAACTCCCAGAGGCAGTGAGGTTGTTAACATGTGCATAACTGCTCTCCAGGTCCCATGAGCCTTGACATTGAGTGCTTCTAGGTCCAGGAATGCCAGCTGACCGAGCATTGACAATGAGGTTGACCACCATACCCACCAGCCAGGCAGTGGTTTATCAGCCTCTTTCAGAGGGAATTGAGACTCGAAGCAGAAGTGATAGGCAGCACTTCCAGCCAGCAGCTTTAAGAGCCAGCGTATAATTTTGCCACTCTGTTTTTCTCTACTACAATAACCATTAACATTCCACAGAGCAGCTGCCCCACCTCTGGGTTCCTGAGTAAGGAGGAAACTCCTCTCACCCCCTCTGACCAGTGATGAGCATGTAGTAGGAGCAAGAAATAAAAGTGTTTTAAGCCTCTGAGATATAGGGGCTGCTTATTACTACACCATAACCTGGTTTATTCCGATTGATCATGAATATTCTCTTCTGCAAATTGCTTTCTCTCAACATTATTTTTATGAGATGCATCCACAATGAAACACGTAGCTTGAAATTTTTCTTTTTCACTGCTGTATAGTATTTCTTCATATAATTAGGCCACTTTTTAAAATTCCTTTTTCCTGATGATGTTTATTTAGGTTATAGCCAATATTTTGCTATTACTGGTCCATAGATCCTTAGCCACAATTCAAAATCTAAAACATCTAAAATCTAAATGTCTTTTCATAATTTATTTGACAGCAACCTGACCTGACCTGAACTTCTTTAGTGGAAAAACTGGACCTCGTTAGACAGAATGCTTTCTATAATCTTTATCACATTTAATATACATAGGCTCCACTGAGGAAATCTTTAGGTTTTTGCTTACAAGACCACCCATCCCTTTCAAGGAGTATTATATAAATATTCAGTGTATGTACCTTATTATTACCTTTCAAAATTCTGAGATTTTCTAAATTTCAAAACACATCTGGCCCCAAGGGGTTTGGATGAGGGATGGTGGCTTAGTACAAACACACTGCTACAATAAACACCTGTAGCAGAATCTATTTTTGCAAGATAGCCTCAACAATATTTCCTGTCTCCATGGTCTTCTAAAACTTTCTTTAATTCCCCTCCCTTTAAAACTGGGTGGTAATGGGCCGACCGAGTGGCACGGTGGTTAAGTGCTGGTTTGGGAAGCCAGTGGACCCGGTTCAGGTCCTACATATGAGGGCCAGTGACACTGCCCTCAAAAATAAATAAATAAATAAAACTGGGTGGTACTGCGAATCATTCATAACCAACAAACAGAAGCGGAAATGACACACACAGCTTTGGAGGCAACGCAACTTCTGATGTGTTGGTTGACTTTTAGCCACCGTGCTGTGAAGAAGCCCCAACAGAGGTCAAAGGCCCCAGCAGAGGTCCCAGCTGAGTAGCCAGCTTCAATATCCAGACATGTGGGAGAACAAACCTTTAGATATTCCAGCCTTCAGTTGTCAAGTCATCTTCCACCTTCAAGTCTCCCCAGCTGAAGCTCCAGAGAAGCTGTCCCCATTGTGCCTTTTCCAGATCCATGAGCTTAATGAAATGTTATTATTTATACCACCAAGTTTGGGATGCCTGGTTACACAGCAATAGGAGCTGTAACAGCACCCTTCTGTATGTGTCCTGGGCATCGGAGCAAAAGTTTCTCCAGAGCACATACATATGAGCATGGATTTGATGAGCAGTAGAATATACACGTCTTCTGCTTAACTATTTCCAAGTTGTTCTCCAAAATGGGCATATCAACTTACACTCCATGGGCCGGGTGAGTGGCGCAGTGGTTAAGCGCTGGCTTGGGAAGCCAGCGGCCCCGGTTCAGTCCCACATATGAGGGTCAGTGACACTGCCCTCAAAAAAAAAAAAAAAAAAGCAGTTTACACTCCATGCTGCAGTGAATGAGGGCTCCCATGACTTCCTGCCTCAGCCATGGTTGTTGTGATCAGACTTTTCCAGGGCTCTGTCCCTCAGCTCCTCTGAAAAGAGAGTAAAATATGAGGAACTGGTATAAAAGAGCCAGACTTGGCCCATGGATTGGAGTTTGCTCACCCTGCACTAAAGAATGGGTCTTTATTTTATCAAGTATTTACTACAGATTACTGAGCTTAGTAAAATCAATCCATACCTTAATTTTTACTTTGTTTGGAAAAATTAGTATTATAAGCCACCACCCTTTAGTTCATTCTATTTACTGTCTTCACTATATTAAGCTTCCTAAAACATAATTTTCATTGGCAGTCTTCAACTTCCAAAACTTTGGTGATTCCCTACAGTTTATAGCACAAAGCTTAATCTTCATTTGATCTTTACCTGGCCATGAACCTTTGGATCTGGCCAGGAACTTTTGCATCTCTCACTTCTCTCCAACACGTAAGTAGGGATGTAGAGTAAACATTTCAAGTTGTATAGTAAGGAAAGTGCTTAGTAACATTCCATGATTCCATACTATAGGGGGCTTCAGCCAACATTCCATGATTCTATCCAGCCAACATTCCATGATTCTATACCATTGCCGGCTTCAGCCAATATTCCATGATTCTATGCAGCCAACGTTCTGAGATCCTACAGAGAAGAAGGGGGTTCAGCTAACATTCCTTGAATCTGTACAGAGGAGGAAGCTCTGTAGACGTTCCATAATGATAAGCAAAGAGGCTCCAAAAACCTTTAATAATTTTATATAGACAGGCGTTCTGCAAACAGTGCAAGATTCAAGCCACAAAAAGGGGCTCTGCAAATATTCCATGATCCTGAATACATGAGAGTGTTACTCAAAAACAGTTCATAATTCTATAGACAGGAAAGAAACGTTGCTCAAACACCCCAAAATTCTATACATAGGGAGTGCCCTGTAAACGATTTTACACCCAGGAGGAGACTTTACAAATACAGTAATACCTTGTTTGCGAGCATAATTCGTTCCAGAAACAAACCATTCGTATTGCAAGACATCGCTCATTTACCATGTTAAAATGTATTAGAAATGTTTGCTCGTCTTGTGGAATGCTTGCAATCCAAGGTTTTATTGCATTACATAATTCTATCTATCTATAGATAGAAAAGGCTGCGTTGCTCTCCCTTGATTTCCCAATATGCTGTGCAAACAGTTGGTGGTCCTAGGGAGGGTTCTGCAAACAATTAATGAGTCTACTTGGAGAAAGGTGTTCATTTCCCTGGTTCTATCTAAAACAGGGTGCTCTGTAAAGATCTTATGATACTAAACATAGGAAACTGTATGTAGTTAATGATGCTACAGGTAGGGCATTCTGTAAATGTTCCTTGATTTACACAGAGGAGGGGGCACTGCAAACAGGCCATGAGGGTACACACAAGGAGGTATTCCGCAAATACCTCATGAGTGTATATGGGGAGAGGATTCAGAACACATTCCAGTGCTTTACACAGATGAAGAGGGTCTAGCACATACTTCTTGATTCTGCCAAGAGGACAAAGAATCTCTACAAATATCCCTCCTTGGTACATACGGGAGAAGGATTTAGAAGCCGTTCATGATTTAAAACCCAGGAAGGTGCCTGGCAAGTGCTTGGATATTCTGTGGGTGCAGGGGGTTGGTGAAGCTGGTCTTATGAAGGAAAGCTGGGGACTAAGTGGCAGTGTTACCAATGGACTCCACAGGCCAGAGTCAAAGGTCTCCAAATGTTTCAAGGGCACAGTAAGACGTTTAAGGCCTGAAAAACAATATTCAATCCAAAATATAACATGAAAGCTGCAAAAAGTAATCAGTGTTTAATTAAATATCTACAAATATAATATTAGGTAAAGTAGTCAACTGCCTCTGAACTTGCATGATTATATTGAATTGTATTTACTAGGCCAAGGGGGTGGATTTTGTTTTGCTTCATAGGATGTAGATTGGACCTTTTTTAAAAAGTAACAATGCCAGATGCCCAGGAAGATCCTAAAACGGCCTTCCATGGGGAAGTTGCTGGAAAGTTTCCCTGGGGAGATCAGCGGACTCCCTTTTCTAAGCCACCTGCTGCCCCTTGTCCAGCCAGCTCCTGAACAGAAGTTGACGTTCTGAAGCTGGGTTCAATTTATTCACTGCAGGGGTGAGAAAACACCCCAACTCCCAAGAGATGGACAGGGCTCCAAATATCATCCATAGATTGGAGGGAAGGCCGCCCATGTTGGCAACAGGGAAAGCCAATTAGCCAAGCACATTATGTTGTAGCAGGTGTCTGGAGGAATCAGATATTGTCATGGTCTCAGGAAGGAAAACAGCTGTTTCTGCATCTCCCCCTCTTTCCCTCTATGCGTCCCCTGACTCCCAAGGGAGGGTTTTGAGCCAGCAGCCTTACTTTAAGCAGAGTAATGGGGGCCAGAGACAGGAGCTGTGGCCACAGCTAAGCCTGAGGGCCACTGGCAGGAATGAGGAGTGTTGTTCAAAGGCAGTGAGGGAAAATCTGAGTCTAGGGTCTTCACATCCAGGAGCCCAGCCATAATCAATCAACCCACATGACGGCAAATGTAATACTGCTCTGCTCTGAGTCAGAGGCCACAGGATGGCAGAGGTTATAACTATGTTTCTCAATTTTCTTAACCCACAACCCATTCCAATGAACATAAAAGCGTCTGCGTCTTCTTTGGCACCATTTTAGATTTCAAAACATTTGTTTTCTTCAAAAACTCTAAAATGATTAAAGGAACGTATAGAAGAATATCTTTATGACCTTGGAGAGAAAGGGATTTTCTAAACCAGACACCAAAAGCACAAACTATAAAGGAAAAGATTAACATATTGGATTGCATTAAAATTGAATATTCCTGTCTGAAAAAAGACCCACACAAGGAAAAGACAAGCGACAATCCAGGAAAAGATATTCACAATATCACAAAAGAATTGTATCCAGAATTTATAAAGAACTCTCACAGATAAATAAGAAAAAACAATGACAATCACTGAGATGAAAAAGAATTAAAGGATTTGAAAAGGCATATCTGTGAGAAGAGAAAACCCAAAGGACCCATAAACACATGAAAAGATGCCCAGTCTCAGGATTAACACATTTTTTGCAGGAAACAAGTAAACTCGTCATGTAGCTCAAATGCCCGCTTACAAAGTGTTAATTAGGGAAATACAAATTAAAACCAGGATCAGATGCTGTTTTACATTCAGACATTGACAGAAGTTCTGTTTCTCGATCTGTACTCCAAAGAAATTCTGGCAAGGGACCATAAAGACTTGTTCACAAGAGTGTCCATTGCAGCATTGAGTGTAACAGTCAAAAGTTACAAGCAGCCTAAATTTCATTATGAGGGAAATGGGCTAATAAACTGTGGTTTCATTAGTCACGTGATGGCATACTATGCAGCAGTTAAAACAAATGAACGATAGCTTCTTTGGTATCAATAGTAATGTGAGAAAACAGCTGCAGACACACAGTAGGCACACATTTGGCTGTATCGTGAAACAAGAACAATGAAACTATAGGAAAATATAAAACTATGATTATATCTAACTATGATTATATCTAACTATGATTGTATCTAACTATCTATGATTCAAAGTCCAGAAGCCATAAAAGAAAAGATTGATAAAGTAGACTACATTTAAAAAGTACTTTATAGCAGAGAGAGAGAGACCATGTGCAAAGTCAAAACACAAATAACAAACCAGGGGAAAATTCTTGTAACACAGGCCACAAAGAACTACTTTCCCTCATGTAAGAGCTCTTACAAACACAGAAGAAAAATGGACAGCAACCCAATAGAAAAATGAACAAAGGATATAAACAGACAGTTCACTAAAAAGGAAATTCAAAAGGCTGTTAAACATATGAAAAGCTGCTCAGCCTCTCTCATTCATTCTAAGAAAAACACAACTGAAAACTACAGGAACCAACATGTTCCAACCATTTATCATATTGGCAAAGTTCCAGAAGCCTGAGAACATGCTGAGTGATAAGATTTTGAGGCAATAGGCACCTCCATGATTCCTGGAGGGGTATAAATTGCCCCAACCTCTCTGGAGGCAATTTGGCAAAATCTATCAAAATGATATACATAGGCGCCGGCCAAGTGGCTCAGTTGGTTAAGAATTGGCTTAAGAGCGTGTGTTCTGAGCAACAGGGCCTCCGGTTCGATTCCCACATGGGCCAGTGAAGCTGTCGCTAAGCTGCCAACGTGTGGCAGGATGGCTCAGCTGGTGTAACAAGATTGCCTGTTCGATGGTGGGCTATGCCCACCCCGCAACTAAGATTGAACACAGCACCTTGAGCTGAGCTGCCACCCAGATGGCTCATTGGATAGAGCGAGCGCTCTTAACAACAAGGCTCCTGGTTTGACTCCCGCATGGGATGGTGGCTATGCCCACCCGCAACTAAGAGTGAACACGGCACCTTAAGCTTAGAGGCCACGAGCTGCCAAGGGGAAGCCAGATGACCACTGGCGCCCTCCACAATGAATATTGAAGAACAACAACTTGGCAGATCCCCTTCCCCAATTCCCCAACACTGTTCCCCTCCTCCAATTCCCCAATAAAATCTTTAAAAAAAAAGATATACATATTCCTTTTGTTCCATTTCTGGGAATTTGTCCTACAAATAATCTTACATATGTATAAGGTGACATTTACATGGAATTATTTATTGAAAACATGGGTCATAAAAGCAAAAAAAATTGTTTAACTAGGGAAATAAATTATGATCCATCCATCAAATGGCAGAATGCTATGCAACAATAAAAAAGAAGGATGATGCTCACCATGTCCACATACTGATACGGAAAAGCCTCTAAGACACATTGTTATGTGCAAAAGCAAGTGTGATAGTATCTACTTTGTACAAAACCAGAGAACAAAAAGGTGTGTTTCTATTTGCTTATCTATGCAAAAACTCTAAATGAACACACACGGAAATAAAACAGTAGTTACCTGTTACAGGAGGAAGGAACCACATGAATGATTACTCATTTAGGGATTAAATGTAAAAACAACGAAAACACACCCATATACGTACACATACAAATCAGTTCATGCTTCTTCCTACCTTAAAAGCCTCTGAGAGTTGCCCCCTGAAATCACAGTAAAACTCAGTACCTCACTGAGGTCTAAGGCCTGGCATAATCAAGTACCAGCCTCCCTCTCCAACTCCATTTTGGTGTAGTGTGCTTACCTTTCTTCACCTCTCCCTCTAGATATAGATATATGCTCATAGAGTTGTGTGACTCAAAAAACAAAAGGTGTAAAAAGGTATCAAAAGGGCCGGTCAAGTGGTGCATTGGTTAAGAGCTGGCTTGGGATGCCAGCGGCCCTGGTTCGGATCCCACATATGAGGGCCAGTGACACTGCCCTCTACAGCTAAGATGGTGAACAACAGCTCAACCTGGAGCTGGGCTGCACGAGTCCCAGCAACGGTATAGGCTGCAGCCCCTGCTGCAGTGGGCTGCCATAGGCTACAGTGAGTGGCCAGCAACCAGTGTGAGCGGCCTGCAGCCGGAGTGAGCTGCCAATAGCCACTATGAGCGGCGGTCCAGAAGCCAGTGACCGATCTGCCTCACCAGGGAAGAGTGCGATGATAATACCAACATGGGCCAGTGAAGCAACGTCTTCCACAACTAGATTGAAGGAGAAAAGGACAGGGCCGGCCAAGTGGCGCATTGGTTAAGAGCTGGTTTGGGGATGCCAGCGGCCCTAGTTCGGATCCCACATATGAGGGCCAGTGACACTGCCCTCCACAGCTAACAACAGCTCCACCTGGAGCTGGGCTGTGTGAGCCCCGGTGACAGTGTAGGCTGCAGTCCCTGCTGCAGTGGGCTGCCATAGGCTACCGTGAGTGGCCGGCAGCCAGCATGAGTTGCCAATAGCCGCAGTGAGAGACCATCCAGAGGCTGGCGACCGATCTGTCTCATCTGGGAAGAGCGCAATGACGATACCAACATGGACCAGTGAAGCAACGTCCTCCGCAACTAGACTGAAGAACAAAGGGACAGCAACTTGTCTGTTCCCCTTCCCCAATTCCCCAACACTGTTCCCCTCCCCCAATTCCCCAATAAAATCTTAAAAATAAAAAAAAAAGAAAAGGACAGCAACTTGTCTGTTCCCCTCCCCCAATTCCCCATAAAATCTTTTTTAAAAAGGTATCAAAAAATTGGAACCCTCGTACACTGCTGGTGGGAATGTAAAATGGTGCAGCCACCTTGGAAAACAGTCTGGTAGTTCCTCAAACAGTTAAATACAGAGTTACCATAGGACCCAGACATTTCACTCCCAGGTATATACTCAAGAGAATTGAAAATATACGTACGTACACACAAAATGTTGTATGTGAATTATCACAGTAACATCAGCCATGAGAGACGAAGAGTGAAAACCTTAAATGCATATCACTAAGTGAAAGAAGCCAATCTAAAGGGGCTGCCTGCTGTGTCATTCCATTTACATGAAATTCTGGAAAAGGAAAAACCGTGGAGATAATATGAAGATCAGTGGCTGCCGGGTGTGGGGGTGGAGGGAAAGATGAACAGGCAGAGCTCAGAGGGTTTTTAGTGAAACACTCTGGAATATATTATAATGATGGATATATGTCATTATGCTTCTTCCAAATCCATAGAATGTAGGTACAATCCTAAGGTACACTACAGACTTCGGGTAATAATGATATATCGATGTAGGTTCATCCTTGGTAAAAAAAAAAAAAAAAAAAATGTACCCTTCTGGTGAGTGATATTGATAATGAGAGAGGCTGTGCATGTGTTGGGGAGAGGATTATGGGAGAGATTTCTATACTTCTCTCTCAATTTTGTGGTAAACCTAAAATTCCTCTAGATACACACACAAGAAGGAAAGAAGTCATCTTTTTTTTTTTTGAGGGCAGTGTCACTGGCCCTCGTATGTGGGACCCGAACCGGGGCCAGCGCTTAACCACTGCGCCACTCGGCCGGCCCAGAAGTCATCTTTTAAAAATCATTGGATGAGTTAGTGAATAGAGTCAGGACTGAAGGTCACCTGTGGCCAAACCAGATGGCAAAGCGTCCCCTGGAGAGGCTAAGTGGACTGAAGAAAAGCAAACCCAAATGTGTCCTTCTTTTGCTTAGAGCCCTTCCATACTCCCTACTGCTCTCAAGAGAAAATCCAAATATCCTCACGTGTGCTGGGTCTGCACAAACTGGTCTCTGTCCAGCTTGCTCACTCTCCACCATTTTCCCTTTGTCCCTTGAGTGAGCCATTCTCTGTCTCTCTCTGTCTCTCTCTGTCTCTCTCTCTCACACACCTTTACCCTGAAACCTTCCACTCCCTTTCCTACTCTCTGAGGGGAACATACACCTACACACCCTACCAGGCTCAGCTCTGACCTCACCTCCACCAGGAAGCCTCAGTTGTGGAGATTATAGCTGAGTAGGCACCCCGAGAAGGGGCCAAGCAGGGGAGATGCAGCAGCTGGGAGAGGGGTGTGGCTGGAGGGGAGTGAGAGGGAGCAGGAGATAAATGGGGCGGTGACCATCACAGATGACCCTGTGAATCAGGGTAAGGCTTTTACAATGAATGAGCTGGGAGCTCTGGGAGGTTTTTGGTCTGAAGGGATCCTTTTGGTTTCTGGGGAGTGGCTGGCAAGGGCAGAAGCAAACAGACTCATCAGTACTAATTCCCACTTGGTCTGTGCATCCGAAACTCATGCATGGGCTGCTTTAAACAAGCAAAAGCCTTTATTTCTTCTGTTTATGTTATAGGTGACTGTAAACAGCAGGCGCTGAAGCATGGTGGTGAGATAAATGGTTCTGCAGAGTGGCCTCTGGGTTGAAGCCCAGCCTCTCCATCTACGAATCCGGTGGTATTTAGTTTGTTGGAATCTCAGTGTTTGCATCTGTAAAATGGGGTTGATAAATGTGCAGAACTCCATAGAATTCTCACAAGGATTAAATGAGTTAATCCATGTAAAGGGTGCCGGAAGCATGATCAGGGCTCAATAAATATTAACTATTATTAGGAAGTGTCTGCCTGTACTACTGTAACAGGAATTCCTCAGGAATTCTGTGTTGCTTTCACCCAAGTGCACAGAGAGCGTTCAGGCAAAGCTGGCTGGAAATTCAAATCTCTGCTGACTATGGGAGGTCTCCCCACCTTTTCTCCCCCCTCCCTCCCTACCCCTTCCTCATGGTTTGTTGTGATTCTTGCGTCTTTTTACCTGTTAACACCTCCAAAGGGCTCCAATGATCTGTGGTCTTCCTGGACAGGTGGAGAGACTCGTGGAAGCATCCAATCCCAGGACAGAGGGGCCAAGGGGACCTCAGAGCCCTCGTCTAATGCACATCGAGATAAAGAAATGGGGAGGCCAGAAAGGTGAAGGCACAGGGTGCACCCATGAGGGACAGCACCAGGGCAGGGATCCAGGTTTCCTCTCTCCAGGGCTGAGGTACTTCTGTTTCCTTCTATACATTTTTAATTATACAAGTAAGGCGGTCTCCTCATTTCAAAAAAAAAATTCAGGTAAGTGTAAAAAAATGTCTGTAATGACCACCCTGTGCCCTCTGCCAACATTCTTTACCCACATCCCCCGCTTTGTTTTTCACCAAAGCACCCATTTCCACTTGACATATACCCACTGGGAGAAGACCTCCGAAAGGACAGAGATTTGAGTCTGTTGTGGTCGCAGTATAAGGACAGTGCCTGGAACAGAGTAGGTGCTCAATACATACCCGTTAAAAGAATAAATGATATCCTGAGACCCTTGCTCCCTCCATGCCAAGGTAATTGCTTGTATCGATTTGGTGGGTTTTTTTAACCCATCTGGACCAGCACCGTCCAATATGAAGTTCTGCAGTGATGGAGATATTCTATATCTGCATTGTCCAATCCATTAGCCACGAGGACACTTGAAGTGTGGCTGATGCCACTGAGGAGCTGAATTTTAAGTTTTATTTCATTTTAATTAACTTACATTTAAACATGGCTAGGAACAACCGTATCAAATGGCGCTGTTCTAGACTTTTTTCCTGTGCATTTACATATGTACAGTACTCATCGGCTGTTTTGTATTTTTGTGTTTTACATAAATTTTCATGTTCTATGTATACGTCTGCTTCTTGCTTTTTTTTTTTTTTTTCACTGAAGAGTATATTTTGGAAATCCTTTTATATCAGGCCAGATAGATCTGCCTTGTTCTTTAGAACTTCTGTGCAGAATTCCATAGTATGTGTATACCATAATTTGTTTAGTCATTCCCTATTGAGAGATATTTAGGTGGTTTTTCAATCTGCCACTATTAAAAATTGTGCTGCAATGAATATTACTGTTCATATTTCCTTGGGCACTAATACAGCCTTTTCTCTCTGGTGAATATCAATAATAATAGTCATAATCATAATTACTGGTACATATTAAAGCTTCATTATGTGCCAGGCATTATACTAAGACTTTATGTATATTAAATGATTTAATTGTCATTATAGTCTAGTAAGGGAGGCTTTATTATTATTTCCATAGTATAGATGCTGAAACTGAGGCACAGAGAGATTCAGTAATTTTCCTAAAGTCACACAGCCAGCAAGTGGCAGAGTTAGGAGTTGAACTCAGGCAGTTGCCTTCAGAGTCATGAGTTCAATTTCAGGTTTTCCTGGCATTGAGGGATTGTGCCAGTATACACACAGACATGGGTCCTTCATCCACAAGGCTCAGCTGCCACCCTTAGGATCTCTTTTCAGGGCTGAGACCCAGGGTGCCTCAGTCTAGGGTAAGACACCCCTCCCTGGAAACTTTGAGGCTGGGTCAAGCTGCCATTTGGGTCTATATGGGCAGCAGTAAACTTCTAGTGACATCTTGCCTCTTCCCCTTACAGATCCCATGTCTTCCTCCCTCGCTGGTGATGAGCTCAGAGTGGTATGGAGATGACAGCAAGAAAGGGAGAGTGAGAGCAGCAGGCGGACTTACGTAACCCAGTGGAAAGTGATACAGGCGGACTTGCTGATTGGAAACAAACAGAAAAGGAGTCAGGCAGAGCTTCCTGGAATCCAGGTCTAGGAGCTGCCAAAAATGGGCCTCCTCTCTGAGGAACAATTGAATGTCACTGGGGTAACCGAACACTGCTGGTGAGAGAGGCCTCCTGCCCACAGCCTCACAGAGTGCCCTGTGTGAGCTAGGCCGAGCTCCAGAGGAAAAAAGGGCCTGGCGAGGTGCCCTGCGAGGCCATCTGAGGAGACACTGCAGTCTCTCACGTTGGACCGACCTCTGCTGTAACAGGGCTGATGGGCCACAGGCTGGGGGATTCCCAGGCACAGAGACAGGTAACGAGGAGAGGAGGACTCTTGCCCAGCGATCAGAACTCAGAAGTCAGAATACTTGGGTTCCAAGACAAGCTTTCCTGCTGTATGGCCCTGGCTGTAGCATAACCTCTCAGTCATTCTCATTAGTAGAAAGGGAATAAAAATGGGATAGTGCATAAAAATGGAATTAGTACAAAAACATTATAAAAAGCCAATGACAGGAGGCCACAAGCCTTTCAGGTAAAGAGCCACTTAGTAAATATCCGAGGCTTTGTGGACCATATGGCCACTGTCACAATGACTTAACTCTGCCGCTGTAGGCCAAAGCGGCCATAAGCAATAAGAAAATAAATGGATGTGGCTGTGTGCCAATAAAATGTTATTTTTGTACACCAAAAGCTGAATTTCGTATAATTTTCACTTATCACAAAATTTGTTCTTCGATTTTTTAAAAAAAACCATTTACAAGTATGAAAAAAAGCCTTAGTTCAAGGGCCACAAAAAAGGTGGGGTCCACCCAAAGGACCTGGCTTTGGTGTGCAAGCAGGCCTTTAATTTATATTCAACTATAAAGAAGTCACTGGAGAAATAAAATATAAATCTCCCATCTAAAAACCAAACAAAACACACAAAAAGCAAAAAACAGAGGCTGTGGGCTTAGCACAGGTTAGCACAGCACCTGGTCCATATATAAACTATAACACTAGCAATTATCATATTGAGGGGAACTCAGAATTTATAAAAGGTAGATGCGGGTGACCCTATAAGACTTCAGCAGGTAAGATAATAATAGCTAACATCTATTAAGTCCTTGCTATATGCCAGGTCCTGTCTTAAGCACTTTATTTGTATATATGTGTTAATTGATCACAATAATCCTATTCGTAAGCCCATTTTACAGATGAGGAAAGAAAAGGCAAACCAAGATTAAATAAACAGGAGGGCTAAGACCCTCATCCAGAGGACCAAGTTCCAGAGCCCACATTTAACTACCATTCATGTGATATTTGTAAGAACTTTATGTTTTAACTCATTTATCTTCCCAAGAACTCTCTGTGGTGAGGACTATTATTATACCCATTTTACAGAAGAGGAAAGTGAAACTCACAGCAGTCAACTAACTTGATTAAGAGCATATAGTTAGTAAATGTCAGAGTCAGGATTTGAATTCAAGACAGTCTGATTCCAGAGCCTATGACCTTCACCATTACCCTATAATATATGTGTGTGTGTGTGTGTGTGTGTGTGTGTGTGTGTAGTTTTTCCTAGCACAACTTATCATATCATACTTTATCTAATCCCCGTTCAGGGGCATTTAGATTGTCTCCAGTTTTTCACTCTTCATCTTGCAAAACACATCTTCAGTTTCTCAGAAAAACACTAGACCTGGAATTTGCAGGTCAAAGAGCATAAACTTGGGCACTTTTTTTTTTTTTTTTTTTTTTGAGGGCAGTGTCACTGGCCCTCATATGTGGGACCCAAACCGGGACGGCTGGCGGAATTCCCAAGCCAGAGCTTAACCACCGCGCCACTCGGCCGGCCCAAACTTGGGCACTTTTGATGCATATCATTTAGGCAGATGGGTGTGCTTTTATTGCTGAGCCGTGCAGGCGGTGGTTAAAGACCAGGCTTTTTTTGAATTGGGGAACAGTGTGTTTTTCCAGGACCCATCAGCTCCAAGACAAGTAGTTGTTTCAATCTAGTTATGGAGGGCACATCTCAGTGGCCCATATGGGGATCAAACTGGCAACCTTGGTGTTATGAGCATCACACTGTGACCAACCAAGCTAATAGGCCGCTTCCTAAAGGCCAGGCTTTGAAGTCATATGGATCAGGCTTCCAATCCCAGCTCAACTATTTTACTAGGTGGATAATTTGGAGCGAGTTGCTTCACCAGGTTGGGCCTCAGATTCCTCACCTGTACAGACAGCCCTGCCTTCCTGGATCCTCATCTCTCTCTGGGCTGATTCTAATACCGTCTTCATAGGACAGCTGTGATGATTAAAATCACCACCTGATTGTAACCACCTGGTGAGTGAGAGGCCCCACTTCCCTTTTTCTGCAGACAAGTTCTCAAAAGAGAAAGTCAGGAAAAGGAAGTAAGACCAAGAACCTGATGCCTACAGCGTCATTGGGACCTAAGAGGAAGTGTGATCGTCACAGAAGAGGCTCAACCCTTAATCCTAATCCAAGATCTTTAGATCCTAAATGACAAAACCCATTCAAACTATTGGGTTGTTGGAAAAGTCATGATGTATTTTTTCTGTTTTTCGTTGCGAAAATGCATCATGACTTTTCCGACAACCCAATAGCTCAAGTGAAAAGGAGGATTTCACTGTGAGGAGTATTAGTGAGGAGCATAAGTAACAGAAACCCAATTAAAATTAATTTAAGCAAAAAAAGTCAAGTGGCTCACTTATTGAGAAGACGAGCTTCAAGTGTCAGCTTCAAGCACAGCTGGATGCAAGGGCTGAAACGATGCCCCAGGAACATTACAGCCATCTCAACGGTGAGCTTCTCCTGGGAGTGAGATGGCGCCAGTGGCTCCAGTCCTCTCAACAACTATGGGGCCAAGAGATTCTGTCTTCTCACTGCTGTCAACAAAACATCCCACATGGAGGTCCCTTTGGTTCTAAGTGGGTCATGGGTCCATTTCTAACCCAATCACTTATCGCCCTCAGGGGTTAAAATGCTGTAATTGGGCCAGCGTAGAGCCAGGTGGAGATGGAATCAGCTTCACTGAACACCAGGAACCGAAACTAGGAGAGAGGTGATTCCCCTAGGAAATTAAGATGCTGTTTCTGGAAGAAGGGGGAGTCAAGACCTGAAAAGCAAAAATAGTAGGTGTCCACTATACCACCCAGCTATCTTTATGTGAGAACTGCTGTTATATCAAACATGAGGGCAGAAAGCACGATGCTTCAGACATATCTGGAACTAGCACCTGAAAAGCCACCAGGACTTGTGGCATCCATTCTCTGTGTCCCTTTTTCACTCTGCTCACAGATTCCTTCATCTCTGCTTCCCTTCTCCCTCTCTCTCTCTCTCCTTCCCCAAGCCCATGACCAAACATGGCCACCTCACAGCACCAGAATGCACAAACCATTCCTTTAAGCACCAGGCCACAGACATCACTAGGTCATAATCCCAAATTCTCAGCAGAGAAGGTCTGATTGGCTCATTTAGTCAGGTGCCCATCTTTATCCAGTCAACTTTGACTGGAGGGCAGAGTCATATCATTGTAGGCATGGCTTCCTGGAACATCCACACCTGTTTCACACACTGGGCAGACACCACATAATGTGTCCATGACGTGCTCCAGATGTATGAGGTTTTCTGCAGAGACTGAAATCAAGTCGCAGAAACTGCTGGAAGCCAAGAATAGTTTCTTGAGGACAGGACCGATCCTTGCCTCTGGGGAAGGGCTGAGGCTCCTTGGACGGGCCAGGGGACCCAGCTGTCAGGCTGGAGCTCTGCTGGGGCCAGAAAAAGCTTCTAATCACAGCAGGACCAAGACAGCCTGTTCCCACCTGGAAGCTACAAGAGCACCTGCGGGAAAGAATAATCATGATAATAATATTAAATGGTGTGAATAGTAGTCTTTATTCAGTGCTTCTACCAGGCATCACTCTAGAGATTTTTAAAAGCATCATGTTTTCAATCCTCACAGTGATACAATGAGGTAGGTACTTAGTATCTTCATTTACAGAACATGTGTTGAATGAATTAGCATTAACTGATTATTTACCTCACTTAGTCATTTAGTCATTCATTTAGCAGTCACTCTCTCAACAAATATTTAATGAACACTGACTGTATGCCAAACATGTGTGTGCTGGGTATTGAATCACAGCAGAGAGCAAAAACAGTCCTTCCCTCATGAAGGTTACAGTCATATGTTGAAGGATTTGAAGGACAGATAGCCATTAATTAGGCAAAGGGGGGAGGGAAAATCATTCTAATTGAGGGAACAGCATGTGCTAAGGCCCTGTACAAGGAGGGAGTATGTGAAGCGGCAGCAATGCAGGTAGACTAAGGGTGAGGCAGGTAGATGGAACCCAGTAATTTATACCGGCTGACTCACTGAACCCTTATGACAATCTTGTGAGATAGCTACTGTTTTTAATATCATTTGGCAGATGAGGTAACTGAGGCACAAAGAAGGTAAATAACTTGCCCAAGAACACACAGGTCCATCAGCAGTGGTGGAACTGGGGTTAGAACCCAGGCTTCTCTGACTGGAATCCCAAATAGCTCTAATAATCCTTAAGTAAAGAAAGAAAGACAGGGGCCAGCTGAGTGATGCGGTGGTTAAGAGCTGGCTTGGGACGCCAGCGGCCCTGGTTCGGGCCCCCATGTGAGGACCAATGACACTGCCCTCATAAAAAAAAAAAAGACAGGAAAATTCATCCACTGGGGGCAGGTGTGTAGCCTGGGGGGCATTCCGGGGCATTTTCACTTGCAACTGCAGCCATAGACTTTGTGGTTTCTATTGCAGAGGGAAGAAGAACGCACACAGCCTTTCCCAGCCACAGACAGGAATCGCTTCAGGCAATTATTGATGTTCAGCCACAGAAGGTGCACAGTGAGACACAACCGAGAGCCAGGCGGGAAGACCAGCACTTATCCTGGGAAACCTCATTTCCTTTTCCAGTGCCATTAAGAGCGAGTCTGTTCGAATAGAAGGAGCTTGGACTCCGAGTCCAGGCCAACCTCATTTCAAAGGGCAGCTCTGTCACCCACTTGCTATGTGACCACAGGCAAGTTACATCCGATCCTTGATTTCCTGGTGCAAGCAGAACAAAAGTACCCAGAAAAAGTAAGTCTCTCAGTCTCTGTCCCACCCCCATCCCATTGCTCCATCTCTCCATCCTCGGAATACATGATAGATAGATAGATAGATAGATAGATAGATAGATAGATAGATAGATAGATAGACCTATATATAAAATATATACATATATATGTATATGCATGTATTGTATCTGTTGGGGTGCTTTTGGCTACAAATGCCAAAAACAACAGCAACAACAATAAAAAACCAAACCCACAACCTGCAAATGTATGATTTACTTAAGAAGTCTGGAGGTAATAAATCCCTGTCTCATGTGCCTAACTGTAACTTATTGATGACATCTCAAACTGAACATGGTTAAAATTGAATCTTTGATTCCTGAACCCCCCAGAACCTACTTGTATTTCTCCCTTACTGAACACTTGGTTGCTCAAACCCAGAAGTTCATTAGAAGCACTCTGAGTTTCTCTCTTCAACTCACTTTTTACATCCACTCCATCACCCACTCCTGTTCTGTTTTCCTTAAATCTATTTAGAAGTAGCTCTACTGTGAAGAGAATGAAGCAAGAGTTCAGGGGCCCTCCATTGCTCAGCCCTCTAAATGTGTCCACCAAGTCATGTGATAACATGATTATAAGGTATTTTAACTGTAAGACTAAAGTAACTGTGTAACTCCTCTGCACTCCCTGCCCTGGCAGACATCAGGTGGCATTGAGCCGGGGACATTTTGGGGGAGAACAGTTAAGGAGAAGCCGGATTGAGGAATCCATTCAATCATGGCGCTCACAATCTCTTCTAGGCACAGTGAACGTACAGCGTGCTGTCCTGGCATGGGCGTGGATTCCAGGATGCTCCTACTGCCCACACCACTGACTTACTCAACACTGAGATGCAAAGGTGCAGGGCCAGAGGCCAGGGCAGAAAGAGGGAAAGAATCTGGGGCCCTGATAATATTGTTGCTTCCTTAAATGAACCAACTTTGAATCTGTTCTACATAAAGACGTCTTCTAAGTATCAATAAATCACATATTTGTAGGTTGGGTATTGTTTTATACTTGCAGCCCAAAGCATCTCAACAGATCACCTGTACGGAGATATGCAAAACCTGTCATGGTGAATGCCTTGGGGGAGGGAGACAGGGGACACTAGGAAGGCAGTGAGAGGGAGACTTTTTCTGGATATTTTTGTTTTGCTGGAATTTTGTTTACCTTGGATCGGCTTTCACCATTTCAAAAACTAGGAAGCAAAACTTCGAAAGTCAGTGAAACAATCGAGTTTTACATTTCTTTAAAGTGCATGAAATAAATAAAATTAATCTGGCCAGCTTGGGGAATACTGCATTTTATAATTCTCCTCCTGGAGATTTATAGAATGTGTTAGAAGATTAAAGGCTCTGAAAAGTCCTGCAGTAAAGGAAATTATTATTTTTTAAATTTTCCAGGCTGGCCGAGTGGCGTGGTGGTTGGGAGCTGGCTTGGGACACCAGCGGCCCCGGTTCGGATCCCTCATATGAGGGCCAGTGACCCTGCCATCAAAAAAAAAAAAAATTTCCCCCAAAATGCCTAACCACTGTGCTGTACACCTGAAACTAATATAAAATAATATTGAATGTCAACTATAATTAAATACCAGGGGCCAAAAAGTGTATACAAGTGGACACTTTGGTCAGCGTTGCTCAAGCAGTAGTTTGCCATAGTCAGAAGTGCCTGGACGCTGATGGTAACCACTCTGAGCACCTCTTGTCATTGCAGAAGTCAAACGTGACTTGTATTCATCTTCTGTTATCGGTATATATTGAGTATTACCATTTTATACAGTTTTCCTTTCTTAAAATGTGTATATATAGTCACGGGATGTAAAGTCCATCAAGGGGAATATAGTCAATAGTATTGTAATAGCTATGTAAAGTGTCGGATGGCTAACAGACCTGCGGTTATCATTTTGTGAGGTGTGCAAATGTCTAATCATTATGTTATTTTGTACACCTGAAACTAATAAAAGAAAAATGTCCCTCCCCCTCTCCCCTGCAAACAGAAGCTCTGGCATCAGTTTGCCTGGGTTCACATCCTTCTTCCACCTCCAAACTAGGTGGCCTGGGGCATAATGACCATAAAGGGTATAATGACCATAAACCTCAGTTTCCTCTTTAATAGAGTACTGATTTCCCTGGGCACAGCCAGGGTAGCCCTGGGGGTGGTGGAGGGGAGCGGGGCACAGCTTTAAGAAAGAGCTTGCTGTTTGCTGACAGCCTCCATCTACAGCATCTTTGGGATCTGTCTCAGATTTTAAGCCAAGGCCATGGTCTTCCTGAAGAGCCCTCAGCCAATGACTGAGTCCGGGGGGAGCTAGGGACTGGCTCTTTCTGCCCAACACGGGGCTCCTCGCGCTGACAGTCTTTCTTCTGGAGCTCGTCATTGAGTTGATCTAGACTTTGTCAGATCTGCACTCCAGCCTGAGGCTCTCTTGATCAATGTGGCTTCCCCCCATATTATTCACAAGCATAACACACCTCCCACCCCCATACACTTCCACACTTCTAACTCTGTTTTATCTCTTGCTTCCCAGAAGATCTAAACGGACACACTGCCCTTTGCTCCCCGACAGCCATTCCCATCCCACCTCCACATCTTCCCTGCCCAAAGAACCTTGATTTTGAGCTCAGCTAAGGGGTGGAAATCCCTTCATCTTTGGAAGGTGGGCTGCTCACCAGCCCACCTTAAGATGGATAAATCATGATCCATCTTAAGTAGGGGCAGTAATTCCATTTCCCTTCAGCAATAACTGGTCAAGATGGGCACATGATCCAGCTCTTAGCCAATGAAAGCTCAGGGGGAATCCGGAGGTTCACTTTATTAATAAGATGGAGCTTCATGCAGTGAAGCCTTTTGCCCCTGCCCTTTCCTTCCTGCTTTGATCAGTGTCCTGTGATCATATGATGTGGGGCACTGCAGCAGCTGTCACATGTCATGAGTCTGAGGCCAAAAGCCAGCTGCTAGAGATGACAGAGCAGAAAGATGAGAAGAGCCCGTGTCCTTGAACACCATCAAACCCCTGCAACAACTTTGGACTGCCAACTTCCAGACTTTTTTTGTTTCAGCTGAGGTATGTGGACTTTTCCTGGAAGAGAGACATTTAGAAAATTCGCCAATCTCCAAATTACCAGCACCTAAATATGCCACCTCTCCTTTGCTTCAGATCCTTACATGATTTCCCCTCGCTTTTCAGACAGAGTTCAAACTCCTTGTTATGAAGATTTGCGATCTGGCCCCTGCTGGCCCCTTGGCATCACCCCGACCCTCCTTATTTACTTAGACCCCAGCCAGACTGAACTACTTTCAGTTCTCTAGTATCCTATCTCATCTCTAGACCTTTACATGTGCTAATTCCTCTCCTCCACTCTCCCCTCATTTCATCTGGCTCTTTCTTCATTCTTCAGGTCTCAGTTCAAATGTTGTCTCCTCCAGGAAGCTTCCCTTGATTTCTAGACTGGATTTAGTAAACCCTTGGGGCTTTTATTGTCCCTATACTTGCCTCTATTAAAACACTTATCAAACTAGATTATAATTGTCTGTTTTCATGACTGGGGGACTTGTCCATGCTCTCCACTATTCCACTTCCTGCTCTCTTTTTTTTTTTTTTTTAACCACTGGCCCTGCTGACCAAAAACTGCCTTGGGCCCCTGACCAGATGCTTGTTTGTAGACTCACAAAGGCAACTGCTTCCTATAGATCTCTCTATGAACTCCCTTTTGCAGTTGTATTTCTGCAGCTGGACACACACTTTCTCAATATGACTCATTATTCTTCTCTGATCCTCAAGTTATCTTCCAAACCTTCACTTCCCCACTTCTCCTATGATTATAGGAGGCCTGCTTACTACATAAATCCCTTACCATATAGGATAGTCACTGCTGCTCCCCTGACTGATACACAGGCCAGAGGCAGACACCAGCTTTGGGGGTAGAGACTGATCCAGAATCCCATCCAGAGAATTCAGCCCTCCTGTCCACAGTGATTGGTTCAAGCACATGCACATGACCCAGTCCTAGCCAATGAGAGCCCGCCCCAGGATTTTTGTTGGAACAATTGGAAAGCAGAAGCAATGTTTCCACTAGTATCGCTGAGCTGGTTGTTTGGAAGCCTGGAGCTGCTGGCTATCTATCATCGTGCCACAAAGTGGAATGGGCCTGCCTGAGAATGAAGCCAACAGAGAGGAAAGCAGGATGAAGAAGGAGAGAGGCACAGGTTCCATGTGACATCAATTGAGCATTTGCTTCTTGCATAGCCTAAAGCTAAACCTATCTCTGAACTTTTTCTTTTTGTAGTTCAAGTCAGTATGAGTTGGGTTTCTGGACCTTCCAGTTGAAATCCTGGTTACTGTAGGTAAACAATAAATATCTGTTGAATGAATGAATGAATCCCACACTGGCAGTGTCTACTTACTACATTATTACTTCCTTTTATTTTTATTTTTTTCTTTTAGAAGTAAGAAATAAGGAAAGGATTTAGAGGGTTGGTGTCATATGAAAATTTTAACCATTTAATTCAACACTTTTTTGTTACAGATAGGGAAACTTGAGGCTCAAAGAGGCGGTATAACTTGCTCAGGATCCTATGGCCAGATTCTATTAGGATCAAGATTACATGCCAGGTTGAGAATGCCTACTCTGAATCTGACCATGAGGAAAGAGCAGACAAATCCAAACTTAGAAACATTGTTTGTTTGTTTGTTTGTTTGTTTGTTTGTTTGTTTAAAAAGACAAGGGGTGGGGGAGAGTATTATTCAAAAACATCAGTGTTATTAAAGGCAAAGAAAGGCTGTGAAATGTTCCAGATTAAAGGAGACTAAAAGGATGTGACAACTAAATGCAATGTCTGACCCCAACCTGGATCCTTACTGGAGGAGAAAAAAACTTTAGGACATTATTGGATCAATTAACAAAGTTGTAATACAAATGGTAGAACCTGTAGAACCTGTAGATTAAAGAATTTTATCACAAACAAATGAAGAAACAAAAACTCATAGACACAGATAATAGCTTAGTGGTTACCAGGGAGTAAAGGGGGAGAAGGGTGGTAGATGAGGGTAAAAGGGATCAAATATATGGTGATGAAAGGAGAATTGACTCTGGGTCGTGAACACACAATGTGATATATAGATGATGTATTACAGAAATGTACACCTGAAACTTATGTCACTTTACTAACAGTTGTCACCCCAATAAATTTTAATTTAAAAATAAAAGAATTTTATCAACGTTAAAGGTATTGGGGTTGATAACTCTACTAGGTTTATGTAAGGTAGTATTCCTATTCTTAGCAAATATACACTGAAGTACTTAATGCAGCCATGATATATGTAACTTATGCTCAAATGGTTCAAAAAATTATGTAAACACACATACAGAGAGAGAAAGAAAAGGAATGATAAAAAAAGTAAAATATTAGCAATAAGTGCATCTGGTAAAAGGTGTATAGGTGTTTATTGTTCTATTTTCTGGCATTTTGATATTATTAACAAATAAAAAAATTTAAAACCAAAAAAATGTTAGAGGCCAGACACCTAGGCCAGCCCACTCTTACTCCCTGCGTTGTAAATGCTTGCTTGCACAGGGCTTCAGGCAACTTTCAGACTTACAAGAAAGTTTATAAAACTCAGTCCATAGAGGTAGGGTCCTGATGAATTATTAATGTTTATCATGTACAGTAGCTTCATAATAGAATGTTCAGAGGACAAAGTGGAAGAGGCCTGACCACCTTTAGAACCAGAATAATCTCTAAGAAGTGGAAGCCTTTTTAGTTCTGTCCTCCCTACCTTAAACTTTTACAGTCTGGAGTGTGTCCATTATTAGGGTGCTTTGGGCTGCAGGTAACCGGAAACTCAATGAGGGAGCCTTAATGACTAAGACACTTATTATCTCAAGCAACAACAAATCAATAGGTAGGGTTTTCTCAGGATTGGATATTTGAACATCTCTATATTAGGGCAATGGGTCAGCTTCTTGAAGATTCCCTTGGTCTTTCCCTCATGGTCACAAAATGCTGCAGCTCCAAATCCCACATCCTAGCACCAAACATCCAAAGAATGGAAGAATGTGTGCATGAAAGAAAAGGTATTGGAGGAGAAAACTTCTCTCTTGTTGAACAAAGAGGAGAATCCTTTGTAGACTCCTGCTGCCTGGTTGGCCAGGACTGGATCCCATGCTTACCCCCAAGACGAAGACAAAGGGAGACAGGATTGCCATGACTGGCTTACACCAATCAAAATTCATTCCCTGGGCTTGGCATGTTGCTCTCCCCGTCCCCTCTACCCCCGCCAAATTATGTTCTATTGGCAAGGATGAAGGGGAGTGAACCCATCAGCAGAGTCCCCTTCATGGCTTTGGTGGTCTCCTGAGTGGGTGCCTTGGTTCTCCTTTTGTGATCTGGACCAAAGAATAACTCGGACCCACAAGGATGCCAAGAATCCCAGAGCCCCTGAGAGATTTATGGCCTAGGCCAGGGCCTCTACACTGGACACCAATTGTCCTTGCCTGTCCATTATTCGTTCCCCCATATTTGCTCACAGCACCCAGGATTTATGAGGGAACTTCCCCTTCCCCACACCCAGTCCCGGAAGTTCAAGTGAGACTGTCCTTACCCCAACAGGCGTGTGACCAGGCCTGGACAGAGCATTGCCTTCCTTGAGTGACAGTGATTGGTTCAGAGATGGGCCATGACCTAAGTTAGTTCAATCAGAATGAATGCTGGAACTTCAGCAGAGTTTCCAGGAAATGACTCTCTCTTTCCCACCAGACTTACACGGTAGTCCCATTATCAGCAGTTTTGCTTTCCTTGGTTTTAGTTACCTGTAGTCAACTATGGTCTGAAAATATGAAATAAGAAATTCCAGAAATACACAATTCATTTGTTTTCAATTGCACACCATTCTGAGTATCGTGATAAAATCTCACACCCTCTGTAAAGTGCTTCCTTTAAGTAAAAAAATGTGTATATATATAAAAAAAAAGAAACAGTATATATAGGGTTCGGTACTCTCTGAGGTTTCAGGCATTCACTGGGGTTTTTGGAACATGTCTCCCGTGGATAAAAGGACAGTGCTCTACCTGGCAGGGTGCAGACACGGAGCTACTGGTTGCCATCTTGTCACGTGGAGCCAGCTCACTGAAGAAGAAAGCCAAACAATGGCAAGAGACTGTCTGGCAACCTCATTTGGGTTCATGGATCCAGCCAGGCCTAAGTCAGAACTCTTCATTTATTTCAGTTTGGGTTTGTTTTTTGGTTGTTTTTTTTCAGTTACTTAAGTCAAGAAACTTCCTTTTTCATATAAGCCAGTTTCAAGTGGGTTTTCTGTCATTTACAAATGAAAGAATCCTAAGTTTCTCAGCCTTTAGAGCTGCTTGTTTGAAAGGCACATTCCCAGGTCTGGTACCCAAAGATTGTGACTGAGTCCCCTGAGCTCCTGCAGGAACTTGTTTCTCCAGGTCCCTCAGTACAAGTGGACTCGCTTGCCCCAATCTGAGTCTCTGTGACCTTGGGAAAGGAGTGCCTGTTAATTCTGTCTGGGGATAACAGAAGCCCGAACCTTTTCATGACAAAGTCACCTGCTTGGCAAAGACTAAGGCAAATACCTTTCATTCTTTACTAACGACTCTGGAGTTGAGGAAATGAAAGCGGTTCATTTCTCAATTGGATTGTTCTTCCACATTAAAGTTTGGTAACTCTCCTTGCTCCACAGTGTTGCTAAAGCAACTTAGGATATTCTGGCAAGAACCATTTCCTGGCCAAACCCAGAGATTGCAAACCTTGTGGCCTTCAAGGGCCAGTTAGGGAGACAATAGGGGGTAGTCCCTCCTGTAGGGAACAAGAGAGCTCAGTGTGTCCCAGCCTAATAAATGACATTTAAAATTATTTACACACTGCTCTGGAACCAGAGATGCACATAAAGCCATCAGGATCTGATTTTTTTTTTTTCTCCCTGTGCTGCTGTCCTCTGAGGTGGCTTCGTTCTCAGAGAATGTGGGCCCCAAGCCAACATCCTAACAGCTGAGGACCCAATAGCACAAAAAAATTCTCTTTCTCAATTTTTCCAGCGGAAATCCAGGAAGAAACTGTCATTGGCCTGGCTTGGGGTCACATGACAGTCCTTGAACCAATCACTGTAGCTAAATAGGTGTTGTGGTGTGGTCAGACCTGAGTCATGCGTCCATCCCTGAAGTTGGGGGCAGGGTCAGTCCCACTTTCACTGTATAGAAAGAGACTCAGGAATGGAAAAGATAGTTTCATCCCTTAGCTTGGTCTCCCCCAGAAGCAGATCCCAACACAAGGACTTGAGGTGCAAGTAGATTATTTGCAAGCAGCCTCATTAGAGGATTGACAGAATGAGACATTTTGAAAAGGAAGGCAGTGAATACAGGATGTGTAATCAGCAAGTTATCACTGTGGGCAACTGGAACTTTTAATCCCATTGGGGAACTCTGGGAGCCAGTGTAAGAACATGCATCTCAGTTACCCCATCTAAAGTTTGGGGGCACTGCAGGATTTATTTACCAACTCCTGTCAGTCATTCTCTGAGAGCTGCTCTCAGGATTGCTAATTGCCTAGAACTTCCATCATGCAAGAGCAAACTGGTCCATGGTAACCTAAGAAAGTCCTCAGACAAAGAGATAAAGGTTAAGCCAGCATGCGTTGGAGATTAGAAGAATGGCCAGGGCACTAAAAGCACATGCTACATTCTCCAAAGGAAAATTGGGGTGCTGTCATCAAAAGAAGGCACTGATATCAGGCAGACCAAAATAAACAGATATTCATCTAAGGAGCCAGCTGGTTGGCCTAATCAATCTCTGAGTCCATGCACCAAGCATTGGCAGAGTAGATACAGAGACCTGAGCTGGAATTTTGAGTGGACATTTCTAGCTTTGTAACTTTGGGTTAATTCCTTGTCCTCTCCAGGCTTTGGTTTCCTCATCGGTAGGATAGGGATCATAGCTCTCATCTTCCATAGGTGTCGTCAGGATTAAATGGACAAAGGGTGTTAAGCATCTGGTACACAACAGGAGCTCAACTGTGGCAGACACTGCCAGTTAGCCCCACCACACCCCAATCCATTGTCTTCTTCTTCATGAGTAATAGAAATCCCAAGTTTAGTTTGGCACCCAGCACCTGAAATAAAGACTCCATTTCCCAGCCTCCCCTGACTTAAACGTGACCATATGACTATGGTCTGACCAATGGGTGTTGCCAGGGCCAGCCTGTTGGCTTCTCCCAGTGGGTCACACAAAAATTCAGGCACCACTGCCACTCTCCCCATCATCCTTGCACGGAACAATGGAGCTTTCTCTGGCCCTCCAACCTTCTACACACACACACACACAAACACACACACACACACACACACACACACACACACACACACACACACACACCATTTAACTACCTTCCTGGACTAGGGAAGACCTTTATGTATGGGCAACTTTGTGCTCAAGGCAATAGAACAATCTTCTTGACCTCCACACTCCTTAGAGCACATGACCCATTAATACCTTTAACCTAAATTTTTTGTTTTTTTGGGTTTTTTTTTAGCTGAGCCATCAAGCTACCTGTTGGCAGCTCAGTGGCTGCTCAGCTCAGGCTGGGCATCGAACTGCTGTTGCTCAGAGATCAGCTCGTACTCTTGAGCGAGCTCTTAGCCAACTGAGCCACTCGGCCGGCCCTTAACCTAAATTTTTCAATGTCAGCACAGATAATTCCCTGTAGTGGGACCCATCCTGTGCACTGTATGATATTTAGCAGCATCCCTGGCCTCTACTCATAAGATACCAGTAGCACCCTCCTTTCACCCCCACCCCCCAACTATAACAACCAAAAATGTCTCTAGACATTGCCACATGTCACTGGGGGACAAAAGTCACCCCAGTTGGGAGCCATTGTTAAACCATACTACAAACCACTGAGGTTGGTAATATCATTACTTTACAGATGAGGAAACCAGGGCTTATGGAAGTAAGATTAAGAGGACTTGCCCAGATGGTAAAGGGCAAAATCAGGGATCAGAAGGAACCTCCCAAACCAGTGACTTCCAAATTCTCCAGCTGATAAAATCCACTGGGGCCTTTGTTAACAGAGGTCCCAGCCTCATCCTAGACCTGCTGGATCCAAATTTTTAAGGAAGGGGCCACAGAAGGACCTCCAAGACCCCAGCAATTCTCAATATTTCACAGCCCACATCCTCTGTCCTTACAGTTTTTCTCCTCATGTGTAATAATTCATAGATCTTCCAAATTGGATTAAAGGGATTAGCAAAACAAGTTAATAAAGTAATTGCCACTCATTGAGAGCTTATGAAAAGAACAAGGGTATCCTCAAACTGAGAATTAAGTCAGCAATATTAATCTAAGAATTGTTACTCTAACTCCTGCTATGTGTTGGGTCCTTTAGCTGGGTTGTTTTTAAGGCCCCAAACAAACATTGGAATGTAAGAATCATTCCCATTTTAAAGACGGAACTGCAGCACAAAAAGACTAAACGACTTGCCCAAACCACATAGAAAGTGAGAAGAGTGTTTTTATACACCTAAACCCATTACTGGCGAGTAGATGTTTTGGAGTTATTGTGATTCGCTTAGACTATATAAGGGGTGTGTGTGTGTGTGTGTGTGTGTGTGTGGTGTGTGTGTGTGTGTGTGTGTGTACTCACTTGGACATAGAAACACGGGTTGGGGAGAGGCCCAGCCTTTTCCTTAAACACCTGGCCATCCAATGCACACCTGTCCTCCTCTTAATTGAGGTTCTGTAAGCAAGAAAGAAGGGGCAGGACATTGTTAGATGACAACTGCCAAGGTCTGTTATATATCTCCCTCATTTTATAGAAGGAGAGGTCCTGCAGCAAGTAAATTGGCAGGACAGGACCTTGAGCCCACTGTCTGGGCCAACAGACTCTCCACACTGTCTGTTACACCTGGGGACTGTGTGTCTGCTGGAGGCTGTTTCTTAGGAAACAGCAAACAGCCACTGGCCACACAACCACACAGGCGCCTCCTCCGTCCCTCAACAACCTATTCCCTGGGGACTCCACACAAACACACCCCCCCCACACACACACACACACACACACACTTGAAAAGGGAACTCATTGTCCAAGCAAAACCCTGTGAGTCATTCTCTGAGGCTCCAGGGAAAAAGGATTCCCAAAGAAGGGCCTATCCCAGAAAGAAATAAAACCATGGCCCAGGGCCCAGGCTTTCAGGGGAACCAGATGGCTTGCTGCGGGGAGGGGGGCTTTGGGGGAATCACCTTGAATTGAGGTCTCTCTGGATGAAATTGCTTTCTTATTCAATCATTCATTCAACTACTTACAGTTATGACTTTTTTTTCTTCATTTAACAAATATTTATTGGGAGGGGCAAAGTAACTCACTTTCAACTCTGTGCTTTTGAATTGTTAACATTCATTATTACAAAGAGTACACGCTGCCTTTGTTAAGCTTTGTTTTCAATTAATGTTTAATAATGACTGATACATAAGCACATTCTTCCTGTAACCACCATGATGAGAGGTAACTTATACCATGAAGCATGGGTGGTATCTTTCCAGACTTTTTTGGTGCATTTCTATGTTGACCCATAGAAGAGTTATACAATTGTTCTGTGTGTGTTTGCATATACGTTATCATGCACTCATTTGTAATTTTTTAAAAAGGAATTAAAATTGAATTTATTGAGGTTATTATGTTCCAGGCATGGCTAGGGCTAGAGATGTAGCAGTAAACACTGTACCACTTACTGCTTCTTGAGTTTAATGGGAGATCTGGCCAAACAAAGAGGTCATTACAATACAGCCTAATAACAGCAATGAAAATAGAGGAAAAGGGGTTGTGTGAGAGCCCACAAAGGGTACCCACCCCAGCCCAGTGTGGGAATGGGACCCGGGAGTATTATTCAGATTTATTCAGATTGTAAGTGACAGAACACCCACCAAACTAGTCAAATAAATAAAGAAGGGTAGGGGGATTATTGGTTCATCAGAACACATGATGTAAAACTGCCTTCAGGCACGACTGAATCCAGGGGCTCAAATAATATCAAGAAACCTATATTTCTGTCTCCTCTTTTTCTTTTTTTCTTTTTTTTTTTTGGTCTCTACTGTGAATCTTGTGTAAAAACTATTTATCTCAGTCTATAACTCAGGTACTGCTAGAAATTAAATGTTTAATTTCTATATCTCAAATTATTTCCTGACTCTAAGCCCTCTCTCCATCAGGCTGACAGCACAAATGAAATCTTAGCATTCCAGGAGACCACCTCCTTGTGGAATAGTGTGACAGGGTGTTGTTTCCTTGTGCCAATGCATTGGGGAGGTAGGGAGAGGGACCCAGCTCTCGAACATCGGTCCTCACAGATTGCCCCTGGGATGTCTGTCACTCCTTTCTGCTTGATCCTTAAGAGGCTGCTGTCCCTGTGTCATACTCTGGGGCAAAGGAATCCTTTCTGGGGCTACCCCTGGCCCCAATTCCCCTGCCTACTACACAGCCTCTCTTCTTGGGGAAACACTTCTCCATAGCCACACGGCTGGAGAGTCGGGCCCAGGCTCCTCATCCTCTTAGAGCCCAAATGTCCTACAGAAGCCTCTGGCCTATATCTGTCTCCTCTTTTTCATCTCTCTCTTTCTCTCTCTCCATCTTTCAGCTCTGCTTTTCTCTGTTTTGGATTTAGTTTCAAACAAGCTCTTTGCACTTTGTGGCAAGATGGCCAGCAGCAACTCCAAGCTCGCTTTGTTCTTGTAACTGGCAACCCCAGTGGAAAGGAAGATCCCCTTTCCCAATCATCCCAGTGAAAGTCTCAGGGATGAGTCTCATTGGCCTCTCTGGAGTGATGTGCCTATGTAGGAACCAATCACTATGGCCAGGGGGATGGAATATGCTGATTGGCCAGGCTTACCCATGGAGCCAGGGCCCCATCTTTGAACCCCATGAATAAAAGTGGAAAGGAGTGGTTCCCCCAAAAGAAAACTGAGATGCTGTTTTCTGGTCCAGAGGAAATAAATGTTGCACAGGCAAGATAAAAGATCCCGACTGCAGAAAGC
This sequence comes from Aselliscus stoliczkanus, assembly GCA_033961575.1. Taxonomy (NCBI): domain Eukaryota; kingdom Metazoa; phylum Chordata; class Mammalia; order Chiroptera; family Hipposideridae; genus Aselliscus; species Aselliscus stoliczkanus. Next base: position 9,870,502 of record CM066738.1, on the reverse strand, counting down.
TTCCTGGAGAAGTTGACCTCTAAGCTGAAAACTCAAGGATGAACTGGACTAAGCCAGATGACAAGGAGAAAAGGAGCAGAAAGGGTGCTCTTGGCAGAGAGAACAGCATGTACAAAGCCCTGGAAAGCATTGTTTGTTCCAGAAAATGCAAGCGATTTACTCTGACTGATGGGAACTGGAGGAGGAGAGGAAGCCATGAGGTTAGAGAGAAAGGCGGGATGCCTTTAGGGAGCTGTGATTAGGTCCAGCACCCTCCCACTCCTCTCCTGACCCCCATCCCATTCCTTGGGGACCATGACTCAGTCATGAGGTTTTCACACTCTCCTGCTTTAAGCTTGGCACAGTTTCTCTATCTCTGCGAATGTGTCATTCATTCATCAGCAGACCATGTCACACCACTGATTCACACCATAGACTCCCAAGTGTCAGCTGATCATCACAGATTCGACTACAAATCATAAGGCACAAGAATTCCAGCTTGAAAATCAAGGGAACATTAATACATGGGACTCAGCCAGGTGCACAGCATACTAATGTTTGGCAAGTTTTGTTTGATTGGAAAGAGGAAAATCACATTATAACTCGGTCTATAGCCACCTTTTATTTAGTGTGCCCTGTCTCTCCCTTCATCCTCAGAAGAATCCTATGAGGGAAATGCTTTTGCTATCTCCATTTCCCAGATGAGAACGGAAGCCCAGAACTCAAGAGAATTGCCCCCGAATTTCACATGCATGATCTCTCTCTCTCTCTTTTTTTTTCTTTAAATATTTCTCTGGGGGAGGGAACACTTCTACTCAATTAGAAGAGATTTTTTTTTTTTTTTTTTTTTTTTTTTAGGGCAGTGTCACTGACCCTCATATGTGGGACCCGAACTGGGGCCACTGGTTTTCCAGGCCAGCACTTAACCACCACGCCACTCAGCCGGCCCAAGAGAAATATTTTTAACAGTACAGACGTCTTTTATTTTTTTACACGTATCATGCCATGAATTCATAGGGAATGGGTTCCAGCAGCTCAAGCTCCTTTCCATTGGTCTCACAAAATGTGCTTCTCTGGGTGGAGCAGGTTGGTGCTTCAGTTAAATCCAGGTACCTTTCTCTTTGGCTTCCTTCTTTTTTTGATCATTTTCCTTCATGCGTTTCATGAAGCTATCTCAGCTCTTAGAATGCTTAATATGCTCAATATGGACATTAACTCTCTTGGCAAGAATCTTGCCCTTAAAGAGTTTGTTTATAACAATGCCAGCCACACACTGGATAACACTGTAGTCCCTTCCAGTTTTGCCATGATGGCACTGGCGGGGCATTCCTTTGTGAATGGTGCCCATTCCCTTGATGTCTACAATATTACTTATGCATGTTCTCTTTTTAATCCTCACAGGAGTACATCCCAATTTCAGATATGGGGAAAGTAAGGCCCAGAGAGTTAAAACAACTTGCCAGAGTTACACAGCAAAAGTAAGATTCAAGGGGAGACACATATATTGCTGGTGGAATTGTGAAGGTGCATCCACTTTGGAAAACAGTTGGGCAGTTCCTCAAAAGGTTAAACGTAGTTACATATCACCCAGCAATTCCACTCCCAGGTATATAGCCCCAAATGGAAAATGTATGTCCACACGAAAATGTGCACATTAGATTTATCTCAGCAGTATCAATACTAGCCAAACATGGAAACAACCCAAGTGTCCATCGATGGATGAATGAGTAAATTAAATGTGGCCCATCCATACAATGGAATCTTATTTAGCAATAAAAAAGAATGATTTCGTGATACATGTTACATCATGAATGGACCGTGAAAACATGCTAAGTGAAAGGAAGACCCAAAGGAGCACATATTATATAGTCATATTTATACGAAGCATCCAAAATAGGCAAATTTATAGAGATGGAAAGCAGACTAGTGGCTTGCTAGGAATGTGAGGAGGAAGAGATGGGGGTAAGTGGATAGTGGCTAATAATGGATATGAGGTTTCTTTTAAGGGTGATAAAAATGTTCTAAAATTGATTGTAGAAATGGTCACATGACTCTGAATATATGAAAAACCATTGAATTGAAAACTTTAAATGGGTGAATTGTATGGGATGTGCATTATATCTCAAGAGGGCTGTTAAAGAAAAAAGTTAAAAAAAGAAAAAAAAAGGGAGGGGATGGGCTGTGACCATGACCTAAACCACAACCAATGTTTGAACATCTACTCCTTGTATGTACTTAACTGATCTGAGCCAAAAAATAAAAAGGGGGGAGGGAAACAGAATATATTAGCTCACCTAAAGGAGAAGCCTACAGGTGTTTCCGGCATGGCTGGATCCTGGAGCTCAGTTGTGCTTCATCTCTCAGCTCGCATTTGCCCAGGCTGCCTCCCTTGTCAAGCAGGTGACAAAGATGGCCTTGGCAGCTCTTACCATCCCGGCCACCCTAAAACGTACTTTCTTGACCATGGTTTTAGTAAAGGTTTGAGGGAGGGTTCTCATTGACCTGGTGGGGGTCATCTTTGAATTAATCACTGTGGCCAGGACAATTGGTGGCTCTGATGGACCAGGACTGGATAATATGACCCACCCTAGGGCCAGCGATGATGGTCAGTGTCACCCAAACCACATGTTCTGAAGTGGGGGCAGGTGGATCCTCCAAAGGAAAACTGGGATTCAGGGCAAGTTCGAGCCACAGGTGCACACAGTATTGGGGGACCATGAACCCACTGCCCAGGTTTGACCTTGCTACCTCTACGTGCCAGCTCTGAGACCTTGGCAAAGTGCTTAACCTTTCCATGTCTCAATGTCTTCACCTATAAAATGGAGATAGTGATTGTATGCCCCTCATAGGGCTATTCTAAGACTTAAATAAGATGTCTTTAGTGAAGGGCTTAGAGGGGTGCCTAGCACACAGGAAGCACTCATTATATTACCTAATATTATCAGACACGTGTTACAGAGCCATCGCCAGTTACCCTTGTCACTTTTGGGATGTCAGGAAAACAGGTAATAAAAATAGCAATTGCTGGTCAAAAGGGAGTTTTGGAGGCAACTGAGAGGAAAGCAGTCAAGACAGCCCTGGGACTTCTTGAGTAAGTGGATCAGGGCCACCCAAGGTGCCTCTATTTCCCCAGCAGAGTGTCTGTCCTGTGTTGTAACTGCTCAGCCCCATCAGACTTGGAGCTCCCTTGTTGACTCTTCATGGTTATGGGCTCTGAAATTCACGCACTTTTGGAAAAAGAATACTGAACTGTAAATATGAAATAGGTAAGAAAGTGAGTGTTCACGAAGAAAAGAATAACTCAACTCAAATGATTAGACACTTAGAGAACCAGGACCCTTTCTTCTGAGATCTCTTCAGGCAATTTACATGGAAATGCTTCCAGATTGTACTCTGGCTGCCCCTCACTCATCCTGGAACATTCTAGAATTCCTAACACCTGCCAGGACTGGTAAGTCATGGTAAATCTGCCTTTGGGCCCAATAAAGATTTTCAATGAACATCTGTTGGATGACTGTTTGGTCAGATAGCTACACCCCAGATTGGTCTTCACAATGGACAACTCACACTAACACAGCTAAGAGCCTGATGCTTTTTGTTTTTTCTTTTAGATAATGAAGACTGTTTTGAGAAATCTCCTCTCTTTAAGGGCAAAGATCCTGCCCAGCTGATTTTTTTTTTTAAATTGGGTAACAGTGTGTTTTTTCCAGGATCCATCAGCTCCAAGGCAAGTCATTGACCTTCAATCTAGTTGTGGAGGGCACAGCTCAGCTGTAAGTCCATCGCTGTTTTCACTCTAGTTGGGGGAGGGGGGAGAACAGCCCCCCATCCCACGCAGGGATCGAAGCGGCAACCTTTTGTTCGGAGCATGGCCTCTCACCAACTGAGCCACCCGGTCACCCATTGCCCAGCTGATTTTGAGTCCTCTAAAGTGAGACTGACCCAGGTTAATTGCTGGTTCTGGGCTCTGCCTTGGGCAAGTCACCTCCCTTCTCCAAGCTTCAGTTTCCTCCTCCATGCTGTGGGCATAGAGAGAAATCAACGAGAATCATCTCAGACATGTAAGTAGCTTCACACAATGCCTAGAAATGTGTCTAATAAATTAACTTTTGTTGTTTTTCAGTTTTTGCTTATTTATTTGACCACGTCATGCGTACTTCCAAAAAGAACAAAAGAATGAAAAGATTAGTCTCTTTCCCGTCCTCTTTCTTTCCTCACCCACTTCCCCTCCCCAGACGGAACCACGGTTTGCAAAATAGTTTCAAATTTATAGAAACATCGCAAGAATAATTCAGAGACTTCCAGAATACACTTTACCCAGATTCACCAGTTTTTAATATTTTGCCATGTTTGTTTTATCTTCCTCTCTTTCATGTGAATATATTTATTCATTATTATTAATATTCATTTTTGTGACTCATTTGAGAATAGATGGCATACATCATTTATCCCTTAATATTTCAGCATGTATTTTCTAAGAACAGGATATTTGGTGTAACGACACCACAGTTACCAAATTCAGGAAATTTACCTTGACACACTATTATAATCTACCATCCGTATTCTAATTTTGTAAACTGTTACAGTAATGTCCTTTACAACACTTTTTCTCCCTAGTACAGGATGCAACTCGAGGCCATGTTTTGCATTTAGTTATTATGTCTCCTTAGTTTTCTTTAATCTGGAATGATTCCTCAGCTTTTCTTTGTCTTTTGTAACATTAACATTTTGAAAAATACAGGTCAGTTATTTCATAGAATGTTCTTCATTTGGGGTTTGTCTGTTTAACATTGCTGTGTAACAAGCTCTTCTGAATCCCAATAGGCTTGGAATTCAGAAAGGGCATACTGGAGGAGACATGTCTGCTTATACCTGGGGCGTCAGCTATAAAACTCAAAGGTTGTGGTTGGAGTTCTATGAAGGCACATTCATGAATGTATCTGGTAGTTGATCCTGGCTACTGGCTGGGTCTTGGCTGAGGCTGTTGGTCTGAAGGCACACACAGGGCCTTTTCATGTGTCTTCACAATATGGTAGCTGGGATGGAAGGGCAAACATGAGAGAGAGAGAATGAGAATGGAGGAAGCCATATTGCCTTTTATGACCTAGCCTTGGAGGTCATGCTGTGGCACTTCCATTGCATTTCATTAGTTGAAGAAGTTATAATGTTCTTCCCAGTCTCAAGGGCACGGGACTCCACCTCTGGGCAAGGCATGTCAATGTCACTTCATAAAAAAAGCATTTGCGTGGGATATATTGGTCTGACCATCTTTGGAAGATACCATCTGCCCCGTTTGGATTTAGGTTATGCACCCCTGGCTGAACTATGACTTAAGTAATGCTGTATATTTCTCCGGGTATGATGTTTGGAGGGAGAAGATGTCCACCTACCCTGCCTTGGTGATGTTGATTTTGATCTCCTGGTAAAGGTATAGTTCTCCTTGAAAGAAATAAGTAATCTGTTGGGGGACACGTGAAGACCAATGAAATATTTGGTTCCTCATAAATTTCTTTGAACCCTTAGATTTAACATTCATTGACGATTTTTGCCAGAACCAACCTATGATGGTTTTAAAATATCATATATATATATATATATATATTTTTTTTAAAGATTTTATTGGGGAATTGGGGGAGGGGAACCAGCTCTTAACCAATGCGCCACTAGGCCGGCCCCATATATTTTTTTATTCACAGAAATATACACATTTCTGCACCTTGGATTTGTTTGGCTTGTATTTTTAGTAAAAATTTATCTTGGAGCGCATTCTGCATTGGTTAAGAGCTGGCTTGGGATGCCAGCAGCCCCGGTTCGGATCCCACATATGAGGGCCAGCGACACTGCCCTCTATAGCTAAGATGGTGAACAACAGCTCCACCTGGAGCTGGGCTGCTGTGAGTTCCCGGGATGGCATAGCTGTAGCCCCTGCTGTAGTGGGCTGCCACAGGCTACACTGAGTGGCCAGCAGCCAGCGTGAGTGGCTGGCAGGCAGTGTGACCTGCCAAGAGCTGCTGTGAGCGGCCGTCCAGAGGCCGGCAACCTATCTGCCTCACCCGAGAAGAGCACAATGACAATACCAACATGGGCCAATGAAGCAATGGCCTCCACAACTAGACTGAAGAACAAAAGGACAACAACTTGTCTGTTCCCCTTCCCCAGTTCCCTGATGCTGTTCCCCGTCCCCAATTCCCCAATAAAAACTTAAAAAAAAAAAAATGAATAGCACCAACGCCACTCATGAGATCAATGATATAAGGCGGCTGTTCATGGTGATTTACTGACATCTCCCTGTCTAACCTAGTCTCTCCTGCAGTCCAGGAGCTGATAACATGGATAGTCAGGCTGGCTGGCACCAGACTGGACCCAGATGTGGTAACCAGCCCACGTCACAGGGGGAAGGGGAATTTGGGGGGTGCAAGTCCAGCATTTGGAGAGGAAGCAGACCCCTATACCTTGAGTTGAAACAGAAACTGTGATGGCTGGCAAGGAAGGATGACTCCATTTGTGTCCCTTAGCCCCTCAGCCTCTACTGGTTTCCAATAGACCACAGGTACTTTTTGCAGGAAACTTTCTATTGAACTGTAGCATACATGCAAAAAAAAATGCACACACAAGTGACAGCTCAATGCATTTTCACAAAGCCCCCTTCTAGTCTCTGTTACCACCTTCAGTGGTAACCACTACCTGATTCCCAACACCAGTGATTGTTTTCCCCTGGTTTTGAACTTGATGCAATGGTATCGGACAGTAATACTTCTTCCCGGTACTTGTATGACTTATTCGCACAAGACTGTGTTTCCAGCAACAGCCTTTTGATCCTTCTTCCATCAGCTCAAAGTGGGAACAGGAATTTAAGAATAACTTACTTTGCTTGGCTAGTTTCAGTGTGTCAGCTATTTCTTGGAGTCTCAAAACCGCTTACAGGGTTGGAGCTATTATTATTTGCATTTCAAGGAGGAGGGGACTTGAGGCACAAAGAGGTTAAATAAATTGCACAGCTAGGAAGTAGAAGATTCTATATTTGAACCCAGGTCTGTCAATTCTCTGAGTTCATGTTCTTACCCATCATACACATTTCTTATCAATAAGATGACCATTTATTGAGCTCCCCTTTGGGCTAGACATTGTTCTTGAGCTTTATGTTTATTGTTTTATTTGCTTTTCCCAGTCTACACATGAATAATATATCTTTATCCTTGCTTGACAGATGACTCAGAGAGGTAAAATAATTTATACAAGGTTGCACAGTCTAGGAAGGCATGAAAATAAAGATTTATTGATTCCAAAGTCCAATGTAGGGTGGTGGTATCAGTACCCAGCATTTATGTGTATCTTCCAAATATACCTACAGGGTTTCTCAAAGAACAGGCAACAACAATATCAGTCATCTTTTGTAGAGCTACTTTGAGTCAGATGCTTTGGGCAAAGATTATGAATGATCCTCCCAATACCTGTTCCTGCCTCCTCTCTCCTAGTACGAGAACACCTGATTTTTAGCTGGATACACAGCTTCCCACAGCTTTACCACATATCCCAGGATCCTTGCAGCACGCTGGAGCCACGTGACTAAGTTAAAGGCAGTGGAAAGCTCCTCTCCCACATATTCCCAGGCCCCACTTCGGGGTCCCACCCTTCACAAGGAATGGGCAATGCTCTCCTCTTCACTATTCCCTTCCTGCTGGCTGAAATAACAGACATGGTATTGGGGAGCTATCTTGGACCATGTGGACAAAGATGCTTCTCTAGGGATAGAAGAGCCAGCATGGCATGGCTCCACAGGGTGGACTCCGGGGTTCCTTCCATCGTGTTATTCCTCCATTTCCAGAGAATGTGGTGGTAGGCAAGGAGTGTGGGGGTGCACCCTCCCCTAGAGGGGCAACCTCCCGTAAGAATAGCTTTTAATCAATGACTGACAGGAGTTGGTGGATAAATGCCCCCCCCACTCTCTTGTCCCTTGGGTGGACAATTCTGAAGTGTGTTTTGCTCTGTGTCCTGGAGTTCCATGATGGATTTGAGCCTCAGTTTCTTCAAGGGATAACGTATTGAGTAACTCTCCTTATATTGTCTTCTTTCCCGTCCCTATCTCACTTCCAGCTTCCCCCATCAGTGCTTCCTGGCAAGCATTCTTTGAAAACATTTGCCTCATAATTATATTTTCCCAACCTCTTTTACAGCTGGCAAGCAGTGCAGGCACTGACCTACTGGGGTGCACAGCAGAAAGGGCCCCAATAAGAGAAACCTCCCCTGGCTGGCCCTACAATGCCTCAGGGATCCACCGTGCCTGCTCCCTCTTTCTCACACATCAACCTTTCCCTGAACCCATTCATTCCAAGGCTCCAGCCTGCTCCCCTGCTTGCTGCATGAGAGAGCCCCAGTTCCTTCGTCAAACTCTCTTTTATCTGTAAGGCCTCCGTGTTCTGTCCTGCCAGTGATAAGACAGACAGTCCACGTCATCTTCCTGTCCCTGACATTTGAAAGAGCAGTATCCATCCAGAGCCTATGACGTTCCTCCTTGAGGATAAAAGCAGTGGGAATAGGAAAGTTCCTAAGAGATCACCATTCATTCATTCATTCATTCATTCAACAAATATTCATTAAGAGCTTGGCCAAGGCGTTCTAAATTGCACACAATAGAATCAATTAAAGTCAGCTCAAGCAGAAAGGAATTTATTAAAGGTATTAGGTAGTACTCCGGATTGCTAAACAATCACAAACAGTGCAGGCAGAAGCATCAAAGACAGGAGAAACACCCACCTTCACTGTGAAACTGTCCCAACAGAAATACCACTGCTGCTTCTGCCACCGCTGCTCAGGACTTAGAAAGCTAAGGACTGGCTGTAGAACTCCCCTGCTATTCCCTAGAAGGACCAAACACCTCCCACTGTGCTTGCCAGAAGATGCCACCACTTGGCATCCCATAGCTTGTTTTTGCCTCCAAGGCTTACCAGGGAAACCTGTGTCACTCTTGCTGCACGGAAGTCTCAGAAATGTGTTTTTGTTTTTTTTCACTTTCTAGATTTTATAGTACTGGAAGCCACATTAGAAAGGATTGGGAAAGGATAGGGAGGTCTGTAATGCCTGCCATAGGCCCACAACAATGAAAAAGTCAGAAAAATTCCCTGCTTTCCAAGAGCTAACAGTTGAGAGAGGGAGACCAATACTAAAGAAGTAATTCCAGAGGTCCCATATTCTTACGGAGCCCCACTATGTATATGAGTAATAAATTTGGTTATTTTCTCCTATAATCTATAGAAGAAGGAGGAGGAGGAAGTGAAGGGAGGAAAAGGAGGAGGAGGAGAAGGCGGAGGGGGAGAAGGAGGAGGAGGAGGAGTAGGGGAAGTAATTTCAGAAGGGGTTACCATTACTTATGGGAAATTTTAGAAAGCCATAGAATATAGATAAGGAAGACTTAGCTCATTCCAACAGGGCCTCCTGTAAGAGATGTCATTGGACATGATTTGTGAAAGTGTTTGGAGGCTAACCAGATGAAAAAAGAGCAAGAGAGAACAGCATTTCAGGGAAAATATCATGTGCAAAGGCCCAGTGGCAGGGAAGATGAAGGTTTGGGGAAGAATTGAGAGAAAGCCCATTGATTAGAGGACAGAGAACAAAGGGAAATGGGAAGGAGATAGAGGGGTGGGAAGGAAAAAGACCATGACCTTATAGTCCATATTGAGGAGTTCTAACTGCCTCCCAAGGGCAATGGTGAGCCACAAAGACTTATGAACAAGGCAGTGACATAATAACAACTGCTGATATTTATTGAGCACTTATTCAGTGCCAGACCTTTTTTCTAAGCCTCTTAACATGTATCACTTAGTCTATATTTGGAACAACCCTGTAAGTTAGATTCTACAGGCCATGAGCAAGGTTCTCAGATTCTCTGTGCTTCAGTTTCCGCATACACACAATGGGGATCATCATAGAATCTACCATAAAGGGTTATCATGAGGATTATAATGAGTGTTTGGCACACGGGAAACTCTATGTATGTGTTAGCTTTTGCAAGAATTATTTCCATCTTACAAATGAAGAAGTTGAAACCCAGTAAGATCAATCAACTTGCCTGACATCACACAGCTAATAAGCAATGGAATAGACAGAAGACAGATGGGGAGTGTAGGAAGGTTGGTGAGCATGGAAAAGCCACATCTTTATCCTAGGAGCAATGGGAAATGTGAACCACCAGTTGGAACTTATATGGTCGGCCTCTGTTCTGTTTGGTCAGTGCCTGGGTTGTACCCATTGCTAAATGCTAAATATTTCAATATTACACCTGTCATATATATATATATATATATATATATATATATATATATATATATTTGTTGTTGTTGTTGTTTTTAGCTGAGCCATCCTGCCACCTGTTGGCAGCTCAGCAGCAGCTCAGCTCGGGCTGGGCATTGAACTGCTGTTGCTCAGAGCTCAGCTCGCACGCTTGAGCGAGCTCTTAACCAACTGAGCCATTTGGCCGGCCCTATATATATGTTTTTAACATTTACACAAATGGCATCATACTAAAAGTTTACTTCTGAAAGTTTCTCTTCTCATTCAACATTATATTTTTAAGACTTATTTAGACCTAGTTTATTCATTTCTACTGCTCACTGGTATTCTTCTTTTATGGGAACATGTCACAGTTGATTTACCCTTTCACTGTGGGAAGCCGACAGCCCCCCAGTGTCTGACAAGGCCACATTGCCCTGCTCAGCACTGGATATTAGGGGTGCTGCCTTATGGTTGGTCATGTAATATCTCCTGCCTCTATGAACCCATATGCCTTTTCTCCTATAGGAGACAATATAGTCACTACACTTGTGACATGTTCCTGTGGTACCCCAATGAGCTAACTATGCAGCCAAAGACAGGTAAGATCTCCTAAAAGAGGGGAGACAACCTAAGCCAGGCAGTAGTTCCATGGGGAACCTCTGCACTGAGATACTGGGGACTCAAGCCCCTTGGAAACTGAGGCACAGACCTCTGACAAACTCAGGCCAGAAAACTCTGGCCTGTGAGAAGCTGATGCATTTGCCTAAGGGCCCTGCTGTGAAAAGTTTCCTCAGAGGCCAAGATCTCCAGGCCATGAGAGTTCCAGGCAGCTTGCTGACCATGAGTTATGTTAACAGCCTTGTGTAAATTCCTTTGTTTAGTGCCTTGTTGCAGCAACAGATACTGAAGCTTTGACTAAGAAACAGATGCAGCCCTCTGTAGGACAGAGTGGTGTGAGACCCCTTTAATTGCTAGGTATTGTATTTACATAGGAATAAAACTTTAGATGCTTTTACCCTAAACAGGGTCAAAGCTAGTCTTTCAGTAATAATTCAAGTATACTCCCTGAGAGTCTAGCTGCTGGAATTTGGGATAATGACTAGGTAGTCATGGTAACCATTATTTAGGAGATATATAGAGACAAGTCTATCCTTAGCATAAGATAGTTATGATAAATATTCTTTGGATGACAGGCAGAGACTGGGTCTGAGTCTCAGAGGTTATCACAGTGTAAAACAAGATAAATCCTTTAATGGGAGAGCAAGTCACTGCACCCTGGAGAGAGCACTTACAGGGGAGTAGAGGACTGTGTAAATCCTGAGAACTACAAACCACCAAATGCTTTGTGATTGAGGTAATGGTCAAGAGTCCCTATAAAACGGACGTGTTATTACATTAAAGTGTGACACTCCTGAGAAACTCTTTCCGGTGTCTCCGCTTTCTTTTTTTCTGCCTTTACTGTAATAAAAATTTTCTGTCTTTCGTATCGCCGTGTCCACCTTCTTGAGCCCTGGTCAGCGGGGGCTGGTCCCCCGCATTTCACTTGCTGATGCCTACTCAGTCGATTTCACTTTTGGCCCATTATGGGTGAAGCTGCCACACCCATCCTTGCACATGCTAGAGCTTCCTCCATTTCTGGGGTGGATATGTGGAACTGGGGTTGCTGGTCACAGGGTGTGTGCATGTCAATTACCAAACAGCAGTGTATGAGGGTTTCCATTTCCCCACTTCCTCGCCAATAATAATACCACCATTACATATGGCATTAATTATGTGCCAGGTACCTTTCTCAATGTTTAACATGAAATAACTCACATTACCCCACAAGAAACTTTGAGGTAAAGACAATTATCATCCCTATTTGACAGATAGAGAAACGGAGGCACAGAGAGGTGAAGTAACTAGCCCTAAATCACTAGGAATGGTAGAGCATGGTATGAACCTAGAAAGGCTGCTTCCAGAGCCCGAGGTATTCACCACTCTTCTCTACTTTGGCATTTTCTGATTATCACATTGTTGTCAGTCCACAGCCGTGAAACATCTCTGAGTGTTTGAACTTGCATTGCCTGCTTTGGAGGGGTCTTATGGGTCTTTCTATCCATGTGTTCACCAGTCTGGTGTACTGTTTGCAAAAATGCTTCTTTACTGCCTTCACTGCCCTGAATTTCTGATCTCCAAAGCAAATGTTCCTGAAGGTCAGAACTCTGGGCAGGGCCTGGCACAAGGTGGGCACTTGGTGAAAATGTACTGCACTGAACTGGCAAATGTCTCTCACCTTCCCTCCCTTCCAGAAACCTGATGTTGATGAATAAACCTTCTGCCTACATTACTGGCCCACCGCCTGTGTGCTGGGCACATGAGCAGCTGCCTGGCACCAAACCCATTTCCTCGGTTGTGGAAATCTGACTCTAGTCTGTCTCAGTGACCTCATCTCCCTCAAATCCCGACCCCCCTTGTTTCTCATGAACCCCACTGGCCATCCTCCTGTCCTTTCAGTCAAGCCAACCTCACTCCCAGCTCAGGGACTTTGCATGTGCTGTTCCCACTACCTGAAACACTCTTCCCATGGCAGCTCCATCACATCCTTCAGGCCTCAGCTTAGATGCCACCTTCTCAGAGAGGCTTTCCTGACTACCTCATTTAGAGGAAGCAGGGCCGGCCGAGTGGCGCGGTGGTTAAGCGCTGGCCTGGGAAGCCAGCGGCCCGGGTTCAGTCCCACATATGAGGGCCAGTGACACTGCCCTCAAAAAAAAAAAAAAAAATAGAGGAAGCAGGCATGAAGAAATTGAGCATAATTGCCAATAATGATACAGCTGGAGTACTGGTAAGATTTTTGAATCATGTTATCTTATTATATGCCTATATTTCCAATTTGTTCTGAATAGTGATGTATTTCCGTCATTATTTTTTTTTATTCAAATTTTAAATTAATTAAGAGCCAATCCTAAGAGAGAACAAATGAGCTTCTGGGGCTCTATTTCCCAGTCCTCCTGGCTCAACACTTCAGCAGGGTTGAAATAAGATTCTGGTATTTTGCAACCTCCAGGAATTCCTTACTCCCCACCTTTGCTCCCTGCCCCCCCAATCCCGTCTCCTTCCACCTGACCATTGTCTGTCCTTGGCTATGAATCATAAACCTGAAAGCAATCCTCAGATCCAAAAGCTTCTCTGCTGAACAGCCTCTCCTCCCCTATGTGTATTTGTGGCCTGCAAAATGGGTACAATAAAAGCACTTACTCTGCAGGGTAATTATAAGGATTCAATGTCACGGTACTTAAAAAGCATCAAGCAGGGCTGGCACGGTGGTTAAGCGCTGGCTTGGGAAGCCAGCGGCCCCGGTTCGGTCCCACATATGAGGGCCAGTGTCACTGTCCTCGAAAAAACAAAACCAAAAAAAAATAGCATCAAGCAGAAGAAAGGTTACTACAGTGGGAACCATACGATGTGATGGGATTAGAATCAGACAAACCCTGGATCAAAGCCCTGCTCACTGTGTGACCTTAGGCAACTCACTTGATCTCTCTGAGCCTGTTTCCCCATCTGTGAAATAAAGATTTTACAAATCCATACTGAGTCCATTAGAATGTTTTTTCCTAGAAAGAAAGAGCTAATAAAACTCACACTGGCTTGGGCCAGCCGAGTGGCGCGGTGGTTAAGTGCTGGCTTGGGAAGCCAGCGGCTCCGGTTCGGATCCCACATATGAGGTCCAGTGACACTGCCCTCAAAAACAAAACAAAAAAAACCTCACACTGACTTAACTGGCTATTTTGCCTGTCCTCACAGGACAGTGGTAGATCTAGAACCCTAATGGTATCATCAAGGACCCAGGTTGTTTTCGTTTCTGTTCTGCAGTCCACAGTGTGGGTTTCATCCTGAGGCTGGTTCTCCTCGTGATCGTAGCGCGACTGCCAAGAGCCATTAGGGCTACAGGCATCCTCTTTCATATCCAGTAGGAAAATAGGGTCACTTCCAGACCCTTTCCTGGCAAGATTCTCTTCACTTCCCATTGGCCAGATTTGTGTCACATGCCCTTCCCTGAACCAATCTCTGGCAAGGGGATTCAATTCCTTTGACTGGCTTAGACCAATTGGGTCCCAAGCCAATGGCTGGGCTGAGATGGATGTCAAGGAGTCAACTACACAGTAAACTTGCCTCCAAGAGTTGCAGAGGAGATGCAATGAGATCATGCTTGCAAAGTTTAGCACAGAGTAGGTGCTCAACAAATAGTAGTTCTTATTACTGTAATTGTCAACATCATCATCATTATTTGGGGGCTTTGGCATCAGACAGACTTCAAATAATAATGTCTCCACTTTGCTGCCTGGTCTTACAGAAGCTGCTGACCTTCAATTCTATTCTATAAAATGGAAATAAGTGTTCTTATCCTGTGTCATTGTTGTGTGTCAAACAGTTAATTTTCAATTTGTGTTTCTCATGCTTTTTTTTCTTTTTCTTTTCTTTCTTTTTTTCTTTTTTTTCAGTAGCAATTTGGTGGCCTCTGCCCCTTCTCAGTAGATGTGGTTCAAGTGAGGGAGACTCTCCCTTCTGGTGCCAGGAGTGGATGCATTATCCTCACCTGAATTTCTGCATCACTCAGAGCAATGTGATTGGTTCATGGGAATCATGTGATCTGAATTGGACCAATGGCAGGCATCTCTAGAACTTTGCCAGTCTTTCCAGGCAAGGGGAACTCTCTGCTCTTTTAAGATCGCTGAGATGGAAGGACAGAAGCTGAGAGCTGCTGGAGATCATCTTGGGAAGAGCCTACCTGTGTGTGAGGCCAACAGAAAGGAAAGCAGAAATGAAAGAGGGAGAGAGGCAGAGGCCTATTGACACTGTGGAGTTCCTGGATCTAGCCACTCCTGATCCAGTTATATCACTGGACTTTTCCTTATGTGACTCAGTTCTCCTTTAGACTAGTTTGAGTTTCTGTTACTTGCAATGATGAGTTCAGAGTCCAGCCTAGCCTGACTGAGCTGGGGAATCAGAAAAGGAGGGCAGGACCATGCCTGCCCAAATCAGCTTGGTGTCCTGAGAAATTTGCCCATGCCAATGCATAGAATAGAACTCCAGAAATATCTATAGTTAAAAGCGCAAACAGTCTGGTGAGTATCCCTCCAGGCTTTTTTCTCTGTGTTTATAATAAACAGACATAGACACACACATAGTGGAATATTTTTACAAAAATGGAATCCCACTGTACATATTCAGTTCAAATGCCACCTCCTCCGAGAGGCCTTCTATTGAATACCCCATCTACATAGCCCTGCCTCCATCCCATCTGTGGCATCATAACATTTTTCATTACTTAAATTAACTAATTTGTTTTCTTGTGCACAGTCTCTCGCTTCTTCCAGAATGTGAGATGTATGAAGGCAGGAGCTTTTCTCTGCTTTTCCATTGCTGTGTCCCCAGTTCCTTGAACAGAATGGTTAAGTATTTAATACCTATTTTTTTGAATAAATATCGTTCTGTAGTTGGTTGGTTGGTTTTAACTGAGCGATGTGATCACAAACTCCTTTCCAGGATAATAGATATGAAACTGCCTCTACCTTTGAGATGAATATATGGAATTCTATTGGTTGGATGGGCCATGTTTGTTTCCCAAACCCTGTTGAATGACTGTGGGTGAAATACACAGCCAAACGAGCCAGGGCGTGGGTGAGTCACTACCTTATTTCCTGCAACACAGGGTAGGGCAGTGGAGAGGAAAACCCACTCAGTCTTTAACAGGCTCATCCTTATTCACAGGGAGGGGACTTGAGCAAACACGGGTGACTTTGTTCTAGCATGAATTTCCTCAGACACACAAAGGTGAGGACAGGCACATAATTCATTGAGCACAGTTATTTTATTAGACTCCCACCCCCAAATGGAATTAACTGAATTTTTTTTCTAATTACAAAAATAGGTAATGGCTTATTATTATACATTTTTTTCAGACAATACAGAAAAGCATAAAGAGAATGAAAAGTCATAATTTTAGAGCATTTTACAAATTATTGCATAGATTTTTTTTTTTTTTTTAAAGAGGGCAGTGTCAGTGGCCCTCATATGTGGGATCCGAACCTGGGCCGCTGGCATCCCAAGCCAGCTCTTAACCACCGCGCCACTCGGCCGGCCCAGCATAGATTTTTCAATGCATAGACATTGATTTAAACCCTAAAGTATATTTGTGCTATGGTTTTTATTCAACAGTAATAGCTAAGGTTTATTGAATACTTATAATGCATATGCTAGTTGCTCTCTCTGTGTTAATTCATTTTATCCTAACAGTAGTTCTGTGTGATAAGCACTATTATAAGCCTCATTTTATAGATAGGGAAAGTGAGACACAGAGAGGTTAAGTGATTTAGCTAAGGTCACACAGCTGAAGCTGGGATTCAGACACAAGTAGACTGGCTTCAAGGCCCATGACATTAACTACTACAGTACATTGCCAAGGTAGAGCACAGGCCCTTTCCTAAGTCAGTATCTACAGATATGTGTGATCTTTTTCAGTGTCTGCAGTTATTCTTCTATTAATGAATAATTGGAATTTTTCTAATTTTCCCCTATTCAGAAACAGAGAGGAGTTTCCCTTTGGTCTTTAAATGAAGTAAGGAAACTGGTTAGATGCTACCACAACCAGTATTTCTAACCCAGGAGAATCAATAAAGGGGTGCAGCACCACTTGGAACCAGTCACCCCATTATGTTACTTTAATTTGAGAAACATCTGTCCTTATCACGTGCCTGTCATGGTTCTAAAACTTCATGAATATTAGTTCATTTATCCAAAACTAATATTCTGAAATACATACTGAGGGATCTGAGGCATAGGGAAGGTAACTTGCCCGAGATGACAGAGGTAGTAAGTGGCAGTGCTGGAATTCAAACCCCAGAAATCTGGCAGCCGTGTCTGATTTCTTAACTCCTAGTCTCACAGGCCTCTCTGTTTGCCCCTTGGACCAAGTGAGCCAGCTAGCCCTAGGGGGTCTCCAAGCAAGCCTGCCTTCAACTGAGGACTGAAGGCAGCAAGGTGAATATCTTTTTTTTTTTCTTTTAAACTACTGCCAGCTCAGAGTTCTTAGGTCCTAAGTCCTTGCAGACTCTTCTGTGTTCTATGCTCACACACTGAAGTCAAGATGGTAGCCTGTGAGCGTCCTCATCCAGAAGCTCTGGGAAGAATCCACGTCTGGGCTCATTCAGGTTGTTGGTACAATAGAATTCAGTTCCTTGCAGTTGTAGGACTGAGGTTCTGATTTACTTACTTGTTGGTGGTAGAGGCTATTCTCTCTGCAACTAGAGGCCTCACACATTCCTTGTCCCATAGCTCTTTCCACTTTTTAAGGCGATTATTGTAACTGTCCCACAGATTTGTCTTGAATCAGAAAAAAAAGGCCCAGGGAAACCCCTTAGAAACAGGTGCTCAATGGGACTTTTCTTTTGTTTCAATTTTGGTGGGAGGTGTGCCTTTCTAGAGAGAGCTGGATCATGTCTGCTGGGCCATGGGGAGACTTCCCCAAACCATCCCACCAACCCTTAGCTCATCACCCACTTAAGACTTGAAGATTACTAAGGAGAAAATGGAGGTTTGAAAGCATTTCCTTGAAGCGGGTTACTTGTGTTACTGTGTACATAGCACATAATAAGTGCTTAATATAATGACTTGTGTTGCACACTCATAGGTAGCAGGGCTTCTGAGAGTCTAAAGAGGAATAATAGATATTAAGGAGATAAATTTTTACAAGAAATAGAATATTATGCTAACTGAAAGAAGCCAGACACAAAATGCCACATATATGATTCCATTTATATGAAATGTTCAGAATAGGCAAATCCATAGAGACAGAAAGTAGACGAGTGGTTGCTAAGGGATAGGGGAGGGGAGAATGACTGCCAACAGGTAAAGGGTTTCTTATTGGGGTGATGGAAGTGTTTGAGGCTCAGATGGTAGTGATGGTTGTCCAACATAATAAATATACTAAAAGCTATTGAATTGAACACTATTAAATGGTGAAGTTTACGTTATATGAATTATATCTCAATAAAAATTTAAAAAACATTTTCAAAGAGAAAAAAAAACAGGATAATTTCACATGGTGGTATGTGCAATGAGGACAAGAAAGTAAAATGTTGGAAGAGATAGTAACTGATTGGGACAAGTGAGCAGGGGGGTTCCTGAAAGCCCCTCTGAGGAAGTAGACATTTGTGATGGGACCTGAATTATGACTAGGAGGCAGCTGTATAAACATCTAGGAAAAGGTAGATGAAGCGCCAGTATGTGCAAAGGTCCTGAGGTGGGGCCATTTTTGGAGAGCTTCCGCATTGGGGAACCAGACCACTTCCCTGTGCCACTGTGCTATGTCCCAAGCTCCATGAAGACAGAGCTCCTTTGTTCAGGACATCATCCTTATGTGTCCCTTCCTCTGGCTGTTGCCAATGAGAAGCTGTAAAGTGCTTCCTATAAGTGAAAAGAGCATTTAAAATGACATCTGTGGCTTACTTTGTATTTCTATGGGACAGCACTTCCAGGACCTCTCCACATATAAGTGGCCAGTAATAACTTATTTATGGAAAACAAAAGACACACTCAAATACTGATGTCCATGGGCTTAGCCCTTTCCTCATCATACCTGGTGCATGGTGCTTCTCTGAATACTTGGCATGCAACGTGAGGTCTATTTACAGTCCAGGGGACGTACTGGGAGATCAAGGGCTCAGTGCTCATATCTATGACTTTTAGGCGTCCACAGATCCACGTACGGATTTGTTCAATGAAATTATTGACTAAAATGTGGGAGAAAAAAAAAGGATCCTGGGTTGGCTGAGTGGCGCGGTGGTTAAGCGCTGGCTTGGGAAGCTAGCGGCCCCGGTTCGAGTCCCACATATGAGGGCCAGTGTCACTGCCCTCAAAAAAAAAAAAAGAGATCCTAAGGTGGGGACAAGCTTGACATGTCTCAAGAGCAGGTAAATGAGTGGAGCTGGAGCCCAGTGAATTTGGGTACAGTGGAAAAGGTGCAAGAGACTCCTGCAGGGGCAGGCAGCAGACCAAGTGGGCCCTGGAGAGCACTTAGAGGAACTGGGGTTCTGTTCACATTAAGATGAGGAGCCATGGGATGCTTTTGAGCAAGACAGTAACATGATCTGATGAATGCTTAAAAAGGACAGATTAGACTGCCATGTAAAGTAAATAACAAGTAAGAGCAGAAGCAGAAAATGTAATAAGTAAAGCCCTTTGACCCTCTGCCTGTCATGGGGAACACAGTAACTGCCAGTCATCTGTCATAAACTAAAAATATGCCAGCTTGTCATCTTTATTTAAAACAGGAAGTAAAGGCCATGGTTTTTGATATTTCTATCTTGGACCCTGCCTCACCTTCCTATTCTATGAATCACTAAACTGTCAGTTCTTTCCCCACCCCACCCTTCCTGCCCCTTCACCTTCGTATTCTACCCATTATCCCCATTTTGAGACCTGGTAACAAATGGAAACACTAGTTTCCAGGCTGGCCCTGGACATATCTTTTTTCTTTTTCCCTTTAAAAAATATCATATTTTTTTTCTCATTTCTTGTCATATATTATTTTCAGAAGAAAAAATTAAAATATAACAAATTAAAAAAATAATACCTGTGATTCACAATCCAGAGATAACTATTATCAAAACAATGTTTTAATATATGTTTTTCCTGTCCTTCTGTTTTTTGGTTTTAGATTTCATTTATATCAAAGTTATGCATGCACATAAATTGAAGAGTCAAATTTCCTAAAATCAGAAATTCCCTACTTTACTTCCTCCTCCCCAAAGACAATCACTTTAACTTTTTGGCTGATTTTTTTTTTTTTTTTTGGAATTTAATTTCCTGTATCTAAATAACATGCTTCTATTTCCATGTCTAAATTTTTCAGTTTTCAGTATAATCCTATAGTGCTTTCCCACTGTAGGATATTAGGGTTCTACTCTCTTTCCCTACCCTTGCCCCCAGCTCATCTACACACCCTTCCCATCCCTCCATCCCCTCAAGATAGTTACAAATTTTGTTTGATCAATATTTACTATTTACATAATTGTAACTACGTAAAGGCCATTCAAAGCGCAGCTCCACAGTAAACTATGATGTCCTTTGCTTTCCTGCACAGCTTTTTCTTTTTCCTTGAGTTAATACTTGTCTTGTTCTCTTCTTCCCCGGCCCTAAGCAGACCTAATTTTGCCAGTATTTGTTATCAGTTCAACTCCAAACTTTTGCCAGTGGTCCAAGTGGCCTCTTTCCAATGTATGCGAAATTGTATTCCGTTGCCTTTTTGAAGAAATCTCCCTGGGGCCTTCAGCCCTGCTGGAATCTTGACTGGTTACCCTCTCTGGTGCACAGCTGTCATCCTGATTTTCCCCTCACCATCATCTGGGGATTCCATTTGCTTCTATCTTGTGCTGGGTTCTGTTTCCTGTATGTGATGTAAAACAGGTCAGCATTGTGGGCAGCTGGAGCTTCATCCCACGGGGGAGCTCTGGGAAGCTTTTTAGAACATGCACCTCAGAGTTGTCCCACCCAAGGAGCAAGGGAATAGGAGTATTTATCCTCCAGCTCCTGTCAGTCATTTGTTGAGGGTTGTTCTGCACCAGCTCACAGCCCAGCTGGCTTGTTCTGTGCTGCGAGAAAGCACTTAGGCAGCAGTAGGACCCTCCGAGATGTTCTGAGCAGACAGCAAGAATGCTATGGGAGTGGAGAGCCACAGAGAAATTCAGATTCCCAGCCCTCTTCCCCCTACCCAGAGCCAGTGGGTCGGTGATAGGATGGCACGCTGTATTTGTTCAGCGACTCTCTCAGATGTACCTGTTGCATCTGATGCCACTGAATTCTACAAAATCAGATTTTTAATTTCTGCCTTAGAATGTTCGTGCTTGTTACCTGCCAAGTAGCCAGGACCAGATGAAAACGTGTAAGGTCACAGGCATTAAAAAAAAAGAAAGAAATGAAGCCCAACTCTCCCCCACATGTAAATCCATATGAAACAACACTAAATGGTAAAAATAAATGAAGGGAAGGCCAACAAAGAATTTATTTTCCCCCATGATGGGGTAGGCAGAAAACTGCCCCCCCCGCAAAGATGTCCACATGCTAATCCCTGAACCCTGTGAATATCCCTGTGAATATGTTCCATTACATGACAAGGGGGAATTAAGGTTGATAGTCAGTTAACCTTGAGATACAGAGATCATTCTAGAATATCCAGGGAGGCTCAGTGTAATCACAAGGCTCCTTATTAAGGAAAGAAGAAAGCAGGAGTGTCATAGAGAAGATGTGGTGACCAAAGCAGAGGATGGCTTTGAAGAGAAGATGGGACCCCACGCCATGGAATGTGGGCGCCTCTAGAAGCTGAAAAAGGTAAGAAAACAGATTCTTCCCTAGAGCTTTCAGGAGAAACACATGCAGCCCTACTGACTTCTTTTTTCTTTTTTTTTTTAAAGATTTTATTGGGGGAGGGGAACAGACAAGTTGCTGTCTTTTTGTTCTTCAGTCTGGTTACGGAGGACGTTGCTTCACTGGCCCATGTTGGTATCGTCATTGCGCTCTTCCCGGATGAGGCAGATCGGTCGCTGGCCGCTGGATGGTCGCTCACCACTGCTATTGGCAGCTCACGCTGGCTGCAGGCCACCACTGTAGCCTCAGGCAGCCCACTGCAGCAAAGGCTGCAGCCCACACCATCACCTGGGCTCGCACAGCCCAGCTCCAGGTGGAGCTGTTGTTAGCTGTAGAGGGCAGTGTCACTGGCTCTCATATGTGGGATCCGAACCGGGGCCACTGGCATCCCAAAACCAGCTCCCAACCAATGCGCCACTCAGCTGGCCCCCTACTGACTTCTTGATTTTAGCCCCATGACACTTCTACTTATAGAACTGAAAGATAATAACCTACATTGTTTTAGGCCAATTCCTTGCAATAAATCTTTTAATATATTTCTCCTACTGGTCCTGCTTCTCTGATTGAACCCTGACTGGTATACATGGTGACTACTTTGATTCCCTTTAAAGACATATATGAAATATCCAATTCATTAAAAAGTGTTTGTTGGTGCCCCTGTTTTGTTGACAGCTTCAGCATTTTCTAAGCTCTGAGAAAAGAGTGACGAACAAGACTTCCAGTTTCCACGTCTGTAAAATTGGGCTACTCAGAGTACCTTATGGGGTTTTATAAAAAATGAAATAAATTGCAGAGCATAATGTGGTTGGAATGATGCCTGGTAAAGAGTAAGTGTTCAACACGGGGATACGAAAGACTGGGGAATATAATTAATAATGTTGTAAAGTATCAGATGGACACTCGTCTTATTGGGGAGACCACTTCATGGACAGTGTAGATGCCTAACTACGCACTGTACACCTGAAGCTGAAGCTGAATAATAATGAATGTCAACTATAATTTAATTTTATATATATATATATATATAGTCACAGGATGTGTAATACAGCATAGGAAATAGAGTCAGTGGAACTGTAACAGCTACATACAATGTCGGAGGGGTAGTAGATTGGGGGAGGGGGTTATCACTCTATGAGGGGTATAAATGTCTAACTATTACATTGTTTTGCACACCTGAAACTAAAAAAAAAAAAAAAAAAAAAAGAATAAGTGCTTAAGAAACTTTTGAAGAGATAAAGAACAGAATTAAGACAGGAGAGGGCCGGCCGAGTGGTGTGGTGGTTAAGCGCTGGCTTGGGAAGCCAGTGGCCCCGGTTTGGATCCCACATATGAGGGCCAGTGACACTGCCCTCAAAATAAATAAATAAATAAAATAAAATAAAAAATAAAAATAAAGACAGGAGAGAGACAATCTCTCTGCTTTCAGGAGAGAGCATTTCTCCTACTGGAGAAAATAGATGATAAGCGAAGGAAGGAAAGGAGGGTGAGATGGAAGTAAAGAAGGAAGGAATGAGAGAAAGAGGGAGGAAGGAAGGAAAGGAGGGTAGGACGGAAGGAAGAAGGGAAAAATATCTGACAATGGTAAGTACTTCAGAAACACTTATTTTAAGACTTTAGACTAGAGGTCAGCCGCCCATGGTGGGCCAGATCCAGCCCACTGTATTTTTCCTAGCCCCTAGCTAGGAATGGTGTCCACATTTTTAAATGTTTGGGGGGAAAAAATATCAAAAGAATATTTCATGACATGTGAAAATGATAAGAAATCCAAATTTCAATATCCATAAAGTTTTATTGCAACACAGCTACGCCTATCTAAATCATCTCTGGTGGCTTTCCCACTGTAACAGCAGAGTGGCGTTGCTGTGACAGCAACCAGACGAAAATATTTACTGGCTGGCTCTGTACAGAAAAGTTTGCCAACTTCTGCTTCAGACCGAGTGGTCAGGGAGGCCTCTCTGAGGAGGTGACATTTAAGCTGAGACCTGAATGGCAAGATTGGGAGAAGGAGGGCAGAGAGAACAGAGAACAAAGGCAGAGCTTTCTCTTTACTCCTCTAACAGCCCTCCCAAGGCTTCTGTCAAAACTATGAGGGGCCCTGAGGCTCAGAAGGTGCTGTAGGGTCTCCGAGTCACAGAGCCCACAGGTCCCGAGTTGGCGTAGGGAGCCAAGGACTGCCTGGCAGCAGTCTGCCGTGCCGTGTGCCAGTCCCTTCTCAGCAGGGCAGGGCACAGGAGCCCAGGAACTGCATGTCAAATAGCTTTATTTGTCTTCCTGGGAACAGTGACCAGGATTTTCGATTCATTCCCAAGAATAGGTGAGAAGGACTTGGAATTTGCCCAATGACCTGGTAGGAGGTGTTCTGCGGCCTCCTGGTTGGCAGTAGGCTCATGATTGCCACAAAGCCTGGATCTGGACCTGATAATAGACAAGGGCAGTGAGTGCGATAGCAGATAAAATGGGGCAGCTGTTGGTGAATTCAGGGCCCTGCTTTCATCCTGACTGGCTCACAACCTGCAGCCTGATGCAAGGGGCCTATCCCCAGCCCATGCCCCCCCTGCCCCCCCCCCCCGACTCTAGGTATATGTTTTCTGGGGCTGGAAGAAAAGTGACAGCGTCAAGTGTGGCTCAGAGAGAGCCCAGCTCTCAATCCTTCCGGGCCAGTTCATTTTCTCCAGGCTCTGTCTGTACTAAAGGAGAAGAGGTTTTTAGCCCTATTTTTTAGAGCCAGAGAAATTAAGGCAGGGGAGAGCAACAGGGGATACTAGTTTAAAAAAAAAAAAAGAAACACAAAAAAACAAAACACAGGCTCTGTGCCTGAATCTCAGACTCAACATTTGCTGGCTGCCGTGACTTCAGGCAAATGGCTGACTTCTCTGGGCTTCAGTTTATGAAGTATGATAGTTATCTCCCTCAAAGAAATGTAAGGAATTAAGGAAACAATGGCCCCGCACCACCACACCCACAGGAAGGACTCGATAAGCTTTGGCAGATCCTAAATCCATTCTCTGTAAGCTTTGACAACCATCCTAAAAGGTCTTGGAGTGGTAGAGGACACTGAAGAGAGAGCCAGATGGATCTCTTCCCTGCCCAGAGCCAAAAGCTTGACGTCATCCTTGATTCCTCTCTTTTGTATGCCACAGTCCAACAGCAAATCCTGCCTTCACTATGCACCCAGAATCCAACCATTCCTGCTGTCTCTGTGGTGTCACCTTAATCCAAAATGCCATCAGCTGTTCACCCAGATTATTGGAAAGGCTTCCCAGCTGGCCTAAGGGCTTCCTTCCTTGCCCCACCCATCCCTGCCCCACTCCAACTCACCACAAGGAGCTAAAAGAGTGCTAATAAAAGTCAGGTCAGGACCGGCCGAGTGGCGCGGTGGTTAAGCGCTGTCTTAGGAAGCCAGCAGCCCCGGTTGGGTCCCACATTTGAGGGCCAGTGACACTGCCATCAAAAAAAAAAAAAAAAAAAAAAGTCAGGTCATGGTGTTACCAGCCAACTGAGCAGCACCACCCCCCACCACTGAGAAACTTTTAAGTTTTCTTTCCTATAGAAATGTTAAGTATAAATGTTAGGTCTCCTCCCTAGTTCTTTAGTTTCTTAGCTCTTAGGCTTTGATTACTCTTCTAACCAGTTTGTGAATCTTAGACTAAAGATCCCTCTGCTTCTGGATTGCTTTGTAAATCAGTTCCTGAATCTGAAACAATTTAAGTCTCCTACCCTGCTTCAGATAACTATTTGAAAGCCTGTGACTTCCTAATATCCCCCAGGCCAGTAAGCTAAATGCAAAACCCATTCTAGGTCCAGACAACTGATGCCACCTGAGTGATGGACTGAATGGCCACAAGTTTTATAAGAACTAACAGATTTATTAATTGAAAAATTTTTTTTCATTCAGCGGCCTTGGTGATACAGGGAACACCCCAACAAGATTGCCAGTCACAACCAAAGAAGCCAGCATGGTCTTCCAGGCGGAGCTCGAGACCCTTTCCTCTCATCTGAGATCAGCTAGGGTGAAGTTCCGTGAACCCCCAATAGGCAGGGGCAGCTCTATGCTCCTGCCCAGCAGGAAGCAGACACAGAAGAAAAGATCTCCTGTCCCTCAGCTTCCCATAGAGATTTTATGGGGATCACATCTCCCAAAAGGGAAAACTAGGCAGGCAGTTAGAGGCAGGCATTGGGTCTCTGCATTCCTGCACGTCCCACCGAGTGCGACTGCCTGGGGGACCTCCCCTCCCCACCCAAAACTCCCCTTTGTATTGTAATTACCTACCCCTGCGGGGAACACAAATGGGCACAAAATACTCAACTAGATCAGACCAGTCACTCGCACCTGCCCAGTACCTCTTGTCAATCACAGGTGCCAATCAAGTGGTCCCACACCCAGAGGGGAACAGCCCATTCTAGAGAAAGGGGATAAAAACCCCAAGTCCTGGGAAGTCCGTCCTTCTGCTTCCTTCTTTTTTGACCATTGCCCTGCTTCTTCTGACCACTTCTCCCCTTTTAGACCCCCTTCCTCCTTTTTTTTTTTTTTTAAAGATTTTATTGGGGAATTGGGGGAGGGGAACAGTGTTGGGAAATCAGGGAAGGGGAACAGACAAGTTGCTGTCTTCTTGTTCTTCGGTCTAGTTGCGGAGGATGTTGCTTCACTGACCCATGTTGGTATCGTCATTGCGCTCTTCCCGGGTGAGGCAGATCGGTCGCCGGCCTCTGGATGGTCGCTCACTGTGGCTATTGGCAGCTCACGCTGGCCACCGGCCACTCACTGTAGCCTATGGCAGCCCACTGCAGCAGGGACTGCAGCCTACACCATCACCGGGGCTCGCACAGCCCAGCTCCAGGTGGAGCTGTTGTTAGCTGTAGAGGGCAGTGTCACTGGCCCTCACATGTGGGATCTGAACCAGGGCTGCTGGCATCCCAAACCAGCTCTTAACCAATGCGACACTCGGCCGGCCCCACTTCCTCCTTTTGAGCCTTGCCTTTGAGCGTGGCCCACTCCAAACTCTTTGGAATGTAACTTCTAATAATGTACCCTTAAACCATCCTCTACTGCTTAGGCCTATTTTTACTTCTAAATGTACTATCTCTTCTAATAAACTACTTATTTTACTGCTATACTCTGGTATCTCGTTCAATTCTTTGCTCCAGTTGCCAAGAACCTGGACTCTGCACCAAGAAAGGGCCCACTCTCCAATAACAATAACACTCCTTTTTTCAAAACCCTTATATTTCCTAACACAACTAGAATTAACTAACGTCTTTATTTATCCAGTGATCATTTATTAGTGAATACCTACTATGTGCCAGGTACTGTTCTAGGCATTGGAGGCAAAATAGACAAAAATCTCTACAATCTGGTAGTTTACAGTCTCTTGGAGGGAGAAGAACAATAAACAAATATGTAAGTAAAACATACTCGTATAATACATTAGGTATTACAAAGAAAAATAACTCAGGGAAGAGGAGGGAACTTAGATTTTAAATAAGGAAGGGGGCGTGTGAATGTAAGGGCGAAACAAAAAGCCTGGAAGTGGGAAAGGTGGGAACCAAGGGGCAATCTAAGAGCTGAGTAAGTCCTGTGCTGCTTAATGACTGAGATACAGTTCGAGAAATGCATCCTTGGGCGATTTCATCATTGTTCAAACATCATAGAGTGCAGCTTACACAAGCCTCAATGGTATAGCCAACTATACACCTAGGCTACATGGTATACCTCTGTCATATGTGAGGCCTGTCCTTGACCAAAACGTCATTACACAGCACATGATTGCATTCTAGGCCAAAGGATCAGCAAGTACAGAGGTGGCAGCGTTCTCAGTGTGTTTCAGGCACACCGAGAAAGCCACTGTGTGCAGGAGGGTGAGAGGGAATCGGCCTTGCAGAGGGGAAGGGAGCAGACCTAAGTCCTGTAGGTTCTCCAAGTTTTTTTTTTTCTCTAATCAAGATTGGAAGCCAATGGAGGTTTTGAGCCAAGTTGTGGCCAGAGTTTTAAAGGATCACTGGGGCCGCTGTGTAGAAGATCACAGGAACAATGAATAGCAGGGTCACAGAGGTATCACGGCTTGGCTCAGGAAGGCGGTAGCAGCAGAGGTGATGTCAAATCCAAAGAGCCCTTCTGATGGGGTCCCTTCTGCTTCCACCTCACCTTGTTCCTTGGTTTCCCCAACCCCACAGACCACGGCAAGGCACATCTAGGCATCGAATGAGTCTTTACTGACTCAATGAACAAATGAACCAATGATCCATCCTATGATATCATCACCTATTTTAACCATAGGCATATAGTCAGAACTTAATAAACGTTTACGGATAGAATACTGCACAGTTCTGCAAAGCCCAGGGGGTTAGTCCTCTTTACAGCTGAGGATAACTGAGGCTCAGGCTAGGGAAGTGTACCCATAGGGTCCCCGAGCTCAGCGAGGTTTGCAACTTCCTTCCTAACACTCAGCATTGTGAAACACTGGACGCTGGGTGGAGAGCACTTGCTCTCAGGGTGACTCTCAGTGACCTCACAGGAGTTTCCCGCAAAACTTCCCCGCTCTATCGTGAGGAAAAGCCGAAACCTCCTGGGACCAGTGGGTTACCCAGGCCCTGGCTGGACTCCCGCCGTCCTTAAGAGCATAGGAAGGTCATCCCATGGGCCTCCTCCCACCCTCAGGCTATAGAGTCGAAGGGACAGAAGGGCCACCTCGCGGCCGAGGCCCCGCCCCCTGGCGTCGACAGTCCCGCGCCTCCAGCGGAAGCCGGAAGCAAGAGCGGGCCGGCCCCGCTAGCCCCGCGGCTCCCCACTCGGTGTTCTTGGAGGCGCCGCAGGATGGGGGAGAAGATGGCGGACGAGGAGTGAGTGGGCTTTTGCAGGGCTGCGGAGGCGGCAGGGCTGGGCCCCGGCGGGTGACAGCGAGCGCCTCGGGCCGCCCTCCGGCCCAGGAAGGCGGGGCTCCTTGTGCCGGCTGGCCAGGGCGGACCCTGCCGGCGCCTGCGAGGAGGGCGGGAGGGACGGGCCTGAGCGCTCGCAGCCCAGCGCTGCAGCCTCCCGGAGGTCGGCACCGCGCGCGGGCGATCGGCCGCCCAGCGTGGGCTTAGGAAGCGGCTTTGCGGAAACTGCCACCCACGTTTCACTTTCCCAGTTGTCGCTCATCTGACCATTGCGTTCCAGCGCCGCCTCCAGGAAGGCCCCCGCCCCTCCCGCCACGGGAACGATCCTCTTTCGCATCTGTCTCCACGGAGTTTCACTCATTCATCAACTTCTGAGCATCGACTCCATTTCAGACCCTGGGCGCAGAGTAGTGAAGGAGGCGGACGGGGAGCAGCCCCCTGGGAACTTGCATTCTAGTGGGACAAGAAGACCATAAATAGACAGGATGATTTCAGGGCCGGTAGGGGAGGGGTGTCTGCTCAGGAGGAAATGACACTAAAGTGACCAGAAGGAGGGTTAAGGGAGGGAACAGCAGGTGCAAAAGGTCAGAAGCAAGAAAGGGCTTAATGTCTTGGAAGGGACCAAAAGGCAGGATGGCTCTAGTGACGGGGTGGGGTGTCTGTGTCCTCCAGGCGCATCTGGGGAAGTGTCATTGCCCCATACCTGCTGGGCATAGTCTGCTGCATGTTATGCCCTATCTATGTGGAATGAGTATGTAAAACTTAACACAGAAGGTGGTGGAAATTTGACCCCCTCACCTGACCCCTTTTCAGATATGTCTCTAGGCCAGGTGGTCATTTCATTTAGCCCGCTTATTTATTGAGCCTCTACTTTGTCCCAGACACTGGGCCTCAGCAGCACAACACTGGTGGTAGGGAACCAGTGATTTCAAGTTTGTTCTCAAAGCTCGATGCTGCCAGAGCAACTGAGACCTTGGCCAAGTGACTGCCACCTGTCTGAGCCTCTGTTCATGGGCATAGAAGGCAAAGGAAGAGTTCCCCACCCCAGACATGTGATGCCTATTAAACAAGAGGTGTTAGGTTCCCTAGCCCCTGGGATGGAGCAGCCCTCAATAAACATTAGCTGTTATCGTCAATTACAATGACGATTACATCAATATTGCACTAGTGTTCAATCCCAACACAATGTGAGGAGAGCGCTGTGAGGAACATAAGTGGTGTGGGGTGGAGTCGGGTATTGCAGAGGAGGTGACAGTGGAGCCTTCTGAAATCTGAGAAGGATTTTGTAAAGCAGAGCAGGGCATCCCAACCAGATCAATAATTGGGCGAAGTCAGGTGGTTTCTTCAACATGTGGATGTAACCCAAAGCAAAGAATGTAAACGGGAGAAATAAAGGCACCGGTATTGTTGGACCTTGGAAGTGATGAGACTCCAGCTTGTCTCCATTTAAATGCCCCACTACACGCCAAGGAGCAGCCATCGTTGGTTTCAACATTGGCCCCGGTTCCCCCTGTTCTGTCCTCTAAGTGGCTGTGTTCAGAACACCTGAGGGCACTGGTACCATCCTGCGGCAGCAGGCAGGAAGTTTTTAAATCCATTTCCCTCTAAGGCCTGCCTGTTGGTTGCAAGACCTGTAACTGCCATATAACCAAATTCTCATTCTGACTTTGCGTGTTGATCCTTAAGGGCCCTTTTTCGTTTCTCTAATTCTGCTTTTTATGTCCCCCAACAGGTTCCCCAATACAACTCACGAAGGTTTCAATGTCACCCTCCACACTACCCTGGTTGTAACTACAAAACTGGTGCTCCCGACCCCTGCCAAGCCCATCCTCCCTGTGCAGACAGGGGAGCAGGCTCAGCAGGAAGAACAGTCAAGTGGCATGACCATTTTCTTCAGCCTCCTCGTCCTAGGTGAATGCAGAAACACCATCGTCTGCCATCTTGAGTGTCTGAGTGTGCTGTCTGTGTGGCTAACCCCATTGAAACCACCGTTTATTTTGTCAAGCCCTCCATTTGGGTGTCACTTCAAACACTGAGGGACAGTGACCAGTTCATAACATTATATAACAGGGTACTCCTTTTTCTTTATAAAATCATAGAGCTTAGCAATTCTGAAGAGCCCTTTATGTCATATCTTAGATGTCCTTTGAAAGAGAGAATTACAAAACTTTTTTTTTTAGCTGAGCCATCCTGCCACCTTTTGGCAGCTCAACGGCAACTCAGGTCAGGCTGGCATCAAACCGCTGTTGCTCAGAGCTGTGCTCGCCCTCTTGAGTGAGCACTTAACCAACTGAGCCACTCGGCTGGCCCACAAAACTTTTGACCTAGAAAGAACCTTGAACATCTAGTTTAGTGGATTTCCAACTGTGCGCACATGCGTGTGTGCATTCGTGCGTGTGTGCCTGCACATGCCTCCGTGTGTGTCGGGTGGTAGTAGAAGATGGGGGAGTCAAATGGGGGGGCATCTGACTGTGACAAGAGCAGCACTTTGTCTCATATCTGTTAAGTTCCGATGTAAAGTTTTATTTAAATGTTTTTGCTGCTCAGTAAAAGATCAGATACCCTTGCCCTAGCACCCTGTTGTTTACCTCTGTCATTCCGTTAACGATGGTCATGATTTTTGCCATATCTGTATACCACTAGTGCTGTTATTTACTTATGTAATATTTTCCTTTAAACAGATTCACTCTCTCAAACTTAAAATTTCATTTTGTTCAGCCTCCTGTAGCAGGGGAGGAGGAAATTTAGGCCCCAAGAGGTTAAGCAATTGACATCCCTGGGATTTGGGAGACTAGAGGTTAATATCCAGCTTACTAGACATCAGTCAAGAAATTTAGAGTGCCACGGTGGTTAAGCACTGGCTTGGGACGCCAGAGGCCCCGGTTCAGATCCCACATATGAGGGCCAGTGACACAGCCCTCAAAAAAAATACCTAAAGTTTAGAAAAAGGCAATAACTTCAGTGCCTCCCAGACACTGTAGACAGTAGACAATTGTGTTAAACAATAAATCCAGTTGAAATTACACAATTATTTGGGATTAACTGATTCCAGAAGAAGCAGCTCAGAATTTGACCCAAGTCCAAACTCTTGTTTGAAAAGTGAATTTGGCACCTTTACCTTCTCCACTCTTCTTTAATGATAGTCGTATTTCTAATTAAATCTTATCAGAAGAGTGGACAGTTCAACTGGATTGGAAGATGCAGAGTATTTCTCTTTTAGACTGTTTTTTGAGGGAAGGTGTCACTTTCACATTTATATTTAGACTGTTAATAATCAAATTATTGTAATAATGTAGTAATTTTATTTAAGGTCCTAGAACTCATCCTTGTCTCTCATAGATTTAAAAAAAAAGACTATTATGTCTGGCTTCTTTCGTGTATTCAGGGTTCATCCACATTGCAGCATGTGTTAGAATTATATTCCTTTGTATGGCTGAATAATATTCATTGGATAGACCTCGTGTATATTCATTCATCAGTTGATGGACATCTGTGTTGTGTCCACCTTTTGGCTCTTATAAGTAGTGTTGCTATGAACATTTATGTACACATTTTTGTGTGGATTTTTTTTTTTTTTGAGGGCAGTGTCACTGGCCCTCATATGTGGGACCCGAACCGGGGCCGCTGGCCTCCCAAGCCAACGCTTAAACACTGCGCCACTCAGTCGGCCCTGTGTGGATATGTTTTTATTTCTCTTAGATATATATCTAGGAATGCAATTGCTGGGTTAAATGGGTACTCTACGTGTAACTTTCCCAGAAACTGCCAAACTTGTCCACAGAGGCTGCGCCATTTTACATCCCCACCAGCAATGCACAAATGTACAACGTCCCATGTAGATTTAATATGCCCAGGTAATTTTTTACCCTTAAATGTAGTTAAAACTCTGTTTCTAGGGGATTACTGCAACAATCAAGGACTCTTGTTTTCTTTTGTTATAGTAGTTGAATAAAAGGAAGGAAAGCAGCTCTTTTTTTTTTTTTTGATCAAGAAATCTTTAGTGCCTTAATCCTAACAGAGTACTATTAGTCTGTTTACATTGTTGTCAGTTTCATATGTTAGAGAATATAAAAGGCAAGCCTGGAAAAGACTTTTGTTTTGTAATCACTTTTTTCATGGGAGGGTGAAAAGCATAAGTAAGACTTTCAAAGTAATTTTCAGGGTGTGGAGCATTTAAGATTCTTTTGTGCCAGAGACCACAAAACAGGTTTTTATAATGTGCTTTTTCATCCAGACAAAATCCTGCCTGGTGTTAATACATGTTTGGGGCCAGAAAGGACTGAAATGTATTTAATAGTGCTGTGTGTTTCTCTTGGATTGTCTTCTCTTCAAACAGAACATAAACCTAGACTCGAGAGTCCCACTAATGTTAGATGGGTTCCGTTTTCACCTAATCAGACCCTTGGCAGTTTATGAGTTGGATCTCCACTTTTTAGGTCTAGGTCAAACATGCGTTAACATAATGGAATACTTCTCTTTAAGTAAATTTGAAGGCATTTTCCCCTCTTTTTTTTTTTTTTTTTTTTTTTTTTAAATAGGGCAGTGTCACTGGCCCTCATATGTGGGATCCGAACCCCAGGCCGCTGGCGTCCCAAGCCAGCTCTTAACCACCTCGCCACTCGGCTGGCCCTTCCCCTCTTTTCTTGTATATCATCAAGATACTATGTTTCTTATGTATTTAGTCCTGATTAGATGTAAATCTGATGAATGTTAAAAAAAAAATTACTGTTCATAGGTGACTTGCTAACTCACTAAATACATGAACTCTGGTGAACTGAGGGAATTTAGTCCATGGTTTATTCTAGACTTCAGAAACTACCAACACGGAACACATTTGCCAGGTTAGTTTACTATGTTGGTCAATCAAGTTAAATGATATTGTAACTTTTGTGTCCCATACATGTTGAAGGATTACATTGGGCTCCTCTTCGTTGAGAATGGAGGCCAAAACGCTTACTTTGCACTTTTCAAAGCTTGAAATCAGTTGACTTATACTTAACCCTTGCTGATCTTTGACTCTGCAGAAACAATAGTGAGTCATTGTTACTAACTTTCACTAGAGTTAGCAATTAGCATCCTTTAGCACAGACATTTTATGGGCCATTAACTTTATTGGAGTTATTAACGTTGGCATGTCTGTTTTAATATAGTTTCCATAATTATTACTTCAGGCATGAAAAATAGGAAGCACGTTACCTTGTGGTATGCATGTCTTCTATGCCACTTGGAAGTTTTTGTCCCTTCTGGCTCTGTTTTTCTCCCAGTGTACTTGAAAACGTGTATTTGTGTGTATACATTCGTACATTCGTAAACACGTACACACGTATGGGCACATATAGTTTAAAGGTTGTTCGTTTTAATATACATAGGGACCTATAGCTTACTTTTTCATCTCACAGAATGTCTTGGAGATCTTTCCATGTTAGTGTTTTTTATCTACATCCTTTTTTTGTTTTTGTTTTTAAAGGATGTTTATGTGGTAAAATAATCATGACATAAAGTTTACCACTTTATTTATTTATTTTTTATTTATTTGTTTTTTTGAGGGCACTGGCCCTCACACGTGGGACCTGAACCGGGGCCGCCAGCCTCCCAAGTCAGCACTTAACCACCGCGCCACTCTGCCAGCCCAAAGTTTACCACTTTAAACTGTACAATTCATTGGCATTTAGTAAATTCACAGTGTTGTGCAACCATCACCACTATCTGGTCCCCAAAGTTTCATCACTGCAGAAGGAAACCTGGTACCCATTAAAAGCAGTCACTCCCCATCCCCACTCTCCCCACCAGCCCCTGGTAAATACAGTCCTGCTTTCTGTCTCTAAGAATTTGCCTACTCAGAATATGTCATACAAATGGAATCATATAGTATATGATTTTTTATGTCTGGCTTCTTTCACGGGGTTCCTCCATGTTATCGCATGTGTTAGAATTGTATTCCTTTGTATGGCTGAATAATGGTCCATTGTATGGATAGATCACATTATGTTTATCCGTTCATCCTTTGATGGACATTTGTGTTTCTGCCTTTTGGCTATTGTAAGTAGCCAAAATGTTGCTATGAACATTTGTGTACACGTTTTTGTGCGAATATGTTTTTATTTCTCCTGGATATACACCTAGGAGTGCAATTGCTGGGTTAAATGGGTACTCCGTATGTAACTTTCTCAGGAACTGCCAAACTTGGCCGGCCAAGTAGCACGGTGGTTAAACGCTGGCTTGGGAAGCCAGCGGCCCCGGTTCGGGTCCCACATATGAGGGCCAGTGACGCTGCCCTAAAAAAAAAAAAAAATCAGGAACTGCCCAACTTGTCTACAGAGGCTGCACCATTTTACATTCCCACCAGACATGCCCAAGGGTTCTGATTTACATCCTTTACATCCTTACCAACACTTATTTTCCATTTTGTTTTGTTTTTCAATTTTAGTCATCTTAATGGGTGTGAAGTTGTATCTCATTGTGGTTTTTTTTTTGTTGTTGTTGTTTTTTTGAGGGCAGTGTCACTGGCCCTCACATGTGGGATCCGAACCAGGGCCCAGGGCCGCTGGTGTCCCAAGCCAGCACTTAACCCACTGCGCCACTCGGCCAGCCCTCATTGTGGTTTTTGATTTGCATTTTTATAATGACTAATGATGCTTAGCATCTTTTCATGTGCTTACTAGTCATTTATATATCTTTGAAGAAATGCCTCTTCAGGTCTTTTGCTTATTTTTATTTATTTATTTTTTAAATATTTTATTGGGGAATTGGAGGGGAACAGCATTGGGGAATCAGGGAAGGGGAACAGACAAGTTGCTGTCCTTTGGTTCTTCAGTCTAGTTGTGGAGGATGTTGCTTCACTGGCCCACATTGGTATTATCATTGTGCTCTTCCTGGGTGAGGTAGTCACTTTCTGGCCCCTGGAAGGCCACTCACAGCAGCTCATAGCGGCTCACAGCAGCTCACGAAAGCGCACGCCACCTGCCAGCCAGCCCCACTGCAGCCTATGCCTTTGCAGACGACTCACGGCAGCCCAGCTCCAGGTCGAGCTATTGTTCACCATCTTAGCTGTAGAGGGTGCAGCATCGCTGGCCCTCATGTGGGATCCAAACCCGGGCCCTGCTGCTCAAAGCTGACATCCCAAGCCAACTCTTAACCAACGTGCCAATCAGCCGGCCCTCTTTTTTTTTTTTTTTTTTTTGTAGCTGAGCCATCCTGCTACCTGTTGGTAGCTCAGCTCTGGCTGGGCATCGAACTGCTGTTGCTCAAAGCTCAGCTCGCATTCTTTTTTTTTTTTTAGAGAGCAGTGTCACTGGCCCTCATATGTGGGACCCGAACCAGGGGCCGCTGGCCTCCCAAGCCAGCACTCAACCACTGCGCCACTCGGCCCGCCCTCAGCTCGCATTCTTGAGCGAGCTCTTAACCTGCTGAGCCACTCGGCCGGCCCTTTTTGCTTATTTTTAAATTGTGTTGTTTTTCTTTTTGTTTTTGAGTTGTAAGAGTTCTTTACATATTCTGGATACTAGACCCATATTAGATACACGACTTACAAGTACTTGCTCCCATTCTGTGGGTGGCTTTTTTCAGACCTGATTCTTTTTAATGGCTGGAGACCATGCCCTGAGCCCTGTACTTAGCTCTCTCTGTTGCTAGACAGTTTTCCCCTTTACTCTGAAAGGTACATATGGTTGTTTGATTTATGAAAACGAACTTTTAAAATTAGTTTTTCATCCAGCTTGGTGCAAAGAAAGAGCAGAAACTGATTCAACTCCCTGATCTATTTACCTGCTCACGTGCCTGCCCTTTTTAAACAGTAGGTATGCCTGTTGGATACGCAGTGGACCATTTGTCTTGCTCTTAGTAGTTAATGTAGATTTTTTCTAACTAGGTTAAATATTTATAATAACACCACAGATTGGTAGTTTAAGCACAGAATGAAAGGAGGATAAAATTCCTATATTTATAACTCATTCCTTTCTCTGGCCACCTGGTGCTTTTTGGTAGGACTAAAGATATATAATTCATCAATGCAGACTCTGAGGGTGGCCAGTTCACAGTGATGCAGATTGTTTAAACATTTCTTTTTACAAAAAAAAAAAAAAGCATCAAAATTATTTTTAGTAGTATTGAGGTAATACTGTGATTGAAGAGATGGTAGACCTCATGGTTGCCTGATAAAAGAAAGACATGCACAGTAACACTTGGACTGTGGAATTAGGTTTAGGAATTATGTGAAAGTGTACTTTTTTTTTTTTTTCGGTCCAGAAATACTTACTCCTTTCAAATAGTTTGACATCCCTTTGTTTCCTTTCCTGTCTTTCATGACAGCACCTCTGTAGGGAAAGTCAGACGATATTCTTATTTTGGTGACTGAGGAATGAAGGCAGCCGGGAAGGAGGTGGTGGTGGGGGCCCCTGCTTAAGGGCATAGGATTGGAATCTGGCTCCATCCTTGCACCAGTGATGGGACCTCTAAGCTTCAGTTTTCTTATCTAGAATCGAAGGAGATCATGGGAATAGCTAGTTAAGAGGGGCATTGAGGGTAAATGAGACAGTGCTTGAAAGTGCTAGGTGCAGTGCCTGGCGCATGGGAAGCCCTCAACCAATGGGAGCTCAGCACCCAGCTGGAGACTAGGCCCCCATCTTTAGGTATGTGATGTTTTTGTTACCAAACCAAAGTATTTACTTTGTTCTGTTTATAAAACGCCCTCACTTCCTTCTATGTTAAAAAGGAACCAGTCCCTTGGTGGCACAATACTTCGTTGCTGTTATGTATACAAGAAAGTGATTGATGTCACTGACTTTCTCCTTGCCATTGATTTGGAGTTTCCCAGTTGATGATTACTTGAAAAAAAAGTTGAGGACCATTTCTCAGAATCAGGGAAATTTGAATAATTTTAAATGGTTGTATAAGATTTAGCAACTTAGAAAAAAATTAGATGTCTGGTGCTCTTTCAGTAGCCACTGAAAAACGAGCTAGTTCAGGCATGTAAGGAAGTATGGAGCAAATGTTATAAACACGTGGGTCTGCCTCCACGGTAAGAAATCAGAGATTGAAAATACCACTGAAGCTTATTGTGTCATTGACAGGTGTCCATTTCCTTGGCAGCCCTCCAAAAGTGACCATTGCCTTGAACTGGTGCTCATCATTTTAAAATGTGCTGTTTTAACAATACCTTATTTTTCCCACAGCTATCTGTATCATATTGGTGCATTTACTGATCCGCTACAGATTACATTTCTTGCCAGAGAGCGTTGCTGTTGTTTCTCTAGGTAAGTGCTTATTGGTGACTCTATCATAAAAGCAGTAGCACTAACAGCAATAACTGTCATTTTTTTCGAGTGCCTTCCTACTGCCAGGAACCACAAGAAATGTGGTACATACCTGATCTCATTTAATCCTCACTGCATCCTCCCCTGAGGGTGTTATGATCTCATTTTACAGAGAAGGGCACTGGCTCAGAGAGGGGCAATGACCTCATCAAGGTCACACAGAAGCCCCTCGATTCAGCTCTAAGGCCTTTTCTACCTCTAGAACTACCCTCGGGCAAACTGACCTGTGATACTAGGCTATGCCGACATCCAGCTGAACTAAGGCAAGCAATTGACACTGAATTCATAGAGTCACTGAATTTTACAGCCAAAAGGGGCTTTCACTTTAGTGTCAGAGTCAGATCTGAAGTCTTCAGGGAGCACTCTATTCCACCTCACATTGCTCTTTTGTTTCCTGTGGCAATGAACTCTGAAAATTATCAGCCTCATTTTAGAGTAAGTGAATCTGTAATAACAGGTGTGAGATCACATGCACATTCCTTGAAGTGGTTAGTGAAGGAAGAGGCAGAGAGACCTTACTTTTTAGTAAAGTATTAAGATCAAGACAAAAATGTGGGTGGGGATGCTTAAGGCATCGTAAATAAGGTTTCACCAAAGTCAACGAAAGCTTTCATCAGCTTATTATAGTGCACTTTCTTTTACTAGTTTCCATTTGCCTACTGATAATATTTCATTTTTCCTTATCACCACTGATGCTGCATAAGTTAACTTTCTTTGGCTTGTAGATCTTGTTTAGTATATGTGGTAACTCTTTTACAATATAGCTGTGGTTTAGGTTAGCTTTGGAAACAACCACGCAGGCTCTGTTCATTCTTCCCCCATCACCACCTGTGTCCTACTAATCTGGTTCCCCCTCCTGTGTGTTCCCTGGACGTCACAGGACTACTAAGTGCCAGGTCCTGGCCTAGGAGCTGTCACACCGCCATCTCCTTTAGGCCTCATGAGTCCCAGGTGATGCCATATTTGAAGGAAGAGGCACCACTGGATAGTGCTGATCTTCAGTAAAGAGTTGGAAACCAGTTTTACTCAGAGTTCCTGTTCTTCACTTAGCAGGCTCCTCAGCTGCACGTCCTGGCAGATTCCGACAGCCTTAGCTAACAAGGTAGCCTTAGAGCTCTGATAATGGGAGGACCATTCATTAACATTCCTTTCCTGATAGTAAGCCTGTTGAAAATAATCTTCCTAGCTAATACCTGTTATCCTGGAGCATTCATAAAAGACTTAAAAAAAATCATTCTAAGGAATTGACAGTTTTCCGGTCAGTTTTCATAGTGTCGTAAGAATAAGGACTTTAGTGAGTGTGCATTTAGGTAGTGTGCATATGGAAATGAAAATGATGATTCTTACCATTTGGTTTGGAATGTCAGGCTCTTCACCGTCTCTTGACTATATGGGTAACTGCCGGTGAATGACCCCTAGTGCTTGTATTGGGACCTAACCACAAGAGCCATTTCCTCCCTTCTTCCTTGAAAATGGAACCCTTATTTGGCCACAGTGCGCTCAAGGAAATTGGACCCCTCCAAGTCAAGACTGGGCTTCGCTGTCCTAATTCCATCCTCCTTTGCCAAAGATTGGCTGAGAGGAGTAGAGGCAGCAAGACAGTGCGACATCCAGTTCTGGCCAGTGAGACCAAAGGGAAGTATGCTTGGTGGTGTGTTTGCGAAAATTTTTGCCTCTCTGATAAAAGGAGTAATTTTCCCTTCCTTTGATGCTGTCCTATGAGGATGTGATGCCTGGAGTACTGACAGCCATCTTGCGATAGTGGCTCAAAGACAAAAGCCAGAATGCTAAGAATTGCCAAAGGGCCAGATGGGAAGCCCAGATTCTTGACTGCATTTCTGTTTCCTTGAATTGATAGCCCTGAAGCTACCTACCTGAGAGCCGCCTGTTATATGAGATAATAAACATCTATTGTTTAAGCCATTTTTAGTCAGGGGTTCTTTTACTTGCAGCTAAAAACATCTTAACTGATACAGGGCATTTTCCATGCAATGGACAAAATCAGTTCAAACCAACTCACAGAAAATAAACTGGTGGAGTTGGAGTCGCACACCCATTGGCTCACAGAACCAAAAAAAACTGCAGGTGGTGCTTGCTTGCTTCACCCTTCGCTGGAGGGAATCTCTTGGACTCAGTTTCTCTCCATTTCTCCACAGTGCTTCTCTTTGTTTTGGCTTCACTCTCAGGATGGCTTTTTCCACGGGTAAGCCTTGATGGCTCCAGGCTTACTATCATTACAGTAGCAATCAGAACAGGAAAGGTGGCCTTTTCTCCCTGGTTCCTCCAGAACTTGTAGATGAACTCGGACCACATGGCCACCCCAGAATGGGACATGGGGTGTAATGGTGTTGGGGGTCAGCCAACGCTGTCCACCCACAGCTTCCTTTTCTTCACTGACGCTGCAGAAGTAACTGTAGCCTCTACAGCCAGGCCTCGGGACGGGGGACGGAAAGTTAGTCTCACTTTCAGTACTTATTTGCTAACTCGGGTGGTTGGAACACTAAGAGCACTTCCAGGGAGAGTGCTGGGGCCCAGAATGTAGTTTTTGTTCTATTAGAGGACATTTGGTCAGCATTTAGGAAAGCTGACCAAGCTATCAAACTAGCTCTGTATTTCATAAAGCTCTGTCAATTGCAGAAGAACTTTTCTCCTACTGGAGCGAAGGGTAACAAAATATTGAGATATCCATTATTTCAAGAATTTCTGACTTTTGTGCCAAAAAAGAATCCAGATGAAGCTGCCAGAGAAAATGGGGCTTTCATTCTTTCGGGGATAAATTTTCCTAGCCTACCTCTTCCAGCCAGAAGTTACTTTTTAGTCTGCAGTCCTTTGGAGACATTATTGGCCTTTTGTGTGATAGTGAAGCAGAATTCCTAAGAAATTGTTGGTACAGAAAAGGGCTGTGCACTGTAAAGGCACATTTTCTCCCTTCTATTTTACTGTGTTTTCAAATGAATCTTGAGACTTTTTTCGTTCTTTATAAAAACATACTTATCAATATGAAGTTCTGAAGATACTTCATTGGCCCTTTTTCAAAGCTTTCCATACTTTGTGAACTTCTGTCGTTTGGGTCCCTTTTTTTTTTTTTTTTTTTGAGGGCAGTGTCATTGGCCCTCATATGTGGGACCTGAACCGGGGCCGCTGGCTTCCGAAGCCAGCACTTAACCACTGCGCCACCCGGCCAGCCCATGGGTCACTTTTTAAACCATAAATGTTTTGCACAGTTAAACAGCTATATTAAAAAGAAAAATCGTTTTCACTGACAACTTCAACCATTTGTATCATGTTTCATTCTCTTCCAAACCTTTGGTAGACACATACATGTTAGATGACTTGGTTTCAGTTTATATCATTTTTGTGTTCTTTCCATGTATTTATTAAGTTTGCATATTTATTTTCATTGGCCATATAGTGCTGGTTCACACTGTTTATATATTTTAGGCTGAAATTTATAAGGAAAGAAAATGAAGTAATTGTACTGCCCACCATCCTCCATTGTATCTGGCAAAAAACAGGAGTAGGTTTTTTTTTTTTTTTTCCACAATCATGCTTTTTATTAGAACAAGGAAAGGCCAGAGCGGGATTAAGTAAGGGCTGAAAATTTGACATTCCAATGCTAGGGTTTAGCCTGAATACTTGTGATAGTTAGAAAAACCACATTTTTAACTTGGAACTCGATTTGATTGGATTGTTGCATGAATAGGATACACAAAAGTGCCCCCCTGCTATAACCTTGTTAGCTATGTTTGATCTTTTAGTTATGTTAATTCTTTCTTGTTTTAACTAAAGGATTTTAATTTTTTTTCAATTTTTTTTTTTGTAAGAATAGTGCTCTTTTTGTCAGTGGGGATTTTGAGTGGGAAGGTGATGAAAAAAATCACTGAGTTCCTGAGTTATTATTGACCAAAGGTAATTCTGGAAAAAGCAGATACAACATTTATATTCTAATTGTACTTAAGTTCTAAAAAACATTTAAAGAAAGCTGCAAGGAAGACTCCTAACTGTAGCTGTAACAGCTTTCATTACTTTTTGGACTAACACTGATGCAGAGTCTAACACTGATGCTGCTTAAAATGGATAACTCTCCTTGAATCTTCTATGTTTTGATTTATTAGAGAAGAAACAGGCTTTCACATGTTGGGATTAGAATAGCTGTCTTAGAGACCAAGGCCAAAAGTGGTTGTCAAATTGACAAAATGATTGCTTTAGACTCTAAGGATTTTCCAGGCTGTCACGTTTCAAGGAAGAGTGCTAGCACAGACTTTAAGCTTCCATATTTCTGGAAATACGGATCAGAGGTGACAATTTATTCTTGGAACGTCTCGTTGCTGTTTTGCTGCCATAGCTAACTGTGTGCTCTGTATGTAATAGCTTCTTGCTTTTGCCTGGAGCCTTGCTTTGACTTGCCTAGTTTTATGGTTATCTTCTCTTGGCTCAGCATTTTGTTATCATTAAGCTGTATTTTATACTTAAATCCTCCAGATATGCCCGAGTAGTGAGGTAGTCTAAATTTTAAAAGAGAAAAGGTTATTCAAGAACTCCATTCTAGGGCCGGCCGAGTGGCTCAGTTGGTTAAGAGCTCGCTCAAGAGTGCGAGCTGAGCTCTGAGCAACAGCAGTTCGATGCCCAGCCTGAGCTGAGCTGCCGCTGAGCTGCCAGAAGGCTCAGCTGAAAAAAAAAAAAAAAAGAATTCCATTCTGAAGCTTACTGCATTTGGGCTGATTTCTATAAATTTCCCCTTTCACCACATAAATGCTCTCTGAGGAGCAGTAGGGAATATCATTCCTCTGAAAAAGTAACTACTTTAAAAACAGAACATATATACAGCCTTTCCCCAGAAAACAAACAGCCCTGAGGTACTGATTCCATCTTACTGACAGGTCATCTGTCTTTTAGTCTCTTTCAAGTAGTATCTACTTTAAGTGTACAAGTAGCAGAAATCAAGGACTGGATTTTCAAAATTACCTTATTATAGTATAACTTGATTGTATAATTACAGCTGATAAAACACTAACAATATTTTAAAGAATTTTAAAAAGAAATAATCATTAATGGCTAAAAAGTATTATGTAAGTGATTACATTCCATTTTGCCCCATTATGGAGTAGAGGTCTCTGTCCTCATGATGACCAGGGTCAATCATTTCTGCCCGTATGGCAGCCCATTTCTAGGCCCTCTGGTCTATTGGCCCAAAGAGTCGAAAGTGACTGGGCAGCAGCCGTTGTAACTTACTTTGTGAACCCTGGTGGAAATATTCCTTTCTAGGAGCCTGGACCTTTCCAGCCACCGAGCCCAAAGTTTCAGGCGAAGGAAGCAGAAATTCCTGGAATAGGAATCCCCACCCCCAAGTGGGTCCCTGAGAGTGATGTTGAGGGGCCGCCACTCCTTCTACCCATTGTATGCTATGCCCATGCTTACCTGTTGGGGGGTGGGCCACCTTGTAATGGCCGTGGATTTAAGGAGCACACAGTACCCTGAAGGAGAGCCTCACAGGGTGTCAGCTCCACGCTGAGGCGCGCCATCTTTCAGAGGACATCTCACCACTCTGGCGGCTGGCAGCTTCTGGGTGGTGTGGTGTATGGCGTAGGACCATGTGGAGTCCACGGTCACATGCCCAGTGCTGCACCTTCTTTGTCATAGAGGAGTCTCTAGGTTTGATGCATTGTTACGCAGTGTCCCACTTTGGTGGATCAGGCACTGTGGGCCCTTGGACAGTGGGACTAGCCAAAAGACAAACTGGCCAGCATACGTGTCAGTCTCAGAGAAAACGACTGAGATCCCTTTCCAGTGTGGGAGGGGTCTAATATAATAAGGTGCCATCATGTAGCAGACTGATCTCAAGGGATGGTGCCACGTCAGGGATGAGTGTTGGTCTCTGTGGCTGTCCAGGCATGCATTCAACAGTGGCACTAGCTAAAGCAGCCTTGGAGAGAAGCGTTCATGCTGTTGGGCCCTGCACAGCCTCCATCTGCCATCATGGCGCCCGTGTTCATGAGCCCATTGTACAAAGCCTGAAGTGGCCGAGGTCAGAGGCTGGCTGAATCATCCATGACCCAAGCTTGGGGTTTTTCCCTTCTGTCAGCCTGTCATAGAGAACTCCCAATGAGGCCGTATGTAGGAGCTGAGGGAGAGGTATTAATGTAACAGCTGTAGGTGACACGGAGGTTTGGGCCACCCACCCCTGCAATGTACTTGTGCTCTCTAGACCCACACAAGCCTGTTCTCTAATGTAACATTTTCAGCTTAAAACGGTTTGCTGCTGGGCCCACCTGGCCTTATAACTGGGTAGGTATGGCAAACCAGCTCAGGAAGGACAGTTCTGGCCACATGGTCACATGATGTCCCATGCTCAGAGGCTCTGTCTCTACCGGGGCCCAATTAGCATGCCAGGAGCCGTTTGGGTTTTTTTCCTCAGGAGATCTTTGAATGGTGAATAGTTCTCTGCGGCAAATGGTATGACTGCGCTCCAGAACCCTCAGGTTCTATGCTGAGTGACCCTCCTATTGGGGTTTGCCCAGGGCATCACACAGGCAGGCATCCCTTTCTGTCACAGATACGTCCAGTCCCATGGGGTCTGTCAGATCGTAGGGCAAAAC
Source organism: Aselliscus stoliczkanus (assembly GCA_033961575.1). Taxonomy (NCBI): domain Eukaryota; kingdom Metazoa; phylum Chordata; class Mammalia; order Chiroptera; family Hipposideridae; genus Aselliscus; species Aselliscus stoliczkanus. The sequence continues at coordinate 9,826,071 of CM066738.1, read as the reverse complement.
AGCAGAGCTGCTTAAACTGCAGCCTCACTCAAAACTGTCAGCCTTCCACAAACCTAATAAATGGGTTGAAGTAGTTTTCTCAAGTGTGGAATATATTGCCTCCAAAACCTAAAGGAGGCCCATTAGCATTGTGCTTCTTTCTTCATGGTAGGAGGTGGAAGGTGCAGATCTTGTCCTTTACTTGGAGGGAATGTCCTGGCATGCTCCAGCCACATGACCCCCTAAAAACTCACTGATGGGCAGGCTCCTGAAATGTTCTATCATCTGAGGCATACGTGTCTTAATAAACACATCTACTTGCCACTTTTTGCATGTCATGTCCGATTAGCCTGATGTCAGCAGTGTAGTGGACCAGCGTGTTGTCCTGTGGAATGGCCATACGGTCTAGATCCTGTGGGGCTATGTGTGTGTGTGTTTATTTTTAACACAGTGCAAATAAATAAATATATGTGGGTGCACATATATATATACACTTTAAGGGCGCTAGGGTCATGTCCTACATACTACTTGTAACCTTTTTAGTATACTTAATACATTTTAAGCACTTTTCCCATAATGTTAAGTATGAGGAACACTCATATTTTACAGTGATAATGGTAGATCAGCAGTGCGCTCTGGAAGAGAGATGAATGTTAGCGGTTCAGAGCAGCAATGTGGATGGACTGCCACAGTGCGGTCTCCCTATGTCATAGCATCATGAGCTGGCAGAAGGCACCTGGAAGCCAGCAGTCCTAGTGTCACTTGCTGGCCCTAGGCTGTCAGACAAGCTCCTTAAGCTCTCCAAGCCTTCCTACCTGCAGCATCCTCTTGAGGATTAGAAATAAATCAAAGTGACAAATCCTGGGAGAAGAGGCTCAGCAAATAATGATTAATTGCTCCTGATGCTTTGATTTAATCCACTAGTGCCCATAATGAGATGTGTGCATGAAGATCCATTGAAGGCAAAAGAAAATAGTAGATTTTATATTTCGATTTAATTTTAATCTCATTTTTTTATAATCTCTATTTTTTTGTGTATTCAAAAATATAATAATATGGTAGCACTGTTTTATAATAAGAAAAATACATTTGTAGGGCCGGCCGAGTGGCTCAGTTGGTTCAGAACTCGCTCAAGCGTGCGAACTGAGCTCTGAGCAACGGCGGTTCGATGCCAGCCCGAGCTGAGCTGCCATTGAGCTGCCAACAGGTGGCAGGATGGCTCAGCTGAAAAAAAAAAAAAAAGAAAAATACATTTGTAAGTTGAAGGTTCATGCTCAAATTCTTTTTACTGATAGGTATCTAGGGCATTATTTCCATCTGGTGGCCAGCTGTGTGGTGTAAATTAATTTCTCCTAATGTTGAACCTCAATATTAAAAGGTACAAGAAGAGTTTGCCAATTTATTTATTTATATATATATTTTTTTTTATTTTTTAGCTGAGCCATCCTGCCACCTGTTGGCAGCTCAGCGGCAGCTCAGCTTGGGCTGGGCATTGAACTGCTGTTGCTCAGAGCTCAGCTCACTCTCTTGAGTGAGCTCTTAACCAACTGACCCACTCGGCCGGCACTGGTTTGCCAATTTAATGCTATACCATAGTTTAGTCCTAGGACATCTCAAAAGGATTACTCAAGTAATAAAAGTGATAGTAGTAATAGTATTATCACATCATATTTCACAAAGCTTTCTAGAGCCTCATAAATAATAATATAGGCAATAGAATAATTACTGATTTTCAAATGTAGCTGCTTCATATGTAATTATAAGTGTTAATCATAATATTAAAGTCTGGTATACATTTACAAGGGGAAAAAGAGTTGAGGTTTTAGTAGAGCAAAAAAACACTAGCTTTAAAAATGAAATCCAAAACCACGCAAAGAGCTTCAGCTTTCCTCGTAAATCAGGAATGATTACTAAATGCAGATTGACTGCAAATGTAAAGTACAATTTCTTGCCCACCATATTGGCAGAAATGTTCAAGTCCGATTATTATCAGGGTTGGTGAGCATGTGGGGATTGCTCTGGTGTAAAGCAGCACGGCCACTTTGGAGGACAATTTGGCAACATTTTCAGGGATAAAAGTGCTCATGGTATTCCCTGTCTCTGGATCTGCCTTAGGGAAACACTTACACAAAGAGGCATGCACAGGCCCGTTCATTGCAGCCCGACTGTTAATAGCAAACGTTTGGAGACAGCCATCATTGGGGGAATAGTTAACAAAGCTGTGACTTCAAGAAAATTAAAATATAATTCACGTACCGTCAACTTCATAATTTCAAAGGGTTGTACAATCCCAGAACATTCCATAACTCCAGAAAGAAGCTCTCTACCCATTAGCAGTCACTCCTCACTTCCCCCTTTCCACTTCCTCTGGCAACCACTAACCCACTTCCTGTCTCCACAGATGTGCCTGTTTTGGATATTTTGTATGAATGGGATCATACAATCTGTGGCCTTTTCTTTTTTTTTTTTTTTTTTGAGGGCAGTGTTACTGGCCCTCATATGTGGGACCGAACCTGGGCCGCTGGCTTCCCAAGCCAGCGCTTGACCTCTGCACCACTCAGCCGGCCTTGTGGCCATTTTTTTTGATAACAGTTTTATTGAGATATAATTCACATACCAAACCAGTTACCCATTTTAAATGTACAATTCAGTAGTTTTTAGTATATTCAAAGAATTGTGCACCCATCACAACAGTCTACTTTAGAACCTTTTCATCACCCCAAAAAGAAACCCCATACTCTTTAGCTATCACCCACAACGCCCTACTCCTCAGCCCTAGGCAATCATTTCTGTCTCTATAGATTTGCCTGTTCTGGATATTTCATATAAATGGATCATAAAATATGTCTTTAATGTCTGGCTTCTTTCACTTGGCATATTTTCAAGACTCATCCACATTGCAGCATGTATCAGTGCTTCATTTCTTTTTATTGCCAGATAATATTCCATTGTGTGGCTACACCCCATTTTGCTCCCCCATCAGTTGATGGATGTTTGGGTTGTTTCCATCTTCGGGCTATTATGAATGGTGCTGTTAATGAGCATCCCTGTGCAATAATATATAGCAGTTGAAATGGTGTAGCGGTTTATAAAGTTAAAATGACTTACCTCCTCTCTTCACCTCAAGCCCCTCCTTCCCCATGGCAGTTCGTGTTAGTGCAGCTCTTTTTGCTAATAAATGTCTATGTTCTATTTTTGTCTCCTCGCCCCACCCAGTAAGATGTGTTTCTTTAGCTTTCTATAGTGGATGGGGGGACCACTCCTTCCTCTGCAGGGGAAAGGGGCATCCTTGTCTCTGTATCTGTGACAGTGGTCTTGGGGCTTGCTTCGTGTCACCCCTACTAGACACTGTGATTTAGTAGGTCTGGAGTTCTGCTCTGGGGTCTTTATTTTATTTTATTTATTTATTTTTTGAGGGCAGTGTCACTGGCCCTCATATGTGGGACCCAAACCGGGGCTGCTGGCTTCCTAAGCCAGCACTTAACCACCGCACCACTCAGCCGGCCCCCGGGGGTGGGGGTTGTCTTTATTTTATACAAAGCTCCCATGGCGATTCTGATAGCCAACCGGGTTCAGAATCATTTATCTAGTGAGTAACAGAGCAATCATAAATTGTCCCTGTGATGCTTCTTTGAGAATTATTTTTGGTAGGTTCTTTATGAGAGAGTAATGAGCCCGTCAGCTTTATGGAAACATGCCTGAACTTAGATGGTCTGTTTTGTTCCAGGAATTTCACAGCATTTTTACTTTAGGCTATTTTCAGCAGTGGAGTTTTATCTCTAACTAAATACTCTCCGTAGAGCTGCCATCTGAGTCTAAGACAGTGATCTTGGATGCTTTTTGAAAATGGGAGGAATAAGGGGCAAACTTAGCTTGTTAGCTTTTTCCCATTTCACCTTGAAAATGGATGGATGGAGCAAAAATGGTGGGCGTTAAATCTGTGTCTCGCAGACTATCCTCGGGTTTTATTTTGTATTATATAGCTTTTCCTTCCCCCCAGAGTTTTGTAGACTTCATTATAGTATGTTTGCCTGAGATGCAAGTGAGAAACCTATGTGACTCATAAAACTTCACACTAATTTCCATTCTTATGTTTTCAGACATAAAACTTACAGAAATCCATAAAAACTATTTAGAGACATAATAATACTACTCAGTTTCTCTAGAATTATAAACCTGATTGATGTTTTTCTTACCTTAAATTTACATTTAAATTTAAACTTTACATTTTCTCTTCTAGGTATTCTCATGGGAGCAGTTATAAAAATTATAGAATTTCAAAAACTGGCAAATTGGAAGGTAGGTGTACCCAATGTTTTTTTTAACATAATTACAATTTTTATTGGTTATTCTTAATTTTAGTACACTGATAGTTACGGTGGCTTTCTTATCAGTGGAGTTTATATTATACCAGTAATTTTTTTAACATTAGCGTTGATATCTTTATACCTGAGTTTTTTTAAAAGCATAAATCTCACACTGTTTCTAATTAACATGGGAGCACTCCATGTTATATTTTGTTATTTATGCACATTTTTATAATCTTAGGGAAAGGCTCTAATTAGCATTAAACATTAAACAATGTTTATTGCTTCCAATTCCATTCTGACAGCTGAGAATAATAAAACATATTTGTCCAGCACTGTAGAGCTTACAGAATGCTTTATAAACCATAGTTCATATTGTTCTCATGATATCAACGGGAGGTAAATGGGGTATTACTATCATCATCCCATTTTAATTTTTTTATTTTATTTTATTTTATTTTTTAATTTTTTTTGAGGGCAGTGTCACCGGCCCTCATATGTGGGACCCGAACCGGGGCCGCTGGCTTCCCAAGCCAGCTCTTAACCAATGCACCACTCGGCTGGCCCATCATCCCATTTTTTTTTTTTTTTTTTTTTAGATTTTTTTTTATTGGGGAATTGGGGGAGGGGAACAGCGTTGGGGAATCAGGGAAGGGGAACAGACAAGTTGCCGTCTTCTTGTTCTTCAGTTTAGTTGCGGAGGATGTTGCTTCACTGTTGGTATCGTCATTGCGCTCTTCCCGGATGAGGCAGATCGGTCGCTGGCCTCTGGATGTCGCTCATCGCGGCTATTGGCAGCTCACGCTTGGTTGCCAGCCGCTCACGCTGGCTGCGGGCCACTCACTGTAGCCTATGGCAGCCCACTGCAGCAGGGGCTGCAGCCCACACCGTCACCGGGGCTCGCACAGCCCAGCTCCAGGTGGAGCTGTTGTTAGCTGTAGAGGGCAGTGTCACTGGCCCCCATGTGGGATCCGAACCGGGGCCGCTGGCATCCCAAAACCAGCGCTTAACCAATGCGCCACTCGGCTGGCCCATCATCCCATTTTTAGAGATGAAGAGAGTGATGCTCAGAGAAGCCAGGACATGTCAAATGTCACAGAACTAGAAAGTGGCTTAGCTGAGTCACATGTTCAGACCCTCTGGCACTGTGTGTTCTGTGTTTTATCCACCCCACCATGCTGTCCTCAGTTTGGGGATGTGCATACCTTTGTGTCTACACAATGGTTATTAGACATGATATCACCTTGTGGTATGAGGACTATTTGAAACTTGAATTTCAACTTAAACTTGAGCATCCATATTGAGTAGAGAGATTAACAAGTGTGTTACAAAATTGACTTTGTGGCTGGAAGTAAGGTTCATTTCAAAATATTCAAGAATTATATGCTTAAAAATTAATCACATTTGAGCCCCCTCTACTTTGATGCAGCTTCTAGATGCTAGGATTAATTGACCTGTTAAACTGTCGAGTGTAAAATGTGCAAAACAAGCCTTATACTCTGACCTAAAACACAATTTGAAACTGTTATAAATAATAATCAGCAAATATTGTATGTACTAAACAAATTCTCAAGTGTATATTTAGCTCCTGATATTATAGAATCCCCTCAGCTGGGGCTGGGCAGGCCCCACTGAAGCTCATTGTGAATGATGACCCTGCCTCCCTGCGACTTGTTGAATTGCGCCATCCTCACGGTGACACATCCTAGGGCGTGGGTCCGGACCAGAGCCCTTTCTCTGCTCCTAGGCTGCTGATGGCCTGACATGCAGACATTGCACCTAACGCATTTTGTTTGATTTGACTTAAAATAATGATCAAAATTGGAATTGATTTAAAAGCAATTAGAAATTATTAGTTTGATTTTAAAATACTATTTATGTGAAATTCTGGAAATTGTACATAAAAGTCTGAACGTCTAGCTTCTCTTAAAAAAAAAAAACAAAACACAGGGCCCGCCCAGTGGCGCAGTGGTTAAGCGCTGGCTTCGGAAGCCAGCGGCCCCGGTTTGGATACCACATATGAGGGCCGGTGACACTGCCCTCAAAAAAAAAACAAAAAAACAAACACACCCAGAAGCTCTGTTAGGCCCACATTCTGCCTAACAGAGATCAGAAGGGCTGAGCAGCAGCGGTACCCCTTGTAATGCTATTCCTGAAATTTCACAGCCTTTGAGCTGGTGACCCTTGCCCTGAGTAATGGGAGTGGGGGTCGAGGGGGACGTTATCTCTCTCACTTTTAATTTTACATGCTTCAGTGTTATTGAATTTATTTTTCAACAGGTGTTTCTTTTCAAGTGAAAATAATAGTAATACATTTAATAGTACAGACAAGTGAACCGAAGTTGGCTGATCAATCTAATTAGGTGCCGGAAGAGCCATCCAGGCAACCAGTGCTTGATCTCAGAAGGGCAAAATTTCTAGGCAGGGAGAGTTGGGGCAGGCTTCCGGGAGGGACAGGTGCTTGTGGAGATAAGAAAAACAATGAAGGAGCTTGGGTTTTCTCTCCATGGCGTCTTATTTTCAGGCTGTCTCACTGGGCCTGCCTTCTACCTGTATGGTCATATGCCTAATATATTTTCTTTCAATCAATTTGCTTTTTTATGTATATACATTTTTGTAGCAGGTTTTTTTTTTAAAGCTTTTATTATAGTAAAATCTGGAACACAATTTACCAATTTAGCCATATTTAAGTGTATAATTCAGTGGCATTAAATACATTCACAGTGGTGTATCATCATCACCACTATCTATTTCCAGAATTTTTTCATCATCCCAAATAGAAACTTGACCCATTAAACATCTCCCCATCCCCCTCTCCCTACTTTCTATTCTTTTAGTATTTTCTTTTTTTTTTGTGGCCCCATTCTACTTCTTGTCTTTATGAATTTACCTGTCCTAGGTACTTCATATAAGTGAAATTGTACAATATTTGGCCTTTTGTGTCTGGCTTATTTTACTTAGCTTGTTGTTTTTAAAGTTCACCCATGTTGTGACGTGTATCAGAATTTCCTTTATTTTTATAGCTGAGTAATATTCCATTGTAGCTCTGTACCACACTGTATCATCCACCTGTTGATGGACTGTTAGGTTGTTTCCACCTTTTGGCTATTGTGAATAATGCTGCTATGAACATTGGTATACTATGCATACATTTATTTTAAAGCAAACATCATAACATGGTTTTAAGTGGAAAACCAGTATTGTTTTTTATAAATAAGTACGATAAGAGCAAAGGAGCACCTATGCCTGCTGAAGCCTCTTGAGGCCAAGCTTGTTCTCTGTCAAAAGGGGAGATCAGCACGTTGGAGAGAGGCTTTACACATGGCGGCACCAACCTGACGTGTCTTTGACTTAATTGGGATTGAAAAAGGATCAATAGGGGCTGACTTTCTCAATCTGCCGGCTTAGTGGTATTTGACACACACTATTTGGGGGCACATGTTGCCAAAAGGAACCAGGCTTTTGTCTAACACTATTCATTGTAAGGTGCTGTATGCACGTCCTGTGGCTACTATAACAAGTTGCCACAAACTGAGTGGCTTAAAACAACAGAAGTTTATTCTCTCATAGTTCCAGAGGCTAGAAATCTGAAATCTAGGTGTTGGCAGAGCTGCACTCCCTCCAGGGAGTGAGTCCAGGCTCTTCCAGCTTCTGGTGGTCCCAGGCCTGCCTTGGCGTGGCAGCATAACTCCTGCCTCTGCTCCAGTCCGTACTCATGTGGCATTCTTCCCTGTTCTGCATGCCTTTTTTTCTCTTATAAGGACACTCTGATTGGGTTTGTGGCCCACCCTCATCCAGTATGATCTCATCTGGATTCTTAATTACACCTGCAAAGTCCCAATTTCCAAATGAAGTCCCATTCTGGTTCCAGGTGAACATGAATTGGGGCTGGAGGACATGGCAACCCACTGCAGATGGGCTCTCCTTTTTCCCAGGGGACGTTTAGTTTCTGAAACTCCAAAAGAATCTAGGCAATGGCTCCATGCACAGAGCCTGACACTTAGTTGCCCCTCAAAACCCAAGAAATCGGCCCATTTCTTTTCACAGGGTCCTATGATCTTGTAGTACATTCAGTTATTTTAAGACTTAATAAGGCATTTTCAGAAGTCATCATTTGCTTCTATTTTGAGCCTTTTTTGAATGTTATTTTAGTCTTGATGGTTAACAGCTGTACATTTGTAAGAAGACATTTAGTGATTCTTTTGAATAGGGATTTTGACAAGAAATCAGACTATCAAGATTGTGGCATGGACATTTTCATATGAAAAAAAGGCCTGATTTTGCAATTTTTTTTTAAAATTTTTTTAAAGATTTTATTGGGGAATTGGGGGAGGGGAACAGTGTTGGGGAATTGGGGGAGGGGATCAGCCAAGTTGTTGTTCTTCAATCTTCTTTGTGGAGGGTGCCAGTCGCCATCTGGCTTCCCTTCAGCAGCTCGTGGCCTCTAAGGTCAAGGTGCTGTGTTCAGTCTTAGTTGCTGGTGGGCGTAGCCACCATCCCATGCGGGAGTTGAACCAGCAGCCTGGTTGTTAAGAGCACATGCTCTATCTACTGAGCCATCCAGGTGGCACTTAAGCTCAAGGTGCGGAGTTTAATCTTTAGTTGCAGGTGGGCATAGCCCACCATCAAACAGGCAATCTTGTTGTTAAACCAGTTGAGCCATCCTGCCACCTGTTGGCAGCTCAGTGACACCTCAGCTCGGGCACAGCATCACTGGCCCATGTGAGAATTGAATCACTGGTCCTGTTGCTCAGAGCTGGAGCTCTAAGCCAACTCTTTTTTTTTTTTTTTTTGGTTTGGTTTAATATAAAAATATGGAATGCTTCCTGAATTTGCTTGTCATCCTTGCGCAGGGTCCATGCTAATCTTCTCTATCGTTCCAATTTTAGTATATGTGCTGCGTAAGCGAGCACTTTAAGCCAACTCTTAACCAACTGAGCCACTCAGCCAGCCCACGATTTTGCAGTCTTTAATAGACTGGGCATTACATGTAGTCATTTTGAGCTTGAAAACCAATATGTATTTTCCCCAGTCCACCAACAATGATAGAGATAATATTAATATAGAAAATGAATGTATTATTTAATCCTCAAAAAAAATGGCCATATTCTAGAAATACCTCTCATAATCATACTTACTATTTGAATCTAAAAGCATGCCAAGGGGCTCGCTTTATAGTCATGTCCGCAGTGGTGAGGGCATCAGGTAGGGACTCGTTTATCACAGATTCGGGAAAATGGCAGAGTTGTTTGACAGGCCGAGCAAAGGCAGGACTATTTTAAACATGTGTAGGGTTGATTCTTCTTCTAAGTGGGTTGTTTTAGGGCTTACTGTTAACGTTTATCCTGCAGGATTCCAATTTGTGGACTTGCTTTGTTTTTTTAACTTTATTGGGGAACAGTGTGTTTTTTCCGGGACTCATCAGCTCCAAGTCAAGCTGTTGTTGTTCAATCTAGTTGTGGAGGGCGCAGCTCACAGGCCCATGTGGAAATCGAACCGGCAACCCTGGCATTATGAGCCTGAGCTCTAACCACCTGAGCTAATCAGCCACCCTTAGACTTGCTTTTGAAAGTGTTTTATTTGCCACTTTTTTTTTTTTTTATAGAGGGCAGTGTCACTGGCCCTCATATGTGGGATCTGAACTGGGGTTGCTGGCGTCCCAAGCCAGTTCTTAACCAATGCGCCACTCAGCCGGCCCCGAAAGTATTTTATTTGAATTAAAATGTTTTCTTTTAAAATTACTTTTCTTTCCTTAAAGAATAAAAAGCGTACTACTGTGTGTTTGGAAGTAGTTCCTTCTGCTATTTCTTTTGCTGGTCACCTTTTAAAATTACTTGTCCTACATTTTTAAATGCACGTTTTATTTCTTGGGTATTTTTGTTTGTTTGTTGTGTCTCTCCTCCTGCTTGGTTTTATTATCAGGTAGTTATTTAAACATCGTATATTTCTCCTGGGCCAGGCCCTGAGAGAAGAATTACTTTGGCTCTTCATTGATGGATTTATTTCTTAATTACGCAATCTCCATGCCTCTTAAAATATCCATTTTATATTTACAGGAAGAAGAAATGTTTCGTCCAAATATGTTTTTCCTCCTGTTGCTCCCGCCTATTATATTTGAGTCAGGATATTCATTACATAAGGTAAGACTCAGGCACACGTTAGGGTTTTGGGTCTGGACGGCTTCCCAGGTCGGAAAGGCAAGTTTCTTAAAAGCTTGGATGTTAATCTGCAGTGGTGGCTCTGTGTGAATGAACATCCCGGGCATGCGTGGTAGAAGCTGGACCGGACTGCCTGACTTGTGGAGAGGAGCGACCATGGCCAGTGGGCTCCTTTAATGGTTTCAGGCAGTGTGGCTTATTAATCTAGTGTTTCATAGACATGTGCTTTGCCTGGGAAGATGGCCAAAGTGATTGTCAGTGGTACACGGACAGCATATTAACACTTCTCTTGTTGGACACAGACTGACACATGTTAAGAGGAGAGACTGTGTCCTAGGTTGACAAGGACACATGCCCCGGGGCCCTTTGATCCTCTCCGCTCACCAGGTGGGGCCTTTCTCCGTCCTTAGGCCCGTTCATCCTGCAGGCTCTCCCCTCTCAGTGCCTGCCCTCAGCCTCGGCTCCCAGCTGAGAGTCGCCCCGTCCCCCAGGCTGCACCTCTCTCCAGCCTCTCCCTGGCTCAGCGTCCCCTTACCGGGCTGCAGCCCCATCCTTCCACCCAGGCTTCCAGCTCCTCTGGCCCGTTCACCGAGCCCCACAACTGTTCCACCCACCTCAGCTCCCCGGCTCCACCCGGAATAGCGGCACCGGGGCCCGCCCGGTTCCCTGCTTGGCCTTGTCATTTCTGGTCTGTGTCCTCCAACTTCCAGTGGGATTCTTGCTGCCTGAGCGGGAGCCATTTTTGTCTGTGTGCATGTGAGTTCCTTGCCTGTGTTGTCTTTAAATGTAAACATATTAAAATACAAAAGAGGATGATCTCGTCTGATCTGGGAAGCTAAGCAGGGTCGGGCCTGGTGAATACTTGGATGGGAGACCGCCTGGGAATACCGGGTGCTGTAGGCTTTCAAAATAAAATAAAATACAAAGATGATTCAGCTTAAATTAAAATGTTAGTGATACAAAAGTTTTTTGGTGAATGTGATAAAAAACGATGACGTTCAGAAGGACTAAGCTTTGGCCTACTCTGGAGAGAGGCTTAAGAACCGGGACGTTGGGGCCAGAGACCTAGAGCCAGTCGTGTGCTGCCCCCTACAGGTTCCTTTTGGGGAGAGTGGAAACTAAAATTTTAAAAAAACAACCAAAAACCCTACCTCTCACGTTGCTTTGAGATTTACACGAGATAAAAGAATGTATGTAAAGCACTACCCACCACATTAAATGTATGGTAGGGCTTCTTGTTATTAATAATATCTATTAATAGTAAGATTAATATAACTGATAGTATTATGAGCAATAACATTAAACTTGAGAGTTAAATTTGTCAAGAGAGTTTTGGTTAAAACATACAAATTAAATCTTTAATTTTTCAACTGTGTACTAAAACAAAAATATTCTAAGTTCAGTCTAGACTTTTTAAAAAGTGGTTATTTTATTGTGCATCTATCCAAAGAAAATGTGAAAACGAAGTTTAATGTAAAAAAAAAAATTCCCAATTCCTATAAAGCATTACTGACATCAGGTAATTGTTAAGAAGAAAACAAGCAAGAACGAACTGAAGGTCAATGTTTTTCACTCTTTCATTTCTTTCATTTTTGTAAATCTTAAAAGGATTATAAGCAGATTACAAAAATATTTCAAAACAATGCTGAGGAAATTGATTTGAATTGACCTAAAAATCACACACTTTGATTATTATGTTAGAGCATTATTATTATTTTCCAATTTTTTGAAGGGAGGAGAAATAAACTTGTTCAAATTTGGGGGAAAATAATAGTTTCTTAGAAAAACATTTCTTCAAAAGTGGCTTCCAGCAGAAAACCTGACAATTTATATGAAAGGGACTAATGTGAAATTGGAAATGCAAATTAAGAGACTCTGTCCACTTCCTACCTTCCCCCAAAGAAGATAGGAAGTCAATTTTGAATGTTTTATTGTAATATTGCTGTATTTGCTAATGTAAATTTAGACTTGGAATAAAAATTTCAGTAAGACTATCTTCAATTGATATGCATCAGATAGGCAGGTATTGGCACCTTAAATTATTTATATCATACAAAGAGTAAAACATTAATTATGTCCAAGAGAAACAGATAAATTTGTTTTATGAAGCAAAGGGAAGTCCTTGTGGTATGTAGTAACTTGAATTTGGGTTAATTTTCCATATCCAGATTAATATTAACCAACTACATATATTTCATCAGAATTAGCTCCTTATAAACAGGGCAAGACTTAGTTTAATCTATTTTTAAATAACAAAATAAAGCAGCTTTTTGTAAAGAAAAACTCATAGATGTAAGCCTTTTGTTTAGGAAAAACAAATCACTTACTTGGAGTTATTTTAAAGTTCTTTGTGCACTCAAGATTGATATGCCAAACAAAATAATTGGATGTCAGATTATGGGCAGCCAAGTCAACATCGAAATGAAGGAAGCAAAGAAACTTCCTGAAAGAAGGAGGATTAAGTGGGCTGTCAGGGTGGAGCTGAGGACACCCTTTTGAAGTGAGCTTTAAAATGTCAGTTCCTGTTGTCTATGGCTTGACAATTTCTGAGTGAAAAGATGGGATTCCTTGTCCACACTACATCAAGGGTCATCAAGGTTCCCTAGTTTTGTTCACAAGTGGAAACCACAGGATTCTAATAAATAGCTCATTTTCTTAATGTTACGGAAACTTGAAAAATGTCACCCTGCTACTTGGACTCAAATATTTCCTCTTTAATGCTGTAGAGTATAGATGAAAATATATTTTATCTGTCATATTTATATTTGATGATGATACAAATAGCGTGAAATAAAATTGTTTAAAAGACCTGGACAGCAAAAAGGAGTTCCTGCTAACATAACGTACTAATGCACCTTTTCTTAATTAAATGAAAAATTGTAATGTGTAAAGCTTGGACTGTGATCAGACATGAAACACAGTTAATTCCTTTGGTTTCCATTCGTTGGCTGTCTTGGGTCTGACAGGCATTATGTCAGTGACATTGTATGAAAGCAGATGTCGCCATTGTCCCCATTGAGCCTGCAGCCTAGTGAGAAAGACAGGCATCAGTCAGATAGTTATATAAGTAAATGTAAAATTTCAGCTGTGTCAGGTGCTACCAGGAGAGGGTCATCATGCATTGAGAGACTAGAATAGGATCTGACCTGGCTAAGGGACCAGAGAAGGCTTCTCTTAGGAAGAGTCAAAATGTCCTGAGATCCAAAGATGATGAGAGTTAAACAAGCAAAGAGGAAGGAAGAGTGGTCCAGGGAGCAGAACATGTTTGAAGAACAAAAAGCCACCAGGGTGACTGGCACCCAGAGAACAAAGGGCAGGTCAGAGGACATCACAGGGTGGGGGGTCGAACCATCCAGGCTTTGGCTGGGTTTTAGCTGCATTTCAAAGGGAAGTGGGAGTCAGAGTGAAGGCAACACGATGAGATTTGACTTTTGCAAACATCATTTTGGAAGCTTCTGAAGAATGGAGGTCAAGGGGCCAGGAATGGTTGAGACTTGTTAGAAGCCATTGCAGTGGTCCTGGGGAGAGATGGTGGCGGCTTGGACAAGGACTCTAGAGATGGTGATGGACAGAAGTAGGGAGACGTGAGTGACATAGGGACTAGGCTCTGTGTTAGGTGTGGGGTGAGGAAAGACACCCACATTTCTAGCTTGCCAAGCATGTGGGCGATGATGCCCCTCACAGAGGGTCTCGCCTGTGAGGGGGGCCAAGTGGGGGGGTCTGCGCCTTCACCGACCGGACCAGCTTTTCTAATCATTTCTCTCATTTCTGCTTTTTCAAACAGGGTAACTTCTTTCAAAATATTGGTTCCATCACCTTGTTTGCTGTTTTTGGTACAGCAATTTCTGCTTTTGTAGTAGGTGGAGGAATTTATTTTCTGGGTCAGGTAAGAAAAACATCTTTGAAAAGTTTTGAAAATTTACATTCTTAGAGCTAGTGCAGGGAGGTGGGGTAAGGACATCTCACTGGGCCAGTTTCAAGTTCAAGGTAAATGCTCTGCTGGGAGGAAATCCAGACTCTGTGGGGTCATGCCCAAATGGCTTCTACTATGTGTCCTCAGAGAGCTTCGGTGCCTGGAATTGAGTGAAACTTTTCCATAATCCCCAAAAGTATCTGCTCTTATTTGCAAACCAATATTGTCTTAAATTGGAATTTTTAAAAATCTAGCAGAATGCATACCATCAAGATCTTCAAATTATAGCAGCATCAATTGTGTTGGCAGATAGACTGAATCAGGGTTAAATGCTGTTTTTTCACATAAAAATTTGCATTTCAAAAATCAGAGGTGACCCTGAATGTGTTCACTCAATTCTAACCTGTCCACCTGTAGACTTCTGTACTCTGGATTTTCCACCATTGCTAAACGAACCCCCAGTGTCATCATTTGGGACTTCTGTACTTTGGGTCCAAATTATTTGATTTCATGGAAAGCAGACCCACCGAGGAAGGCAGTATCTGTAGTTGTGCATTATGCACAGCTATGCACATCACAGTTCTCTTCCTTTGGGTCAGTAGCAGAGAGTCTGCCCGCCGCAGTTCTGTAAAGTAAGTTTGGGGTTCAGGCATCTGGATGATGGGTGGGTTTTTTTACATGTGTCAGATGTGTTTGCTTCTTTTGATGGCTGTAGGCTAAAGCCCATCCCATCTGATTTTCACCTTGACTGCTATTCAATGGCACCAAAATAAACCTGCCTGTCGTGCAACCTTCTTCATTGCTCAGCTTCTAGTACCAAATGGGGATAAACTTTAGAGAAGAAAACTGTAGTCAATTTGGCTTGAAAAATGTAGCATTCCTTCCCATGCTTTTGTTGGATGGTGGTCGAATGCACGTTTAAACTAAAACTTAGGAGTTTCTTTTCTTTTTCAAGTGGTTGGAAGAGTGAAGATGAATGTCCATGTTAGTTTGTGGTAAAGTGCTAATGGACATTTTAATCTTCTTGGCTGTTCTCCAGGGGTTTTTCTTTTTGTGTCTGTGTGTTTGTGTGTTTTATTTTACAGGCCGAAGTAATCTCTAAACTCAACATGACAGACAGGTAAATCTTTCGATACTGTAACACC
The DNA here is from genome assembly GCA_033961575.1 of Aselliscus stoliczkanus. Taxonomy (NCBI): domain Eukaryota; kingdom Metazoa; phylum Chordata; class Mammalia; order Chiroptera; family Hipposideridae; genus Aselliscus; species Aselliscus stoliczkanus. The sequence goes on along the minus strand of CM066738.1, from coordinate 9,810,569 downwards.
TATGTGACCACTTTTGAGACCGGGGAAAGTATTCCCCACATTAATTCTGGGGTGTGGTACTGCTCTATTCTTTTTCTCTTTTTGTTTTACTGATGATTTCTGCTGCAGAATCTTTTTTTTTTTTTTTTTTTTTTTTTTAAAGATTTTATTGGGGAATTGGCGGAGGGGAACAGAGTTGGGGAATCGGGGAAGGGGAACAGACAAGTTGCTGTCTTTTCGTTCTTCAGTTTTTTTTAGTTGCGGAGGATGTTGCTTCACTGTTGGTATCGTCATTGCGCTCTTCCCGGATGAGGCAGATCGGTCGCTGGCCTCTGGATGGTCGCTCACCGCGGCTATTGGCAGCTCACGCTTGGCTGCCAGCCACTCACGCTGGCTGCGGGCCACTCACTGTAGCCTATGGCAGCCCACTGCAGCAGGGGCTGCAGCCCACACCATCACCGGGGCTCGCACAGCCCAGCTCCAGGTGGAGCTGTTGTTAGCTGTAGAGGGCAGTGTCACTGGCCCTCATGTGGGATCCGAACCGGGGCCGCTGGCATCCCAAAACCAGCGCTTAACCAATGCGCCACTCGGCCGGCCCTCTGCTGCAGAATCTATTCTGAACTAATTTATGTCTCTAAAATGAATCAAAACTAGACGGAGGCATTTTGAAGATCTCTACTCAGAGCATTGCTGATTGAAACAACTGATTTCATTTAAGCTTTGGAGGGAATACCTCTGGCGTTAACTGCCCCCTGTACACAAGATACTGCACTATTGTTCTTTTATTATCAAGAATCATCTTCAACTGATTTCTGAGTCTTTTCAGTGGCCACAATGACAACTTGTCCTGATAGGTTAGGGATAGAGGGGGAAGTGAGCTGTGAATCTTTACTCTGGAATTCACATGGAAGGGTGGGGGGGTGGCATGGGGGGATGGAGCTGTGGGCTCTACTGCGGGAGTCCTACTCGGTCGGAAGCTGCTCCAGTGAGCACTTGGAGCGGCTGCCTGGGCGCCCAGTCCAGGAAGTCCACGATCTGCTTAGCGTGAAGCAGTGTAGGCAGCTCTCTCCGAAGGTACCGGATTGAGTGCTGAAAAGGTGCACCAGCCGTGAGTAGCCTGGCTTCCCCTCTCCGAGGAGCCCAGCGAGGGTGCAGCCCGGCCCTGAGCTTCTGTGCCCACAATCTGCTCTTGGTTCTGTGCTGCGATGTGGCTGCGAAGTGGGGTCAAGTACTGGGCCCCGGGTCCCTCCCACCCACCGGGCCTGCCAGAGCTTTCAGCCTTTAGCAGCCACTAGGGACCAGAACCTGGGAGCTCTGTTCCTGGGAAATGTGCCTCCGATAACATTAAATCCAATCTCATTTTTCTTGCAGGGACATAAATTTCAGAGCTTTGGTTGTAAGATAGCTTTGATGTATAAACAAGCCACAAAAGTCACATAAGGAGCTGAAAATAAAACAGAATTGATGCTCTGCATTTTGTAGGTATTTTGCAAGTGAAAAGAAATGCCCCAAATTCATTCAAAGTAGAGGAAGATGTCGCAGAATTCAACTCTTCAGTCTATTCTAGGGCAACTGGTTAGAGAGATAGAAAATACATGACAAATTGTTGTGAAATTGAGTTGAACTGGTGGCTGGAATGTTCGGTGGGATGCCGAAGAGAACCGTCCCTCAGACAAGCAGAACAACAGCCGGGAGAGTGGCTTTCTCCACGTGCAGACGCTTCCTTTCCTGCTGGAAATGGACTGTCCCGCAGATGGGGCCGTGCTCTGGGGAAACAGCCAGCAGTCCGCAGCCCAGCCCAGGCCGCTGCAGGGCCTGGCAGGGCACTTAACGAGGGAAGCTGGCCAGATGTGTGTAGCGGTTGTGACAGTGGCAAATGGGAGAGCACACCGTCTGAGGGGACAGCCACTTCTCAGCTCCACCGAGTGATTACCATTATGGGCAGAGAATTACTAGATAGATAGATAGATAGATAGATAGATAGATAGATAGATAGATAGATAGATAGATAGATACATTTTTTAATTTCAAAAGAGGCCAGGTCTCTAGATTTTTAATAGGGAATTTTCTGGTTTTCAAATATTGACAGTGTATTTGGTTTTTCAAAACGCCATGCAGGTCGAACATCAGACCCACTGACCTCTGCACTAGAAAACATAAGAAAGGGACTTTATGGCACAGGAGACAATCGCAGTGATGTTTCTGCTGGAGAGATTTTATTCATAGACACATCCTGATTTTACTCATAGACACATATTGCACCGTTCTGTGCTATTGTTGATGTTGCTATCCTTTGAGATGATGGAAGAAAGAAAGCAGATTTTCTTAAGTTAAACTTCTAGCTTCTGGCCTTTTAAAAAACTGGGTCATGAAGTGGTGACGTGGAGCGACTGAGGGCTCGGGTGAAATGACCCCTTCGCTTCAGACCTCTCGACGACTCAGGAAGTTCGTATTCCAGACCTTTCATAGTCACTATCAGAAAGGCTGTGCCCCATTTAGACTCGTAACCAAAGCTAAAAGCATGCTATGATGTATGCAAAGCATTTCTCCCCACCTTTTTATTATGAAAATTTCCAACGCACAGAAAAGGTGAAGCAGCTCTGTACAGTGGGCACCGTATGACCACCACCTAGAGTCTGCAAGCCCCATTTCACTGCATTTGCTCCAACGTATCTTTCCATCTGTCCATCCTCTAACCATTCATCAGTCCATCTTCCGGTTCCCGCTCTCTGACTTCCAGTTCCAGATGCCACAGGCACTGTGACAAACCATGTCAGGCAGGCCGCTTTCAGTGCAGCTGAAACCCAGCGCAGACTAGCTTTGGGAAGAAAGAAGTTTGTTGGTTCATAGAGCAGAAGTGTCTCCGGGGCGATGGCTTCCATCATGACAGCCTCCAGGGGCCCACGGTGTCTAGAATCGCTCCTCCCCCGTCTCAGCTCAGCTCTCCCCTGGGTGACTTCATCCTGGGGCACACTTGCCCCTTATGGGCTCATGTCACCCTCACTTCAGTCATCCCCACCAAAAAGGCCAACCTAATTCCCCAGAACCTGGGAGAATGCCTGGTCATGGCCCTCAGTGACCAAACTTGGGTCCCCTGCCCACTCCTAGAGAGCCCCATTGAACTACATGGATGGAGAGTCAGGGCAGGGGTTCCCCAAAGGAAAATTGGGGTGCTGTAACCAAAACCAGGGCACGCAGATGTTGAGCAGAGAAGATGGTGGCTGTCCACTCTGCGGCACTGTACTGGGGGGTGGAGATGGGGACCAGGTGAGCCCTGCAAACACACAGCCACCAAAGGCTCCTGGGTCTGTACCCCACACCCGCTTTCCCCCTTTTAGACATTCTTATTCCTTCAAGGCCCCTGTGGTGTTCCTGTGAGTGATGAGAGTAGCAGTAAAAGAAGAGAGACAAGAAGCTCTGTGTCTGGGTTGCAGTGCAAGGGCCCCAAGGCCAGCTGCCAACAAAACAGGGCCTCCCAGGTTGGCGGTGGTTTGGTGGCATTACCTTTCCTTCTTTCCCTCCTTCCCTCCCACCACCTCCTTCTTTCCCTCCTGCCTGTCTTCCGCAGATACCTCTGGGCCATGCTCAGTACAGGTCCTGGGAATATACCTATGACCCAAGACAGGGCCCACCCCCGGGCACTCACAGCGAGGCAGGTTAAGTCACAGCTCATCATGCCTGTGACAACCTCTGTGAAGACAGGGAAAGTGGGGCCGGAGGTCTGAGCTGAGACCTTCTCCTGGGTCTGGTCCTCAGCTTGGGACCTGGAGGCTCTCCTGCATGAATCCACATTAATCAGACTCGCAGGGAGCTGCCATGGAAACCAGAACAGCAGGTTACTGATTTCCGAAGAGAACTGTAACTGGTAAGGCGGCCAGGCCTCTCCCCCTGCCAGCACCCCTCTCCTGAGCCTGGAGTCCAGGCTGCTGGTGACAGTGAGTGAACAGAGCACACCTGCCCCAGCCAAGTCGCCCCCTCTTCCCTCCCAGGCTGCAGGCTGGTGCGGGTGGGAAGCAGAGATGGAGAGTCCCTGGCTTATGTCTCTCACTAGGGCTGTCCCCTCCTTCAGGGCTGTCCCATTGGTGCTTTCTGTTTTGTCTTGTGTTGTAGAAGGGGGCAGAGCTAACCATTCTGCTGATGCGGAAAGAAGGCAGTGCCAGGCACAGCAGTTTGAGGGAATAGAAGGCTTGTAAGAACAGTGAGGTAAACGAAAGACAAATGGGCCGAGAGCCCAGATCATCCTGACCCCTCTGGTGGCCCGCAGGCCCCACGGGGTGACCTGGCGCCGTCTCCCTCACTGGCCTCCACCATCTCCGGCCACTCGCCCTCAGCGCACAGCCGCCATGCTTGCCTTTTTGTCTCTGGCCGCCAGGCTGGCTTCCTCCACTGCCCCCAGATCTTGGCCTGGCCACCTGCTTTTTGTCATGTAGGTCCTTGTTCAGGTGAGTGTCATCTCTTCAGAGGCCTTTCCTGACCGCCCAATTGAAGTGCTCTCCCACCTCGACCCCGGCCAGGTTACTCTGTCTGTCATCACCCTGATTTCTGATGTAACACGTGCCATTTTCTGAATTGGTCTGTCCCTGGATGTTGCTATATCCAGTGTCACGGTTAGGAGCACCGACCCCAAGCCAGAAGTCCTGGGTTTGAATCCTGGCTCTGCCACTTGTTAGCTGTCTGACCTTGGACAAGTTACTTAACCTCATTGCCTCTCAGTTTTCTCCTATGTAATTGGGACAATCGTAGTGCCATCTCATATGGTTGCTGTGTGGGTTATTGAGTGACTGTATGTCTTAGAAGTGCTTAGAGTGGTGCCCGGGACATGCAAAGTGCCACATAAATGTTTGCTGTTACCACTAGCCTCAGTGCCTAGAACACATTAGGCCATTAATACATATTTGTCAGAGGTCATTAGACCTTGATGGGCACTGTTGGTGAGAGTTGATGGCCTCATGGGAGGCAGCACAGGGTTCGATGTCTGCCAGCCAAGCCTCCCATCCCCTGAGCACGCTGGAGCTGCTGCTGGCTCTTGGCACTTTCTTAGATGTTACAAATCTGAGTTGAGGCTGGGATCGGTCACAGATGGTGGCCAGGGACAAAGTGGAGGTCAGACCCGGGAGCCCACGGGTCATTTGGGGGAGGCCTCTGAGCCATCATGGTTCCAACTGCTTTGACCAGAAGGGCCTGGGAAGTCCAGTGCATTTACACAAGTCTTCCATCCATCACTGGTCCAAGTCTTGATACTAACAGTGGAAAGCCAGGCCTTTCCTAACAACTCCTCTTGGAGTGGGCCCTTCATGGCGCCACCCGCAGTGTCCATTCACAGCTATTGGAAGTGGAAAAACACCATCTTCTGTAGTTTCTTCAGCTACAGTGTGTACTAGTGTGTCAACCCAGCCCTCGGCGTTAGTGTTTAAATGCAGACCAGTGATAAGCTTTACAGAACTTCCCCTTCCTGTCCCTTCTTTGCAGTTTTGCGTTTGGCTCCCTTATTTCCGCTGTCGATCCCGTGGCAACTATTGCAATTTTCAATGCACTCCACGTAGACCCAGTGCTCAACATGCTGGTTTTTGGAGAGAGTATCCTCAACGACGCAGTCTCCATTGTCCTGACCAAGTAAGTGTGCCTTCTTCAATGGCGGGGCTAAGGTCCTTGGGACGAAGCGACAGATGTTTCCATGCAGCTGTGTGTGCAGGTGCTTGTCCCCTGGTTCATCCACTTCTCCATCTTTCTGTCCTCACAAGCCTTGAGGTGCCCAGGCCCGGGGCAGTTAGGAGAGGACACCCACCTTTTGTGACCTCCCTCTTAGCAGTGGATTTGAGCTCCTCATCACTGTGGGTGCTTATTACATGCAGCATTCCCAAGCCCCACCCTCAGAGCCCCTGATTCGGTTGGTCTGGGTGAGTCCCAAGAACTTAGGTTTTTAATAAGTTCCTCCGACAGTGATGGAGCAGCCCGTTGAGGGTCAGTGTTTGGGCCACATTGTCGCAGACAGAAACAACAGACAGAGGCCCTGCGCTCCCACCTATGAGCTGTTGCCTGTCACCTTCCTTTTCAGAGCTGTCAAGTCAGGTCATGATCCTAACAGGCATCCCATCTGAAGATGCTGTGGGGTGAAAACTACTTCGGGAACTGCAAATCTCATTGGTGTTACTGCCCCTGTTGATGAATCATAGTATGTCAAGAAGTGGTTGGAAAAAAGAAATGAATTTAAGATAATCTCAAGTGTGTTTATCTGATGCAGGGCTGTTTCCTCGAACTCTGCATTTTGTGGTGGTTATCACATGTGTGGGCAGGCAACCCCAACAGTTGTGTCAAAAACCAAAGAAGGCACCAAGCAGTTAGACAAAAGGGGCCCTGGACAGTGTATCAGAGATGAGCCAAGATAATTTTAGGGGCCTGTCAGTTCTGATTGAGTAGAATTTCTGAATATTGACTTGCTTCCTTTGTCGAAAGGGTCTTTGTGAAGCATAATACTCTGTGGTAGGTAACATTTTCTTAAAAGCTTTCTAATAGACGACATTTGGAATCCTTACGTTGGACTAAAATGACGTTTTATAGTACAAAGAGCCCAGGTTTGGGAGTCAGGCTGACCTGGGTTCAAGTCCTGGGGATGCCGCTCACAGCTGCGTGACCCTGGATCAGCGCCTTCATCGCTCTGAGCCCCAGGTTTCTCAGCAGCTGCGTGAGGGTGATAATACCTCAGCCTCGGACTGGATGTGAGGATTGAATAGTTAAGTATGGTACTGTGTGAAAAACACCTGATGACATCAAATAAACATTTATTCTTCTCCTGCCTCCATTATGGTTTTGCTGTTTGCCCTGTTTTTATCCTATTTTTGTAGGAAGAACTTAACCAAAGGTTGCTTAATTGTAGTAGGTACTCAGCAGACGTAAACAAAACAAACTTTAAAATATTTTTGTTATTCTAAAAGTAATACATATATTCTTCATATGAAATTTAGAAAATATACAAGCAAAAAAAGAAAGAAAAATTACATGCATTGTTACTACCAAAGATTACAGTTAACAATTTGGTAAGAGTAGACATATATCCTATCTAGATGGGCTTATATCCCATATACTGTATTGTAGCTTTTCCATTGAACAGAGTTGATAAAATAATCTATAACATCATTTTACTGGTTGCAGAGTCTTCCCTTCTATGGATGTTCTGTGACCTATTTAACCAATCCCCTGTTATTAGCCTTTTCCCATTTCTCTTGGCAAAAATTTTTATAGCTTTTTTAGGAAATTATCATACATCATGCAATAAGACCTTTAAAACAATCTGATGGCAATATTTTTTCTTATTTAAGGTCTCCTCTGAAATCTTCTTAGCTTTCTGGTTTTGACTTTTATCTCATATCCTGGCTGCATGCATTGAACATTTGTGATAAAAAATTTTGCCCAAATTGGAGATGACATCATGAGTTATTTTTATACATTAGGAGCTAAACTCAACTGCTTTGTCTCTAATTTATTTTGTTTTTAAAAATCTGTCAGAAGTAGGACCTTGTCTGAGCTTTTCCAGGTCTCTTTGCCACAAAAAGGCCAAAGATTGGGAGATGTTTTCTTTTTAAAATGAGAAATGATAGTCATTTTAAGTAGCCAAAGGCTCTTCTGGAAAAGTGCTTTTGAAGGCCAAGATCACCTATGATGACAGTCCCCAAAACTGGCTCTGTGGGCCCCACACATGTATAATTTCCAGCCTCCACCTGCCCCACGATCGGGACATAAGCCACGTCCAGCCTCACTGCCTCTCCAGACCCGCTGAGGCTGGTCATCCGCCGTCAGCATTTGGTGAGGACCCTCTGTGCCAGATGCTGCTCCAAGACTAGCTGGACTTGACATGCTCAATCCAAGGTGGGAGAAAGATAGTGAGAGGCAAGTGAACACAGGGGTTGGGGGAAATAGTCACTCTTTGAAGGATTCAAGTACGGCTTCTAGGATGAGCCGTCTTGGGAGCACGGTAGGCATTTTCAGATAAAAGACACGGTACAAGGGGGCACAGTAGACCTGCCTCCTTTCTTTTTTTTTTGCATTGCAGGAGGGAGCTGTTGTCAGCTTTCCTTGGTTATAAGAGAGACTCGTGTCTTGTTTTTAAGGGCATACTTCATAAATGATCTTTTTTTGTTGTTTGTTTGTTTTTCATAAATGATCATTTTTAAGGTGACCCGACACATCTTTGCAATGAATGTAGGAATAAATTACCCCTTTTTTAATGTGTTCACCTTCAGAAGTGCCAGAAAGCTAAGTATCTTGTTTCTTCATTAACTTTAAATTATTTTTAGCTTTGATTTGTTACTATGACAATTTATTCTTAAAATAATTGCTGTAGAGGCAACCTTTTGTTCTTTCCAGCTATAGCTTAAACTCATGAAATGGATTGTCTTATATTCTTTAAAGTGCAAGAAACATGACCTGAAAAAATAAAATATAGAAAATCACCAGGCCCGGAAGAGTCCAGATTCTACTTTCATTTATCTTGAGTTCAGAAACCATTGGCCTCAGCCTTCTCTGCATAAAAGAAAGCAGTGATACCAGCCCAGGTACCAGCAAAGGAAGCGATACACAGTTGGGGCCCAGACACCATGCATGTGGTCCACAGATCCATCTGGGAACTGTAAGTGGTCTTAGCCTTCAAAAGCACTTTCCCAAGAAGCACCCTTGCTGGATCCCAGCATTCCCCAAGGTGGGACATTAACCTGTGGTCTAGGAAAGAAAGGGAATGGGGGAGATTGTGCATTCAGGTGAGTTTGGAAAACATTTATGTGCAAAACACAGATTGCTTTTTTGCAGGACTTCTCAGAACCTTTACTGTGTTACATGGTGCTGTGACTCACCATGAAAGGCTTCCTGGGGTTGTTGGGAATGCTGATTAATGAAGCTGAATATTACTACTGACAATCCTTTGTTTTATGTACTGATTCAGCAAAAATCGATTGAGCATCTTTGGTGTGCTAGGCTCTGCCTTAGGCCCTGGTCATACGGCGGTGAACAGGATGGACTCAGGCTTGGTCCTCATGAAATGACTCATTGGTTTTCACATGCTGTGGAGGAGAAGTCAGGCACCATGAGAGCTTGAAATGGGCAGTGTGAAGGGGTCAGGGCAGGTGTCCCTGAGGAAGTGACACTGACCCTGGGTCCTGAGAAGTTAGCTGGGGCCAGGGAGGGGTGAAAGATGACCTCCAAGGAGGTGCTAGGGATAATGGGGCCTGCCCTGTGTGAGGAGGAGATGGGACCCAGAGGTATGGCAGGAGAGGAGTTGGGTCATGCTAAGAAGACTGGGCCTCCTCCTAAAAAGCAGGAAACTGTCAATGGGCTCTGAACAGGCCAGTAACCTGATCAGATGTGCATTTTAACTGGATCATTCAGGCCACTGAGAATGGGTTGGTCCCTAGGAAGGCAAGGATGTACATAGAGAGGACGGTGAGGCATAAGCCATAGGACAGAGGATCTAGGGAAAGAAGTGAATGGATGTGAGAGATAATCTGAAGGTAGAATCCGCAGAAGGACAATAACTCCATTTTAATGGTATAATGCTTTCCCCTTTGGGGATAAAACCAGCAGTTGAATTTAATGGCTTCTGACATTTTACTTTGTTCTGTAGCAGTGGAAGGAAAGAAAGTTTTTTCAATTCTTCCTCCTAATGCCTCCTAAGTCCACCCTGTCAGCCTGGACCTAATGGCCTTTCTTCCTTAGGTGGCTCCGTTCTAATCTGACTCCATTCCATAGGCTTCCTTTCAGGTTTTGTCATAGGATCCCCCCATATTGGAAACACTCCCCATGACCCCCCAGGGCCTTCAGGATGCAATACTAACTTTTTAGTGGCCTCCTTTCTCAGGTCCTGCCCTACTGCCTGCTGCTCTGGCCTTCCCGCCTCCCCCCACGTTGTTCCTGGGTTTCATCCTCCTAACCTGTGTAACAATGCTCCCAGGATGTGCTCGTAGTCTGGGCTCCCTGCCTCTGCACATGCTGTTCCCCTGCCTGGGAAACATTTCGTCACCTGATCTAAACCCAGCCCCCGTGTCAGAGAGAACCTCCTTGACCCCCGCCTCTGAGTTAGAGGTCTACCCTGTGTTTCCACAGCCCTTCGCCCTTACCCCAGGGGGTCATTAGTTGCCATCTCATCTCCAAACCCCCAGAAACTAACACAGCGCCTACAACAAAGTAGGTAAACAAATAAATGTTAGACTGGATGAATGATGGAACGAATAAATGAATGAATGCGAGAATAAGCAAGACATAAGTTTTGAGTTCTAAGTTACTTTCTAATAACTTTGTCTATAACATTTTAACTTCTGTCTGTTTTTCTTTTATTTCCTAGCACAGCTGAAGGCTTAACAAGAAAAAATATGTCAGATGTCAGTGGGTGGCAAACATTTTTACAAGCCCTTGGCTATTTCCTCAAAATGTTCTTTGGCTCAGCGGCGCTCGGCACTCTCACTGGCTTAATCTCTGCATTAATATCCTTTTTGTCCGATGAACAGGCATGGCTGAGAAGGTTATTCTTAATTACAGCCATCTCTGGCCATTTTCTCCAGCTCCTTATGGGGACCAATTTTATTCTAAGGTTGAATTTGACCGAGAATTTTTATGCTTAGTTTTGGTTTGAGGGGCACTTTAATTTAAACTGAAGGATTTTGAAATTTAACATGTGAAATTTAGGATGTCACTCTTCAAAGCTTAAAAAAACACCCTGTTGGCTTATCAGATCTGATGTGGGGGCTTTTTAGCTCCCAGAGTATGATAACTGCATTCAGATGATTTTCATTTTCCGCCGTCTCACTTTTCACATTCAAAATTGGAAATTAATTTCCTTTGAAAATGTCATATTGAGAAAATCTGAAAGTGTTTATTGGGAAGGACCAGAAAAGAGTCTTTCAGAGTGAGGTCCATCTAAGGCATTTGCACTCATTTCCTTGCTTAACAACCCAGGTTTTCCAGCCAGTGAAGGAAAGAGGCTTGTTAAGGCCAATGACACTTTCATTGCTGTAGAAAATTCGTCACGTGCATAACAGGAATAGGCACCCGGCCATTTCTGTGCGAGCCTGAGCCTGCGTCTCGCAAGCATGGCCACCTGGCCCTCCTCCACGAGCAGTTTGTTTAACAGATGGCCAGAAAAGCCACTTTTGCTTGTAACAGGCATGTTTATCCGCTATCCTGTTTGAATTCTTCCTGCGATTCCTTTGTCCAGAAGTCTAAAGGCTCTACTGAGTTGGTTGACAGCTTCTCCTATTGTACCAATAAACAGAATGGAAAAGAAGAGAAAACTTTTTCTGGTTCAGTATTTTCCTCCATTTTTATCTTTCAAAGGGGCAGGGGGACCATCTACTGTGACGAAGCCAAGTAAGTGGGTGCCATGAGCTCCAGCAAAGGCATGTGAACAATATTTGAATATCTAGAAGGCTCTCCCCTTACAGGAGCATAAATTTAGAAATCTCCAGGAACAGAAAAGAAGGCCTTTCAACCGGGCATTGAACCCCAGAGTTCTGGAAACCTCACTGTTTAATCTCATCAGATGTCGCATTAGGAGATGAGAGTGACAGGCCTGGAAGGGGCCTGGCAGGGTGGGTTGGCCGCAGTCTCTCTGCGTCCCAGCTTTGCCCTCCACAGCCCTGGCGCACTCCCAGCCCTCCCAGTCAGCATTTTTATGACTTGACTTAGGTCGGTTTTCATTTTCCCCACCATTTGTCTCAGGAATTTACATTTCTTCATTTTTTCAGATTCCCTTTCCTCAAACAACAGTCTCCCTGCAAAGAAAAAAAATCCATGATGACAGATTTTCACTTGTTACTTCGGGGTGTTCCGAAACCTTTTGTATCCATTGTTTACCTTACATATTTAGAAGGCAGCCGTTTTGTGACTTCTCTAGATCTCCCTGGATTCTTTTTCCTTGACCACTGTCATTTACGTGCTGAAGCATATTGACCTGAGGAAAACGCCTTCCTTGGAGTTCGGCATGATGATCATTTTTGCTTATCTTCCTTATGGGCTCGCAGAAGGCATCTCGCTCTCTGGTAAGTGAAGCAGGGCGTTGAAACGCTGGGGTCATGGCACGTTGTCCTGCCCTGTGATAAACCTTGAGTCACTGGGTCACTTGCAATCACAACTCAAGAGATTAAGCAAGAAACAGGATCTGCCGGTCCCCTGCATGCACATCTGGATTTAGGCCTGGCCAGGCCCCGGGGCTCGGCATTGTCACGGCCACATTTTCCCTTTGCCAACCATCCTGTAGCGAAGACCACTTCCTGCGTTGCCTCACGCATCCCCTCCCAGGACCAGGTCAGACTGCCAAGGACAGTTAATCCTCCTGCTCGTCTCTGGGCCCTGGAACCCACGGAGCTGTGTTCTATCACTCTGGTTTTCCGTTTCTAGAATGTCATATAGCTGAAATGTACTATGTAGTCTTTCATGTCTTCTTTCTGTCAGTTCTCATAACGTTCTTGAGAGACATCCATGCTGTTTGCATGTGCTGCAGTTTGCACCTCCTTCCTGTACCACTTTTCTTCCATTCTCCATTTGAAGGACACTGGGGTTTTTGCAGATTTGGGCTATGAATATTTGTGCATATTCTCATTGATCTTGGATAAAAACCTAGGAGTGAGGTTGCTGGGTCACGTGGTAAGTATGGGTTTTACTTTGTTAGAAACCACCTGGTGTGTTTTTCAAAGTGACCGGCCCATTTTGCATCCTCACCGGACTGTATGAGGGAATCCTGGCTGCTTCACATCCTCACCAGCACTTAACTTCAATTTTAGGAAGTGTGGCCATCCCGATAGGTGTGCGGCAGTTTGATTCCCGTGTGCCTTGCTGTGGATCTTCATATATTCCTTGGGGTTTGTTGTGCTTCTTGGGTTTATGGCTTATGTGAGTTTACAGTTTTCATCAAGTGTGGTCAATGTTTACCCGTTTCTTTAAATAGTTTTTTCTGTTCTCCTTTCTCTTCTTCGGTTGGGACTCCAGTTACTTTAATTATGAGAGCCAGCATGCTGTCATCCATAACACGTTTTGCCTTTTTTCCCCCAATCTTTTTTTTGTTCTCTGTGCTTTATTTTGGCCGGTTTCTACTGTTGTGTCTTCACGTTCCCTAATCTGCCACGCTCAGCTTCCTGTTAATCCCATGCAGTGTGGTTTTCATTTCAGAGGTTGTGTGTTCACCTACAGACGTCCCCTTTGGGTTAGTTTCATGTCTTCTGTTTCCCTCCTCGTCGTGTCCATGGCTGTCTCTACCCCCCTGAGCCCGTGGAGCGTCTTTGTAACAGTCGCTGTAATGGGCTCGTTTGCTGATTCCATCAGCTGTCAGTGCCAGGTCTGTCTCTATCAAGTCTGTTTAGAAGTCATAACTTCCTGCCCTTTGCTTGCCTAGTCATTTTTGATTGGATGCCAATCATTGTGAGCTTAATTCTATGGTTGAGTACTAGATTTTATTATATTCTTCATAGAGTTCTGGAGTTTCTTCAGCCACATATCTAAGTTTCCTGGAATCAATTTAATCCTTTTGAGGTTTACTTTTACACTTGGTCAGGGCAGGTCCAGAGTAGCCCTAGGCACGAATGCACAGCCCTTCTGAGGACTGGACCTCGTGTCTCACGTTACAGGGCCGCTCAGTTCTGGCCTGTGGGAATGCAGACTGTTCCCAGACTTGGGCCCACAGAGGGATTGCTCAGCCGATCCCTTTTTAGTGATTCTCTCCCCAGCCTCTTGGACTCTCCCTCACGTGTGTACAGATCAGTGTCAGCCCAAGATTCAAGGGGACTCGATCGTAGCTTTCCGGAGCTCTTTCAGTGCAGCGCCTCCTTTCCGGTATCCTAACTGCTTTAACCACCCCCAGCTCTCACCTGTGTCCTCTTCTCAGCAAGACTGAGACGGCTGGACTTGGTTTGGGGTTCCTTTCCCTGAGCCTCACCTGAAAACTGCATCCAAGCAGTAAGCTGGGCCAGGCCTGGAGCAAGAGTGGTCACCTTGTTTGTGTCCCGCTATCAGGAATCATAGTTCTACCCTGCCTCACTCCCAATGTCAGGTGACAGTTTTGTTTCATCTCTATTATAAGGTTCTCTAGTTGTTTATGGCAGGGACAGCAGTTTGCATAGCAATTATTTCTTCATGGGCAAATGGAAGTCCCTAGTGGTTGGTTTTTTGTTTTTTGTTTTTTTTGAGGGCGGTGTCACTGGCCCTTACATGTGGGACCAAACCGGGGCCGCTGGCTTCCCAGGCCAGATCTTAACCACCGTGCCACTCGGCCGGTCCCCAGGGGTTTCTAATGACTCTGTTGCGCAGAATTCTTCCCACAGATCCCTTTCTGGAATCACACGTGGGTACTCTGTGAACAGATCTTGCCAAGGAGGAAGCGGAGAAGACTGGCTTTTTTCACTGGAGAACTCTTGGTAAACATCAGGGTTTTATTTGTTTTGAATCCCAAGCCAGGCCTCTTGGATAATTTCATCCCGGTATCTGCCATCAAGTTCCTTCTCTTATCGTTCTTGAATTTTGGCACTTATATAAACATTACCTGTGAGTCATCTGGCTCTAGCCTAGCTATTTTTACCTCTGTTTTTCTAAATTGTTCCCCACCTCTTTGAGCTGAACACTGAGTACCTGGTGGCAAAGATATATTTCATACAGCCATTTGGAACTTGCGGTTAACACATGGGAGTATTTTTCTTGTCTTTTCTTCAGAGGCAGTGTTTTCTGTTTGTAAGGGCTTCATTTCCTTAGGGACCTCTGCTGTTCATGCTAGTGACGCCAAAAGCGGCACATGCCAGCCAGGAACCCACGATCCAGCTCTGGACGATGGGCTCAGCTCTGCCCACATTTTGCCTTTGGGGCATCTGTCACCCAGGGTTTCAGGGAAGGGCAGGCTGGCCCTGGTGTGTTGTGAAGACCCGCCGCATCCTACCGTGAGAGTAGAAACGGGAATGTGATAGCTTGGTGCTCTCTTTCCCTTTTGTGCTCTGCTTTTTCCCGACTATCACAAGGACTGGTAGTGAGAGGATCCTGTGACCACCAAGCAGGACATTCTCTCCCTATGAATCATTTACCCAAATCATGTGTTTTGAACACAGTGGCCGAGGACACCAGACACACCCCGGGTTGAACCCCAGCTGCACCTGTCATTAGCTGAGTAACCTCGGACAGCTGACTTAACTGCTCTGCGCATCTACTTCCTCATGTGATAAGAGTGTCACCCTAAGGCTTGAGGCGAGGGTTAAAGGGAACAATGCAAGTAAGCATCCTGACAGAGGCCTCAGTGTGTCATTACTAGGTGACCATACGTTACCCCTTTCTGTCCCAACATGATAAATTAACACCCCCTTCACTCACAGAAGTGTTCTGGTTTCAACAGCAAACTAAATAGTCTCCCTAATTATTACTCAGAAGCATTAGCTATTCTCAGAGCCTTCACCCTGATTCTGGCAGTGTTAACTATTTCTGTTGCTCAATGAGCCAGTTTTGAGGGCTCCTTTGCCCTCTGATTCTAAAGAATCAAAGATGAACGGACCCACCCCACCCCTTGCCAGGAGAGCCAGCTCTGGGCCGAGGGGGGAGGGCCGGGGCAGAGGCACCCTCTGTCAAGATGAGTCAGAGGATGAGACGTTTGGGGTGGAAGGAGAAGTCTGCAAGATTGATGAGGACATAATACCTTCTGTGAAATGTTGAGAACAGGTTGACCCAAGATAGAATGTATCGTGCAGCCCTGCCTGTGAGAGAAAAACCAGAAGCAACTAAATGTTCATCAGTAATGGGGAAGATGAAGGAAGTTTGGGTCCATTATCACTATGGAACACCATGCAGCCACTTAAAAAAATGAATTTGACCTATGTGTTCTGCCATGGGAAGAACTCCAAGACACACTGTTAAATTTTAAGAAAGAAGGCTGAAAATCCACTCATTCATCTGTTCACTAAATATTTATTAAATGCCCACCCTGTGCTGAGAACTGTCCTTGGTACCGGGGCTGTAATAGTAAACAAGACAAGGTCAGGTTCCTGACTGCAGAAGAGAGACAATACCAGAATCTCAGGTGGTAAGAAGTGAGCTGAAGAAAAGAAATCAGAGTCACGTGATAGAGCGTGGCACCGGGGCAGAAGCATCACGAGATAAGGGGTCAGAAGGTCTCTTGGAAGAGGTGGCCCTGAGCCAAGACCTTGGTGGTAAGCAGGAGCCATCGTAAGAGGATGGGGTGGTCAGGTAGCGGGAATGGCAGGTGCCGAGGGTCCCAAGTAGGCGCGAGGGAGCTTGGCCTGCCCCAGAAGAGCAGGAAGACCCTGCAGGGGACAGGGGCGAGCACCCCGTGCCCCAGGGTTCTGGAGGGCCGGAAAGGGTTGGAATTCTGTTACGTGTGTTGGAGGCCTTTTAAAAAACCACTGTGCTGGCAGGACATGCCATAAATCTAATATGATCCTGTTTATTACTCTTTCAAGACAGCTGAACTTGGGCCGGCCGAGTGGCGCAGTGGTTAAGCGCTGGCTTGGGAAGCTGGCGGCCCCAGTTCGGGTCCCACATATGAGGGCCAGTGACACTGCCCTCAAAAAAAAAAAAAAAGATAGCTGAACTTCATAGTGGCACAGGAAAAGAACTGGTTATCTGCAATAATAGTTAATAATAGTTAATAGTAGTTACCGCTGGGCAGGCGGCGGGAAAGGAGACTCTGGTTTTACTCTATCCTGTGAGTCTGGATGTTTTACAGCAACATGTGTTTCTTATTGGGTAATTGACAAAGAAAACCGACTATGGTTTTTTTCTTTTGTTTTGTTTTCTTTGTTTTTTGTTTTTGTTTTTTTTTAGAGGGCAGTGTCACTGGCCCTCATAATGTGGGATCCAAACCGGGGCCGCTGGCATCCCAAGCCAGCTCTCAACCACCATGCCACTTGGCCGGCCCGAAAACTGACTATGGTTTGACTCAGCCTTCAAGAATGCATTATATTTGACCCACAGTAACATACGATACAGTGGAAATCATCCCGGAATCCCCTTTACCCCTCTGCCCTTCTGACCTGAGTCCCTTGACTCCTTTGTTACATTTAAAACCATGGCCTTAACGGAGACTAGAAATAGGTTCTCTCCCTCCTCCCTCCCTCCCTTCCTTCCTTCCTTCCTTCCTTCCTTCCTTCCTTCCTTCCTTCCTTCCAAGAGTCTGACCGTTTTGGTGCACTCTTATCTGCTTCCTTAAATGACTTTTCCTTCTAAAAGAAACCAAGCTGTCAGAAGTTCCTCCTTCCAGAGCACGTTTATCTCTATCAGGGAGCCTGTTTGCACCGTTTACCCTGGTAGTGTTTTTATAGCCCATGTGGTGGCAGCTGCTTGGGTGAGGGTGGTCTGGGTGGTGGAGAAGACACCTTTGCTTAGAGAGGGCGCATAGGGCGACACCTGAGCCATCCCTGGGGCTTCCGCACCCACTCTGACCTTCAATCTTTCCTTTAGCCCCCAGAACTCGAGAGATGCCCCGAGCGCAGACTAGCCCAGGCTGGTGGTTGGCTCTCACTCGTGCACTGGCCAGAGGCCTACTTTCATCTGGTCTGTTTAGTCCCCAGATTGAGCTTGTTTATTTTTTACAAAAATTTTCGAACATTTGAATTAGTCACCGTTATTAAATTCAGCCCCCAGATGGGGTTTGTTTATACAAAAAAAAAAGTCTTAACCATTTGAATCAGTTGCCCTCATTCAAAGTTAGGAGATTTCCCATAAGAAACTGATATCTGGCATCTCTCAAAAAACCAGAAGGAAGACTGGTCCGCACTGGGCTCCATGCACCGGGCTGGCGGCAGCTCTTTGTAGATGGGCTTGTGCCTTCCTCCCCCACGTGCTGCTCATGGACCTACGGTTTTTATTTGCTGGCCCCTGAAGAGCTTGACTGTCCTGCCCCTGGCCCAGTGCACCAGACTAACTGGCCAGCCCGACCCTCCTGCACTGAGCCTGTCCCCGTGGGGATGAGCCTGCGGCGGGACGGACCTGGGGGCAGGAAGTTCCCTGGGGGCTGGCACTGGGCTCCAATGCTCAGTCCTGAAGGAACGTCCATATTCCACTGTCCCCTGACTTCCCAGAGCCGTGGCTTTCTGGAGTGGTTATCTAATGTCAGGACTCCCGTGGGCTGTGACAACCTCTGTGGGCAGGACAACGATGTGGGTGGAAGGCCATTCGTGTCACAACTTAAACCTGGCTCCAGCTCCCCTGGGGTGACAAGCTAACAACTCCCAAGTCTCAGCTTTGCAGTGAATCGGTATCCCCTTCTCAAAGCAGGCTGGTGAAACAGTCCTTTGAACACCCAGAATCCAGCAACTTTTAGCATTGGCCTGTGTGCTAACAATCTAGTCCATAAAAATGGAAGTGTCATTCCATGCCCTCCTCCTCCAGTCTTGATTGACCTCCAGACCCAGGTTCTGGGTTCTCCCCTGCTGTGTCACTGCTTCGCCTGCTCATGGCATCAATGCACTGCCTGCTGTTGCAGGGTCAGGAAGGATCAGGTCTCCAGGGGGTCACCTGCAGGAACAGGCTGAGAGAACCACCAGAAGTTTGGTTGTCATGTGTGGTTTTGTTTGTTTTTTTCAGCTGAGCTATCCTGCCACCTGTTGGCAGCTCAGCTCAGGCTGGGCATCGAACCGCAGTTGCTCCGAGCTCAGCTCGCATTCCTTTTTTTTTTTTTAAGATTTTATTGGGGAATTGGGGGAGGGGAACTACATTGGGGAATTGGGGAAGGGGAACAGACAAGTTGCTGTCTTTTTGCTCATCAGTCTAGTTGTGGAGGACATTGCTTCACTGGCCCATGTTGGTATCGTCATTGCGCTCTTCCCGGGTGAGGCAGATCGGTCGCCAGCCTCTGGATGCCCGCTCACTGCGGCTATTGGCAGCTCATGCTGGCTGCCGGCCACTCACTGTAGCCTATGGCAGCCCACTGCAGCAGGGAGTACAGCCTACACCGTCGCCGGGGCTCGCGCAGCCCAGCTCCAGGTGGAGCTGTTGTTCACCACCTTAGCTGTAGAGGGCAGTGTCACTGGCCCTCATATGTGGGATCTGAACTGGGGCCATCGGCGTCCCAAAACGAGCTCTTAACCACTGCGCCACTCGGCCGGCCCCTCAGCTCGCACTCTTGAGCGAGCTCTTAACCAGCTGAGCCACTCGGCCGGCCGTGTCATGCATGTTTTGCATCTGGCAGAGCAGGGATTCAGAACCACTCTAGAGCCCCAGTCTTCTCAGCACTCGGCAGTAGCAAGTGAAGTCCCCTGCCTGCTCCTTTCCCTTCTCCTATCTTGTCAGGTGTGACTTGTGGAGAGCATTCCTGGAATGTCCCTGTCTAGCCTCCTTTGTAGGGAAAAATGAAAGAGCAAAGGGCTAGGAGATAAAAATGTCCCAGCCACTGCCATCACTCAGGCCAGCGAATGCCTGCTGGGCAACACAGAGTCGGCTTTTCCTATATTCTGTAGGGTATTGTTTATACAGCAAGCTTCGCGTTAAAATGTCTCCGATGCAGTTCTATAATTTTTACCCTTTTATAAATGGGAAGTTCTCCAGTAACCGGTTTCTCCAAAGTGGCAGAAGCAAGTTAAAATTTTGCTTACAAAGTTTGACTTGCAGTTCATATATTTTGGCAGCGTATTTGATGACTTTGTAAAAAAATCTCAGCTTCCTTACATGGCAAAGAGAGCCCGGACGGGGACACTGAGAGGGAACCCACGTAAAGTGCTTCGGGAGTGATTGGGGCAGTGAACAAAACATGGAGACTCAAATCTTCAGTAAACAACAAGTCAGACTCGTGGAGAGCTTTAAAAGAAAGACATTACCTTTTTTTGATAAGACATCGCTCTATATACGAGTAAGAGTAATTCATGGTGATTATAGGGAAATTCAAAATTAAGGAAAAGTATAAAAAAAATGTAAATTGGCCCAGATTCCCATACCCAGATTGTCACACTCCCCCTCTGCCCCAGAGTGGCTCCGCTGCCCCCCTCATATCCATGGATGACAGTGACAGCCCACAGCTGTCCTGTGATGGACATTTGACATATCTTGATTACCCTCCTAATAGTTCCATGAATGGTACTATTAGTTCCACTGTACAGATGAGAAAACTGAGGCATGGCGAGGGGAGGAAACTTGGCCCAAGTCAGCCAGCCAGCATGGAAGCTGCTAGAGAGAAGGGGCCCTTAGCATCTCTCTGCAGCCTCTGGGAGGCCTCAGGTATTTTCTGCTCCATTTTCTTTTCCTTTCTCTTAAAACACCTAATACTATAGGCTCCAAGGACTTGTAGGAAGTGGGTGATATTATTTGTGTATCACTTGGCAGGTGCTTTTCTGCTCTGTTCACGTCGGGGCGCTTTGCCCCTTTGTCCCTCTCCAGGCATCATGGCCATCCTGTTCTCGGGTATCGTGATGTCCCACTACACGCACCATAACCTGTCCCCGGTCACCCAGATCCTCATGCAGCAAACCCTCCGGACCGTGGCCTTCCTATGTGGTGAGTTGTGCCTCCGTGGGGTCCGCGTGGGCTGATCGCTCTTCTAACCCTGTTTGGGAGGTTGGGTTTCCCTGGCCGGAGAGGCAGCAGAATTCCTCAGAGCCAGACACAGTGCTCCCTTCTCTTTTGTTTATTATACTGGCTTTCCAATTCCATAGCGTAAACCTCCTACCTAACAAATGGAACATTTGACACCTATAATTTTATTATAAAACGAAAAACGAGAACTACTAATTATGAACAGTCGAGACCCATGCATTTTAATGTATTAAAGTGACATTTCCAAAAATGTGTTCCTTGGAACTGAGACTGATGAGGGTTAGGTGAAAAAAAGACTCCAAAAAGTAAAAAATTAAAAAAATAAATTGACTCCATAGTCAAAAAAGAGTTTGAGAAATCCTGGGTAAATGAAGCTGAACAGGTTTCTGAACCGCGAGACTTTTCAGCTAATGTGCACTGTGAATTTCTGGGAGAGGAATATAGTTATAGAATTTCCCAAACTTGTCCCCAGGACCCTCTGTTCACAAAGGACCTTTGTACACAGAACTTGGGGAGGTTTTGCATTTGAGGTGTTATTGTTGGACTGGGGTACACCAGGCTGACTGTTTCTTTTAAACAATTTCTGTTTGAGCCCTTGTTTCTCTCACACTCAGATGTAGTCACATACCTCCTCCCTACTTTATCTCTGGGAGCGAAGGAGCCACCCTCACACTGTCCCTTTGCGCTGGTCCTCCAAGTAGCTGTGCCCGCGCCATCAGCATCAGCATCTCCCCTGGCATTTCGGTGGGGCTTGTCTCATTTTAAAGCATGAGTTCCACACTGTCGCGTGCTAGGAGGCAGGGCAGGCCGTGCAGAGACACCCATCGCTCCTCAGATAAGCAGGCTCAGGTGCCGAGACATCAAATGACTCGCCCACAGTCTCATAGCTCAGAAGCAAGTCTGGAAGGCAGGGCTGTCTCCTCCTGGTCTAGGGGGTGTATTTTCCCAGCACCCCTCTCCGAAAGTCATGGCTAAAGACTCTGACCCTGACTCTCACCATTAAATACACGTAAAGCAAAATATCCATCAAATTCTAGTTTGTACCCATTAAATTGGTAAATCTTAAGTCTCACATTACCCACTTGTGGACGGGTGTATGGAAAACAGGCCCTGTTGATGGGCATGTAGGTCGTTGCCATCTTTTTTAGAGAGACGTTTGCAGCATCTCTGAATTTTAAAAGCACGTGCTCTTTGACCCACAATTCCACCATCAGAAATTTTGCCTGTATGCAGGGGTGTTTGTTCCAGTTCCCAGTGTCAGAAGTAGAAACAAATAACCATCAACAGAGGAGTCATTAAATTAACCATGACATACCCATATAATAGAGTTTATGCCGCCCAGAGAAAGCATAACATAGATTTGGATGTGTTCTGAATAAGCTGATTTGGAAAGATCACAAAAATATTGATTGGGTCAGAAAAAATTCAAGGAGGAGAGGGCTGAGTCTACTCGCCAGCTTGTGGACTGGTTTTAAAAGGATGTATATACATTTACAGAAAAAAAACATTGCTGAAATGTTTTAAAACAGCCTTACTGTTTTATGGTGTTCAACTCTTTTAAAATAGTC
This sequence comes from Aselliscus stoliczkanus, assembly GCA_033961575.1. Classification (NCBI taxonomy): domain Eukaryota; kingdom Metazoa; phylum Chordata; class Mammalia; order Chiroptera; family Hipposideridae; genus Aselliscus; species Aselliscus stoliczkanus. The sequence continues at coordinate 9,788,532 of CM066738.1, read as the reverse complement.
TTTGTCTCTCTGTGGTTGGTGGGCTATTCGGGGGCTGGGGAGAGTGGGACATCACAGTTTAAGCAGGGAGTCTACTGCTAGAAATGTATAAGGTTCTTTTCCTTGGGATACACAAGATACTGCCTGTGCAGTGAGTGCAAATATCGGACTCTATGACTTGTGGAGTGGAGCCGAAAGTTGAAAACGTATCTTTTCCTGCAAATCCTGCAGGGTGTGAACTGTCTTCCAAAGCTGTGGCAGCGTTTAATTCGGGAAGTCAATCATTTGGCTTTGTCCGCTCCAGCAAGGAAGTTAACAAAGGGCCCTTTCACACTACATGTGGCGTCTGCAGTCACTTGCTCTGAATTTTTGCCACTTTGCCACAGTGGGGATCCTTGCTAATGACAGTGTTCGGCAAATGGACTGATTCGTATTTTTATCATCTTCTCTGGGTGGGAGAGTATTCACTTGCATGAGTATTTGACAGTTGACTCATTAAATACGGAGATTCTAAATAGCAAGCACACGTTGCTTGTGTGATGGAAAAGAATAAGAGAAATCAAAGTACAAGTTTCACCCAAGTGTGAGCTGCAGAACTTTCCAGAAAATAAGCAAAATGTTATATTGGATTCTGACTTTGTTTGTGAATGTTTGCTTGCTTAACATTTTAATACTATACTGGAAGAAAATTGTTGGGACTGAATAATCCATTCTTTGGTTTGTTTCAGAAACATGTGTGTTTGCATTTCTTGGCCTGTCCATTTTTAGTTTCCCTCACAAGTTTGAAATTTCCTTTGTCATCTGGTGCATAGTAAGTATTTTCCTTGTTTTTTATTTAATTACTTATTCGTAGATCAATAGCCACATGTTCTGGATTCATTTATGTAACTGTTAACTTTTTCAGAGTCAACAGCTACACAGACGCTCTTCTGTTTAATGTTTCTTTTGTTTAAAAAAATCACAAACATACAGTAAAGGGAAGAGGGATGGAATTAAGTAAATGAATATCCCCTGAAAAGGATTTTTGCTTCTTTTTTAATCTTAAGTGGCTTTGAATGTTATGGTCTTCTTTTAAAAGTACAAGTTATTTTTTTGTTACATGGTAAAAGCAGATTTCAGGATTAGATATGTAATTGAGCATAACCATGTAAAAACATTATGCATGGAAAAAAAGAAAATATATAAAGAAAACACAGCCAAATGTTGCTGGTGCCTGTAGAACTGGAGATGATGTTTTTTCTGTTTTCTGGATAATTTGTAAGGCATCTACTTAAGTCTTACTGCTGTTTGCTTCAGATGGGTCCATTCATAAGCATGACCCGTCTACACTTGTTTAAAGTACAGGGGACCAGGCCTTAGCTCCCTGGAGACTGATCCAGAGGAGTCATCCCAGGTGATTCTTACCATCAGGAAGGTTTGGGAACCTGTTATAACTGGACTGGTGGTGGCAGTAGGGGACAAATTAAAATATACTCTAAAAAAGGAAAATAGAAGTTTCACCATTTACAATAGAATCATATCCTCTTGGGGAATGGAGGAGGGGGTTGGGGGATGGGAAATAAATGTTTAGTATTTAAAAGTCCAGCTCCCTCAGACACTGGATCAAAGTGACAGTTTGGGCATTTAGCCTGGTGTTCCTCCCTATGTCCCTGTCCCCTCAGTGGGAGCTCAGCTCCTGTCGGCCTTCCTACTGGTTTACACTCCAATCCCTAATTTGATCTTTTATCCCTTTAGACTTTAAGACACTTAAGAAGTACACCTTATTGTTGAAATCATAATTCGTCAGTTAATTGTTATTACCAACTCTACTTAATAAAACGCAGCTATCGAGTGAGAGGCAAACTTTTTTTTTTTTTTTTTTTTTTTTGAGGGCAGTGTCACTGGCCCTCATATGTGGGACCCAAACCGGGGCTGCTGGCTTCCCAAGCTGGCGCTTAACCACTGCGCCACTCGGCCGGCCCCAAACTTTTTTTTTTAAGCAGTGCAAACCAGTGATGCCTGCCTGTTTGGCATATGGGCAAACTGAGGCACAGAGAAGATAAGGAACCCTAAGGAAATAGATGCTTCTACTTGCAGTCTCGGTGCTTCCACTTCTCAGTTGGCAAGAGCACGTTGCTTTTTTCTCTGTGATCTGTCCTCCAGTCAGGTTTCAGGACAAGAGGACAGCAGCGAGTCTTTTCAGAAAGTATAATCATTGTTAGCATGGTCGCTGGGGAAAGGGACCACATTTGGTCACACCCGAAACGCAAGCATAGGAATGAAGGTTGGATTTGGTGGGTGAAACAGGGAGGTGACTATCTTGGCCATGGGCTGGGAAGACAGGGAAAATGAGATGCCGGCCAGGTACCTCGGTTTCCCCCGAGCACACAGGCTGGCCGTGCTGCTCCTGAGACGGGCTCAGTGGTCAAGGGCATGGTCTTTGGGGACTGAACCAGGTTTGAGACTGGGATCCACCCCCTCCTGCCTGGGTCAGCTGGGACCAGTTCTTTAACCTTTTTGTCTCTGTTTCCTTGTCTCTAAAATGGAGGCAGGAATACCTACTTCATCAGACCTTTGCAAGGCTCTAATTTTCACAAGATAAGGCATATAAAATGCTCAGCACATTGTCTGGCATATAAACGTTAGATGATTGGGAGCCATTTTTAACTTGGCTGTCCGAGGCACACCGTGGAAAGCACACTCAGCTCTTGCCGGTTCAGAGGATGAACTTAGAGCCTGCAGAACGTACGTGTGTGTACTAACCTTTTCAAGTTAGTTACGGTGAGAACTGAGATCAAGAAAAATGAAAGCAAGTTAATAAGTAACTCTAAGTACCCACTTAGATAAGATTTAAACTTTGCATAAAGCTGTATTCTTTTGAGACCCACATGCCTTTGGAGATGGTTAGGAACCAAAAGCCACAGGCAGATGGTGTGACCTGCCTTTAGGACCCCGCTTCGCATTCCTTTTGCTCCCGGAGCAGCATTATTCCCTGCGGAGCTGGCCCCACAGGAGAGGCGGGAACTGTCTGTCCCTCCAGGGCTGTGGGACCAGTTGGCACAGGCCTGTCCCATGGTAGGGCGCCTTTGGAGGAGTTCGACGGCCCTCCACAGGAACCTCTGCGTGGCCTCTTGGCACTCAGTGTGTTCTGCTGTCATTACCAAGGCCATTGTTGTTGATACCTTGTTAATCCTCTCTTTCTGACTAGAGACATAAGGTACAAAGCTTTCTCCTTTCCCAGACACAGTTTAGAAAGCAGGCAATGAGGGCACACACCTCAACCAGGTTTCCGCCTGGCCACGCCCTTTATAACCGAAGGGAATGCTGCAGGCATACTGGGTGTGGTCCACAGCCTGTGTGCGCTCTCACAGCGTGGAGACCCAGGCTTTCCATCTAAGACCTGGTGTGTTGCTGTTAACAGGTGCTTGTACTGTTTGGCAGAGCGGTGAACATTTTCCCCCTCTCCTACCTCCTGAATTTCTTCCGTGATCATAAAATCACACCGAAGATGATGTCCATCATGTGGTTCAGTGGTAAGTCCTGTCTTGAATTGCCCCGAGGGAAGATACCTCCTACAAAGGCACCACACACCATGCAGAGAGGGCTCGCGGCTACGCCCTTAAAAATGAGCATGCCAGCAGCCGCTGAGCTGCCAACAGGAGGCAGGGTGGCTCAGCTAAAAAAAGAAACACGAAGCATGCCTTATCCACCAAAAATCACACAGGCCCCATCTAACGGGCACCTACTGTAATCCAGGGCCCAGGCGAGGCCCTCACAGACAGCCCCTCGCCAGAGCGCTGGGAAGTGAGAAGTGCATGTGTGCTCCACAGATGAGGACACGCAGGCTCTAGGGCTCAGCGCTTACTTGGGATCACGTGACCACAGGGAGGCCCAGCCAGGAGTTGCCCCCCTTCCATCCCAGAGCAGTCCAGGAGCAAGGTGTCCAAGGTACAGCTCTCACCTGCAAGCTCTCTAGGCTGGTGTAATAGGGGCTCACAATCAAGTTTCGAGTTTAAACACCTTTGTACTCCAGGCTCGATTTGGATACTTGTTTTCATTCATTCCCTAAGTTCTGATAGTTTATTTGAATATTTCAGTTGCTGTTTAATCATCTTCCTCTACTTTTTATTTATTTATTTTTATTTTTTTTGAGGGCAGTGTCACTGGTCCTCATATGTGGGACCGAACCTGGGCCGCTGGCTTCCCAAGCCAGCTCTTAACCACCGCGCCACTCGGCCAGCCCTCTTCCTCTACTTTATAAAGGATGGAAATTATTTCATTCATCTTTGGCTCCTAAAGCACTGGATCCTTAGGCATCTTTAAATTTATTTTTGAGCACTACATCCAGTTTTTTCTGCTTTCTTATTTAAATATTATAATTAAAATATTTCTGTGTGGGTTGGACGTTAGCAGCAGGCTTTATAAGCTGTTTTCTATCCAATAGTATATCCGTAAATTTCTCAGATTTCTTTTTCCAAAGGCCTTGTCTAAAATATATACGTGTGTGTGTGTGTGTGTGTGTGTGTGTGTGTGTGTGTAGTGACAGAAACATTTTTTTTCTCAATCCCTTTTTCCAGTGAGGAAAAAAATAATAATAAAGTAGTTGATTCAAGGTCTTGAAAAAATCTCAAAGAAAATCTAAGAAACACATCAGATAGTTTAGAGCTATGTGATATATTTGGGGAGGAGGGCATAAGAAACCTCCGTGGAGAAGTGGGGGTGCATAGGGAGTGTTGGGGGAGCGAATTGTCAACAGTGAGGGCTATTGGTCCCAGGCCACCCCGCGCCCTCTTTCCATTGATTTGCACCCTCTCTTTCCTGGATCTTCAGCTTCTGCTTCTACTGGTTCCTCTTGTCATCATCTAAACAGTTGAAGATTCTCCTCTTTTCCAGTAAAAAACCAACAATTTCAACCAAAGTCCTGCCCCCACACCCTGTCCGTCTGCTTCCCATCTCTTCCCGTCATGGCCAGGCCTCTTAGAGTGGGCTGTCCCCGTCCATTTTCGCCTCTTCTCACCTCCTGTCCACGGGGCTGGACGTGCTTGCCCAGGCCACCCGTGAGGTCCTGCAGCCAGACCTGGCGGGCACTCGTGGGGCCTTGTCCCACCCAGCTCCTCAGCTTTGGGCTCCTTCCTCTCACCAGCCTGCCTTCTGACTGAGACCTTCTTCCCCAATTCCTGGACCTCCGAGTCATGCTCCTGGTTTCCCTCCTTTCCCTTCGGGCTCTCCTCAGACTCCCGTCCAGCTCCCCCTCTTTTACTGACTGGTAAACATTGGCTTCCTCAGGACTCAGCCCAGACCCACTTCTGCTCGTTTTCTCACAAGCTCACCCACCCTGTGGCCTCACTCCCATCTAGTCCCTGTACTCCCAAAGCTGTTCCCTTTGACCCCGGCGTTTCCTCTAAGATATAGACTCCTTGGAGGTCGTGGAGACATTGCGACCTCACCGTCTAGGACTGAACTTGCCTTCCTGCCCACCCTGCTTCCTTGCCAGCCTGTGTATTATCACAGCGGTGTAGCTAACTCTTACTGTTTGCTGGGTGCACACGCTCTTCTGTGCCAGAGCATTTCATCCCTGGGCCAACAACATGGCAGGGCCTGTTTCTGGTCCCTCGTGACAGGTGGAGAGGTTGAGTCACTCACCCCAGCCTGGGAGGCCCAGGAGAATGCAGGGGACCAGGAGGTGAACCCAGGAGTCAGCCCGCAGGGCCCATGCCTGACCAGTGCACAGCACAGCCTCCTAGGACACCCCACCCACTGAAGTCCTGGGCACCCTCCCTGCCCTGCCTTCCCCTGGTCACCCTTCTTCCTGCTGACCCCTGTGACCTGTTGCTGCCACTCCCCCGTGTCTCTTAATTCTATCCCCTGCCCTCCTCCCCACTGTGTCCCAATCTTGGGTCTGGACTGCTGAGCAGCTGGCCCCCCATCACGCCATGAGGCTCCCCCACCACGTCTGGGTCAGATCCTGTTCCTGTACGCCTTGCCCCGCACTTACCCTTCTGGCACTTATCCCCCTCACACCCTTCTTGGTGGTGTCCCCTCCCTACTGCTCTGGAAGCCCCCCATCCCCACTATATGGCACCAGGCAAACCAGGAAGTTTCTTAGAAAGGAAGTGCTATTTCCAGCTCAGCTATGACCCTCAGTACAGCCTCACAAGGGACCAAAGCAGGAAGGTAGGGAGTGGGCAGGACGCCACTCCCAGCAGCCGCTGGCCACCACCAGAGCAGCCCTGAGCCTGTCAGCGCTGCCAGGAGCCACGCAGGGTGGGGCACCGGACACACTGCGTTCTGTGCTGTGGCCTGTAGAACTGTGTGGCCCTGAGAGACAATTCATTCTCAGTCTCGGTTCCTCACCTGTGTATCTTGGAGAATGACAGGACCTGCTTTACAGGGTTTCCTGTGAGATCAAATGAGATTGTGCCCGCAGAGCACAGGGCCCAGCTCACGCACAGGGAGGGCCCGGCCTGCACTAGCTGGCCGAGTTCTGAAATGTGAGCGTTGGGCTTGACAAATCCTCACGCGCCTACGCATAGACACGTACGCATACATGCACACACATGCACGTGTACGCACGCACGTGCACTCGCATGCACACACGCACGCACACACATGCATACACACGCATGCGCACGGTGCCGTTTCCGAGCCTGGACAGGTCACCCCATTTGATCTGCCTAACGGCCCTGTGAAGTGAGAGCGGAGGGGGTGTCTCCGCAGCCGCTTTCCTCACGCCCCAGGGTGAGTTCACGCTCTCCAGTGGGGCCTAAGAACTTTCGACTGGCCATGATGCCAGGTCGCCCCCAGGTCCCCAGAGAAGCGGTCTGTGAGGCCACTGCCCCTCCCTCCTCCGACCGTCTCTCCTCTCACTCCCTTCGCTGTCCCCCCAGGCCTGCGGGGCGCCATCCCCTACGCCCTGAGCCTGCACCTGGACCTGGAGCCCATGGAGAAGCGGCAGCTCATAGGCACCACCACCATCATCATCGTGCTCTTCACCATCCTGCTGCTGGGCGGCAGCACCATGCCCCTCATCCGCCTCATGGACATCGAGGACGCCAAGGCCCGGCGCCGGAACAAGAAGGATGTCAACCTCAGCAAGACGGAGAAGATGGTCAGTGCCCGTGGGCCCTGGGCGGGGCGGGGACTGTGCCCGCGGGCTGCCTGGAAATGGGGAAATGAGACACGATTGGAGGATGATCAATACGGACGTGTGCACACGTGTGCGCACGCACAGGTTGCCCAACCCGACAGGGAAGCTGAACCCAAGGTCTCAAGTTGGCTCTTTGGGGCCGGTTGTACGCCAGCCTCTGGGAAGCCACAGAGGCCATGGAGGGGGCCCTGAATCTGTCTGGGACTCTCCCAGCAATGCTGCTCCCTTGCTAGTAACCAGCCACCCCATCAGGGCCCAGGACTGGAAGATTTCAAAATCACAGCATTCCCCAACCTTTACTGAAAGCTCCTCTTATTGGGGCCTGAGTGGGGGAAGGTGCTTATAGGGCTTTGAGGGCCACGAGACAGGTGCCCTCCACCGAGGCCAGATGAGGGTGGCCCCCACACCTCTGCCGCCGCTCAGCCACCCTCCTGCCCAGCAGTCGCCCCTGCCAGTAGGCGCCCCTCCCAGGTCAGCTGTGGTCCTGCCTTGCCTGCCCTGTGTCCTCCCTTAGGCCCCAGGTGCTGAGCCCGCCTCTGACAGGAGCGGAGGCCCCCTGGTCTCTCAGCCTATCTTTCTGCACCCACCGCCCCACACACACATTTCCAGAAACCCATATTTCTCTAGTTCCCTTATTGGAGACCGTCAGTAACTTTAATCAGTCATGGAAATCTTCAACCAGGAGGCAGGGAAAGGGGCTGTGCCCACCTCTCACACTGGCCAGTCCAGGTCTGGGCAGACCTTGGCCTACCTGGAAAGAGACCTTCAGATGACCTCAGGCTGGGCTGGTTCACCTTTCCTCACCCAGGCAGCCCTTGTCCCTCACCCCCACCCACCAGCTTTCTTGTCTGTTTTAACAAAAGCTCTAGTATAGGCTCTCAAACCTTTCAGTGGGTGTCAGAATCGGTGAAGGGCTCCGGGGCCCTACAGCTGTGGGATGGGGCTAGAATTGGCCTTTCTAACAAGGTGCTCATCCTGCAGCCACACTTGGCGAACCAACCACCTGGGCTTGAGTAGAACCAAGATGTTTGCTCAAAGAGAGAACAGTCGCTATTTAGGGAATGTTTGCAGTGACACAAGCACTGTGTTTGCACCCTCCTTAGACTGTCTCAGGTCTCCCTGGTAAGCTGCAGGAAGCCGAGGCTCTCATTATCCCCATTTTGCAGATGAGAGCACTGAGGCACAGAGAAGCCAAACCACACAGCTGAGCCTGTGCTCTTAACTGCGGCATTCTTCATCAATGGCCCCCTAGGCGGGGCTTCTGCACCAGTAGCATCTCCGGAACTTGTTAGAAATGCACGTTATGGGGCCGGCCAATTGGCGCGGTGGTTAAGCACTGGCTTGAAACGCCAGCTGCCCCAGTTCGAATCCCACATATGAGGGCCAGTGACACTGCCCTCAAAAAAAAAAAAAAAAAAAAAAAGAAATGCGCTTTATGGGGCCCCATCCCAGACTCTTGAATCAGGAACTGCGAGTGGGCCCAGCATTTTGTGGATTCACAAGCCCTCCAAACCTGCACTGCCGGCAGGCCCTCCCCCACGCCCCACCCCACCCCCATGCAGGCTGCAGGGGCTCGTTTAGCAGAGCAGCAAAGGCTGCGTTCAAATCCCTACGGTCCTCCCTGCAGAGGCCTGGAGCTGGGCTGAGCAGATCCAGTGAACCTGAGACCCGCTTGCGGTTCAGACCTGCCCTGCCACGTGCAGTCCTTCTCATCATTCCTCTGGGGTTCCCACTGGGGTTGCGTCCGTGTGTCTGTCTCTCTACCCCCCCTTCCCCCGTCCCTGGCATTGACCTGCACAGAAATGTAGGCAAAAAAAACAACAAAAGGAGCCTCCTTGTTCGGCTTGCTGATAATGAGATGGCCTGGAACCAAAGTTCCCGATCCACCACATTAAAATCTGGAAGACCCAGCCCCAGCCTAGAACTTCTGATTTATTCGCAATTCTGATTTATTCCTGGGTATTAGTCCATCATGTCTCTACAAACCTTCCCGCCTCCTTAGCGGCTCCCAGGAAGCCCTTTGCTGCCCACAGACACACTGCCCGATTCCCAAGTGCAGCTAGGGTGGGAGACACCGGTGGCCAGGGCGCAGGGCTGCTGTGTAGGCTGGGTGGTGTGGGGCTTCCGGAAAGCTCCAGCCCAGCAGGCAGACCACCCTCCAGCTGCCTCCCTTCCCCCGCAGGGCAACACCGTGGAGGCGGAGCACTTGTCAGAGCTCACCGAGGAGGAGTACGAAGCCCACTACATCAGGCGGCAGGACCTCAAAGGTTTCCTGTGGCTGGACGCCAAGTACCTGAACCCCTTCTTCACACGGCGGCTGACCCAGGAGGTGGGACACAGGCCCGTGCCCTAGGGCCAGGGCCCCTTGCCTTCCTCCCTCAGGGCCTGCAGTGGCCAGGAGCGGGCCGGGCACAGGGAAGGCCCACGTGCGGTGTGGGGGAGGGGCGGCCGCACCGGCTCGCTCCTTCCCAGGCCCACAGGCTGGCATCTGCTGTTTCTCCTTTGCTGCCAGATTTAGTGCTGGTTTAATAATAGACTTGTTAGCACAGTTTGCTTTTCCTGAATGATAGACTCGGGACACTGATCAGCTACTGAATCTGAGCTGAGGAATTTCAGACATGCCAGGGCCTCAGGCTCTTGTCCATCCCTCCAGGCACGGGGGGGGGCCAGCGGGGGCCTGCTTTGCTGAAGTCATCCTGCCCCATGCAGGCCTTGGGGTGGGGGTGGGCTCTGCCGGCTACTCTGCCCCGCTTTGTTTCTGAGCCTGTTCCCTCCTCCAGCAGTCACCATGCTGTCCGTCTGCGAGCTCTTACTATGAGCCAGACGCTGCACCAAATGTTTTTCATAATTGCTTCGGTTCATTCTCCCAACAACCCTTGCAGTAGATGCAGCTGTTACCTCATCTGACATCTGGGGAGGCCGAGGCCCAGGGAGGTGAAGCAGCCTCCCGCTTCCTCCCCCCGTTTCTGAGTGACACCTCCTGTTACCCCCACCCCCACAAAGAAGAGTCCCAGCCCCCAGTCGTTTACCCCCTTAAGATTGCCTGTGGCCATGCCACCTGCCTCCCATCCCCCACAAGTTACCAAGCCGCCCCCTGCCCTCCCGCCCACCCCCGAGCCACTGACGGGGGCTGGCTGTGTCTTTGTCCCAGGACCTCCACCACGGACGCATCCAGATGAAAACGCTCACTAACAAGTGGTATGAGGAGGTGCGCCAGGGCCCCTCTGGCTCCGAGGACGATGACCAGGAACTGCTGTGACCGGCGGGGCTCCTAGGACGGCCCGGCACGCGCCCCAGGGCCGTGCGCCTGGCTGCTCTGCAGGGAAGGAAGCAGCAGAAGCCACGGCCGTCTTCTTAGCCCGGAAGTCCAGGCCCGGGAGCCAGCTGGCTTCCTCAGAAACACGCCACTCCCCACTCTCACGGGCCAGACCTCCGCAGACTGGACGGACCACCTGTGCAGGTAAATGTTTCCTTTAGCTTCGGCAGCCAAGGCAAACAGTCACCTGTCCAGCGGAGGTGACTGGGAGGAGAAACCCTGCTGTGGCCATTGTGTGACTGGGTGTCCTGGGGGAGCACTGGTTTGCAGTTTCCGCCATTCCCAGCCGCTGCCTTCATCCGGACCCGGGAAAGGACGCGTCGTGGCCGGGCCCTTCCATACTGGAGGCAGGCATCTACCAGCAGGGCGAGGAGCCAGCTACCATTTCCCGTCTCATCATCAAGGTGCCTCGGGCCTCAGCAGCAGCTAGTCTGACCTGAGCGGCAGGCCCAGAAATCTTAGCCTCACACTCTCTCCCGCTTTGTGATGTTGCTGCACTCCGAGAAAGAAAACCTGAGTGACTTTTCTCTTCTTTATCTGATTGGCACCTCACAGGCTGTCCCCCTGGGTGGCAGGCAGCCGCTGCCCTCCTCTGGGAATACTGTGAGTGTTTACACTGGTACTGACCTGCGGGCACAGGCCCTTCTTTCAAGCCCCATTGGAAGCTGCATCCCTGGGTCTTTGGGGTAAGTGAGCCTATTCTGTGGGGTCAGAGCGCCCTCTGGAGGGAAAAGCTAGAGGTACAGGGCTTATGTGGCCCAGCAACTGCTGTGTTTGAATTCAGTTTAAATCCATGCACTTTTAACAAAGAGCTGAGAGCCTAGCAGTCGCCTCCCTCATCTTGATTCCTGACTCGCTGACCTCGTTTGTTCAGAGGCCCCTTTTCCTGGGTCCGCGGGGTCTGCCCACCATTTACCTGCTGCCACCTTCACTGCTGTTCAGCATTTCCTCTTTCTCAGTTCTCTACTGTTTGGGGTCCCATTTGTCCCCCATGCCACGGTCCCAGCTCACCCAAGCGCTAAGGCAGGGGGCTAGAGACTGCCCCACTCCCCAAGACTCTCTCTCTCTCCCCCTCTCCCTGCCCCTTCCGTGTGGGCCCCACCCCTGGGCCATCTCAGGCTGAGGAGCTGCCAGTCAGGTCCAGATGAAAGGAGTTACTGACTCACAGCCACTCCCCACCTGACCGGTAACAAGCCTCGGACTTGCTTGCCTTTCCCCATCTACAGGCTGTCGGCAATTCCCACATGTGGCTCAGGGTCCCAGCTGCAGCTGGGACTGGGCGGCACTGTCTGCATGGTTTCTTTCATCATGTGCATGGCCTTGGTTCTCTGTGGGGACCCACTGGGCCAGCAGGGGCCCTGGACTGGCAGCCAGTACGAGTGCTTATCTTCTGCCTAGGGCAGCATGGCTGTGGGTGTCGGAAAGGACGGACCTCGGGACCTTCCAGGACTCTGCTCAGCCCACGAGGCTAGGCCCCTGCCCTAATCTCTTCCCTTCCCCGGAGTGTAAGTCTAAAGCCAGTCAGGCGGGAAGCACGCGCTTTCTTTTGTATGCATGAAAGAACATGTGTACTTGATAGAAGTAAAATATGATCATTTTTCTTTTGTAATTTCCCACCCTAACCCCCAAATTTGAGCCAAGCAGGATTCTTTCACTCCACCTGATATGCCCACTGCATCATTCTGGTCTCTGTCACTTCCTATTTCCTTTCAGTGGAAAAGTAAGAGAAGAGGTCAAAGAGGGAGGGACCTTTGTCTACCCAAGGGGGCCAGGGGCCGGGACCTGAGACAGGTTTGTTCTCTCATTCCCCAACTCACAAGCCATTGACTTGTCTCTCCTAAAATTCAGGGGCTGATCTCAGAGCTGGAAGCTGCACTGCAAACTCAGTAACTTGCCAGACAAAAAGGTTTTTTTGGCTGTGAGTTCATAGAGTAAGCAATGCAAACCGGATCTTCTCGATTCAGACTGCCCCTTGTCCCCAGGTCCCTCCTGGCCCCCCACTTTTAGCTGAGACCTGAGAACGAGGCTGTAGTGGAGAAGCACGTGGAGGGCTTCCTATCACAGGAGTTCCCCGAGGCTTGGCTGTGAGGGGAGGGGACATCTTTCCGGCAGGTACCGGCACCGGGCAAGGATCTCCTCGGAGCCTCCTCTGCCCCCTGCTGGCTGAGGGGGGTTTCGCCTGGGAGAGCCTCCCCTCCCCCGTCTGTCTCGTCCCCACTGGAGCAGGCACAGGTCCATACAGATACATTTTTTCTGGTGGGTTTTTTCAAATGTATTTGCCTGAGAATCAAAAATTGCTGCTGTCTACTTTTAGTATACCTAATAATTCTATTATTTAGGGCAATAAATGTCTAGATTTTTAAAACTCCAGCCTAATTGTAACTGCTCACCTATTGATCTTCTTTCAGGTCTAGGCCACAGGACAGGAGAGCTGTAGCAGGTAGAAAAGGTTCTTTAGAGGTGAAATGTGAAGTCAGTGAGTGCCTCCTCTGGGTGGCCAGGGAACTCAGAAGATACGCTTGTCCTGGGGAACTGGGTGGCAGCAAGACCCACACCCCAAGACTCCTATAGCCCTACACAGTAGGCCCTATGATTTGGAACTTCTTAGAATAAATCTCATGCTTCCTGCAGCCGTGTTGTAGGATCCCTGGGAACAAACATACCCTGAGGCTTGGGGTGGCAGGCCTTACAGAGAAAGAAACTGGCTTTTCCTAGGTCCCCAGAGATTAAGTTTGGGCTGGCCAGGGCCAGGCAGAAGGTGGCTCAGTTCCCCAGTCGGGAACTCACACTCAGCCCAGGGCAGAACTGAGCCACCTCTTCACAGTGGGAATGCCAGACAGGCCCTGGCGGTAATGAGGCCAAGGGGCAGCCCCCGCCCCGAGGAGCCCACGTCAGCCCAGGGAGGCCCTGATTTGCCCGCTGATTCCTTTGTGAGCAATGGAATGCAGAAACATTGGTGAGTGGGGTTCCTTCTGCCCTTAAAACTCACGTCAAAGGTCTCAGTTCCACATTCCCACAGGAGCCCTCCCATTTGACACAGTCCTCAGCGGGGTGGCCACAGCCAGGATCCCACTTCTGTTTGGTGGAAAGAGCGAGGGTGGGTCAGGGTGGCGGCCAGCTTCTCAGGCAAGTCATGGTCGTCAGAGGTACAGGCATGGCTTGGCGTAGATGTGGCCTTAGAATCAGGATGTGGCCTAACTCAGCTATGAGGAGGAACCTTAGTAGCAATGATCTGCCATTGATTGGAACTTTCAATGCAGAGAGAGGAGCAGCCCCTTGATCCTTCTCCCATTCCCTCCAGAACGCAGGCGAGCGTCTCCTGCTGCCTGGTGAGTGGGAAACCAGATGTGACACGTTCCTGATACAGCAGCCAGAATCATTAAGAAGCTGTTCTACCAGGAACCCACTCTCCAAAGGCCCAGGCCATATGTTTGAAATGAAAACACCCCAGTAAAGGCTTAAAGGAAATTAGTAGCCACACTCCCCTCCATTTAGGCCCCTGCCGTTTCTCACAGATGGAGTTAGAGGCTCAGGGACTTCTGTCATTGGCCACATGACAAAAGGAGGAAGACTTTCTGACTTACCTGGTCCACCCATCCTTCCAGGCTGCTCGCATGAGCTGCCTGATGTCAGGCTGAGAGAGCTGGGGATCCCTGTGATTGGGTGGGGATACGTGGGGCCCTGTGTGCCGGGTCCTGGTGCCCCTTCTCGCAGCCCAGCCCTGCTCTGAGGAGCTGCAAGGTTCATGATGTCATCAAAGGCTTGAAGTTTTCTCCAAATACAGCTTTGCAAAGCTCGATTCGTTCTCAAGGTGAATCAGAATCTTGTATTCTTTTAAGCAATTTTCTTTGTCAAAATGAAGGATTTTTTTTATAAGTACTGCTTTTTGATTTGTTTTATGAACCATTGGGAAGGCCAGGTTTATTTTGTCCTCCCCCAAGTAAGTTGTAAGAGGCATTTGTTAGGTCTTGGTTCCCAAGAAATGATTGATTTGCCATTCTTTATGGGGCTTCAGATTGTGGAGGGGAAGATGGGTCAGAGATGGGGGGACCTCTGGGGGCTTCAGCATCAGCCTGGTCCTGGGGACAGACAGGACCAAGAGCCCTCTGCACATACAGGCAGCTGTCAGACGATGCCCTGGTGCAAATGGGGAAGAAAACGGGCCTTTGCTTACTGAGAAGGGGCCACAAGAATGTAGTCGGTTTATATTGTGGCAAAGTGAGCTGCACACTCCTGCCTGCCAGCGCGAGGGCCAGCTGGTTCAAGCTTTTGGAAGCCAACATGGGGCACCTATCAAAAGCCTGGAAATGGCCCATATTTTGACACCGCAATTCTCAAAGGAAAAACAAATGTGCACAAAAATTTGGCTCCAAAAATAGTCATCGTGACAATATCTGTAATGAGGAAAAACTGAAAATAACTTCTTTGCCCACCTACAGGGGATTGGTGAGAAAAATAGTAATAGAATATTTACCAGCAATTAAAGATTTAAGGATGTGGAGATGAGTGTATTAGGCCAGCATCTTGCCACCTTCAGAGAGAAAAAAATGTTATCCTCTCCTTAAATGTTTGAGATTTCAAAATGACAAAAAAATTAATCAAAGGAGTAGAAATCTTTGTTTTTTAAATACAGATACGACTCCTCAAACACCCACAAATCTGTAATGTGGCAGGCCTCTAGGCTGCCCATCCAACCCCCATTTTTACCCTGGTGTCTTTGCTATGAGAATCCACTTTTTTGTGTGTCATGGGTGACCATATGCACCACGGGGAAAGCGGGCCCATTCCCAGTGCGAGACAGTCCTGGTCGATCATTCCACTCCCCTTGCCTGAATGGCTAACAAATGGGCCTTTGACCCAATGCTGGCAGGAGAATGGAACGACATCTTGGGGAATGTCTAGAACTGTTCCCTCGCTCTCAGAGAGACATCGAAGGAAATAAGCACCCCTTTCCCACCGTCTGGCCTCTGCCTCCCATTATGTGAGGACGTACTCCCTGAGTCTGCTGAGGCCATTCTGAGATGAGGGAAGACCTCACCACATGCTAAGGACAGAAGGACAGAAGGCCTGTGAGTGTTTGATGACACAGTGGGGCCGATGGATCAATCAGTCGTGGAACTGTCCTCCCTCCAGACCTCATTATGTGACCCAGTACGCGTTCTTACTGTTTACGCCACTTCTGGTTGGGCTTTATGTTATAACAACAATCATCCTGATACAACTTTGTGAAGTGAGACAAGCAGATTCCAAACCAACACATCCAGCATTAGCCTGTAAAAAGTAAAGGTGTGTTTACAAATAAGAACAAATCTGGAAGAACGGGTGCCAAATTTTAACTGTGGTTCTGAGTGGAAGGATTATGGGTAACTTAAAAAAAATCTTGTATGGGGCCGGCCAAGTGGTGTGGTGGTTAAGCACTGGCTTAAAGCCAGCGGCCCCAGTTCAGGTCCCACATATGAAGGCCAGTGACACTGCCCTCAAAAAAAAAAAAAAAAAATCTTTGTATATATTTTTTATTTCTTTCATGAAGAATGTGTTCTCTCTTTTCAAAATGTGATTACAAATGAAACCGGAACTAGAGAAGCAACACATTAACTGGGGAGATTTGATGGGGATGTTAAGAGCATTAGGGAAACAGGAAGTCTCATCATCCTCAGGTGAGAAACTGAAGAAATGACTTGAAAGAGCAGCTGGCAATGCCTAGCGAGGGCAAAGACCCAGCAATTCCTCTCCCGGGCTTCTGCCCTAGAGAGCAAGCCTGGCAGCCTCCTATTGTACTTATCGGAGAGCTAAGAATGGTTTTTAACATTTTCAAGTGGTTGAAAACAATTCAAAAGAAGAATCATATTTCATGACGTGAAAATTACATAAAATGCAAATTTTAATGTCTATAAATTAAGTTTTGAATTTTTAAACTACAAAATTATGGAAATTTGTTTTCTCTCGCTATATAAAGTACCTACTTTTTTTTTTTTAATTCATTATCTAGCCATTTACAGAAAAAGTTTACCCACCCCTGGCCTGCCCTAGAGAAATTCTTACCTACTCATGCACCAGGCAGGAGACACCTACAAAAGTATTTGTAATGGCAGCAAGATGTTGGAAACAAGCTAAATAAATGACTGTCACTAGAATGGACAAATTCTGGCCCAGTAATGCAGTGCAATACTCGCAGCAGTGAGAATGGATGGGTGAATGAGTGAAACTAGAATGAACATAGCAAGGTGGCTAAATCTCAGCTGCTGAGGGACGTGGGCGGAGCAGCTGCTGAAGGGCAGCCTAGGAAGCGCATATGCAGCCATGCAGAGCAATGGGGCAGCGGCGCTTAGGGATGCAGACAGATGGGGTGAGTGTGCAGAAAGGCTGGCAAGGCCCCTCTGGGGTTGGGGAGCGAAGGTGCGGCGCTGCCATGGGCGCACACGCACCCACCCCGCTTCTCCCGTCCCCCTGGTGTCTCATTTCCTAAGGGAGCAGCATGCAACCAGGAGTTCCTCACAGCTGCCAACTTGCCAATGCTCCTCACGCTCTCTTAGCCTCACTCCTTCTCCCTGCTCCGTGCTGAATGAGTGAGACGTGCTCCAAGGACCAAGGACCCCTCCTATCAGTCAGGATTAGCTCTAGGCATGGGTGACAAAAGCAAAATTAGTAGTGGCTTCCCTGGAATCAGGATTCTCAGTGTCGGGGGGTGGGAGGTGAGATAAAAGAGGGTCAATGAAAATTTTGTGGTCCTGAATTTTAATATAAAGTATAAGGATGAATTTGTGATGTCTTTTGTCTGTTTTTTAAATGTCAACCTGTTTTACCTCTGCCCACTGAAAACACCTGGAAACGGTGACCAACCCAGGGGCAGTGAGCACCCTGAACGCTCAGACTGTGGTGTCCAGATATCATTTTGCAGTGAAAGGACCCAGGACTCTGGCTAAACATCTGGTTCCAGGACTTGGGCAGAACACATACAAACGAATCTGGAGCACTGTGTCTTACCAGCGAGTGAGGAAGCAAAGATTTCAGGGTTATGTCAGAGGACTCAGGAGCCAGCTTGAAGAGGTTCCTACTGGCCAAAGATGGGAATTTGAACATCAATAACAATACTAATGCAAAATCTACTGAAACCAATGAGTTTATAATGATACTTTTAAAAAAATGAGTCACTCTTGGGGGATTCTAAAATCGACTCATTATTTTAAATAACAACCAGGGGAAAGAATTAAGCATTTATCCTCCTTTCTTATTCCACTGGTAGTCAAACAGTAGATGACGGAAATTTCCTTTAACTTAAAATCATAGATTTATAGAAAGTTGCAAAAAAGTACAGAAAGGTCCCATATACCTTGCACCCAGTTTCCCCAGGGGTAACATCTTGCACGACCACAGAACAATGTCACAACCAGGAAACTGACACGGGTACAATCCACAGACCTTGTTCAGACTGCACCAGTTTTACATGCACATGAGCATGCAGTTCTATGCAATTTTATCATACACCACCCCAGGGAAGTTTCTTTTTCTAAAGTATTCCAGTTGCCAAAGAAGGAACACTAAAATTGGAATATTCCAGTCGCCAGAAAAGGAACACTAAAATTGGAATATCTCCAATTTGCAACCTCCAATGAAATAATGGATCTCAGTACTTGTAACAGCTTTAACAACTGTTAATACTCAAAGGAAGAGAATGACATCATGTGCCTCCTGGTGAAGGAATACATCTATGAAGTATTCTTTGTTTTTGTTTTCTTGTTGTTGTTTTTTAGCTGAGCCATCCTACCACCTGTTGGCAGCTCAGCTGCAGCTCAGCTTGGGCTGGGCATCGAACTGCTGTTGCTCAGAGCTCAGCTCGCACTGTTGAGGGAGCTCTTCACCAATGGAGCCACTCGGCCAGCCTGGAAGTATTCTTACTCAAAAGATCAAACCCAAATCTGAGTACACCTCAAAAGTCAACTCCAAGTGATACACATTAATTTAGTGAAAGGCAAAAACCACATGATCATCTCACTTTAGAAAAAGCATTTGACAAAATTCAACACACTTTCATGATAAAAACACACAACAAACTAGGAACAGAAGGAAATTAACACAATAAAGGCCACATGTGAAAACTTATGTACCATGGCTTATATCATACTCAATGATGAAAGGCAGAAAGCTTTTCCTCAGATCAGGAACAAGGCAGGGATGCCCACTCGCGCCACTTCTGTTCAACATAGGATTGGAAGTTCTAGCCAGAGCAGTTAGACAAGAAAAAGCATCCAAATTCAAAAGAAATAAAGTTATATCTGTTCCCAGATGGCATGATCTTATATGTAGAAAAGCCTATAGGTTCCACAAAAACAAACAAATCCACCTGTTATAACTAAAAAAACTGAATTCAGCCAAATTGCAGGATACTAAATCAACAAATATGTTGCTTTTATACATGAACAATGAAAAATATGAAAAAAATTACAAAAACAATTCCATATACAGTAGCATCAAAAAGAATACTAAGGATGTTGTACACCTGAAACTAATTTTTTTTAAAAAAACGTTTATTTCACAATAAAAGAATTAAAAAAAAAAAGAATACTAAGGAATAAACTTAACCAAGGAGGTGAAAGCCTTGTACGCTGAAAACTACAAAACACTGCTGAAAGAAATTAAGACAAACATCCCATGTTCATAGGTTGGAAGACTTAATATTTTGTTGGTTTGTTTGTTTTGTTTTTTAGGGCAGTGTCACTGGCCTTCATATGTGGGACCCGAACCGGGGCCGCTGGCTTCCCAAGCCAGCGCTTAACCACCACGCCACTCGGCCGGCCCGAGACTTAATATTGTTAAAATGCCTATACTACCCAAAGCAGTCTACTGATTCAGTGCAATCCCTATCAAAATCCCACTGTCATTTATGCTGAATAGGGAAAAACAAATCCTAAAATTTATATGGGATCTCAAGAGACCCTGATAGCCAAAACAATTTTGAAAACAGAAAAATGTCGGGGGCCTCGCACTTTCTGATTTCAAAACATGTTACGTACAAAACTACAGTAATTAGTCTGATATTGGCATAGAGACAGACAGACCAATGGAACACAACAGAGTCTAGAAATAAACCCTCACATATATGGTCAAATGATCAACTAGGGTACCAAGAACAGACAATGGGGAAAGGGCAGTCTCAACAAATGGTGTTGGGACAACTAGATACCCAAATGCAAAAGAATGAAGTCAGACTCTTATTTTACACCAAATAAGAACTTAAAAGGGATGAAAGGGCTAAAACTAAAACTCTAAAAGAAAACACAGGGGCAAGTTTCATGACATTGGATTTTGCAATAGCTTCTTGGATATGACATCAAAAGCACAAGTAACAAAAGCAAAAATAGAGAAGTGGGACCAGAGCAAATTAAAAAACGTTTGCTCATCAGAGGGAAGTCCCCACCTCTGCCACTCAGGCAGCCTCACCCGGACGCCCCAGTCCGTGCCCCGTGTGAGGGCCCTCCAGCCAGTTTCCCATCCCTCCACCTGCCTCAGTCAGGAGCTCCCCACAGCCAGCCGGCTGAAGACTGCCCCAGAGGCCTCCGGGCGCAGGCGCTTCTCAGAACGCAGGCTCTCCCGTGTCAGGCTTCCAGTTTCTCATTCTTGGCACAGGTCCAGACTCACCTGACCCCACCCACTCATGCCTTCTCAGTCACAGTGGAGATTCCAATTTCCATTTGCCTTTTCTCTTTCACACGTCTGTTGGGACTGCCCAGTGAGCCCGGCTAAAAGAGCCACATGGCCGGGGAAGCAATTTGGCTTTGGCCATGGCTGTGCTTGGGTTTGGTGCTGCCTGGTCTTGGAGCTGGTGATCATGGTGCTTGGCTTGGCCACAGCAGGTCCTATCCCCACTTCCCAGCCCACCACAACCAGGAGGGGCTGCCACATCGGCAGGGTCCAATCTCTGTGGCCACAGGAGCTGGAAGCCTTCAAGGCCAAGGACACCTTGGACGAGTGGCTGCCGCTAAAGAAGCAGCAGCTCTTGCCTCTTCCCCAGAACCAGGGAGCTGAGGCAGCTGCAGGTGCTGGGAGCGCCCTGTGGCCTTGAAGGTTGAGCTAGACTATGGCCGACTTTGGCCCCAGGGGTCATCCTTGGACCAGCCTTCACATGCGGCTGCACCACATCCACTCCAAGCTCTAGGTGTGTGTCATGGCTCAGCCTGCAGCAGGCTCTGGCCTGGGGGCCACCTCTGCCACTGGCTGCGCCATCTCCTGCGGGCCCCAAAGAAGGAGCCTCAAGGCCTCTGTCACTTTCAACCTCTCCCCCACCTCCTCCCATGAGACCTGAAATGTGCTGCCTGTGGAGATCTGCGCATCTGAGAACCAGGTCCCACCCCAGCCCGCCTGGGACCAGGACCTTATTTACACACTGCTCTGCCCCGGCCTTATTTCCTCCCACCCCTTATTTATATGAAGCTGCAGCCCTGACTCATACCAAAAAAATGTTTATTTTTCTACTTTCATAAACAATAAGGAATTGGAAAAAAAGCACCAACTACCAATCTTCAGGAGATTAAGAGAACTAATATGTTTAACAGCAACAGGGCTGCAATAAGCAAAATGCAGACTCGGGCAAACTCTGAGAGACAACTCAGTTTCTGCAACACAAACATTCAAGGAAAGAGAAAAATGGGGCCTCTATACTCTATAGGGACAGTCTATAGAATAACGGTGGCTTAAAGAGCTAGGCACCAACTGCCATGTGGAGACAGTATTTGGGCCCTGATGCAAACAAACTTTAAAATATGAATTTATAGGGCCAGCCAAGTGGCGCAGTGGTTAAGCGCTGGCTTGGAACGCCAGCGGTCCTGGTTCGGGTCCCACATATGAGAGCCAGTGACACTGCCCTCAAAAAAAGAAAAGAAAAGAAAAGAAAAGGCCGGCCGAGTGGCGCGGTCGTTAAGCGCTGGCCTGGGAAGCCAGAGGCCCCGGTTCGGTCCCACATATGAGGGCCAGTGACACTGCCCTCAAAAAACAAAAAACAAACAAAAAAAATGGATTTATAAGACACGGACATGGGGATACTGACTGGATATTGGTCGTTTTAAAGGAATTGTTATAAAAATTTAGATGTGATAACGGTATTGTGTCTTTTAGATACATGTACTGAAATAGTCACAGATGAAATTGATGTCTGGAATTTTGCTTCAAAGGAAGTTAGGAGTGGGGAAGTGGATGGACAGGCAGCAGGAAACCAGGCTGGCCACAAGTTGGTAACTGTCGAACCACTGGTTCCATGTACAAGAAGGTTCATTATACAGTAATACCTTGGTTTGTGAGCATAATTCGTCCCGGAAACAAACTACTCATATTGCAAGACATCACTCGTTTACCACGTAAAAATGTATTAGAAATGTTTGCTCGTTTTGAGGAACACTCGCAAACCATGTTACACGCAATCCAAGGTTTTACTGTATTTCTTTTGTAAATACAGACTTTAAAAATGAGGAAATGGGAAAAGTGGTTTAAGGAAGATAATAGCATCAGGAACCCAGATCCTTCCAGCCACCGCCTCACCCTCTTTTTCACTCGGCATCTGCCTCGGTCTCATACGGCTGCTCCATGCCAGCCAGCACGGCCACCCCAGCCAGGAAGGAGGATCAGGGTGGGAAGGAGGACACATCTTAGAAGCCACACAAAGCACTTTTCCACCCCAGGGACCAGACACAGTCATATGACCATGCCTGGCTGCAGGAGAGGCTGGGAAAGGCAGTCTTTATTCAGGCTAAGAATCAGGGCTTCCATTACCAAGGGAGAAGGGGTGAATGGAGATCAGGGTTCAATCCAGCATCGACCACGGCTCTCATCCCTGAGACTGGTACCGATCTGTAGGTGCCACAGATCAGCTCCTGGAGCTGGCAGCAGAGCTAGTGTTGTACAGCTGGTAGGCCTGACGATATTTAAGTACGCTTGTCATTTACACATACAGATGAAGCAGTCTGCTCCAAGTCTCCGCTCCGCTTTGGATGCTGTGGGTGCAGAAGCGGGTGTCTGACTTCCGTCGCTCTCCCAGGCTGGCTGTTCTCTAGGAAACCGCTGTTCCTGGCAGCCAAGATGGCGGGTGCCACTTCCTGTGCTGTAGCTAAAACCAAACCCAGCATCTGGTCCTTGTTCAGCGGGTGCATGCAATGGAGAAACCTGTTTTCAGTCTCTTGCCCAGCAGCTAAGACGCCTGGTGGAGGCCAGCCCACCAGCAGGGTCAGCACCGTGGGCACAGAGGCCCTGCTAGGAAGTAAGGCAAGGATGTCCCAAACCACAGCCGCTCTTAAAGGACACGTACAATTTTTGCCATGTGTTCTGCTGAGTCAACCTCCATTTTAAAAAACACTTTAGGGCCAGCCGAGTGGCGCAGTGGTTAAGAGCTGGTTTGGGATGCCAGCGGCCCCGGTTCGGGACCCACATATGAGGGCCAGTGACACTGCCCTCAAAAAAAAACAAAAATGAGCAAATCAAACTTCAAAGCAGGAAGATGGACATAAAACCCCAAATGCTTTTATTTAATAATGGAAGACACTTTATTATTATTTTTTAAATCATCTCTCAACATTTCAGCTCGTGGTAGAAATCAAATGCAAAACAGCTGCATTTTTAAATTAGCATCTATTTATCTCCGTCACAGCAACCTCATACAGTACGAGCCACACGGAGGAGGCGCACGGTCAGGGCGCTTCTTATTCCAGTCCGTGGCACAGCATCTCCGTGATGACACGCACACTGGACCCTCTCTCCGAGGACGAGCCAGTCGTTCCTGCTTTCATCTACTATGGATAAGTTACGTGGCATCACAGTTGGTTAAAAGAGTTACTATAGGGCTGGAGCGATCTGGAAATGGAAAGCTAGAAAACTAGAGCTCTCAGGAGTGGGGCAGGCATTGACACTTCTGAAATGTGAAAAGGAAGAACAACAAAGATGAATGCCCAGAATGGGGTGGTCTCAGTAATAAAGTCAGTTGAAATTCAGCTTTATATATACATTGGATATCTACAGATGATCTACTCAATAGATTTAAAAAAAAAAAAAAAGAGCCAGAGAAGATTTGAAAAACCTTAAAATCACTTAACTGAGTTGGAAGAACATCAGCAAACTCACAGTGGCCTCAGGATTCAGCCAGATTTCAATTTGCTCAGGAGCTGAATACCCACTTCCACCGACCGGAAAACCCATTGCATGTAAATTCCAGTAACATTCTGTACATCACAAACACTTATGGCTAAAATATATTATTAGTTCACAAGAAAGCGGTTTTGTTTTCAAACTCTTGCCCCACTCCTGCTCTGCACCCCGAAAGGAAAATCCGGGGTTCAGTCATTCACATGAGGAGTCTAGGGGGCCTTCGGGTTTGGAAGTGCTTAGGCTCAGCTGAGAATCTCAGGAGACATATGTCTGATGGGCGCACACCAACTCCTGCCCACCTTTAGTGCAAAAAGATCGCAAATGTTGCCGAGTCCCGGAAACAGGCGAAGAGAAGAGGACCGAGATGGGAATCCCAAATGAGTTTCCTTCTGAAACGAGACGCGAGAAGTCTGGAGTGCAAGGTTCACACTCGGCAAGTGGCAGAAACCAGGCTGTCAATCCACAGGTAAGGTCCCTGACTCGTCGCAAGTTATCACAGTCCGCAGGTGCACAGGCCTCTCGGGCCGCACTCACCCCCGAAGTGCACACTGGAGGTAGGTGGATAGAGATTTATTGTAGGGGGACAGTGGCTCGTCACCAGTGCAGAGACATGGTCTCTGTCCCTCGTCTGCCCCCGCTCCACCCGCAGGCTGGGGCGAGTGGAGGGCACAGCAGGGGAGGGGATGACACCCTCTCCTGGAAGACTCAAGAAGCCAGGGCATTTTTATAAATAGCTACATAATATTTTTAACCACTTTGAAACACACACCAAGTTGAATATTTATTTAAAAATAAATCTCAAAAATATCTATGTACAGTACAGTAGGAGGGGCGTGTGCAAACAACAGAAAAAGGGAAGTCAGACCTACTGTGGATGGTCCGCGCTTCAATGCGTTGGGGCAAAGTTCACAAACCCGGGCTGGGCTGTGGTGGCAACAGGATGACATTCCGCTAACACTGGACTCGGTTCACCTTTGAGACCTCGAGGGGGGGAAAGTCAGGGGCAGCGAAGGGATGAGCCATTGGAAGAGGCCCAGTGTGGCAGGAGGGCTCATTTCACAAGCCAACAGGCCTCAAGCTCGCCGCTCCAGGTGGGCATTGGAGGTGACCTGGAGGGCCCTTCCCAGTCCAAGTTGGCTTGGTGGTGGGGGCGGCAGGTGCGGCAAGAGTCCCAGAGATAGAAATCCTCTTTAAGAAAAACAAAAACAAACGGAACAGGGAGTGATTAGCGAAAATGAATCTGAACGGAAGTGCCACCCTCTCCCTTCTCAGGTGACAAAGCAGCCATCGGTTGAAATAACTGAGTCACTAGGTAAACTCCCACGTGGTGCAGCCAACCCACAATTCCCGGCAGCTACATGGTCAAGTGCAGGCCTCTGCTTCCCAGACCAGTGCATTAACGCTTCTTCCCCATGAAACCAGAAAGGTCTGGTGTAGCCCTTGTCGCAGGGAGGTGCACGGTCCAGTCTATCTGTACACGAAATGGGAGAACTGGGTGGACTTGTAGTTCAGCTGGTTGTTGGGCATGAACTTGTGCAGCTCGCCCTTTTTGCAGCAGGGGTCGTAATGATAGGCGAGGAGGCAGGCGTCGCAGGAAACTTTTGAACACTGGGTGCACGTGTTGGTGGCACCTGGGCGATTGCAGAAGCCACAGCGGGAGGTGGCTGCGGCGGAGGGCTTGGATTTTGCGTGGAGGTGCGCCAGCCGGTCGAGGCCCTGGGTCTGGCCTGCATATTTCTCCCGCAGAGAGGACCCTTGGGCCAGGCTGTCATGGGCGGGGGCCTTGCTGGGGAAGGCGCTGGGCTTGGAGGCCGGGGGACAGGGGAGCAGACTGTCGCAGCGCTGGCAGATGGAGGAACCGCAGGGCAGGCCGCAGTTTTGGCACTTGGATAGGGCGGACTCTTTGGTCGGGGGTGAGCGCTTATGGTAGAGGGGGTGGGAATCGTTTCTGACCAGCCATACATCTGGCCGCAGGGCGTCCTGCCTCCGGTATGTGGCCCTGGCTTCCGAGTCTGTGTACAGATCCACGTCATCCTGGGCGGAGAAGTACGTGCCGCGCAGCAGGCCAAGGCCATTGCTGGGGGCGGAGGACGGAAGGTCCTCCGGGCTGCCGTGGGGGGAGCTGGACATGGTCAGGAGCGAGGGGGACGGGCGGATGATCTCGTCCTTGAGGTCATCGCCCGGGTCTGCCGCCACAGGCTCCTTCCTCAGGCTCAGCGAGGTCTTCAGCGGCGGCTTCCGGCTCTCCCAGTAGCTGTCGTAGGCGTCCACGGACCGCGAGGGCTTGGTCACGCGGGGCTTGTAGTAGTCCTTGGCTGCCCGCTCGCTGGCCGACTTCTGGAGAGCCACCCGGGCCATGGAGGCCGTGAGATGCTCGCGGCCCTCGGCGCGCCGCCGCAGGGCGTCGGAGCAGCCGCGCACGTCCTCTGCGCTGCCCTTGCGCTCGTTCACCACGTCCAGCTCCGAGTAGCCCCTGTCCTTGACTTGTGAGTGGATTGCCAGCAGCTGCTCACACTCCACCTTGGCCAGAAAGAGTTCAAAGGCGACCATCTTCACCTGCAGGGTCTCCACGAACTCCTTGAGCTTGTACGCTGTCCCCAGCTCGGGCACGTAGCCCATGTAATTCAGGATGGTGCGGACGTCCTCCTCCAGTAACGTGGACTTGACGTAATAAACGAAGGGGCCCGTGTAGGTCTAGGAGAAGGAAGCGGGGTCAGAAAAGGAGGCGGACTGTCTCTCGGAGACACGGGGGCGACTGCCTCAAGGCCCGGCGCGTCCACGTCTGAGCCGGGGTGCGGGGCGCCGCACAAATGCAAGGGAATGACCTCAACAGCTTCTCACTACAGAAGGCAAGAGCTCAGCGGCTGGTGTGAGGGAAATGACACATCACTCCTTTCCTGAGCACGGGGAACAAAGCCATTAGCTTTCTACGTGGGGCGCAGCAGCTCTGCTCCCTAAGAGGAGGAGGAGAGCAAACTCGGAGAAGGGAGTGGATCAGAGGCTGGTGCCTAATGAACACTGGGAATGCTGCTTCTGGCATTTCCACCAAGGTCTGAGGAAATCTGTCAGACTTCAGAGCCTGGCTTGGTGAGAACCCTCCTAAGCCATCACTGCCCTCAGGACGGTTCAGAAGTCTCTCAGATCCATCCTCCTCACTCCCCTCTGGTATGCCTAGACATCTGTGGCAGCCTCCTAGCTGCTCTCCCCGCCCCACTCTTGTCCCTCTACGGTCTGCTGCCCAAACCAGCCAGGAGGATTCTCTTCAAATGAACCGATCCCGGCACTGCCTCGTTTCCCAGCCCACTTAGGACAAGTCCACGTCCTCTGTCCCCAGCTTCAAGGCCCTGCACCACCGGGGTGCTGCCTGCCTTTCCACCCTCCCAGCTGCAGATGTGAGCTGCCAGGGGTGGGGACCCAGTTAAGAGATGACACTGGACAAGCAGGCAAGGTGGGGAGTCGTGGGGATTAACCGGTTGTTATCTCAAAGGCAGTGGGGAACATGGGCGGCTCTGTGGGCAGGAGGGCTGAGATCAGACTGGCACAAGCCCTCTCAAGGGGGACTGGCAGGGGCAAGAAAGCGGAAGGGAGAGCAACGTGGAAGGCCCTTGTGTAGGATTTACCTTGATGCTTCTGAATTCCTTCTTCCACGGGTAGAGGAAGAGGTTGACGCCCACCGTTTCCAGCACGCTGAAGGCACAGTGCAAAGCCCGCAGGCTGGAGGCGCTCAGCGTGCGCAGGGAGCTCTCCACCACCTCATAGAACTGGATCAGCCGGAACCGATAGAAGGGATCCACCTTGTGCAGGCTGAGCAAGGTGGAGGCCGCCACCCGCAGGTACTCATCACTGCTAGGCCGCTGCTTGCTGGGGGTGGTGTCCACTTTGCCCTCATGGAACTGCACATACTTCCGAAATAAGTCATCCTTGTATTTTGTATCCATTGAACTGGGCTTCCCCATCCGACCCAGGGACGAGGCTACCTTATCTCCTCCATGGCTGCCAGGCGAAAAGCAGGGACATCGCTAAAAGCACTGACACGCTGCCCGCCTGGACCAGCGGAGTGCTCTGGAGGGGGAGAACAAGAAGCACATCATTCCTCAAAACAATCCACACGCCAGCTGTCGCTGCTGGCCTGGGTACATGGGCACCAGCAGCCCTGGGCCCCGATCTGCTCATTCACGCAACACATTTACTGAACACGGACTATGTGCAAGGTTAGCAGGGACACGAGACGGATAAGGCCCTTGACTTTGTTGAGCTCACAAATGAAAAAAATATGATTAGGGGCACCTGAACTGGTTTTATGGGGAGGAGGCATTTTGAAAAGACCCCCTGAGGCAGTGATGGTTAGACATAAAGGATGAGGAGTGTGCCAGGCAAAGAGGTGGGGGAAGGGTGTAACAGGCAGGAAGAAGGGCCCTGAGAGCTTACTACGTGCCAGGTACTTACCGTACTAATGCATTCCCTCATTCCAAACAACCCTAGAAGACAGGTAGCTGTTACTCCCATCCACAGATGTAAAAACTGAGACACAGAGACGTTAAGAAACTTGCCGACAGTCACAGAACTATTCAGAAGCTGCGATCAGAGCCCTGGCAGTCTGGCTCCAAAGTCCATGCCCTTACCCACCACACCCGGCTGCCCTAAGGCCGGAAGGAGCTTGGCTAAGAACAGAAAGCAGCCTACGGGGTGGCTGAGGCGACGAGAGGAAGGCAGCAACACGAGGTGAAGCTGCAGGCACAGGCAGCATCCCATTCCCAAGGCCTCAAAGAGCATGTTAACAATTTTACATTTCTTCCCAGGGCATGTGAAGCACCTGCCTGAGGAGTTCAAAGCAAAGGGAAGAGGGACATGAGCACATTTGTGGTTTTAAAGAGACCACGCTGGCTGCCGGCCCCTGGAGAGCACTTTCATAATGGCCTGCACTCCCCTTTACCGAAGAGCAGTTTGCAGTTCCGTTGGGAGAAGACAGGCGGTTCTGAGCTGGGTACACAGGATTTACATGCTCTTGCTGTCCACTTGGCCGCCCGTTAGTAGGACATGTACAGACCCAGTGATATCCTGATGCCACAATGTGGGGAGCAAGAGCAAATGGGGTTCCCTGAGGGTGTCACCCGGAGGGCAGGCTGCAAAGCCCAGGGGAGACAAACAGGTTCTGAAGCCAGGCTGCCTGCGTCTCTATGTTATTTGGGGAAATTACTCAACCTCTTTGGGCTTCAGTTTTTCTCATCTGAAAATGGGGGTTAATAATAGTACCTAGAGTCCAGAGTTGGTGGAAGATTGTGTGCTCATCAGTATCCAGAGCTCTTCACAGAGTGCTGGCTCAAAGGAAGCCCTTGATAGACAGGCAGCCAGTCCTGGTGTCTGAAGGCGCTAGACGGCCCCAAGAGGCCGAGCACTCTCAGGAAGGTAAGGTGAGAGCGGCACAAACATCTCTGAGCGCATTTCCATCCTCACCTGTCCTGCCTCTCCTGACCGCAGCTCCATGGGTGCGGGGACCATGACCCCACGGCTCAGCAAGGTAACCAAAGCCCGGGGGCAGGGTCTGTGCTTCCTAAGTGCCTGCCACCTGAGGGAAGGACGCTCCTCCTGCAGGCAGTGGGAGTCAGCAAGGGGCCCACAAAGAAGCTGCAGCGGGGTGGGACGGCCCTGGGGAGTCCTTTAGCAGATCTGAGTCCAGCTCGGGAAGTCCTAGGGCCTGCAAGCCTGGCCACTGTCATGAGGTCAATAAAATCCTCCACATTTCAATGAGCCACCAAGGCTCGCATGGCCAGACCGCTGCCCACCTCACAGCAGTCTTTCCCTTCCCTCCAAGTTCCACCCACGGCCCTTTCTGGCTGTTCCTCAGACACGCCATGCTCATTTCGATCTCAGGACCTTTGCACGTTGTTCCTTTTGCATGTCCTTCCTCTAATTCTTCCCACAGCTGGCTCGCTCTCCTTCAGTCATCAGCTCAAATGTCATCCCTCAGGAGCCCTCCCTGACAGCCCCAGCCCAATGACGCCCCTCTTCTCAGTCCCTCCTGATCCAGTTTTCTTGGGATACTCACCATCCGAAATTATCAGCTTTATTTATTTAATTTACTGGCTTCCTCTCTTTGTCTCCTCCATTACCCAGTGAGCTCCACAAAGGCAAGGACTGTATCTGTTTTGTTCACCATGATGCCTAACAGAGAGCCTGGCCCTTAGTAGGCATTTGATACAACAGGTGAAATGAATGATGCAAAGGATGTAAGTAAGCTTCATGAAGCCACTCCTTTCATTTCTCATTTAGCTCTCCCAAGAATCCAGGGAGATCAGCTCGAGAGAGAAAGAACAGAGGCTCTGTGACACTACATGCTCTAAGCAGCTCAGGGTTAGTAAAAGGTGAACCCAAGATTCCAAGCCTGGCCTTCTGACTTGGCACCTGTGTCCCTCCCACCACCCCACTATTCCTGAGTTCAACAAGTATTTATGCATCCTCTACCTTGTGCCAGGCCCTGGGCTGGGTGCTGTGGGGTAATGGGTGGGTAAGAGCAGTAGGGGACAGCAGTTGAGAAACACAGCCCTTCCTTCAATTCTAGCTGAAAGAACTTACTGTCTAGTATCAAAGTATGTATGTTCTCTTAAAAGATAAAACTGTATTGCAACCTGAGAGAAGACACCACTGCCCTTGCTAATAAAAACCCATCCGCATTTACCACCTTTGATTTATCTAAGCGAGGCTTCCATCCTGCCTCTGGCCCCCCAAGGACTATTTTTTGGTACACCCTAGAACAATTTAAACAGAAGGACATGAAGCCTCCTAAACTCTGCTGTGAGTTTTCTCCAAGGAAGTCAGCCTCGAGCCCATGGAGGCTGATATTTTTTGTGTGTGATTTTTTTTTTTACAAAGTCAGCCACTCTCAAGCTCAGCGGCTGCTGCTCTGTAATCACACCACAATCCACACCCTTGTTTGTTGCTGGCAAACAATAAACAAGGGAAAGAAATTCAAATAGCCCGGCTGGTGTTCAAACTCCTAACGTCAAGGATGGGAAACCCATCTAAGGAGAACCTAGTTAGATGAGGAAAAAGGTGAAAGAAAATGAATGCTAAAAGATGATTAAGGAAAGGAACGAGAGAAGGAAACTAACAATTATTGAGGTCCTCTGTGCTAAGCATTGGACTTTTCGCTTCAACTCCATCATCCCGTTTAATCCTCAGAACACTATGAGAAAACCAAGGCTCAGTCGAGAACCTGCCCAACAGAGCTTCAAACGGTCAAAACTGCAGTTTGAACTTGGGCTGACGGGCCCTGAGGCCTGTGCTTTTTCCCCTTTATCTCACTCGTTTATTGTTACAATTAGTACCATTCACCGAGGGATTAGGACATTATTAGTACAGAGCCCTCTGCTGAGGCTTGATGAAAATCAATGAAATCCATACAACAGCCTCAAGGTTAAAGAGGAAACTGAGGCTCCGAGAGGCAAACGTCACAAGGCTGGGAAAAAGTGGATCTGAGATCTGAACCTTGGTCTGAGGCCAAAACCCTGACTCAAGGGTCTGGGCTGCCCTGCTGTATCTGCTGGACAGCTCTACTTGAAAGGGCTCGGCTTCGACTAAGCTAGGATGCCCAGTGGCCCTGAGAGCAGAGCGGAGTTCCAAATATCCCTGTAGTAGCAAAATTCACATCTTCCCACACAGAGTGGGGCTGGAAGAGCCACAAAGCTCTATGATGTAAGCGCGAGGGCTAAGGGAAAAAGCTGGTCAGAGACCGACCCAGTGGTGAAGCAGCTGACATCATCCATCCTGAATACATTTTGAGAATACAGGCTGCATTATAGCTGGTTGTAGCTGGTGTCTTTTCTGAGCACAGAACCAGCAATTTATTCAGTACTCTGCAAGAACCCAAACACGATCACAGCAAAAAACAACGTGCTTACAGGAAGCCAGACAGCGCAGTGACAGAGCTGTTAATTTCTCCAAGCAACCCAAGGACTGGAGAGCCAAGACCTGCCAGTCTGTGGCGGAATTTAACAAAAAAAAAAAAAAAAAAAATGGCACTGTGACCATCCCTAACGGAGCCAACAGGCCTGGTCAGCACTTCCTGCACCCACAGTCTGGGCCCCCTTTCAAAAACAAATCAATGAAGAGACAGATATTGCAGCCAGGGAGGGGGCGTTTAATTATTTTTTAAACATCTCAGAGGAAAGCTGTTATCTGTTTTAAAACCCCACTGAATGGAACTGAAATGATGCTGGGGGAGCAAAGCGTTAGCTTGGCTTTACCTCAGCTGGCCCATTCAAGCAGAAATGTTCCCCAAGCAGCATTTGAAGGCGCCCCCTCCCTGCACAGGCAGGAGCTATTTTGGGGCCCAGCACTGCCCCAGTCCACAGGTTTACAGATCCCTGGTCTGGCTTCAGCGGCCTCCCAGTGCCTTCAGCCTCCAAACAGCAGCAGGGGTGCGGGGGAGCAGTTCAAACCCCCTCCACCTCCGCCCCCCACTCCTCGGCGCTCATTCCACGCCCGACGCTCCGGAGACACATCCGAGGCACCTTCCAGCACTGGCTGTGAAACACCACAGAGGGTCCCCACACCGCAACCAGATTCCAGAGAAATTCAGAGATAGGCCTTCCAAACCTCTGAAAAATAACCTCGGGGGTGCTGAAATCGGGCTTCCCGAGTGCACGCAGCTGCCTCTCCGAGGGACTCTGGGGGAAGCGGTGTCCCCTCCCTGCAGGGGACAGAAGCTAGCGCCTGCCCTTCCCAGCCTGGTCAATGCCTGCAGCCTCCGCGGGCCACGCCAGCTGTTAAAAGCACCCCCAGACCCAAACCCGGGCACCCCCCCCGCGGGTCTGTGAATGAACAGCAGCTCTCGCTTACGGGGCGCCTGCTGTGCGCCAGGGCTTGCGCTTCGCACCGCACGGCATCCCCACGACGGTCCTAGCAAGCAAGCTCGCTCCATTTAACTAGGGAATTAGGCCACGGAGGCTCAAGACGATGAAATGACTTGTCCAAGGTCACACGGGGAGCACAAGCCCAGGTCTGCCGCCAAAACCTGGGCTGGGGACATGGCGTAGGAACTGCCCCTCCAAGGACTCGGGGTGTCCTCCTGCTTGGTTAGTCGCCGAAGAGGGGGTGTCCCTCCTGAGCTGCCGTGAACCCCCTTACGGTTGGTCCTAGGTGTCTGCGAAGCAGCCCTTGCGGGAGCAGGGATCCAGAGGACAAGCTGCGACCCCCGGGGCACCGACAAGGCGAGCCCGCTTCCCGGCCGCGGAGCCCCCGCCGACTCGGCGCCCCCTCCACCCGGGGAAGCCCCCGAGGCCGTCCCGCTAGGGGCCGCCCACACTCACCGCAGCGCTGCCGCGGAGGGCGCCCCGGCCGAGGGAAGCAGACACGAGCTGCGGCAGCCGCCGGAGCAGAGCCCGGCTGGGCTCCCCCGCTCCAGCGGGCTGCAGGAGACCGAGACCAGCACTCCGGAGCCAGCGGCGACCCGGAAATACTCGGGCCGGAAGTGACGTCCTTCGGGGCGGGCCCCAGAGGAGGCCGGGCTGCGGCTGCGCGCTGGGCCGGGGCAAGGCCGAGGCCCAAGGACCGCGGAGGAAGAAGCGGCAGACCGAAGCAACACAGAGGCTGCCGCAAGCAACGCTGATCCCTAAGAAGACGCTGCCTGGGCCGGGGCTGGGACCCGGAAATAAACGGGCCGGAAATGACGCACGCCATCGGCCCCCGAATGGCCGCTAGCCGGGTTGTCATGGGAACCGGTTGGGAATCGGGCGGTAGAGTCTCGAGCTGCGCCTCGGCTCTCTGACTCCAGGACTTGCCCCTCGTGGGGATGATCCTCGAGCTGCGCGCCCGAGTGCGCCTGGGCAGGAGCTAACAGTTGAATCCCTCGCTACCTTTTTATGGGCGGAAATACCGAGGCTTAAAGAAAGCAAGAGATGCCCAGTGTCACAAGACTGAATCCAGGGATGTTACAGTTACAGGCTGTAGTTAAGAGTGGGGTCCCAGCTTTGCCTTTGCCACTTACTCGCTGCGTGACCTTGGGCAAGTTACTTAACCTCTCTGAGCCTCTTTTTTTTTCCACCTGTAAACTAGAATAATAACAGTACCGACTCCTGGGATTCGTAGGAGAATTAAGTGAGTTTATATATGGAAACCAATTAGTACAATAGTTAACATATAATAAAGATCTAAATACATTTTGCTTTTTCAATCTGGTTAAGTCCAACGACATGACTTCTCTCTGCTTTCAATTTCCTTAAATGGAAATCAGTGTTGGGGAAGACCAAGCCAAAATATTGTCTCCTCGCTTTGTGATTTTTCACCAGACACCTGCAGTACCTGTATGGTTTGTGTACGTTGGCATCAATACTGGTGGCTTGTCACTTCACTTGGTTTTGTCTATACTCCCACCTATCGCGTTGATGAGCTCCCCAGCACTGGGTTTTAGTGGTTCGCCACTTACTGAATCCCTAATGCTTGCAAAGGCGACTGCTGAACATATCTGCTATTGAGCCATTCATTCTATCTCTTAACCTATCCCAGACATTTATTAAAGACTCAGAGCCCACTCCATGCCAACTTCTTTTCCTCCAACATGCTCTTGGCTCCCATAAGACTTCCTATACTTTTCTGCCTTTCTGGCCTCTGTGCCTCTATATGCTGTACTCTGGAAATGAACATCCTTCCCCTCAACTCGGTCCCTTCCTTGGTTTCTTGGTTTCCAGCCCCAGCTCAGTTCTCACATCCTTTCAGAAGCTTTTTCTGATTTCTCCAGGCAAAGACCTGCCTTTTTCTGATTCCCCACAACACTGTCTTTCATAGTTTTATCTCAGCTCTTATCACCATGGATTATATACATATTTTTAAAACACACACACCAAGACCTGGAGCTCCTTATGTATTTGTGTTTTCCCCGAGCTTTGAACATGTCTGATCATGAGGTGCCTAATAGATGTTTCTTGATTGCAGGATTCTCTCTCTCAGCCTTGGTGTCCCCAGCTAAAGCTGGTGGGTCTTGTCTCAGGAATCAATGACATAATACAAGGGGAAGTATTTGGGTAGCCAGCAACCTGCTATTCAAACAGCAGCAATTACTATGTTTATCTGTCTGAGCACCCCTTAAGGTCTTTGTGTACATCAGCCTTTATCAGCTCATGTTTAAGCTTCTCTCTGAATCACCTCCAAGGTGATGGTGGTTACAGGAACTCCAGCTAAGAAAACTGTCCCATCCGAGCTCTCTGCCTTTGCAGTAACTCAAAACTGTCCTTTGGAAACTGTTGCAAGACTGCATGAGACTGCAAATAAGTCCCTCCAGCTCTAGTTCTGTGACAGACAAAAGAGAAACAGATTTTTTTTTTAAAGGCTTTATCAGTAAATAATCCTGGTCATTGAGACTTGGTGACATTTCATCTCAGGAAAGACCCAAAGTCTCTAAAGAGAGCCACATTTTTCATCTTTCAGACAGGGTTGAAGGCCTGAGATTTCTCTGCTTAGTGATGTGGAATCACAGAAGCATCCCTTTCAGATTTTATTACATAATGATTAACAGATTATATAACAGTCACGTGACAATGATTAGCTACCTTAGTTCCTAAGAGCTAACAACCCGAACCATCTACCTACTTCTTTCTATTTTTTAGGGTTTTTTTTTCAAATTACAAAAGTAACGCATGAATTCCAACAATACAGACATGTGTAGAACAAAAAAAAGAAAGAAAGAAAGAAAGAAAGAAAGAAAGAAAGAAAGAAAGAAAGAAAGAAAGAAAGAAAGAAAAGCAATCCTATGACCCAGCAATTTGATTTCTTGGAATCTACCAGAGAAACAAGCTTAAGTGCACAGGAGACCTGTTACATCGTTGTTTGTAATTCACATCAAAAACCAGAAACATTGTAAATGTCTATCAATAGAGGAATAGTATATCCATACTAATGACTATTAAGTATAACTTTAAAGGATCAAGCAAACCTACTTAACTCTGCAAAACATACGGTGAAATAAAAATAAATAAATAAATAAATAAATAAATAAATAAATAAATAAAAGACATACCCTGAAATGGAAAACAAAATATCAACAAATGCTATATATTTTCACAAATACATATTATGTGATTTTTATTAATTTCTTTCTCTCCCAGGATTCAGTAAGCTCCATAAGGATGTAGCTATATCTGTTTTTGCTCACAATTATTTCACTACTATCTGCCATATATACACTACCCCACACACAATAGGAGGTTCAACAGTATTTGTTCCTGATGGAAATTTTCATTGAAATGCTAAGTTGGATATTAAATTTAAAGGGCGTAACTCTGAGCAAGACAGACAGCCACTGCCCTCAAGGAGTGTACAGTCTCCTTATCAGAAAGAGAATATGTATTAATAAAATAGGAGTAGGATGAACTAAAAACCCTTAATTCAGATTAGAGGGTGGTAAATGTTATGAGGGGGGTATAGAGCTTAGAAAATGGAGAAGTGACCTCTGGCATGGCAAATTGGGGACAGCCTCAAGTAGGAGGTGGCTTTTGAGCTGGGCTTTGAGTGAGTGGACATGTGCGTTTTCCTTCCAACTAGAGGAAAGAAAGCAATCAAAAGCAAGGACTGGAAATTGAAATGCAACTGCCTCCAAACATAGGAGGTGGGTGTAACTAGGTACTAGAGTACTATAGTCTCATACTATGTAGTACTGAAAATTAGTTGTAATGTAGCCTAACATGCTACCTGGCTCACAGTAGGCATTCCATAAGTACTCTAGTGAGAAAACAAATATTGTTGAATCCCCCACCACCAACCACCACCATGATCCTACTGATTGTTTCTAATTTCCCCACTGATTATGATCAGATATTCAGGTTTCTGAAGGGCAGTTAGAAGTCCAGATGTTTAAGTGAAACTTCTCAATTATAAACACCATGTGTAAATATACTTCCTAGTTCCATCTGCTGAGAGAGCCTACAAGAATCTATGACACCCCTGTAGCAACAAGTGCCTAGCACCTAGGTCTTGCTTTCTCAATACCATTTTCCACTAAAGAGAACCAAGGCTCCTTGGAGAAATGATTAATTCTCAGGGCTGAGGCAGGGAAATTATAATGTGAGCCTGAAACATCTTATTGAGCCAGAAAGTAAGGAAATGCCAAAAGAATGATGGGATATGTCAAGAGGACAAAAAATCCAGGTTGGAGGAGTTCCTACTGGCCAATCCCAGACAGTTTGAACATCAAAATAAATAATGATAGTAATAGATTATAATATCTTCATTGGGAGTGGGGAGAAACCATGATCCCATACTTATACCGAACATAAAATGAAACATAAAATACTGTGTTTGCCAGAGGAACATGTCCAAGGGCTACATGGCCTTGGGTGTCAGGTCTGACCCCTGCACTAAGGATGAAATAGAAACAAGTAGTTGATCTGGTTAGAGATATGAGTGCACAAGGCGAGCTGGGAAATCAGGGTGACGGGAGATCAGCCCAGTCTCTGAAGAGCTGGAATGTCAGGCCAGGACTCTGGATTTTACCCTGTGGGCCCCTGGGAGCTACTGAAGGCATGTGAACAGGAGAGGTGGTGATCACAGCCTTTGCTCTCCAAACCAGGTGTTTGGTCCTGAGAGATAACAAGGGATGGTGGATAAGAAATCAGCTTTTAAGGTCCCCAGAAACATGGTACAGTGGAACAGAAATGACCCTGCAGCCAGTAGACCTGGGTTCAAGTACCTGGTACAGCATTTAGTAACCCTGTGACTTGGGCAAGGCCCTCTAAGAGGCTGGTCTCTCGAGTGTCCAGAATGCCTCAGTCCACCTTTGCTGTTCACTGTTTATGTCCTTGGGCAAAATGACCTAACCTCTCTGTGCTTCAGTTTCTTCATCTGTGAGATGAGGAAGATAACAGTAGCACCTACTTCCATCCAGGTTGTGAGACAGTCCATGCAAGCACTTGGCATAGTAAGTACTCATTAAGCATTAGCTATTATCTCAAATCCTTTTTTTTTTTTTTTAAGATTTTATTAGGGAACTGGGGCCGGGGAACAGACAAGTTGCTGTCTTTTTGTTCTTCAGTCTAGTTGCGGAGGACGTTGCTTCATTGGCCCATGTTGGTATCATCATTGCGCTCTTCCTGGATGAGGCAGATTGGTCACCGGCCTCTGGATGGTCGCTCACCTCGGCTATTGGCAGCTCACGCTGGCTGCCAGCTGCTCACGCTGGCTGCGGGCCACTCACTGTAGCCTATGGCAGCCCACTGCAGCAGGGGCTGCAGCCTACACTGTCGCCGGGACTCGCAGCCCACCTCCAGATGGAGCTGTTGTTAGCTGTAGAGGGCAGTGTCACTGGCCCTCATATGTGGGATCTGAACCGGGGCCGCTGGCATCCCAAAACCAACTCTTAACTAATGCACCACTCGGCTGGCCCATTGTCAATCCTTTTTTATCGAATGTGATAGTGTATAGAAAGAATGGTACCCAGGGCCTAGAAAGGAGTAAGCCTGCAGCTCATGTTATCCTCGATCATTGTTGTGTAACATGAATTTTCTGGGGACTGAGAATTCTATCTGGTTCTCGAAGCTCAGAATTCATTCTGACCTCCCACTGGTGGAGGCAGGGCTG
This sequence comes from Aselliscus stoliczkanus, assembly GCA_033961575.1. Classification (NCBI taxonomy): domain Eukaryota; kingdom Metazoa; phylum Chordata; class Mammalia; order Chiroptera; family Hipposideridae; genus Aselliscus; species Aselliscus stoliczkanus. Next base: position 9,750,421 of record CM066738.1, on the reverse strand, counting down.
GGGGCAGTTAGTAACCCTGAAGAAGGCTCCTCTTCAAATGAAAACTGGCACAGTCAGCCTTCTTCACAAGTGCAAGAAAGGCTTTTCCCCCTTTATTCTCTCAATATAAACCCAACTGTCAGTCACTTCAAAGTCTTCTCATCTGCCTTGGAAGCCATCCCGTCCAAAGGTAACCTGGCTGGCTAAGGGCTGTTTATTAGCGGGATCCACCCAGCCCAGCCCAGCCCAGCTCCCAGGAGACACAGCTCACAGGGTTGGATGTCAAGATTCAGCCAGCACCTCATCTAGATAATTCTAAATGGCTACTGAAAACAGTAACCCGGAGGTTAGGAGCTCCTTGTGTGTACTGTACTGGACTCTTAAAGCATTGTTTTTCAAAGGACTGTTTGCTGGAACTAGCCATTTTTGTCCTTCCCTTGAAGCAGGCTAGAGAAAGCCACAAACAGGTTGTCTTTGTTACATAGCAATGTTATTCCAACGCAGGAAGGCAAAGTAGGCTCTGAAGCCAACAGGCCTGAGTTCAGATCCCACCTCTGCCATTTCCCAGCTGTGTGACTTTGGACAAGCTATCTAACCTCTCTGGGCCTTCGCTTCTTTATCAGTAAAGGATTAATAGGAGTAATTACCCCCAAGGATGATTGAGAGATTAAATGAGCTAATACATGGTGCCAGCACAAAGTGAATGTACAAAGTGAATGTTCAACATAAGCTAACTATGATTATTCTTTTTTTTTTTTTGAGGGCAGAGTCACCGGCCCTCACACGTGGGACCCGAACCGGGGCTGCTGGCTTCCCAAGCCAGCGCCCAACCACCACGCCACTCAGCCGGCCCTGGCTATGATTGTTCTTGACTCAGACATGGGGCTTGCCAGGCTGATGTGCACAGTAGGCCTCAGATGGATGGGGAACTTGATTGGGCTTGAGGTCATTCTGGTCATTCTTGGGCACCTTGCATTTATGCTGCTCAAAAGAGTCGAATTTTATAATATCCAGAATATATAGTAAACACCTACAGCTTAACAAGGAAAAGATAATTCAATTAAAAAATGGGCAAAGGACTTGAACAGACATTTCTCCAAAAAAGATACACAAATGGCCAGTAAGCACATGAAAAAAATGCTCAACATCATTAGCCATTAAGGAAATGCAAATCAAAAACACAATGAGGGCTTTCAGAGGTAGCATGCGGGTTAGTGTGGTCTTTGTCAGCTCCCATCATGGCATACCGTGGCCAGGGCCAGAAAGTGCAGAAGGTGATGGTGCAGCCCATCAATCTCATCTTCAGATACTTGCAAAACCGATCTCAGATTCAGGTGTGGCTTTATGAGCAAGTGAATATGAGGATAGAGGGCTGTATCATTGGTTTTGATGAGTATATGAACCTCGTATTAGATGATGCAGAAGAGATTCATTCTAAAACAAAGTCAAGAAAACAGCTGGGTCGGATCATGCTAAAAGGAGATAATATTACTCTGCTTCAAAGTGTATCCAACTAGAAATGACTAATGAAGTGAGAAATTGTTGAGATGGCAATGCAGTTTGTGTTTTTTAGTTGTCCGTTGTTGGGAGTATTCATAAATGTTTATTCATATTGCTTTGATTACCCTTATGTTATTAGCAGATGACAATAAATGCTGAGGGATTGTTTTTATTAAAAATAAAAAAATAAAAAAACCACAATGAGATACAAATTTATACCTACTAGGATGGTTACAATTTTTAAAAGGGGGAAATAATAAGTGTTGGCAAGGATGTAAAGAAATCGGGAACCATGTACATTGCTAGTGGGGATGTAAAATGGTACAACTGCTATGGAGAAGAGTTTGATAGCTCCTTGAAAAGTTAAACATAGAATTACCATAGGAACTAGCAATTCTACTCTTAGGTCTCTACCCAAAATAATTAAAAATGGGGACTTGAACAGAACATTGTATAGGAATGGTCATAGCAGCAGTATTCACAATAGGCAAAAGGTAGAAACAACCCAACTGTCCATCAACAGATGAATGGATACACAAAATGTGGTTTATCCATACAATGGAATACTAGTCGGCCATAAAAAAAGACTGAAGTTTTCACACATGCTGCAATATGGATGAACCTTGAAAGCATTATGCTACATGAAAGAAGCCAGTCACAATAGGACAAATATTGTATGATTCTACTTACATGAAATGTCTATAACAGGCAAATTCAAAGAGACAGGAAGTAGATTAGAGGTTACTAGGGCTGAGAGAGGGAAGAATGGAGAGTTATTGCTTAATGGGTTTCTGTTTTGGGTGATGAAAAAAATCTGTTTGGAAACAGATAGCGGTGATAATTGTACAACATTGTTAATGTAATTAATGCCACTGACATATATTTTTAAATGGCTAAAATGGCAAATTTTATGATTTTATATATATATATATATATATATATATATATATATATATATCACAATAAAAAATTTTATTGAAAATATATTATCCCTATATTATTTAATAGTAAATATATTAAAATATATTTCAAAAAAAGAAAGAGAAAAGGAAGGAAGGAAGGATGGAAGGAAGGAAGGAAGGAAGGAAGGAAGGAAGGAAGGAAGGAAGGTCAAGCAGCTATGGTCTGGGCACTTGAACCATGTGGTGTGAGCCTGGGGCTCTACCTTCCTCACAAAAAGCTGCAGACATGGAAGCCTTAATTAATGGAGTTTCCCAAGCACAACCCACCAGCAGTGAACGTAGATCATTTGTGGACATCCAGCCTCCATCTCCCTCCCTCTGATAATAGCATCACAACTTGGCTTTGGGAAGCCACCATTGCCCATAACTCCACTGGCTATACCCCTGTAGTTTCTGCCAATCAAGGCTCCCTAGTCCAAGGGAGCCATGGGCATATGGCCCAAGCTGAGCCAATCAGTTGCTTCTCTGGGAGTCTGAGTATCGAGCAGATTATGCAGAGACTAAAAAGAGTTAAAGCTAATTCATCCATGGAGAATGCACTGGTACCAGTCCCTCCCAAGCCTGGAATTTTAGCTTTTCTTTCCATTTTGCTGAAGTTCTCTGGATCAGTTTCTGTTTTCTGCCAGTAAAGTATGCTGCTGGAAACAAAGATTGCAGCTATAGGCAATTAGAATAACTCCATGTTTTCTCAACATTACACAGCAAATAACATAGTTTACCAAATAGGAAAACGTACATGCCAGCATATTATAAAACAGTGGTCTCCACACCTGAAGCTGAAGCTGAATAATGTTGTATGTCAACTATAATTTAATATATATATATATATAATTATGGGATGTGGAGTATAGTATAGGGAATAGAGCCAATGGAATTGTAATAGATATATACGATGTCAGAGGCACAATAGATTGGGGGAGGGGAATTATTACTTTGTGAGGGCTGAAATGAATGTCTAACTATTACATTGTTTTGTACATCTGAAACTAGTAATTAAGAAAACAACAATAAAAACAAAACAAAACAGTGGTCTTTTCAGTCAGTACAAAATCTAAGTATGCACCTACAACATACATAATAAATAGTCACAGGGCTCATTTTTAATAAACCTTAAGAAACATATACACACACAAAGATAAAAATTATGGCCTACTGTACTCTTCAAAAATATTAAAGTCTTGAAAAATAAAGTGAGATGGATGAACTGTTCCAGATTAACAGTCTAAAGACACTTGACAACCAAATGCAATGTGCTAACCTGGATGAGATCTTGAACAAAATAATAATAATAATAATAATAATAAACAAAGACATTTATTTTTATTTACATAAATATTATTAAGACAATTGGTAAACTATGAATAAGGTCTATAGATTAGATAATACTGTTGTATCAATGTTAACTTCTTTTTGGTAATTGTACTATGGTTTTGTAAGAGGATGTTTTTATTCTTAGGAAATACACACCGAACTATTTAGAAGCAAAAGACATTATGTCTACAACTTACTCTCAAATGTTTCAGACAAAGAGCATATACATACACATAAATACATGTTTTTATACATAAATATACATCAATATATGTATTAATGCATATATAAAACTAGCTGTGTGTGTGTGTGTGTATACATAGAGATGGAACATTAAAGCAAATGTGATAAATTGGGGTATCCAGTGGAAGGGGGTCTCTGGGAATTTTTTAAAATATTTTTGTAACTTTTCTGTAAGTCTAAAATTGTTTCAAAATAAATGCAAAAAGAATGTGCTAAGTATGAAATAATATTTTTTATTTCCTACAACTAAAGAATAAAAAAGAAAACCCAATAAAAAAAATGCAAAAGATTTGAACACTTTCCAAAGGAAGACATACAAATGGCCAGTAAGCAAATGAACACGTGCTCAACATCCTTCATCATTATGAAAATTAAAACCACAATATCCCACTACACACCTCATAGAATGGCTAAAATCAAGATGGCTGACAACCAAATGGTGGAGCAACTCATACCTCGGTAGAGGCAGTGGAAAATATATTTGGAAAATGGTTTGGTTTGGCAGTTTCTAATAAATTTAAATATACACTTGCCAAATGACCCAGCAATTCCACTTCTATATGGATGCTTAGTTTTTAATGTTTTGCTAATTGTGATGGCTTCATTCTATCATTAGCTAATGTGTCAAGTCACAAATACTCATGTAGTGCAGCTTGTAGCTGATGATGGTGGATTTAAATGTCCATTTCAATAAGCCTTGATAGTATTCACTTGGTTCTAGCTCTTGTCAGAATTTACTAGATCATCATTGTTTTTACCTCATTATGTAGCTGATTATTGCTATGATATAAACTGTAAAATGCTGTGTGAAAACAGTGAGCTGGTGGAGTAACTGATAAACTGAAATTTTCTGGCAGCAGCATTTTTATGTGGTCATCCTCCTATGTCTTTTTCTGTTTATGTCCAAATTATTCACTGCCATATCCCCAAGGCCCATTAGGATGTCTGGCACATAAAAGTTATTGGATGAATGAATATTTACATGCCAGTGTAACTCATGTTAAAACTCCTTGAAATCTGAGACTATATCCTTTTTGATTTGTACTTTCAAACCAAGTACAGTAAACCATAATGGGCAGGAGCTGTAAACACCTAAGGAACTACAAAGAATAAGGGAGGTGGTTGGTTTTCACCTTGGCGGGCCACTTGAGTCTGGGAGATACTCGTTTGCCCCCTAGTGGCATAGATGGGAATTCCTCCTGGCTCTTCCCAGTTTGGCACCAGTTTGAAATCAATATGAAATTATCCGCCCATAGATTAATATTGTAGTAATACATAATGGTGTACATTCTGCCTACTTTAGATAAATATAGTAATAATTTTCACATGTTAACTGAGGCTGAGAGATAGGGCTCTGAGGGTTACATGATTTGAGGGCTGGGGTCATGTTGAATTCATTTCAACTGTTCTCCCACACTGTGTCCCCCACACCTTGCAGAGGGCCTGGCACACAGTAGGCCCACAGGGACTCTGTTGCCTGAATGAATGAGTCTACCTTGGCAGTAAAATTCAAGTTTGTGAAGGCTTTGAATAGGACCTATTCCCCACTCCAGCCTCACATCAGAACCCCAAGAGGATCTTAGATGATGTGGGCAACTTGGGAGAGGTGCCAAAAATGAAAAGGAAAGGAAGAAACTATTGTGGGAAATATTTTCCTCAAGAACATTAAGGGAAAGCTGGAAGAGAAAGGTTCATTCATTTGGCACACATTATTAGGTTGATTGTTGAAAAAACAGCAAGTATGAGTGTGGGGAAAAGAGAGGACAGACAATATTTATTTGCAAGCAAAGAAAAGGATAGTGGGGATGTTGTCACTGGGAATGCCTCGGAAAAACGGAAAGGGATAGAGCACTTTCAGTCTAGTCTCAGCATTGAAGTGGGGAGGGGTGGATAGTGTAGCTAGTGGTTCTCAAAATATGACCACCCGTTCCTGCAGCATCAGGAATCCATTAGAAATTCAAAACTTCAGGCTACCCCCTCAGTCCTACTGACATGCTGCATGTATCAGGATCTCTGGGGGCGGGCTCCAGCAGTTGGTGTTTTAAGAAGCCTTCCAGGTGACTTTCATGCACAGGCACCCTTAAGAGCACAGGTGCCAAAGCCAAACTGCATGTGGTATTCAAATCCTGATTCTTACTTCCATCTATGTTGAAAGATAACGTAATTGCTTTGTGCTTCTATTTGCACAGCTGTAAAATGGGGATAATAACAGAACTTAAGGCATGGGGCTGGCCGAGTGGCATGCTGGTTAAGAGCTTGCTTCGGACGCCAGCTCTGAGCATCAGGGCCCCAGTTCAGATCCCACATATGAGGGCCAGTGACGCTGCCCTCTACAGCTAAGATGGTGAACAACAGCTCCACCTGGAGCTGGGCTGCTGTGAGACACCAGCCATAGCAAAGCTGCAACCCCTGCTGCAGTGGGCTGCCATGGGCTACAGTGAGTGACAGGCAGCCAGCGTGAGCAGCCTGCAGCTGGTGTGAGCTGCCAAGAGCCGCCATGAGCAGCTGTCCAGAGGCCGGTGACCAATCTATCTCACCCGGGAAGAGCGTAATGACAATACCAACATGGGCCGGTGAAGCAATGTCCTCCACAACTAGACTGAAGAACAAAAAGGACAGCAACTTGTCTGTTCCCCTTCCCCAATTTCCCAATAAAAAAATCTTAAAAAAAGTAAAATAATAATAACCTAGGGCATAGGTTACTGTAAGGATTTATTCATGTAAAGTGCTTAGAATAATTAGCACCAAAAAAACACATTCACTATCAGTTATTTCAATCCTGTTCTCTTGTCTCTGTGACAAAGTATAAGCTCATGGAAAGTTCATTTCAAGAGCCCAAATTAGAGGCCCTCAGTGGTTGTGAAGAACAAGTCTGAGGCTCCCTTGCTCCCCACCCCTCCCCTGGCCACACCAGGGTCTGGCAGCAGCTAGGAGGCCAACAAGGCCAATGCAAAGGCTTATAAATATCCACAGCTTACCTAAGCCCGTATCTGCCCTGGAGGTGAGAGAGGGAAGAGATCAGATGAGTGGGTACCTGGCATAGGAACAGGAAAAGGAAACGGTAAAGTGTAAGTAAGCATTGGCCTCTTGGGCTGCTGCCTACCCGCCAAATTATTTGTTGGTGAAAAGATGCCCGTTTGGATAGCTAAAAGTAATTCTCCTGCTGCCATCAGGTCAAGCAAAATCAATCCACATGATTGGGAATGGGACAAAGAAGGCACAAATTTGCATTCATTAACCTAGTTTAACAAACGAGGTTTGAGGTTTGTTTGTTCCCTGTAGACTCTTTACTGTGAATCTTTTCTGGTCTTTCAGGTGGAGGTTTAATGGATCATTAACTTTCCTGGTTGAGAAAACCATGTGGGATTGTTAGCACCGCCTGCTTTTTAAAAAATGTATCTTTTGTTAAATGGGCTGCATACAAGAGCCAATCGGGTGCAGTAGAAAGTGGAGGAAGTTGGGATTCAAAACGACTGGGGTCTAGGCCTGCTCCTTTCCTGTGAGATTGAGGGTTAGTCTATCTCCTAAACCCCAGCTTTATACAGAGCGGGAGCTGGATCCCATCGCCAGGAGGCATGTGAACACATTAATGTTGACTCTCGGAGGGACACAGGCTTCCCATTACTTCTGCTTTCGCTAGCAAGCCTCAGTGTGGTGATAGCCTGTCTTCCACACCTGTCTAATAATGGCTAATCTCTCTTTTCAGCATCAGCAGGATCCAGCATGAATGAACGATATTGTGTTGTTTCCCTTGTATTTTTACAATTCCCTTGTAGAAGAAATAAGTGACACTGATGTTCTATAGATAGCTCAGGAGTGACATCAAACCTCTCTTTAAAATTTGTTTGCTTAAGTTTAGAGGAAGCACCTAGACTTGAAGAGAAATATTACGTCTAGTGCGTAAGTAATACTAATGCTTTAAATTTAGAAAACAGAGGCTGAATTACGAAGCCCGTTCCAATTCTGCCGGTCTCTGGATCTGGCGTCCACATTTTCCAGATGTCCCTCGGCCTCTCCTCCCTCCCTCCCGCCCTCCGGTCCCAAGAGCCAAGAAGGCGTGGCCCATCCCCTAGCCCCGCCCCAGCCAGGCGTCCCTGCCCCTCGCGGCCCTGGCCGCCCGCGAGCCCCGCCCCGCGCCCCGCCCCGCGCCCCGCCCCGCCCCCCTCGGCTCCGCCCCTTGGGCTCCTCCTCGGCCGCCGTTGCGGGGCGCTCCGCGGCAGCAAGATGGCGGCGCAACAGCAGGACCGTGAGGGCGGTGCGCAGCTGGCCGGGCCCGCGGCTGAGGCCGACCCCCTGGGCCGCTTCACGTGTCCCGTGTGCTTAGAGGTGTACGAGAAGCCGGTCCGGGTGCTCTGCGGACACGTGTAAGCGGCGAGCCGGGGCCTGGTCGGGGGGCGCCTGCCCGGGACGGGGAATGGAGCGGAGGGGCGAGGCCCCGGCGGGGAGCGCCCCGGGCGGGAGCGGGAGCCAGAGGACCGGCCGACGGGGCCCCGGGCTCCCGAAGGCCCGTCGCGCCCGAGGGTCCCGCCCTCCCGAGGAGCGCCCGCTGCGCCCGGGCAGCGCCTTCCCACGCGTGACCGCGGCGCCTCCACGGCCTGCGCCCCAGAGCCACGAGTCCCCCTCGCGCGGGGCACGGACGGAGCCGCGCGTCCAGCCCTGCCAAGCACTCTCGCGCGCCCCGAAGCTGCAGAAACGCTGAGCTAGACGAAAGGAACAAAAGAGAAGTCTTGACATAGAGGCGACCCGCCTGCCCTTCGCTGTGGGGGGAGCGTTCGCACCCCTCCTGAGCTGGGGTGCGAGGTTTAGTTTGCATGCTAGTTGGCTGTAGCCTCCGTGGCCCGCGCGGTGCTATTTGGTTGCAAATAGCCCGTGACCCGCATTTCTGCTAATATACACGTTGCGAGGACAAAAGGAGTGGTCAGTGTTGGTCCTGGGCCGGATCGGCGCTCCGAGGTGGCCCAGACTTGCATCTCAGCCCTTGGCTCCGTCAGACGCAAAAACGCACCTGCTGTGGAAAGCATTGCAGAAAACGTGACCACCTGCTCCTTGCCGCTGAGAGGTGGCGTTTCCTCCATGCCTCTCGGGGTGTCGCCTTGGCATTGGTCTTAGGGCCCCTTGACCGGTCAGTAGGCACCTGCTGGGCCTCACAGGCATGCTTATTTCTGCAGCCATCCTGCAGGGGCGGAGGGCTGGCAGCCACGTTGCAAGTGCCAGTGCTGAGACTCCCCATTGTCTGGCTCCCCAGATGGACTGCAGGCATCTGTTTCCAGCCCAGAGAACAGCTGGCACCTGGCAAGGCCCCTCCCCCCCCAGGCCCCTCCCCACACAAACACACTGAGTGCTTTTTGCTTCTTCGAGGACATGAAGCTCATTCTAGCTTCTGGAACTCTTCCTGCCCCATCTGCACCTCACACCCCCCACCACCACTATCCCAAATCCTTCTCAGACTTCCAAGTCCCAGTGGGTTGCCGCCTCTATCAGCATCCCCATTTAAATTACCTCCAGTTTCTTGCACAGCGCAAAACATAAGGATCACGAGGGCAGCGACCATATCCGTTTTGCCCCTCTGTATTCCCAGTGCCCTTCACGGTGAGCAGCCATCGTCTAGTCGTATAGTCAATAGAGTACAATGTTTGTATGCCCACTATGTGCCAGATTCGTGGGACATAGTAAGAAAGAAGGTAATTCTGCCCTCAGTTCACAGTGCATTGAATCAATGATAAATAAGTACCAACAAATGTTTAGGATATTGTGAAAATTCATTTGTGCAACAGGAGGGGACTGTAGGGATCAAACCTGTGGGATGTGTGTGTGGGGGGCGGTGGTAATGGATGAATGAAGAGACTTGACCCAGTACAATTTACCAACTGAAGAGCAGCAAAATTTGAGGTTTCCTTGAGCCAGGTGCACCTTTCCTGGGGCAGTACTGGGATTCAAACTTTTCTATGCTCGTCATACTAGTACCTCATGTTTATCAGTTCAGTGTTGATTGAAGACAAATGGATGCACCTCACTTAGGGCAACGCAAGTCTCCCTTAGCTCCAGCCAAGTGTTTTTTGCTCCCCCTCCTTGGTTTTTGCTCTCTTTTGTGCTTGAAAACGAGCATCACTGCAGCTCTGGCTGGGGGCGGGGCCTTAGCTTTTTATAAAACTTTATTTCAAGCCCTGAATGACTATATCCTTCTCCAATCTAGTGAAATAACAGCAGGAGAAGGGTAAGTAGCTGATGCCCAAGAGAAGGGACTTTCCACATAGCACCATAACAAAGGTTGGAGCATCTGGAAGGCTGAACTAGAAAAAGGGCTGTAAATAGGAAATGGAAACTGAAAGCAGGCCATTACGTTGGCTATGACTCATGACCCCAGAGGTCTTCCTTTCTGCCTTTCAGATACTCCCCTGCACTTGGTGTCATCTCTGTGTGGAACTCTTTGCATCCAGGTCTGTGTGGCTCTCATAATTTTAGGTCTCAATTCAGAGATTACTTCCTTAAAGAAACTTTCTATGATCTACAACCCTAGCTGATCTCGTTGCTTTGTTTTGTTTCCCTTATATATTCAATCACTGTCTGAAGCTGACATTTGTGTTTTTCTCCACTTTGGAACATAAGCATTATGGGGACAGGGACTTATTCCCTGTGTCCTCAAGTGAATCAGTAGACCCCCTCATCTTCTTCCAGCCTGGTCTAGAATTTTGCCTAGCAGCGTTCACACCTAGCTTAATGACAAAGGGGAAGAAAATTCTCAGACACAGTAAAAAATTGTCACATGTGCAGATTACATTTGATTGTATATCCTGAGTTTTTCCTGACCGATTCTGTTATCCTGCCTTAAATCTTAACAGGTTGGGTGTGCAGCCAGGGTATTTTCATACCTTGTTATCCATTCTCTCTGTGTATATACTTTATCACAGCAGCATCACCTGCCTAGGCTTCAGGATAGAAACTTGGCCATCTTTCACTTTCCTTGTCTTCAATAAGTTACCAGTCCCATTGATGCTATCTCTGAATCATTTCCTGAATTCATTCTCTCTTGCCTCTGGCCGTTAGCCACCTGTATGGTTTCTACTTCAAATCTCCTCTCATCTTACCTAAAAAAAAACACAAAAAAACATGTTAGCTATATTTTAATAAAAATCTTTTTTAAAAATTTAAAAACCAACAACTCCATTATCTGTGATAATCCCAGAATTATTTTTCTAAAACTTGAATTTGGTCTTGTTGATTGATGCTGTCTTTAAATATCTGGGTCCCTACGGCTTATAAGGGAAAGTGTTAGGCTTTTATTTCCATAGATGCCTCATGACTTTTTAAGGGTCAGGAATATTCTGCCCTTCCTCTGCCAGCTGAACTCTTTCTTTTAAGGCTCTTTCATAGGTGCTGCCTCTGAAGTCTTCCCTGCTGGGTCCTTGGGTCACAACTAGTCGCTCTTGTCTTTGTGTTCCCATGGTGCTTTGCATTCACCTCTAATGAAAACAGCTCCTGTTTGTGGTACATTTCATATGGCTAGACACTACTAAAGGTCTCCTATACATATTTCATGATCCCAACACTCCTACAGGTGGGTACTGCTATCTCCATTCACAGAGGAAAAACCGAGGTTCAGGGAACCCCGCCAGGATCCCTCAGCATTGGGGGCCAAGGTTGGAAGACTGCGCCGTAACGCCTTTCGCCACGTATCACAGTAGTTTGCGTTTGTTTCTGTTGCTGGACCTGTGTGTCCTTTGCAGGGTCTATTCCCTCTCACCACCACCCCCATTTTTCTGGTGTAGGAAGACTCAATCTCTGAATCGGGAGTAGGGAGCAAATTGTTTTGAATCCATTATCCATTGATGTCTTTTTAAAACTATCCATTTTTGTTGTCTTGTCTCCACAATGCATGACTCGGTTCTCTGTATGTCTTGTTCTAGCTTTTGCTCTGCATGCCTGCAGGAATGTCTGAAGCCGAAGAAGCCTGTCTGTGGGGTGTGTCGCAGCCCTCTGGCCCCTGGCAACCGAGCTGTGGAGCTCGAGCGGCAGATTGAGAGCACAGAGACTTCTTGCCATGGCTGCCGTAAAAATGTATGTGGAAGTAAAACGGAAGAGTCAGATTCTGTCTGTGATGAGAGGGGGGTAAAATGTAGAGCTGTTACCACGTTGTTTCTGAAGTTAGAGCATGGCTAGGTGACTAATAGCACGTGTGCATGCTAGTTACCTGTGGCAGTGGCTGTGCTGTTTCATTTTGGTAACCTCTGGGTTTTTTTTCTAAGACTTGGCTTACTATGTTACATAGTTGAGCTTTGAAAGCCATAGAAATCAATTATCCCAGTTTTTTCTTCTAAAAGACCCATTTTCCCAAAGCGTTATGTACAGTTTTAATTAGAACGTAATGACAGAATATTTCTTAATTTTTTTTTAAATATAAAATGGAGTCAGTGACTCAAAAAAGTTACCTGCTGCAATGAGTTTGAGAGGAATTTTTAAAACCTGTATCATTACAGATAAAACATGTAAATCAACTTTTTAGCACTTAACAGGGAGGAATCATGATATAAATGGCAATATGAAATCATTTGATTTCTAACAGTATCTAACATTTGAAATATTAGATAACATCCATGCTCTTTTGCATAATCATATTAGTGTCAGGTGTATTTATCTTAACATCTGTTATAACTGCAAAGGAGAAATACTATTGTCTTATTCTCCAAGAGATATATACACAGGCTTACTGGGGTTTTTCTGTTTTTATTTTTGTTTTGTTTTAATTTTTATTTTATTTTAGTTATTTTTTTTTTATTTTTTTTTCTTACTGGTTTTTAAATCATTGTAATTTTCTTAATTCCAGACAGTACAAAAATAAAAAGTATTGTAGGCTAATTCCCCACGCCAGAAGTACCCCCTTAAAGTGGTTCAATTTAGAAAACTGTAAGACATTTCCTGCCCTTTGACAAACACAGATGTAGGATTTTTACAAAATAAGGATCATTCTATAATATATATTTCTACAACTTCTTTTCACTTTGGAAAAAAAATTTTCACTTAACAACTTATTGGACAGCCTTGCTCGTCAGTTTCATTACTCTAACACCTTGGTGTGGAAAGCAATGGATGGATATACCTAGCAGTGTCCTTCCTCCCAGAGTGACTTAGCACTAGGGGTACGCTGTGGATACAGCTCTGTATGGGGCTGTTTCCCGTCCCTTTTAATTGGGAGCTGTTTGATTCACAGCTTGGAGACAAACTCTTTAGCTAGAATTTAAAACAGAAGTATCATGGTATGCCGGAGCTCAAATACTGAAGCTCTGGGTTTTTTTCTTGCAGTTTCCTTTAACTTAAAAACTCAAGATATTGAAATAAAACTGCATGTTACCTTCATCTTCTTCATGCATGCATGGTGGATTTTTTGTTTTTTTTCTCTTTGATTTTGATTTTCTCCATTTTAAAGATGAGTGATTGTTCTATATTATACCTCCAAAAATGTTTATCTTCCCTTTACCTCTCTTCTTTCTTCATTCCTTACATGCTTTATTTTTTTAAGAACACCTGTCATGAAGTACTCTTCTCTGGGTTTTCTTTTTCTATATTACAAAGACTTGATTTTATAGAAGGAAAAGAATTCAGATTTGGGTTTTGGTTTTTTTTTTAAGATCATTTATCACAATCTGGTGATTCGTACTTTATCACTTTTACTAAATGATCACTTTTCTCTGCTGCCCATAATGGAATGTGGTTCTTGGCTTGCTATAAGGAGATAAGTTTAAATGCTAGTCTGGAAAACTAAAAACTTCACTGGGTTTGGAGGTATCTGTGAGCAGAGAGCATATCGGGAATAAAACAAACCTCTGGAGAATTAGTTTAGAGTGGAAGCAGATGTCCTTTAAGCATCAGCCTTGTTGCAGAAACCCTGCACCAAAGCAGGGGGTCAGCCCTGGCAGCATAGCCAGGAGTCTGGTGACATTGTTTGCCTGGGTGGCAGAGATCTAGTTTTCGTCTTGCCCGTGCTTTGGGACTGTGCTGGGCCTAGACAAAGTCCTGACTAACTTGTGGCCTCTGATTCTTCCAATCCAAGTTCTTCTTATCCAAGATCCGGGCCCACGTGGCTACCTGTTCCAAATACCAGAATTACATCATGGAAGGTGTGAAGGCCACCACCAAGGATGCGTCCCTTCAGCCAAGGTAAATGACTCAGTCACTCCCTGAGGGGGAAGTCATCTTTTGCTACAAAGACACTGAACACTGCACGTTCAAGGATTTAGTTGGAAGAGTTTTGTAAAGTGGAAGTATAATTGTCATGCCAGCTAAAGTTGACATAAGTATTTTTATGGGGAGTGGTATAGAGGACTCTCTGATGTTCACTCTCAATAACAGCTGTGCCATTATTTTCAAAACACTTGACCCGATTCTGAAGTCATCACCACAGTCCCTGTCATAAACACATTCCGTGAACTTTGCTTCTTTTTAGAGGCTACAGTGGTTGAAGTTACCTGGAAATATACTCACAGAGGTTTATTTTCCTATTTTCCTGCCTTTCATCTTCCAGGAATGTCCCAAACCGTTACACCTTTCCTTGCCCTTACTGCCCTGAGAAGAACTTTGATCAAGAAGGACTTGTGGAACACTGCAAGCTATCCCATAGCACGGATACCAAATCTGTGGTAAGTTTTTTCTTAAAACTTTTTATGGAAAAAAAAAGTCAAAATTACAGGAGTAGTATAGTGAACTCTTATGTACCCTTCACCTAGATTCACAGATGAACTACATTTTACCACAGTTGCTTAACTGTGCTTTATATATTTTGCTTAACCATTCGAGAATAAGTTACAGATATTTTGACCCTTTGCCCCTAACTACTTCAGCAAGCATTGCCTAAGAACAAGAACATTTTCTTACAGAACCACGTTTTTTTGTGTTTAATTGTCACACTCAGGAAATGTAACACTGATACAAAGTAATATCTAATGTGGAGTTCATGTTCAGATTTTGACACTTGTAATGTTCTTCATAGCAATCTTCCCCTGGCCCTAAATCCTGGATCTATGTGCTAGATTTAGTTGCCATATCTCTAGTCTCAGCCTTTCTTTGTCTTTCATGACCTTGACATTTGAAAGAGGACAGGTAAGTTGTTTTATAGAATGTCCTTCAATTTGCACTCATCTGCTTCTTCATGATTGGATGCAGGGATGTTCCGTGAGTGATGTGTCCTCCAGGTGCCACATTACAGGTCATGTGATGTCTCTTGGTCCCGCTGTTGGTAACGTTCACTTTGAGCCCTTGGTGTCCACCGAGTTTCTCCTCCGTAAAGCTGCCATTTTCCTTTGAGAGTAGCTTCATAGTTGTGGGGAAAGAGAATTTAAGATGAAATTATTAGGAAAGTGCTTATCAGTCCTTAGACATTTAAATATCACAGATTGACTCGGCCAAGGATGTAAAGGGAAGGGGAAGGGTTCTTGCCATCTGTGGCAGCATGGATGCACCTGGAGGCTATTGTGCTGAGTGGAGTATCAGACAGAGAAAGACAGATGCAAAGAGATTTCATGTATATGTGGAATTTAAACAACAAAATAAACTCATAGATACAGAAAACATTTTGATGGTTGTCAGAGGAAAGGGGGTTGGGGAGGTGGTGAAAAAGGGGAAGGGATTAAGAAGGACAAATTGGTTGTTACAAGTAGTTATAGGGATGTAGGGTATGGCATAAGGAATATAGTCAATAATATTGTAATAGCTCTGTGGTGTTAGATGGGCACTAGGTTTATCGGGGTGATAGATGGGAGGGGGTTAGGGGGCAGGATGGAAAAGGTGAAAGGATTTCAGAAGTACAAATTGGTAGTTACAAGATAGTCATGGGGATGCAAAGTAAAGCACAGGGAATCTAGTCAGTATATGATAATAACTATGTATAGTGCCAGGTGGGGACTAGACTAATCAGGGGGATCATTTCTTATATAAATGTCTAACCACTATGCTGTACCCCTGAAATTAATATAAAATAATATTGAATGTCAGCTGTAATTGGAAATTTTAAAAAGGGGGGAAGGTGAAGGGAAATAGGATCAAATCTCCAAGTGTAAAACAAATAAGTCATGGGGATGTAATGTACAGCATGGGGAATATAGTCAATAATATTGTGATAGCGTGGTACCGTGTCAGATGGTTGCTGGACTTATCATGGTGATCACTTCTTGAGGTTCATAAATGTTGAATAACTGTGGTGTATCCCTGAAACTAATGTAATATTATATGCTAGCTATGTCTTAATGAAAATCTATAAATGGACTGACATGTAGTTCCTTTTTTTTTGAAAAAAGTGTGAATTTCGTCCATCTGAGCAGTGTTACCCTTCCCTCTTAATATGAGTGACAGACTAGGTCTTTATACAGCTTCTTCTGGTGTGTGTTTTCAGTTTTCCCTTCTATCTCAGACTGCTTCTGCTGAACTATGGACCTAGTTTTGTGGGCAGGCTTCAGCTCCATTGCGGTAAAAGGTGGTGCATGAACTGGAATCGGTGTGAGCTTTTGTTGATTGATAGGATTAGGCCCCACAGCCTTCATGTTTCTCTACGGTAAATCTTAAGATCCAGCTGTCTTTTCAAGAATATCTTAAATCTCTTGACTTGATTGAACTGCTTGCCAAGTCCAAATTCTGGTCAGTACATCCACTGTTTACACTGGGCTCCCTGGGCTCTTAGCGTCGTGCTGCAACAGATTCCACAGATGAACCCCCTCCACCTGCTTATCCCAACTCTCCAAGCTAGGGAACTAGGCCGGCCTAGCCCATGTACACCCCATTTTCAAGCAGGCCTGCTAGACGCGCACACACTCGAGCGGCTCTTCTGGGCACTCTGCATTAAGTTCCTGGTGTAAACTGTCCCCATCCTTTCAACGGATAACACTGAATCCTGCTCTAACCAAGTTCAGAGTATCAAGTCTGCGTTCCTTCTCTCTCCCTTCTTCTATCTGAGGAGCACTCTGATCTACCTCAGAGCTCACAGACTGGCAGCCATACACATTTTACTTTTCCTAACCTTTAAAAATCAGAAGATTTCTCAATCTTGATACTCTACATTTGAGAAATTAGAAGTCTGGCAAGAGTTGGATGGCTTTGAGCAGTTGCTGCCCACTCTAGATAGGTGTGCTTATACCCATCCAGCTTTGCTCGTTTGCTTACAAACCTAGTTTCTGTGGGCACTTGAGTTTGCGATCCTCATTCCTTGTCATTATCATTCCCTCTTGTGTTGAACAAAAAGCTTTCTAAGTCTGACTCTTCTGTACCTGGGGCCTCAGATCCAGGCAAAGGACTGAGACGAGGGCCTGGCACAGAGAGACTCCCTGCTCCGGAGACTTCCCCATCATGCTTTTCTGCCCTTGAGCTTTCCCTCTGCCTGCTCAATATATTTGTTTTCTCTCAAACATACCTAAGTCTTCCTGTGTAAATGGCGGGAGGAATATTTAATCCAGAGCTTTCTCTAGGTTGCATTCAGTTTCTCTTTCCCCTCCAGGTTGTCGTTTTCCAGCTGCTGCTATCTCTTCCACACCCCTCCTCCACTTCCTCCAGAGTCTAGTTTCCACCCCTGCAAACATCACATGCTCTGTGGTCCCAGCTGGTCCTGAGTCCTTGTTTTCTGTCAACTCTGCAATTTTAAAAATTCTTTTATTTGTATGTAGTCAGTTTATTATATAAAAAGTGGTCTGTAAAAAGTGTCTCTCTGGCCCCTTTCCCTAGTTCCCTGGTTTAGTTTCTACATCATCAATTAATTGTTCACAGTACTTTTTTATATTCTTGGAATTCTATGTTTATATATGATAAACGCATTATATTACCACTTGCCATTTTAGTATAATAGAAATAAGCCCAAGTGAAAGTAAAACACCATACCACGATGGCCTGCCAGCCTTTTGGGAGATCAATTGCAAAGAAATGATTATTCTCAAATAAACAGCTTCATGATTTGATACTAATATTCATCTTTCTAACGTTTTTATCTTTTATTACATAGAGGACTGTGGAAGTTTTATAGGCAGATGCCAACCTGGAATAGTCACTGCACCTGCTGTTTTTTCTTCGCCTGTGATTCCTAAATAGCTGCACAGTACATATTCTTTGGCTGCACTATGCAAGATAAAACACCCTAAAGCCAGGTTTTTCAGCTTCTTCTTCAAGATATTTTAGTTATGGTTCTTAACTAATTACTGATTGAAAGAGCGAGTGTACACAGACACACACACACACCCCACACACAAACACGATCCACTTCCTTTTTTTTTTTTTTTGAGGGCAGTGTCACTGGCCCTCCCAAGTGGGACCCAAACCGGGGCCGCTAGCCTCCCAAGCCAGCGCTTAACCGCCGCGCCACTCTGCCGGCCCAAACACTATCCACTTTCCATTCTAAAATCAACCAACCAAAGAAGCACAACTATTTTTGGTAATTACAAAAACTGAAACAGATGCTAAGTAAAATGAGACAGATACTCTACTTCATTTCCTGCCACTATCTCCCCAGCACTCATTTTTAGAAGTGAATAAGTAAAGAAACCAATGTGCCACCCAAGTTAGGTGAATTGCTCATGTCGTAGAGCTGGTTAGTGGCAACCAGTACTAGAACCCCATGTCCTGGCCCCTAGGCCTTCACAACATCGGAAAAGGCTTCCTTGGGGTGCTCATTGGCATCCGAGTAGTCTGCGTAGGTGGGAAACACAAAATCCTGTGATCCAAAGGCATTTCTAGCTTTTGAATGTCCTCATGAGATCCATGTATGTACTCCTTTTTGTCCCTCTTTATACAAATGACAGCACTTTATACAGGCTGTAACCAATGTTTTTGGCATCTGTTTCTTTTTTAATGAGCTTCACAGTTTTCTATTACTTGCCTGTACCATTTAACTGGTCCCTTATAGATGAATGTCAAGGTTAGTCCCAGACAATCAGGAAATTTTGATTAAGAACAGAATATTAAATGCTACTAAAGAATTCTTGATGGATAAGTGGGAGAATGGTATTGTATTTATAAGGGAAATACCTATTTTGAGGACTGTACTGAAAATTAAGAGTAAAATGTTGTGTCTTATTTGAAAATGCTTCCTTTTTGCTGATTTGAGTATGCCAAACTTAAACTAGGTGTTGAGGATAAGGGATGGTTCATCAAACTATTACCTACTTCTCTGTAGGTCTGAACTTTTTCATAATAAATGTTAAAAGACTGCCATAAATTTTAACGCATCTTTGCCAGTGTTCACGTATGTCTGTAAAATAAAGTCTTAGATACAGGTTGACTTGGTTGAAGGTTAAATACACTTCATAATGTTGATTGATAGTCCTCTGTGGTTTCTGATACTGCAACCTAACCTCTCTCTTACCCTTCCTTTGGCTTCCCCACCTCCCGCTGATCATTTCTTCTCAGCCGAAGCCTCTCTTCCTGCAGCCCTCCGCCCTGTTCCATCTCCGCTCCTTCTGCAGAGCTGCTTAAGTGTCAGTATTTCAGCCCTTCCCATTGGAAGCCGCCTCCCCCTCTGTCTCTAGTCCTAACCCGTGCTCCAGCTCCAGCTGCCTGCCTAGCTCTTCACTCAAGGAATCTTCCACCATTTCCGATTTGTCTCTTGCCAACCCCCTTTGTCACCACTCAGGCCTGCTTCTTCCCCCACCCCGGCTCCTCTCTGCCCATCCCTGAATTCTCCATTCTAACACACTGGTGGTCTGGTTCTGCCTGCCAAGCTGCCTCTTGGCCCTTTCTCCTTGCTGTTATACTACTGCTCCTCTTCTGGAAATCCCTTTCGTGATTTCTTTGTCTTTCCAAATACCTCCCGGTCTTCAAAACCCAAATCAGCCTCTATATGAGTGCCCCCTCCTCGGAGCACTTTGTAAACATAGCACATAAGGCTGTGTGTTACTTCCTTGGGACATTGCTCGTCTGTCATTTCCTTCGCTTCTTTGTGCCTTGGATCATTTCATGTGCTGGTTAGAAGGCCGTAGTCTAGGCCCCCACTGGGCTTACACATTGTTTGACCACCGTAAAAGATAATAAAAGGGTGGTATCACGGCTTAAGCCTTGACCCACCCCCACATGCCACTTGACTCGAGGAGGAGACGGACTGTTTCCTGGGATGTGAATGTGAGTGGCCAGGCCCTGGACCGGTGTTGGGGAAGCTGTTGACGTCAGCTCAGACGGCAGGTGCCTCAGACCGCGCTTCTGTTGACAGGTCTGTCCGATATGTGCCTCCATGCCCTGGGGGGACCCCAACTACCGCAGCGCCAACTTCATTGAGCACATCCAGCGCCGGCACCAGTTTTCTTACGACACTTTTGTGGTGAGTCTGAAGCCCGGGCTCCGATCCTGCCCCTGGGGGAACAACACTGCCATCCCCTTCTCTCACCCGTGGGAGAACCCTGGGCCCCATGTTGAGTTTTGTCACTGCCATGATGGGTTCCCTGGAATGGCAGCTGTGCAGTCTGTACTCACGAGCCAGGTAGTCATGTGGGCATTTAAGGAGATTAACTGGCCAGTCATCTAGACTGTGACACTGACAGTTTGCTTTTTGTTTTGTTTTATTTTCCCCCCCACCCCCGCAAAAAATGTTGCCCACTTTATTTTGGTATGTATAGTTTCTACCTGTTCTAGAGCCTGGTTTGGGATTCTTAAGCTCAGGTACCCACGGGGACCAGGCAAGTAATGGAAATAGCCCTCATAGCTTGCACTGGACAGTGTGGCTCATCCTGCTGCCCTTACCCCCAGCTGATTGCTGTGTGGAAATACAGGCACAGTATTTATTGCCCCTCTCCTCTGCCCACCCAGCCCCAAGAAGCTGGAAATGCACAGCATAGTATGAAGCATTGCTCACCTATTTTTTAAAGTACTTCAGGTCAAGCAAAACACAGCCACTGGCCAAGCGTGGTCATTAGGTTTGTGCCCTTCCCCTAGAGCCGAGTGCTTCTGCAGGGGCACACTGTTGTCTCGGCATCACAGTAACAGATAAATTTGGCCACATGCTTGGAATAAAGCTTTCATTTATATGTAAGTGTCAAGTTAGAATTTTAGAGTAGTATTCAGTCTTACTGGCTGTATTGCAGGGCCTGGGAAGGAAAGCCTGACTCCTTCCTAAGTTGTCATCAAGCATATTTATTCGTGGTCTAATACAGTGTCTGAAACTCAGACTTGAATATAACTATCCTTTTTGTTAATGCTGTAAAGACAAATCTAATGCCCAAGTAGAAAACTTTGCTTCATTGAATTAGAAATAGAAAGACTATTGGGCCAGCCGAGTGGCGCGGTGCTTAAGCGCTGGCTTGGGAAGCCGGCGTCCCCGGTTCGGGTCCCACATATGAAGGCCAGTGACACTGCCCTCAAAAAAAATAAATAAATAAATAAATAAATAAAAGAAAGAAAAGAAATAGAAAGGCTGGTTTTACTACGGTGCCCCCCACGTTTGAGCACTTGGTCTGTGCCAGGTCCACCTGGGTGCTCGCTTGTCCTCACGGTTCCTGTCAGGGAGCCATCATTGTCATCAGGATGAGGCAGCTGAAGCACAGAGATCAAGCACTTTGCCCAGAGCTGCACAGCTGGCTTTGCCAACTGTGGAGCTGGGCTCTGGCCGCTGCGACCCTCTCCCGATCTCCAGAGCCCATTGCTGGCTCTCCCGCTGCCCCTGCCGGCAGTGAGTCTTCGCAGCTGCCCGCAGAGGCTGTGTCTGCTTTGCCCTCAGGACTACGATGCCGATGAAGAGGACATGATGAGCCAGGTGCTGCAGCGCTCCATCCTCGACCAGTGAGCAGGGCCTCCCTGTCCGCCTCACCTTCCAGCGCTTCCACGACCTGTTACGTGTGAAACTTGTGACTCATAACACCTTAAATACACAACAGCCCTGGAAGTGAGCCATGGTATCAGGACAGGGTCACTTCTGATAGGGAAACAAGTCCCCAGAGCCCTCCTTTCCTTTGGGCTCTTCCCCTGCTGTCCACTCTGTTTGTCACATGTTTTGTCTTTTATTGCTCCTCAGCCACTTTCTGAAGCATCCACTTCCTCCTCTGGACAGGAACCCCACTCCCCCACCTGTCCTGTGTCACACTTGTTCCTCCACCCCAGTGTTTGTCTCTCAGGTCCTCTGAGCCAGCCAGGACCTTCTGGGTCATGAATAGCACAAATGAGACCAGCATCTCCTGTCCTTGTCCCTGAGGTGTGTGCGCTCGGGCAGCGGGGCCTCGGATCAGTGGTGGGGCTCCGCCTGTGCTGTGGAAGTTCCTGTCGCTTGGTCCTGGGCAGTGGCTGCCAGAAGCTGGACTTCCTCCCGGGAAACCTCCAAAATCCTGTTGGGCTTTGTGTCCCGGGTTTAGTGTGGCCTGATGCTGGAAGATTTCATGAGCGGTATTGTCCTGTCACTCCTGCACACCCTAGAATGAACTGATTCGGTCTTAACTGCCGGCACGGTGCCTTTTTAAGATGAGGTGTAACCACATTTTTTAGTGGAAATAAGTGTTTCTAGGTGAGAAAAGTTAAACTGCATTTCTCCATAAGAGGGGAGGAGGGCCAGCTAAGATAGGCGGGAGGGCCATAGCTTTTTGCTTCTGATTTTCGAACTAGTGAGGTATTTTCAGATGACTGGGTCAAGTTTACCTCTCTTTGTGGGAACCTGCTTACATTCTTGTCCTTGAGGCACGAAACGGAGTCCTCAAATGAACAAGAAGAGGTTTGGGGGCCCCGCTGGATACCAGTTTGTCCTTTATTTTGTTACTTAGATTAAACTGAGCATTGCTTTTCTATCAGAGAGAGAGGTTATAGGCAATCTAGTGTCTCAGCCTGCGGCCACTTCTGACAAGACACTGTTCAAAAGGCACTGTACACATCTGTGAACAGCTCTTAATGGAAACTTGCTTTGGTAGCAGCTCAAGAAGCTTGAGGTTCAATGTGTTTCACGATATTAACATTAACACAAGGCTAAGAGCTGGCAGTCTGCTGTGTAGGAGCAGACCCGCTGACTGGCCGAAGGGCGTCCGGCTTTAGGTTCGCCCTCTCATGTCAGACTTCTCCCGTCTGAATATGGCCGTTCCTTCTGGCCAGTGGCCGAGCTCGCCCTTGCCAGGGCTTTGGGTCTGTGCTGCGGCGGCCTCTCCCCACCAGCCAGTAAGAGCTGCAGGTCCCTAGTAACCAGCAGACAGGGCCCTTTGGGGCAAAATCATTCTCTGTAACGTGGAAGGGCCCAGATGTTAAGGTCAGCTTCTCCACTGTGCTTTCTGGAAAACACTTCACTCAGACCTCCCTG
Source organism: Aselliscus stoliczkanus (assembly GCA_033961575.1). Classification (NCBI taxonomy): domain Eukaryota; kingdom Metazoa; phylum Chordata; class Mammalia; order Chiroptera; family Hipposideridae; genus Aselliscus; species Aselliscus stoliczkanus. Next base: position 9,727,204 of record CM066738.1, on the reverse strand, counting down.
AATTGAGATCATCTCAGTCTAAGTGGAAAGGGAAATTGAACAAAAATTTCATTTGAGGGAACCTATGACAGCGTGTCTATCTCACTGGTGGTACCAAGAAACCGATTTCCATGTATTAAGTGCACTTCATGTATTTCTAATAAGATGACTTTTCAGAAAGTGACATTTGTTATGTTCTGGCTTTTAAAAGGCAAAATATAAATAAATTTCATAATTTATCCAACTGGTAAGCTGCAGTGCCTGTTCCATTAACCACCATTTGCTGAACTCTGGGCCTAGGGAGCCTCTAGAATATTGTCGCTTTTCTAAGCTTGTGGCTGTCACAAGCGAGTCCCCTCTGGCTCTGACCTCAGCTCTGACACTTCACCAGCTGAGCCTCACCGGGCCTGTCCTCTTTGGAAAGTGAACACAGCCCCCACTTCTCACAGTTGGGAGAGCCGGTGAGGGGAGAGGGGGCCGTGCTGCCCGAAGACACAGGTCTTCAGCTCCCTGCAGATGACAGCAGCAGCCCCCAGACACCATGGTCAACGGTTCTGCAAGTTAAGGGCCGAGGTCCTGGGCGTGTGTGAAGTTCAGCACTCTGCTGCTGGTTGTATGGCGTCTGGCAAATACTTTCCCTTCCTGAACCTGTTTCCCTACAATAAATTGGCAATAACTTTCTGGCTTCTAGTTTCTTTATGAAGTAGGAGGCATGTACTACTTATTAAATAGCTGCCACTTACTAATCCCTTATCGGTTTTTAATTATATATTGGATGAATGTGTAAATCTCCAATGCCTAGCATATAGTGCTGGCACATAATAGGTGCTTAGTAAACACTATATATGCCAGAATATAAGGAAATCATTTTTCCAATAACGTTTTTTGGCCAAATCGAATGTAAGAGCTTTTACTGGTACAGATGAAATACTCGAATGTCTCCTAATTTTTAATTTTATATATATATATATATATATATATATATATATATTTAAAACAAATGTGGAAGCAGCTGGGTTAGCTGTCACTAAACCCAGTGGTCTTCCAACTCCATCTTCAAGGTATTTCGTGCCCTGACCCCTCCCTCCTGTTAGAAACAGCGCCTCTGTTGGCTTTCCTGTGGGAACAGCATCCCGGTTCCTCTCCTGTCTCCCCACCATACTGCCTTTCAATCCTTGGTTCCCTTCCCTTAGCTGTTGGGATTCTACTCCATCCCCCTGGGCAGATTCAACCACATACCACTTCTTATTCATTACCACCCATGTGCCGATGGGCCCAGATCGATAGTTCTAGACCAGAGACCTTTCTGGAGCTCGAGGCCCATAGACCCAGCTTCCTCGTACACCTGTCCGCCGCATGACTTAGGGGTGTCTTAGGTTCTTAGGGCTCAAACTGAACCCATCTTCCGCCCTCTTACTGCCCACCCTTCACGCTAGATTAGGCTCTGTTTCCCCACAGGTAGTACCACCATCCTTCCATTTGCTCAAGAATTAACCTGAGCGTCATATTTAACTCCTTTGTCCATCTCAATGCACCTTATTACCAAATTGTATTGGTTTTAGTTCCCACAGAGCACACTGTTTTCTCAGCATCCCCAAACCCACCATGATCTCAACCTGAATCACTGCCACAACTTGTCCTTCTGGTCTTTCTCCACTGCTCTCTAGCTGACTTCAATCCATCGTCCACCCAGCAGCCAGAAGGATCAGACCCTTGAAAACACTTCAAAGGCTCTAGTTGCCTTCAGAGGGAGTCCTAATCCCTCGTGTGGCCCTCCAGGCCTCGTGCCCTGTCCCCCACCTACCTTTCCAGCCTCAACCCTGACACTTCCACTGGAACCACCCAAGCTTTTCTGCACCTGGACTGCGTCACATCCCTCTCTGAAATATTTGGTGGCCTCCACATTTTGCCCCCCAACTGCAGTTTGTATGTCCAGCTCAGAATTTCATGTATGATGTTCCTGGAGAAGATTTTACTTGTACTAATCGGGACATTTATTGAACTCCTGTATAAATACCCCTACTAGACTATCAGCTCCCCAGGATTAGGATTCTTGTTTACCTTTGTAACCCTATCTCTCAATATTCAGGTTGCCAGATAAAATAGAGGACTCCCAGTTACATGGGAATTTTAGACGACTGACATTTTAATATAAATATGTACCAAATATTGCTTGCGAGTATAATTTGCCCAAGTCAGGGAGTGAAGGCCAGGAATATTCATACCAAAAAATTGTGTTTGTTCGAAAGTCACATTTAACTGGGCACCCTATATTTTTATTGGTTAAGTCTGGAAAGGACTCGATAAGTGTGCTGAATATCTCCAGGTGCCAGACAACTCCCACCTGATGAAATTATTTGGCAATTTTTTTAATGGCTGTCTCCCACACTGAGAAGTTAACCTTCTGAGGGCAAGGACTTTGTCCATCTATGCACCACTGTCCTCTATACTTGTCCCCAAGTACACTCAATAAACACTCCTAGACGTGAAATGGAACGAAAACGGAGTCCTTTTACAATGGTACTTCCTTTCCGTGAGGACTCAAGAGCCCGGAATTAGGGGCCCGATGCGGTGGTAAGGAGAGCCTGAAGAGGGCGGTGTCTACCCAAGGCTAGGGCTGGCCCCACGGCCCATCCCCGCAGGGAGGCAGGTCCCCAAATCCGTAGGGCAGGAGCCGGGACCTACCCGGCAGAGAGGGCAAGATTCAGGTGGGCCGGCAAGATGGCCGCTGCCAGGTGGAGACCTGCCCTGCCCAAGTCCATCCTGGGCCCTGGATGCTGTCTTGCCTCTATTCCTCTCTCGTCCCCTGGCCTTCCGCAGTGTCTGTTGAATGTCCCATATGAGGCTGAGCGGGGCTCTGTGAATACAGGATTAACGACAATGATGCTAATCCTTCTCATCTGTGGTTCTTGACACAGTGCCTGCCCTCAAATAATTTTGATTTAATCCTCCCTCCTTTAGCTCCTGAAAGGGGATCAAAGCCAGACATTCAGGTTACTCCGGAAAAATCAATCTCATTGAATCCTCTTAACCAGCCCTGCAAAAGGGGCACTAATAGCACCCCCATTGCACAGATGAGGGAGTGGAGGCCACAGACGGTAAGTAATTTGCCCAAGCGTTTCAGTGTAGAGGTGTGATTAGACAGACGCATGGTCTCTGGGACACCACAGTCCCCTGTTCCCAGCATCCACACTGCTAGCTTTGGGACCTTGGAGAAGTTACAAATCTCTTTGTGCCTTGGTTTCCTCATTTGTAAAACGGAGTTAATCAAAGTGTCTTCCTCATAGAGTTGTGGGAACCTAGTGAAATAATCCATTTAAAGCATTACAACATGGCCTGGCACAAAATAAGTACTCAATAAATGTGAGCTACCAATGTCAGTACTGTTTTTCTCTCCCTTCCTGAGACCCAAGCAGCTAGCAGCTGTCAATATTTGATGACTAAACACTACTATTAGGTTTTCCCAAACTCAGCCTGAAGACATGAATTACCTGGGAGGCACCTGTTAGAAAGTAGATTATCAGCCCCCTCCCTTGGAGATTCTGATTGGTAGGTGAGGGTGGAGCCTAGGAATCTGTATCTTTTTCAAAGAGATTCAGGTAAAGTACATCCTTAGGCTAGTTCAGGAAATCCTTGTGTATGTAAGACAAGGTGTGTCACAACAAACCTGTTGTAGCTGGGTTGGGCCAGTGACTTGGTTGATGGTTAGAATCAGGTGGACAAGCTCAGGCTTTGCAGGTTGCAAGACTTCAGTGATACCTTTCCCGATTATAAAAATCATCTAGAGCGTTTATTTGGTCTCAGATGCTCTCCCTACAAATAATTCACAAAGGGAAAAGTAGTAACTTGGTAGTGGAGAAACCTAGCAAACACCTTCTTCACCAAGTGATCGAAGCTAGCATCATTGAGAATGGGGCAAACCATGGGTGACTTGATGGGACTCGCAGAGGATGCAGCACCACTTCTGAGTTCCCAGCAGAAAGACATCCAATAGGGAAGCATCAGGCAAGTCATCCAAATCGTGGGACATCTTACAAAACAGCCAAACTCTTCCAAAATGTCAAGGTCAGATAAGGGGAGACTGAAGAGGCCTGACGACTCACTGCAATCCTGCAGGATCCCCGGATTGGATCCCTGACGGGTGGGGTGGCCGGAAAGGAGGTTATCGAGCCAGTTGCTGACATTTGAATGTGGACTGTGGCATAAGCAATGGGATTTTATCAAGGTTAGATCTCCTGACTTTGTCAATTATACCACAGTTACATCTGAGAACGTCCTTGTTTTTAAGAGAAATGTATGGAAGAGTTTAAAAGGAAAGGACATGATGTCTCCAATTTATTTTCAAATGGTTCAGAAAAAAATAGTGTATGCCTGTGTATAGCGAGATATAGGTAGGAATATGATAAAGCAAATACACATGGGGTTACACATTGTAATGTTTATTGTTTTTCCCAAAAATAACCAAGACAGGTAGGACAGAAAACTATAAAGAGGTGGAGGGCCGGCTGAGTGGCTCAGTTGTTTAAGAGCTCGCTCAAGAGTGGGAGCTGAGCTCTGAGCAACAGCAGTTCGACATCCAGCCCGAGCTGAGCTGCCGCTGAGCTGCCGCTGAGCTGCCGCTGAGCTGCCGCTGAGCTGCCAACAGGTGGCAGGATGGCTCAGCTAAAAAAAAATAATAATAAAAATAAAAAGGTGGAAACCAAGCTCATCCCACCCCACAGACAACCAGATGGCCACGTCCATCAATAGTGGAATACTTCCATGTCCTTGGGGCACCATATTTTTGGTTGAAACTTAAAATCGGCAAATGAATGCTGAACTTCCTGCCAATAACCTGCGTTTTTCACTCTGTGGCATGTCCGCCAACATCTTTCATGTCAATGTGGTGTTATTTTGAATGGCTGCATGTTGCTTCTGGTGAGGATGGGTCATACTTTATTTCCCAGTGGGTATTCAGGTTGTTTCCAGTTGTTTATAGCCAGTGCTGGAGTGAGAATCCTTACAAATATGTCTTTGCCCACTTATCTGAGTATTTTATATGGAACGCTGCTGGGTTAAATGGAGAGAGGCTGACAGAGACAGAAATAGGGAGAAAGACAGACAGAGTCAAGTACTGTCTGTGGAGACAGACATACCCAAGGAGAGACCATGGCAGGGGTGGGGTGGGGTGGGGTGGAGACTGGGAGAGCGAATGCTTACTGCTCTTCAGGGAGACTGAGAGGCAACGTGTCTGAGGCAGAGGCCCCAACAGTCTGGCCACAAAATCCAGGCAAAGAAGTGACTAAGCGACTTAGGCTCACACCCTACAGATACAATTGTAGATGAGGTCAGAGTCCTTTGTACAAGGATTCCTATGGGACTATTGTTCCTGAAAAGCAAAAGATGAGAAGCAACCTGATTACCCATCCTTGGGGGACTGGCTATAGATTGTGTGCTGGAAGAGCTGACAGGGGCCAGTCTCCAAGTAGGGCTGCCAGATTTAGCAAATACAAGTATAGGAGGCCCGGTTAAACTTGAATTTCAGATAAAGAATAAGTCTGTCCCATGCAGCCTTGTACTAAAAGCTTATTTGTTGTTTATCTGACATTCTAATTTAATTGTGTACTTTATCTGGCAACTCTATCGCCAAGATCAGCGAGGACGGCAAGGTGAAGTCAGAATAGAGGTGCGCGTGTGTGTAAGTGCATGTGAGGAGGATTTCTGAGGTGGGGCTCCAGGTTCCAGCTGAGGAGAAAGGAATTATCCAGGGTCACACAACCGCAGGCTGTGGGATGAGGCTAGACCCCAGCTTTGTGCTCTGCAGTAATTTGTGTATGCATCTTAAAAGTGTTCGTGTATCAAATAAAAAGATTAAAAACAGACCACAAATTTCTAAACTCCAGTTGAACGTTTCTGATTCTAAAACATGTCCGCAGTCTGAAAAACTGTAAGGGGTTTGGGGCTCCATCAGTGACAGAGCATCGGCCTTCCTGAAGGACTTTTACGTCCGGGAACACTCCTCAGCCCCTGGGCTTCTTCGTCATGGTGGTCACCGGTTACTGCTGCCGGGAATGTCCTCTCCTTTTCTACTCCTCTCCCCTTCCCATCCCTGTGACTTCCGCCTGGAGTCAGTCTGGATCTCAGTTCTCTGACTCACCCTGCACCCCTCACCTGTGATCTCCATGGGCATGGGGACCTGGCTGCTTTATCACAATGGCTAGGGACACTCCGCCACTTGCTCACTGTGACTTGGCGTGTTAGCACTTCACCTCCCTGGGCCTCAGAGATCAGTTTCCTTATCTGTAAAATGGGGCTGATAATCTTGCCTGCCATGCAGGGCTTGCTATGGGGATCAAACGGGCCTATGGGACAGAGATAGGAAAGGGAGACAATATTAGCGTCTCTGAGGTGATGTTTGAACCGAAGCCAGCTCTAGATATATCTGGGGAAGTGTGTTCTGGACAGAGGGAACAGCAAGGGCGAATGCACTGCTATGGGAAAGAACCTGTGTGAACAGGGAACAGACAGGCCGGCGAGGCCGGAGCAGATGAGCAAGGGGGAGAGTGAAGGACAGGAGCCCCAGGTTATGTGGTGTCCCGTGGGTCATGAGCAGAGTTTGGATTTTATTTCGAGTCCAAAACTAAGAGCAAATTTGACTTAAGAAAACAGGTTATTGACACTTTCCCCCTGTTGCCGTTGTCTCCCACACTCAGTGATTCTGAGATGCACAAAAGGCTAGAGGTGTGGAAGGTGGGTGCGGGCGGGGCAGAAGGGAGGCCCCTAGGGCTTTTCCTGGAGACAGATTCAGCCTTCTGCCAGGAAGGTGGAGATAACCGGTGCTATCAGTCCAGTCCCAGGGTGAGGTTGCCAAGGCCCAATTAGTGTGGGAGATAGTCGGAGAGATACTGTGCTGTGAGCCCCTGGTGGTAGATGCATGGAGATTAGCTGGGGGAAGATGCGCCCTGCCCCATGGGGGGAACCCAACCCAGGATGGACCTCCTAGGGGCGATGCCAGGCGGAGGTGCAGAGAGCCTGGCTTCTGGGCCCCGCTCGGTCTACACATATCCATCTATCACCTTCTAGGCCTCGGGCAACTTCCTTTTAACCTGGTTCCCAAGACCATCCCAGAACTCCCTCAGTCCTGGGCAAACCAGGATCGTTGGTCACCCTACTTATTACCCAGTGGCTATATGAAGAAACTGAGTCTCAGAGGCAGTCAATGTCTGCCCGTGTTGTGGTTGACTATTTTCATGATAGTGTATTGTGTTTGAAATGGAGACATACGCATTTGAAATAAAACATTCATACCCTTCAAAAAACGTTTGGAGCAAAAGAAGTGTCCTTCCTTACCCGCTCCCCCCACCCCACCCCCAAGGAACTAGATCCTTTCACACTCTGGACCCAAACGGTGGATATTACCTTATTTATTTGCCTCTGCACAAAATGCAGCCTACGAGGTATTTTGTTCAATTGAATTATTTTCACGTAAACGCCTATTAGCTCCTTCATCCATTCAGCTAGTATTTATTGAGTACCTCCTCTAAGCCGGGCCCTGTTCTGGGTGCTTAGGTCACAGCAGTGAACAACACGGCGCTTCCCTCCCAAGGGCAGCTGTCTAGAGCAGACAGTGGATATTTAGGTTTTGCGGGCCTCAATAGCAAGGAGAGGACATAGGTACGTACATAACAAGAAAAATCAAATTTCCACAATTTTCTGTTGACAAACTTCAAAATATAATAACATTTAAATGCAAATATTTTTTTTTGTAATACAGGTCTATGAACGAAAAGAATGGAATTCTCTTTTGAAGATTACCATTTCGCTTTAATTAGGGTTCCAAGTTAGCATGTCCTAACCTCAAATCAACTGCAAACATTCATCTGTAAAAGCGATTCCTTAACTCGAGGGCCATACATAATAAACCTCAGGTTGGATTTGGTCCACAGTCTCTACTTTGCCAAACGCTGGTCTAAAGAGCAATCAGCAAAATAGGTAAAAACAAACAAAAAAACAAACAAACACTGTGATAGACTGTGGTGAGTGCTGGCAAGAAAAATTAAACAGAGAGAGGTGATAGGGAGTGAGCTGTGGGGTCATCTGGGGCAGGAGCATTCGGGAGAGGGAATATCAGACACAGAATCCAGTTACTAAAGATGGACCCAGTGGGGTCCATTGTGGCTGGAGCCTCAGTGGAAAGGTGAGCCCAGAGGGGACACAAGGGGCCAGGTCCTGCAGGAGCCTGGTGGCTTTTCCTGTGAGATGGGAGCCGTGGAGGGCTTATATGCACACAGACTGGCTTCGACATTTTAACAGCAGCAAAATATTCCATTGATTGGACTTTTACATATTTAACAAGTCTTCTATGGTGGACAACTTTGCTACCCTATTAAAATAAATGAGGGGCCGGCTGAGTGGTGCGGTGGTTAAGCACTGGCTTGGGAGGCCAGCGGCCCCAGTTCGGGTCCCACATGTGAGGGCCAGTGACACTGCCCTCAAAAAAAAAAAAATTAAATTAAAATGAATGAGGTTGATACTTGCAAATAATATTTTTTAAAAAATTAAGACACGGGAAAGGAGATATAGTGAAGATTCTCCCTGCCACCCCTGCCCAGTGGCCACCAGATCCCCTCCTCAGAGACAAGCAGTTTCTAGTGTCTCCCTCCAGAGGTGGTTTCTACGTCCCCCTTTTTCTGTGCCAGTGGTATCACACTGTACATGCTGTTGTACACTTCACTTTTCACCTCTTGGTATCTTGATATGATTCTATATCCACTACATACAGAGGGTGCCAAAAATATGTATACACATTTTAAGAAAGGAAAACTGGATTAAAATTGTAATACCCATAATATACAAAAGATAAATACAAGTCACGTTTGACTTCTGCAATTACAAGAGGTGCTCAAAGTGGTTCCCATCGGCGTCCAGACACTTCTGATGACAGCGAACTACTGCTTGAGCAACGTTGACCAACGTGTCCACTAGTATACATTTTTTCGGCGCCCCAGGTATAGAGCTTTTTCCTTTTTGACAGGTAGATAATATGATTGCATTGTAATGTATTAACTGGTCTCCATGTTGACCTTGAGCCTGGCACGCAGCAGGTGCTCAGCAAATAGGAATGAAAGTGCTTGTCCTTTTCTTGGATCCCCCTCCTCTGGGCCACACTCAACAGACTTGGACCCCAAACTTCCCCTGAGAGCCACTGGTTTCTTGAGACGGTGACTGCTTCACAGGGTGCCTGTTGGGTCAGGCCCCAGAGGCTGAGTCACTGTTTGTTTTCAGGTCAGCGTGAGACACTCAAAAGCTTTTGTTTTTTTTAAATCCAGGATAAGAGAGGTGGTTGAGTCTTGACTCATTCAGCGAACTTTCCAAAGACAATGCCTTCTTCCAGGTCAGGATTAACTCTCAGACTCTGATTGATTCCCTCACCGATGGATGATCTAATCAGCAGAGGCCAGTGAGCCTAATAATGCAAAGAGCTCTTAGCAATTAAGAAGTTCCTCAACTCAGGGACCAAAGAACACAAAAGGATAGTTCAGAATATGGAGAAACAGAAATGACTTTGGAGTATGTAAAAACTGCCCCACCCCACCCATGTGAAATGCAAATTGTTAACTAGGAGGTCTCACTTTCCCTTATCAGATGGGCAAAGATAAAAGTTAAGACAATACCCTACCTCAGCCAGGTTTCAAGAAGGGGGCCCTCACCTTCCCACTGATGCACATACGGTTTATTTTAACCTTTTCAGAGGACATTTAGGCAAATCGGTCAACATTTCATATACACATACTATATATCTCCTTGTCTCCATAAAGACCATCTCTGGAAGGTCATAGAAGACACTGGTAAAAATAGTTGCCTTTGGGGAGGGACACAGAGATCTAGGATGGAGGGAAACTTTATTTTTTGGTTGGTTGGTTGTAAATTACATTTTTTAGTTAATGTTTTTACTTTTAGTGTGAGGTGGACATCTGTGGAAGACGCAGGGCTCTATTCAGATTTATCTTCCTCTCAGAGGCCTTTCCTGATCACTTTCGATATGACCCCCCAGTGTCCCAGTTCTCACTCCCATTAAAAAGCGTGCGTGTCCAGCCCTGCGCGACAGCCCAGAGACGTCGCAGGGAGCGCCTCGGCCGGGAGAGGGCGCCGGAGGTCCGCGCCCACGGGCCGCGGGTAGGGAGTGCGTCCCAGGGCCCCGCGGGTCGACCGCAGCCCGGCGCCAGAGGCCGCCCATTTCCGGGAGGACCTGACACTAAAGTATCAAAACCGAGGTCTCACCTTTCCTGTAAGGCGGTCCACAGCAACGCCTCGGGGGACTGGTCCGAGATCCAGGGGCCTCGCCCAAAGCCCCCCTCCCACTGCGCGGTCTCCACCGCTTCCAGGCGGGAGGGAGCGGGGTGAGGACTGGCTAAGAGGAGGGATGGCGGGGCGACTCAGTGGGCAGGGAGGGGGCAGTGCAGATCCCAGAAGCCCCCCTCCCCGCCTCCAGGGCTCAGGGGCCGGAGGACCCAAGGAAAACGGAAAGGCGGAGGCCCAGGCGATGGTTTTGAGTACTAGCGGCCTCTTGACTCTTTGCCCACCCATCCCGGCATCTCCTGGAGATAGGAGTCGCCTTACCCTTTACAGTTGAGGAAACAGGCTCAGAGAGGCTGGGTAACTCGCCCAGGGTGGCTCAGGAGGAGGTGGAGCCGGGAATCAGTCATTCAACACATATTGGATTGAGCCCCTACTAAGTGCTTTGAAGGAAACTGAATAGGGTAATGTGATTTTGTTTTAAAAGTGGTGTTGGGGGCAGCGGGGGTCCTACTTTGGTTAGGGTCATCAGCCCAGGCTCCCTTGAGATGACTTAAATTTTGTTTCTTGTTAAATATATCATTTATACCCAAAGTTTTTAAATAGAGTATGTACTGTTTGAAGACTAATAATAAAGGACTTTCTGTGCTTAAGAAACATGCCCGAGAATTCTAGAAGCGCCCCCCACCCCAAGCTAACCACGCTCCAGAATTTTGTGTTAAACATTTCCTCGCTTTTCTTTATAGTTTTACCACCTCCATACAGGGCTTAGTTTGCCTGTTTTTAAACCTTATGTAAATCCAACTAACCATATGCATTTGTCGATGCGTTGGGTTTCTTTGCTCAACTTTTTTTTTTCCTTTTAACTTTATTGAGGTATCATTGACTTGTGACAGTTAAAATATACAATGTGATGGATTTTTCTTCTATTCTCAACTAGTGTTTTCTTTTTTCTTTTTTTTTTAAATTTATTTTTCCATTATAGTTGACATGCAATATACCAGTTTCAGGTGTACAACATAGCGATTAGACATTTATATATGTTGCAAAGTGATCACCCCAATAAAGCTAGTACCCATGTGTCACCATATGTTGCTATTACAATATCATTGACCATATTCCCTCTACTGTATTATATTATTGAGTATGTTTCCTGTGATATAAATCCCCGTGACTGTTTTTACAATTGGCAATTTTCACATTTTAATCCCTTTCACCTTTCTCATCCATTCCCCCACCCCCTCCTATCTTCAACCATCAGTTTGTTCTCCATATGTATGAGTTTTTTCTGTTAATTTTGTTTTTCAGATTCCACATGTAAGCTAAATCATATGGTATCTGTCCTTCTCTGTCTGATTTACTTCACTTAGCATAATACTACCTAGGTTCATCCATGTTGTCACAAATAACAACATTTCATTATTTTTTATGGCTGAGTAATATTCCATTGTGTATAAGTGCCACATCTTCTCTATCTATTAGTCTATTGATGGGCACTTAGATTGCTTCCAGATCTTGGCTATTGTAAACAATGCTGCAGTGAAATAGGTATGAATATATCTTTTTGAATTAGTGTCTTTGATTTCTTTGGATAAATACCCAGAAGTAGACTCGCTAGATCATTAGTAGTTCTATTTTCTTTTCTTTTTTTTTTGAGGGCAGTGTCACTGGCCCTCATATGTGGGACCCGAACCGGGGCCGCTGGCTTCCCAAGCCAGCGCTTAACCACTGCGCCACTCGGCCGGCACAGTAATTCTATTTTTAATTTTTTTGAGGAACCTCCATACTGTTTTCCATAGTAGCTACACCAATTTACATTCCCATCAACAGTGTCCAAGGCTTCCCTTTTCTCCACATCCTCGCCAACACTTGTTTGTAAAATTCTATTTTTGAGATTTATCCTTGCTGTTTGCATGGAGTTGTGGTTCATTTTCATTGTTGTGCAGTATTCCATGATTTGGATTGTACCACGGTTTATTAATTCATTCTGTTGATAAGCATTCAGGTTGTTTCCAGTTTTTTTGCTGTTAGGAACAAGGGTGCAAAGAGTATTTTCTTGTTTCTTCTGGGTTTGGGGCTGGGCATCAGTTCTCAACTTTGGCTGCTCATTAGACTCTCCTGCGGAGTTTTTAAAAGTGCTAATACCAGAACTCCCTCCCCCCCCCCACACACACACATTAGACTGATTAAATCAGGACATCTGTGGGGGTGGGGCCCAGGATTGGGCAGTCCAGGACTGAGACCCCTGAGATGCACTTGGCCTGGGAGTAGAATTGCTAGGAGGAGGAAAGTCACCTGTTACTACCAGTTGATGCCCAACTTTTCCAAATTATCTGTGCACAATGACACTCCCACCAACATAGGACGAGGGTCCTGCTGCCCTCACAACATCATCAACACTTGATATTGACCAAATTTCAACTTTTTGTCCTTCCGATGGGTGTTAAATGGTATCTCGCTGTGGGTTTAATTTGCATTCCTCTCATTACTGAGACTGAGCGTTGGTGAAGTCAGTGCTGAAAGGAAAACTACAAAGAGTCAGCCAGGTGAGGATGGGGGAGGGGAGAGATTTAGGGGGCAGGGAGGTGAATGCCAGGTGCCAAGGTCCTGTGCTGGGCCAGGGCTGGGATGTGAGGAACAGAAAGTCCCGTGTGTGTGTGTGTGTGTGTGTGTGTGTGTGTGTGTGTGTGGTGGGGGGAAGGGGCATTACTGTGCATGGGGAGGGGGGACAGTGGCTTGAGACAAGGTCAGTAGAGGTGACACTGGGGCGGAGGTCTGTGGTGAGGACTTTGGCTTTTACTCTGGGTGAGACAGGAACATGGGAGGGTCTGAGCAGAGGGACACGGCCTTACTTCTGGCTGCATGTGGAGAATCGTGATGGGAACTCCATGGATATGGGAGGGGGTGTATTCTTCATAATGGCTGCTTGTGGCCTGTCTCCCCTACCTTACCCTCCACCCACCAACCTTACCGTGAAGGATGGTTTGGTTTACAGCTGTTTTCCCCAGCACCTAGTAACCTAAACAGACAATTGTCCTTGCACTCCTTATTCTAGGTGGTGATTGGAGGGACTTACAGGTTTTTACAGTCCTTGCTTCACAGGTGGAACCAAGTTGAACCCCCACCCTTACTCTGGCCTGACCTGGCACCTTCTGGAGTCGGTGGGCTCATAGAAGAGCTGGGGGTGAGGGTACAGCTGTCCCTCCCTGGGCCCACACCACATTGGATCAGTGAGTGCCCCTCGTGGAGCCCAATGTTAGGTACTTTGGACACAGGATTGATGGCCCCCAGACAGGTGAGGAGACCCACGTCAGCCCCACTCTTCCCGACTACTTTCTCCCACCTGCCCAGAGTCATCTTTCTCAACGAAACTCTAAACAGACCCCTCCTCAGCAGAAAATCCTGCCTTTGCTCCCCAGTGCCCTCGGGGCAAAGTCCAAACTACTTCAGGCCCCGGAGGCCCAGCCGATCTGATCCTCCCGGCCTGCCCACCCCACCCCCACCCCTGGGAGCTGCTTTCAATGACTCTGATGTAGTGACTGATTCTTACATCGGGCCTTTCCCCTCAGTAGTGCTTCACTTCCTCTGGGAAGTCGCCCCCTACCCCCCGTCAGGTGACTGTCACTGCGCCCTGTGGCCTCCCCGATCAAAGCACACTTCCCTTTGCATTATAATCGTCTGTTTCCTTCGTCTCCCCCAGCAGACAGGGAGCTCGTCTACGGCAGAGACCCTGAGTGTTTTGTTCAGGGATGCATCCCCCGCTCCGGTAACAGCGCGTGGCGCATCGTGGGCGCTCAGTAAACCTTTGCTAAGTGAAGGAAAGAATCTGGCTGGATGATGCGACTGCTGTGCAAACAGGCTCGGGCATTTCACACGGCCAGCAGCCACGTCAGGTGTCCACTTCCTCGCATCCATCCCCGAAATGTGTATTGTCCCCCCTAGTGGATGCCCCGCTCTTTGGGAGGCGCCAGGCGGGTGCAGGAAATTTCCGCCCTCTCCCCGAGCCGGAGGCGGAGGCGGAGGCGGAGGCAGTTTCGGGACGCCAGGTGCCCAGACGCGCGGCGCCAGGGGGCGCCAGAGGCAGGCGGCCGTGCTGCCCTGAGCGGGCGGGCGGGCGCGCGGGGGTCCCGAAGGGGGTCCCGCCTCGCCTGGGGTTCCCTGCGCCCGGCGCCCGGCGGTCAGCGCAGCGCCCAAAACCCGGCCTCCGAGCCACCCCCACCCGGCATCCAGCGCCACGCGGCGCGAGCCCCGCCAGCCCCCGGAGCACCTGCTCGGGGCGTGGCCTCCGCCGAAGGCGCTCCTCGATTGGCGCGGAGGTGACAAAGGGGCGTGGCGTCATTTGCCCCCCGCCCCTCGCAGGCCGGCGTACTTAAAGGAGTTGGCAGCGCGCCTCCGCTCACAGAGCAGCGGCGCGGCCTCGCAGGCGGAGATCTCTGCAGCCCCAGCGCGACTTGGCGACCCCCGGCTTCTCCGGCCACCATGCCGCGCTCCTTCCTTGTTCGGAAGTCTGCCTGCTCCCGCCGGAGGCCCAACTACAGCGAGCTACACGACTCTTCTCCAGGTGAGTGGCCCGGGTGCCGGACCCCAGAGAGGTTTGGGGGGACAGCCGAAGGGGACGCTTTAGGGAGGGCGACTTGGGGACACAAAGCGAGTCAAAGGTGTGGGAAAAATGTGAGGAGGGGGGATGAGGAGCCCGGGGCCGGTGGGTCCGGGAGGTGGGGGAGGGAGTTCAGAGGTTGGTGGTCTGGGTTTGAGGGCACGTCTCGGCCGCCGGGAGGCGGAGCCCTGCGAGTGAGAAAGGAGCGAGGGGGGCCGTCTTGGGGAGGGATGCCGGCCAGGGGCTAGGGAGAGTCCCGAGTCAGCGGGTTTGGGGACGGGAGGGAACGGAGTGGTGCCTCTGCGCTGGCGAGATTGGGGTGCTGGGCTATTACATGAAGCTGGAGACTTGGGGGTCCCCGGAGGATTCACTCTCTTGGGTCGGGACTGGAAAGGAAGGGGGAGATCCTTCCTGCAAGATCTGGAGGCCCAAGTGGGAGAACCAGATGCCTTGGGTGAGGAGAGGCCTCCTCGAAGGCAAGAACGTATCTGTTCTGGTCATAATTATCTGATCTGATACTTGAGGGCCAGCCCCACTCAGCCCCTATCCCACATCAGGCTAATGTTTGTTGACTGACTGACCTAATGCCTGACCCTGCCCTTTTCTCTCTCTCTCCCGTCAGAGTTCACCTTCCAGCAGCCGTATGACCAGGCCCACCTGCTGGCGGCCATCCCACCTCCTGAGGTCCTCAACCCGACGGCCTCACTGCCCACACTCATCTGGGACTCCCTCCTGGCCCCCCAAGCCCAGCCAATTGGCTGGGCCTCCCTTCTGTCCCAGGAGATCCCCAAGGCTGTAGAGCTGACCTCCCTATCAGATGAGGACAGTGGGAAAGGCTCCCAGCCGCCCAGCCCACCCTCACCAGCTCCTTCATCCTTCTCCTCCACCTCAGCCTCTTCCCTGGAGGCTGAGGGATATGCTGCCTTCCCAGGCTTGGGCCCATTGCCCAAGCAGCTGGTTGGGCTCTCCGGGGCCAAGGACCCCCAGTCCCGCAAGGCCTTCAACTGTAAATACTGCAACAAGGAATACATCAGCCTGGGTGCTCTCAAAATGCACATCCGAAGCCACACGCTGCCTTGTGTTTGTGGCACCTGCGGGAAGGCGTTCTCCAGGCCCTGGCTGCTACAGGGCCATGTCCGGACCCACACCGGTGAGTGTCCCTGCAGGTTGGCTGCCCTTGTCACCATTCCTACTGTCTTTACCAGCTCTCGTGAGGCTGAGCTTGCTGTGATTTTCAGATTGTGGAAACTGAGCCTCTCAAAGTTTAGCTCAAGAGTCCAGGAGCCTGGCTCTCTGAAATGTTTGGCAGAAACATGTATTCATTCATCACCCTAGCAGATGGGCTAAGTAGATAAACTTGACACATCCCTTTGCAGTCTGTTTCTCTGCCAAATGGGTTGGAGCTGGATATGGGAAAGGTGCAGTCAACACCTTGCTGTTGTGAAGGGGCCCTCCCTGCTCCACTCGCCCTCAGCCCACCCCCAACCGACCCCCACCGTGGCCAGGTACGATGTTGTTAATAAACCCCCTTACCTCACTCTGAATCCTGCTTTGAGCGCTTCCTCAAACCTTGGACTGAAGGTTCATTCTGAGCCTCAGTTTTCTCATCTGTAAATCGAGCATAAGAATATCTTGGGGGCTTTCTGTTTGGATTAATGAAAGAGCATACAGAATGCACCTGGGGTGATGCTTGGTACACGATAAGCATGCACAGAAATGGTGGTGTTGGTTCTGCTTCCATTCTGTGATCTTTAGCAAGTGATTTAACTTTAAGATTATGACTGCATAATCATATAGGCTGCCTTATGGTAACCCTTTATAGGGTGGCTCTCAAGATTTGGTGGCTTCTTAATCACTTTTTTTTGCTTTTTTTTTTTTTTTTTTTTGAGGGCAGTGTCACTGGCCCTCACATGTGGGACCCGAACCCGAGCCACAGCGCTTAACCACCGCGCCACTCGGCCGGCCTTAATCACTTTTTAATAAGTTACTATTATGAGGCTTCTTAGATCTGCTTTCCCCACACCCACGTTGGAGTAGGCAAACTCAATCCCATCATGCAGGCCTGGAAACACCTTTGCTGGCAGAAAACATGATTATGTCTTGGTGTTTCAGGAACATAATACTAAAGGTGTAGAAAATTGTGAAATGGAGCCTCTTCTGTCCTTTTAATTTTCTGGAAATGGGTAAAAGGTAGTCACTTTTTCAGAACTTAAATGGTGGAGGCTACCATGTTTGGAGCTGTGTTTTGGTGAGACTGTTGTGGTCTCAAAGATTCAAGGGTCGTGCTCTTTGCTTTGGGGTCAGTCTGGAGGGTTGGACACTCAGTGCTGGCGTTTCCTGGCCCAGTGGCTGACCTCTGGGCCACTGAGGGTTTCAGTGGGGCGGTTTGTGAGGAATGCGTTTTGCAGGTATTGTTGGTGTCATTAATGCTCTTACGAAGTGCATCCTGCCTAGCTTGCAGGCCATGGCTGCCCATTTCTCTGACTTTATGCACAAATGGCCCTGGTTTTAACATATAAAAAGTCCTACTGCCTGCTCTCTGTCCTGAGTGCCTACCCAGCTGATGAGGGCTCTATCTGGGGGGAGTTAGCCCTGGGGTGCCCCACTGGGCTCCCTTCTCTCCCCTTCAGGGGGCATTATTTTAATGTAAAGGCATGGCTCAGACACAAAAAGCTTGTTGAAATGCACCATCGCCATCCTCGTTGACACCCATTGTGTGCCTTAATGGTGGCCCCAGTGGGTGGGGGCTGGCGGGTGGAGCAGGTGCACGGGGCAGCGGTGCCCAGCACCTGTTCTGGGGCGCAGCTGCTGGCCCACATCGTGTCAGGCCCCTTTAATCCAGGGAGTATCGCATGTACAGTGCCCCCCTTGGCGGCCTTTGTCCCCGCCGGCCTGGTGCCGATTTCACACTCGCCAGGAGCACCATAAAGGCGTCTGGGGGGTGGGGGTTCAGTCGGGGGTGGAGGTCTGTGCCTCTGGCTTGCGCACAAACCTCCACACTCACACATCTTAACAAGGCCTCCATCCCCCTTTGTTCAGGCTTCCCTGTCTAATCCTACATCGCAGGAAGGTGACAGTTCATTGAGCCCTTGCTGTGTGAGGTCAGAGTGCAGGGCTTCCTTCACCTGTGTTAACACAGTAACTCCCATCAGCTACCTTAGGAGGGAGGTGCCATAATCCCCACCTTACAGATGAGGAAACTGAGGCACAGGGGAGGAAGTTTCTTTTCCAAGTCACAGCTTATAAGGCTGGAGCCAGGGCTCCTTTACCTCTGCCTAGGAGGTGAGGGAAGCTGCTTTTGGTGCCTCCGGGCATACAGGGCTTCCCATTTACCCCATCTGCCTATAGTAGCCCTTAGTTCACAAGGAGGGAGTGTGTGAATGAGGAAGAACTTCACCTAGACCTTGTAGAATGCAATGGTCAAACCCTTCAGGCTTGGTATGCAGAGGGAAGTCACTAATGGCAGAGCACAGTACAACCCTTCAGCTACCTTAGGAGGTGGCCCTGTCAGGAGACTGAGCCCTTGAATGGATGGGTCCACAGTCCGCCTCAGGCATCTGGACTGCGGGACCCCTCCCTCCGTGCCCAGCACTGTGCCCCAGGCGCCCAGTAGGCTGATGGGATTCATTCATTCCCCGCTCTTCTTGAATTTCAGCACTGGGATTTAACCAGTGGGCCATGGCCTAGGGGCTGATCAGGCTGGGAGCGGGAGGAGAGGAGAAGCGCGTTTTTTGGAAGAGAATTTTCAGGATTATAGACCAGTGCTGGGCATGTAGCGGGAACTTGATAGGTATTTGTTGAGTGAGTTACTATTCTGAATTTTTATTTGGGAAATGCTGCAAAACATGACATTGTCCATGTTTTTGAACTGGGAACTACATCCTCTTGGTTGGGACAAGAATTTTGAAAAGTTGGTGAATCGGGGGTTATCTGGTGGTGACTAAAGGGTCAGGCTCCTCTGAGACCTTAAAAACAAAACAGACTTATTCATGGTACAAGCAGTTACTGAACATTTACTGTGTACCCAGCCCTGTGGGTAAGACTTCCGAAAACAGCCTTGGCCAGGCAAGTGGTGTGAGGGTCGCAAGTGGGAAGGGGTTTTAAACAAGTTCTAAGGTAAAAGGTTTCTATAGCCTCCTTGGGGGTGTTGGGGGGGGTGTGGTCCCAGGCCCTGGGCTGCAGGCTTGGAATGGATTCAGGGGAGGGCGCTGCCTTCATGGGACTCAAGTTTGATTCGGGGGCAGACAAGGAGACTTGAGATTAGCCTGAGTGTGACCTATGTCCGTGGGGAAGCAGCCCAGTGGCCATCTCTGCTGGGGTGGGGCGCGGGGCCCAAGGAGGCCTTCAAGGTTGACACTTAAGCTTTGACCCCTGATGAAATTAATTCAGGAGTGATGATAAGGAACCCCCCACAGTCGTCCCCTTAACTGAGGCAGGCTGTGTAGTGGTTAAAATCCAGGACTCTGGAGTCAGCTGCTTGATTCCTGCTGGGTGACCCTGCATATGCTACTTAACATCTCTGAGCCTCAGTTGCACCATCTCTAAAGTGAGGCAAGGGTTGGATTAAATGAGATACGTGTACACTGCTTCTTACTGTCCCTGGCAGAAAGTAAGTGTTCAGTCAATGCAGTCACCATCATTGTTTGTGGAGCACTTCCTGCCCGCACGGTGTGGATAAGAGCTTTCTTTATTCTCCTGTCTCAATTACCAACCCTTATGAGTGGGGGGATGGACAGCCCCATTTTACAGAGGAGCAAATGGAGGCTCAGAGAAGCCAGATGACTTGGTCAAGGTCGCAATGGGAAGTCACAGAGCTCCCAATCAAATCCAGGCCTTTGGACACTGGATATAGCCTGTTTTTTCTGTGTCATGGGACTCCCTCAGAGTTGGGGGGTGAGCTGGCCTCTAAAGGCCTGGGGGTGGGGGGTGGGGTGGGGGTGGTGGTGAGTAGGGGCTTCAATAAATGTCAGCTGTTGTTCCAAGCGACTTAACAATCTGGCCCTCTCTCCCCAGGGGAGAAGCCCTTCTCCTGCTCTCACTGCAGCCGGGCCTTCGCCGACCGCTCCAACCTGCGGGCCCACCTCCAGACCCATTCGGACGTCAAGAAGTACCAATGTAAGACGTGCTCCCGGACCTTCTCCCGAATGTCCCTGCTCCACAAACACCAAGAGTCAGGCTGCTCAGGGGGCCCCCGCTGACCCTCAGGTCTCCTCCTGCTTCTCCAGAACCCCTGGAGTGGCCTCCCGGACTCCGGACCCCCACATCCTTCTCACCGCCATGGAATTCTCTTCTGAGCTTCCCTTGTGGCTGCCTTGGCCCCGCAGGCTGCTGAGGACCACTTTCCAGTCTCCGCTCCGGGGGCCTCGGCTCTCTCTGAAAGGGTTGCCTTTTGGTGGACATTTCTATGGACGGCTGATGGGAGGGTGGCTTTTAGTGGAGACCCCTTCACGGCTACCGCTCCGCGAGCATCCTGGAGTTGGCCTTTTTTTGTGGGTTTGTGTATCCAAAGCTATTTGGGTACAGCTGCTTTGAGCTATAGGACAAAAGCTGACAGACTGATAGGAGGCTCCCACCCCACTCAGGGGACCCCACCCCTCCCCCCCACCAAAATCCTCAAGCTGCCCCTCGAGGAGGTGTAACTAACTGCAATAATCCACCCCCAGGGGCACCCACGGGGCCTGAGGGGTCCGTCATTTGACGTGTCTAGACCCCAGGATGCCTGGGCAGCTATTTCAGCCTCCTGTTTGTCACAGTGGCACCTGTTTCATGGGCAATTTAACAACGTCTGAAAAGGGAATGTGAGTAATTGCCGTCACTTGTCCTGGGCCCAAGTAGGGTGCTTCGGCCCAACCAATGTGTCTCCCAGAACTATTTTCGGGCCCCGACAGGTGGGCCCAGAAAGAAGATGTTTACATTTTTTAAAGGTACACTGGTATTTATATTGCAAGCAACATTTTGTACTAAGGAAACATTTTGTATAGTTATATGTACAGTTTATTGATATTCAATAAAGTGGTTAATTTATATATAAGAAGTCTCCTTGGTTTTCTAGAGGTGTGAGTGTTTATTTCAAAGGGCCTTAGGGTGGGGGAGGGAGCCGGGATTCCTGGAGCTGATATTCCTGACACAGCCTTGAATCCTGTCCCCTTGGACATGTGACTTTGGACTCTTGGATTTGACAGTCAGGGACCTTGTTTGTGCAAAGGGGTTTTCCTCGGAGCCTGCTGTCCTGTGTGATATGGAGGTTGGGAAACACCTGTGAACTGGGTGAACAGTAGGGTATGTGCGGATTCCTTCACTCTCCACATTGTGGCCCTTGTTTATTCTCTCATTCTCTCATTTTGAAGCTGACCAGACCCACAGGGTGAGAAGCTGGCTCCCTGGGTCTTATCAACCAGACAGGCTGGGGGCTTTGCCCAGCACTGCAGGACAGTTCGGAGAGGGATTGGCTGCTGCTCCCAGCTGAGGGAGTGGAATGCAGGGAGCCAGGAGGGGACAGAGGATGTTCTTCCTGTTTCTAAAGGCTCTGGGCCCCTGTCAGACCCACACCTCCGACTGACTGCTGGGTACCAAATGGCCTTTGATGCGAGGAAATTGGCTGGCTGGAGCCAGGAGGGTGAGAAGCCAGGCCAAAGGGTAGGGGTCATTCAGCTTCCTGCTGCAGGACAGGACGGGACAGGGAAGACAGTCAGCTCGCATCCCGGAGGGCTGGGATAATTCACTCCTGGCTGGCTGGCTGTCACGGTGACCTCACCTCGGGGCCCTCCTGGGGCCAGGAGAAAATGAGTGTCCTTTTCGAGCACAAAAGGTGCTGAAGGTGCCAGTTTCCTGCGGGGGAGCTGAGCAGGCGTGCAGGCGTCCCAGAGCTCCGGAGCCCCAGAGTCCGGCTGGGGGTGGGGGGAGCTTCATGTTCCAAAGGAGAGATGATTCTTTCTTCTAAACAGGAAATGGTGACCCGCAGGCCGGGAGCAGCCCTTAATGACTTGCAGCTTTCCTCCCAAAAGTAAAAAAAAAAAAAAAAAGTTCTCTAACAATCGCCAAATTGTAGCAGGCCTCCCTGAAGGGAAGTTAAGAGTTGTGGGGGATGCAGGGCTGGGCACCAATTTGCTGAAGGCCTACTGTGTCCCACATCCCTGGGCTGCTAGTTACATCTACCCACACAGTAGGTGCTGACATGGATGGTGAATGAATAAAGGACTTCACCCTGAGGGGCCCGGCCTGGTGGAAACCCTCAGCTGACATTTGAAATTGGGTCCCCCAGGCTCTGATCATCTTGTAGCCATGTATGCCTGGCTCACATCCCCAACTCAGGGTGCCTGGAGTAAGGCTCTTCCCTACTCTGACCCCCAGTTTCTGTCTATAAAATGGGGTGAGGAAAGTGCCTTCCTCCCCAGACTGTAAAGGGGCGTTCAGTCAGTCAGTTTTGATGAGCTTGGTATGTGCCAGGTCCTGTTCTAGGCTCTGGGGGCTACAGCTATGGACAGATGGACAGTCCCCACACTCACAGAACTTACGTTAGAGCTGGGGAGACAGAAAACAAACAAGTGATTAAATAAGCCGCTTTCCTTCAGCGAGGGTGCCAAGATGGAATTAAAGGGAGCACTGCTGGAGAGCCATGGGGTGGGGCTCCCTCAGATAAGGCAGGCGGAGAGCAGGCGGAGGGCTGGAGAGTCCGCTCTGGGAAGGCTGGCATTCCAGTGGAACCCTGAAGGAGAAAGTTCCAGTCCAGGGAGGGAGCAGTAAGTGCAAAGGCTTAGAGGCTGGGAAGAGCTGTTCCTCCCCACACCCCAAGAAAGAGCAGGGGGGCTGGGGGCTGGGGAGGTAGGGTGGAATCAGTGAGCTCACCTCGATCCTGCAGAGCCTGTGAGGGTGGCAAGGAGTCAGGACTGTGGCCCAGCCAAGAGGAGCCCCTGGGTAAGTAGGGGAGTAATGAGGCCTGCTTCCCTCTGACACAGATTCCCTGGCTCCTGGTGGAGGACGGAGTTAGAGGGTCAGGGGAGGAGAGAAAAGGGCTGGGAGTCCAGCTGGCCTGGCCCAGGGCAGTGGAGGCCTGGGGGAAGGCTGGATTTAAGAAGCATCGTGCCAGTTGGGCCAGCGGCACAGTGTTGCACACACCTGAATGCTAGTAGTTCATCGCTATTTGATGTCATTAAAAGGGGATGTTGGACCTGCTGAGTCAGGTTGACGTGGGGTGGAGGTGGGGTTAAAAAGAGTGAGGACAGAACAGCCCCACCTGACGTGGAACAGCCACATTGCCAAGTGAAAAAAATAACACGCAGAACATTCCCCCTTTTGTGGGAAGAAGAGGGGCGAAAATGAACAGCGTTACTCATTCTCATTCTCTTTATATTTGCCTATGGAAGCTCCAGAAGGATTTATGATAATGTAATAAAAGCCTCCTCTTGGGGGTTGGGGGCGGTCAGTCACAGAAGGTGGAATGGGGTAGATGGAAATAAGAGGGAGGGGATGGGGGAGACAGTTGCTTATATTTTTTCAAAAAGCATTTTATTTTTTTCTTATTTTTTTATTTTTAGAGGGCAGTGTCACTGGCCCCCATATGTGGGATCCGAACCGAGGCCGCTGGCGTCCCAAACCATCTCTTAACCACCGAGCCACTTGGCCGGCCTCAAAAAGCTTTTTATTTTGAAATCATTTCAACCAGGCAGAAAAGTACAATCAACTGGAATCTTTCATTCAGATTCTTCAAAATCTTAACATTTTATTATGTTTGCATTTTCTCTCTCTAGACGTACAGACTCATGCCCACGTATTACTTTTTTTTTTTTCAGAATCATTTGAGAGTAAGCTGTAGACTTGATGCCCCATTACAGCTAAATATTGGAGCATGTAATTTTTTTAAGGTCAAGGACATTCTCCCATATAACCATCGTTTAGTGATCAAAGTCAAGAGATTTAGTTTTAGTGCAATGCTATTGTCTAATTCACAGTCATAATCAAGTTTCACCAACTGTCCCAGTGATGTCGTTGATAGCCTTTTAGGGAGTAAGGGTGGGGAGAGGCCCAGGATCACACGTTGCATTTACCTGCCCTGTCTCTTTACTTTTTTATTCTGGGACAGCTTCTTCTTTGGTGTTTTGTGACTTTGACATTTTTGAAGAGCTCAGGCCAGCGATTTTGTAGAATGTTCCCTGAATTGGATTTTCCTGATGCTTCCTCATGATGGAATTCAGGTTATACACTTTGGGCTGAACTTCGGAAATGTCACCATGTCTTCCTTAGGGCAAGCTGTCAGGAGGCACAGCGAGGTCAGTTTGCCATTTCTGATGACGTCAGCTTTGACCACTTGGTTAAGGTGGTGTCTGCCAGCTTTCAGGGGGATAAATTTCCTCTTTTTCCCCTTTTGTATTAAATCCATTATCTTGCGGGGAGACATTCCGAGACCATGTGAATATCCCGTTACTCCTCAAACTTCCACCCACGAGTTTTAGCCCTCACTGGTGATTTTTGCCTAAATCAATTATTACTATGGTGGTTGCCAAAGGGTGATTTTCTAGCTCCATCATTCCTTCTATTTTTACTACTTGGCTTTCTGCTGTAGGGAACAACTTCCCCTCCTCTGTCCGGGCAGCATCTCAGAGCTATGGGACGAGGAGCAGCAGGGTCTGGTGGGGCCATTATATCTTCCCCTGGGCTTTTCTTTAAAATGAGTCCAGGAAATAAACTGGCTGTAAAGTCGATCGCCATGCTAAGTGTCCAGGCAAGCAGGTCTGGGGCCAGGGCCACCTCTGGGCACATCTGGGCCCCATTAGTGACTTGGCAGCTACTCATGGGTATTCCTTAAGCTGGGATGGGGGGGTACTCTGGTGGGGCAGGGGTCTGAGTCTTCCTTGCTCCTCTTTGCTTTCAAATTGTCAATTTCACACATATTATGGGAATTTATTTTTTTCATTGAAAAATTAAAATATTAGATGTGAGGCTCAAGCGATGTGTGATCAACACACCCTATCTCGATGCCTTGACTGTCCCCAGGGTGACGCTGTGAAGAGCTTAGTGTGTATCTTTCTTTCTAGATTAAAGAAAGTAAACATGTATTTACTTGCACACATGGATCCAATCTAATTCACAGGAAAAACCCAAGTCCTCACCTAGGCCCACAGGCATCGGCAGATCTGGCCCCATCACCTCTACCTCTGCCCCTCCTTCATCCCTCTCACCTACTTCAGCCACGGGGGGGGGTCTTCTGCTGCCTCAGGGCCTTTGCACTTGCAGTTCTTCTGCCGGGAAGACTCAGCCCCCAGAGAGCCACTTGGCCGGCTCCCCCAGCATCCCTCTCCCCTTCACATTCCAGGACCCTTGCTTGCTGGTTTTCTCCATGGCGCTTGTCACACTCCAACAAACCGTATATTTCACCGTTCACAGTTTCTCTGTTGACTGGTTCCCCCACAGGAGTGTCAGCTTCACGTGGGCGGAGATTGCGTCGGCTGTATTCACTGCCTGGTCCCTGGTGCCTCATGTCTCAAACGAAGGCGGCGGCGCACACTCAGTAAAACTTGGCTGAATGAATGATGAATGCACATATATGTGCCCCTAGGAAACACAGCGTGATCGCCTCTTTTATGGGGCACTTTCTAATGAAGTGCTCAGCGCTTGTAGGGCATTGTGCTGAGCGCCTCATAGATTAACTCAGTAAACCGTTATGACCATGTCCAGAAAGAGCAAACCAAGACAAAGAGAGGTTAAGTAACCTGTCCAGGGTCACGGTGCAAGTAAGTGGCAGAGTTGGAATTTGAACCCTGGGTTCTTTTATTATTGTTGTCATTTTGTTCTTTCTACCTTTGGAGTGGGTTTCATTAAAACTTTTTAAAATCGAAGTAGAACAGAGTCTGTGTCTTAAATGACTTTTACTACACTTGCTTGCCCAGAATCTCACACACAGAGGGGCCTGTTTTGTCCTTTAACCAATCTTCTAGAAACTCCACACATCCTTCTCCAGCCAGGTAGGTAGCCAAAGGTATGTGTAGATACAGGGATGGGGAATAGGCCCTGCCGGTACCTGGGTGGGGTGGGGATATCCTGTGTGGTCCCTGAAGGACAAGAGAGACTTCCAGACCAGGAGTCCCATGAGGGCAGGACCACCCACCTGGCAAGACTTCCCTCCACACCCTGGGCCTTGGACCCACTCTGGACGCCCACTGTTGGTTGATATATTAGTTTCCTAGGGTTGCCATAAAAAATGACCACAAAATTGGGTGGCTTAAAACAACAGAAACTTAGTTACTCTCTCACAGTTCTGGAGACTGGAAGTCTGAAATCTAGTGTTAGGAGGGCTGTGTTCCCTCCGAAGGCTCTTGGGAAGAGTCCTTCCTGGCCTCTTCAGATTCCCGTGGCTCCTGGCAGTCCCGGCACTCTTTGATTTGTAGGTGTGTCACTTCAGTTTCTGCCTCCATTTTCACTGGGCCTTCCTCCCATCCTTATTTCTTAGTGTTCTTTTTCTCATAAGGACACCAGTGGTTGGATTAGGGCCCACCCTGACCCACTATGACCTCATCTTAACATCTACAAAGTCCCCATTTCCAAGTAAGGTCACACTCACAGGTTCTGGGGGTTGGGACTTGAACATATCTTTCTGGGGACACAATTCAATCCACTTACAGGTGGCAATAGCCAAGGGTATGGCAAGACTTTCTCAGGCCTTGGAATGGATCCCAAACCCTGAGGGAGAGTTGGAGAGCCAGCCTGGAGTGGGGAACCTTAGGAAGAGCCCTGGGGAGTTGGGTTTTGCCTCTGTGGTTCCTGGAAGAGAGAGGGCCAAAGGCAAAAGCTCCCCTGACCCCTGATCTCAGAAGGTATAGTGTGATTAGGTACCATGGGATGGATGAGAGCCAGCCAAGGTGGGAGAGATCAGCTGGGACTAGGGCCAGGCCATGCAAGTCTGGACAGAAATTCTGGATTTATCCTGAGCACATTAGGGAGCCATAGGAAGGTTTGAGCGGAGGGAGAACATGAGCGGATTTGTTGGGAAGATCCCTTGGGCGGCTGTGTGGAGAGCCATGCCAGCAGCAGGGAGGCTCCTGCCTTCTTGGTGGCAGATGAAGCAGAGGGAAGGGTGGAGTCAGAGATATTTGGGAAGTTTGTCAACTTGTGGATGCTAAGAGTGAGGAAGGGGAAAAGGACAATGCCTTCTCTGGATTTTTCAGCAACTGAGGGAAATAAAGACCAGTGAGGCAAAGAGCCATCAGACAAGCGAATAATATTATAGTAATAACAATAACATGACAGTTAACATTTCATGAGGGTTTACCTGTTTTGCGCAGATTATCTGAGAGTATAAAAGGTGGTGCTACGGGCCGGCCGAGTGGCGCATTGGTTAAGAGCTGGTTTTGGGATGCCAGCGGCTCCGGTTCGGATCCCACATATGAGGGCCAGTGACACTGCCCTCTACGGCTAACAACAGCTCCACCTGAAGCTGGGCTGTGCGAGCCCCGGGGACGGTGTAGGCTGCAGCCCCTGCTGCAGTGGGCTGCAGTGGGCTGCCATGGGCTACAGTGGTGGCCGGCAGCCAGCGTGAGTTGCCAATAGCTGCGGTAAGCGACCATCCAGAGGCCGGAGACTGATCTGCCTCATCCGGGAAGAGCACAATGACGATACCAACATAGGCCAGTGAAGCAATGTCCTCCGCAACTAGACTGAGGAACAAAAAGACAGCAACTTGTCTGTTCCCCGTCCCCAGTTCCCCAATAAAATCTTAAAAATAAATAAATAAATAAAATAAAAAATAAACAATACCCCTTTAAAAAAAAAAAAGGTGGTGCTGCAATAGCTAAGCGCTCAGTTCTGGGGCCAGACTGATTGGGCTCACATCTCTCCTCCATTGCCTACCTGCTGGGTGACCTACAGCAAGGTGGCTCAACCTTTCTGGGTCCATTTCCTTCTCTGAAGAATAGTCCCTCCTTCCCAGGGTTGTTGTTGTGCAGATCAAATGAGTGAATACTTACAAATCACTTGGCCTCGGGCCTGGCACAAAGTAAAGCCTCAGTAAATACTGGCTATTATTACACTCATTTTACAGATCGAGAAATCCAGTCTCCAGAAGGGTAGAGAACTTTCCCAAGGCCGCTCGCAGGATAATCCTAACGTTTCTGGCTCTTTGTGTCTCCTCGCCCTTAGTGAAATCTGGGGGCCAGGGCTGGCCTGCTGACTACCAGGGTCTAGTATCCTGTGTCCCCTGGAGTTTTGAGTGGCCAGGTGACCAGGGCTCAGGGGAGCTGAAAGATTCTCCGTGAAGGTTTGTGTCCATCATTTCTCTGTGGGTATAAGCTGGAAAGGCCTCAGGTGTGGGTAACCTGTGTTCCCAAACCCAAGTCTATTCAGCTGGTGCTATGGCCTAAAATAAACACTTCAGTGGAGGCCGAAAAGGCAGGAACAAGGAAAAAAGGAAGCCCACGTGTTATTCACGGGGGTACTTGGGGTGGGAATCACCCAAGGAAACCCATTTTTACCCCAGGAGTGGCCTGGAGCTGTTCTGGGAGCTTTTCTAAGAAATTCAATCCTTTCTTTGTGGGTCTGAGCACCACCAATGCCTTGCTCTGCGACCCTGGATGAATCCCTGCCCTCTCTAGGCCTCACTTTACACATCAGTAAAACGTGTTCAACCTTTGACCCAATAATAAAATAAAAGGCACATAAACACATTCCCCTCAGCACTTCTCAGAAGAGCAGGACACCGTAAACAAACTAAATGCCCAGCACGAGGGGACTGGATATGCTCCTTGGGGTCCTTGAGGATTCTGAGAACTTTGTAGCTATTACACATGTAAATGTCCGAAGAGTCTTTAAAATATATATTGTGCACATAGCACATGGGCAGAGAAAGAAAAAGGTCTGGCACATGACAAGCACTCCAAATATTTCTTGAATGAATGAATGAGTGGTTAGCAATCAATGAATATCTGTTGGCAGGGAGGAAAGAAGAGAAAAGAAAAGAAAAAAGATCTCTAAGGTACATAGCCGCTGTTCACAGTGATTTTTCTCCAGGGGTGAGTTGAGAGGCTGGTGGGGAGGAGGGCATGGCATTTTTCTATCATTTTTTTACCTTTTCTGCTTCTGTATTCTGGTTGCTTTCCCTCAGTGAGCAACTCTTGGTTTATAATCAATCAATCAATATTTTCAAAGATAAGCTAGATGTTCACGTGTTTAGTTCTAAAGGTGCCGACACTTACGGAGAGGTGAAAGCAGCAGCTCACAGAGCGGCCTGAAAAAGTCGTATGGACCCATCTGCATAAAACGTGACCTCTATTTTTATCCATCTTTGCCCTCATATCTTTGTCCTGGGGGTCAACGGTGGTTCTGCTGGGATGGCGGGGTTGCTGGGATTCGATTTCTCTTCATCATAAATCTCTGAGTTTTCCATGATGAGTGTGTGTTTTTCTTTCTGAGCAGAAGACACACACACACACACACACACACACACACACACACACACACACTGTTCAAGGCTCAGCAAGGATCCGGGGTGACGGAAGTTACACTTGGTGATCATGGGCACCCTGTCACTTTCTGGAGGGCTTCACAGTGATGTCTGGGTGTCATTCGGTGCTCACCCTGGCACTGCCCACGGGCTGAATTCGTCCTTGGCCTCTGTGTCTATGGGCAGCCCATTCTCCAGCCCCGGTGGGCCCGTTTTTCACTGAGAGCGTGGATGCTAGTCACACAGGGCTGTTTACTGGCTGTGAGCAGATCAATCCCGAGTGAGTGAGTGAGGCCGAGGCTGAGCTCCGGAAGCACAGGGGACTTTCCCAAGGACATGCAGCTATGACGTAATTAGTGGCACCGACATTTTTTTAATGGCTTTATTGAGATATAATTCACATACCATACAATTCATCCATGTAAAGGGTACAATTCAGTGGTTTTTAGTATACGCACAAGGTTGTGCAACCATCCCCACTATCTAATTCCAGAACATTTCATCACCAGAAAAAGAAACCCTGTGCCCATTAGCAGCCACTCCCCGTTTCCTTCTTCCTTCACCCCTGTGAACCAGTAATCTGCTGTCTCTATGGATTGGCCTATTCTGGACATTTCATACAAATATGGAATTATTGAAGTGGATCATACAAATCACCACGTATCCTGTTGTGTCTGGTTTCTTTCACTTAGCATATGTTTTGAGGTTCGTCCATGTTATAGCATATGTCGTACTTCTTTCTTTTTGTGGTCCAGTAATATTCCATTGGTGGATGTGCCACATTTTGTTTAGCCCCTCATCAGCTGATGGGCGTTTGGGTTGTTGCCGCTTTGGGGCTCTAATGATGAGTGCTGCTGTGAGCATTCCTGTATAGGTTTGGCTTGGACCACACCAATGAATGAAAGAGTTCAATCTGCTCAAATTCCATCCTTGCCAGCATTTTGTTATTATTGGTTTTTATTTTTTCTTTCAGCCAATTTAGTAGGTACGTGTGTGAGTGGATAATAGTCTTTGCAAGATATAATTGACATACAATAAACTGCCATATATAAAGTATAACTCTGAAACGCTTTTTTACTTCTCTTAGGAAATAAAAGTGAAACGTTTGGGTCTCTGCTTAGGCACCAGGATATGAAACAGGGTCTGCCCTGCCTCAGGCCAGTGTGATTTCTGCTGGTGGAACCACTGTGAGGGAGAGGCTGGTGTGCCCCTGATGCGCCTCGGTCCTGATTCTCCCATCTGGGCCTTTCTGGGTAGGGGGCAGGTCTGTGGCTCCAGGTGTAAGCCCCTGCGACTGTAGCCTGTCCTGTCTGCGTCCAGCACATGTATTCCGAGCCTCTACTGCATGCCGGGCCTTGTTCCAGGTGCAGCAGGAGACAGATAGGCAGGTCCTTGTTCTCAGGGAGCTGATGGCCCAGTGAGGGGCGCAATGCTGCCTGGAAAGAGCGCAGCAGGAGGGCACGAGCTCAGTCTGCGGTGTGGGCAGCATTCGGGGGATCCTTCTAAGATATGGTGAAGGAGTGGGCATTCGCCAGGCAAAGAGAACCTCAGTGGGAAGAGGAAGTTGCAGCAGGAGGGAATAGCAAGTGCAAAGGCCCTGAGGTGGGAAATGTGCTTGGTGTGTTCAAGGAGTGGCGAGGAGGTCAGTGTGGTTGGAGGGAGAGAAGTGGGCTAGAGGTGGGCGATGGGGTGGGAGAAGTGGGCAGGCGCCAGGTGTTCGGATTTTATTCTAGCCATGGGAAGCCGCCAGGGGATTTTATGCGGAGGAGTGACTTCCCTCTGGCCGCGTGTGGGAAATAGGCTAAGGGAACTGAAAGGAAGTGGGAGACAAGAGAGGAGGCACCTGCAGGCTGTGACTTCCGCTGGAGAGTGGGTGGGAGGAAGATGGGTGGGAGATGTCTCTGGGCCTGGGCTGGGAGGGAGGGGAGTGAATGGGGGAGGGGGAGGAAGGATTCCAGCGCTCCTGGACTGGGCTTGAGCCATGGGAAGAGGGTGTGGGGGGAGCGGGTGGTGGGGACAAAAGTGGCGCTCAGGAGAGGAGACAGCGAGGAAAACAAAGAAACATGTTTCTTTATAATTCTGTTCTCTCTGGACCCTCCCCCAGTCACCTCTACCAGCAACACCACCACCAGCCCCTGCCCTGAGCCACCTCTGTGTTAACCCAGGGCCTGGGACCTGACCTCTGACCCCTGACACTGGCAACCAAACAGAGCCCTGGACTTTGCATACCCCTCGCTCCACTGCCTCCCTGGCCCCACTGCCTTCCCCCACCACAGCCTCCTCCCCCAGACTCTGGTGATCCCTGAAAGGGCAGAAGCAGCGCCTGGTGCAGCGCCTGGCACATAGCAGGCACTCAGTACAATTTTGTTGAAATAATGAAAGAAAATTGTGGATGAATTTGATGGAGAATATGGTACTAGGGAGCCATAGAGGAGCTTGGAGGGAGGGACAGCTGAGTTCTCTCACCCTCTCCTTCTTCACCCTGGCCGGAGGAAGGGCAGAGGCCCTGCGGGATCTTGGCTGAGGTGAAGCAACAGGTTCTAGAGCCTAGGAACGAAGGTCATCACAACAGCCCTTGGGAGACCCAACTGCTGTTACTAGCAATACCCACTTTACAGATGAGGAGACTGGAGTCCCAGCGGGAGGAGGCATTTGCCTAAGATCCCCCCATCCCACCCCCGGTGATAATAATGGCCAAGCAGAGAGCTGCACCCAGAGGCGCCTGACTGCATACTCCTTGTCCTCAAAAAAGCTTTTTTAGAAAAATGAAAATAAAAATGTAGGGACCCAAGGGATGGGGAAGAATTTCTCTAGGTAGAGGCAGGCCCTTCTAGAACATTTCAAGAGTAAATGCAGACATGTGCTAGCATCTGTGTCTGGTGGCCTGGGGGCTGGCTCAGGGCAGGAGGAAGAGGACGTCACATTTTTCTCTCGGAACTCTGGATTTTTTTCCCCTCTTACCTTTTAATGAAAGTCTGACAATTGTACAGAGATGCACGCATCAGAAGTATTCAGCTCGCTGCCTTTTTGCTCAGTGAACCCACCTGTGGGACCAGCACTCAGGTCAAGAGACAAGAACTAGAACATTTGTGTGCCTCAGAAGCCAGCTTTTTCTGCTTAGCTTAATATCTTGGGATTTATCCACATTGCTGAGCATATCAATACTGTGTTCCTGTTTAGTGCTGACTAATATTCCACTGGATGCGTACCCCACAGTTGTTTATTCACTCAGCAGCTGGTGGACACTTGAGTCATTTCCAGTTCTCTGCAATTATGAAGAAAGCTGCTATAAGCATTCACATGGAGTTTTTTGCATGAACGTAAGTTTTTATGTCTTTGGGGTAAATACCTAAAATGGGATTGTTGGGTTGTATAGTATTTATTTAAGTTGATAAAGAAAAAAAAAAACTAATTTTTGTTTTCTAGAGCACTGTGCATCCCCCCCTGAGTGAGTTCCAGCTGCTCCACGTCTTGGTCTTGGTATCCTCTGTTTTTATTTTTTGTTTTAGCCACCCTAAGAGGTGAGTAGTGGTACCTCATTGTGTGTGTGCGTCTGCGCGTGCATGTGTGTTTCATAGCTTTCTCAAGATGTAATTGACATACAATGAACTTCCATACGTGAAGGTCAAAACTTGATTAGTTTCGACACACGTATACCCGTGTGAAACTAGCACCATTATGATGGTGAAAATACCCATCAAAAGTTTCCTATGCCTCTTCTTTGTAATTCCCTCTCTCCTCCCTCTCTCCCCTCCTCCCATTTCCAGGCAACCAATGACCTGCTTTCTGTTACAATTGACCAGTTTGCATTTTCTAGAAATTATATCAGCGGAATCACGTGGTCTGTTCTCTTTTTTGGTCTGGCTCTTTTCCCTCAGCATAATTATTTTGAGATTCATGCATTTTGCGGTGTGTATCAACAGTTTGTTCCTTTCCACTGCTGAGTGTTATCCCATTGTGTGGAGGTTACACATAAAACGGCTATAAACATCAATGGACAAATCTTTGTGTGGGCATGTGATTTCATTTCTCTTGAGTAAATATATTGGAGTGCAATTGCTGGATTGTATGATAAATACATGCTTAACGTGTTAAGAAACTGTCAAATTGTTTTCCAAAGTGGCTGCACCATTTTGCCTTCCCACCAGCAGAGCACGAGAGTTCCAGTTCCTCCACGTTCTCGCCAGCACCTGGTGTGGCCAGTCTTTTAGAGTTCAGCCATTCTATTGGACTTGAGTGGTATCTAATTGTGGTTTTCACTTCATTTCCCTAACTATTAATGATGTTGAACATCCTTCCATGCACTTATTTACAATCCATATGTCTTAATTAGTGAAGATATACAATATTCAAATCTTTTGTCCAGTTTTAGTTGACTTCTTATTATTGAACTTGGAGAGTTCCTTTTTTTTTTTTTTTTTAATAATTATTTATTTATTTTTGAGGGCAGTGTCACTGGCCCTCATATGTGGGACCCGAACCGGGGATGCTGGCTTCCCAAGCCAGCGCTTAACCACCGCGCCACTCAGCCGGCCCGGAGAGTTCCTTTTTTTTTTTAAATATTTTATTGGGTGTGTTTTTTCCAGCCATCAGCTCCAACTCAAGTCGTTGTCCTTCAATCTAGTTGTGGAGGGTGCAGTTCAGCTCCAAGTCCAGTTGCCGTTTTCAATCTAGTTGCAGGGTGCACAGGCCACCATCCCATGTGGGAATCGAATCGAACCGGCCTTGTTGTTCAGAACACGTGCTCTAACCAGCTGAGCCACCTGGCCACCTGCGAGTTTTTTGTATGTTCTGGATACAAGTGCTTTATCAGCTGTGTCTTTTGCAGATAGTTTCTCCCAGTCTGTGAGCGTTTCTTTTCTGATCAATTCCTTTGCCCACTTTTCTACTGGGCTAATCAGTGCTCTTACGAATGTTTGAGGGGTCTTCGTGATTCTTCGGGTCTTCGTGATTCTTCCGATCTTCAGTTTCTGGCTTCAGACCCTGCCTGTTCCAATTCAGGAAGCTGAGGGTGTGGAGAGAGTAACATTGTCTAATCAAGGAGAATTCTTCCTCTGCCCTTTGCTGCCCCTCCCACAGCCTCAGTTTCTTCCTTCATCTAATGGGGATAGCTAAGTAGCACCTCCAAGGCTGAAGAGAGTTTTTACAGGTAATATGCTGGAAACACGGGCTGGCAGTTTTATTACTCTAATTTTCATCACTGTAAGGGTTTAAAATGCAAGCGTCAGTGTCCAAAATCTCAGCTGCCACTCTCTGGCTGCATGACCTTGGGTAAGGGACTTATATCTGTGTCCCAGTTTCCCCATTTGTAAAGTGGTTGATATGAGGTTTGAATATACGAATGCACACAAAACGCTCCACACAGAGGAAAGGCTGAAAAGAAAGTTAGCCATTATTTTGATCATATGCATCCTCACATAGAGATGAGCCACCAGGAGGAATCCCATCACTAATGAGTATAAAGTGGACATGATCTGAAATTCTTCTTCCCTTCTGTCCCTCCCCTGCTGCCCTGGCCAGGCCCTGTGCTAAAATATGGAGAATCAGACCTGGCCTCGCCCATGTCAAAGTATCATGTCATTACGAATGCAAGAGGCCCTGGTTCAAATCCCAGCATGGCTGGTTACTGACTTGCTGAGGGACCATTAACCTCTCTGATCCTTAATTTCTTCAGCTAGAAAAGGCAATTATAGGTTCCTGGACCGGCAGAGTGGTTGAAAGGAATGGAAAAAAAATAACGCATGCAAGATACCTGTAATAAATTATTAAGAAATGTTAGCTAAGCATGCTTCTGCCTCAGGGCCTTTGCACATGCAGTTTCTGCTGCTTGGAGCACCCTTCCTTCAGATGTCCACATGACTCCAACCTTCAAACAGACTATTCCTATGGACCATTTCACACCTTCTCCACTCTTCTCACAGAGGCCCTCCCCACCACTTTCACTACCCAACTGCTCCCTTTATTTTCCCCCACATCACTCACCGCCTTCTGACACTTTATTTTAGGTGTTTATTTGCCCATGTCTGGCTCCCCCACTGGACTGTCAGGCCCAAGAGGGTAGAAAGTTTTGTATTTTGTTCACTGACATACCCCAATCTCTAGAACAGTGCCTGGTACACAGTAGGTGCTCCTTAAAAGAAGCCTGAGTTGTGCTTAGGCTCATTATATGGCCCCACCCCCTCCTGTGTGACCATGGACAATTTATTTCCACTCCCCAAAAGAGGCTGGTTTTCTCTCTTGCAGAACAGGGCTCAGAGACGCCTTTCCCACACTGAGTTTGCTAGGGGAGGGTCTCCTGGGACGAGCCATGAGCCATTCCGAAGCTCTCTTGGCACTTTTAGAAGGGCTCAATAAATGCCGGCTGGTGTTTTTGTTTTGTTTTTTTAAATGTATGTTTATGAATGTGGAATTCTCCAGGCTGCATCTCGGGAAGGGGGCCCTGTCTGCAAGGAGCAGGCCAGGCCCCAGCGGGTGCAGCCCCCCTCGCAGGCCGGGCGCCCCTCCAGGCCGCCGGCCCCTCCTCTGCCGGCCCCCAGCGAGACGAATGCAGCACACGGCGGCCTTTATGGGGCCCGCAGACAGCGCGTCGCCAGGCTAACCCTGCGTGGAAAATTCGGAGGTGGAAGGCAAGGCGCCTTAATGAGGGGGCCGCCAGCAGCGGCGGCGGCCAGGGGCGGAGGGGGCTGCCGGAAACGTGAGCCCAGTTCTCGGGCTGCCACCCCCGCGCATTCCCAGCCCCAACCCCCCTCCCCCACCGTCCGGCAGGTGGAAGCGCCCTGCAGATCCGGCCCTGCTGTTGACTAGCCTAGTTGTTACTCTTTTCCAGGAGCCTTGCTTCTCTGTGCCTCCACTTCCTCCTCTGTAAAATGGGCCCAACCCTTTTGGGGTGGGCAGGAGGATTAAATGAGTTGATATGTTTCACTGGTGGCCAGCACGTGGGAAGCCCAGGACAAAGGGTCAGCTACAAGTTGAGGCTGAGATATTCAGGGAAGGCGGCACATTCGGATTTCTAGGCTGTTCCCACCACCTGTGGTGAGATGAACCAAGATTGAAATCAGGGTGTCTGGAAAAGGAGGCCATCAAGTCAAGGTTATGGGTCCCGACCCTGCAGTTGGACACAGCTGAGTGGCCCCAGGGTTGCTGCCATGGCAAAGCTGGAGTCAGCCTAGGTGTCTGAACCTCAGTGTTCTCATATGTTAAGTGGGCATGGGCCAGGAACTGGGCCAAGTGCTGGGGGAAGAGCAGGGTGCAGGACCAAAAGCCTGTGGGTTCCGGGGCTTCCATTCCAGTAGGGGCAACAGAGCGATTCCCTTGAAAAAGGGAAACAAAGTTACCCAGGTGCTTATAGGCCTATAATGAACCCTAAGCCTGTGAGCTGGAAGGAGGGAGTGGGAGAGAGGAATGGAGGGAAGGAGGCAGGTGACCCTGGAATGGAGGAGTGGGAGAGGGGCAAGGTCTGGAAGGCCTAATGTCAGAGTCAGACTCGAGAAGGCAGAAAGCAAGGCTCAAGCAGCCAGACCTCAGACTTTGCTTTTTGCTCCATGCGGAATGCTGTTCCTTACTCCACTGTCCCCACAGCTTTTCCCCTCACTTCCTCCAGCCTTTCCTCAAAGGTCCCCTCCTTAGGGAGGCCTTCCCAGACCACCATCTAAACATACCCCCACCCCCAAGCCTTTCTCTTTGCCCCCTGGCCCTGACTTATTTCTCTTTATTGTAGTCTATACCTTTACCTACAGACAGGTAGATGAGGGTCAGGTGAACAGAGGGACAGGGGACAGAGGGTTGGTTCCAGGGCCCTGCAGAGGTCAGCTCGTTTTGATCCAGCTGCCACAGCCCAGCATGGCAGGCAGACCTGGGACCTGCCCTGACTGGAACTACCGCTGCTGAGAAACCTCTCGCGTTGTCAATGCCGCTCGGCCCCTTTCTGGCTGGGACCACCAGCTGGATCCTCCGTGGGCTGGCCAGGAGGTTCCCAGGGTCCCCAGGCTGGGTGGGATGTATGGTGGGGCCTCCTAGGCCTCGGGATCTACTTCTTGGGAACAGGGCCTGGGCCCTGGGTTTCCACAGGCAGGATGGCATAAAGCTCAAGGATGAACCAGCCTGCCTGGGTTCAAATCCCAGCTCAGCCATGGAGAGCTGTGTGATCTTAGCCAAGCTACCCAGCCTCACTGTGGTCCTTACCACAAAAAGGTGTAAAAATCATAAAAGTGAGCTCACCTGGGTTAGTTCAGGGGCTCATCTGCTTTTGTGCCATGGACACCTCTTCTGTTTATAAATTTAGATTAAAATTTATAAATTAAAGTGTGTAAGAGTAAAAGAAACCAATTATATTGAACTAGATTTATTAAAATTGTAATAGCCAGATGTTTGATATGGTGACAGCTGTGCCTCTTTATTAACGCATTTAATGACAAGATTTGGCAGTGGGCCTAATAACCAGGGTCATTTTGAAGTAGAGAAGAGGATAAATGAATTTCTGCAACACTGAAGAGGAACCTGGAAATGCCTGTGATTTCTGAGTGACAAAGCCACAGTCCAGCTACTGCCGCTGTGGTTTGTTTCCCACATCTGCCCATAAGGGAAGGAAATGCCAAATTTCAGTTGGAGGTTAGTGAAATCAAGATGTACCTTTCTTTCCCAGTCCAAGTTCATGGGTCCCTGAATTCCACCAAGGGGCCCTGGGGGGGAGGGGGGAAGGGGGGAGTGACAAGGTGTCTCTAGGGATTGTCCAGGCACCCAGGCGTTCAGGTGAGTCAGGTGGTGACACCCTCAGGTACTCTAGAGAGAGCTTTGGGTGCAGAGATCTCAGACAGTGGCTGCCCGTCTCCAGGCCTCCTGAGCCTTCTGCTCTTGGCACCTAGGAGGGAATGAGGTGCAGGACAGCAAGTGTCAGACGCTGGTCACAGGGGTCTGGGACCTAGAGAGCAGCTCCCAGGTTTTGGGGGTGGAGGAGATGCAGGGATGGGAATAATGTTCTGAGAGAGGGGAGCAACCATTTTGTGCCTGGTAGTCTCTCTAGGACGTGGGCCCGTGTGTAGGTCACTGTTTTGTGTTTGTGCCATCTGGGTGAGCATGTGTGTATCTGGGTGTCAGGCCTGGGGTGTGTGTGCATTTATGGGGGCACATGTTGGGAGGGTATAGGTGTGTGTCAGTCCAGTGTGATTGTGTGTGTGAGTCTGTATTTGTGAGTGGATATGTTGGGGTTGTCCATCCTGGGAGTGGATTGGTGTGTGTGTCAGTGTTTGGTGGGGGGTGGGGTCTCTGGTGTATGTCAGTGGGTGGGTGCATTTGGGGGCAGATGGGAGGGGGGTTCTGTGTGTGCACACGAGTTTGCACACACATCAGTGTTGGGGGGGGTGTCCAGTGTGTGTCTGTGTGAGCGTGTGTGGCCCTGTCACCGCCAGCTCCGGGCCCAGCCACATAAACTTCACACCCCTGCGGGCGGGCTCGGGCGGCCCCGCGTCAGGCAATGGGAAGCAGATGGGGCCGGGATGGAGGCCATATGGGGCTGGGGGTGGGGGCGCATTCCTCCCTTAGAGCCGCCAGGAAGCCCCCTGCTTGCTGGCCCCCCATCAGGGTGGGAGCTGGAACTGACACAGTAACAAATGTCCCTCAGCCAGCGTGGAGCCGGGGGAGGCGGGGAGGCAGCCCCTGCCCCACAGGGGAGTGTGTGGGAGTGTGTGTGAGTGTGTGTGTGTGTGTGTGAGTGTGTGTAGGGGGTGGGGGTGGCCCAGGAGATGCTGGCTGGGCAGGGATGCTACCCTGAGAAGCCCAGCTGACCCCACATCTGTGCAACCTTGGGCACCTCACACACCCACTCTGTGCCTCAGTTTCCCCAGCACAGTCACAACAGGGTGGCTTTTCAGGATGGGATACTGGGAAGTTTGGACCTATCCTATTTCCCAACTCAGGGTAGGACTCTCACTCCAGAAAGTCGGGCAGACACCAACAGCGACACTAACAGTAACAATGGCAGCTAGCCTAGGTCGTGAGTAAGGCGCTGGATAGAGGTTAAGAGGTGGGCTCTGGCGCCAGACTGGCCTGGGTTCGAATCTCCTGCTCTGCCCGTTCCTGGCTGTGAGACTCCAGGCAAGTCACTTTTCTCTTTGCCTCAGTTTCTCTTCTGTAAAATGGAGGTAATGAAAACAGCACCTCCCTCCCGCCAGACAGTCATGAAGATGGAGTTAATCTGGGTTAAGTGCTCGCCACACAGCCAGTCCCAGACTGCAGGCCAGTCTTGGGGCCCCAGAGTTGTGAGGCACAGCTGTTCAGTAAGTGTTAGTTGCTAGCTCCACGGGAACTTCTCAACAAACCCAGGGGGCAGCTCCTGGGCTTAGGGCCATTTTGCAAGTGAGACCCAGATAGCCAAAGCATTCAGCCCCACCTGGGGTCAACAGGATTTCAGGGACGGAGTTAGGTTCAAACTCAGGCCCCCAGTCCCTAGAGCCCACTCTCCTGACCACTTTTCAGGGGGCCTTGGCTACACAGACCCTTGCCCCCTTGCCTTGCCCCCATTGGTGAGAGCCAGCCCTGCCTCCAAACCCCAAGTAGACTCAGGCAGCACCAGGTCCAGACCCTGGTTCCCCTCTCCCTGCTCTGTGACCTTAGGCAAGTGCCTGGACCTCTCAAAGCTTCAAGAGATGTGGGGAGGGATAGTGGAAATAGGGTTTGAGATGAGGAAATTGACTCAACTGTTCTTCTCAGGGCAAGTATCCTATAAACGGTCCTTATTACTTTTTTCTTCTGAAAGTTGACATCAGAAAGGGTCAGGGGTGGAGGGAAGGGCCCAGGAGCTGAAGTAGACTCTGGGTGGCCTTTACTGGGTTGGTTTGCCCCCTCTAAACTTCACAAAGGGATATTTTTCAAAGGGGAGTGCCAGGAAACTTAATAGGATCATGTATATAATAGGATCATGTATATAAAGCAGCACATGCTAACTGCTTAACATGTGTGAAGTCCACCTTCTCTTGAAATTGCGTCCCATTGGGTCCCTATAGAAGACATCTGCTGGTTCTTAACCATTACCCACTCCCCATCTCTGATCCTCAGTCCCTGGGTTTTAGGTGGAGCTAACTCCATCACTGGGGGCAGAGCATGTGATCCAAGACTGACCAATCAGAGCACTGCATTCTTTCAGCCAGTCAGAGGCAGGCCTGGGATTTTGGCTGGACCAGGGAAAAATGAGGCACTTTCTTTCTGTTGCGGTTGCTGGTTGAGTGGAAGCCTGGATGTTGGGGTTCATCTTGCCTTAATGAGGAGGAGAACTTGAATGGGAGTGGAGCTATAATAGCAAAAATAGAGAGAAAGTGATTCCTGATGATGAAATTTGAATACCAACATGCCGTAATGCCTGGTACCATTATGGTTCCTACTTTGTGGGTGAGAAACTGAGGCCAAATCCATGGTCACATAGCTAGGAAGGGGCAGAGTGGGGATTTGAACCCAGGCCGACTGGCGCCAGTGGCTGTGCCCTGAACCTCTAGACTCCACAGAGCCCTTTGGTGTAAATCCTTCCTTCTAGCCTGGAATCCTCTCACCCAGCCTGGTTTTTGAACTCAGCTATTTCTGAGCATCCCAAGGGAGAATGTTTCCTGCCTTTGGCAGAAAAATCAGGGGAGAAATGAGAGCCCTGTGGTTTGGCCCTGAACTCAGTTTGGGCAAGCTTGAGACAGATAGGAATTTTTGCTTTCTTTTTCTTTTAATTTTAAAATAAGATTCATTTAGTTCTTTTTATATTTTATCTTTTTCTTTCTTTTCTTCTCCCCTCCCTTCCTCCCTCCCCCTTCCTCCTTCCTCCCTTCCTTCCTTCCTTCCTTCCTTCTTCCTTCCTCTGTCCTCCCTTCCTCCCTCCCTTCCTTCCTTCCTTCCTTCCTTCTTCCTTCCTCCTTCCTCCCTTCCTTCCTTCCTTCCTTCCTTCCTTCCTTCCTTCCTTCCTTCCTTCCTTCCTTCCTTCCCCCTCTCTCCCATCTGAAATAAAACATTGCTCCAGCTCACCTTACACCCAGGTTGTGCTCTCTCCTCTGCCTGGGTGACTCCATCTCAGCCCTGCTCCAGGCCTAGTTGGCGGCATTACGCCCCGGTGCAACATCCACTAGGAACACTTATTAAAGTGCAAACCCCAGGGCTCTGAGTGGACACAGGCATATTTGCACATCTGAGGTGGGACTGGTGGAATGAATACCCAGTGGAGAGTCCATGGGACACTGCGTGAGGATGTCCTTGTCGGGTTTTGAAGACCAAGGTTAAAAGTTATTCTGGGATAAAAAATATAAAAAAATAATAATAAAAGTTATTCTGGGGAGGGAGGCAGGGGCTGGGACCTGGACCTTCTAAGCTGGAATGGACTGAGGATGGGGGCTTCTCAGTCCTTTGGACATTTAGATTCAAGTTCCAAATCAACTAGCTTCTCACACTGGGCAGATGCCATAACTTTTCTGAGACTCGGTTTATTAATCTGAGAAATGGAGATTAAAAAGAAAAATGCTCAGTATCTGTTGAGCTGTTAGTGTATACCAGGCTCTGTGCTTAGCACTTGACATGGAGAAATGTATTAAATCCTCACAACCCCAAGAAGTGGGTGCCGTTACTATTAATTTTTCAGGAGCTAAAACCGAGGTTCAAAGTGGTCAAGTTACTTGCCCAAGGTCACACAGCTGGTGGGTATCAGACCTGGGAGTTGAACCCAGACACCTGGCTCCAGCCCCTGTATAGAGAGGTACAGCTTTGTTGCTTTTATTCACGTTTATGTCTCCAGTGCTGGGTCCATGGTAGGTCTCAGTAAACATTCGTTGGATGAATACATGGATTGATGGCTCATTCAAGGGAGTGGACTCAATTAATAGGTACTCTGTAATTGCTCATTCTTCCTAAATGTGGGAGATATTAAAGCAAGTGCTAATCCTGTGGCAGACAGAGCCTTGGTCCTCTCTCCCCACTTTGTGTAGCAGGGATAGTAACAGTCCCACTGAGATAACGTTGGGACAGCACCTAGCACCAGAGTACACACCCGTGGGCATCAGCCGGTTTGATCAACTTCCTAGTCTCTTCTTCACCCTGGTTTCCTGGCATGATCCTGTCTCCCTCACGAGCCAGACAGGGCAATGCCTAGTGCCAAGCACACGGTGCTCAGAGGAAAAGGATCACTCCATGAATGCTTGCTGTATGTTGGGCTGTTTAAACACACATCATCTGACCCACTTTCCCTTATGGCCAACCCAAAGAAGGGGCCTAGTGACTGGCCCTGAACCGGCCCTCCATAGATGTTTGTCGAATGACTGAATGAAATGCAGAGCTGCCTGCATTGGCGGGGTATGTCTGGCACATGCCTTGCCTGCCACCCACTGTCTGCCAGCTCTGAGCCAAGCCTGTTTCCACATCTGCTGGCACTTCCAGGAGGTAGTCAGGCCTTAGGGAAGGCAGTTCCCGGCTGTGGAGCTAGGGACTTATGGGAAGGCTGCCAGGGGGAGGAATTTCCTTTATGAAGTTAAACCCGGGCTGAGTAATTCCTTGTCGGGTCCTTGTCCAGCAGTGGCTGGGAGGGCAGGCGTGGGGCCGTGGGACTCATCAATTTTAGCTGAGTCTGGTGCTCTGCCAGCTGAGGCTCTTGGGCCCCAGACTCTGCCCCAGGACGTGGGGCAGCATCCAGGAGGTGCCACCATCCGCTTGGACAAGTTATATCGCCTTTCTGAGACTCAGTTCCCTCATTGGCACTTCAGTGGTCGCTGTCCCAGCCTGGTGGGGACGTTCTGAGATTCAAAGGGGTCATGGATGTCCAGCTGGGGCAGGTTTTATTACTGTGTGGAGGACAGAAGCTGCCTAGGGGTGCAGTCGCCTGGCGGCCTCAGAGATGACAGGCCCAGAGGGCCTTGGGTGAGTCACTTCCCTCTGTAATTCCCAGCTTTCCCCAATGGCCTGAGCCTGAGACAGGTTTAAGAATGTTCTCAGGGGCAGGAACTTGTGAACCATAGTGAGAAAAAGATGATGGTATAATAATAATAATACCATCTTTACAAAGTGGCTTTCAGTCACTCATTCATTTGTTCCTTCAGCTGATGGATTTTAGCTCCATGTACCCATTCAGCGAACATTACTGAACGCTGTTTTCATGCCAGGCTAAGGTTGCCAGCTTTAGTAAAAACAAAAACAACAAGTTCAACAACAACAAACCCCCCTAGGATGCCCAGTTAAACTGATTTCCAGATAAACAAGAACTAATGTTTTGTATAAGTTTGTCCTGTGCGATATCTATTAGAGTAAGTGTGTCACATGCCGCCCCATGGCAGGACCCTTTGCTCACACTGCCCACTTCTTTCTCACACAACCGTGTGAGGTGAGAATTATCACCCACGTTTACCCAGGGGGGCGGGGAACAGAGCCGGAGAGAAATGCATCTACCTGCTGGGAGCCTCAAGTGCCAGGAGGGGCCGGCCATGTGGGCAGCCTCTCTCAACCCCTCTTCACTTCCTGGATGGCAATTTCGGGAACACAGGGCTAGCTTGGCAGCTGTCTAGCACTTGCCCTCACACCCCCATGCCCCAGCTCTAACCTGTTGGGGGAAGTAGGTATGGGTCACCCAGGGCTGGAGGCCGGCACAGCCAGGACATGGGCTGGGAAGCTGGGTAAACAGCGGGCACCGAGAGAGGGAGACCGATGGGGCTGTGGTTCCCAGAGCTCCCTTGGCCACATGGCCACCTGCCTCGCTGTCCCTTGTCAA
The DNA here is from genome assembly GCA_033961575.1 of Aselliscus stoliczkanus. Classification (NCBI taxonomy): domain Eukaryota; kingdom Metazoa; phylum Chordata; class Mammalia; order Chiroptera; family Hipposideridae; genus Aselliscus; species Aselliscus stoliczkanus. Next base: position 9,683,212 of record CM066738.1, on the reverse strand, counting down.
CAAACAAGGCCTCACTGACACCCCCTATGAGGCCTGGGATGAGAGGGACCCCTGGAGTGACCCCTCTCCCACTTGCATGTCCTTGGGGGAGTCTTGGGCCCCCTGTGGGCTGAGACCCCTCCTCTCTGCAGAGAGATAGTCATTCATTTACTCATTTATTTGTGCTTTACTTCCACACATTTTTCTTGAGCACCTACTATGTGCCAGGCACTGTTTGAGGTATGGAGCGCAGGGCAATACACCAGAACACAAGATAGACAAAAAGCCTTGCTCTCAAGCTAGTGGTCTAATGGGGAGACAGATAATAGGCACAGAAAGATGATGATTTCAAGTGGAAACAGTACTAGGGTGGAAATAAAGCAGAAATAGTGATGGCGAGTGACTGTGGGGGCCCCTTGAGACAGGGCAGTCCAGGAGGAGGTGACGTATGAGAAAAGACCCAAATGGTGAGAAGCAGATGCTCCAGGACAGATATGGGGAAGTGCTCCTTGCAAAGTGAACAGCAAGTGCAAAGGCCCTGAGGACAGAGCAAGCTAGGTGACTGTGAGAGAAAGCATTGCTGTAACTCAGTTAAGGACGGGGAGCCTAATGGGGCTGAGGTGGGAGAGGGGGAATTATGCAAGTCTGAGCAGATCACAGAGCTTCTCTGGGCCCCTCCCTGGCTTCATTCAGACTTCGGCTCCCTGACTCACCGCCTCTCAACAGCCTTCTCTGGTGACTCCAGTTAAATTAGCACGTTTCATTTTTCCTCATAGCACTTATCGTTACATGGCATCATAATCTCTCTTTATTGGGTGTATGGGGATGTGTTGTTTTTCTTTCCCCGCTAGTACAATGTCAGCCAGGCAGGGTTACCCAAAGTTACCTGCTGGCTGCCATGCAGCATGGAAAATGGGGCCACAAGGACCTGAGCATGGGTGCCATTGATGGATGGCAGGGGAAGTAGGTCCTGTGATTTGTGGATTGTAGTTTTGACTCCATGTAAGCCTCACAAGCCAGCTCTGGAAACCAAGCACTCTGAGAACAAGGAGAACCTCCAGAAATAATGATGATAATCATGGCTAACTTTCATGGGATCCTTGCTGTACCCCAGACACTGTGCTAAGCACTTTTTCCCTCCTGTGGTAAATTACACATAGAATTCAGCATTTTAACCATTTTGAAGTGTGCAATTCAGTGGCATTTGGTACATTCACAACGTTGCGTAACCACCACCACTATCTACTTCCAGAACATTTCCATCACGCCAAAAGGAACCTCTGCACTCATTCAGCAGTCACCCCGCAGCCCCCCTTCCCTCTAGCCTCTGGAAACCACTAGCCTACTTTCTGTCTCTGTGGATTTGCCTTCTCTGGACATTTCATACTAATGGAATCATACACTATGTGGCCTTTTGTGCCTGGCTTCTTTCACATGTTCCTCCGTGTCATAGCATGTGTCAGGGCTTCACTGCTTTTTATTGCCGAATAATAGTCTATTGTATGGATGCACCACATTTTATTCACTCATTCATCAGTGGATGGACATTTGTTTCCCCATTTTTGTCCGTTGTGAATAGTGCTACTATGAACATTTGTGTACACGTTTTTGTTCGAACATCTGTTTTCAATTCTTTTGAGTATATACCTCAGAGTGGAGTTCCTGGATCGTATGGTAATTCTAGGTTTAATTTATTGAGTAACTGCCAGCGCTTTTTAAAGTGTCCATGATCTTGGGGACTTCACCCAACAAGTGAATGAGGGCGGCTCTGCATTGCCCCCATTCGACAGTCGAGGAAACCGAGGCTCAGGAAGTGAGACGAGGTCATGCTGGTAAGAAGTGATGAGATTGAGTCCGTTGGATTCCAAACCACCTTGAACCCAAGCTGAAATGGGAGAGAGGGGGACAGCAAGTCCATCCTTAGCCTCTTGACTTGCCATTGACAGAGGAAGCTGAGGAAAGAGGTTAAAGCCAGTGTTTCTCTATTAGACTTGCTTGGAGTCTAATCTCCCTTGCTCCTTCCTGGCTGTGTGACTTTGGGCAAGCTGGTTCACCTCTCTGGGCCGTTAGTTCCCCATTAAATGCTGCTTAGGAGAGAATCTCATGAGATCCCATGCTCTAGGTGGGGCTGGGGGCAGAAGGGAGTCAGGGACTCTCAGAATCTGATCTTCAGAAGGGCATGGGGGGAACAGGGCCCAGGGCTGGAAGGGGGGGGCAGCCCAGCAGTGCATGTGGCATCCACCTCAAAGTCCCATGTCCATGGTGACACTGAATGTTTCAGATGGGAAAACAGCACAGGATTTTCCAGAAATGCCTGGACACCACCTCATCAAAAAAGTAAGTAGACTGGGTCCATTAATTCCCCAGAACCACACTGCATTTTAGGCCAGAAATAATAATAACTATGGCTTGTTAAGTGGACTGGCTTCAGAGAATACAATCTAACCTGGTCATGTAACTCTACCGGGTGGGGAACGAGGTGACTGGGGAGTTCCACAGATGAGCTTTCAATGCATGCACAGGGGTGGGGGGTCTCCCAGCCTCTTTGTTGAACTCAGCACAAACTCAGGCTTACAAACTCGGAGAAGCACGGGCATGTTTACGGAGTGCTTGCTGTATGCACTGACTTATTCAACATGCAAAACAACCCTGGAAGACAGTACTTTTACAAGCCCCGCCGTACAGGTGGGGAAACTGAGGCTCAGAGCTATGAAGACTCTTGCCCAGGGTTGAACAGCTAAGAAGCAGCTGAGTTGGAGTCAGGATCCGGATGGAGCCTATGCTCTGAGCCACCACGAGCCTTCCTCAAGGAAGGACAGGAAAAACGTCCTTTCATGTTCTGCAAAATGAAATGATGGTGTCTGGCTGAGGTCACTGGCTGGTGGCGGGGAGGTTGCTGATAGAGGAAATGGGAGGAGGTAATGGCACCCCAGGAAGCACCCTGTGTCCCATCTCCTGGGTATTTTCCTTCCTGGACTCTTGTTTCTTGGTGAGCGTGTGCGTCTTGAGGGGTTAGTTAGCTCTGGAGCTGCGGGGGTGGGGGGGTGTTGGGATCCGAGGCCAGGTCAGCAGCCCAGTGCCCCTCCCTCCTACCTAGGAGGTGCCTGGGAAAGCATGTGGTCTGTCTACACTGGTGAAGGCTTGGCTCCACCCAGCCTGCTGCCCTGGACTTGCCAACTGGACACAGCCACTGCCAGCACTGCCTCCCCAGGGTTCCAGTGCTGCTCTGTGACCTGAGCAAGTGTCACAGCTTCTCAGTGCCTCAGTTTCCTCCTCTGGAAAGTGTGGCTAACCACCACACACGATTGGGGAGGTTATTCCCGCTGCTGCTGCCAATAAGAATCCACGTGGAGTGTCCGCCCTGCTGAGGGGAGGACACCCCTAGCCCAAGCCCCTTGGACGTCAGGTGGGAGGGCCCTTGGTGTCCGCCAAGGCTGGCTCCTGCCTGGGCGTCCGGACGTGGTGGGAGGGAGGCCCACAGCCAGCCAGACTCCTGAGTCACAGTTTCCCGTTGCTGCCAGCACCAGGCGGGAAAAGGGGACGTGGGTGGATGTGGGGGAGGGGAGGGAGCCTGGCGGGCGGAGTGGGTGGGGAGCTGAGATCCCAGTTGTGGCTGCTGTTGGGTGGGACAGACAGAAAACCATCTGTCAGATACAGAGAGGGGTCCTAGGGTATCAGAGTAGGATCCTTGAACCTCCTGGGTTACAGGCAGCAAACTCAATCCCCCTAGTTTCCCAATCCCTTCCTGCCTGCCCCTCCCATCCACACATACTACACTCAGCTTCAAGACCTTTCTGTTTCTTCAGTTTGGGGATCAGGTTCCAGCCTCAGGGCCTTTGCACTTGCTATGGCTTCTGCCTCAAACATTTCAAAGGACTAGCTCTTTCTTCAACCTCAGGCTTCAGTTTAAATGTCACCTCCTCAGAGAAGGCTCTCCCTGACCATCTGAGTTTTAAAGTATCCCAATTCCATTCATTCATTTATCTGCCCAAAATATACTGAGTACCTACTGTGGGTCAGGCCTTGCTCTGGGCATGGGGCATAAAACAGTGACAGTACAGACAGCCTTCCTGTCCTCATGGAGCTGTCATTCTCCCAAGGGAAACAGACAAGCACCAGTGACTGTAGTAGAGTGTGTTATAATAATGAATCAAGCACAGTTGAGGGAGTCAGGATGCGGAGGGGGTGGTCTCCATGATAGATGGGGGGTAAAGGAAGGTGTCTTTCAGGAAGTGCTGCCAGGCAAAGATTTGAAGGAAGTAGGGGAGGGGGGCCACGTGAGTATCTGGGAAAAGAGTTTCAGGCAGAGGGAACAGTAAGTGTAAAGGCCCTGGGGCAGGACTATAGGTTGGCCCAATCAAGGAGCATCAGGGAGGCTAGTGTAGCTGGGATAGAGAAAGTGAAGTGGGATGAGTTCAGCGAGGGAATGGGGTGAGCAGATCAAGCCAGCCATGGTGAGGATTTGGCTTTTGCTTTGAGTGAGGTAGGAGCTCCTGTAGAATCCTGGCAGAGGGTTAACAGAAGTGGTGAGACGTTGTCAGATTCCAGGTAGATTTAGGGGGAGAATTGACCCATCTCAGCAATGGATTGGGATGAGGGCTGGGGAGAGGGAGGCTCCAGGATAATGATTGTATTGGAATCAGGATCCCCCAACCCTCGAGGCAGACAAGAAGGGTCCCCCTACCTTGCTTGCCATGAGGCCCAAACTTTGGACCAGAACCGCACCCTACAAATGAAAGTGGGGCTCCCAAAGTCAGGCTGGAATCTGTGTTGGGCAGGGGACAGCTGCTCACACGTCAGCCTTCCCCCATGGAGGGTCCTTGGTGGTGGTGGGGGCGCACCTTACGTCTTCTCCTCCTTCATGACCAGCAGGCTAGCCAGGGCCTCGGTCAGGTCTGGGAGGCGGTTGTTGGGGAGGGGGCTGGGCCCTTTCAGAACCACGCTGGGGGCGGTGGAAAGGTGAAGCAGAAACCACTAGTGGGTAGAAGCAGCAGCCTGTGGCCAGCCCAGCATCTCCCCCTCCATGTAGACTTACTGTCTCATCCTCTGGCATGATCAGGCCCATGGGATCCTATCCAGAGCCATGACCAGTGACTCAGCAGGAATCATCTCAGACAGGAGCCAGTACCCCGGTACCCAGACCAGAAAACACTCCTGACCTGTTGGCCTGGACAGGAACAGGAACTAAGTGAGCGGAAAAGCCCTCTGACCAGGAGAGCTGGGCGGAGGCGATGTGGGAGCACCTCCAGCTCAAATGCATTCTCTCAGCCACCTGCCCCGATGGTGCCTGCTGGGGCCTGGACCATAATGTTAGGAGGGGGGCCTTGGCTGTTTTGTCCAGTTCTGTCGAGGGCTTGAGGGTCAGCCTGACTTGGCCGGGAGTTGGTTGTCATGGTGTATTATGTCCATTCCATTGTATTGTTTCTGTTATGTTGTGTGTTCCAGTCTGTTGTAGGGTTTTTCATTCCTTTCTATTCTATTGTGTTTATTTATTCATTCGACAGATATTTATTGAGCACCTACTATGTGCTAGACAGTGTTCTAGGCGGAGTTATAACCTTGAATAAAGCAAGATCTATGCCCCAGGAGTTCATGGAAGACTAGCAAGAAACAATAGCACAACACCCGGTAGTGGTAAGAACTGTGAGAATAGTGGCAGCAAAAAAAATTCACAGACTAAAACCGAACCAGAAGGGGGTGGGCTATTTTCAGCAGTGGGATGGACTGGGGTCAGGAATGGCCTCATTGGGAAGGTGACATTCGAGCTGAGACCTGAAGGAGGTAAGGGAGGGAGCCACGCAGCTATTTGAGTGTCAGGAAGAGCATTCCAGGCAGAGGGAATAGCAAGTGCAAAGGCCCCGAGGCTGAAATATGCCTGGTGTGCCTGGAATGTGCCTGGTGTGCCTGGAATGTGCCTCTGCTCACCCCTGCCTGAGATTCCACCATTTGTTCTTCTTTCCCTGGGTTTAAGTAAAGGAAGGACCAATGACTCCAGTACCTACAGGCAACTACTTAAATGAGCAGAGTGTGGGGCAATAGGGCTTGGTAGGGACTGGGGTGGGTGGGATTCATGTTGTGCAGGAAAGTAGGTCCATTGCCATGAGAAAACGGGAAGCCTGGATTTTGATGGAAATCTGTGGGCAAGGGATTCCAGTTGTTTCAAACTCTGTGGAGGCCCAAATGACTCTGTCCCTCTGTATCTGGCTTGGTCAAAGGGCCCCCAGTTTGTGGTCCCTGCCTGACGGCTAAGAGCTCTGTGTGTGTGCCTTAGACAAGTCCCCGTCCTCTCTACATTCGGGCTCCCCGTGGCCAGGCCTGGTGGAGGACACACAGGGTAGAGAGCTGGGACAGCCCTGGGGACAGCCCGGACAGCAGGGGAGGCACTGTCCTGCCTGCAGAAGTCATTTCTCACTCCTGCCTCCACCCCACCCATCTCCTGGCGTCTTCCAGGACCTTAATGGATAAAACATCCTGCCAGTGCCTAAGCCCTCCCCTCCATCCTGAGACGGGTGCCAGTTCCAGAGGAGTGGCTCTGGGCACACGTGGGCGGAGGAGCCGGTGTCAGAGTCGGCCCACAGAGTCCCAGAATGAGGCACGTCCTAGCCGGCCAGGGTCATTATGGTAGGCTTCCTGGAGGCCGGCAGGGATGGGGCTGGAAGCAGCTCTGTGGCTGCTGGCCTGGGAGTCAGGACATTTGGGTGCAATCGAGACTCCCACAAGGATAGTGACTATGTCGTCTGGGTCACTCTGTGTCCCCAGCTCCTCGATCAGAACCTGCTACACAGTAGCAACTCAATAAACTTTTGTAAAACAAGGGTGCGTGCCATGCCTCACACACACAGGCACTCCTACCACCGAGGCTTTGCTTTCATGGGTCCAGCTCCCTCCAAGGCCCTTCCTCCACTTCTCAGGGCCTTTCCTTCTCCTCCTCCAGGCCTCAGCTCACGCGTCCCCTCCTCAGAGCACCAACAGCCCAAACTCACTCTCTAAATTTCCCTCAATCTCATCACTCTTATCCTGCTGAGTTGCTTTTGCTTGTTTATTTTCTGTCTCCCCATTGGAAGGTCAGCCCCCCGCTCCGCCCCCGGGGGCCAAGGCGTCTGTCTCATTCTGCTGTATCCCCAGACCCAGTGCATAGCAAACCCCGATCTGCTGATGGAGTGTTTTGAATGAATTGAGACCTGGTTAAATACCTGACGCATAGTATGTTTTTAGCTATTGTGACATTGGTGGCCCAAGGAGGGACAAGTTAGAGGAATAGGAAAAACATACAAACTTGGGTTCCAGTCCTGCTTGCTGTGTGACCTTGGGCAAGTGCCCTGCCCTGTCTGTCTCTGGGCCTCCATGGCCTCAGCTAAAATAAGATGACCACAGAGTGCCTCCAGGGTTGTTGGGAAGCCTTGCAAATTCTGGAGGAGGAACCAGCCCGCCTCCAGCAGGTGCCTCCCTGCCCTCTGCCCCTGAGACCTGAGGTTCCCCAGCAGCTGGTGGGGGTGGGTGGGGAGACTGCTACCAACGGTGTCTGTGCAGATGGATGGAAAACTGCCGCCTGCTGCTCCTTCCCCAGAGCACGGTGCACCTGCCCAGGTCACAGCACAGGCGGAGCCCAGGGAGTGGGGAGCAGGCGTCCTGGGGTCTCTGAGAACAAACCATCCATTGTGGCCTTGTGGGTGCTGGGGGACTTTTAAGGCCTGAATGAGGATGAGGAGGCAGGGGCAGGTGTGGGAGCAGGTGTCCACTGTCATCCCTCACATTGCCCCAGGGTGGAGGGAGTGCCCCCCCATACATGCCCCAGAACTGGCCTGGCTGGTCGGACACCTGTCCCTCACTGCTTCTTGTCAGGAGCCATCACAGGCATGAGCCAGGCCTGGAGTGAGAGGGAGAGAGGGGGCTGGGAGGGTGGGGAGGTGGAAGGTGGGAGGGATCTAAGGGGGAGACGGGAAGTGGGGCAGAAACCATGGGGTCTGGTATGGTGGAACCTGGGATTGAACCTCAGCCCTACTCCTTCAGGCAGGGGACACTGAGCAAGTCACATCACTTCACTGAGCCTCAGTTTCCTCATCCATAAAATGGGGCTGAACTACCCCTATGCATGTAGTGTCTGTGCCTGTGAATTTTCCAGGCACATTTGCGGGGTAGAGGATGGGGGGCAGGGCTCTGAGAAATGCTCTGGGGCCTCAGGCTGCTCCCAGCTCACTCCCCAAAACATTTTATCATTCTTTCACTCAAGAAACATTTATTGGGCACCTATTGTGTGCGAAAACCATGCCAGGCGCTGGAGACACAGGAGTCAGTGAGACAGATGTGTTCCTTGTCCGGGATGAAGGCAGAAAAGCTACCAGAATATTCCAGACAGTGATCCAGGCAATGAAAGCTGTGCTAGAGGATGACGAGCTGAGGCTGCTTCAGACAGGGAGGTCAGGGAGCCTTCTCTGAGGAGGTGACATGGAGTGACCTGGAGCAGCAGCAGCAGCAGCAGCAGCAGCGTGGCAGGAGCTGGGGCAGTGGGCGCCAGGCGGCCAGGTGGGCCGAACTTGCTCTGCGTTTGCAGACAAACAGCAAGGAGGCCCCTCTATGAGGGGATCTGGCACGAGGGGACCCTCTCACCCTGTTCCCAGGGGTGGAGGCCGAGGGGCAGGGCATGGGCCAGGCTGGAGGAAATGGGGCCAAGACCCCGGCCGGCAGACTCTCCTGGGACTGCTAATATCCCGAGTGCCGGTGACGAGACACAGTCCTGGTAGCAGGGGGTGGGGCCCCGGACTCCATAAACAGCCATAGCTCGTAAAGCTGATCAAAGCTGAAGGCCTGTCCTAGCGCTGGCCACTTCCTGCAGGGCTCAGAGCCTCCCAGCCTGTGGGAAGGGGCCTCTCAGCCTCTTACGCTTGCTTTGGGGGTCTCTCTGTAGCTAGGGGCAGGTCCCTGAGCCTGTCCAGGCCTCAGTTTCCCCACTTGTCTTGAAAGAGGAGGCTGATTGGAACCTCTGGACAGCCTGTTTCATTCTACTTGAGAAAAGCTTGGCCCCTGGAATCTCAGGTCTGGGGGTTCAAATCCCAGTACTGCTCCTGTGGGACCTTAAGCAGTGACTACCCCTCTCCCCTAACTCTGTCCTCAGCTCTAAAATGGGGCTAATGATAGCATTCCTTTCTTTCTTTTTTTTTTTGAGGGCAGTGTCACTGACCCTCGTATGTGGGACCCGAACCGGGGAAGCTGGCTTTCCAAGCCAGCGCTTAACCACTGCGCCACTCGGCCGGCCCGTAGCACCCCTTTCAACATCCATAGACCATGGCGTTTTATTTCTATAACTTATAATTATAGGTTATTACTTATCTAATAACGGTAACGATTCTCGGGCATCCTGGTAAGAACCCATGTCCCAGGCAGCAGGATTGGCAGAGGTTCGTGGGGCCAGAGGCCAGGACTGTGGAGAAGGTCTGGGCCCCCTCACCTGCTCCTTCTAGGCAGGTCTGGGCAAGGAGAGGCCCCAGAGGCGAGGCTTTCCAGACCAAGTGGAGGCTTACCTGGGCCACAACCCAAGTCCCCAGTAAAGCATTACTTCCCGGGCTTTGGGACCTCCTGGGGCCCTGCCTGGCTCTGGGGCCCTGAGGGTCCCATCAGCTCACTCAGGCTGTATTTCCTCGGCCACCAAATAGGGATAAAAATCCAACTGAGGAAGAAGGAAGGATGAAAATGGACCCAGGATCCTACCATGTCTCCCCACCTGCCTTGCCGCACTCCTGGTCCAGCTCCATCCTCCATCCACTCCCACCTGGACCATGGCAACACCTCCCCTTCACTCCCAGCTCCCTGCTTTTCGGCTCATTCCCCTACATCCACTTTCAGCCAGAGAACTTAAGTCAGACCGTGTGCCTCTTGCTTAGAACCCTCCAGGACTCCCATTTCACACAGAAAGCTCCCCTCACCCCATCCCCATCCACTGGCCCAACACGGCCTCCCCCCATCTCCGCCCTCCCCATCGCGCTCACATCCGGCCTCACCACATAAAACTAGTACAGCCTGTGCTCACCTGCCTTTCCCAGCTCTAGCACCTTCCAACATACTGTATAAAACACCAATTCATCTTATCTGGCCCCCCACCCCCACCCCTGACAGTGTCTGCTCCACCGGGGCAGTTTTTCTTTCCCTTTTGTTTGTTTCCAGCTGTATGCCCAGTTGCTAAAACAGTAGGTGCTTAATAAGTATTTGTGGAAGGCGTGAATGGACCCTCAACCAGCTCCTGAGGCAGGCACTATTGTTATTTTAATTTTATGAAGGAGGAAAATGAAGTTGATGATTGCCCAAGATTTCAGCTGGGGAGTGGGAGAGTCAGGGGAGTAATAATAATAATAATAATAATAATACAATAGCTAAGACCTATTTGGCTCCTACTATGTGCCAGGCACAGTGCTGGGTGTTGAAAGAGAAGGGGAAGAAAAAAGCCAGGCCATAACAAGTGCTTTACATGGGATAGCTCTTGGAATCCCTCAGTGGGACTCTCTGTAGTGGGGAGTGCCACACCCATGTTACAGATGAGGAAACCGAGGCTCAGAGGGATTAAGGAACAGATCTCTAACAATAACAGCAATAGCAACAGCCTCAGTTGCCTGAACTGTGCTCTGGGCATCCTTACCACACCTTGTATTACAATTCACAGCAACTTAGCACCTGTTGTAAGGTGAAATGAGGGACCTGGAGCTCATTTCCCAGGTTTTTCTGCCCCAGGACATGCCTGGCATAGGGAGGTGGACAGGTCCAAATACAGAAGCCGGTTGCACCCTTGGTGCCTCAAAGCCAGAGGACTCACCCTGGCGCTTATTTTCCTCAAGTCTCTTCAGGGTCTGGGGTCCATGCTGCCCCCCCACCATGGAACTGGCAGGAGGCTTCCTTGCCATTCACACTTGGGATCCTAGGGTGGGCCTGGAGAACTGGTGGCAACTCTGCTGTGTGACCTAGGGCGAGTTGCTGTGCCTCTCTGAGCTGCCAGGAACAATGGAATCATGCCGCTGAGAGTCTCTGGGCTGGGATCTGGAGCCGGGTTCTGGGGAGGAGTGAGGACTCCACCTGGAAGGCCTGGCACCTGGGAGTACCTGCTTTCTGGTACTCCAGGAGGAGGGAACAGAGCCACCTTCACCCCTGCCCCTGGCCTGTTTCTCCTTCCCACCCTACCCCCCATTAGCGCTCTGCAAGAGATGGGGTCCAGTCCAGTCCACCTGTCCCACCCTGCCCTGTTCTGGCCGGCCTTTCTCACTAGGAAAGAGAAGTGAGTAACCAGGAGGCCACATTCCCCAGGCCCCACTCCGTTCGCTGTGTCCACTTCATTTCACCCTCTTCTGCTGCCACCTGCCCTGTGATCCCGTCTCCTGCTCACTCAGTCCCTGCCATTTAGCCTGTGTCAAGACTCTGCCTCTTTTACAGACTGGGAAACTGAGGTGCAGACAGGTAACTGGTGTGGTCCTGAGTCCAAGGAAGCCAGGATGTCCTTCCCAGAGGCCACAGGGATCTTTGCAGAGGCCAGCCCTCCCCATCACGCCCTTGCTTGGAGTAATAATGGCTCAGTTGATGGAGCACACACAGTGTACACTGTCCCCCATTTTACAGAAGGCGGAGCTGGGCTTCAGAGGGGATAGCCACCTGCCTGAGGTCACACAGCCAGGAGGGGGCAGAGCCCTGTCTGACCCAGAGCCTGTGTCTACAGAGCGGGAGCCTGAGGCCCCAAGAGTGGAAGGGCCTTGCCAAGGTCACGTAGGCCCTGTTAGGGCCCAGATCCCCACCTAGGCTGGCCTAGTGCTGGAATCCCAGGGGGAGCCTTCCCACGCCCTGGGGTAGGGAGTCGGGGGACTGCCTGGCATTTCCTGTTTGTTTGGGCAGGACCCAAGGCATGACCTCAGTTGAGAGATGAGGGGACACTTCCCGTGGCCCCTCCCTGCTCTCAGGAAATAACCGGCACCAAGGACCAGCAGCCCCCCTCCACACCCCCAGGATGCAGTGAGGGGCCAAGGCTGGGAGTCAGTGTCGTAGGTTCCAGGCCTGCTCTCCCTTATTGTCTGTGTGTCCTTGCTCTTGTCCCCCCACCCTATCCTAAAGTCTCTGCATCCTCGGGTGTCCCTATTCTTACCATCCAGTGAACAGGCTCAGCAAAAGTCCTAGCCCCTCAAGAGAGCCTGAGGCCACAACCTTGGGTACCCACGTCCCCCTCTGAGCCTCAGTTCCCTCCCTCCCTCCTCTTCGGTCAAATGGAGTCATTGTGAGGGTGCAGTGAGAAATGCCAGCTCAGCACTTGGGGAACTCCACTGCGCTGAGGGAGGAGGGAGTCATGCAGGTACTGACACTGACCTGGTATGCAGTCTCTCAGATGGGGAACTGAGGTGGTGGAGGTCAGGACACAGCCATTTCCTGGCAGGCAGCTTTGCAGGGCCAAGAAGGCACGTTATTGTCAGGGACCCTGAGTTCAAATCCCAGCCCTGACACTCACCCGCCTGTGGCCTCAGGCGGGTCACTCTACTGCTTAGGTAGGCTCAGTTTTCTCTCTTGCAAAACGGGGAGAAAATGAAATTGATGATAGGGCTTAATGATGTAAAGGGCTTAAATATGTAAAGCACTGGTGGTGGAGCCTGGGATTCATGGTAGGTCCTCTTCTCAGAGCGGGAGGTTATACTCAGCCATCTTGGCTGCATTGAAGGGATAAGGGCCCCCAGCTGGGAAGGGTCATGTATCCAGTTGGGGTTGCTGGGAGAGTGAGGGGTGGTGGCTGACCCCACAGGTCTCCGTAAACAAGACCCAGATCTCCTGCATCTTGACTCTCCTTGGGGCTGGTGTGCTGGCCTCAGCTTCATCCTGTGTATGATCTCGGGTACCTAAGGCCTCTCCTGCCTCACCCCACCGTGCTCGCTCACTAGGGCTGTTCTCGAGCCATGCTGGCCCCCTTTCCTCTCCTCTATTCTCCGAGCTCATTCCAGCCCCCCAGCCTTTGGACCTACAGGCTCTCTCCCCAGATCACCTGTTCCTTATATTTTCCCTGCTTTAATAGATAGCTCATTTCTGTCAACAGAACCTAAACTAGGACCTAGAATATCTTAGGCCTATTTAATAAATATCGGTCCCATGGATAAATGAATGGATTTTGATGTTTGATCTTATGTCTTTGTTTTTTTAATAGCGCCATCAGTCCATTTACATGTATTGTTTATGTGGATATGTTTGATCTTCGGTCATCCTGTATTCCGTTTCCTGTTGACTGACTGACTGACGAGTCAATGAATTAATGAAGTAGGGTAAATTCTAGGTTGCTGGGATGGGGCTTCCCCAAGCTGCTCTGAGCCACCCAGAGTAGAAAGAACACGAGACTGACCCCAATTCTTTATTCCCCAGGCCTTGATTCCCCAGGTGAGGCCTTAGCGCCAGTTTTCCCCAGGTGTCCTTCATCCCTATCCTCCCACCTCCACCTCCCCACAGCAAGGCCAGGTTTAAGATTCTAGTTCTGAAGCCAGACCTGAATTCCCACCCCAGCTCTCCCATTACCTGGTGGCGTGGCCTTGACTTACCTCCCTGTCTTCATTTCCTCACTTGTAAAACAGGGGTCAGAGTATTAGCTTCCTACAGCAATGATTGTCGAAAGGATTAAATGAAATAACTTGGGTTGAAGGGCTTAGCATGGTGCCTGGCTTGGAGTAAGTGCTCAGTAAGCATTTGATTTTTATTGTTGTTGTCGTATGTCAGTTTCCTTCTATTGTAAATGAGGCTGCTTGTCATTTCCTTCTAGGTACCCCAGGATGCCACCTCAAAGTCTGGAGCTGTTCAATCCACCCTCTCATCTCTCTCTCCCTGATCCCCGGCTGCCAGGAAGGGTCATTTTGAGGACTTAGAAGTCGGAGAAGCCTGACCTACCACTAAGAGGTGGAGACAGGAGGCAACACAAAAGCGTAAGGACGATTTCATTCCTTTCCTGTGGCCACAGCGGCCATATTCCCACCACACAGATGAAGAAGCCAACACTGACTCCTTTAATCCCTGAGCACCTACTGTGTGCAGGCTGTGTTGGGCCTTCTCCCATACGGCTCACAGCCTAGTGGGGGTGACAAGGGTAAAAAAACAAGCCTTCCTGCAGGATTTAAACCAAGTGCCTTGCTCAGCCCCTAAAAGGCTCCCAGAGAACATTCCAGCACCCCTGCTTGGCAGGGGACACAGCTCCCTTGTCACAAAGGAGAAACCGAGGCCAGAGCCGGGACATCCTGTGGGGAGCCAAAAGCTTCCAAGGGGTGTGGCAGCCTTCCTGCCTTTGCACCGGCTGGTGCCCCTGCCCGGAATATTCTTCCTCAGCCACTCGGGGGGTCTCGCGCTGTGTTCCAGGCACCGCACGGCTGTCACTTCCTCAGGGCCGCTTCCGGGCTAGAGGACAAGGTCAGGCCCTGACACTCTTTCTCGGTGACCAAGGGTTTCCTCTTTATAATGTGCGTCCTCTCCCATTGCTCTCTGAGTGTCCCGAGGAGGCACAGGCTTTGCCACCTTACCTGGCCTGCAGGAGGTGCCCAGGCAATGTGCGATGTGACTGCTACCGAGTCACCTCCTGGGAGAGACACCCCCACCTCCCTGGAGGTCAGCCCCTTGCTGCAGGCGCACACAGCCCACCCTTTCTGCCGCAGCTTTGCATTTCGTGCAACGAGTGCTTTGTTGACCAACGACCTTTCTAAAACATCAGCTCTGTGAGGACAGGGATCCTGCGTCATTCACCAGTGTGTCCCCAGCGCCTAGTACAGTGCCTGGCACGACAGTAGGTGCTGAATAGCTATCTCTGGAAAGAAGGAAGAAAAGAAGAAAGGGAGGGCTTGTAATTCATTTATCCAGCTTTTCATTTGTTCATTCAGCAAATACTTACTGAGTGCCAACTGTATGCTGGTTCCGGGGAGAGAGTAATGATGAAGTCAGACATGATTCCTGCCCTCGAGGTGCAGACTTTCGGGTTACTGCAAACAATTGTGACATCAGGTCACAAAGTACTATAAGGAAAGGTATAGCTGGAGGGGCTGGACAGCTGGACATGTCGGCTGGGCTGCCAGAAGGAGGGGTCAACCAGCAGAAGCAGGGGCAGGCCCCGGGATCCCCGCCTCCCCCCACCCCCACCTGGCAGAGGCAGGGGCTGTCGTAACTGTGGCCAGCCCAGGTTGCCAAACGCCACCACAGCTGCGTCACTGAGAGCCAGGAGGGCCGGGAGGCTGAGGCGGGGGGAGGAGCCCCGAGTCGGACAGAGCTGGGTCAAAGGCCTGCCCCACGTCCCCTGTGAGTCACTCTACGTAATGTGGCCACATGGCTACTTGCTGTGATGGACTATTTCTTACTTGCAAAAACAGCTGGTGCCTGAGTGTCCCTGTTCCCATCTCCAAAAGCGAAATAAAACGTGGCAGAGACCCCTGTGTATCCCCCACCCTCCCTTTAAAGATGGCTTCATGCTGAATTTGGCATCCATGACCTTATGTGTCATTTCAAGTTACTTTCCTGGGTCTACCTCTGTGTGTCCCTGGGCAAGTCACTTACCATCTCTGGGCCTCAGTTTCCTCATCTGTAAGTTGGGCATGAAAACAGCCTCCCACCCTGGGAGGACTGATGAGAGTTAAATAAGCTCATTTGTATAAAGGACTTAGCTGGGAGCCTGGTGCATAGTGAGCTTATTATTGTCCTTGAAGACCCAGAACAGTGGGTGGCCAGACACCACTTGTGTCAAGAATACAACTTTTTTTTTTTAGGCAGTATCGCTGGCCCTCATATGTGGGACCCGAACCAGGGCCGCTGGCTTTCCAAGCCAGCGCTTAACCACTGTGCCACTCGGCCGGCCCAAGAATACAACTTTTTAAACAGCCTGTCATGGTGGTGCCAGGATTCACATCAGCGACGGGCTGGGAGTCGTGTCACTGAGGTGCCAAGGTGCTAATTCTGGTTCATTCCATTCTACTTCCTGTTGGGTTTACTTCCCCTATTAGCTCCGAATAACCAGGGTCCAGCCTGGCTTGTTTTCTGCTGTCACCCCAGTTCCCAGTCCAGGGCCTGGAGACTCAGGATGGGTTTGTCGGGTGAATGAAGAGGACTCAGTTTCCTCATCTGTGTGATGGGTCATACAGCCTGTAGGAATGAGAAAGGCCTTACCCACACTAGGTATTAATATTATACTTTAGAGCCTCTTCCTCGTTTCCTCCTCTTTCAGCTCTACCCCCTTCCCCTCTTCCCCGCTGGGCTAGGCCTGGACCCCACTGCCTTCAGTGGCTCCCCAGTGATTCATTCATTCATTCATTCGTACATTCACGCATTCATTCCTGCATGCATGCGTTCAACACATTTTCTTGAGCCCCTTCTGTGCTCCAGAGTCTGCTCTAGGCCCCGGAGATACTGAAATGAATAAAACTGCAAGCAAAAATCTCTATCTACCTGGAACTGACCTTCTATCAGGGGAGATAGCCATCTAACAACAGTGTGATCCAAACTAAGATTCACTGGGGCCCAGGCAGGCGGAAACAGGGAGGCACCTGCCTATCCCAGTCTGGGGGTCTGGGGAAGACTGTAAGCTCCCGCGGGAAGGATGAGAAGTTAGAGGAAGGCTGGAGAGGGCGTCCCAGAGGGAGGACCTGACCTGTGCAAAGGCCTGGGCGTGAGTGAGGTGGGCCTGGCAATTTGGGAACCTGCCTGTGGCTTGACTTGGATGGAGGGCAGTGGTGGGGAGGGCTAAAGCCTCATCCAGAGGGCGATGGGGGTAAGCTGGGAGAGGCCTGGCTTGATTTAATGTTTACAAAGTTTGTTCTGGCTGCCACATGGAGCCCCCACTGGAGGGGTGAGGCTGGAGGTGGGGAGACCGGATGGAAGACTGCAGTTCTTATCCACGCATCAGAGGACAACAGCGGACAGGTGAGTGCCCACGAGGGCGCTAAAAACCATGGCTGTGTGGGCTGGGCCTGGGTTTCCCTGGAAACAGGCCCAGGGTGTGGTTGCTGAGGAGGCTTCCCCCCTCCTCCCAGAGGACTGGATCAGGCCTCAGCAGCTCCTCTGCCACAGGACTGTGAGGCAGGGGCCCTTGGCCCTTGGACTGCTCACCCCTGTGATGGGCCAGGTCCTCCTGGGAATGGACACCCCCTTCCTCCCCAACCCCATGTGGCATTATGTCCCATTAGGATGTTCATGGCACGACTGGCACCAGCCTAAGATGGAAACAACCCCATGGTGCATCTCCGAGGCCTTGTCAAATTCACCAGGATCCATCCAGATGGCACAGTATTCTGGAGCCTGGGAAAAGCAGGAGGAGGTGCAGAGGTTCAGAGCACAGTCCTGGGAGCCTGGCGGCCCGAGCCTGCATCTTGGCTCTGCCAGTCACTGCTGTGTGGTGCTGGGCAACTGCCTCACTGCCCTGTGCCTCAGTGTCCCCATCTACAAAACGGGGATGATGAGACTAATAGAGCCTCCTAATAGAATCTCTTCACCCCATGATTAACGAATCAATCCATGTAAAGCATTTGGAACTGTGCGCAGCACATAGTAAGACCTAGAGAAAGCTTTGCTGCTGCTGCTGCTCTTATTATTATTAACATTACTATTATTAGCAGTAGTAGTGGTAGAAATAGGGATTAATCCGAGGGAGGAAAATGGAAGGAGCAAAACAGAATGTAAAGTGGCTGCCACCAGCAGAAAGAGGCAAGGAGACTAAGTAGATGCTATACATATAGGCTCCCACCACATCACAAGGAGATGCAAGTCGCTGGCAACGTGGGGTTCCCCGGCTGGGGGAGTAGGAACCTGGGGGAGGTGGGGAGGGACACTGCCTTTCACTCTATACCCTTTGCACCCTTGTGCTGTTTGAGTTGTGTGTTGGGGGCGTGTTTCCCCATATGCACTTGTATGTATATTCAAAACCAAACCTGCCAGAACACAGTTCTGCAAGAGGCTTCCTTCGGGAAGGCCCCTGATCTCCGCCTCCCTCGTCCCCTCCACCCCCGCATCCTGGCCTGTGTGTGGCCCAGTCTCGTCGCTGCTGCTGGTTTTCAGAGCTCTAGGCCTTGGAGCAGGTCCGAGCTGGAGTGCCCTGCAAGAAAGGGGGCTCCTTGGAGACCCCCGGAGCGGCCTCGGCTCCGGGTGGTGCGGGGTGTGGGGGCTGAAGGAGGGGGGGTCCCAACCGACTGATGAGAACTCCAAATGCTCCCCAGCCTGGGCTGCTAATCGCTTCCAGATTGGCCGGGTCAGGGCCAGGGCCGCCGCCGCCTGGCTCCATAAACAGCCCGTCGCTCCAGATGGCGGCTGGCTCCAGCCTGGCGAGCAGGTTCACGGGGGACTGGGGGGATGGCAGCAGGTGGAGGACCCCCACCCCGCCTCACTGGGGCAAAGAGGCCCCTGCTGCCGCTCATCCATGCTTCTCTGTTAGGGATGCTAGCCCAGAAGGGGTTGTAGAGGTTGAACCCATTGCTCAGAGGAGAGAAACTGAGGCCCAGAAGGGGCAAGGCGTGGTTCAAGGTTGGTGGTAGACAGAGATGTGAGGAGGGGCTCCTGGGTTTGCTTCAGCTCTGTGAGTCCAGCACACAGCGGGGCACAATAAAGACCCAAGGAAGGAAGGGAGGGAGAAAAGAAGGAGGGAGGCCCGCATTATTGTCTCTGGAGTTCAAATTTCGGCTCAGCTTTTTCTCCTTGAGGGTATAAATTATTTTCACCCCTGGGCCTCAGTTTCTTCAGCTGTGGAATGGGGATGGCTAGAGTACAGACCTCGTAGGCTTGCGGGAAGAGTTAGCAATGTGGCTCCCACGAACTGCTTGGGTGGCAGGCTGTGTATGCTGCAGGTGCTCAGTTCTCTCTCTCCCTGCCACTCCTTTGATTCTTGCTTCTCCTCCCACCTTAGAGCACAGTGGCCTGCTCCAGGAAGCTGCCCTGACTTCTGACCTCTCCCTCATGCCAGGCTCTGTGCCCTTCCTGTGGCCTCCCTCATGGAGTTTCCCAACCACCACAGCAGGACTGATACCTGTGCTATTGCCCTTCTGGCCAATGAGGAAATGGAGGGTCAGGAGGTACCTGTGCCATTGTCCCCACCCCCTCGCCCTTGCAGAAGAAGAGACGGTGGGGGGGCGGGTCACAGAGGCAGAAGAATGTCCTGAGGTCCCACCAACAGGAAGAGGCGGAGCTGGGGTCACTAGAGCTGTGGCTCCTGGTCACACAGCACCTGGTCAGAAGCCAGGAGACCTGGCTGTTTCTCTGGCCCCCACCCACCAATCTGAGAGCCCACATGGTGGCACAACAGGTGAAGACCCAGGCCTGCTGCTCCCGGGCTGCTCCTGGGTCCCGATCCCCAAGGAAAGGGATGGAGAGCCTTGGCCTGACCACCTGCTCTGGTCCAGGCTGGCCCTGGATGGTCCTCGGGTGGCCGGACAGTAGCCTCAACCCAGAGGAGCAGGCTGCAGCATAGGTGAGGACTGCCTGCTTTGAGGGGTTCCCCACAGAGCAAGGATGCAGATCCTCAATGGCTGAGCCCGATTTATCAGCATCTTCACCTCCATGCCCGGCATAGGACATCCGTAGGACAGTCTCGTTGAATGAGGGACTGAGTAGTCATAACATCAAACCCTTATGGGCCAGGCAAGCTTCTGAACAATGAACTTATAGTAACTTCTTCAATATTCACATGATGTGCTGGGGAGCAACTATTATTCCCATTTTACAGATGAGGAAACAGAGGCTCGCAGAGTTTGATTACCTTGCTCCAGGTTACACAGCTGCAACTGGCATTTGAACCGAGGTCTTCTGGCTCCAGAGCCCACACTCTTGACCACACGGACCCACTCCCGGGGCTGCAGTGTGCCTGAAATGAGTTTGGCAGCTGGTACATAGTAAGTGCTTTTCCACGGCCCCCTTCACATCGCCCAGTGCCTGGATTCAGATGGAGGCCCAGCCTCGAGGTCAGCGGCCTGTTCTGCCTTGTGCTGAGAGGAATGTTCGTGGTGGCCTCGGCCTGGGTCCGAGAAGAAAGGCAGCCTTGTGGGCGAAAGGTGAGCCGCTGGGTGGGCGCGGGCGTGTTTACCCAGGGCCGGGCGTGTGGCTCGGGGTGGCGCCGCTGTCAGCCGCGCCGGCTGCCCCGGGCCTGTGCTGGCCTCCAGATGTGAGCTGGCTCCAGCCGGCCGGGCCCCCCCACCCCGTGCACAGAGGGGCTTTATCAAAAGCGGCTGTGAGGAGGCCCGGGAGGCCGCCTGGCTCCAGCCTGCTGGCTCCGAGCCCTGGGCCTGGAGAAGCCAGTGAGCTGCACTCGGGCTTTTGTGCCCAGGTCTTCATCTGCTCCGCAGCTCAGCTCCTCTGTTCCCCTCGGGTCCTTCAGGGGCCCAGGCCAGGGGGACAGCCCCTTTTCCAGGAAACCGAAGCTCCAGGAGCAATCTGGATGCGGGGGGCGGGGGGTTGACAATGCAAGAAGACTTCTTTTTAATTTACTTTTCTATGTCCCTGATTGGGAAAGGTAAACCACACAGGAAAAAATGTGCAAAACTCAATAAAATTCCATGGGTGCTAAGTGAGTAGCCAAAGCGGCGACACTCGCGCAAAGGGTAAAACGCAGATTCAGAATGGCAGTTCCTTTGAGCAGGGTGGAAAGTTAACTGGGAGGGTTCCGGGGAGCTCAGTTCTCTCCGTAATTCTTTCTTTCTTGGGTTGGAAGGTGGCAGTGTTATTCTTTTTGTTGTTGTTGTTAGTCTGAACTATTTTATATCAATAAAGAATAATAACTGGAGAAAAAATTTTAAAAACTCTTAAGACTTCCTCCTGCCCCGACTCAGCCCTGCCTGTTAAAGAGTGTCTTCCGATACTTTCTAGGGACTGTCTGAGCAGCCCCAAACAAATCCACATCTGTTCTCTTTCCTATTTTGTTTTGTTTTACAAAATGGTATCAAAATATACACTTTTCATCACCTGGCTGTTTTAATAATGCAGCCTCATTCTTTTTCACAGCTGCGTAGTATTCCACAGTGTGAAGCCACCATGGCTTTTTCTCCAGGCTCCCATTGGTGGACATTTAGGTTGCTGCCTGTGCTCACTCCCACAGACCACACTGAAGTGAACCCCCTTCGTATGTCTTCGGGGACTTGGGCAAGTGTTTTCTAGACGATCAGCTCTTAGAGGTAGAGCCACACGGTGGGCACATCTGCTTTTCTGAGAGCCACTGCTGATCTGTTCTCCCTGAACTTTGTGTATTGTCCCAATAGCAAGGCAGCCAAGCATGAGGCACAGAGAGAGTCAGCTGTTCTTGAAAAAAAAAATTTTTTTTTTTTAAGAGATTTTACTGGGGAATAGTGTATCCTTCTAGGACCCATCAGCTTCAAGACAAATAGGTGTCTTCAATCTAGTTGTGGAGGCTGCAGCTCCGTGGCCCATGTGGGGATTGAACTGTCAGCCTTGGTGTTATGAGCACTGCACTCTAACCAGCTGAGTTAATCGGCTGTCCCGAGGGTCAGCTGTTCTTATCGGTGAGTGGGAACAGCTTCACGTGAGTTTCCTAAAAAATCAAGCCCCCAAACTTCCTTCTTTCTGATTGCAAAAGAGAACTGTGTTCATTGCAGACACTTGAGAGAAATTGCAGATTTAGAGAATAAAGTCTGCCCCTCCCCACTGCCCACCACCAGCCTCTCAGGCTGGACTATCACAGTCGCCCCACTCCCAGACTTGCTCCCTGGCAGCCTCTCCTTTCAGGCTCACAGGGCAATTTTGCCCCCCTGCCCCCACCCTTGGAGACACGTGGCAATGTCTGGGGACATTATAGGTTGTCACAACTGGCAGAGGGGTGTGTTCCTGCCATCTGGTGGGTGGGGTTCTGCTAAACATGCTACAGTGCCCAGTTCGGCCCCAGGACCATGATTGGGCCTCGACATCAATATTGCTGATGCTGAGAGCCTGATGTTAGACCCGAGTCACGTCACCGCCGTTCCTGTGCTCAGACTTTCCACGGCTCCCACCGCATCCAGAGAGCAGCCAACGCCCTCACACGGCCACAGGGCCTGCACAATGGGATGCACCGCCTGCCCTCCCCCTGCCTCCAGCTCTGGCGCCATCCGCGCTCCTCCCCTTCTTGGACCTGAAGGCAACCTCCCACCTCAGGCCTTTCCTCTGCTTTTCCCAAACATCTAACGCTCCCTCCCCTCCTGACACTTGGTCAAACATCACCTCCTCGGGGTGTCCTCCCCGATCTCCCTATTTAATATCCACCACCCCCCAAGCACTTCCTCCCTCTTTCTTCCTGACATCTTACTGATTTACCCACCCAGAACACAAGCTCCATGAGGGAAGGACAGGGCTGGTCTTATTCATGCTGTGCACATAACACCCCCCCGGCACACAGTGGGTGCTCAAGTAATGCTAATGGATTGACCAGTGTCCCACCTCCCTCACCCACCCCAAGGTTCTGATGTCTGGGCAGCAGCCAGGGACCGAAAACCCAGAGCCATGGGCTGGAACGCTCTTGGGCCCACCTCACCCAGGTCCTGCCCTGACTACACAAGGGCTCTACTCACCAGGGACAGTGGCAAAGACTGATGGACCCCACGGGCAACTTCCCAACCACTGCCAGCATTTATGGAACACCGACTGTATGCCCCACTCTGAACTGGGCAGCGTAGAGCTTGCACCTCAGTGAATTTCTGGGGGCCAGGGGTAGTGACTTAATCCACTCCCTGCCCCAGGACCCAGCACCAGCCAGGCATGTATTCAAACATTTATGGAGCACCTACTGTGTACCACTGACTCTACTGAGTGCATCTACCTGGCAAGAGATAGAATTTTCAGACGAGGGGTTGTGGGAGAGGAGAAAGTCGGCACTTTTCTATCAATGCTTTTAATTAAAAATTTTTTCTACAGGAAGTATTCTTTGTGTAAATAAATAGACATGAAGAATTCCCAAATATGAAAAACTACAACCCTACCGCCTTCCGATGCTGAGAAGAAGCTCAGGGTGCCTGGGAACCCAGAGCGGGTAACTCTGGGCAGAGGGGAGGCTCCCAGGGGGAGGCGAGTTCTGAGCTGAGGCCCCAGGAGGCATGGGAGGGGACTCAGGGTAGGAAGAGCCCATGGAGGCCACTGAACAGACCTGGGAAGGTGGCCAGTTGGGCGGGACGCTGATGCTCCGGCCCTCAGCCCAGCCGAAGGCCAGGTCTCTTGTGGCGTGTGTCCCTGAGTGATGTTTCTTGATGGCGCTTATTGTAGCGTCGTTGCTGTAGTGACCCATTTGTGTCTTTCCCCAGCCCGCCCCTGACCTGGAGCTCCATGTGGGCAGGGCCCACCCTGTCCTGTCTCATTCACCACTCTGCCCCGGGGCCTGGAGCACACAGTAGGCACTTGTAGTAAGTTGAATAGTGTCCCCCAACATTCATGTCCACCTGGAAGCTCAGAATGTGACCGTATTTGGCAATAGGGTCTTTGCAGATGTCACTAGTTAGGGATCTTGAGATGAGATCATACTGGATTGGGATGACTGGACTCCTTATAAGGAGAGGACACAGAGACACACAGAAGGCCATGTGAAGACGGTGGGAGAGACGACGATGCATGCACAAGCCAAGGGGCACCAAGGCACACCGGGGGCCCAGGGGCTGCCACAGGCAGGAAGGCTCTTTCCCGAGTGTTCAGAGTGGCATGTCTCTGCTGGCACCTCGATTTCGGAATTCTCTGGAACTGTGGGAAAATACATTTCTCGTTTTAGGCCACCAAGGGTGTGGCAATTAGTTACAGCAGCCGCAGAAATCTCCTACAGAGTTCGCTCATATGGATGAAGAAGTGAGCAAAGGAAAAAGCCAAGAAGAGCTCGTGTGTGGCGAGGCGACTGCCTTCATTCCTTATGACTAGGTTTGCATTCTGGGGCACCTGTGGTGTGGGTGGAGCTGGGGCCATCCAGCCAGGGAGCGTGTGGGTGTGAGGAGCTGTTGAGGTCTTTTGGCTGAGGTGACAAGGAAATAAAGTTCTGTAGATGTTACCCCTGTCCCCAGAAGTCTGTGTGCACCCCCAGCTTGGAGACCCAGGGCTGAGGTCCTGGGACCCTCCCCCTCCCTGATACTGATGCCTTTTAGATACGCTGCAGCCAGTGCTTGTTCCCAAATCCTGGATGCTCCTCAGTGTCCACCCAAGTGACTCTCCTCCCCTTTAGTTAAAGCCCAGAGCCCAGGCTGCTGGGAGGGAAGCTCTCCACCTGTCTGTCCTTAGCCCTCGTGGCCTCCAGAGATCAGGAGCTGGCAGGACACAGACAGAGCCAGAAACCTTCTCTGTGCTCAGTGACAGGTAAGTGGCTGCTCCTCTCTTGGCCTCAGTTTCCCCACCTGTCACTCGGCTTCCCAGAAGCTGTTGTGGAGAGTGGATGAGATGAAGTCAGTCCTGGGCTGCCGGAGAGCCCTTGGCCCCCAGGTGATCAGTAAGACGAGTGGACCCAAGGTCCCGCTCTCCTGGGACGCAGCCCCAGATCCTGAAAGGGGGATTAGACTTTCCGGGCCTCAGATCCTTCTAAGCCCCGACCCTGTCCCGTGGCCTGTCCAGTGGCCCCATAAGGCCACCTCACCCCCAAGGAGCTCGATATCTTCAGAAGGACCAAGGTTTGGATTTCATGCCCATAAAATGCCTGAAATCAAAGCAGGTTTGTGACACAGGGTTTTGAAGTTGCTCAGGGCAGGAGGGGGCGTGAAATTCCCAGTGGTCATGGACTCTCTCTGGAAAGCACCATAAGGCAGGGTGTCTGGGGCCTGGGCAGGAGGGCAGTGACCACGTACAGGGGCACCTGTCATTTTAGTGATGATCTGAATCCAACAAAGACTTAATCTTCTGAAGTGTTGAAGACAGTTGGGAAAACTCAACTGAAAATCCCCTTACTTGATGTCAGAGGCAGCGAGGGACCCAGTGGTAGGAAGGAGGGGACTTGGACCCTAGAGTGAGGGTAGCAATCCCTGCTCAGCCATTTACTCGCTGTGTGACATTGGGAAAGTTACCCAACCTCTCTGTGCTTCGATTTCCTCATCTGCCAAAGGGGTGAAAATAACCGTTTCTCCCTCAAAGGGGTACAGAGGTGACCAGTGTGACATGTGTGACATATTGCCCAGCCCCTGGGCATGGCAGGTGCTCAGCCCCTGACACTGTTACTATGATTTTTTTTCTAAGGACACTCATTACATACTTGTGAAATGAATGACCCTGGTTCACTGGGGAACTCTGGGGGAGCACTGTGATTTGGAACCACCCTGTTAACTGTAGAGTGCAGTTACTCACTTGATGCCACAGCTGGGTCAGCATGTTCTCAGTTGGAGCTTGTGGGAAAGGGGCAGCTGAGGGTTTGGGTGTTTACAGATAGATTCCCAGAGCTGGGTGCTGATCGGGGGCCAGGGCAAGGGGGCTCCTTGGTCTGGCTTTAGGCCTCTGACCACAGTGGCAAGTTTGTGGAGCAAAAGGTCAGAAAGGCAGCGAGGACAGCAAGGCCGGAAGTGGCTGGCCCCAGTCTTCTGGCCTGAATTATCTGGGAAGAAAAATAATCGCATTCCAAGGAACCCATGGCTTGGGAGCCAGATCCGCTGTGTGGGGGAGGGGAATCGAGGGGCAGCGGGGAGACGGAGAGCTGGCCTAGGCAGGTGGTGGCCCCACCTGAGGTTCAGCACCCACCAGGTGCTCCCACACTGCGATTGGTTGGGGCATGGTCGCCAGGGCACAGCTCTTGGGGAGGGGAGACCACTGCTCTAGGCTGGGGTGCAGCTCAGGGACCCCTGGAGCTGGCTGAGTCTCCACCTCCCTCATGCCAGGCAGTGTCCACTGCCATCCCCCAGACCCTGCTGGGAACAACCAAGCCAATAGAGGGGGCTGCTGATGCTACAAGCCATAGAGAGAGCCAGGAAGAGCTGGGATGGCCGCTCTAAGGATAGTCCTGAGGCATGGTCTCTCTCTGTGCCACTGTGACTAGGTGTGCCAGCGAGGCCACCTTTCAGAAGAGATTTCATTTCTTCCAGACTGGACTCCAGCCCAGTGCAAGGGTGGGCTGGGGGCTCTGTAGCTCCCAGATCACTGCCTTCCTCAGAGGAAAAGCCTGATGTTCTTGAAACCTCCTGCCCACCCTGGCCCAGGGAAATCAGGCATCATCAGCTCACCTCCCCTCTCCACCCCACGTCCCTTGCATGAGCCACTTGGACCCTGAACCAGTTTCTAGGCCACAGACAAGAGGGCTCAGGCCAGGTTGCGGGGGATGTCTGGGGCTGTGCAGGGGCCTTGCTGGAAAGTCATCCCCGGCTGAGCTGGGGATGAGGCCAGAACCTGTGTGGGAGAGGCCTGGGATCAAGTTGATGAAATCTGGACAACAGCAGCTGCACTCTAGCAAGTCCTGGGTTCATTCAGTCAGTTAGTCATCAGGTATTGCCCCCCCCCCCCCGTACCCAGCGCAGGGCCTGGCACAGCACACCCCTATTCTTTTATCCATCTGTTCACAGAGGGCCTACTATGCATCAGGCACTGTGGGCTTTAATGTGACAATGGGACGTGTCTTCCTACCCCAGGGCCTTTGCTCTTGCTGTCCCCTTCACCTGGAACTGTCTACGGTGCCAGGGTCTGGGCATGGCATGTCCTCCACACACTTGAAGTTACCCCTTTCCAGCAGTGCCCTCTCATCCTGCTCCCTTACTTGGGTATGTCACCTTGTTCACCTTGTCTATTGACGGTTTTCCTCCTTCGAAGATTACTTCCACAAAGGCAGGGATTTTTTTGTTTGTTTTGGTCCCAGCTGAGAGGTCAGCACTCAATAAATGCTTGTTGAATGAGTGAATGACAAACCCATGGATGAAAACTCCACTGGGAAAGCTCAGGGATGGGGTTTGGCGCCTAACCCAGCTGGAGGAGAGGGAGGCTGGGTGGGCAGGTGAAGGAAGGGTGTGTGTGGGGGGTTGGTTTTGTCTCAAAATGCGTTTCTCAAGTGAGCCTTAAAAGTAGCTCAGGGTTGGCAACTGGTGATTTAACAAAAAAGCCTTTACTCCATTGCCATTGTAAAAATTGAGATTATTTTACTAATTCCTGATGTCTGTCTTCTCTCAAAAAATCGAAATATTGACAAGACATGTAAAGTACAGCATAGGAAATATAGTTAATAATATTGTAATAACTATGTATGGTATCAGATGGGTACTACTCTTATCAGGGTGATCACTTTGTAAGGTATGTAAATGTTTGGTCACTGTGTTGTACACCTGAATCTAATATAATATTGTGTATCATCCATAATTAAAAACCAAAACAAAAGGATCTGGCCATCCCTAGCTGGCATTTCAGAGGCAAATATGGTCAGTTCTCCAGTTCACAGCCGCTCCGATGAGGCCCTAACGGCTGCGTTTTCCACCTGCAGGCAGAGGCCCCAGTCCCTGCGGGACCTCCCCCTGCCCTCCCCACCTGCACACCTGAGCAGCGTGACCTTGGCCACGCCCTTTCTGGGCCTCAGCTCGATGGGGGGGCTGCTAGGGCGGGTGCACTAGGGGTAGAGCTCCTTCAGGCGTGTGTGGGGGTTGCTCTCCCCCTTCCCGGGTCTCCTGCGCTAACGGCACACGCCCGGATGAGAGCCCAGCGCAGAGGCGGTGCCTCCCAGCCCGGGGGCCACGCCTGTTGCCCCGTCCAGCCCCAGCCCCGGGAGCCTCCGCGGGCCCGAGCGCGCCGTGGCCTTTGTCCGCGGCGCGCGGACGCCCTCCGCTGGCGCACAGCGGGCGCGCAGGCCCGGGCCGCAGCCGGAGCCCCAGGGCCGGGGGGAGACCTGGGCGGTGCCGCGTTTCTCCCTGGAGCGGGGCCGCTATGAGCAGAAGCTAAGTCCCAGGTTGGCGGAGGGTCTGTATGGACCGGCTGTGCGAATCCCACTACACGTAAAGGCGCACGTGACCCTCACAATCACGCTGCGAAGTTCTGAAAGGCACGGACCGGTTAGGACCTGCCCGACCAGCTGGGGGCGGTCTAACCCCGGGTCCTGCGCCGGGATCCAGTGGAGCAGAGAGATCACCTGAAGATGTTCCTTGTCCTCACGCATACGTGTTCGTGGTTCCGTCCACCCACCTACCTATTCACAAACTTCACCTGGAATCGCCTAACTTCTTAGCCGGTCCACCTGTTTGTCCCTCCACCAACCAACCAGCGGCCCTAACGCCCACTCATTTAGAGGGTACATGGTCACAGGCCATCGGACGCTTCTCTTATCACTGCTGATGGCCTGGGGAGGAAGGCCCAGCCCCAGATCAGGGGAATCACTCATTCACTCATTTAACACATTTTGCCTTTGTGCCAGACGGGGCTTCCGGCATTGGAGGCACAGTGAAAATGCCAAACGAAGCACCCACCTGCATGAGGTCCAATTCAGTGAGAGAAAAAAGTAACTGAATCAATCAATGTGTTAGGTATTAATAATTGCCATGAACAAATCACAGTCAGGTGATGGGGCCGGAGAGCCTCTCGGGAGGATGCACATCAGCTGCTCTCGGGGGGATGGGGAGCCAGCCACGCGAGGGGAGGGAAGAGCATTCTAGGCCTCTGGGGTGAGCTTCCCTTTGGCTCTGTGGGGAATGGCCACCCTTCCTCATAATTTCCTCCTCTGCTGAATGAGGAGGAAACCCCTAATGCCGTGTCCTGAGATGATGGAATCATGTGGAGGGGGCACACCAATCAAAGGGGACACGACTGTCCACTTGCAACCCCAGGGGGCAAGGGCAGAAGGTCAAGGGACCACGCAGGTGCCCACTGGCTGCCTCCACTCAGCTGGGTCTATGACGTCTGACACCATCCATGTTGCAACATCACCACTATGAGCGACAGTGCATCAGTGGTGCCCCCACCACCCCCAAAGGGCCCAGGAACTTTTCTCAGCAGACCACAGCTCAAGGGACCTGCCTTCACCCTGAGATCACGGTCAGAGATCATGGGGTAGCGGAGACCCATCACTGGTTTGCTGTTGGTCAGAAGGGGTGCTTACCCAACTTTTTCAGGTCACTATGGAGACCTCCCTGCATCCATGCACCCCAAAGTTCTACACAGTGAAAAAAAATAATGAGGAGACCTGTTAGGATCCGGGCCCCAGGCCGGCCGCCCGGCCAGAGGCTTCTCGCAGATTCCTCTCGGTCCTGTTTAGGCCTAAGCTCCAGCCATAAAACCCACCAGCCACAATGAAGAGCGAAGCACACAACTGGGGGACACAGCCAGATTGCAGATTCGAACGATTGTCAACCAAGTTCTGGCTGCGTTTCTGAAGCTCAGCCCAGTTCCCTGGAGCCCACTAAGCTAAAAGGTACCTACCGGGATTTCAGGCTCCTGCAGGTCCCTCAGCACAGAAGAGGGGCCATATTTAGATTTAGCCCTGAAGTTGCTTTGGGGTTTTCCAGCAGAATTTTGAAATATTTTGAGCCTCCCTATCCATTCTCCCTTGGGAGAGTTCACTGAGGGTGAAGAACCCACAAATTCCTGGCCCAATCACCTTTCAGGGGAGCTGAAAGGCTGCAATTCAGTCCAGAGGACAGAGCGAGGGCCGTTGGGCAGAAATTCGGGCAGTGCTTCCTGGGGGGTGGCCTGTTAGGAACAACCTGGCTCTTTCCAGACAGCCAGGTTCTGACATCTGAGTTGGCCCCAACAGCCACCAAGGGCGTTCCTGCTGGTGGCTGGGACCACAGCAGGAAGTTCCAATCCTGGATAAAAACAACCAGACGCTTCCACCCCTCACGCAGTGGATGGTAGATAATGTGTCAAGCATCAGAGCAAGTCTCTTTTCAAAGACCAGAAATACATGTAACCCCCCGCCCATACTAAATCCAGCCAATAAGTCTCTCAGGTGGAGACTTAACAGCTCGAGCCCTGCAAAGCTACTTAAATTGAAGGATGCCCCCCCTCCTCCAAGCCCTACAATCTTTTAGGACACGGACTGGCAAACTATGGGCCATGAGCCAAGTCTGCCCCACTGCCCGTTTCTGTATGAACCCTCGGATGAAGAACAATTTACAGATGAACATCTGCGATGGATTTAATAGGGAATACTAACTTTATATCCCAATTAAGCAAAATTGTTCTCCCCGAAAGAGAATTCCGTCTTCTCATTAGTAGGCCTGTAACATTACCAAAAAAATTGTACTCAAGTTATTATATGCTGAATTTCATCAGTAAAAAAATTTGTGGAAATTTGTTTTGTTATATAAATACATAGTATCTTCAATTTTGCCTCTTGACCCGCAGAGCCTAAATATTTACTAAGGCCCTTTGTAGAAAAAGTTTGCCAACCCTGGCACGCGAATGTCAACTGGAATCCCAGAGCATCTAAAACATTCAATTCTGTTCCTAAGTTACATGCCAAGAGGAAGACGGGCACAGCTTCTTAAATATTAACGCACACTTTTTATTATATTAAAATCAGGCAATGGTCTGACAATAAAAAGGCTGCTTATGGAATACTGTCATGTTAAACTTGACTTACAGGATGTTAAATCCTTAGAACTAAGGGTTTCCCCAGAAAAAGACGAATAGAAACATCCATTGCTTTTCAGACTTGATAGCTGCTGCTTCCAAAGGTGGTTTTACACAAACACTAAATTCGAACAAAACAAAAAACCAAAAAGAAAAAAAAAAAATCTTTCGGAACA
Source organism: Aselliscus stoliczkanus (assembly GCA_033961575.1). Lineage (NCBI taxonomy): Eukaryota > Metazoa > Chordata > Mammalia > Chiroptera > Hipposideridae > Aselliscus > Aselliscus stoliczkanus. The sequence goes on along the minus strand of CM066738.1, from coordinate 9,652,643 downwards.
CAATGAACTGCTTTTATTTCGGTATGCATCCACGTCTCAGCATTTAGTGGTCCTGAACAGAAAAGTGGAAACACACGCAGCCATTTGCCAGGAAGTCTAGCCCGCCGCTTTCGGGGATCTGCCGCGCACACCGAGCTCTTTCTCAATCCCTGCTGAGGGCCGTGAGGAGCGGCACCAACGCCAGAGTGTGCCCCGAATTCAAGGCTCTTTTTGTTCCAGTTGTCAGATTCCAAACTAGACCCAAATGGATTGCAAAGGTGACCAAATGAGAGAGCCCTGTTTAAAACTTCCATTTTTTAAAAAGCAAAAGCAATTACGGGAAAAGAAAAGAATTCATTCAGAGGGATCATGTGTGCTTACAAGAATCTTCTGTGGCCTTTCTCCAAGCTTCACCACCAAGGACTTTGAGAGCTGGCAGGGCTGAGTAACCCTGCTGACTGTTCTTTTCACCTTATCAAAACCTGAGCTAAAAAAACGCCTCAGCTGATGATGACAGCAGAGGATGGCAGGGCTGAGGACCCAATATTCATTTCCTAGGCTGGTGGAGAGCAAATGAATGTGGTTCCAAAACTAAACGAGGGAGGTCAGACTCTCTTTCCAACCTTACCTGATGGTGATGGCTTCCGGCCAAAGCAAGGGAGTGTCATGGGGCAGTGTTGGGTAGTGACGGTGCAAAAAAGGGACTTGAGGAGGAGGAAGGAGAAAGCAGCACCCCTCGATATAAAGGTGGGGGGAGAAGATATGGGGAGAGCCCTGAATTCCTCACCAAAGGCCAATTTCAGAGGGGAGCAGAGGGGGTTACAATCTATGCTTCGGCCAAGGGTGGTGGTAGAGACTGGGGGGAGGGCGATGGCTTGGAAGGGAGGGTATCATTTAAGACTTAAAAACGAAAAAGAAACCAAGGGTGCAGACAAGGCACCCCACACACCCAGCAGTAGTCCCACAGGCTGTGACCTGAAACCTTCACATCTACTCTAACACACAGCCCCAAGCGGGAGGGCTGTTGCAGGGAGAGGGAGGGAGGGAGGGAGGGAGGGAGGGAGGGAGGGAGAGGCAGAGAAGGCAGAGACCCTAGGCCAGGTAATGAGCAGCAAGGTGATTGTGTGATGTGTCTTTTCACAGTTGAGTTAGATGTGCCCCACCGGTTACGATGGGAATCAATTTAAATATACTTTCTTGATCCCAGAAGTTCAACTATGTGGACAGTGGTTACACTTGACAGGATGATTTGTTATAGCACAACTTATATATTTCAAATGAACAAAAAATTAGTATCATTTACAGTATCTTAAGATAAACTGCCTTTGAATGGGAGCTTCCTTTCCAGTACTTTGAGGTCTACAAGACGTATCTAGAAAATTTACTACTGTGGAAAATGAAGACTGCTTAAATTGAATGGGGGCAGGGGGCGGGCCTGTGGTTTTTCTTTTCGATTAATTGCTGTAACACTGTCCTTCCGGTGGCTGCGGGAGTTTCATGTTTTCTTTAGACATCATTAGGCGCCGGAGCTCTTGCAGGACAACTTTGATGCTGTATGAATTCTGCCACTTTGCTAGCACTGATATGGCTCTGGGGTCCACCTATAAAAAGGCAAAAAAAAACCCCGAGTTACTGTCAGGCTCTCAAACAAAAGAATAGCTGTACACTGGAGTTAAGCTACACTACAAACTTGAGTAAACTGCATTTTTCAAGTTGAACACACTGATCACACAATATCTGAAGGCAAATTACCTGCAAGGTTCCCTCCCACCACCAGTTTTTCCCTTTTCATGTTCTAGACCCTCACTGTCTGGGAGAAGGATGTTATCGATAAGTAAAGTCATCTTTAGAGAAATGGCCCTGACACTTGTTGAGAATCAACCCAGCGTTCTCTAAAACAATGACCCGTTTTTGGGCCGGGGGCTCGTTTTTGGGCCAGGGGCTGCCGCTGCTCAGTGCCCGTCTTCTCTCGACTCTCCACCCAGGCGGTGGATGACAAAGGGCAGTGGGAAGAGCAGAGGGGTTAGGTGGCCGGACGCAAGCTCTAGTGACAAGGGCCTGCCTCAGCGTCATACTCTCCCCAAAGCGTGGACTGAGTTCTGGGTTCGGGACTTTAGCTGGAACTCAGACACAACATCAGACACTGAACACACAGTAACGAGGTGCCTCTTTTCGATTTCCACCCACCCCCGAGTCTTTGAATACCTCAAAATAAAGGCTTGGCTCATGTGATGCTAACACGTGTAACACCCTGCTACACTTGCTGGTCTCCCCGTTGAACAGGAGAGCAGGCCCCAAGGGCTCAGCGCCTTCGGCAGGCAACGTGTGAAGGAAGACTCGATTCCCTCTGCTTTGCTCTGTAGTAGCCATTGGCCATCACTGCCTTCTAGTGACAAGTGAGACTGGTTTCCACTTATGGCTGTAAAAGTAGATCATGTACCACTGGCCCACAAGTAAGGGCCACGAGGTAAAAGTGTGACCCCGACAAGATCTTTCACCTCTGTGCCTCAATGTCCGCATTTCTACTTCACGGGGGAATGTCATGAGGACTAATGAACCTCAGTGACCAGCGCAGCGCTGGCCCAGAGTAAGTGCCGAATGCATGATGGTTAAACACAATTGGGAAACAGCCACCCCCTCCCCCAATCTGCACACGTTCACACTGCAAAATGTTTTACCATCAAATAACTAAGGAACAGATGGAATTAGGCCCAAAGTACCCCTAAATGTTAAAATACAAAGCGTTTCTGAACCCCAAGGAACAAGGGCAGAGAAAACAACTTACCACTCCATTAGAACTATTAACTCCATTCATATTAATTTTTGTTACAAATCTTACAAAGGGGGGTGCTTCTGGGTATTTAGGTCCACATTCTATTTTAAGGCTGTATATTCGGTTTTCATAAATTGTCTGGAAAAAAAAGGGGTACAGAGATGGCAGGCAATTACAAACAAAGGTTAAAATAGGCAGACCTTCCGAAACCCCGTGAGCCCTGACTGTAGAACTGGTTGGTCCATCTGCTTCCATGACACAAAGCTACCTGTTATTTGGTGAGTCGGCTGTAACGAGTCCCTACACTAGTGTCTGTGAATTCTGGCCTTGGGGGGAATAAAAAGCAGACAGGCAATTTAGTATCACTGAAGTCTTAAGTTAGTTTTACTAAGTCCAAACAGATGGACTTGTTTTTCTGTTAAGTCCTATACTTTGCAGACCTGTCCTAGGCTCTGGGGCATGGTGTATAAGAGAATGCATTCTGTATTCTGGGAAGCCATACTAAATGTCTGTCCATGTCAGGATCACCAGGCGGTGTATTAACACATTTTTTGCGGGAAACGAGTAAACTCGTCATATAGCTTTTTATGCCCGATTACAAAGTGTTAAATGCCACTATGTCCAAAGCACAGAGCATGCAACTCTTTAGAGAGCTTCAATATTAAGGGGGGGGGGCAGACGCGAGAGCTGCTTTCCCATGTCATCGTCACTTTGGGGCTGTGCACTGTGCAAGACATCTCAACGGGCAGATACTGACCCTCCCAGCTGTCTTTAGGAGAACCGAGATTACTGGTATTTAGTGTGTGAGGAGAGGGTCCGAAGAAGCCAGGCCTGTATAAAAATAGTCCTTCTTCAAACATCAACTGTGCCTTTGTCAGGAAGCCCTAGAAAAGTCCCATCCCCTAGGCCAAAGAACTTTTCACTGTAACTTTTACCCAGTGAACAGCAACATGGGCTGCCCTTGGCAGACTGTTCCTTCTGCCTAGAGCGCCCTTCCCCACTTGAACTTCTGTACAACTTTTAAGACCCCACTGAAACATCACCTAGTCAAATGCCTCCCAGTTGAAATATCACACAGGACTGAAGGCTAATTCACAGCTTTCTGTGCTACATGAAATCACATCATTATCATTTGTGAGTGACTGAAGACCACACCATGGTGATGTCTCCTGATCAGATTGGCATCCTCGAATGCAGGGGCAACCCTCCTATGGGTTCCCCACTCAGCCACCTGTACCCCTTTGTGCATGCTGCACAAGTAACTGCTCCTGAGCAAACAGCGACACCTAGTGGTGTTTGGGCGGAAATAAATTACAAAGGATGTGATTTAAACACTTGAAAATACTGTGTCTGAACAGTGGCCTAATAAAAAAAAAAACTGGAACGTATCCTAAGATTCAGAAGGCATCCATAATATACCCAGAGAAACCTTCCACATCCACTTAACAGAGACCCCGAACTATAACAAAACCAAAACTCCGCTCTGGATTTCCACCCACCTTCATCCTTTTCCTTCCCTTCTAAGTGGCACCATCCCCAGCAGGTAAAAAGCAAAACCCCGCTTACCTCCTACCTTCCAATCATCAAAATGTCTCAGCTTCTACCTCCAAGAGAGACCCCACACCTACCCATTTTCCTCCACCACTGTACCCCATCTGACTCACCCAAGTCTGCTTTTTTTCTTGCTCCCCTACAATCTGTTCTCCACACAGCAGCCTGACTGATGTTTTAAATGAGGCGACTGTCCCTGGCGGCTTAACCGCTCCAATGGCCTCCTAGTGACCTGAGAAAGAAGCCCAACTTCCTGGATTGGACGCTGTGTACTCAGCCTGCCTTCCTTTCTTTTTATTCTTCTTCTTCCCCATTCCAGCCCTCTGGCCTCCTTACTGCTCTCTTGGGGGCGCCTTCACTCATTGGCTCCGCTGTGTCCTGCAGCTCTTTGGCTCAAGTGAACTTTCCTTTCACAAGTCCCCCCGATTCCCCCGAACCTCCACCTGGAGACTGATACCCAGTCTCCTGCAGACCCTCCTCACCAAACACACACAAAACAAGGAGGCAGGGGCCGCCACAGGACTGGTCCCCAATGTTTGTTGGGTGAATGAATACTGCCCTTCATGCTTATATAAAGCGAGCACCTTGCTGTCATTAAGGTGGTTCCTCAGAGAAAAATAAATTCACACACTAAACATAACAAGGAGGAAGCAAACAGGGACATGATTTCCATAAAGATTTATGGGAAATTATTATAAAGCCCGATCCCCAGTGCCTGGCACTGTCTCCACCAGCAGCAACACACTCAGTATCTGTTGACTGCACGGATCCCAAGTTCATCTCCAGGTGTGTCCTGCACTCATGCTCAATTGCTTCTTCACAATTCAGACAGAATGTCTGACATAATAAAAAGCTCTTGGGGGCCCGGGCTCAAGGTAACCGCTAAAATCACAGTCTTTAAAAATATTTGAGGGCCGGCCGAGTGGCGCATTGGTTAAGAGCTGGTTTGGGGACGCCAGCGGCCACGGTTCGGATCCCACATATGAGGGCCAGTGCCACTGCCCTCCACAGCTAACAACAGCTCCACCTGGAGCTGGGCTGTGCGAGACCCAGCAACGGTGTAGGCTGCAGCCCCTGCTGCAGTGGGCTGCCATAGGCTACAGTGAGTGGCTGGCAGCCAGCGTGAGCTGCCAATAGCCGCGGTGAGCGACCATCCAGAGGCTGGCGACAGATCTCCCTCATCCGGGAAGAGCGCAATGACGATACCAACATGGGCCAGTGAAGCAACATCCTCCGCAACTAGACTGAAGAACAAAAAGACAGCAACTTGTCTGTTCCCCTTCCCCGATTCCCCAACGCTGTTCCCCATCCCCAATTCTCCAATTTAAAAAAAAAAAATCTAAAAAAAAAAAAAATTGATACCATATTTTGGAGGCTCTGATGCACCAATATGTCCATCTGCTGGTAGGTTTTGGGGCTCATCAGTGTTGGTAAACTCCCACTGATGTCTATTAACAATAGCATGAAAATGGTTAAGGAGGCGGGCAGCTTATTATTAGTGTTCTGACTATAACATCGATAAGACCTTCCCATTGCTCTTGACACCGCGAACTCTAATTTAAAAACAGCCATGCTACGCCTAACTTTTTAAAAAGGAAAAAAAGAAATACTGACTTCTGACCACTGATGTTCAACTGGCAATTCAATTCACTGGAACACAGTGAAAAATGCTGCAAGTCAAGTGAACACAGGGACCCCTGAAGGGTCATTAAAAAGCCCAAAGCAAGACTTTTGTGGAAAGCAGGGTTCTTTCTGTTTTTTGTCTTTTGTTTGCAAGTGCTCCAGGGACCTGCTAAAAAGGTTTCTCGGAAGAAAGGAAATGAGCCTGAAGGAGAATTGCTAGAACGTTCTGTCTCTGTAAGGAACACAGCTCTTAAAGATTAATTATTTGATCATGCAACAAACACTTTCCACATGGTTGATGTGGCCTGAGCACCATGGGACAATTTGGCGGTGCCCATCACAATCCGAGACAGGCATGCTCAGACCAGCAAGGCCCCTTCGAGGAATTTCCTACAGACAGACTCATACTTGTGCGCACAAATGTGAAGCATTGTCTGCAACAGCAAAAATAACTGTAGACAATCTAAATGTCTACTTGCATGGGGGTGATTAAACAAATATGGCATCTTCACAGAATCAGATACTGGGTAGCCTTTTCTAAGGCTGAGGCCTGGATGTACAGACACACAGACACACACACAGAACCAAGACACAGCTGGTGGTATGGCCAGCAAGTTGCAAAATATGTACAACCTATAAACACAGAAAAACAGATAGACCAACGCCTCACTCCAATTCTGGGTATATTGAAGTATACACAGGCTGTTTCTTTGTTACACACCACAGGCCCAGGGCCTAGAGGTTACAAACTTTTCCTGGACCTAAAAATAGATATGAGATAATCCTAGCCTAAACATGAGGAAAAACATCAGGCAAGTTCCAATAGAGAGACATTCTACAAACTACCTGACCAGTACTCCTCAAAACTGTCAAGGGCAACAAAAACAAGAAAAATCTGAAATTGTCACAGCCACAAGGAGCCCAGGATATGACGACAAAATATAACGGAGTATCATGGGTAGGATTCTGGAACAGAAAATAGACATAAGGTCAAAACTAACAACACCTGGATAAGTTATGGACTCTAGTTAATAATAATGTATCAATATTGGTTCACTGGCTTTTACAAATGTCCTAAACTAATCTCAGATGTTAACATTGTGTGTGTGTGTGTGTGGGGGGGGGGTTGTGTATGGCAACTTCCTATACTACTGTTGCCACTTTTTCTAAAACACTAAAAGTTTTAGAAACTAAAATGTATTTTTAAAATGTATGAGATATGAGAAAAGGAAAAAGCTATCGGCTGCAAAAATATGCAAAGAAAATTACAAAATCTAAATTAATATATACAAGGGTGACATGAGGTCAGCAAGCCAACTGCTACTTAATTAAAATCTTATGCAGTTATATAATTAGAACGGAGGGTGGGCCCTGTAAGGCGGGCTGTAGAGCCTGCGATCTTAGTGACTCAGGATGTGGCAGGTAGGGAAATGCAGAGAAAGAGGTGTCTGAGGGACATACTGGACTGCTACTCACAGTGAACCTGGGGAGGCAAGTGGGGATGTGACACAGGGATAAGCCAGGAAAAAAGGCACCATACTCGGTATTTTTGCAAAGACTTTAATACAGGGGATCAGTTAAATCAGTATCACTAGACTGAAAAAGGGCTTGAAAAAGGGAACCTGAGCTAACAGAGAGGTAATAGTGGCAGGGGCAGGTGGCAACCCTGAAGGCTGCGGGAACAAAGGGAACAGGCCACAGATGATCAGACCTAGAGGCTCAGAGGCCAGGCCTCCGGAGCTGAACAAGGGTCTCTGAGGCGGCGGGGCTGGGAGGCTGATGCTGGGAGTATCCCCCAAAAGCTGGAGGCTGGAACCCACGGCTGATGCCAGACGAAGGGCTCTAACCAGGGTGTCCCAGGCAGAACGGTAAGCAAACAGGAAGGAGCAAGCCCCGTCTCCCTGCCTTTCAGGCTCTCCCAGTGTCCTGAACAGAGGAACCTCACCTGAGGGCAGCAAACGAGAAACAAAATGGGAGTTTGCAGAAGGCCAGCCCCAGTACTCAAAGTCTTAAGAGCACAGAAAGGTGGCTGGCTTACTAGCCAGCACCCGCACACCCCTTTGGCCAGGGATGAGACACCATTTGCCTTTGTAAGGAAACTCCATCGCTCGGGGTATCCTCCTGAGCGAGCCACAGGACCCATCTTGAGGCCGTATCAATTATTCATTTCTCTAATTCAATCCTAGTGCCACGGGAATAGTCTACATCCTAAAGGCTAAACTATCAAGTTAACCACACAGTCCTAACAAAATAAAAAGGAGAAAGGGGGCCCTTGCTTCCTGTTTCTGTCAGTGTCACCCCAGGAGGAGCCCCTCATCTTGGCAGCAGGAGCTGCTTCTGATTTTGTTTCTGGTCTTCAGCGCTCGTCCAACCCATCGCTTGGGCCTCCGCAGGGACCAGCAGCCGAGGGTGCTGCTTCCCCAGTGCTAGGTGCCTCCCCTGGCCTCCCAGCCCCAAGGGTGGCTGCTGCTTTCTGTGGTGTTATCTCTGTGTTCCCACGGTGTACCTTTTTTGCTTGTTCAGTCCAACGCCTACTTGATCAACTTCCTGTATTAAATTATCTCTGTTGAAATACCTAGTATGGTTTCTTTTTTCCTGAATGATGCAAAGAGTTAAGGGGAACAAAGTGAACTTTTTTTTTTTTTTTTTTGAGGGCAATGTCACTGGCCCTCATATGTGGGACCCGAACCGGGGCCACTGGCTTCCCAAGCCAGCACTTAACCACCACGCCACTCGGCCGGCCCAAAGGCAATTGAAACAAATGTTAGCTCTTACCACTCTGTTTTTTTTGGTTATTTTATATGTGGGATCCGAACAGGGGCCGCTGGCGCCCCAAGCCAGCGCTTAACCACTGCGCCACTCGGCCGCCCTGAACTTCTTAATCTACATGTTCTGCACTGTTTGAAAACTTTTGAGAACATTTCATACATCCAACATGTAACTTAAAGCTTTTTAAAAAGAGACGTCCATATGCACTGATATGGAAAGATGTCCACTATTGGTTAAGCGAAGAAAAAAAGCTGCAAAATGTTATGCACAGCAAGGTCTCACTGGTATTAAAAAGGATACGTGAGCCGGCTGAGTGGCGCGGTGGTTAAGTGCTGGCTTGGGAAGCCAGCGGCCCTGGTTCGGGTCCCACATATGAGGGCCAATGACACTGCCCTCAAAAAAAAAAAAAAAAAAAAGGATATTTATGCTTATATGCTTGTGTACCCACAGCACAAGCCAGTAGGAACACACCACATACCCCCCCAGCCCGTTTTCATTCGGGGGGAATATAATGAACTAGGGAAAGCGTCCCTTCCTTTACTTCATACCCGCTTGTAATGATCTTTTGTTCTTCTGTGCGCACACAGTGCTTTCAGACAAGCATGGGTAGAAACACCCCGCCAGGCTCTCACCCACACAGAAAACCACTCTTGGAGCACCCCAGAGGCATAACGGTGCTTCTCAGCCAGGACGGTGTCTGCCACCCCTTCCTGGGCATGATGGGAGTCAGGCAACATCTGGAGACATTTATGGCTGTCACAACTGGGGAAGGGAAGCAGAGACAAAGGAAGCTGCTAAGCATCCCACGATGCACAGGACAACGCGACAACAATGATCCAGTCCAATATGTCAGTAGTGCTGAGGCTACGGAACCCAGCTCTGTCACCTGGCTATTGCCAGCACCTCTGTGGCTAGAGTAGAAATAAGCCATGTCTAATGCTGTGGACAGGTAGACATTTGCCAGAATTTTACAAGGGCCACTTGGATGGGAAGCTTTGCTTTTAGGTTTGGAGGACTTTCCCAAAGTAAAATAAAATAAAATATGCACTCAAATCGCTGACACACACATAATTCATATATAATTAAAGCATACTCAAAGAGTACAAAAAGGTACATGGTAAAAAGTCTCCTTTCCAAGGCCCGCCGAGTGGCGCGGTGGTTAAGCGCTGGCTTGGGAAGCCAGCGGCCCCGGTTCGGGTCCCACATATGAGGGCCAGTGACACTGCCCTAAAAAAAAATAAAAATAAAAAATAAAAAAAAGTCTCCTTTCCAGCCTGGCTCTAGCCAGCTAGGTCCCTTTTGAAGAAGGCAATCTCCGTCGTCAATGTCCTTTATGTTCCGAGCACACAAAAGCACGAACGAGTGCACAGGTGACCTCTTCCTCTACTGCCCTCCGCCCCATGTGGCAGAATATTCTGTATGCTGCTTTGCACCTCTCTTTTGTCACTTAGCTATCATGGAGATCATTGCATTTCAGCACATATAAATTTGTCTCATTCAACAGCTACACAGGACATATGATATGGTTGACTGAAAGACACCAAGGTGGTTTCCAATATTTTGCTACTATTGAAAACTCTGCATGAAGGAATTTTGTATATATAGGCTTTTGGGCAATGCATTCAAGAAAAGCTAAGTAAAGTCCTAGCAGAACTGCTGGATCGTATGGTAGTTACACCTTTTAAACTCTGACGGATTTTTCTTTTGAATAATACAATAACGAAAATCTAATAGGGAGGTGGGTTACTCAAGTGCTCTAGTAGATGCTTTAATAATTATGTTGCTATTCCAAACGCATGGCATACACCTTTTAAGCTAATTTTAAAACAGGCTGTCCCAGGAAGCACCCAGAAGCACATAGTTCCTTTTATGACTTTGCTTTTAACCTTGGAGAGCCAAGGCAATCAAAACCATAGGGGTAAAAAGGCAGACAATAACAAGCATTGGTGAGGGTGCAGAAAAATCCAAGCCCTGAGATGTTGCTGGTGGGAACGTAAAATGGTGCAGCCACCTTGGAAAGCAGTTTGGGCAGCTCTTCAAAATATTAAACAGAGTTACCATATGACCCAACAATTCTACTCCTACCTAGGGTATACACCTTAGAGGACTGAAAACTTATGTCCATCCAAAAACCTGCACACAAATGTTCACAGCAGCATTCTTCATAATAGGCTAAAAATGGGGCAAAAATCCAAATGTCCATCAACTCATTAAAGGATAAACAAAAAATGGAATATCCATATGATGGAATTCAGTCATAAAACTGTAAGTGCTATAACACAGACAAACCTTGAAAACATGCTAATTAAAAGCTATTCACAAAAGATCACATATTGTATGGTTCTATTTACATGAAATGTCCAGAACAGGCAAATTCATTGAGATAGAAAGTAAATTAGTGATTGTCAAGGTTGAGGAGTGGGGGGCAGAGTGGGAGTGACTGCCAATGGGTATGGGGCTCCTTTCTGGGTAATGAAATGTTTTGAAATTAGTGATGGTTGTACAGTTCTGAGTATAATAAAACCACTGAACTGTATACTTTACTTTTTTAAAATTATCCTTTATTCTCTCGATATCCTTTTATTATTTATTTATTTATCTATTTATTTTTGAGGGCAGTGTCACTGGCCCTGATGTGGGATCTGAACCTGGGCCGCTGGCGTCCCAAGCCAGCTCTTAACCACCGCGCCACTCGGCCGGCCCTTAATTGTACACTTGTACACTTTATTTATTTATTTATTTATTTTTGAGGGCAGTGTCACTGGCCCTCCTATGTGGGACCCGAACCGGGGCCGCTGGCTTCCCAAACCAGCGCTTAACCACCGCACCACTCGGCCGGCCAGCATTTGTACACTTTAAAAGGATAGTCGAGGTAAGTGAATTCTTTCTCAATAAAGCTGTGATTTTAAAAAAGTATGTAAGGAAAGCACCTCACATATTGAAATTACTCACTGAAAGTCAGCCCCTTTTGGAAAGGGAGAAATTTAAACTCAGGGTAATCTGAAGTTTTTTAGGTAGAATAGAATGTTTTCAACAGAGCTTAGTGGTTCCTTTGTGTGTTTAAGTGTGTAACTTAGCGGTATTTAGTATATCCCCAACGTTGTACACTGGTTCACTGCTCATTTGTTAGAACCTGAAAACCAGTCTGTTGCTTAACCAGCCTAGTGAAAGACTCCCCCATTCTGTGTCATTTCCAGGTGTTCTGGGGAGTAAGGAGGAGGGAAACCTACATCACCTTAGAAAACGGTGAAATGCAGTGAAGGAAGCCATCACCACACAACGGACTTTCAGACACGGCAAGAAAAATGATGTCCATGAAGAAATGAGCTTTCTAGATGGGGTTTTCCCCAGGATTTAACAGACTCAGAAGACCCCGGTTTTTACAGATTTAAAAAAAACTAAAAATCAAGAAATGAGTAAAAACAGATCGAATATAATTTTTTTAGAACCCAAAACTATAGAGGCACAAAATTGACTGAAGAAGGAACATAAAATAGCAAAGCCAATCAGTAACCCTGAGTGTTTATGAGTCTCAGATGATCACTAGGCTGCCCGAGCACTTCAGGGGCACGGCACCTCCCTTGCTTCCGCCACGGCCCACGTGACCTCTTATCGCCTAGACCTGGAGCAGAGCAGTGAAAAGAAAGCATGAGCAATGAGCATCATCATCCTTCGGCATGAGCAGATGCAGGAAAGGTCCAGCTGCTTTCAGGCAGAATCTCTTAGTGCTGGTCTGAAAACAGGGTCCCATTATGGGAATCTATTTCTTCATCCCTATATCAAAGTAGTACTTAACACCCTGGATAATTCTATAATGGGAACAGAGGAAGACTCAAAATATAATCAGGAGGGAGACTACAGTCTCTCTAGAGCACAGTGGTTAAGAGCACGGGCTCTGGGGTCAGCCCTGGTTTGGGAATTATCAGCCACGTGACTTTGGGCAAGAAACTTGACTTCTCTGAGTCTGTTTCCTTGTCTGTAAAATGGCCAGTAGCGCCTAACAACAGGCTCTTGTGAGGCTTCAATGACATTTCTGGGGTTTACTCTGTGCCATAAAAAAACATTAGCTGGCATTGTGAAGACTGGGAACTCTCACAAATCACGAGAGGTCTCTCAAGGAGAGGTCCCTTTCCCCATCCATCCCCGCTGTCTTGGTCTCCATTGCGAAGGCTTCTGGACCTAACAGTGTCTGCAGCAGACCAGAGCCGACCAGGCCGGCAATCTGTTTATTGAATGGCCCAACGAATTAGGATACAGATGCATGGCAGAACTGGGAAACACTGAATAAAAACCACAACCGGGAAGGTTTTCTAAAGTTCATTTGGACACTGTCTTCAGGAACGCTGGCTAAGTCTGGAGCCTTGTTATTTGATAAGCCCAAGAGTTGGTTTTAAGCTGCATCTGACGGTACAATTACCTCAAACCTCACTGTCTACATTGTCATGTAAATTCACACTATGAGTCTAAACAGGTTTTTGCTTACCATTTAGAGGGATTAAACAGCATCAGAGGAGGTTCAAATATATAAACTGAAACTGGTCAAAAAAGAATAGCCACATTTCAGAAAATATACCATTGGTGAGCTTTTCCGTAATAATGCTAATATTTTTTAAAAAGGAGGCACAGTGAATTTAAGACATTGACATTTATAGCCGTAGCTCGACGCTTACTCTTGGAGGCCCAATTATCATCCCTGTCCATCTTGTAAGTGTCATGTCTTCGTCATCTTCTAGACCCCAGCTAACTGTGCCATCTCCTACTCCTTTCTGGCCTTCTTCGAGTTCTTCCAACAGTCGGAAATTGCGAGGGACTTTTACTCCTAAAATAAATGGAAAGAAATTCAAGATACTAGCAACTCCAGGGGAACTCGTAAGCCTACAGCGGGCTGCTCATCATCGCTCCCTGGGACTAAAGATGCCGACATGCAAGCAAGTGCTGACAGCTGTTGTACCTCCAACTTGCGGCTTTCCAGGGTATCAGAGTTGACCAGCACAACCGGGGGGGGGGGGGGGGCGGTTCCGTTATGGTGACGTGGCGACTGAACCAGAGTCAAATGACCAAACCTAGAAAGACACCCCACCCCATCCCCGCGGCTTTGACAAACGTCATCAAGGGTTTGCATGTAGAAATGTTGATTAATTTGGGTCCACTAGTTTGAAATAAAAACCATTAATATCGAATGCTAACAAAAGGCCCTTAGAAAAAAAAAGAAGGTATTTGTTTTGTTCTTATCACACATTTCTGAAGCAAAGAGTGTGCTCATTTGTTGGAAGGGCTCTCAAACTACCTTAGGGGGAAGAGTCACCCTGGCCACGACAAATGACAACAATGTCCTCTTGATCAACTAGGAGTCAACCGAAGGCACCAAGGATAACATTTTCAATTATTTAAACCATAGTTTCTCTGTTAACCTGTGAAAAAGCTAAAAGAGGGCGGCCAGTTCTCTGATTGCCTTGTTTCCAAAAATCCCAAAGCCTGACATGTAGCTCATGGAAGCAGGTGCATGAACACAGGTCCCAGGTTCCAGCCACCGTCCCCTCAGCTGCTCGCGGTCAGGCTGAGGCGTGAGCCGTCCCTGGGTATCTTCCAGAACAGAGCCCAGGTTTCTGAGGCCAGATGGGGACGAGGCTGTGGCGGGGCACAGGGCAATCTCCTAGGGCTGCTCTCCCAACCAGTCCTGCTTACCTTTCCCTCCTCCCCACTGCCCCTGCCATTTGGACCATTTTTTCTGGATAAAACTCAGGATCCAGGCAAGTTACGAGCTTTCTTTACCGTAAATGCTGAGCGCCCCCCCAACTGGTGAGACTCTCAGAAGCAAGTGGCTCTTAACACATGACTGTGAAGAAAGACCCACTGGACAGACTCAAGACCGTGGAGTTGTTCCCAGTGTGTCTCAGTATTTCCCAAAGTGTGGAACACATGCTACTATTCAATTTGAATAAATATCTGAGCATCTACTACATACAGGCACTTTTCTAGGCTCCGGGGAATCGGCAGTGAACAAAGCAAAAATGGTTACCCTCACGGACCTTACATTCTACTTTTTTTTTTTTTGAGGGCAGTGTCACTGGCCCTGACATGTGGGATCCGAACCGGGGCTACTGGGGTCCCAAGCCAGCTCTTAACCACCGCGCCACTCGGCCGGCCCATGGAGCTTTCTCGTGGAACACGTATAATTGACCACATAAAGATGCAAATGACGTAGTATGACAGATGGTGGTTTTCTGGAGCAGGGAGTAATGAGGGGAGGGGTTCAAATTTTCAACAGGGAGATCAAGGGAAGCCTTATCGCAATCGGCTGCCATGACTCAAGACCTGAAGATGGGGAGCATGACTTATGGAGAGCTGAGGGGCAAGTCTTCCAGGTGGAGGAAACAGCAAGTGCAAAAGCCCAAAGTAGGGCCTCGTTCCCCAGTGTCAAAGAACAACAGAGATGTCCATTTAGCTGAGTAGGAAATTCAGGACTCCAACTGCCACTGAGTGACACAAAAAGCCACTAGAGTTCTAAACAGAGGAGTGACAGGATTGAACTTGTTTTTAACAGGGTCCCTCTGACTGCAGTGTAAGAGCACAGTGAAGGGAGCTGGGGCAGAAATAGCTAGGAGGCTACTGCAATGATCCTAGCAAAAGACAATACTGGCTTGGCCCAGGGTGACAGCAGTGAGGGTGGTGAGAAGCAGCACAATTCTAGATACTGAGACGCCTGAGCCGATAAGATTTGCTGTCAGGTTGCCTGTGAAGCATGAGAGAAAGAGGAGTCAACTGTGGCTCCCAGGCTTTGGGTCTGAATAGCTGGGAGGATGGAGTTGCTAGTGGCACGTTAGGTGATTTCAGATGGTACATGAGTGAACATAGATTTTATAGTCATGCATTTACTTGTAAGAATAACTTATTTAAGGCAAGTATGTTATACTAACTTCCCATTTATGATGATGGTAAAATTTTCCTTTTAAAATAAATGTAAACAAGAGAGTCAGTGGATTGAAGAAAAAGATCAAACAGCACAGCAAAAACCTGAAAGCGTACTTGAATGGCTTGTTCGGGAAACACTGGCCATTTTTCATCCACAGAACAGCCAACTCAATTATTCAACTACCCTGAATTAAGCCTCCTCCAGCGAACACAAAAGTGAAGGATGACTGTGACATTATAACAAAAAGCTAGACAATACAACATCTTTTGTTCAGAAAGAGTTACATCTAAATCTATAATAATCTGAATGAACTTGGCTTAGGAGGAAAATATCACTGTGCATTCCTATTGGTATTACTGTTGGTTAATTTATAAACCTAAACTAATAAAAATGAATAGTCGAAGAGCACAGAATCATACTGAGGGGAAGAATGATAAATATCTGGGATACTTGTTCATAGATGGTGTAATGGGCTGAATTGTGTCCCCTCAAATTCCTGTTAGCCCTAACTCCCAAGACTTCAGAATGTGACTATTTGGAAACCGTGCCTTTACAGAGGTGATTTGGTTCAAGTGAGGCCGTTAGGGTGGGCCCCCATCCAATTTGACTGAAGTCTTTACAAGAAGAGGAAGTTTATAGGCCCAGAGACAACAGGGACACACTTGCATGGACGGCCAGGTGAGAGAACAGTGAGAAGGCCACTACGAAGAAGAGGCTTTTGCTCAGAGCAAATACTGTGACAGATCAGGTGACCAAACTTCTTACAGGCCTGGGTAGGTAGGAAACAGAAGGGACGTTATGGGATTTAAGGCACACATATTAATTTGCATGACTATGGCAGTAGCTGCCATTTTTACACTGTGATATAAAAACACCGGGCTTTCACAAGGCAGGCTTCAGACAACCATTTGCTGAAAACTACAAAAATTGAGCAAAGGATAAAAAGGTATGCATACTCCATTTTATAAAAGATAGAGTCTTTTATACGAAGTCAACCCATGCTCTTTTGTGTGTTTACTCACATAGATGATGTTTAGATACCTTTTATGATCACGAGTAAGATAGCTTAGTCTACCAGCTATCAGGGTACAAAGGCTGGTCAGGATAATGGCTAAGTTAGTCTTCCACAAATAAGAATCAGAGTCTAGTACACTTTCGAGAAAATTCTTACGCGGAGGATTAAGAGCACAGACCTGGAATCAAGTCCCCGCTTTACAACTTTCTAGCAATCCAGGTGTGGGACTGTGCAAGTTGCCTTGAGCCTTGGCCGACAGGGATCTCACTACTGCGTGCCTCTGTAGTGGCGGGAAGAATGAATGAGGTCAAGCCTGTCAAGCGCCTAGTGTATTACCTGGCAGAGTACTGACTCATGTCATCAGCACACTGTATAATCCATCACAGAACAGGAAACCAAAAAACCCTCACATGACCCCATATCCTCTTTAGCTACCATCTCATTTCTTTGTTCCTTCTTAGCAAAAAACCTCAAAAGGGCTGTCTAGACTCCTTGTCTTGCAAGTTACCTGACTTACACCGACTCCAATCAGGCTTTCTACCTGGTCGCTCAACGGAACTGTTGTCAGGGGCACCAGAAGCACCTTCTAGGCAAACCCTGGGGCCGATGATCAGCCCCACCCCAAGTTCCTGGACCTCTCAGCCGCACCTGATGACTCCCTCCTTTAACTCTTCAGTCCCTTGGCCCAGGGTTCTCTTCCTACCTCACAGGTTACTTACTGGGCCTCACCTCCAGGGCCTCAAACACTGGCTGCTGGACCTAGCCCACCGGCCTGCGATTTTCTGTCTGCTCTACTTTCCAAGTGGTTTTACCCAGACCAAGGAAGCCAGTGACTCCCCGATTGATATTTACCCACTCTTCAATCTCAGTATATGGCACTCTGGCCCCAAATCCTGGAGTCATAATAAGAGCTCTTTTCTTTACATTCCATATCCAAACCATTTCCAAATACATCCCAAATAGGAAAACTTTCACCATCTCCACTGTGATCACTGCAGTCCATGCCACCTCAGTCCTACCTGGTCTCTACCTACAGTCTATTCTCCACAGTGAGCCTTTTTAAAGGTAAGTTGGATCCATCCCTCTCCTCCTGAAAGCCTCCCCACTGGCCGCCCCTTGCAATTAGCACATACCCAAGCCCCTTACTGTGCCTAGAGACACACCTGCTCCTGGAACATCATTTCCTGCCACCCTTCCCTTTGCTCTCACCCTCTCTCAGCCATACCTCCTTCTTTAAGCTCCTGAATAGGCCACCTGACTTTTTAAGCCTTTGTGCTTGCTGTTTCCAGAGCTGGAAATACCTGGCCGGCTGCCTTATCTTGCTTTACTTTTCTTTACAGTACTCGTCACCACTTGACATTTTAAATATATTTATTTTCACTTCATTAGTGTTTTATTTTCTGTCTCTCCCTTCTGAACATAAACTCCATGAGGGTAAAGTTTTTTCTTTGTTCACTGCTGAATTTCCAGCATCTCAAACAATACGCACTCAGATGCTTGCTGAATGAATGAATGGCTGGCTGGTGTTAGCTAGGGATATTATTTCAGAATGAATATTGCTCAGTGTCATAAAATTCTAAACTTGGGTTTATTTCTGAAAATACAGCAGGGACACATTCATAGTACTATTAAAATGAAGTCTGATATTTTAAAGATCATCAAAGGAGTTTAGTATGGGTTTTAAATAGCCCAAGAAAAGTTATACAGTAAATTTTGAAAACAATGATCTTAAGAAGAAACAGAAATCTTAACTGAGAAGCCAGGCAATCTGCAGAGGTCCTCTCAAAGCCCTCCCTGCCCCTACACCTTTACCCTCACACAATGTTTGTGCTGCCCTTTTTTCTTTCAATTTTATTTTCTTCCTTTTTTATTGTCTGACTCACTCTCTGAGCTTCTCAAGTTAGAGTTGTGACTCATTCAATCCTGCCCCCAGAAGCTGGTACGTTGCCTGGCACATAATGGTACTCAATAACTGCATCCCGATTGAACAGTGTCTCTTCCGTTCCTCCTGTCAACTCGAATATGGTCTGTTGGGTCCAAAAGGTTGGACACTGATACCTTATAATCGAGATACCTAAGGCTTTCTATTTTGAGATAACTCAAATTTATAATTAGTTTATTTTTATTTTTTAATGAAGTGTGATTGAGACTTTTAGGGAAAGTTTTTTTTTTTAATGAGGGAAAAATGGTTTTTCACCCAAACCATACAAGTCAAAGGATTTTCACTACAAAATCAACTCTGTTTCATGAAATACACACGAAAGCATGCTACTGATATTCTAAACCATTTAGAAACTGCACACAAAGTTAATACAGCAACATTTTCTAAATGAAACGCCCGACCACATCCTACTTCTAGAACTTTAGGGGCTATTCCAAGGGACAGAAATCCAAATATTGGTGGGGTTCAGAGATCCTGTAGACCTTGTGAGTGTATCAGCCACAAGTGAGGACTTCATTTCATCCCAAATGGAGAGTATGAGCTCAAAAATATATTAGTTTAACAAAAGATTTCAGTGAGTATATTAAAAAATGAAATCCTTATATGCTCCAAATACAGAAGCATAGCAGATCAAAAAAACAAAACACTCTAACATAATTTTCTTCCTGCAGCGCTTTGACCCACTGAATCAACCTAAGTTTTAAGATTCCTAATATTCCTGTGTGAATCGGACTCCTAAAAGGCAGCTGGAGAAAGAGCTTCAAGTGACAATACAGAGGATATAAAAATGGACTCTTATTGATCTTAATAGACTATAAGTACTAAAAAGTTAACTATGAAAATGTTAAGATAACTTCACCAAGGTGCTAAAATATCACAGTAGTCCAAGATTTTTTTTTTCCCTTCAAAAAGAAAACATTTGTTCCTGTTACATTAGAATTCTTTCCAGAGGATTTTTCCTGGATCTGTGTCAGTATCAAAAGTCAACCAGTTATTCTCTTGGCTAAATATAAACTGAAAAGTCAGCAGCTGCAGGATATTACAAAGAAAATATGACAAGTAGGTTGAAAAAACACAAGTATTTGATAGGGTTTTACACCACGTCATAGTAAAACATTTACTGCAGTCATCTGAAACACAGCAACATGTTAAGATATATGTGTGGTACAGAAAGGATTCTGAAGCCCTTTTAAACATCTTTTGGGAAAATCATGACCACAAAGCAGCAACTATCACAGTATGCCCATCTTTGGAAAACCCTAGCCTGGCCTGGGCTTTGATTTAAAATGACAGAGCCTTACAGCTTCTCCTGAGAAGCTGCTAGTTAAAAATGGGTCTGGTTGCCCATTCAGGGAAGAAAGTGAATTGAGCTAGGACAGTCTGGTTGGAAAGTATGGAGGCCTGGAAGGTGACGTACCTGGATTCAATGTTTCTGAAGGGTGGATATAAAGTCAGGAGAAGGCAACTTATTTTCCTATTTCTGAGCAACTGGCAAGTGCAGTCTGGCTGCCTAGTTCATGCCCACCCAGGAACATATTTTTTCTCTCCTTCTCTACAAGTATGGTCCCCAGACCTGCAGCCTACACATCACCTGGGGGCCTGCTAGAAATGCAAATTCTCAGATCGCAGGCCAGAACTGCACCACACAACTACTGAATCTGCAACTCGGAGGGTGGGGCCCAGCAAGCTGACACTGAGGTGACTCTGGGGCACACTAGTTCGAGAACCCCTGACCTAGGAGAAGAAACAGTGGTAAATGATCATTCTTTACACTTCAGACAATGTGACAACAATCAGCTGGTGACAGAACGCTAAACTCTGTTTCTCTGCTGCTAGGGAGAGCGAGGCCAAAGATCAGACTTTTCCCTGACACGGGTGGAATCAAAGAACCAGAAGTGGAAAGTGTGTCCAGACAGTTGGGGAAGGAAGCAGAGCCCAGAGTTAATTCTATTTTCAAGTCCCTTTCTTTCTTTTCTTTTTCTTCCTTTTTTCCTTTTTTTTAAATTTTTTTTTTAAGTTATATATATTTTTTAAGCTTTATTGGGGAACAGTGTGTTTTTCCAGTACCCATCAGCTTCCAGT
Source organism: Aselliscus stoliczkanus (assembly GCA_033961575.1). Classification (NCBI taxonomy): domain Eukaryota; kingdom Metazoa; phylum Chordata; class Mammalia; order Chiroptera; family Hipposideridae; genus Aselliscus; species Aselliscus stoliczkanus. The sequence goes on along the minus strand of CM066738.1, from coordinate 9,631,996 downwards.
CAAGTCATTGTTTTCAATCTAGTTGTGGAGGGCACAGCTCACTGGCCCCTGTGGGGATTGAACCGGCAACCTTGGTATTATGAGCCCGTGCTCTAACCACCTGAGCCAACTGCCTGCCCTTCAAGTCTCTTTCTAAATACCAACTAATCAGGACAAGACTGTTCCTTTCTGAAAGACTGAACAGCCACTTTTGTTTCTTCAAATACGTCAAATTTATATGTCTGGCTACATCATGGTGAGACCTGGATGAATTCACTGTAACTTCAGTTATTTATTGAGCACCTACTACATGTCAGGGACTATGCTGGGAGCCAGGGAGAAAGCAGAGAACAAGGCAGAACCCTGCTCTAGAGGAAAGCACAGAAAATATGCAAGAAAACAAATAAAGCTTCAGATCAGGTTAAGCGCTTTGGAGGAGAACAGACCAGAGGTCTGATAATGACTGAGAAGACTATTGAACGGTTGGTCCGGCGCGCGGCCTTCCTGGAGAGCAGAGAGCTGAGGAACAAGCAGCAGTCAATGTGAAGATACAGGGCAGAACATTCATTCCCAAAAAAGGGAGGGCAAGAGCAGAGGTGTGTGATATTACCTGAGGTCAGGGAACAGGCAAGACCAAGACCACAAAGGCCCTGGGGGGCCGCGGAAGAGAGAACTGATTTCATTCTAAGTCCAGTGGGAGGGGCTTTCCGCGGGGGCTGGCAGTTTCTGTTTCATGTCCGTCCAAGACCATTCTGCCTGGAGAATGGATTGGGAAATGGCAAGACTGGAAGGAGGAGGCTTCTGCAGTCTTCTAGACAGAGAAAGATGGCTCTGGTTGGACACAAATGCCAATAAATGGAGATGGCGAAGGGGAGCTTTTGGCATCTATTTTGCGGTTACACCTGCTGGACTTGTGATGGGGGGAATGTGAGGATGAGGAGAGAATCCCACTTGATTGCCTCATTGTCTACCCATGAAAGAACTAATCAGCCGAGGCAGGCATGTCACAGACCTGCCAGGGGCTGAAGGAACCTGGGATGCCTAGCTGACAAACAGGCAATGGGCGCTAAAAGAACGACAGTATGGCCAAGAGCATGTCCCGGAGCAGAACTGTCCCGGTTCTGAACCCTGGCTCTGGGCCTCAGGCAAGTCATTTCTTCTCTCGGGGCCTTGGTTTCCTCACCTGCACAATAGGTACCTGCTTCAAAGGGGTGCTCTGAGCAATGAGACAATGCATTTACTACAGCGTCTAGCACACAGCAAGCCTTAGCCAGCACAGCTTTAAAAGAAGTCTCAAGGGCTTGCGTGGAAACGAAGACAAGGACCTGCTTTGTACATGATATGAGGGAGGGTCTCAAGCCAATGAGTATGAGTTATTGAATGTAAAGTATAAACAAGCACGAGTTCCCTTAAAAATGGACTTCACATCACTCAGAATGGGATAAAAAGCGGCCACGGATGCTAGAAATAGGGTTCCTGCTACAGGAGGCAGATGCTTCTCATTAAAGCCCTTTCTCTCACCAAGGTTAATCACTCCGAGACCTAGGACAGGCATCCGCCAGAACCCATGCCTTGCCATTCCCTTCTGAAGGGGGTGGAGCGGGGGAGGGGGGACGGAGGACTGGAGTCCAAGCCCCTGGGCTCTGGTCTGAGTGTCGGGGCCAACACTTCCCAGGGTGAGCTCACTGGGTTGTGGAGATGGCGTAACAGGTAAGTCAACGCACTTCTGTATATATATGATATTAAGCACTATATATAAAAGTAATAGTGTTAGAATATTTATATCACCAACGTACTTCACTTGGAGCCTTTCAGAATTATACAGAGGATTCCTGCCTTTACATTTTGTATTCCACTTTTATCCAATTACTGCAGAGCTATACATTTCAGGTGAAAGAGAGAGGGAAGAAGAGAGAATGTGGTGGGGGGAAGAGGGTGGTTTTGAAGTTACTGTGAAGGGGCAAATCACGGTCATCAAAATTAACCTTGGCAATCCCTAAGGAGGGCAATCGGCTGTACTGGCCCCACACATTTCCCTCCATCACTCGGCAGGTTGCTGTTTCCTCAGCCGAGTACTGTATGAAGCAGTTCTCGTGAATGCAAGGCTCATGTTGTACAAAAGGCACTCAGCTACAACCGGCACAACAAGGTGCTCACAGTCAGACACTCGGGAACGAGACCGACTAAGAGACAACAGGTTCCCGTCTCTCATCTTCACCTCTCTCTGGGGAACACCCTTGAATGGAATGGAAGGCTATTAACCTCCACTGCCCATACAGTTAAAGTTTCATAAGCTGAGTGTGTGTATGAGGCCACTGCAACATATGCAAATTTAAAATCACACCCAACCAGGGCTTACCCTGCTGGCACTCAGGTTTCTGGTTATCTGGTAGGGAAGCCTGTGGGGTGCTGGGTGAGAAGAAGGACCTGACAGCCAAGAGCCACTGTGTGAGGTCCTGCAATCCTGGGCAAGGCAGAAGAAAGTCACCTGTCACAGCACGGGCATCTGGGGGATTCCAGTGGGCTCTTCCCAGTCCCACCCTCTAGGATCTATGCAGAAATCACACCTTGCAGAACCAAGGGAGGTAGGAAGGTGTTAAGGCCAAGTGTGAAAGCAGTGACCATAAAAAACTAAGTTCAGCCCTTACGGAACACAAAGGTTTCACAGCTGTTTCCTGGCAACCAGGGGTAGATTAATCGAGAGGTTGTTCTAAACCTGACGAAGGAAGGGTTTAGGGCCCCTGACCACATCTCAGACTTCTCAGGGTTAGAAGGCAGAGGCCTGGACACTCATTTCAGTTTAACCCAATTAAGATCTTCCTGCTTCCACTCTTAGCATTCTACACCCTTTTCACTGCCTAGAGGCAACATGTTAGATCTTGCCATTCCCCTCTTTTTAAGACTCTCCATTCATTCATTCATTCATTTATTCATTCATTCATTCAACAAATATTTACTGAATGCCTACTTCATACCAGACACTTGCTCAATGGCTCCCCTTTACACTGAATAAAATCCAAAGTCATCTCTCCAACTCCTCATATGTAACAAGCCTCCCTTGCACACTAAGGCCTTTCTTTTGTTCTCTCAACAGGCTAAGCTTGGTCCTGCCAGTGCCTTTGCACTCACTGTCTTCCCCTCTTCTGCCTGTGGGACACACGCTGTCGGGTTGGCTCCTTCCAGCAGTTCAAATGCCCCATCGTAGAGAAACCTTCCCTGGCCACCTCTCCAGACCCTGTATCACATTACACAGCTTCCTTTCATAGCATTTACTGCTATCTAAGCTTCTTTCTTATTTACTCCTTTAATGGCCTTCTCCCTGACTAGAAGCTCCTTGAGGACAGGGCAATGTCCATCTTGTTCACTATTCCCAATGGGGCATAGCAGGCCCCCACTAGATATCTGCTGAATAAAGAAAGCATGTTTGGGAAGCCCATCTTAGGGCACCTCAAAGCCTGTTCCATGTTATCTAAGCCACGCCAAGTGCTGTTGTTTTCCACGAGCCAGGAGCTGACACTGCTTTATCTGACCACCGTTGCCTTTATGAAGCACTCTTCAGTTGGCAGGGCCTCAGGAAGCTAGAATTAAGTAGCTGTTAAACCGGATTGTAGGTAGCCAATCTCAAGTGACTGACAACAGGACTGAGCTGCAATACCACCATAACGCTGGCTGCTATGGGCGCACTGTGTCTCCCTCCCCCCCCCCCCAGGTCATAGCAACCTGGCAGGAGTGTTAGTCTGGCGAGGAGTTTCCCACAGCAGTCTGGCCTGACTCAGCCTCTCTCTTCTGAGGCTGTCTATGGCAGAATCTTGGTAAATGAATGGACTCGGCACTGTTCCAACTGAAACCAAAGTCTAGGAAATGAATGTGTGGTCTCCTCTATCCTCCAGGAAGATCCTGCTGCTTTACGTGTAAAAGGCAACTGTGGCAGGTCACTTCAGTCAGATCCCCTACCTCCATTTCCTTCTATTCCCACCCAATCCTCAGACAAGAATGGCTCCTGGGGCTGCCAGAGGAGCAACGTCCTGGAAAGACATGGATCCCCCTCACCCCGTTCACTTTAGGTCGCCAGCTGCGGCGGTGGCCTGGAATGGCCGGAGGGTTTCGGTCCCCAGGCTAGTGGCCCTGTCACTTCCTCCATCAGAGCTCACCCATCACACCCCATCTGGGAGGACCTTCTTGACCAACTTCACTGCCAGGGGCCTCGGGGTACAGTCTCCTCAGCGAAGGGGGAGCCGGTCACTCCAGAATCTGACTCTCTGGCCTCATCAGCCCCTCGGGGGGACCTTCCCCAGCCAGGCCTCACCCCGCCTCCTCAAGGCGACCACGGGAGTCTGTCCCCTCATGTCCAGCTGCAGGATTTTCAGTGCGAAACAGACGCTCCGGGATCTGATCCTCAGGCCCATCTTAAGGGCGGAAAGCAGGGAATCCCGTTTCAAAACAAGTGCTGCTTCCCTTAAGCTCCCAGGGACTGGAAGGACCCCCCCTCCCCCCAAGTGCAGCCCCTGATTTCCTCTTGCCCATCCAGAAGTGGGGCTTGACTCAGCTTTCCTCCCGCAAGCAGCCGCCCCCAACATGCCCAGTGCATTTGCTCCTCTCCCCTTACGCATCCAGCCAGCATCCAGCCAACGGGGCGCTTCTGAGCTGAGCCCACCTAGCTGTTAACAGGATCCGAAGGGCTGAAAGGGAGCGCCATAAAGCAGACACTTCCAGGGGCGGTTCTCTCACCCAAGAAAGGAGATTTTTCTTCTTTGAAACATCTCTGAAGCCTGCCCGTGTCCCACTCTCGTCCACTGCACGGGGCTCCCCTCAGTTGCCTCTGCACCTCCCCTCCCCCCTCCCCAAACTCCTGCAGGGCTCTCCATTCACCTGCTCCTCACCCCAATATCGCACGTTCACTTATCGTGCGGAGGGGCCCTGAGTCCCCGTCAATGTAGCCGCCGCAAGACTCCCCTTTTCTAAGCGACACAGAGATTTCCGCAGCTGAGCTCACCCCCCCAAACTAACGGGGGGCCGTGCCCTTAGCCCCCGGGGGGCCCTCTCAGTCATCCCTCGGGACCCCGTCTCCTCCTCCCATCCATCCCGACGGGCTCTTCTGAAGCCCCCGCCAGACGGGCCCCCCAAGGCTGCCCCTGCCCCCGCCCGGACCCACAGCACCCAGGACCCGGCTCCCACCGGCCCTGGGGCGCCTCCTCCTGCGGGGAGCCCCTCCATCCCCCGCCCGGCGCCGCCAGCCCCGCGCTCCTCCGGGCGCGCCGCGGGGCCCGGCCCTTCCTCCCGGCGGGGCCCTCACGCCGCCCGGGGGAGCCTCCGGGCCTCGCCGCGCCGCCCACAGGCCCCGCGGCCCCCGCCCGCGCTTCCGGCCGCCGCCTGCTCCCCTCCCACTAGGGCCGCCGGGGGGCCGCCGCGGAGCCCGGCGCGCGCAGGGGCCGCGCAGAGGCGCCGGTGGCGCTGCAGGGCCCTTCGCGGGCCCCCGGCGCCCCGGCCCGCGCCCGCGCCCCCTGGGCCCGCAGGGCCCGGCGCCCCCGCTCACCCGAGCCCGTGGTGGCTGCCATCTTGCGTCGCTGTCGCTCGCAGGCCGGCCCCCTTCTTCACCCCCCGCCCGCCCGCGGGCCCTGCCGCGCAGGCGCCCGCGCAGGCGCAGAGGCCGCCGTGACGCCCGCCGCGGGCCGCGCCGCCCGGCCGAGGACCCGCATGTGCTGGCGCGAGGGCCCGGCCACCTCCAGGTCCGCCCGGGCTTGGCTGCGGAGGAGGCAGTGAGATGCTGGGTGACAAGGGCAGGGTGCTCGGCCTCGGGAGGGGCGAGACGGGGGGAGAGCGGAGGAAAAGGCGGCTGGAAAAAACGCGCCTCGTTCGCTTCCAGCGTTGCCCTGTGTTGCTGGCTCCTCACCAGGTCGGGATTCATGTGAAGAACGAAGATGGGCCGCATTCAGCCGTTTATCTAAACTCAGCTGTGAAGAGGCTCAGTCCGAATCGGAACCCGGGCCACATCGTCTTGATGCTCCTCGGCCAGAGGAGGCTTGTAACCGGGCAGCTAAATCATCTGGGGCATGCAAGTGGCAGGGGAAGCAGGCACGCACTCATGCACTCATCGATCGATTTGTGCATCCGAACAAATAAACTTAACTAAGCATCTACTATGGGTCTGGTGCTGGGGATGGATATGCATTCCTCAAGAAGCAAGTCCCAGCGCGTACGGGCTTCTGTTCTTGTCGGAGACTGAGACCAAGTAAACAAATAAGAAAGAACGTAATTATGATAGGAGAGAGAGTGAAGCAGGGAAGAGGCACCTGAGGGTCAGGGAGGGGCTCCTAAGGGGGGTCACACCTTAATGGAGACCGGAAGGATGTGAAGGAGGTAGACGAAACTGTTTATAGACCCTGGGGACATGCATTTGTGAATACATGTGCAATGCAAGAAGCAACTCCCCCTTTACCATAAATGGTCTGAGGAGCCCTTATATGGATGTGGAAATAGGCTGTGAGACGGCGGCGAATGGGCTGCTTCAAGGTCACACAGCTAAACACGGGCAGAGGAAGGACCAGAACTTGCAGTACCAAGAAACGAGAAAGCTGGAAGCCCTTTAAGCCCAGCACATCCAAGTCATCACCTTGTTCTGACAGTAATGCTTCCTGAGCATTTCTCAGCTCCATCCACTTTTCTTCCCTAGGGTAGGCTGCCCTTGTCTCCTCCCACTTGGATGACCCCAGCAGCCTTCATTCTTGACCCCATGGTCCATGCTGCAGATGGCAGCCAGAGTCTGCTCAGAAACCCATCCGGTAAAGCTCCCCACTACCTTGGGATAAAAATACAGACTACAAATTGAGTGGCCATCGAATTATCCAACAAGGACAATCGTCAGATTGAAAGTGGGCGTAGTATAATCTTGTCAGGGCAGCAAGCAGAAACCAGGATTCTCCAAGGCAAACCAGGATGGATGGCCACCCCTCCCAAAAGGTCCTGCACCTAGAGCTAGGACTAGGATGGGGCCAGTGAGGTGTCTAAGGAGCCAAATTTAAGGAGGCCTTCACCCTGTGTCTCCCTAAAGTTTGTACCCTCAACTTTTCCCCTCTCCATGGCACTACCTGCACCTCAGACTTGCTGTACCTCTCCAGGCACACTGGCCCTCTTCAAGGCCTCTGGAACACATGTCCTGACCCTCCTCAGGGCCTTTGCGTTGTTCCCACTCTTTAGTGCTCACATCCAGCATCGCCCTTTCAGGGAAGCTTTTCCTGATTTCTCCATCCAGGTCAAATTCAGCCGTAATCGATTCACAAAATGCCACGTGTGTCTCCCTCCCAGCACTGGCCACATGCAGTCTCTTGACATTGTTCCATGTATCACATGATTCAAGTTTACCTTTAAGAGAACAGAAAATATTTGCCTGGGCCTTTGGGTCACTGTCAAGCACCAGGTAGCAAGTGGGAAGCATTTGAGCTCCTAAGGTGCACTCACCTCTAGAGAAATTTTCTGGGTTTGAGGCCTCCTTTACCAGTCACTTGGTTGTGTGACTTCAGGCAAGAGACTTGAACCCCTTCTGTCATTAGTTTCCCCTTCTGAAAAAAAGGATGATCGTATCAACCTCATAGGGTTGCTGTGGAAATAAAATGCTTTGATGAAACCCTTTGGCACAGAGGGAGGAAGGTCACTAGAAGAACTGACATTTACCAAGACATATCCAGCTTTTAATTCTCACAATTCAATGAGACAACTCCTAGGTATCTTCCCATTTTAGAGATGAGAAAACTGACTTTTTCAGCTAACAACGAGGATTAAAACGCAAGCCTCTTATCCATGATGATCATAAACGTTTACTTGTGTAGATTTCTTGGTAGTCGTAGGGAATTTCTGGCAAGCGAATAATATCTATCGACAATAAAGCGAATTCCTCTGCAAACCACCTCGCAGGAGGAATACGTTAAGCAGGAAGTCTCCGGGGCATGCTGGTTATTGTAGTCCAGCCGTGTCGCAGAGCCTTCTGGGAGTTGTAGTCCTTCCCTCGCTCACACTCTCGGAGAAGCTCCACCCCCACCCCAGAGGTCACAGCCAGTCCCCAGTGCGGGATTTCTCAAGCGCGGCTGAGCCGCATCCCCGTTGTGCTTGAGCCGGTAGACTCAACGGATGCAGATAAGAGAGCTGTGTTTTATGAGATTGTTGGGAAGATTAAAATGGGTAATAGAACTAAAGAATTTAGAAAAGGGTTTGGCACAGAGCGAGTGCTATGTAAGTATTACCTACCACTATTATTATTTAATCCTCATTGACCCTTACAAAGTAGCTATTATCATCTCCATTTGTCAGATGAGGGAACTGAGGCTCGAACGAGTTAGTTGGCTTTGCTAGGGTCACACAACACGGAGTAAAATTCAGCTTTGGAATCCAGTTCTCTTAACCCTGGGGCACCTGCCGTTTCCTCTGTGGTGAGGCAGCTGGAACTTGGGAGGTTTTAAGCAAAAAGTGAGCGCATTTGCATTTTTACAAACTGCAACCTGGCTGCCTTGAGGGGATTGAATTGGGTAGCAGCAAGACAGAAAGTGGCGGGGCCAGAGAGGAGGTGCGTTGGACACCGACTCTCAGTCCAGTTGCCATGTCCCTCTGCACTCACGGAAGCCCTGCTGTGTTTAGGAGGCCGGAAGGTTGAGTGTCTAGGTCTGAATCCAGGCCAACCATGGGCACTGCCATTTCTTTTTGCCAGTGATTGATCCAGTGGTGTGCCTGTGACCTACTTGTTTCTGGCCAATGAGTTGTGGAGGGGGCATATTTGGAAAGTTTTCCTCCCCTGATTATAGCTGAAGAGAAAGCCTTTTTTGTCCCCTTCCTGCCTTCCTATAATACGAGATTGTGATGGTTGGAGCTGTAGCAATCATAATGAAACCATGAGACCCACACCTGAGGCCGAAAAGCCTACAGACTCACCAAAGAAGTCTGCACAGAAAGATAGCAAGAGCTAGGACCTGGGTGATGTAGTTCAGCTGCTGAATGAATCCAGGGACTTCCTTCCCACAGGCTTCTTAAGACAGGATCGAATAATTGTCTTTATTGCTTAAGCTGCTCTTACAGGTAAGTTTATGTTGTCTACAGCCCAAAGTATACTTAATATAGATACAGGAAGCTGGCACAGTGCTCCAGTCAAGAGATATATAGATGTGGACTGTTCCACCGTGTTCATTGAAAAACATTGTTCTCAAAAGATGAGAAAACATCTGTGTAGTTTGGGAATATCTGGATGTGAAAGGCATGAATAGTTTGCAATGGTATATTCAAAATGTAAAAAATGCACTATACTTTACAAAATCTACAATATTATTTTTTGGAGCAATGCACACTTCTCAAACTCTGATATGTGACACCAATCACTAGGAATCTTTTAAAAACGCAGACTCTGGTTCCATGGGGGTGAGGAGTCCCGAGCTTCAGCATTTCTAACGAGCGCCAAGGGATGCCGCATAATGCTGACTCACAGACCACACTTTGAGTAGCAAGGTTGTGGATAACATTATATAATTTTGTTTATATTTCCAATTTATAGTGAAGAAAAAACCCCAACCTCCTGCTATAGCTTTTATAATACAAACTACAGAAAGTAGACGAGTTGTTGCTTGGAAGTGTCATGGGAACCCAGAAGACAGAGCGTATAACACCTGGGAAGGTATCTATGGTTGAGGGTGTGTGTGACACATTTGCTAGTGGAATTTCGTGGCATATACATGGAGTTATGTCCCCTAGGTGTGTCTGAAGTATAGCATGAAGATATTTTATTTAATGTTTGATGTGTCGGTGGGTAGGATGTGATGGTACCCCCAATTCATTCACTCAGTCTTCTATTGATAGACATCTGGGTTGTTTCCATGGGCTTCTTCGTATGCAATTGATTTCTGTAATGTCAGAATTTTATATTATCAGTTAACTTTTGCGGTCAGGGAAAACAGAATAAAAACTAGGGGTCTGGAGTTGGGGAAAACAAAAAGGATGAGTTTCCTTTATTTATAAAGAGCCGTTGCAACACATTAAGAAAAAAAGATAACCCAAAAGAAAAATGATACTCAATAGCAAACATTTATGGAGAATTTAGTACGTTCCAGGAACATAATATTTTATTTATAGTCATTTAATTTTCACAGTGACCCTATGAGGTAGGTACCATTATTATTCCACCTTACAGATTAGGAAACTAAGACACAGAAAGGTTAAGTAATTTACCCAAAGTCATGAACTTATAAGTGGCAGAGCCGGGATTTTGAACTCTATGCTCTTAATCACTACTATCCTGCCTCCCAAGAAAAATAGGAAAAGGACATATGCAGAGTAAGGACATGGGATAAAATACCCAATCTCATTCAACATCTTGTGTTTCAATGATTCTAAAATGCATATCCTCATATTCAAGCATCTGTGAAATCAGGATGCATCTTACAATGATATCTTAGATTCAATGAAATACAGTAAGAGAAATGCAAATTAAAACCACCTATCAGATTGGCACAGAACAAAACACTTGATAACACACCGTGTTGGCAAGGGTGTGGGGAAACTGGTACTCTTAAAAGTTGGGAGAGTTTAAATGGGCACTCGGTGGAAGGCATTGTGAGAGGAGCTATCAAAATGCAACACGCAAACACCCTGGACCAGCCATTCCTTGCGATTGACCTCTAAGGTCTGTTGGCCCTTATGAGCAAAGACTTTAGTTCTCTGATGCACACAACAGTAGTTTGTATTACCCAAGACTGAAAATGACCCAAGAGCCAATGAGAGATAAGTTAAAAAAAAAAGGAAGGCCCATCTTGAACTTGGAATGCTCGATAGAATGAAGAAACATTGATATAACAATGTCTCCAAAATATGAGTGAAAGAAGGCAAGGTGCAGAACTGTGCATATAATATTCTACCTGTTTTGTGAAAAGGGGGGCATGCATGCATCTGTGCCTGTATAAGGGATTTGCAAGGGTCTTGTGGAAATGATGGCCTCTGGGAACTGAGGGGTTGGGGGAACATGAGTTGGGAGCAATTTACTCTTCCGTCTAGATCAAGAGTTGCTTAAGTTTTTTTCTGTAAAGGACCATAAATAGTAAATATTTTAGGCTTTGCAGGCCATTTGGTCCCTCTACTCTGCTGCTGTATTGAATAAGCAAATAAGTGGGTGTGGTTGTGTGCCAATAATACCATCGATACTAAAATTTGTACTTCATGTGTTAGGAAGTGTCTCTCCCCCCGCCCCAAACATTTTTCTAAATGCTCAAGGAACCATAGAAAAACAGGTTGGTCTGATTTGGCCTACCTGCCGCGGTTAACTAACCTCTGCTGTAGACCCTTTTGTATTGTTTGATTCTAATTCTTTACCTTATGCATGCGTTATTGTTACAAAATAATGTTTACAAGGGGTGCTTGAACTTGTAGGTTCATCAAAGCGGGGCAGGGTTAGAGTTGGGGGAGGTGCCCTGGCCAGGCCCCTTTAAGAAGTGAGCATCGAGGACGGCACGACATTCCCAGTGAAGCAGGAACCCCGTTTCCTGCACTGCCACCTGCCCCACTCCACCACCAGGTAGCAGCACAAATCCACCTAAGAACGGGCCATCCTGGCACCAGCTGGGAAGTCAGGGGCAGAAGTTGGCCCATATACCTGTTTTATTCTGCCATAGTATGTTTAAAAAAAAACATGGAGCCAGCATTTAAAAATCTGACTTCTAGTACCCTTTTAACCAGCTGATGTGAGTAGCAGCTGCCCTTTGGGGCCTGATGTCGCCAGGACGTCCCAGTCCTGTGTCAGCTGCTGTTTCTCATAGGGGACATGTCTCACTGGCCACTTGCCCCCTCACCTCCCTCCCTCCACTGAAGCTGCAGGTGGATGTTCAAGCACAATGGCTTGGGTCAGATTGGGGCTCGGATACCAGGCCTGGCATCTACCGGCTATGTGACCCTGGGCCTGTTACATGACTTCCATGCCTCAGTTTCCCCATCTGCAAATGGGGCTAAGTGTACTCCCCTCTCAAAGCTGCAGGGACTGCAGGGACCCGAAGTACAGAGCTCTCCACAGTCCGGCACGTGGTAAATGCTCAGTAGCTATCAGCTTTTCTCCTTGCCTTGCTGTCACAGGCACTTATTGGCACCCCCTCCCCCCACCCCATTCCCAGACCTGACGCAAAACATACCTCCTTCTGGTTTTGAAAAGTATTTTCCCAGCCCCTGAGATTCAGGAGTAGGAAGATGGTCTGAGCCTGAGGCCTGGCTCTGCCTTTCTAGCTGTGGGCAAGTCGCTTCACCTCTCTGGACTCAGGCTGTTTTTTTTTTTTTTTTTGAGGGCAGTGTCACTGGCCCTCACATGTGGGACCGAACCGGGGCCGCTGGCTTCTGAGGCCAGCGCTTAACCACCGCACCACTCGGCCGGCCCTCAGGCTGTTTTTTTGATGGCTCAGGAGAACTCACAGTTTGGTAGGGCCTGGTTCCTGCCCCTGCAGGTGAATGTTTCAGCCCTGGACAATCAGAATACTTTGCCATCATTCCACCACACCCACCAAAGTGATTGGTCCGGGGGTAGTCATATGACCCAGTCTAGGCCGCTGAAAGCCTGCCCTGGGGCTTTTGCTACAACTACTGGGAAGACTTGTCCCACTGAAATTGTTGAGCTGGTCCAATGTCAAGTCTCAATTCAGAGAAAATAAAGCTAGACAGAGACCAAGTTCTGATGACTCATGGGAGCCCCTGGGTCCTACCAAACCTTAAGTCATCATCACCTCTGAACTTTTCAGTTATGAGCTAATAAAATTATTTTAGGTATTAAGTTTTGCTTAAGTTATATAGTTTTCTGTCACTTATAAGTTGAAAAATTCTAGTGTCCCTTCCTTTTATGGTCCCGAGACAGTCACAAAAAAGGGTAGTGGTGGGCAAACTTTTAAGGAAAATGAAATTATGGGTCAGTTTTTAAAAAATGCTTTCTCTGTCACTGCTCTAATGAGTCTTTTATCACTTCTACCCCAAGAGGCTTTCTCTTTTTTTTTCCTGGTTAATATTGTAGAAACTATCTAGCCCAGACTGGATATTGGTTATAATGCCTGTAATGTTCACTACTGAACCCCAGTGCCTAGCACACAGGAGGTACCTTATAATTATTTGTTCAATGAATAAATGAACAAGATACTCATTTGTCTAAAATGTCCAGTGTCTCTCCACTTACCTCAGCCTGTGAGGCTCCATATAACTAGTCCCTATTTTTCCAACCTCATCTTCCATTTTTCCCCTTGCTCACTCCAGTGCAATCACATTGTCTCTTAAAAACCCCAACTTGTTCCTGCCCTCAGGGACTTTGCACTTGCTGTCCAGTCAGGAAACCTCTTTCCCCAGCTGGCTCCATCTTCTCCTCCAGGTCTCAGCTCAAATGTCACCTCCTCAGAGAGGTCTCCCTGACTACCCTGCCAAACAGCACCACTCTTTTCCAGTGTGGTTCCATGCTTTTTGATTTTCTTTACAAGTCAATATTTGAATGCCCATGTGCATTTATCTGTTTATTGTCTCTCTCCCCAGGAAGTCAACTCCACTAGGGTCCGTCTTTGTCTGTTTGCTCACTGCTCTGCCCCAATGTCCAGGTCACAGCCTGGTGCACACCAGGTGCCAATAAACATTTGCTGAAGGAATTCATAAATAGGGATCAGCCTTCATTACTCTATCATCATGCTTTCTTGTGTGAAGACCATTCCTCACCAAATCGTGGGTCCCCTCTAAAAGTGTTTGGAGAGGTCAACATTCTTCACTGTCTCAGGTGGCAAAGACCTCATCATGAGCCCCAGGTTGCGGGGGAGCTGGGAATGGGCTAGGGGTGGGGCGTCACCCTCCAGGCTCCTTTACCCCCCTCCCCTAGCCAACCAGGAAACACGAGGCAGCCGAGGTTAAGTAGACTCTTGCTGCTTTGTTATAAATATATTATGTACATCCAAAACATGACATTAAAATATTACTCCGTTACAGAAAAGATATTAAGGCTTTCTATTATTTACATTAAACAAGCAAGCACCTTTAAAAAAAAATCAAAACAAAAAAGCCCCGTTCTTTCTTCTCTGACATACCCCTGGCCAGAGGGGACACTGTGTCCCATTCCAAATGACCAAGACCCATTGCAGAGGCTGTACCCTGCGATGGCTTCCTTCAGTTAGAAACTTTAGCTCTGGCTGGAACCACGTGGGCGGATAGGGGAGGGCCAGGGGAGAAGTAGGGCTCCAGACTTAGGCGGGGGATTCTGGCTTCTTCTGGCCAGCTACCCTCATACCTTTGCTGCGCTTTGTCATCCTTGGGTGGAAAGGCTAGGCTGGAGGTGGTGGCTGGGGATGTCCACTCACCCAAGCCTTTGGGGTCAGTTTGCAGGGCTATGGCAGGGCAGTGCTCCAGGGACACTCAGGTATGCCTGGGGGCTCCCAGACCACTGGGGGCAGACAAGGAGGGACAGAGAAGACGACTCAGTGGCCCCAATGCCAGCCATGCTGACGGGCTGCCCATAGGGGCCGGAAGTGGTAGGAGTGTGGACGAGTGGGTGAGCTTCCCCTCTACCCAAGGGATGGCTGGCAGGGTGGGGCTCCTTTTTCTGCAGTCAGGCTTGGCAGACAGAGCAGCTCAGGGGTTTGGGGAAGGGCCAAGGAAAGAAAACAAAAAGGAAATTAAAAATCAGTGGCTCAAGTATTCTGTGTCACGAAGGGTGGGCTGGGGGTGCCCGGGCCCAGCCCAGGAGGTGTCCTCTCCACCTGGAGGGGCCAGTGCGAGGAAGGCTGGAATTTGGCAGATGGCTTCGGTTTGGGGGTCTGGGGAAGGTTGGCAACGAGGTGGCAGGCTGGAGGAGTTATTTGATCTTCTGGGCCCATTTCATGTCATCTGCCCGAGGCTTCTCGCCTGTCAGGCCCTGGATGAGGTCCTCTAGGCGTCGCCAAAAGCCCATCTTCTCCAGAGGGTAGTTGAGCCAGCCTGCAGTGGAAAACAGGGCACCGGGGGTGGGGGTTGAGTGGGAGGGCAGCAGCTGAGGGGATGTAGGGAGAGAGCTGGTCCTGCCTTGGGCAAGAGCAACCAGGCGTAGGTCTGCAGAGGGGAAGGGACAAGGGTTTACCAAGGAATCTAAGGATGGGGCCATCTAGGGGCCGCTTGGACATGCCTTCATCCCTCACTCAATTCACTTTCATACTGAGCACTTATTATATGCTAATGTGGTAGCCTTTCTTATCACTTGGCTCAAATGCCACCTCTTCCAGGACACCTTCCCTGACTACCACTTAAACAGCACTCCAGGCCTGTCCTGTCACCCTCTTTTATTTACTTATAGCCTTTATGTTAATGTAACCATTCTCGTTAATTTGCCACTTCCCCATTTTGTGTTGGTTTTTCTCCCCAATCCTTAACTAGAATGTCAGCTCCAAAGAGCAGAACCCCATGTTCTTTCACTGTTGATCCCCAGTGCCAAGAATGGTGCCTAGTACTTAGTAGGTGCTCAGTGAATATTGATCACAATCTTATTTAATCTGGATTAGCCTCCTACCCAAACCATGAGGTACACACTATTATTAGTCCCATTTTCCACATAAGAAGGGGGGAATTTCCCAATTAGTAGGTGGTCAAACCAAGGCAGAGCCCCGTTCTGGCCGAGCAGTTTAACGTATCTCCTAACCAGCCTAACCCTCTACTTGCTCACAAAGAGCATGACTTTAGGACAAGCAAAGACTATCTTTTTGTGGCTCTCAGTTCTGCCTCCAGAAAGAAACAAAACAACCTGCCCACCAAAAAAAAAAAACCACACCAGTAGCTGTAGCTTATTGAGTACTCAACTACATGCCAAGCAATTTGTATCTGCTATTTTGCCATTCACACCTAACCTGTAAAGGGGCTATGTGAAGGAGGTGGCTGCAGCCCCATTTTGTGGATGAGAGACGATACCCAGGAAGGCTCAAGTCTTCTAAAAGCACACATGGAGGAGCTGATAGTTGAACATAAGTTGGCCTGATTTGACAGCACCTCTCATATACTTATCCTTGAAAGACACTCAGCTGGCCCCGGAAAACCTGCTTGCCTTCACCTCACTTCACCTCACCCCACCCCACCCCACCTCACCTCTTTGGCACTGGCTCATTAACTACCAACGGAATGTGGGCGTCCTTACCGTCCCTCAGTCACCCCAGGGTGTTTCTGCCTCGAGACATTTGTATTTGCTGTTCCCTTTGCTTGGGCTGATCTATCCCGATTAATCCGCAGGTCCCCTCACACACTTTTTTCAGCTTCCTGACCTCCTTATATGAACATTCTTCCCCCACGCCCCTCATCACTCTCTGCCCTTCCCTCTGCTTTGTTTGTTCCCCATGGCATTCCTCACACCTGGACTTGGTCATCTGTCCTCTCTCTCTGCCCTTCATGCCCTCCACTCCAGCCACACTAGCCTTCTTGCTGATCCTCAAACACGCATGCGCCTGCCTCAGGGCCTTTGCACCTCCTGATCCCACTGCCTGCTGTGTTCTTCCTCCACATGTGCAGCATGACTTTCTCCCTCAGTTCAAATGTCACCTTTTCTCTGAGTCCTCCCATGACCACCCTATTGGAAGGGTGAAGTCCCCACCCCCCATTTCATTTTCCTACCGCCTGCTTTCTTTTCCTCCACAGCAGTTAGCACCATCAGATGCAGTACTTATTTATTTATTGTCTGGAGTGTCCCCTATTAGAATGTGAATGCCACAAAGTCAGGATTTTTGCCTATTTTGTTCAGTGCTGTGTCCCAAGCTCAGAGCTGTGCTTGGCACATAGTAGATGCTCAATAAATACTTGCTGGATGGCTAAGTGGTTGGGATCACAACTCCGTGAGGTGTGGGAGGGTGTCTGTTTTGTTTGATGCTGTCTCCTTAGCGCTGAGTAGCGTGCCTGGCCCATAGCAGGTACTCAATCAGTGTGTTCTGAGAGAGCATTCCACCAGGGCAAGGATGGCCTGACCTCCCTCCGTGACCTCTGACCTCCTGACTCTGAGAAGGGAGCTACAGCCGGAGCAGGGGTGGCCCATTACATGCCACCCTCCAGCCGCACCTGTGGTGATGCAGAAGTAGGTCTCATGGGGTGAGACATGGTGGATGCGATGGTGTTTACGTGGCAGGATGACATGCCAGTCCTGCAGGAGGGTGACCCAGCGAGGCAGCCCAAAGTACGTGTGTGACCACTTGTGGATCTGGTTGGTGAAGGTGCCAAAGATGATCAGGCAGAAGACGAAGCACTCCCAGGGGTACAGCCGCTCCAGGGCTTCTGCAGGGTGGAGAGAGGATGGGTGCCCAGGGGGCCCACACAGCCGTCACATGGGGTGTGACTAGCTTGGCCCTCATCGCTCACCCTGGGCAACTCCCATCCCAGGCTCTTTCCAACCTCCCACATGGGCTCAGGCAAGCTCAGACACTCCTGCTGCTCAGTGGGCAGCTAGTGAGTAATCACAGGTAATAATTAGAATGTGGGCTCTGGAGTCACGCGGTGCTGGGTTCAGACCCCCGCTGTGATACTTCTTGTCTGTATGAGCTTAGGTCAGGTGTGGGGATGAGTCCTTCCTCTGCCAGGTCTTGTTCTAACAACTAGTAACTTTGCCTCTTTGAGTCTTAACTTCCTCATCAGTAAAGTAGAAATAGGTTTTTGTCCGGGTTCCCTAGAGGCACAGCCTGAGACAAGGATTTAGGTGCACATGATTTATCGGGGGGCGGGGGCACCGAATCCTCTCTTCTGGATAAACATCTGAGGGAGTGAGGGAAGCAGGACAGGGGAAGAGCTAAGCCAAGATGGGGTGAGGGGGCAGTCTTGCCTCAGCCTGATCCTGGGGGCGGGGGGTGGATCTCTGAAGCATTAATGGCTCTATAGTTGGTCCCACTCAGAAATGAGGGCGCTGGTCTTTCGTAGGCGTTTCCTGAGCTTCAGGCTCATCCCCAGGGGAGAGGGAGGACCTGTCCTGGCAGCTCTCAGAAGGGGCTGCTGGGAGCTGTTAGCAGCCACCACTCACAGCAGCCAGGGGATGGTTACACCCCTCGGGAGGGGGATGTGGGTGAGGCATCACAGCACCCTCTACTCCGTAGACACTTGTTACATCTACTCACAGAGAGGCTGCTCTAAGGATCAATGAGGTGTCAAGTTGTTAGAACAAGACCTGGCAGAGGAACGACTCATCCCCACACCTGACAGATAAGGTAAGTGAGACTCAGAGAGGTGAAACGATGGCTTTGGAGTGACAAGTTCCCTCCCTAAAACAGGCAGGGCAGAGATCCGAACGCAGGGCTGTTGAGTTCACTGCTGTTACTCTTTCCACTGAGCCAGGGCAGCAAAGCCAGAAGCTCTCAGGGCCAGGTAGGTAATGCAAATGAGCAAGGGGGGCTGGGTGTAGGACAGCAGGGAGTGGTGGGGACTATGGCAAAGTGGAGAGCATGTGTCCTGTCTAAAGGGTGCAGCCACAACTCTGCTCTGGTCCAGTGAAGCCAAGTGGGAACAACAACCCTTGGCCAGATCGGATTGTTTAAGAGAAGTTGGAAACATAGACATTTATGTCAAATATCCCAATTTTACCTGAAGACAACTAACTAAAATTTTTTATAACACCGTGAGGGGTCACACACACACACACACACACACACACACACCCCAACCACAGGAGGCGCACGGGGGTTGAGGGGAGTGTCTGTCCCGATGGGCCCCTGGAGGCCCACCACCAGCTGGCATGCTCACCAGGGCTCTGGGTGTGGAACTTGTAGGCCATGTTCAGCAGAGGCAGCAGTGTCACCAGGCAGTTGTCCCCATTGGTCTCGATAAAGTCATGGCGTGTAATGGCCGTTGGGTCAATGTGATGCTCCCGGAATGGTCGAATGAAAGCCTGGGGTGGGGTAGGGAGTTGGGAGTGGGGATACATCTGACCAGTCAGCCTGTGGTGGTCAGCTACTCCCCACAACCTCCTACACACACTCGATTCTAGCTCATCTCCTTGCCCTTGGGGACCAGAACATTCTACCATGCCACTGACATGGAGTCCCCCAGCCTTTAGGGTCTAGGTCTACAGCTCTAGCAGCAGACAGGTCAAAATGCCTAGCAGGGACTTATGCTGGTACTGCCCTCCTCTGGGCCTCAGTCTCCCCACCTGGGCTGTGAAGGGGCTGGGAGATGATCTCCGCCCTTCTTTCCTACCTTAAGACAAATGAGGAGGCCCTCACAGAGACAGATAGCACCCTCTATTTCTGCCCAGAATCTAAGCCCTTCCTTCTGGTAACAGCCTCCCCCTCTTTTCTTAGTACAGCCATTCTGATGGGGCTGAACCCGCCATTCCCTAGTTTAGAGTGAGCATGTCACCCGGGCTTAGCCAATCAGAGCATTCTGTCCCTCCAGCAACAGCAGCTGGCTAAGGGATGGGCACGTGACCCAAGCTGGGTCAATGGGAGTGAGCCATGGAACTTTGGCTATAACTATGGGAAAGGAGAGTTCTTTTTCCACTGGGAGTTGGTGCTGAGCTAGGGGGATGGAAATCTAGGCAGCTGGGAGCCATCTTGGCCACCTCACCAGGGGAAAGCCGCCATGAGAGTAAAACCAACAGAGAGGAAAGCAGAGACAGACATGGAGAGAGACTGAGTCTGAAGAATATGGTTTGTCTCTCCTACAAATTAAGACCCAGCCACGCCTTAATTTGGTTCCACTCCTGAAATTTTCAGTACACAAATCAGTGCCTTTGCTTCGTTAAGGCAATGTGTACTGGATTTTCTATAATTCACAACCAAAAAGGTCTGATTGATACAAGATAAATTAAAACAAATAAACAAACAAATAGTGAGGCAAGGCAGGCAAAGGAGAGTAAGATGTGGCCCCCCAAGTCAAGAGGTTCTGGTGAGGCAGAGGCATATCAAAGCTTCTGACCGTCCCATGCCTGATGTGTTTGCTTCCAGAAAATCCCAGGGGATTCCTGTTCTATTCCTGGAGATCAGGCTGGCAGGATGGTTCTCATCTTTGAAAGGGAAACAGAGGCTCAGATGGGAAAAGGGATTCACAGAAGGTCAGAGAGCACGACCTCCTTCCAGGGGAGACAGGCTGGGCTGACTCAATATACGTACCTTCCCCACGATGGGCAGCTCCACGGAACCCCAAGTGTCGGCTCCCCAGTGCACCAGACCAGACAAGAAGTCAGCAATGAGAGCCCCTGCAACTGTGGACAAGAACAGGGTGAGTCTGGGCAGGGGGACAGAGGGACCCCTCCCCACCTGCTCACCCCCAATCAGGAAGTCATGCATTCACGCGCTTGCTCACTCAATCACTCATTTGTTAGGGTAGAGGCTGTCCCTTCTCTACTTGGAACGCTTTGTTCCCTGTGAATGGGGCCTCAGGAATAACACTCTTGACCTCAATCTGGATCTGTCCCTTTACTTGCTCCACCCCATGGGAGGTGTGGGAACTCATTTGCTTAGTGAGTCTGGAGAGAATAACCTGGGCATGCTCAGAGCAGCCCAACCTTTCCCTGTGAGGAGCTGACTGTCCCCTTGTCTCTGACCCCCAATCGCTCTATTCTGCTCCAGTGTTGCCAGTGACTAGATGAAAATGTCCTTCTGGGGTTTGGTGTCAAAAAGTACCTTAGGTGCAGGTAGACACCATGCTCCCCCCACCCCATCTAGCTTTTATCAACAGTAAACATGATAATTTGGCCTCCAGCAGCCTTTCCTTGTCTTTGTTCTCAACTGATTCAGAACTGGAGTAGGGTCTCCTGAGACCGCAACACCATTCGCTCACTTGAGGGTTCAGTATGATGCAGAGGTTAGGAGCTATTATATCTGGACTCAAATTCCAGCTGTCACTCACTAGCTGTGTGACACTGGGCATATTACTTAACCTTTCTGTGCCCTAGTTTCCCCTAAGTAGATGGGAATTATGATTAAAAAAAACCCGTGCCATTTATTGAGGATTTCAGTGACTTCCCATGATCTGTTCAAAGTTGGTGCCATTTTTCTTCTCACTTTATGGAGATGGAAATGGAGGCTTGGAGAACAGAAGTAACTAGACTGAGGTGGCATAAATGGCCAAGTGGCAGAGCCGGGCTCTTAACCTGCCTCGAGGTCCAAATCTAACCCAGCAGGATGCATCGTCACCATTGTCCACATGGAGAAACTGAGGCGGAGTGGCCAGCACCTGTCCGAGGTAACACCCCCATGCCACCCCCCATCATGCTCCCCTTTCCTGCAAGTCGGCCCTCTTTCCTTTGCATGCCCTAACGTGCCTCTGGGTTTTTGCATTTGCTGTTCCCTCTGCACGGTACCTTCTTTCCCGAGCTGTATCACAGCTTACTCCTTCACTTCCTTCAGGCCTTCACTCAAATCCTCCAGGGACACCTGATCTAAAATCGTAAACACTCTCACCTTCCAGTGTTTCCCGTCTCCTATTGTTCCTTTTCTCTAAGCACCTGTTGCCTTGGACTTCATTATTCTTTGTTTATTGTCTCCCCCATAAGAATGTCAGCCCCGCAAAGGTAGGGGAATTTTTATGGCTGTATCCAGGTTTCTGGCACTTACCAGGGGTTCAGTAAATATTCATTGAATTAATCAACATAGACACGAAGTACAGTACTTGGCACACAGTAAGCCCTCAATACCTACTATTACTGTTGTTGTTGTTCAGTTATTTAGTCCATCAAGCAACATTCTGTGAGCTGTGCACCAAGCTCTAGAGACACAGATGCATCAGACATTGAGCTCACTATCTCCGGGGCCAAGGGACCCGAGGAGGGAAAAGCTGTCACATGTGGCAGGGAACAAATGCAGTTTTCAGTGAAAGTAAGTGCAGACTGCTGGGCCATGTGACTGCAGGCAAACCCTTTCCCTCCCCGTCCCTAGACTCATTTCTCTGTGTGAACTTGTCCAAGGCCCAGCTATGCCATTTAAGGGATCTGTGAGTTCTGCTAGAGCCCTCAACCCTTTGGTGACAGCAGACCAGGGCCTTGGGGTACTGTGGAGGCTGCAGAAAAGCCCCTGGAGAACGGGAGTCATGAGTGACGGGGCAAGAGTGGGCGGGCGGGTCACTATGGACATGCAGTTCTGATGCCTGGGCCTGAATTAAGGGATAACCACGAATGAAGACTTTACACAGGCCCTAGGGCCTCCTGCCACGGATGCCAAACATGGGTGAGATGATGGGGGCGGGGAGACATAGCTACAGGCAGGCACCTGCATGTTCCTGGTGACAAGGACATGCGGCACCACCTCCTGGCTGGTGGAAGCCAAAGATAGGCTGTAGGGTGATACTTTGCAGGTGGCTGGCTTGGGGACAGGGCAGGGCTCAGCAGGGCCCGCTGGGCCTGTGTACCCAGGGCCCCACCCAGGGCTGGGCAGGCCTGCTCCTCAGTGACAATGCTGGGACGTGGATCTGGGCAAGGGTGTCAGGGAGATGAAAGCCAAGGGCTTCTGCGCTTGCTGGCCTTCTGCCTGGTACTGCACGCCTTCCTGAAGATCTCCGGATGGCGGCTCCTCCTCAGCCTTCTAGCTCAGGGCAATCAGCACCCAACCCCGCTGGCTAAAGCCAAGCTCTCAAACAGGTGCTCTGGGTCACATCTCCCTGCTTTATTTCTATCAAGGTCGTTGTCAACACCTGAGATGGCTTCACTTATTATCCCCACTTCTTGGATGACAAAAGGGGCTCTCAGGAGTTAACCATCCTCTCCCCTCCCCGAAGTGGCAGCCATGGGATGGAAAGAGGTGGACTTAGTTACCTCTAAAACCAGCACCCTTTCATGTCCTTAAAGTGTACCTCAGTAGGTCCAGGGACATTCATAGCGCTCCTACTGCATACTGTAGGACGCTATATTCACACTGCCTTGTCTACCAGTAGGGACAAGAGGCCATGTGGCCAAGAGCACAGGTGGGGATAGATCAGGAATTGGGGCCTCATCTAATGCTACCATATTGCTGTGTGACCCTGGGAAAGTTCCTTGACCCCTCTGGGTCTCAGCATCTTCCAGTGCACAATGAGGGGTCAGTTGAGGCGCCTTGAGGCCCTACACCGACAGCTCTGATGACACCTCTAAATGCTGCCTTCATGAGAAGGCAGCCCCTCAGTGGGTAACCTTGCACCCCCTAATTTCCTTTCCACCCCTATTCCATGCAACCTCTGACCTGCTTCCCATCATTATAGACTGGTTTTGCCTATTTTAGAACTTCATATGAATGAATTCCTATAGTATGTGCTCTTTTGGCCTTAGCTTCTTTCACTAATAAAATACCTCTAGAGTCTTCCGTGTAGTTGATGAATCAATAGTTCATCCCTTTTAATTGCTGAAGAGTATTCCATTGTCTGGATGTCCCATAGCGTGTATCCATTTCTCTGTTGGACATCTGGGTCGTTTCTAGGTTGTGACTGTTGTGACTCATGCTTCCGTGAAAATGTTTATATACAAGCCTGCGTGGAGACATATGCCCTCACTTCCTTTGGGTAAAGATGTCAACTATTTATTTTTGTTGTTGTTGACATTTATTGGGCAATTTAGGTACCAGGCCCTATGTTAGCACCTTAAATGTTTTATCTCTTTTAATCCCTAAACTGTACCAAGGCCAGTCCTAAACGGATAACACATCTTATCTCCTTAATCGTCCTTAACATTTAATCCTTAGAGATGACAAGAGTAATAGCAAAAACAATTCAGATGGTTCAGACTTACAATGGTTCAACTTATGATTTCTTGACATTATGATGGTGTGCAAGTGATACGCATAATAAATTACATACATTTAATACTTTATCATAAAATAGGCTGTGTAATAGATGATTTTGCCCAACTGTAGGCTAATGTAAGAGTTCTGAGCATGTTTAAAATTAGAAATTATTTCTAATTTCCTGCTAAGCTATGACGTTTGGTAGGTTAGGTGTATTAAATGCTTTTTCGACTTAATGATATTTTATCAGGAGGTAACCTTATGGTAAGATGAGGAGTATCTGTATCAGAGAAAATGACGTTTGTAATAACAGTCAACATTGGAGGATTTCCTGTGTGTCCAAAGGAGTTAAAAAGTGCAATATTGGGGAGTAGAGCTCCCCACAGCTTAAGTATGGGCTGTGCACAGTGGCTTCCTTCCAGAGAGGACAGGGAGGGGAGAGGAGAGTAACTTTCCAGGGGGAAACCTGACAAACTACCTGGGCCAGGTGGTTGGTCAAGGTCAACATCACCGCGCTAAGTCATGTTGATAGTACATCCCCTTGCTACAATGTGATGAAAATGACACTTTACCTCTGAGCTCTTCCTCTCTGAAACACATAACCCAGGCCAAGGAAAACACCAGACCAATCTAGAAGGGCGTCCTACAAAGGAACAGTCCTCAAAACTGTCAAGATCACGCAAAACAAGGAGAATCGGAGAAACTGTCACAGCCAAGAGGAGCCTAAAGGGACAAGACAACTAAATGCGATAGGAAATCCTGAATAGGATCCTGGATCAGAAAAAGGACATTAAGTAAAAACTAAGGCAATCTGAATACACTGCGGACTTCCGCTCGTAATAATGTATCCATATCGGAGCAGTAATTGTAACAAATGTATGATACTAATGTAAGATATAAGATGCTAATAATAATAGGGAATACTGGGGGCAAAGATATATGGAAAGTCTGTACGAGCTGCTCATTTCTGTAAATGTAAAACTGTTCTAAAAATAAAGTCTATTTAAAAAAGTGTAATATCTCACTTCATGTCCACTGTGATGGGCCCCACCACATCCCGACCTCCAGAGGAGGAAATGAGACTCAGAGTAGGACTGCCCAGGGTCACACGGCAGCTGGGCAGTCAGGGCTGCTGGAGCGTGGCTGCAGACCATGATGAGAGGCATTCATGATGACGTGGAGCCTTCGTGTCCAACTCCAGGAAGTGAGGATATTAATAGTGCTCACTCCACCTAACTACAATGTTACCAAAATGGGCTAATGCAGGTAAAGGGCTCAGCACAGTCCCTGGGACACAGTAAGCGCCCCCCAAATGTAGCTATAGCTAGTAGTTCAAATATTACACCCATCTCTACGCCTCAGTATTGTCATCTGGTAAATGACCAGCACCCGGCCTTTTCAGGTGCCCAGCAGAGGGGGAACGTATGCTTTGGGCAGAGGTCAGGGATTATTTTGGGAGAGGAGGAGCTGTCGTTCCTTCTGGGAGGAAATGGCTCTGTGTTTCCTGGGCCTCTTTGGGCGGCTGTTTCTAGGCTCCAGGCTGCTGCCTGAGGCTGCTTTAATGGGGGTGGGGGTGGCAGAGGCGGGCACACAGAAGCTTCTTTGTCCCAGCCAGTGGCGGTGGCTGGCGGCTGGCGGCTGGCTCACCCTAGGGACAGCTTTGGTCTGGCCGCCTCCCTGTCTGCAGGACACTGGGATGGGGGATGACTCACTCCAGGCCACCTTGACTCCCTGGGTGACCTTGAGACAGCCACTGGGCCTCTTGGTGGGGCCCATTTCCCCACAGGTCACCCAGCTAGGACTTCTTCGCCTCTGCCCAACTCAAGGGCTAGTGTGGAGACAGAGTGGCTGAGATAGAGAGCTGGTCCATACAGTCCTGGGGCCAAAATCCTATCTTTCAGCTCAGAATCCCACGGAGAAGCCCCATCTGACCTACCAGGCCAGCCAAAACCTGAGGCCATGTGACCTCTGACCTCACTGCCCGCCTTGCACTCACTCACTGTGCCTCCTACTTGAACACACTTCCCTCTGTTTGTCTGTCAGAAAACTCCCACTCTTTTCTCCCAACGCCAACTCAAGCACGCATACTTCTTCCACTTTCTCCAAGTGCAGCCAACAGCTCAGGGCTCCCAGGGCTCTCATTTGTTCACTCATTCGCTCACGACAAGAGTCCTGGTCAAGGCTGCTAATGACCCCGACGTGGCCAAATCCAGTGGTCCCCTCGCTGCCCCCCAAGTCTTCTGGAAACACATTCTTCTCTTGCGGCGCACCCCCGCCTCTTGGCTGGCTTCCTCCTTTCCCTGGAGGCACCTGCAGCCTGGGGTCTCCTCTCTGCCCCAGGCAGCCCCTGGCAGCTCACTACCAGCACCTGAGCGTCACACACCATCTCTCCAAACAGCAAGGCCTCCTGGATTGTGAACTCGAGCTGCCTTCCCTGACTCCAGCTTGGGTTTCCGGATTTCTAATTTCCTGCCTGACACTTCTCCTTGGCTCTCCTGCAGGCCCCTCCAGCCTCATCCCTTCCGTCACTCAGGCTAAAAACCTGGAGTCGCCGCTGACCCCTCCTTCTCTCACCTCCACAGCCAAGCTGGCAGCATTCTGGCGGCTCATCTTTCACTGCTTCTCACCACCTCTACCACCCAACCCAGGTCTGAGCTGCCACCTCGTCTCTGGCCCTCACACCCCGCCATCTGTCCTCCCTGCAGCATCAGCTGATGTCAGCTCCCTGCAGGAAACTCACCAATAGTTGTTCATGGCCGGGGAATAAAACCCCTGGCCTCCTTCTATTCCCCACTGCACTGGCCGTACACCAGCCTCAGGGCCTTTGCACTTGCTGTTCCCTCTGCCTGGAATGTCCCTCCCAGAAATATCAGCATGGCCCCCTCCCTCACCTCCTTCAAGTCTCTACACAAATGCCACTTTTACAGAGAGAGGCCTTCCCTGACCTCTTGCCTCTTCCCTGCCTACTCCCTTATCTTGATTTTGTTACCAGCGTTGCGCCATCTGTTTGCATTTATTAACTGGGCACCTTTTCATGCTTCTGCTTCTCCCGGTATCAAAGGCCTGCTAGAGGCACCGAAACCACTGGGGAGATAATGTTGGGCAGGGGGCGGGCTCTGTAGGCTGGCACAGTGCCCTTACTTCCCGCGTGTTAACACACAAATCAGAGCAGCTACTTAAATTGATTAGAGTCTGTGCAAACATCACTATCAGGGGATTGTCTGCTCTTATCAGCCCAGAGACAAAGGTACGAGATTGGGAAGCTGGGAGTCAGATGCATTGGCTACCCAACAAGAGATCTCCTGAGCCCAGGGCTGGGAGCTCTGGTCCCAACCAGGGAAGGGAGGTGGGTCACCAACTGTCCTGGCTCACACAACACACACCCGGGTTCTGACGCTGCCGGTCCTTTGCCCAAGCTGGGCCCGCTGCCTAGAATACCCTTTCCCCCCAATCTAACTGGAGGCTGTCTAGTCTTGTGGTTCTGGGGCAGGTCTGGATATGTGATCTCAGATGTTGCTGCCTGGGTGAGGGCCAAAGGGCAAGTCACCTGGCATCTCAGAGGATGGCGATCAGAACCTTCTCACTAGGTTTCCACCAAGTTAAAAGTGCCCCACCTAGGGCGTGGTGCGTAGTAGGCACTTGGGAAGTATCCATTGTTATACTGACCATTGAGGCGGAAGGCCCAAGCCCCTGTGAGTGGTATGTTGGGTGGTGCCCCCTCCTCACTTCTATGTAATCACTGGCCCTGTCAGCAGTTATACACACATGCATTTTGCCCTCACAATAGCCCTGCGAGCAGCTTCACTTAAAAGATGTGGAAAATGGGGGCGGCCAGTTAGCTCAGTTGGTTAAAGCGCAGTGCTCTTAACACCAAGGCTGCCGGTTCGATCCCCACATGGGCCACTGAGTTGAGCCCTTCACAACTAGACGGAAACTACTTGACCTGGAGCTCATGGGTCCTGGAAAAACACACTTCCCGAATAAAATTAAAAAAAAAAGAAAGATGCAGAAAATGAGGCTCAGAGATTCAACGACACTTGCCCAAGGCCACACAGCCAGGAGGTGGTGGAGCTGGGACTTGAACCCAGATCTGCAGACGCCTGCTTGTAACCATCCCAGATGGGCTTTCGGACTTACATTGTCTCTATTGTTGCCCTTGAATGTGGAGCTCTGAGGCAGAGGCTGGGGGGGGGGGGGTCCCTCGCATCCCTGGGCAGAGGGGCCCATCTGGCTCTTGAGGGTGGGGACCCAGGCTCCCCAGCACTGGATGGAGTAAGGCCCCCTCCCTCCAGCTGGCCGGGCCCCCTAGCACATGCCTATCCCCATCCCAAACCCAGGTGGCTCAATTAGCTGGCGTGAGTATTGTTGGCTTAGGCAGCCAGAATGCTTTTAATGAGATTGGGGGAGCTGAACACTTAGGAAGGGTCAGGTGGGCCTAGGGCACAGCTGGCCCTCAGTGTAGGAGTCCAGGACCGAGCAGGGGATGAGTGCCTGAATCAGAGGGAAGAGGGGCGGCGTGGTGAGTAGAGAGGAAGGAAATGTAGTCATCCAGGGCCCAGGATGACTTTTTCTTTTTTGTTTTTTTCAAATTGGGGAACAGTGTGTTTTTCCAGGACCCATCAGCTCTAAGTCAAGTAGAAGTTTCAATCTAGCTGTGGAGGGTGCATCTCAGTAGCCCATGTGGGGATTGAACCAGCAACCTTGGTGTTATGAGCACTGTGCTCTAACCACCTGAGCTAACTGGCTGCCCCAGGGCTGCTATTTTTAAGGGATAATCAGGGGGGCCCCCTGAGGAAGGAACCCCTGAGCAGAGACCTGGATGAGGGAGTGAACCATGTAGGTGTCTGCAGGAAGAGTTCCAGGCACAGGGAATAGCAGATGCAAAGGCCCTGAGGTAGGAGTGAGTCCAGTGCATGGTGGAGGCACAGTGAAGAGGCCAGTGCGGTGGGAGCAGGGCGGGCCAGGGCAGAGTGGACGGAGGTGAAGGCTGAGGAGGAGCTTGGCCAGGCTGAGATGAGGAGTTGGTGTTTTTTCCACATATACCGGGGAGAACAGGGGAGTGACCTGACCTGACTGAGGTTCTAACGGGATCGCTCTTGCTGTGTGAGGCGGGGAGACCAGGGAGGAGGCTCCCATGATGGTCCAGGTGGGGAGGATGGTGGCTGGACCAGGGTGGGGACAGTGCAGGTGGAAAACAATGCCTGGACTCTGGATGCATTCCGAAAGTGGAGTCAAGAACATTTGCTGATGGTTTGGATGTGGAACGTGAGAGAGAGAGACAGAGGAAGGCACTGAGGATGATGCCCAGGTTTCTGGCCCAACTGACAGGAGGGACACAGGCTCAGCAAAGGGACCGGCCCAGAGTCACACCTCAAGCCAAAAGCACAACATAATTCTTAAGTCACTATCTCTACCCCTGGGCCCTGGATGACCTCCAGGTCTCTGCCCACCTGAGATACAAGGCAGGGTTCCCACAGACGTACTGCACTCGTGAGCACACACACACGAGCATGCACACCCACACATGCATACACGTGTGCAGACGCCATCAGAGTGGCGCGGGCACTAGGTAGGTCTCTGGCCCCTGTGGAAACCGAGGCAGGAGCCGGAGGCACTCACCGACACCCAGCATCACAAGGGGCGTGTGCTCCCAGCGGGCTAGCAGCAGGAGGTGGGTCAAGTTGTGGGCAATGAGGCCGAAGCACAGGACCACACAGCACCACTCCTGGAAGCGCTTGCCTGCGGGGAGAGAGGTGAGCGGTGAGCCGGCAGGGCAGGGGGTCCGGAGGATGGGGAGCAAAGCCAGAGGGCCAGAGCTGGGCCTCATGGGGGCTCGTCAGCTGTATTCCATGAGACTATAGTGCTGAATTTAGGGACAACCAGGAAGGAAAGGCGCCCACCTACCCATTTCACAGATGAGGTTGCTGAGGCCCTGAGGAAGGAAGGGCCTGCCCAAGGTGAGGGACGGCTGCGTAAACCGGGCGTGGGGTCCTTCTGAACGCAGGCCCCTGTGCACAGGCCATCGGCCCATGAGGCCGGCCTTGTATGTGCCCCGTCTTTGGCACACAGGACCAGAACACTGATCTCCTGGGCCCCTTTGGGTGCTCTCTGGGGACACCTGAGGGAACTTTAATAAGCTTTCTTTAACCGGCATCATGGCGTCACCTATCCCCTTTTGTAGGTAATAACCTGGAAGTAGAAGCTACAAACAGCTTTTAATCCCAGAGGTTCAGACCCTCAACTTTCATCAAGCAGGGCTCCAGGCAGGAATTCAGGAGAAACGGAGCCTTGGTTACTGCTTCTAGGGCTCCTGCCCGGAGCAGGGGGTCTGGGAGTAAGCCGCAGCGAAGCAGAGGCGGTGTGAAGAGGAGGGGTCACAAACGCTGCAAGTCTCCAGGGGCCAGCAGGTGATGTGCAGGGGTGAGGCGGGCCGAGTGTGGACAGTGGGACGCCGCAGCACATGTGCCTTTTCCAAAGGGCGGCCACGAATGGGCGGGCTACTGCGAAGTGGGAGGGTGGGCCCAGGGAGGCTGGCGCTCGTATTCTCAAGAGAAGCCAGGAATCAGGATGTGGGTATGAAATCTTCCTTTAAATGTTGCCACACAGTGTTGCCAGGCACGTGCGCTCAGACAAGCCTGATTCGCCTCACTGTAGCTAGGTCTGGGTGTCAAACCATCGGAAATAACCTGTGTCCATGGCCCGTGAGATCAGCCAGATTAATTCAGGCCACCGCATCTCTGTGGCTAGGAAGGAGCTGGAGTGGCTGTTTATGTGTGGACGGGGAGGGGTACCCAGGACATACTGGTAAGGAAAAACAGCAGCCACTTATGTAAACAAAACAAAACAGCACAAAACAAAAAACTACGCAGTCAAGGCTGGCTTTTCGCTTACTCCATTTTGAATTTGAAATTTGTGAATGTACTAACTCCATCAAAAATCTTCTCTCATAATTTTAAGTTAAAATTTAAAAAAGTAAAAGGAAATGAAAATATCATGTGGGTGACACAGAACTTGTGACAGGGCCCCCTGGGAATATTGTTTTCCCAGGTAGCAGGTCCCAAGGGAATGGAAGACTCTTAATGATAATCATTTTCTTATCATTAGTGTTTAACATCTACTGAGCAGTTACTATGTGCCAGGTACCTGCTGAAGTGATGCCATTTCATGGATGAAAAATCTGAGGGTCACAGTGGTTCCAAGGAAGGAGCCCAAGGTCACCCAGCTACTCGGCTACAGACCAGGATCCTATGGCCAGAGGGTCTGGCTCCTGAGACCCTGCTCTTACCCAATCCTGTCCTGCTGTCTCTGGTCCCTCCCTCCATGCCCCATCATCCTTATGGCCCTAACCACAGTCTGGGTCAGGCCCACCTTACACAATAGGGCCAGGCAGGCCCCTGTGAGTGATCAACAATCAAAGGGGCCAGGGCACATAAAGAAGGCTCCTCCTGCATCTGTCCTCTCTCCTCTTTAGTGGTTTGTGTGTGCTGTTCCCTTCACCACCCCCACCTTCCCCTGCTGCCCCTGCACTGGGCTGACTTTGGCACTGTTCTTACAAATCTCAACCTGGAATCGCTGCCTCCAGGAAGCCAGCCACGGTTCCTCCTCTGACCCCACTGGGCTTCCCCCAACATGAAGTCTGCCGTATGGGACTGTCATTGCCTGTATGACATCTGTCTTCCCGTACCCCAGCGTGAACTCAGCAGGCCTGGGACTGTATCTGGTTTGCTTACCAGGGTCCTGGCACACGGCTGGTGCTCAGTAAATGCTTGTGGAATGAATAATCCTAAAGGAAAAACTGCCAGGCTTTGCCTCTGGGCACCCCTTCCCAAAAAACTATGGGAAGGAAACAGTAGGCCTCTTATTGCTCGCGACAGGGAAACAGGCCCAGAGAGAGAGAGAGAGGGCCTCGTGCAGGTGGCAGAACAGCACGCTGCGCCCTGAGTCAGAATCAGAGCAGTGGCCCTCCCCTTGCCCTGCGAAAAAAATCAAGGCTCTGAGCGGGGCAGGGACACGCCCAGAATCACATCCCTGTGACCCCTGTGGTACGGATGAAGACACTGAGGCTCAGAAAGGTAAAGGACCTCGACAGGGGGCATGCAGCAGCCGCAGAGGGCCTAGAACCCCCGGCTTCTGGCTCTCGGTCAGGGGCGGTTTCCCCCCAGCCATGTGCCCTGCCCCTTCAGCAGCCCCCAGCTAGGGTCACCACGATCTGGCCCAGCAGGGCCTTCCCGGGTCTGGTTCCTCTTTGCGGCCAAGGCCTAGGGCTCAGAAGCAGGAAGCCTGGTGGGGGGCGGGGAAGGGCAGCTAGAGGTAAGGGACAGGTGATTCCTCAATGCCGACCTGCCTGCCCGCCCTGCAGACTGTAGGGACAGCAAGTCAATCAAATAACAGTAACAGTGACAACGGCTGACACCCACTGAGGCCTATCACGGCTGGGGAGCCAGGTTTAGCTTCCATCAGAGATGCCACAGACCCACTCCGTCTGGCATATTTTGCTCAGTTTTAAAAAAATTAGCTACTCTTAAAAAAAAAAAAATCACATAAAATCCCTATTTCCTGCTTCTTTTCAGAATCCAGGAATCTGGCCACCCTGGGCTTGAGAAGCAGTGGCTGCCCTATCAGAAGGGGGCAAGAGCTTCTGGTCCACCCCAGTGCCCTCCCCTCCTGGTGGCCTCCTGTTGGCCAGGCCCCTGCAGTCATCTGAGCTTTCCAGCCTGAGCCACAGTCTCTCATTCAAGTCCCTCAGGGGAGGAAGTGTGTTATCCCTTTGCCCAGATGAGGAAACTGAGGCTCAGTGGGTAAAAATGAAGAGCTGGATTTGGATCCTGGGCTCATACACGGGACACAGTTGGGGCTGTCCTGATTCTAAAAACTGCCCAGCTCACTCCCCATGTGATGGACAAAGTCTCCGAAATCGGAATATTTTCCCATCTCAACTCTCCTTTGGCCTCTGGATCCTTCTGCAGACCAAATGCCTAAACTTCGATCCACAAAAAAAATACATCTCCAATAATAAGTGGCCTTCACCGAGCACTTCCTACATGCCAGGTACAATGCCGGGGTGACCTCAGCCAGCCCTCACCATACACCATGGGCTGGGACCTTTACTCGGTCTTTCAGAGGGAGGAACCACACCTGGAGAGATGAAGTGACTTGTTCTGAATCACTTGAGGGTCACCAAAGTCACAACACGGACAACAGTCAGCCTGGTAGGGCGTGCATGGTCAGGTGGTCTGAACGGTGTCACTTTACTGATGGGCAGACTGAGGCCCAGGGAGGGGAAGGGCTCTGCTCAGGACATAAGAGCTCAGGCCGCCTCTGGCTTGGGGCTAGGGCCTTGTTTCCTTGAGCCATCCCTGGCCGAGTTACAACAGCGACTGCATGATGGCCAGAGGAGAGGGCCAGGCTTGTGTGTAGTGGTTGTGGAGGGCTGAGAGGCGCCGGGGAGGGAGGTCAGGCGCCAGCCCTCAGCGGTCACTGCTTTCCTGGGGGCAGGTCACAGCCAGAGGCTTGGCATCAGGCCTGATTCTTCCGGTTCACTCAGACAAGCCCTAAAGAACCTGCACTTCTGATGGTCTTTGGCTACCAGGAGACCCTTGGCCTCAGGAAAGTGGGGACAGTAGGTAAGGAGAAGGCAGGAACCAGAGAGAGAAAGAGGAAAAGAGACAGGGAGACAGATGAGAGAGAACAGGACTCCAGAGACACAGAGAGATAGGAGAAAAACAGGCAGGGACAGATTATAGGGAGTCAGAGAAGAAAAGAGAAACAGCATGGCCAGAGAGAACAGACAAAAACTTAGGGAGGCAGACAGAAAGCTTGACCCAGAGTGTGGCAGGGACCAGGTCTGGCCAGGGAAGGGGCCCCAAGCCTCTGTCCTCTGGCTTCAGTCACGCCCATCTGGGTGAATGAACCTGGGCTCAGCTCTGGGGTTACAGGCCTGCACCTCCACCTAGTGCTCCCAACACCTACGACCTTTCCCTGACCCTATACTAAGAGCCCCTATCTATGTGCCCCAGGGCAGGGGGCATCTGTAGTTAGCAGGGGGGCAGGGAGAGCAGCTCACATTAGAGAACTCTCAGGACCTCCTCACCCTGAAGCCCAGGGCACCTGAGAAGCGGGGCACACATAGGCAGGCTTCGGCTGGCACCTGCCTCACCTGCCGGCTTACCGATGAGGCCAGGAGAGGCCTGCCACTTCACAAATCCCAGTTCCTGACATATGGTCGCTGCTGCTGAGAAACCTGGAGCGGCGTGGGCTGTGGGCACCTCTGGCTCCTGGGAGCCACAGGACCAGGCACTTGGGGCCCATGGGATTGGGCTGAGGTTGCCCCACCCCGTGCCAGACCTTCCATCCCAGGCAGCCCTGATCAAGTGACTCACAGATTCCTGCAGACACCAGGCCCACTCTCTCTGCTCTGCTGACCTGAAACATGGGTCCCTCTCCAGCATACCCACCCTGGGCTGCCCCACTTCCAGTGAGGACTAGGAACACGGAACCCAGAATGGCCCACCAGTGTTCTGGTTCCGGCCCTGCTGCATTCCGGCAGTGCGACTGTGAGCAGGTCGCTCCTCTTTGCTAAGCCTCAGGAAATGTGAGCACGGAGCGCTAGCCACTCCAGGCAGACCCAAGAGATTCTGTCCCTGGCCTTGCCGACTTCCCCTCTGCCGGGGACAGGTGCAAGCTCCATCCGGACAGGACAAGCATTAGGAAGAACACGTGGAGGGTGGGCTATGAAGAGGCCACCAGGTCTCAGGTTCCTCTCCTGTAAATGGAGTTCATACCAAGGTGCACCTCAGACAACTGTAGTGAGGATGACATGAGAGCCTGTGAGCAAACTGCCTAGTACAGTCAGGGCTCAAGAAATGCTGACTGCCTTATTACTGCTGCCAACTGTCATGGTGCCAGCCTACTTGTGGCCCCAGGAATCTCAAGAATCCAGTCCTGGAACCCAGAAACATCTCCCACTCCCCTTTTGGTTCCTCTGCTCCAGCCCACAGGACGCCTTGCTGTTTGGCAGACACTCCAGGCACACTCCCACCCCAGGATCTTTGCACTTGCTGTGTCCTTAGTCTGGATCAATCTTTCCTCAAATATCTTTATGCTTCGCTCCCTTCAGGTCTCTCTGTTCAAATGTCACCTGCCCAGTGAGGCCTTAACTGCCGCTTTCTCTAAAATGTCCCTGTTGGGCTGGCCGAGTGGTTCAGTTGGTTAAGAGTTGGCTTAAGAGTGCGAGCTCTGAGCAATAGGGCCACCGGTTCGATTGCCACCTGGGCCAGTGATGCTGCACCTGAGGCTGAGCTGTCGCCTGAGCTGCCAACAGGTGGCAGGATGGCTCAGCGGGTATAACAACAAGATTGCCTGTTCAATGGTGGGCTATGCCCACCCGCAATTAAGACTGAACTCGGCACCTTGAACTGAGCTGCCGCTGGGATTACTCAGTGGATAGAGCGTGTGCTCTTAACAACAAGGCTGCTGGTTAGACTCCCTCATGGGATGGTGGCTATGCCCACCCGCAACTAAGATTGAACACAGCACTTTGAGCTTAGAGGTCATGAGCTGCTGACGGGAAGCCAGATGGCAACTGGCGGCCTACACAACGAAGACTGAAGAACAACTTGGCTATTCCCCTCCCTCAAATCCCCAATAAAATCTTAAAAATAAATAAATTAATTAAATAAATAAATACAATGTCCCTGACCCCGACATTTCATTTCCCCCTTTTCTGCTGTACATGGAGAGTACCAAAAAAATGTATACACATTTTAAGAAAGGAAAAAATTGTATTAAAATTGTACTACAATGGGCCGGCCGAGTGGCACGGTTGTTAAGTGCTGGCTTGGGAAGCTGGCGGCCCCGGTTTGGGTCCCACATATGAGGGCCAGTGACACTGCCCTCAAAAAAAAAAAAAGAAAAAGTAATACATAGATAACAGCTCTGAAAATGTGTATACATTTTTTTGGCACCCCCGGTATTTGTTCCACAGGGTTTGCCATCACTGGGCAGGTAAGGTATTTCCCTTCTATACTGGGCTTGCTAAAATGCCAGCCCCATTTTTCCTGTCTTGTTCACTGCTTTGCCTCCAGGATCTAGAACAGGGACTGGGACAAAGGTGCTCAATATGTATTGAGTCCAGTCGCTCATTTTATAGGTCAGGACCAGAGAGGTGAAGGTATTTCCTCAAGGCCACACAGGAAAGGGACAGAGGTAGGCAGAGGGAGACCTACAGAATATAGAGAAGAAACCAGTCTGGCCAGTCCCCGCTCCCCTCCCTAATCCCTCATCTCTGAACCCCAAACTCTGTCAGGCTTGGGGCAACAGGAAGCTGTCTGCAGCCTCATATCCCTGCATGTCTATTCTTCAGAGTGAGGGCCACTTGGGGAAACCCAAGATGCCATCATGGTGGAACGGGGAGATGGCAGTCCCTCGGGGAGGCTCGGAATGCCTGGATATGATTTAGTTGAATGCGGGTAGAGTTGATTATTCAAGTGGGCAGAGCTGGACGCCAAGGAAGGAGGCCTTTGAATCCCTACTCTTGATTCTCAGGTGGTGAGTCTGAGGACCAGAGAAGTAAGGCGGCTTACTCCAACACACAGGAAAGGTCGTTCTATTGGGTTACCAATCGTGAGCGCCCACTGTATGCCAGGCCTTGTGCCTGCCAAAGTGGATGATCTCATTTCCTCTTCCTAAAGGCACTAAGGAATAAATAAACTTTACTTTGTACCCATTCAGAGATGAGGAAGCTGAGGCTTAAGAGAGGGAAAGTGGCTTGGCCCAGGTCACACGACTAGGTCACAGCCTGCCTGTGGAAGTGCAGGAGTTAGTCTACAGGTTGGGTGTTTGGGGAAAGGGGTGAGGAAACCATGACAGCCTGGACCAGGTGCCCAAGCCAGGTTAGAAACAAAATCACACCCAGAGCATGGAATTGCAAGTCCAGAAAGGTCTCCGATGATCCAGCACTTAATGGGAAAGCAATGGCCCAAGGCCTTATAGCCAGCAATGGCAGAATGGGTATGCAAATTCAGGTGGGTCAGGGCTGGAAGCCAAAGGTGGTAGTGGCCCATTCCATGTCCTCCCAGGCTAGGGCATGCATACGCCCTGGTAAACGGAAAGATGTCAGAATGTTTGACAAACAAAGCTCTGTGTGATGGCCATGTCCAGCACAGCGGCCTCTGGCAGCTCCCTGTCACCTGACTCGAGTTCTCAAAGGCACTTCCTTAACCACTGGGGTCACTTGGCCTTCTTGGGGCCAGGCAATGAGATTCTTGCGCTCACCCGTAAGTCAGAGAAGAGGGTGGGGGCTGGTGCTTGCTGGAGCATAAATGATAGGCATATCGGGAAGAAGCTAGGGGCCTGTGGGTAGAATGGGAGCAAGGGTCTCTAAGTTGTGGTCTGGTCTGGGGCATATGGGGGCTCCACGCCCTAGTTCTAATGGAGGGGGCTGATATATGTACAAGGGGTGGGGCAGGGGCAAGGGATGGAGTTGGGGCTTCTGTGTGGGAGGAGCTTAAACTGGAGGATTTGCAATGCTTTCACCAACTGGAATTCCAGAATACCTGGTGAAGGACTGCCGCTCCTCACTGGGAGGCGCGGGGGTGGGGTGGTGTGGGGTGGTGGTGTGTGTGGCGGGTATGAAGGAGGGAAGGGAGGAGATGGTGGTCTGAAGCCACTGAAACTAAAACTAGGATGGGGCTTTGGGGGAAGGGCATCTGGGGCACTCGGTAGCTGGGGGCCCAAACTGTGGTTCCCAGAGTGGAGGGGGGTGGGCTGAGGTACCCAGGTTTGGGGGGGGTGAGGTCCTGTTTCCAGCCCAGGGTCCTGGCTGGGGCATAGATGGGGCCCTAGGGTGTGAATTCCGGATCTGGGGAACCTGGGATGGGGTGTGACTTTTAGGGGGCCGGGGCAGTGCATGTAGTTGGAAGAGCTGCTTCAGCTTGTACTGGGTCCTGGGGTGGGGTCCCTAAGTCCAAGGGCGCTCTTTGCAGCTGTGGGCTAGGATCCGGATTTGGGGGTGCGATGTGAGCTCTGTCTGTAGCTCGAGGAGCTGATATTGCAGTTCCTTAAGGTGGGGATTGTCTTTGCAGCCAGAAAGCCTTGGGGCTGGGGTTCTGGCTTGGGCTTGGAAGTGGCGCTGGAATGGGGTCCCCAGACTTGGGGGCACTATTTGCAAGCAGAAGCCAAGGCTGGAATTCTGCATCGGGGCCTGAGGCTGGGGTTCCGATCAGGGGACCCCGAAGTCGCTGTCCGCAGCCCGGGCTGGTGACTGCAGGCCTGGGGGGGGGGGTCCTACCTGGCGAGTAGAGCGCGGCCAGCTCACGGGCCCCGGCGTGCTGCGCGCCCCAGCGCCGGCAATACGATGCTTCATCATCATCGAGCTCCGGCTGCTGGCCCGGCCCGTCCTCGGCACCCGCCATGGCCACTCACCCGGCCCGCCCGGTGCGCTCTGCTGGCAGCGGCGGCTGCGGCGCCAGGGCCGCGGAATCGCGGCGAGATCACGCCGCCCAATGACCGCCCAGCGCCGGGGGCGGGGGCGGTGCCGGTGGGGGCCTCGCCCGGCCGCGCGTCACAGCCAATCATAGACCGCGCCTGGCCGCACGGACCAATCAGCGGTCTCCGAGCCGCAGCCAACCGCGGAGCCCCGGGGGCAGGGCCGCAGCTGGGCGCAGCTGGGCGCGGAAGCCAAGGGCGGCGGAGCGTTCCTGCCTGCCTGGCTCCGCCCCTGGCCTGGGCCACGGAAACGCGGCCCTGGTCGCCTCCCACCTCCGTCTCGGGGTGCTGTCCCGTGCCATGGGCGAGGTCCTGCGCCGCCGGACCCAGAAATGGGCATTTCTTTAGCGCGCACGGGCAAGCGCCTACTGTGAGCAAGGAACGCGAGTGCGGGCACCTCCCATCGGTGGACACTTGGAACAGTGCTCCCTAGTTGGGGCCGGGTCACACTGGGCCAGCGTGTCGAGCCCTCCCTCGTGCAGAGGTTCTGAGGGCCGTGCATACCCCTGGGGTGTGCCAGCTCGTGCCACGCGCCGGGGGGGGGGGAGATACACTGAGCTTGACCCCCCAGGAGGTGCTGCTCTCCCGAGGGTAAGAACAGTAAACTGATGAGAATGACTCAGAGTCACACTGTAACCTTTGGGGAGTGCTTAGTCTCTGGTAGGCGCCGGGCCAAGAGCTAGACGTAGCATTTCGTTTGCTCTTCCTGACCAATGCTGTTGTCCCCACAGAGGGCCCTCCAGCCCACCCCGCTCCAAGTTGCCCCCTCCTCCAGTCACTGTGACATCACCCTGTTTTGTGTCCACAGTGCTTGTCATGGGCAGTGAACTTACAGTCTGTCTCCCCCACCAGGAAAAAAAAAGCTCCCGAGGGGCCAGACTTGCTTTGTTCACAGTAGAGGCTCGTTTACTGAGTTAATGGTTGTTGAATGCATTAAGGCTCAGCTACCTATTTTTACTGACCTCAGCAGGTAAATAAGTGACAGGGGCAGGGTTTTACCCAGGTTTAGCTGGCTACAAAGGATACAATAACTGTTCACATAAATTCCATACAGTGTCATCACATGGGAGCTGCTCTAGAGGCCAGGGAAGGACCCAAGAATGCCTGAGGGGAGCAGGGAGGGTCTCCAAGAGCCCTTCTAGAATGCCTTTCAGAGGCATTAACTTTCAGAGGCTTCAACTTTCAGATTTAAGTCACCCAGTCACCTCAGAGACCTGAGGTGTTCCTGCTATAGGTGTCCACTGTCTCCAGCCAGACCCATGCTCCTTCCTTGCTTCCTTCTCCACCTCCTCCCAGGAAAGAAAAGTCGGCTTTGATGGCAGGGACAGGTGGTAGCCCAAGTCCTGGTGAATTCTAGAGAAACTGGCTGGCCTTGAGTCATTTATTAGTTTACACACTTGGATTTTCAACCCAGTTGCTTTAATTTAGGCCACTTGCCTTGGTGGGGACTGGGTCTCAGATTTCAGGGAAACCCTCCAAAGCTCTCCCCACGTATCACAGACCTCTGAGCTGGCAGGGATGGCTGGGTACCACTGGTGGCTGGTGGCTGGAGACCCCCTAGTGGCCAGCACAATGGGTAACATACAGAGTGCCTGAGATCATTCATTCATTTACTGAACGTGTGTTTATTAAGCACCAACCTGGTTCCACCAGTGTTTTAGGGAAATAGCAGGTGATATGACCGAGTCTCCTGGAGGGTGAGGGTGGGGGTCAGGGAAGGCCTGTTCAAGGAAGTGACATTTGAGCCAAGACCTAAAGGGGGTGAGGGGGCCAGTTGTGCAAATATCTGATGACAAATTGTTCCAATCTTCTTTCACATAATATAATGTTTTCAAGGTTCATCTATGTTGTAGTACTTCATTCCTTTGTATGGCTGAATAACATTCCATTTTGGATAGATCACATTTTGTTTATACATTTAGTTGATGGATATTTGAGTTGTTTCCACTTTTTGGCTGTTATAAATACTGCTGCTATGAACAGTCATGTACAGGTTTTTGCATGGACCTATATTTTTATTTCTCTTGGGTATATACATACCCTCGGAGTGGAATTGCTGGGTCAGATGGTAACTATGTTTAATTTTTTGAGGAACTGCTGAACTGTTTTCCATGGCAGCTGCCATTTTACATCCCTGCCGGCAATGTATAAGGGCTCCAATTGTTCAGCATCCTCACCAACAGTTGTTCTTTTCCATGTTTTTGGTTATACCATCCTAATGAATGTGAACGGATATCTCATTGTGGTTTTAATTTACATTTCCCCTAGTGACTCATGTTGAATGTCTTTTCATGTGCTAATTGGTCATTTGTACGTATTTTTGGAGAACTATATATTCAAATCCCTTGCCCATTTAAAAATTGGGTTCTTTGTCTTTATTGTTGAATTGTAAGAGTTCTTTCTATATAGGACACTAGACCTTTATCAGATATACGATTTGCAAATATTTTCTCTCATTCTGTTGGTTGTCTTTTCACACTTTTTTTTTTTTTTGAGGGCAGTGTCACTGGCCCTCATATGTGGGATCCGAACCGGGGCTGCTGGCTTCCCAAGCCAGCGCCCAACCACCGTGCCACTCGGCCAGCCCAAAATTAGCAACTTTTGTTTTGTTTTGTTTTGAGGACAGTGTCACTGGCCCTCATATGTGGGATCCGAACCGGGGCGCTGGCGTCCCAAGCCAGTGCTTAACCACCGCGCCACTCAGCCGGCCCCCTTTTTTTTTTTTTTTTTTTAAGGAGGGCACAGCTCAAAGTAGCCCATGCAGGATCGAACTGGCAACCTTGTTGTTCAGAGCTCTAACCAACTGAGTCATCCAGCCGCCTCTCACTTTCTTTTTTTCGTATCACTATCTAATAGTGTCCTTCGATACACAAAAAATGTTTTTACTTTTGATGAAGTCCAGTTTATCTATTTTTTCCTTGGTTTGTGCTTTAGATGTCCTATGTCCTTATTCTTTTTTATAACTTTATCGTATCCTACTGTGTGGCTGGACCATAATTCATTTAACTAGTTGCCTATTGATTGACAGAAACTTGGGTTGTTTCCTATTTTGTGACATTATAAACCTTTACATAATGTCATTCTGCATGTAAAGGTAGATCAATAGGACACACTCTTGAAGTGGGATTGCTGTGACAAATGTTAAATGTCATTTTGGTAGATATAGACAAACCTATCAGTAGGTAGGTAGATATTGTGATTGGAATCATATACTGATTTATACGCCCACCAACTGTGTTCAAAAGTGCTTGTTTCCCAACAGCCTTACCCTCAGAGTGTGTCTACTAAAGTAAGAAAGATGAAAAATTCAGTCCTTCAGTTATACTAAGCACATTTCAAGTACTCAATAGTCACTTGTGGCTGATGGATGAGTTGGACAGTGCAGATAGAGAACATTTGCGCCACTGTGGAAAGTTTTATCAGGAAGTTCTAATAAAGAACCGTACAGTGACCTTGACTTTACATTTTTTTTTAAAAAAAATATTTTATTGGGGAATTGGGGAAGGGGACCAGCCAAGTTGTTGTTCTTCAATTTTCGTTGTGGAGGGCACCAGTCACCATCTGGCTGCGCATCGGCAGCTCGTGGCCTCTAAGCTCAAGGTGCTGAGTTCAGTCTTAGTTGCGGGTGGGCGTAGCCACCATCCCATGCAGGAGTCAAACCAGCAGCCTTGTTGTTAAGAGCGCACACTCTATCCACTGAGTCATTGGGGTGGCAGCTCAGCTCAAGGTGCTGAGTTCAGTCTTAGTTGCGGGTGGGCATAGCCCACCATCGAACAGGCAATCTTGTTGTTACACCAGCTGAGCCATCCTGCCACCTTTTGGCAGCTCAGCAACAACTCAGCCTCAGGTGCAGCATCACTGGCCCAGGTGGGAATCGAACCGGTGGCCCTGTTGCTCAGAGCTCTCGCAGTTCAGCCAACTCTTTTTTTTTTTTTGAGGGTAGTGTCACTGGTCCTCATATGTGGGACAGAACCGGGGCCGCTGGCTTCCCAAGCCAGCGCCCAACCACCGCGCCACTCACCCGGCCCAAGCCAACTCTTAACCAACTGAGCCACTCAGCCGGCCCCTTGCCTTTACATTTTAATAGGATCCCTCTGGCTGCTTGTGGGGAATGGAGTCACAGACTGCATGGAGGCAGACCAGGGAGGAGGTGACTGCAGTAGTCCAGGTAAGAGGAAATGGCGGGTCAGACCATGGAGGTGGGA
Organism: Aselliscus stoliczkanus; assembly: GCA_033961575.1. NCBI lineage: Eukaryota > Metazoa > Chordata > Mammalia > Chiroptera > Hipposideridae > Aselliscus > Aselliscus stoliczkanus. The sequence goes on along the minus strand of CM066738.1, from coordinate 9,589,686 downwards.
GAAGTCATCTATTCTGGATGTCTTTTGAAGGTGGAATGACCAGGATTTTCTGGTTGACAGTATATGGGGGTGAGGGAAAGAGAGGTTGAGGATGACTTCCAGGTTTCTGGCCTGAGCTACCGGAAGGATGGAGGTGCTATTGACCGAGCTGGGGAAGAACAAGGTGGGAGCAGGTTTGGGGAGGGGAAATCCATAGTTTTCAGCATATTATGTACAAAATGCATGTTGGACATCCCAAGTAATGTTGAGTGGGCACAGGCTGTTTTTCTGGCCTAGAAAATAACATACATTTTTGGTCACCAAGATGGGGCAAAGCCAGAAAGGAAGGCAGAGGCAGAATCAAACACCTAAGATGGGGGCAAAGTTCAGGGCAGTGAAAGGAGTCCAGCCTTTGACGCTTGGAGGCTCACAGCTGTGTTTCTGAGCCTAGGTAGGTCCATTTTCCTTCCACTTCATAGGTTGGTTGCAAGGTTCACAGTGAGCACAGTGAGGCGGGGTGGGGTACTTGGCAGGCAGGAGACACTGCAGAGATGTTTGTTAACCCCCACCCCTGCCTGCTATACTTGCCTCGGAAAGTTGTGGGAGGAGATCCGCACCTTCACCTGATACTCAAAGCCATGCAGATCCGGGCACTGCTGACTCTCCAGTTCCCTCTTCTGACGCCTCCTGTCAGGGGAGTCCAGGGACTGTCCACTCACTCTCCCTGCTTCGTGGTGCACTCTCCCCAGAGGGTCACGTGGCTGGCCCCTTCTCCTCCTTCAGGTCTCTGTTCTCTAGTTCCTCCTGGCTCTGACACTCAGGCTACAAAACTGCCTGGGATAGACACCCCCAAGGTGTCACAGTGCTGGGGGACGGAACTCTCCATGACTTACCCTAAGTCATGTCGATCCGATTGCCCCATTTGTTTATTCACCAAATCTTTACTGAGACCTCCTGTGGGGCCGGATGCGCTGTGTAAAATGCTCACAATATAGCAGTGAACAAGACAGATGAGGTCCCTGACCTCACAGCTACAAGAGGGACAGAAAATAAATAGATAAAAAGATAATATGTCAGGTAGGGACAAGTGATGTGAAGAAATGAAGCAAGGTGCAGAGATGGGTGGGGAATCATAGGGAGTGCTTCAATAGACGGTGAAAAATGGAGAGTGATTGGCATAGGGGATGAGAGCAGAAATGCAAGGTCAACAGTAATGATCAGCATTTATTGAGTAATTTCTGCGTGCCAGATCATGTTATAACCTCACTGAATCTTCACATCCTTCCCCAAAACAGTTACTTAAAACTGCATTGTCTTATTCTTAGAACTCTGTGGATTGGCTGGTGGTTCCTCTGCTAGTTTCTCCTGGGCTCATTTGTGCAGCTTCATTCTGCTTCCAGATGTGCCAGAAAGTCCAAGATGGCCTCATTCGGATGTCCAGCAGTGGGTGCTGGCTGTTGGCTGGGGCATCTCAGTTCTGTTAGTGATTTCTCATCTTCCAGAAGGCTGGACTGGCTTTTTTACATGGCATCCTCAGGGTAACATCCAAGAGTCCTGGGCTCAGAATTCTCATCAAGTTGCTTCTTTGCATTTTATTGATCAAAGCAAGTCAAAGACCAGCCTGGAACCCCCTTGTTCCTCATTGGCCCCCTTGTATCACATGCCCATTCTTGGAGCAATCACTAATAGGGGGATAAGATTATTCTTAGACCCATCAGGCGCTCTCAAGGATCTGGGGTTGGGGTCACTTCCCTGAGGCACCTGGGCTGCCTGGGCAAGGGGTCTGACACTTGAACAAAATTGGGGGCAGGGGAGAGACTGTGGCTAACTATTGTTAAATTTGAATAGAATTTCTTTCCACGTATTTTACAGACCCACATAAATGCAAAGGGTCTTTCTTTCTGCCTGATACACTTACACTGAGAACCCTTTTCTGGGAGACTCTTGGGACTGTGGCCTTAATGGGGCCTGGGTCCTGGGCCCCATCATGAAATGATTTTTCCTTTTAAAGGGAGCAAGTGGTAATAACAGATTAAAACCATGTTTTAAAAACTGGGATAAAATATAGGTGATTTGAAAAAAAACCAAACCCTTTTAAAATAATAATTTCTAAAATAGTTTAAAGTTTACAGAAAAGTTGTAAGAATACTACCATAAACTTCAATATCTCCTTCACTTAGCTCCCCTAATTGTCAGCTTTTTGCTACACTTGATTTATCATTCTTTCTCTTTGTGTAATTTTTCTGAACCGTCTAAGAGTCAGTTACAGACACCATGTCCTTTTACCCCTAAATACTCTAGTGTGCACCTCCTAAGAACATTGTCTTACATGACTACTGTGTAGTTTTCAAAATCAGGAAATGTAACATTGATACAATGTTATAATATCTCTTGTCCGTTTTATTTATTTGTATATTTATATATTTTTCAGTGGTTAGGCCTTTATATATTCTATGAAGTGACCCCCCCCCCAGAAGTCCAGTACCCACTGACACCTTGCAGTCTTTACAACATTGATTATACTCCCTATACTGTATTTCACATCCCCGTGACTATTTTGTCTACCAGTTTGTACTTTCTGATCCCTTCACCTTTTCCCTCATCTCTCAACCCCCTTTCCATCTGGCAACCATCAGTTTGTTCTTTGTATCTATGAATCTGTTTCTGTTTTGTTTGCTCATTTATTCTGTTTATTAGATTCCACATATAAGTGAGATCCTACGGTATTTGTCTTTCTCAGTCTGACTTATTTCACTGGACATAATATCCTCTAGGTCCATCCATGTTGCAAATCGTGAGTTCATTCTTTTTTATGGCAGAGTAATACTCCACTGTATAAATGTATCACAATTTCTTTATCCAATATACTACAATTTTCTTTCTTTTAAAGATTTTATTGGGGAATTGGGGGAGGGGAACAGACAAGTTGCTGTCCTTTTGTTCTTCAGTCTAGTTGTGGAGGACGTTGTTTCACTGGCCCATGTTGGTATCATCATTGCGCTCCTCCCGGGTGAGGCAGATCGGTCGCCAGCCTCTGGACAGCCGCTCACAGCAGTTCTTGGCAGCTCACACCGGCTGCCAGCCGCTCATGCTAGCTGCCAGCCACTCTCTGTAGCCTGTGGCAGCCCATTGCAGCATGCGCTGCAGCTATGCCGTCGCGGGGATTCACAGCAGTCCAGCTCCAGGTGGAGCTGTGGTTCACCATCTTAGCTGTAGAGGGCAATGTCACTAGCCCTCATGTGGGATCCGAACCAGGGCCATTGGTGTCCCAAGCCAGCTCTTAACCAACGTGCCACTCGGCCGGCACTACAATTTTCTATTCAATTTTCTATTGATGGGCATTTCTGTTGTTTCCACATCTTGGCTATTGTGAATAGTGCTGCAGTAAACATAGGGGTGCATATATTTTTTCGAATTAGTGTTTTGGATTTCTTTGGATAAATACCCAGGAGTGGAATTGCTGGATCATAAGGTACTTCTATTTTTAATTTCTTGATGAATCTCCATACGGTTTTCCACAGTGGCTGCACCAATCTGCAATCCCACCAATAGTACATGAGGGCTCCCTTTTCTCCACAACCTGGCCACTTGTTTATTGATTTATTGATGATGGCCATTCTGACAGGAGTGAGGTGGTATCTCATTGTGGTTTTATTTGCATTTCTCTGATGATTAGTGCTGTTGACCATCTTTTCATATGTCTATTGGGCATCTATATGTCCTCTTTGGAGAAATGTCTATTCATGTTTTCTGCCCATTTTTAAATTGGGTTGTTTTTCTGGTGTTGAGTTGTATGAGTTTTGTTTTTGTTTTTAGTAAATTTTGGACATTAATCCTTTATCACATGTATCATTGGCAAATATCTTCTCCCATTTAGTAGGATGTCTTTTTGTTTGTTGGTTTCCTTTGCTGTGAAAAAACTTTTTAGTTTGACGTAGTTCCATTTGTTTATTTTTTCTTGTTTCCCATGCCTGAGGAGATATATCAGTAAAAATATTACTAAGGGTAATGTCTGAGAGTTTATTTCCTATATTTTCTTCTAAGAGTTTTATGGTTTTGGATCTTACATTTGAAACTTTAATCTATTTTGAGTTTTCTCTTGTATATGGCATAAGAAGGTGATCCAGTTTCATTTTCTTTTGCAGGTATCTGTCTAGTTTTCCCAACACCATTTTTTTTTTTGAGGGCAGTGTCTCTGGCCCTCATATGTGGGACCCAAACCGGGGCCGCTGGCCCCCCAAGCCAGCGCCCAACCACCGCACCACTCAGCCAGTCCCCCAACACCATTTATTAAACACACTGTCTTTACCCCAAAGTAAATTCTTGCTTCCTTTGTCATAGATTAAATGACTCATATAGGCATGGGTTTCTTTCTGGACTCTCTATTCTATTCCATTGATACATGTGTCTGTTTTTATGCCAATACCATGCTGGGTTTTTTTTGTTTTAAATTTTTTATTGGGGAACAGTGTGTTTCTCCAGGACCCATCAACTCCAAGTCAAGTAGTTGTTTCAATCTAGTTGTGAATACCATGCTGTTTTGATTACTATAACTTTTCAGTATAATTTGATATTAGGTAACATGATACCTCTAGCTTTGTTCTTATTTCTCAGGATTGCCGTGGCTATTCGGCATCTTTTATGGTTCCATATAAACTTTAGGATTATTTGTTCTAGCTCTATGAAAAATGCCATTGGTATTTTGATAGGGATCACATTGAATGTACAGATTGCATTGGGTAGTATGAACATTTTAACTATATTAATTCCTTCTATCCACGAGCATGGTATATGTTTCTATTTATTTGTATCTTCTTTAATTTCTCTCTCCAGTGTCTTATAATTTTCTGAGTATAGGTCTTTTACTTCCTTTGTTAAATTTATTCCTAAGTACTTTATTTTATTTTTCGTTTATTTATTTATTTATTTATTTATTTATTTATTTATTTATTTATTTATTTATTTTTAAGAGGGCGGTGTCACTGGCCCTCATATGTGGGACCTGAACCAGGGCCGCTGGCATCCCAAGCCAGCTCTTAACCACCGCGCCACTCAGCCGGCCCCTAAGTATTTTATTATTTTGATACAATTGTAAATGGGATTGTTTTCTTAATTTTTCTTTCTGATAGGTCATCATTGTTGTATAAAAATGCAACCAATTTCTGAATATTAATTTTGTATCCTGCTACTTTACTAAATTCATTTATCAGTTCTAATAGTTTTTTGGTGGAGTCTTTGGGGTTCTCTATGTATAGTATCATGTCATCTGCAAATAATGACAATTTTATTTCCTCCTTTCCAATTTGGATACCTTTTCTTTCTTTTTCTTGTCTGACTGCTCTGACTAGAACTTATTCAACTCTGTTGAATAAAAGTGGTGAAGGTGGGCATCCTTGTCTTGTTCCTGATCGTAAGGGGAATGCTTTTAGTTTTTCCCCACTGAGGATGATATTTGCTGTGGGGTTTTTATTGTCCATTTTAAAATCCCACTAATTGTCCCAATGCTTATTCTTAAACTAGTTACCACCAAGGTCATTGTACTGCTTCCAAAGAGAAAACACGTACCTGCCTAGAGAAAAGAAAATCAATGATGGCTACAAATATGCTTTAAAGAATCTGGGCTTAGAAATCCTACTCACGGGCTCTGTACATCTACAGCAGTGGTTCTCAACTGGGGATGATTCGGGCCTCAGGGGGCATTTGACAATGTCTGGAGACGGTTGCCACACTGGGGGTGGTGATATGCTACCGGCATCTTGCAGGTAGAGGCTACGAGTGCTGCTAAACATCCCACTGTACACAGGACAGCCCCCACAGCAGGGAATTCTGCAACCGCAAATGTCAAGAAACTCTGATCTATACATGAATTGGGAGAGACACTTCCCTCTGTTGCAACTGGAGCACCCTGTGAATCCACAGTTCACTCCAGCAATGCTGTTGCTCCTTAGCTCCCCTGGAAAACCCCACTCCTATAGACACAGGGCAGTCCAGCCAAGTCTGTTTCTGATTGCTCCAAACTGGAACCAACCCACACATGCCCCATTAGGAGGAGACTGAGAAAATAAAACAATATAGTCACACTGTGCCCACTGCTCTTCCCTTGGCTCTGTTTGCTTCCCTGTAAAATGGGGCTGGAGAGGTCAGATTGGAAGGATGCCAATGACCTTGGGCCCAGCTGCTACTCGGTGACTTATGGCCATAACTGCTTCTGACTCATGCATAATTGACGCTTTGGGGTTATGTGCTGACATGTCTCCGGGCTTTTAACGACAGGAGGCTGCCCAGGAATGTCTCCCCATTGGAATCCTGGGCAGGATCTCTGCTGAGTCACCTCTGGCTTAGTCTGGCTCCTTTTAGAAGCAGCTTCCATTTCTTTAATGCCACCTATACAGTAGGCTCACTGCTAAGTCTACACTGTAACACTCAAAACTCCCACATGGACATGCACATTACCTCTTGTCTGCATTTTATAAATGAGGAAACTGAGGTTTACAGAAGTCATGACACACAGCTGGGAAAGGCAGAGTCAGGATTCAAACCTAAGACGGGTCAGATTCCAAGCGGACACTATTTCCAGTTTGCTGCACCTTCTCCCACACATGGTCAGTGCTCAGAAAATGTACACATGGCAGAGAATGGACAATATATTAACTGGTAATAGAATACTGAGTTTTAGCAGAAAACATGTTAGCTAGATTAGCTAATGACTACTGTTCCCAATCTCCCTTGCAGCAATATGGGACATAAGATGAATTCCGGCCAACAGAATGAGAGTGGAAGTGGCACAAAAGATTCTGGTGTGTGCCCTTAAAGAGGTTGAATTCTATTTCCTCTTCTCTACTTCCCACTGGCAGGAACGTAGATATGATGGCAGCACTAGAGCAGCCACCTTGGACCATTGGATGGAAACTGCTGATTGAAGATGGAAGAGCTATAAGGTAGTCTGGGTCCCTGACATCATCAAGCCCGGGCTGCTTTCATTCAGATTGATGTGAGAGAGGAACATTAATCATTTCCTTGTCTTGAAGACACTTACTACTTGAGCCCTTCTTACATCATTGACCCTGTATCCCCCCAATGCCTTTATTAAATGAATGAACAGAAGACTGAATGACAAAGGGAGCTGTCAGATCCAGACCCACACACATAAAAATGCACAAAGACGAAACTTGAGCCTAGGTTGGAAGCAAGTCCAAGCGCAGTGGAAAAATTCATGGCCAGAGGAGCCATGGTCCTTCTGCCAGCTTGCTGTGCCTCCCTGGATAACCCACCTGCTCTCTCTGCTCCCAGCACTCCTCAGTTGTAAACCAGGCTTAGCAAGTTCATGGAAATCTATGCAGTTATGCGGTTTAAAGATGTTCATTGTTCTTTACAATTCCACTTTTGGGAATCCATTCCCAGAGAAATTCTCACCTCATAGTCTATGAACACAGGTACAAGGATGTAGCATGGTTTTCGAGCAAAAACTTGGAAATCCCCTGAAAGGTGATCAAAGGAACTATGGAACATTCATGCTCCGGAGAGCTGAGCTGCTGACTGTGGCCATGAGGAGTTCTCTGATGACACCTGCTGGCACAAAATGATACTGCAGCCCAGCAGCTAGGCACTGGGCATTTCCAGGCCAAGAGAGGTTCCAGGCAGCTGCGAGGGTAGTTTGGGACACCATAGAGCAGGGAGAGATTTGGAAGGAAGGCTAAGGCCTGGGTGTGGAGCCTGAGAGCAATGGCCCGGGTTTGAATTCCAGCTTCACTGCTTCCTCGCTGGGTGGACTTGGGACTTCCTCGGAGCTTCCGTTTCTTCTTCTATAAAAGGAGAATCCTGGGGTCCAATTCATAGATGTCTGTGGAGGATTCCATGAGAGAATTCACTGATTTGATTATCTGTTGAGCCCACATGGAACTCCTATGAAGCCGGTGATTGACTGGGAACCTCATGTAGGCACTAAGGAAGTATCAGGACCCGGATCCTGCCTCGTGGAGCTTCCAGTCCAGGGGTGAAGACAAGAAAGAAGTAAAAATGCATACAAGATAATTCCCGGAATTGATGACACTCTAAAGGAAAATGAGCAGGGGCTGGATCTGAGCGTGTGGAGGCATGGTGATAAATTGGTGCCTGGGGTGGCATCTCTGAGGAGTGGGGAGCAGAGGCCTGAAGGAGTTGTATCTTGTGTATATAGAGAGCACATATTCATAGAATGCCAGTGGGAGAACCTGGCTCATAGTAAATACACAATAAACGGTGGATCAGCCTTATCACACAAAGGGAAGGAAGTGAAGGGGTGATTGGACCCTATTTCCCAGGGTCTGATGCAGTCACGGAGAGTAAGAGAAGATTCCTTGGGGCCTGGTAGGTGGAGAAGCAGCTGCTGGACCTGAGCAGACCCAGCTCTGGGAGGTCTTGGGCAAAGTACTGTCTGGGCCTCTATTTCCTCATTTGGAAAACAGGGTGACAATGTTCACCTTGTGAGAGTGGAGGATGTATCACCCTGCAATTCATATATTGAAGTCCTGATCTCGGTACCCCTGAATGTGAATGTATTTGGAGATAGGGTCTTTAAAGAGGTCATTAGAGTAAACCCTAAGCCCACATGACTGGTGTCCTTATAAGAAGAGATTAGGACACAGACATATATACAGAGGGAAGACCATGTGAAGACACAGGGAGAAGGTTGCCATCTGCAAGCCAGGGAGAGAGGCCTCACAAGAAACCAACCCTATGGATACCTTGATCTCAGACTTCCAGCCTCTAGAACTGTGAGAAAACAAATTTCTGCTGTTTAAGCCACCCAGTCTATGGTACTTTGTTATAGAAGACCTAGCAAGCTAATACAGGACGATGTGTGAATCTAGACAAGCACATAGGGGGCCCTCCACAGAGCCTGGATGCCTTGGCCCAGAGCCACATGGCGCCTCTCAGCTGAGGCTGGGACCTGGCTTGTGAATCCTAGGTATCTCTGGAGACTCAGAGTCAGTTTTGAGATCACCAAGGTGATGGCAGTGTGGCCCACATGGTACCTTGGGATTGGCCCTGCTTTGGGGGGACTCAGCAGACTTAATTTCTGGCTTATTATTCAGTCATTGGTACCACAACTTCATGTGGTACCACTGTGGCCATTCTGTAAATTATGGTATGGCTGATATATCAGCTAGCGTCCAGCCTGGAGAATGGAGACCAGTCTTAAGAATTTCAAACAGAAGGAATGGAATACAGGGAACTGAGTATACAAATAGTGGAAGAGACGGGATGCCAAAGTCCAAGATGAGGCACCCCAGGAAGGGGTACAGCTGAAGGCCAGAGGGACACAAGGATGTTGTATCAAGAGATCCTAGAAGCCAGAGCTAGAACCCTCGTGGGGTCTACCTGGTGGGAACTGGGACCAGGAAAAAAGGGCCTATTGGGCATGGCCTGGTCCTCTTTGCCCTCCCCCTGCTCTGCTCTGAATTACAGAGGGGCTAACCTCTGCAAGCTGCGTTTTCCAGGCTTTAGGTCAGCTGACTTCCCAGTGGCCAATGGGAGGTCCTGGTGGGAGACTGCAGGCCAGGAGGGGAGAAGCCAGAGTATTTCTCTCTCTTTACACCTTGGGCTACATCTGCATCAATGACTGAGTCTCCTCCATGGATCCTGCTCCCACGAGGTAGTCCACTGTGCTTCTAGCTTTGTCGAGTGACCACAGGCCCCGGGCTACTGTAACATTGCCTCCTCGCTTGGTCCCTCCAGCTTAGAGGAGGCAATGGCTGCACACCTCTGAGCTTCTTTGCTGTCTCTTGCTTGGCTTCTGGGTGCCTCCATCACCTCTGCAACCACTTCCCTGTTGGAAAGTCTGTTTAAATGCTCAGTGGTTTCCTGGTTAAATGGTAGTTGATAAGAGGAAAGGCTATGAGAGCAAACTGGCAAACGGCCAGCCCAGCGGGCCACTCCAATTCTTTCCCCCTTCTTACAGATAAAACCCCAGCAGCCTGCAGATGGGGAGAGGCAGCTGGGTGCTGGGGAGCAAGAGATGGCCCTCGAGCCAGACAGGCCTCATTTTGTTCTCTCTCTGCCACTTGTCAGCTCTGTAGACTTCATCAAGGTACACTTCCCCTCTGAGCCTGTTTCCTTACCTGTCATGTGGGGATACGGATCATACCCATCAATAACAGTGCGGTTCTGAGGATTTGATGATATGTGGCCGGGAAAGAACCTAGCCACCACCTTAAAAAAGAATAGGAAAGACATAGGGAGACACTTCATATACGGTGTAGTGGCCTGACCTCTGCACCGTACATCTGAAGCTGCCGCTGAATAATATTAGATGTCAACTATAACTAAACACATACATAGTCATGGGATGTGGAATATAGTGTGGGGATGGAGTCAATGGAATTGTAATAGATATGTATGATGTCGGGGGTGGGGGGCAGGGGAGGGGGGAGGGGGAGTCACTTTGTAAGGGGTGGAAAAGATAACTATTGCATTGTTTTGTACATCTGTAACTAATAATAGTAATAATAATAATAATAAAGTTAAAAAAAAAAGGAATAGGAGAGAGGAGTCTTCCCCTGTCAGCAGTTCAAAGGCATACACCATTCAGATAAAAGCAGTGGGGTGCCAGTGCAAGGAGAAACAGACCAGCGAGGCAGAGCAGTGGTGTCGGAGCAGCCCACGCGTATAAGAGAACTAAGTACACAAAGGCTGCCCCACGGCCCACCTGGGAAAGGAGAGAGTGTTCAGAAGACGGTGTTGGGAATCTGGCCCAAATAAAACTGGATCCTTGCTTCACACTGCAAACAAAGGTGGACTCTAGACATGAAGTGCAAACTTATAATATTAGTAGGAGTTATATATACACAACGGTATACTATTCAGCCATCAAAAGGAATGAAATTCTGACACATGCTACAACATGGATGGACCTTGACAACATTATGTGGAGTGAAATACGCCAGAAGGGCAAATAGTGTGTGTTTCACTTATATGAGGTATCGAGAGTAGTCAAATTCTTAGAGACTGAGAGCAGATTAAAGGTTTCCAGAAGCTGGGGAGAGGAGGAGAGCGGGGGTTACTGTTTAAAGGGTGCAGAGTTTCTGTTTGGGATGAGGAAGTTCTGGAAATGGATGGTGGTGATGGTTGCACAACTCCGTGAATATATTCAGTGCCACTAAACTGTACCTTTAAAATGGCTACAGGGCCGGCCGAGTGGCGCGGCGGTTAAGCGCTGGCCTGGGAAGCCAGTGGCCCCGGTTCAGGTCACACATATGAGGGCCAGTGACACTGCCCTCAAAAAAAAAAAAAATGGCTACAATGGTAAATTTCATGTTATTTATATTTTACCATAATAAAAAAAGCACTAATGTATGAAAGGTAAAAAATGTTTAAAAAATTATTTTGATTACATCAAAATGAAGGATTCCAGCCAAAGGATATCATGGCCAAAGCTAATAGACAGATGTCAGAATATGAAGACACTGCAGCGTCTAATATTGCAGTGCTTAGAATATTCAAGAAACTTGCAAATAAACAAGAGAAAAGATAGCAGCCCCCATGGAAAAAGAGCAACAGACGTGGGGAGAGCAATTTACGGAAGAGGGAAACCACAAGCACCTGAAGGCGGCTCAAACTCATTAGGAATAGGAAATACAAATGTAAACAATGGGGAGATACCACTTTACACCCAGGAGATTGGTAAAAATTAAAACGTTGGACAGCACCCAGATTTTGGTTTCAAAATCTCCATTCTCCACTAAAACGAACTAGGGCAGGGGTAAGAAAAGTAGAAATTGAGCCTGGAGCAGCTTGTGCCAGGAAATAAGGAAATGCTCAAAGAATAACCGGGGACATGGCAACGGGACACAGGAGCCAGCTGAGAGGGGCTCACACTGGCCAGAGCTGGGTCAATTTGAGCATCGAAGTCAATAATGGTAGTGATGGGTTTCAAACCCATGAAATAAAATCAAATCCATAGGTCTACACTGATATAAATGAATAAACAGATACATGGGCATGTGGTGATGTTATGTCCACACATTCTTTGACAGTCTTCTCTCCAAGAGGTGGAATCAAATTCACTTCCTCTTGAAGGGGGCCTCTAACTTAGTGTATTCTAACTTAGAATATGGCGGAAGTGATGCTGTGCTGGAAAACTAGGTCATAAAAGGCGTGTGCTTCCTTCCCTCTTGTTCTCTCTGATTCCTCTCTCGGGGGAAGGCAGCTTCCATGTCACGAGGACACTCAAGGAGCCTTAAGAAGAGGCCCAGGGGTTGAGCACTGAGCTGTCCGATACCATAGCCACTAGCCACATCTGTTAGGCACTTGCAGTGTGGCTGGTCCAAATTGGAATCTGGTGTGTTAATATACACTCAATTTCAAAGACAGCATGAACAAAAGATGTCAAATAGCTCATTAGCAATTTTTTTAATATTGAGAACATGTTGAAATGAGATTTTAGATATATTGGGTGAAATAAAATATATTACTAAAATGAATTTCACCTGTATTTTTATTATTATTATTATTATTATTATTATTATTGGGGAGCAGTGTGTTTTTCCAGGATCTATCAGCTCCAAGTAGTTGTTTCAATCTAGCTTTGAAGGGTGCAGCTCAGTGGCCCATGTAGGGATCGAACCGGCAACTTTGGTGTTATGAGCACTGTGCTCTAACCAACTGAGCTAACTGGCCACCCCTCACCTGTATCTTTTTCTATTTTTCAAACTGTGGCTGCCAGAAAATTTAAAAATAGACACGTGGTTCCCATTTATGGCTCATGTTATATTTCTAGTGGATAGAGATGCTCCAGCCCCAGTTGAGCTTTCAGAGGACTGTCGCCCCACCTGACACCTTGACTGCAACTTCTGAGAGGCTCAAAGACAGAACCTTCCAGCCAAACTACTCTTGAATAATTCCTGACCCACAAAAACAGTGAGAAAATGATTATTATTTTAAGCTGCTAAGGTTCAGGGTCATTTATTACATGGCAATAAATTGATTGAGGCAAGCATATAAATGGATATTAAAATCAGTGGGTGAAAGAGGAGGAACAGGATATTTAAATAGTTTTAAAAGATCTCTTCATAAGATACTTATTCATTGCCAAGAGAAAAACTAGCTTGACAGTGGTGAAACCGGGCAGATGTCACCTGGACCACGTGATCAATATTCGCATCCCCAGTAACAGGGCAAACGGCTTTCAGGTGCCTCCGGTGGGAAGCACCGATGTGGACACACCACCACTCGGGTCGTACCTGACAAAGGGGCAGAGCCTGAGTCCAAACTTGAGGGAACTTCAGACAAACCCAATGGGAGGGACATTCTACAAAGTAACTGGCCTGAACTCTTAAAAAATGTTAAGGTCATGGCTGAGAAAGGAAGACTGAGGAACTGCTCCCAATTAAGGGAGACCAAAGAGACCGGACAACGAAATGCAGGGTAAGTTGCAGACACCAGTACATCTCACGTTTTGCCACTTCAGCATGGATAGCATTACCTAGAGGTCAGTATTACATTCAGTGAAATGCATACAGCTTAGGTGTACTTTGGAATATTTTTGACAAATGCCTCTACCTGTGTCATCCAAGCTCTTTCCAAGATACAGAACACAAAGTGGGTTGAATCATGTCCCTCAAAAAGACATATTCAAGTCCTAACCCTTGTGGATATGACCTTCTCTGGAAATAGGATCTTTGCAGATGTCACTGGCTTAAGATGAGATCATACTGCATTAGGTGGGCCCTAAATCCAAGGACTGGTGTCTTTATAAGAGAAAGGAGGAGATTTGGAACCAGACATACATAAGGGGAAGAAGGTCATGCAAAGACAGAGGCAGAGGTTGGAATGGTGGACCCGCAAGGGCTGCTGGGAGCCACCAGTGGCTGAAGAGGCAAGGACAGTCTCTCCCCATCTACAGAGGGAGCAGGGTCCTGATTTCAGGCTCCTGGAATCCGGAACCGAGAGAATAAATGGATGGTGGCAATTCATTATGGCAGCCCTTGTAATGTAATACAGAACATTTACCACCACCCCGAAAAGTACCCTTGTGCCCCTGCCCAGTCAATCCTACCCATCGCCCCAGCTCGAGGCAACCACTGTTCTGGTCTTTTCCATCATAGTTTAATTTTGCTTATTCTAGAGCTTCGTATAAATGGAACCATATAACAGGCATTCTTTTGTGTCTGGTGTCTTTTAGTCAGTACAAGATTTTGGCGAGTCATCCAGATCGGTGCATCCATTGGTGGTTGGCGCCTATAATGAAAGGCAATTGGCTGGAGGGGGAAGCAAATTTCAAAGTTGAGGAGAGGAATGCACAATGAGGCTGGGAAAGTGCTCTTTAAAGCTGGGCTTGGAGCCTCCTGCCTTGGGGTATCTGACCTCTCAGATAGCAGGAGTCTGGGCTCCATCACTACCTGGTCATGGGTGAGCAAAGGTGTGGGGGTAGGACCATGCAATGTACTCGAATGGCTTTCCAAACTCAAACATATAAGGTAATCCATAGCCACGGTGAACAGTTTAAAGTTAGAAAAGGATCTTCCTTCCATCTCCCACCTGAGGCCCCTGGCCCTCATCCTGTGGTAGACTTACCTTAGGGGCTCCCGGTGAACCAGCCGCCTGGTGTGCGTGCCCTGTGCAGTCCCCTGCCCTTGCCATCTGAGCTGAGCAATAGCCTGTGATAGAAATGGTGGTGTGCCCTAAGGAAGGCTTAGCAGCTTCCACTTCCGTGCTCTTGGGGGCGCCGGCCACTAGGTAAGAAGTATGGCTACTGTGCTGGGGAGGCCAGGTGGAAAGGCCACGTGGAGTGGCAACTTGGACACGTGCAGGGCTAGGTAGAAAGTCACGTGACGATGCCACGTGAAGAGGCTACCCATTATGCAGAGGCCATTTGGTGAGGCCACGTGGGGAGGGAGAAGCGATGTAAGGGAGAACCGAGGAACTGAGAACTAAGCCATCCTCACTAAGGTACCACACACGGGAATGAAAAAGTCACCTTGGGTGTTCCAGCCAGCAGTCAGGACTGGAACAGAGACAAGCTGCCCCCTTGTGCCCTGTCCAAATGCCTGACCCACAGGATGGTGGTTTTGTTAAGCCCCTCAGTTTGGGGGCACGTTATTACACAACAATATTCAGAGAAGCCCAGGCCCTAGCCTGCTACTGTTCTTAGGGATCCTTCCAGTGAGAGACTACGTCCTCAGCCAGACGGATGAGTCAATTCCCGAATTCCGCCTCATGGACATGGGGGTTTGCACACCAAACCTCCTGGCCTGCACTTGGCTTTTTTCCCCTTAACACTAGAACCTGGGGATGATTCTAGGTGTGTCCTGTTCAATACAGAAGTCTCTCACCACAGGCTACTGAAATATAATTAAAATCAAACAAGATAAAAAGTTCAGTTCCTCAGTCACACTAGCCACATCTTAAGTGCTCAATGGCCACATGTGGCTGGTCGCTCCACAGGGCAGAGCATAGCTATAGCATATTTCCATCATCCTAGCAAGTTCTATGGGGCAGCACTGGTTTGGATCCTCTCCGGCAGAGTTGCCTCCGTCTTTTTTAGAAGCAGCATAGTGTTTCCCGGTAAGGATAGCCACTGCTGCTGTCTCCCAAGTTTCTGCTTTTACAAATGTCCATTTGTCTTTGTGCCGGTGTGAGTGTCTTTGTAGTATAAAAGCCCAGCATTTCTGGATCCAGTGGTAGTTTCCATTTTGATAGGTAAGGCCAAATTACTCAAAAGTGGAGGTCGCACCACTTTGCACAACCACTACAAGTTTTCCCCCAAGTTCATCAACACTGTGTGCTATTCACAGTAAAAAACTTTTAGCTTACGGTAAAGGTTCTCAAGATAAACAATACAGCGACACTGCTCTGTTGTGTCTTCTTTCAACATCACAGTGCCACTGGCATCTTCCCGTGTTGACATATGAAGATTGACCTTGTCTTTTTTTTTTCATTGTGGTAAAATTCACATAATTTACCATGTTAACTATTTTGAAGTGCACAGTTCAGTGGCATTAAGCACATTCACATTGTTGTGCCACCATCACCACCATTCACCTCTAGGACTTTGCCATCTTCCCAAATGGAAACTCTGTCCCCATTAGACACTCACTCCCCTTCCACCCCTCCCCCAGCCCCTGGCAACCACCATTCTACTTTCTGTCCTTATGAGTTTGCTCTCAGTACCTCAGAGAAGTGGAATCATTACAGTATTTGCCCTTTTGGGACTGGCTTCTTTCCCTCAGCATAATGACTTCAAGGTTTACCCATATCGTAGCATGTATCAGAATATCCTTTTAAAAGACTGAACGATATTCCATTGTATATATAGACCCCACTTTGTTGATCCAGGCATCCATCAATGGATACTTGGGTTGCATCTGCCTTTTGGCCATTGTGAATAATGCTGCTACGAACATGGGTGTACAAACATCTATTCAAGATCCTGCTTTCCACGCTTTGGTGTATATACTTAGAAGTGGAATTGCTGGATCATATGGTAGTTTTATTTTTAATTTTTTGAGGAACGGCCATACTGTTTGGCTGTACCATTTTACATTTCCACCAAGAGTGCACAAGACTTGTAATTTCTCCATAGAGCCACCAACACTTATTTTCTGGTTTTCTCGATAGAACCCAACCTAGTGGGTCTGAGGTGGGTCTCTTATTGTGGTTTTGATTTGCATTTCCTCAGTGATGAGTGACACGGAACATCTTTTCATGTGTTTATTGGCCATCCATATATCTTCTTTGGAGAAATGTCTACTTTAAGTCCTTTGCCCATTTTTAATTGGGTTTGCTATTGTCAAGGTGTAGGAGTTCTCTATCTATTCTGGATAGTAACCTCTTATCAGATATATGATTTGCACTTATTTTCTCCCATTCTCCAGGCCGCCTTTCTCCTCTGTTGGTTTTGTCCTTTGCTGCACAGAAGTTTTTAATTTTGATGTAGTCCAATTGATCTATTTTGTTTCTTTTGGTTGCCAGTGCTTTTGGTGTCCCTTTAAATAGCTCCGGGGTGGTCCACGGTGTGGCTGTTCTATAATTGGATCTATCAGCAAATTGTGAAGGTTCTACTTTCACAATAGATTGATTTCGATCACTTTTCCCCATTCCCATGGGCACTGCCCTGGTGGAGTCCACCATCATCTGCCTGCATGACTGCAGTTACCCCCTCACTGTCTCCCTCCGTCTGCTCTGACCTCCAGTACCATCTCCCGCCCCATGCAGCCAGAGGGATTCTGTAGAAGCGAAGTCAGATCCTGTCCCTCCTCTGCTCAGAACTGTGTGTGACTCCTGTAAACCCAGAGTAAGAGCCAAAGTCTTGACAATGGCCCACAAAGCCCTGAGTGATACAGTTCCCACAATTCCTATGAGACAATTTCCTGCTACTTCCCTGTACTCCACCCAACTGCATGGGCCAGCAGGTTTCTACCTCAGGGCCTTTGCACTTGCTGTTCCCCCAAGCCTGGCAACTCTTCCCACAGCTACCTTTATGGCCCACTTTTTCAGCGCATTCATGTTTTTGCTCAGCTATCACCTCAAGGAGTCCTCCCCTGACCACTCTTATTTAGAGGTAAAATAACCCCCCCACCCCAGCATTCCCATCCCCCTCCTCTGCTGTATTTTTCTCCCTGGTGCTCACCAGAAAGTAACACAATGTATACTTTTCTTTATTATCTTGTTTGCTGTTTGTCTTCCTCCAGGGTAATGTCAACTCTATGAGAACAGGAATAGTTTCCGTCAGGAATATGTCTCTAGGGTATGAGTCACAGTAGGTGCCAAAAAATATTTGCCGAATGACTAAGGAAAAATGAACACCTTTTGTCTGTTTGTTGGACATTTTTTATTTCTTTCAGTGGCCTGCTCATGTCCTGTGGGCATCTATCATATCCACAGCTCTGATCTCTGTATCCCAAAGCAAGGTACCCAACGGGCCTCACTGAAAAGGATTCTTTAAATCACTCTTGCATTCCTAGAGCCTACCACGTGGTGGCAGCATATGCTCAGGCATGTTTTGCAGCCAACCCTGAGCGTCTCCCAGGAACCCCCAATTCCAGATCCCAGGACATTGGGCCTGGCAGCCCTTAGGGATCTAATGTCAGCCACATTGGGCAGAGGGGGAAAGTGAGACCTTAAAGAGGTGGGGACAATCTCAGACGTTGTAATCAGGGTGTGTGTCTTTTAAGGCTGGCTCTTACCAGCTCACTGCAGTCTTGCCGGGAGTGTTAACCTTCTCTGGTCCCGTTTCCCACCTGCCTGCTTTGTGAGTTTTTTGTGACTTGCTTTTGTGAGGCTCTGTGGAGGTCTGATTCATTCCCACGTGCTGGTGGAGCCAGGGTGGGAACAGCAGGCCCAGAACACTCATGAGTGCGGGGCTATTGCCCCATTTTAGAGATCCACGACTGAGGTCTAGAGTGCAGCAGCCAGGGTACAGAGCAAGAAAAGAAGTCCGATCCGTGCTGCAATCCCCACACTCTGAATCCACAAGAGATAAGCTCCATGGACCATCTCTGATGAGTCCCCTTTCTGCTTTTGTTTTTACCCACTGGTTGGTCTCTAAGCCCCTCTGCCAACACCTTTATCACTCTCATCAAAGCAGCAACAACGGGGCTTCCTTTGGACAAGTCACTTCAGTTTTCTCCTCCAGAAAATGGGGCTAAGGGAAAGCTGTAGACTAGGAGGAACTCTGAAAGCAGTTTGTGGGGCGGAGGTGGGGGTGGGGAGCGCATGTATCTGGGTAGGAAAGTGCCTTTTCCCTCCTCAGCCCCCGCCTAGCTCCTGCCCACTACTCCAGGCCTTGTGGGCCCAGCCCATGGCTTTCGGTTTTAAAAGAGAAGCTGGAAATCTAAATTTTGATGTGAAGTTTCCCAATTTTAAAATGTTGGCAATAAATTCATTGAAAAAAAAAAACACCACACAAAGCAAAACACCATGGAGTCAAACTGAGCACGTCTGGGGGTTGGATTTGGCTGCTGGCTGCATTTGAGACCCTGCACAGTTCAGGTTCTTACAGACACCTACGCAGGATGTAACTGGGAGAGATCACTGTGGGTGGTGTCAGGTGAATCATGGTTTCTGGGCTCTGGCTGCCTGCAGGGCCACTGGGGTGTGCTCCGGACCTCTGGGCCATAGTGGTTCAGCTCCCATCAGCCCCCTCTCGGGAAAGGCTGAGCCTTAATGGTAAGGCAGCAGGCTGAGCCTGTTGAGCAACAGCCTTGTGAAAACAAGGGCTTACGTCACCCGTCACCCGAGCAGGCATGCGGCCTCCCTGCAGGACACCTAGGGTGGCACAGAGGTGGGAACTGCCACTGATTTTACTTTCAGGCCAGAATGGGGAATCCTGGGCAGGGCAGGGAGGAAGGCAAAAGGCTCAGTATTTGGTGGGCACAGCTCCATTCTAGATACCAGAAGGACAGGACCTGATGGGGCTGAGTCTGACCTTGGGGGCCAGTCCCTAGGGTCTGGCTCCAGAGCCTTTTGACTCGCTGTGTGATCCCGGGGCCCCCTTCCCTAGACCTCATTGTTTCCATTCAGAAAATGGGGTTCACATCGCCAGACTTGTTATGATTATAAACCCAAAGGGCAAGGTCAGGCTGGGAGGACTTTAATCCTTCCTGCCCCTTTAATGTGAACTTTTAGCTCTGCTGGGCCTCAGCTTCCTCATTTGCACAGCGGAGATTAATAATAGGACCTGATTCCTATAAATAATCAGGATTAAATGAGTTAAAACATGCAAAGAGCTTAAAATGTGGTTCAGAGAGGGTGGAAGACTGGCTTGAGGACACACAGCAAATCCTCCAGTTACCTTGAGACCCCACCAGGTCTCACTGCTTCTCCCCAGAATCCTGAGCGTTGGAAGAAGGTGCTGAGGCTCAGAGAGGGGAGCCATCCTGCCTGAGGTCACACAGTCCAGCTAAAGGGGGACCTCACCTTTGTCTCAGCCTTCTTCATCTGTTTTAGGCACCTTCTGTGTGTCAGGCACTGTTTTCGGCACTGGGGTACAGCAATGAACAAAACAAAAATCTCTGCCCTGGTGGGGATGACATGGGTAGGAGGCAGCAGGGACAGAAAGCAAGATGGGTGGTTACAACAATTTTGATAGTAATGAGAACAGTAAAGGAAATAAAGCAGGGGTGTGTGAAAGGAGTGACTTTTGATGGGGAGGTCAGCAAGGGCTTCTTCTGGTGGCCCTTCTTCAAAGGTGGTAACCTTTGGCTTGAGCCTTGGGCAGAGCTGGGGGGACAATCTTCTTGGTCCACAGGGAACAGCAACTGCATTCATTCCCTGGTAAATTTTGGGTAGGCCCAGCCCAGGAGTTCCAATACTGAAGGGACAGTCCTCATGGTGCAGTCAATCACGGGGGAGAGGGGTAGACAAGACAACTAGGATAATGGTAGCTGGAGATAAGGGCTGGGCAGGAAGTTCACCAGCGAGTGGAGCAGGGAGGGCATCTTGGAGGCGGTAAACCTCAAACTCAGACCTGAGTGTCCTAGGGCCTCAGATACCTTCCTAGTGCTGGGAAGGCCCAGAAAGCCAGCAGGCCGGGTCAGGGTTTCATCCTGCCCCTCCCTGCCCCCCACCCCTCAAGGGCGCTCTTGGAGATGTCATTTCTCCAGCGCTCCAGGGCAGAGGTCACCCCAGCTCAGCAGATAACGCTGAAGGTTGAGCAATGCCTGCTTGCCCGCCAGGGCTGGGGTCAGTGGGCCGGGGGTCAGCCCCAGGCAGGCTGGGAGGCCTGAGTGACAGAGTGGTGGGCCCAAGGAGCTGCCCGCATGGCCTAGGAATGGGGCTGGAGAGGACAAGGGGATGCTTGAGCCCATTTAGCAGGGAGGGTCTCAGGTGTACGTTCAAATCCAGGATGGCCCATTTGCCCAGCTTTGAACCAGGAGCAGCAAAAGCCTCCTCCTGGCAGGGTGAAAAAAGTGAACCCTGGGTCTAGGTCCACCCACAGTGCACAATGGGGACATGGTAAAAATGGAGGAAGCCCCCTCTCTCTCCTGCAGTGGGCCTGGCTTGACTCCTCTTCCCACCAGCCTCAGAAACAGGTTTTGTGGCCTTGAGTTGGCAGATAGGTCTTAGGGAGCCTAGAAAAGGGTGTGTTTTTTGTTTGAGACTAATGGGGGACATGAGGCCATGTGATCTTAGGTATGCTAGGCCCTGTCTGGTCCTCTTTGCGCCCTCTGGGGGAGGCTTTTTCCTTTTGATGTGCCTCCCAGAGTGGACTTAACACGAAGACGTACGTTTGGTCATCTGTGGTGGGGACAGCAATACAACTAAACGTGACAGTAAGGATACCTTCATGGAAACTCAGAGAAGTTTAGTGACTCGTCCAAGGTCACACAGTGTGGCAGAGCTGAGCACCCTGCCCCTTCCAACCTCCTGAGGGACCAGGTGAGGGTGGGGAAGACCCAGGTGCCTAAGGGGGTGGGGCTGGGGGCCCAGGGGAGCATGCCCCTGCCGTGCTGCTCCCCTCTCCAAGGTCCTCCTATGAAAGGGGCTTTAAGAGAAGAGTCGCCATAGGCGTGGAATCCCCTCCTAAGAGCGGGGGGGGGGGGGGGATAGGGGCAAGTTTAGGGGCGGGGCCGCATTCGGGAGATGGGTTACCTCTCCGGGAGCCAGAGCTGAGGTTTGAGGTCTCCAGGATCCCGCCTGGGAGTACCCTGTCTTTGGGCCGTCGGGGCTGGGCGCCGCGGATCTTGAGGCCACCGCCTCCTCCAGCAGGGGGCGGGCCGCCGCCGTGTTTCGGGTGGGGGAAGGCGATCGCGATGCCCCCTCCCGGGTTCCCTCCCCCCCTTTCAGCACAGCCTACAGCCCAGAGGGGGCGGTCTGGAGGCGGGGTCGCACCGCCCCTTCTGGTTCCCAATCCCGGGGCCGTCTGGTGGGAGTGGGCAGGGGGCGTGAAGCGGCCCCCCGGAGCCCGAGGACCCCCCGAGGGCGCGCTCCTGGTCTCCCGTGAGGCCAGCGACCTTCCGGGGGGTCTCAGGCGGCCACGGTGTGGCTGTGTCCTGGCGGTGGCGGGAGGGGCCGGGGCGGCCGCCAGGCGTGACGCAGCCGTTGCCATGGGCCGCCTTATAAATAACCGGGCTCAGGAGAAACTTTAGCGAGTCAGAGCCGCGCACGGGACCGGGAAGGGGACCCATCCGAGGGTCCAGCCGTCAGCCCCCGCACTAGTAGCTGCCACCCCGGCACCGGCACCGGCGGCACCGGCACCAGCAGCAGCAGCAGCAGCAGCAGCAGCAGCAGCAGCAGCAGCGACACAGCGGCGACAGTTCGCAGCCAGGAGGCCGCGCCACCTGCGGGCCGGCCGGAGCGGGCAGCGCCAAGCCCCCTCCCTGGGCACCCGCGTTCATGCAACGCCTGGTGGCCTGGGACCCAGCATGTCTCCCCCTGCCGCCGCCGCCTGCCTTTAAATCCATGGAAGTGGCCAACTTCTACTACGAGGCGGACTGCTTGGCTGCTGCGTACGGCGGCAAGGCGGCCCCCGCGGCGCCCCCCGCGGCCAGACCCGGGCCGCGCCCCCCCGCCGGCGAGCTGGGCAGCATCGGCGACCACGAGCGCGCCATCGACTTCAGCCCGTACCTGGAGCCGCTGGGCGCGCCGCAGGCCCCGGCTGCGGCCACGGACACCTTCGAGGCAGCTCCGCCCGCGCCCGCCTCCGCGCCCGCCTCCTCCGGGCAGCACCACGACTTCCTCTCCGACCTCTTCTCCGACGACTACGGGGGCAAGAACTGCAAGAAGGCGGGAGACTACAGCTACGTGAGCCTGGGGCGCCTGGGGGCCGCCAAGGGAGCGCTGCACCCGGGCTGCTTCGCGCCGCTGCACCCGCCGCCCCCGCCGCCGCCGCCGCCGCCGCAGCCCGCCGAGCTCAAGGCGGAGCCGGGCTTCGAGCCCGCGGACTGCAAGCGGAAGGAGGAGGCTGGCGCGCCGGGCGGCGGCGGCGCAGGCATGGCGGCCGGCTTCCCGTACGCGCTGCGCGCCTACCTCGGCTACCAGGCGGTGCCGAGCGGCAGCAGCGGGAGCCTGTCCACGTCCTCGTCGTCCAGCCCGCCCGGCACGCCGAGCCCCGCCGACGCCAAGGCGCCCTCCGCCGCCTGTTACGCGGGGGCGGCGCCGGCGCCCTCCCAAGTCAAGAGCAAGGCCAAGAAGACCGTGGACAAGCACAGCGACGAGTACAAGATCCGGCGGGAGCGCAACAACATCGCGGTGCGCAAGAGCCGCGACAAGGCCAAGATGCGCAACCTGGAGACGCAGCACAAGGTCCTGGAGCTCACGGCCGAGAACGAGCGGCTGCAGAAGAAGGTGGAGCAGCTGTCGCGCGAGCTCAGCACCCTGCGGAACTTGTTCAAGCAGCTGCCCGAGCCCTTGCTCGCCTCCTCCGGCCACTGCTAGCGCGACCCCCGCGCGCGCCCCGCTGCCGGCCGGGCTCCGCGCTCCCGCCCTCGCCCCCGGTGGCGCCGGCAAAACTTTGGCACTGGGGCGCTCGGCCGCGCGGGGAGCTCGTCGGGAACTTTCATATTTTATTATATATATATATATCTATATTTTGTGTCCCAACCCAGCCGCACGCGCAGATGGGGCGCCCGCCCGTGGTATTTAAAGAAGAAGCGTCTCTGTGTACAGATGAATGATCAACTCGGGCTCTCCCTCTGCCCCTTCTCCAGGCGCCGGCGGGCGGGCCGGTTTCGAAGTTGATGCAATCGGTTTAAACATGGCTGAACGCGTGTGTCCACGGGACTGACGCAACCCACGTGTAACTGTCAGCCGGGCCCTGAGTAATCGCTTAAAGATGTTCCTGCCGGGGGGTGGCTGTGGATGTTGTTTTTGTTGTTGTTTTTGGTCTTTTTTTTTTTGTATTATAAATAATAATCTATTTCTATGAGAAAAGAGGCGTCTGTATATTTGGGAATCTTTTTCCGTTTCAAGCATTAAGAACACTTTTAATAAACTTTTTTTTTTTTTTGAGATTGGTGAAACAAGCCTTTTGGGGGCAGTAGTTGGCTTTTGATTTTTTTTTTTTCTCTTTATTTTGGATTTCTGTGATTTTATTTTTGCTTTTCTGGTGTGGGGGGTTGTTGTGCGTGGGGGGCTGCTAATATTTTTGGCTTGTTGGGTGGTTGGGAGGGGGTGTCGCAGCTGTTTTTTTCCTCCTCTTCTGCTACTCTCCCCCCCCCCCCAGGGCTTGTGCTTGGAGATGGGGGTACAGGCCTTGGGGGAAGGGGTAGAAAAGTGCTGGGTCAGGCTTTCAGGGTGACTCAGGGCCCCTGGGTGCTGGGGAGGAGTGACTGGGACCCCCGTTTGGGGAGGGGGCCCCAGGGCCTCTGGCAGATCTTGAGTGCCAGGCTTGGGTTTGGAGGAGCCTGGAGTCTGTGACCCCTGCACAGTATTTAGAGCCTGTGACTGCTGGACAAGTGAGTACAGGTCTTGGTCCTGCCGAGCCTAAGTTGGGGCAGATTCTTTTAGTAAGCGTAGTGGTGGGGTGGGCTGTTTAAAAAATATTTTGTGTGTATATATATTTTAGGAGAGGAGCCCGGGTATGTGGGCGAGCTTGTGTTTGTGTATCTCTGGCCGGTTTGGGTGTCCCTGGCCGGCTGGCAGGAGCGGAGTAGCCGTCCAGATGGAGGGAGGTGGGCGGAAGGGTTCCTGCACTTCCACTCCCTTTCCTGGGGATGGGAGATTTACCACTGGCCCTCTCTGCCCAGTTGTGGACTCTGAGGCCCAGCCTTACCTGCTTGTCCAAGGTGGCTGACCCTGGGTTTGCACTTGGGGCCCCTGTTCCTGATTCCCTTGGACAGAAATGGCCCCTGGCAGGGCTTCTGCGTCCCTGCCCCCTGGCCTCCCGCCCCGCCGCATTGCACCCACACCCCCGTTCCAGCCCTGGACGGCATTCCTGAGAGTTGAGGATGTAGACAGAGGGGTTAGTGGATACACGTACAGCGTCCCGCGGTGCCTGGCACGCAGGAGGTGTTATATAAGCCTTTGCTCTTGTTATTATTTTTCGCTGGGAGGCTCCTGGCATTTGGCACCCCAGTCTGTAGTGCAGTAAGAGTGCGTCGAGCGCTTGCCAGGGGCCAGGCGTCCGGTAAACCCTGGACCTGCCCCATCTCATTTAAACGTCACAACCACCCTTGGAGAGCTGGGAACTATTATAAGTCCTGTTTTTAGAGCAGTTTTTTTGACTGTCAGATCTCTATGGGCAAGAAACTGGTTTGGGGTCCCCTTGCCCTAAAAATTCAGCAATGGGAGGGTGGTGAAATGGGGGGCCTCATCGATTAGTTTGCCAAGGGCCCTGGGGCAGCCTGGGATCTTGGGAGCAGCTGTTGATATTGTGGTTTGAGAGTGGGAAACGCTTTTTCCCTCCCTTTCTCTTTGGGAGCCTCGCTGTGCTTTCCTTGTGGGAGCCTGGGGTGTAGGGGACAGAGACACTCAGCCCCCACCATTAGGGAGCTGAGCATCCAGGGACAAGGCAAACTCCATGTCCCTAATGCTAGCATCTCCTGTTTGTGGCACAAGGGCTGTGCGGAGTGCTGGGCAGAGATAACCTCACTCTGGCTCTGGGCCTCCAGTGTGCCCCTGTACACGCCTCCTTTCTGCTCTGGACGGCCGGTGACTGCCTGGGACCCAGGAGCCTCCAAGTCAGCCTGGTACCAGCGACTACACACCTGCTCAGCTGCCTCTAGGATTTACCTGCTGAAACGCAAAGGCTGGGGCTGTGGAAGGTGGTAGCACAGTCTTTGGGTTGGGGGAGGGTCACAACTGAGGAATGAATCGCTCCAATTTCCACTCTCCCCTTTGTCACTGAGAGTTGGCTGGTGGCTGCTGCCCATTTTGCAGAGGACACAAAGGAGGTGAGAGGGGAGCAGCCTGGCCAAACAGTGATGCCCAGCTGCCCTTTGCTGAGAGCTTTCTCAGAGCCAGCATGGAGCACAGCTCCTTACACACATGTCCTGCTTTAATCTACATAAGCACTCCATGGAAGGTATTATACCCATTTTATGTAAGTAAACTGAGGCCCACAGAAGTGGGATTAGGGCTCAAGGTAGAACAGGGGTGGAGCCGGTTATAAGATTCCAGGTCTTTGGGGAAGAGCCTGGCTTGTTATCTCAGCCCCTGCCCCAAATTCTGAGCCTTGTTCGACTCTAAGTTTAGGCACCTCAAGCATCATAGTTAAGTGACTTGCACGTGGTTTCATAGTTTGGAAGTGAGAGAAAGGGGATTTGAACCTGAGTCCATTTGATTGCCCCTGAAGAAGGCTGGGAAAAATAGTTAACAGGTGGGAGGCTCTGATGGTCTGGGTGGCCTGTGATGGGAGCATTGTGGACAGAGCTGTGCCCACAGGACTCTGGAAAATGTCATAGATTGGGGACACCCACCCTGTGGATCACTAAGCTAGGCTTGCAGGGAGGAGGGGCCAGTGTATTCAAAGGCTGGGAAACAAGAAAGAGGAGGATGGGGTGAAGCACTAGGGGACCCCAGGAGGCCAGGGACTGCCTCCTGGAATGGGAATAGTAGTGGATACGAGTTCCTTGCGTACAGTGTGCCAAGCACCACTCCAAGCCTTGTTCCGGATGGGCTGGCTGGATCCTTCCGTTTGCCTGAGGAGGCTGGTCATGTTAACCACAGACCCATTGAAGTGGGGTTGACCATTGAGGATAGATGGGAACCCCAATGCGTATTTGTTCAGGACGGGAGAGTTGACAGAACACATTCACACCTCACAACCTTATGTAACATCCCACGGCCTGATCTTACCAAGGAGAAAAGGGAGTGTCAGAAATGAAAGCTGGAGACACCTGTGGGTGCCGGGCCCTGTGCTCAGAAGATGCCAGTTTCCTCAGCTCATCAGCCTCTTGGAGGCCTCGGCTTTGTTATTGGTATCTTCCTGCCAAGCAAACAGGCTGAGAGAGGGGAGGTGACCTGTCCAAGGTCGCACGGCTAAGAATGGTGGAAGTAGGAAAGACCGGGGGACTTCAGATGGAGTTCAGACTCCACGTAAACACTTAATGTTTCTCCCTCCCCTGAAGGCCTGTCCAGACCTCTGTGGGACTGTGTCATCTTCATCTCTGAGACATTTATTTGATTCAACAAGCATTTGTTGAGCACCTGCTGTATACAGGATCAATGCTGGGTGCTGGGGACATGCTGTGACCAAGGTGGAGGTCACAATTTATAGGGAAAGACAGACACTATCCACTAACTGGAACAAGATAATGACAGGTGGGGACAAGGGCTCTGAAGGAAGGAAAGTGGGGGCAGGGAGGGGTGGTGAGGTCCAGGAAGGCCTCTCCTAGGAGATGGGTACCTGAGCAGATGCCTGAGCGAGGTGAGGAGTGAGGGGGGACGAGCTTCCGTTTATTGAGCGCTCACTTCTCACCAGCATGAGTGTGCATACTTTATGTGCATTATCTTCACGATCACCCAGCAACATGGTACTGTTTGTCATTCCCCTTCCCTGGGTGGGGAAACTGAGGCACAGAGAGGTAAAGTCACAGGCCCAACAGCTGGCAAATGACTGATGTGGGATTTGAATTCACGCCTTACATTTGAACCTGAGAGGCTTTTGCCTCCTGCGTCCTCCCAATGGCCCTGTCATCTGCTCTGTTTTTCTGCCCTCCCACTTTAGTCCTTTCTTGCCCTGGCTGACCTCCTGGGTGACTTGTTGTGGAGTCCCAGCTGCCCCAGTTGGCTGGCTGCCCCTTGCTGGGGGTTTTCAGCCTCTCACTGGCTGTGGCTGTGGGCAGGGGAGTGAGGGAGGACAGGGTGAGTTGGGGAGTTGGGGGGCTTCTAGGGCTCCAGCCTGTTGGGGTTTGAGCCCTTCCTGGGTGTCCTCCGAGGCCAAGAAGTAGGAGACCCCTTTCAAAGAGTGGGGATCTGAGGCTTTGAGAAGGGATGTCTCTTGCCCACAAAGTAGAAAAGGTAGAATTCAAATCAAGGTCTGTTTGAGCCCCACGCTGAGCCACTTTCCTGTGTGCCAGTCACTGTCCTGTGGGAGACCAAATGGGCCAACCACAGTTTTAATACTCTTTGAGGGGTAAGATGGACTGGGGAGCTCTGAGCTCTGTTCCTTGCTTGCTGGTGGACCTCTGGCAAGATGCTTGGCCAGTTTGGGCCTGGGCTTCCTCACCTGTGAATGAAGAGCAGCCTGGCTTCCATTCCCATACTCAGCCAGTCTCAAGGGAGCACCTACTGTGGGCCCAAGACAGTCCCTGTGCCCCTGGAGCTGACACTCGCGTGGAAAGATGACAAATTAGTAAATGAGCAAGCTGATTTCGGATGGTGATAAAGGCCTTGGGGGAAGTGGTAGAGGGTGCTGGGAAGGGTATTTAGAGAGCATTTCAGGCGGAAGGAGCAGCAGGTGCAAAGGCCCTGAGACAGGACAGAGCTCAGCCAGTGTGGGTAGAGTGGGGAGAGGAGGACAGAGGGGTGGCAATGTCCTTCATGTGGGGGCAGTGGAGGCCAGGGTGAGGCTTTGAGGATGAATGACTAGGTGTCCCTGCCAAGGCCTGGCATCTAGAAAGCCCTTGACAAGTTTGTTGATGGGACAAAACAGGCCGCTTGGCCTCTGGAGCAGGCAAAGTGCAGTGGGTGAAGGGCACAGGGAGGTCCCCTGCCTGGGCCCAGGAGACCTGGTGGGTGAGGAGCCTCTGACCCAGGCCCTGGAGCCACGCGGAGCTGTTCACCAGGCAGGAATGAGGGGAAGGGCATGGCAGGAGGCGGGTACCAGAGGAGCAAAGGCTGGGAGCCAAGAGAGGGAGAGTTCTTAGGGAAGTCTTGACTGCAGGGGAGAGGGCACCGAGGAGCGGGAGAGGTGAGGCTGGAGCGGGAGGCAGGGCCAGGCCTCTCTGAGGCCTCTGGGGTGGGAATGGTAGGGAGTTGGGGGGCAGGTAGGAGGCTGTTTTCTTTTTATTTGATTTCCCAAATAATGCACGATTATGGTGGGAGGGCTGGAGAATGCAGGATATCAATAAAAAGACATAAAAAGTGCCCATAATTCCACTCCCCAGAAATAAACCCTGTTAACACTTGCTGTGTGGCGTTGGGCAAGTCGCTTCACCTCTCTGTCCCTCAGCTCCTTTTTTATAAACTGGAATAATGGTACCTGCCTCATAAGGTTGTTGTGAAGATGAAATGAGTTAACGCATGTAACGTGTTCAGAGTAGTGCCAGCACTCCGTATTAGTCACCGTCATCATTATTCATAACATCGTTACCATTTTGTTGGGTCAAGAGCCCAGATGCTAGAAATTGGCTGCCTGCATTCTATTTCTGAATCTACCATTTCCTGGCTGTGATTTGGACAAGTGACTGCATCGCACTGTGCCTCAGTTTCCCCATGTGTAACAAGAAGGGAATAAAGCTCCTTAGTGTTTTGTAAAGATTTGACAGGTTATTGCACACAGGGTGATTGCTGAGAGAGTGCTCTGTATGTGGCATTTGTTATTTCCTTCTAGAATTTTCATTCCATGTGTGTTTTTCCTTCATTGTAGCTAATGTTGCCTATTTGATATTTACGCCTATTTTCTTCTTCCTTAGCAATGAGACCCCCTCTATTATTGGGGCAAGCACCCTAGTAAGGCTACATTTCCCAGCTTCTCTTGCAGCTAGGGATGATGAATGAGCTATAAATAGAAGTTGTAGGTGAGGTTTCCAGGAAAGCTCTTGAAAGGGGGCTGATTCAGCTATGAGAGACATTCCCTTTTGCCTCCCTCCTGTGCAACCCTTCCCCTGCTCCCCATTGCTTTTTTTACTTCTTGCCTGGAACTCAGATGTGATGGCTGGAGCTTCAGGGGCCATCTTGAACCATGAGGCAAATACTGAAGCATGGAAGCCACATGGTGAGGGTGGTGAAACCAGAAGATAAAAGGCTCTTGGATGCTTGATGATGGTGGAACAGCCGCACAGGTCCTTGCCTGCCTTGCTCTGCACTTGTTTACATGATAGAAGAATAAATCTCTGCTTATTGAGGTCTCTGTCATTTTATCTTCCTGTTACTGGCAGCTGACTCTATTTCTGATACATTTGCCAAAACAGAATCAACCTGTATGAGCTGTTTTGTGACCTGCATTTCTTCGTGGTGCCCGAGTGCTTCCTCATCTGAGAATGGTCTACTGACACTGTAGCACATACATGCAGAACGAAGGGCCTGCTTTTTGCTTCAGGAGAATAATTTGCATCAGATGTAGTGGAAGGATTTCTTCTAATTCATTTCAATTGCAGAAGTAATGTATGAAGACACCCTGCCATGAAAATTTTCTGCCTGTCCTCAGATATCTCCCCTGACACTCTGAAATTGCAGTGTGCTTCAGGACAGGCGTGAATCAGGTTCTTGGAGTGGACAGAATCTCTTTTGCTAACTCCAGTGAGCTCAAATTCGGCTCCCCATCCTCCATATGTGATCCACCAAGGAGGCCCTCAGTTTGGAGACAGAGGGGTCAGTCCCCGCTGCAGCTCACAGAGCATGATGGCAGTTGCTGGGACCAGATACCCCACCACCCCGAATAACCCCTCTGCCCCATGCTGCCGCCACCACCACCTGCTCCACTGAGCCCTTTGCCAGCCTGCCTGGGGCCATCCCAGCTGGGATCTCTGCGAGGTGCGTCTGTAGGCCAGGGAGCTGGGCAGGCGAGCTTTTATTTTTATAGCTGTCACCAGATCCCTGCCTCACAGGCTCCAGCCCTGGAGCCCTGGAGGGGGTGGAGGTGACTAGGGAGGAGGAAGGCTCCTCAGAGAAACTGGTGGGTGGGGGTCAGCAGGCTGTAGAGGAGAGAGAACTGGGGCAGGGTTGGCTTCCTGGGCTGCCATACGCAAGCCAGGCCTCTGTCCTCTTGGGCCAAACGGAACTGGTTGTCCAGTTTGCCTTGCTGACTCTCTTGGGTGTTGGTAGGGACATGCGGTTGGAGAATGGGGATCCTTTCATTTCTCTGGTCTTGAAACTCAGGTGCCCAGCACGTAGCTAACCTATTCCCCAGTTCTTAGGATGCAATTCCCTTTTGTTCTATTTTCCCCCTTCACCTGGCTCCCCACATCCATCCCACCCAGTTCTCATCCCCACACCCCAATGTAGTTGATATCTGTCCTGATATATGCATCATTGCCTCATGTTAGTTTCTTCTTAGTGAAATATACACACACAGGAAAGTGCACCCAGCATAGGTACACAGCTCAGAGAATTTTCCCTGTGTGGACCCACACTCATAACCAGCATCCAGATCAAGATACAGACCATTCCAGCACCCCAGGAGCTCCTCTGGCCCCTTCTAGCCACCCCTACCCCAAGGTTCATCATTATCCTGATTTCTAACAGCAAACAAGAATTTTACCATTTTTGCGCTTTGTATAAATGGACCCACATAATATGCCATCTTTTGTACCTGACTTCTTTTAGTCAATATTGTAACTAACATTTATCCAAGTTGAGTGTACACATCAGGGTTCGTTCCTTTTTGTTACTGAGTGGATTTCCATTGCTTGGATATACACCATGTATTTCCCCATTTTATTGCTAAGGGACATTTCGGTTGTTTCCAGCTTTTAGCTCTTTAGAATCGGGCTGTGATGAACATTCTAGAATACATGTCTTTTGGTGAACATATGTGCATATTTCAGTTGGGCATATACCTAGGAGCGCCTTGCTGACTCATAGGAAATGCTATGAGTATGTGTTCTAATTCCTGTTCATGGTATTCAACCCTAGATTTTATTCTATTTCTTCCTTTTTTTTTTTTTTCCTGTTTTAGAAAACTTTCTGTCTTAGTCAGTTTGGTCTGCTCTAACAGAATGCCATAGGCTGGGAAGCTTATATAAACAACAGGAATTTCTCTCTCACCATTCTGGATTCTGAGAAGTTCAAGATCAGCTTGCTTTGGTGTCTTGTGAGGACCCCTTCCTGGTTGATTGACACTGTGTCCTCATATGTCAGAAGGGGCAGGGGAGCCCCCTGGGGTCTCTTATAAGAGCACTAATCCCGTTCATGAGAGCCCCACCCTCACACCCTAACCGCCTCCCAAAGACCTACCTCCGGACATCATCACATTGGGTTACTTCAATACATGGATTTGGGACACAAACATTTAGTCTAGAGCACTGTTTATTTTAAGTAGATCTCAAATTTGTAGAAGAGTTACAAAAACAGTGCAAAGAACGTTTTTCCCTCCCCTGAACGGAGAATAAATTGCTGACCTGTTGCTTTATCACCCACTAATACTTCGATATATAGTTCTTACAAACAAGGACATTTTCTATGTAACCATAATATAACCATCAAATTAACACGGTGCATTTCTACTGTCTACTCAGACCCACTCAAGTTTCTCCAATTGTCCTAATAACGTCCGAAGGACCCAGCTCAGAATCACCTTGTATTTAGTTGCCACGTCTCTTCAGTCTCCTGTACTAGAGCAGCTCCTCAGTCTACCCTTGATGCTCTTGACCTTGAACTTGAGGATGACAGGCCAGCTCTTTTGTAACATGTCCCTCACTTTGGGTTAGATTTAGGTTATTCATCTTTAGGTTATTCATCCTCGTGGTTAGATTTAGGTTATTCATCTTTGGCAGATAAATCACAGAAGTGATGCTGTGTCCTTCTCTTTGTCCCACTGTCGATGGTGCTCATTTTTCCTCCTAGTTTTATTGAGACATAATTGACATAACATCATATAAGTTTAAAGTGTACAGCACAATGATTTGATATATGTATGCGAGCATATGTTATTAAAGTTATTAAGTTTAGTCAACATCCCTAACCTCACACATAGTCAACGGTTTTTGTCCTTGTGATGAGAACGATGGTGTTACTCTGATCCCTTGATTAAAGAGCTCTCTGCCAGGCTTCACATCTGCAACTTACTTTTTTCCCCTTTGTAATGACAAGTGCTTGAGGGGAGGTACTTCCGAAACCATATAAATATCCTCTTCCTCATCAGACTTTCAATGGTTTGTTTATTTTTATCAGGAGAGACTCATGGTTTTTTATTTTATTCAATAGGTTTCAGTACATTATTGTTATTATGAATTATTTGTATGTTCAAATTGTCCCATATATGGCCACGGGGAGCCCCTTCTAGCTGGCTTCTGTGCCCTTGTGACATGTCACCATCAATATGGCATGAGGTTCTTCAGGTACATCTAGTGCTTTCCCTGCTGCTGCCCTGGAATTAGCCATTTTTCTAAGGAGCCCTGACACCTTTTAGTAGAGAAAGGTATTTAGAAACCAAGGTCTAAGCACAAAGTGTACTCATTGCTGCTGGGGTATCACTATTTCCAGGCAGTCTCAGTGGACAGAGCTATGGACTGTATGTATATACATAATATATATTTATATCTGTATTTTTTCTGTATCTAATGACTATCTATCATTATCTATCTATCTATCAGCATTATCTATCTATTTATCTATCTATCCATCCATCCATCCGAAAAATATGAATTTACACTGATACCTCCAATTCCAGCCCAGCACTATAGAGTTTGTTCTAATTATCTCTTTCTATATATGGAACTCCCTTTTCTGACAGCGAGAAAATTGGCTTGTGGTATTCTTAACATATTTACTTATTTGACCAATCCTCTATATGTAACCAATTTCAGTCTTTCCAATGCCCTCTTCACCCTACTTTGGACCTTACTCCGTGCCACCTTTCTTGTGGATGACCTCATTCCAACTGTCCTATGGCCTAGGTGCATTTTTCTTCCTAATTTTTCATTTAATTTGCATATATACTATCTACTCAGCATTCAAAATTCAAAGGGTCTGAAAGGCTTTGTGGTGAAAAGTTGGTCTGCTCCCCACGTCTGCCCTCACACCCCCAGCTCCCTTCCCGGAGGTCACCACAGTTCCCAGCAGGTTTTCTTGTTTCCGGTGTGTGTGTGTGAGCACACACACACATCTATACACATCACACATCGCAGCACTTTCCATGCTGGTCTGTCCTTTGGTTGTTTTCACTCAGTCATGTATTTTGGAGATGGCTCCTATCAATAGCGGAAAGCCGCCTCGTTCTTTCTAATGGTCACCCAGTGTTCCAATGCATAGATGTACCGTAATGATTTAACCGGCCCTCTTTGGTTGGACATTTAGGTGGTTTCCAACCTTTTTGTAGCTCGCACAGTGCTATAATGGACAGCCATACCGAAAAGGTCACAAGTTGTACCAGGGCAGCAGACCCTCCTGGAAAGCTGTGTTTTATTATTTTAAATTTTTTTTAATTTTTAAAAATTTTTTCGAGGGCAGTGTCACTGGCCCTCATATGTGGGACCCGAACCAGGGCCACTGGCTTCCCAAGCCAGTGCTTAACCACCGTGCCACTCGGCCGGCCTGGGAAAGCTGTTTTAGAGATGTGTCCACATTGCTCTGTGTCCTCCCAACGCCCTGCTTTTGCTCCGATGCAGTGTCCCTCTCTCGATATCTGCCACATTTCGAGTTCCCTTTGCGATGGACACTGATGTTGCCTCCGAGTCCCCTTAGCCACAAACACTGTTGGGATGAACATCAGTAAATGTGCCTCTGTCACAGGCTGGGCTGACTGAAGACTGAGATGGACTCTGGGGAGAGTGTGACGGAGGAATGAACTGAGGTTGACTGTCCATGGGGGTGCCCCCTGCCAATGCGAGACAGTTTCTCCTCGTTGCCTTTTGCTCCTTTACTGTCTCCCTGTCAGGCTTAGGAGCCAGATGGATGTGGGCTCACATCCCACTTTCTTCATTTAGATGTTTGACCTGGAATAAATGATCTCCTCCTTCTGAGCCTCAGTTTCCTCATCTGTGCAGTGGGTCTCATCACGTCCTTGACTGTTGGGTAATGTGGGGCTTGGTGGAAAGTAAGTCCTTGATGAACAAAAGGGTCCCATTATATTAGGATCCCCAGGCCTTCGGGGCTTAAGTCTCTATCGTGGGCTTAGGTTTGGGGACTCTTCTCACTGAGGCAGTGAGAAGAGAGGAGCTGACCTGGAGAGGACCAGGGAGTCAGGAGACTTGGGTTGCAGTTGTTGTGCCACAAGAAGAGTTGTCACCAGGCTTCTGATTCAGTAACTTGGAGGAAAAATGCTAATCTAGATGGGGACTGGTATTCATTTATTCATGTTCCTCTTAACAGCTCGTGACTTTGGGCAAGTGACCTAACTTTTCTATGCCTCAGTTTCCTTGTCGACAAAATGGGAATGACAATAATAGTACCTATCTTATAGGGTGTGGTGAGATTAAATGAGATGATATATACGTAGTGCTTAGAACAGTGCCTGACACATAGTAAACGCTCAGTAAATATCAATTACTATCACAATTCATTTTTTTCAACACACAATTTACTGAGAACCTGCTACATGCCGAGGTTAGCTGTCTCTCTCTGCCTGGAACTAGAACCACCCAGAACCTCAGATACTATAAAACCAGAGCCCAGAAAAGATGACAGGATCTCGGGGTGAACTGCCCCCACCTAGGAATCTGGCTGCCAAGCGTGGTTTAAAATGCCCTACCCCACTCCATTTCCAGGCCTGGGCTCCTGACACCCCTGTGAGTCCCATTCCCCAGCTCTTCAGAGGTTGTGAGATCTCAAACCTTCTCCAACAGCACTGATTTGAACCATCGTGGACTCAGAAAAAACAGGTTCAGGCAGCAAAGCCCCATCCCGTTTATAAGCCCTACATGCTGCCAAAGGGTCTGAACTGCCTTTCTTTGGGAACAGTGGGGGCCTGGGAGAAAGTGGGCCGCATCAGTTGGACAGGGGCTCGCCTGTTTCTTGCTCTCATTAGCTCAGTGTGGACCAGGCCTTCTCGACCTCAGCACTATTGGCATTTGGACAGGACCCTTCTTTGCTATGGGACACTGTCTTGTGCATTGCGGCATCCCTGGCCTCCACCCACTAGACGCCAGTAGTACCTCCACCCCCAATCATGACAACCAAAATTATCTCCAGGCCTTGCCAGGTATCCCCTGGGGGGCAGAATCACCCTCAGTTGAAAACCCTTGTGTGGAGAGTTGAGTCCCCAGGCCGAGTGACTTGCTGTGTGACTCCGGGGAAGCCCTCTCGTTTCCAGAGCCTCAGGTCCACATCATTCAGGGGATCAGGCTGAGCCAGACCAAAGACTTTCCAGCCTGCTCTGACTAGAAGTCTAGCTGCTGTGTGTCTCTGTGTCTCTTCGATTTCTGGTTGCAAGTTCTAGGAGGCCGGGTGAGGACTGGGGCCCAGGAGACAGGTCTGGGTGGGGCCAACCCTGTGTTTGTTCTTCCATCCCATGCCTGGTCCTCCCTCCAAATGCAGGAGAGATAATAATTACAAAAGCAGGCTTTGGGCTGTGTCTCATTTAATCCTTGAAACAGCTCTGTGAGGTGGGAGCTTTTATTATCCCCATTTTTCCAGCAATGGGACAAATCATAATTGTGTGCCACCTGACAGGACACACAAGAAGAACACAGTATCACGTCTGTTACATCCCTGCAAAGATGCATGACCTGAATCTAATCATGAGGAAACATCAGACAAATCCCAAGGGAGGGACATATGTCAAAATAGCTGGCCTGTCATTCTCAAAAGTGTCAAGGACAAGAAAGTTAAGGAGGAACTGAGGAGCTGTTGATAGAGCCTAAGTACAACTGAAGGAAGCAGGGTGTGACCCTGGACCAGAAACAAATTAGTAGGACCTTTATGGGGACAATTATGGAGTATCGAATATGATGTATGGATTCGATTGTAGTGCTTATCGAAGACAGGTGTCTTGAATTTGATAACAATGGTGTGTGTGTGTGTGTGTGTGTGTGTGTGTGTGTGAAAGAGAGAGAGAGAGAGAGAGAGAGAGAGAGAGAGGAGAGGGGGGAGAGAGAGAAGATCCATGTTGCAGGGTTCGGAGATCAAAGGACATATCTACAACTAACTCTCAAATAATTCAGGACAAGAGAGAATATAAATAGAGGGGAAATGATGAAGTAAGTGGGACAAAATATAAGAATCTGAGTGAAGGATACCTTGGAGTTTTTTGTAAGTCCTGTAATTGTTCTGTAAGTTCAAAAGTTATACCAAAATAAATTAAAAAACAGATCGAAACATCTGACCTTCAATATACCCCAGAGAAATGATACTATATGCCCACAGAAAGACCCGTAAGCGTATTCACAGTTTTATGTATGATAGCCCCAAACTACAAACAACTCAGATAACTTTCTGCAAGTGAGATAAATGAATTGTACATCTGTGAATAGAATACTATTCAGCAATTACATGCGGAAGCTACACACGCCACGGATGCACCTTCCAAGTCGTATGCCGAGGGACACAAGCCAGACACAAAAGACCACATACTATGTGATTCCTCTGCAGTGAACTTCGGGAACAGGTCAGATGTATCTAGAAGTCAGCACAGCAGTTCCTCTTGTGGGTAGAGGAGTTATTCCTGGGAAGGGGCATGGAGAGCCTTCGGGGCTGCTGCGAAATTCTGTGTCTTGACCTGGGTGGGGTCACTTGGAGTTACCCGTATATAAACATTCTCTGAGATAAAAATTCATCGAGATGAGGTCCCTTTCTGCACTTTACTGTACATAAGTTAAACACAAAATCAAAGTAAAAAAATTAACTGAAGGTGCAAATCAGACATAGGAGTTGGGCAGGGAGTGGGAAGTGAGGTTGAAGAGAAGAAATAAATAAAGCCAGAGAAGAACCTTGCATGGACAATGGTGGCGACACGTAAAATGAGGAATCGGGTAACTCAGTGCTTTCCACCTGAGGTTCAGAGGAGAAACCAAAAAACAAGACAAGAGCTGTGAGAGGGGTCGACCTTGCCTGAGGTCATACAGCTGGTGGGTGGCAGAGGTGGGATTTGGATGCAGGTCTGGGTGTCCCCGGAGTGTGCTCCTTACCCAGGGTTCTGGCCTGGACTCATGGGCTGGACAGCCTGACTGGGCTTCCAGAGGCTCCCCAGGGCCTGACGGGGGTGGCGAAACCTCTGCCTGGTACAGACCGTTCCAGCTCAGAGCTGACACTCCAAGTGGGAGGGGAGGCAATGGGACAGAGGGCGACCCAGGCGGCAGCTCCCACACACGGGACTCGCTCCCTGGCCTGGGGGGGCCCTGCCAACCTTGCTTGCCTCTTGTTGAACTTTGCCTTCTTTCCTGGGCCAGCGGGTTGGCTCTAGAGCCCCGCAGGCTTGGGTGCGAATCCCAGCTCTGCCCCCATCTGGCTATGCGACATGGGGCAGTGGCTTGCCTCTCTGTGCCTCAGTTTCCACTTCCAAAACCGGCCCCTGAAAGCATCTACCTAACAGCATTGACGAGCAGAGTCGAGGAATTAAATGTGTGTAAAACTCTACACAATGCGTGCGTGTGCTAAGGACTCTACACAATGCCTGAGTGTGCTAAGGACTCAGGAACGGTAGCTGCTATTGTCCTTGTAATTATTGCTACTTGTGGGAAGGGGGGAGCCCTGTTGCCCTGAGGCCTCACAAACACTGGCATGTTAAAACAGCTGGCATGCAATGGAAAGTTCTAGGGAAAGGACCCTCAGGCTGCCTGAAGGTTACTCAGAAAACTCTCTTAATTTCCACTCTGGGTTTTGACAAAGTTCTTGGTAAGCTAAATTTTATGATTTTGGTGTGTGAACTTCCAGACCTTTGTCTATGCATTTCTTTCATCCATGTGCCAATGTGTCTCCCTCCCTCCCTCCCTCCCTCCCTCCCTCCCTCCCTCCCTCCTTCCCTCCCTCCTTCCCTCCCTCCCTCCCACCCCCCCATCCGTCCCAGCTCACCAGTGCCCGCTCCATGAGCATGTCTTCTTGTGGCCTCATGCTCCGTCCCCATTCCTGGCCCATCTCTCCTTGTTCCTGAGTCCCTGTGTATCAGTCCTGACTATAACGGGTATTCATGATACTCCACAATATCCACATGCTTGGGGCCCAGTAAATAAAGGGCCGGTACATGAACTAATGGAACCTAAAGGAAAACAACAACAACAACAAAACCCAGTTCTGGGTATTTGAGGGCTCTGTTGAGGTGTGTTTTGGTCAGCCGGAGTTTCTTGTGAAAACTGTGAAGGCAAGAACCATGTGGTATCAACAATAACTGAGCCCAGCATTTTCCAGAGACAAATAATGGTACTGCAGTTGTCACAGGGCCCGTGGAAGGAGCCAGTGGGAGGACTCAGGGGAGTGCTGGTCGGTCAGCCACCCCTCAGGCCTTCTATATTTTTCTGAGGGCCCACAGCTGGGAGGCGGCTGCAGGAGGTCCTGGACCCACGGCCTCTGCTGCTGCTTTCCACAATGTTTTCATTTTGTTCTCTGCTGTATCTGCGACCCGAGCCAGGCAGACAGAAGATACTCAAAGATGTGCTCCAGGCAGATGTCACCGAGCACTTAGCATGTGCAGGCGCCGGTGCTAGGCTTGGGAACACAGCAGAAAACTCTGCCTTCGTGCAGTGTAGGTTCTCATGGTGGGGGATACAGTCAGCCAGAAGTTAAGTGCAGTGGAGAAAAACAAAGAAGAAGGAGAAGGAGAAGGAGAAAGAGAAGGAGAAGAATGGGGAGGGGGAGTGGGGGAAGGGGGAGGGGGAGGAGGAGGAAGAAGAAGAAAAAGAGGTGCTGGGGTGTGTGTGTGTGTGTGTGTGTGTGTGTGTGAGTGTGTACCTGTGTGTGTGTGTGTGTATGGTGTTTCATTTAACTGCAGAGGCCAGGGGAAGCTTCACTGAGAGAAGGTAATACTTAAGCAGAGACCTGAAAGAGGTAAAGGAGAGAGCCATGGGGGGACATCTGGGGGCAAGAGGGAACAGCACGTGCAAAGGCCCTGCGGTGGGACCATGCTCTCTCTGTTGAAGGAGCAGCAGGAGGCCAGCGTGTAGGGACTGTGTGAGTGAAGGAGTGAAGGGGAGAGAAGAGGAAAGGAGTGGGAGGTGGGGTGTGTGTGGTGGTATGTGGGACTCTCAGCAGATGAGGGGTATGATTTGACTTCCTCCTCCCAGGGCTATGGGGTGGTGTGATATTCAGGCAGAGGAGAGAACAAAATGAAAGAAATGGTGGAAAGCGCTGAGCTCAGGGTCTGGTACACACTAGGTGCTTAATAAACAGCATCGTGTTACTGCAGAGGGTGTGTGGAGGCTGTGGATGGAGTGACCTACTAACCTTTAATGGGGTGGGTGATGGGTGGGCTGGGCAATGCCTCCTCCCACAGAGGGCTTGGTGCCCCCATGAGCTGGGGGTGGGGAGGGAAGAACCCCTGCAGGTGGGATCAGCAGGTGAGTGGGAGGAGGCAGCCAGGCCAAGGCTGGTGGGGAGCAGGGAGCAGGCCGTGGGCCAGGCAGACAGTGTTCTGACTGGGAGGGCAGGCTGGGGCTGGTTCTCTTGGGGAGAGAGGCAGGAGCCTGGCGGGTCCAAGTGGAGCCTCCCACCTGTCCCTTCTCTCTGACTTCTCCCCGTTCCTCCTGCTTGCTGTTCCTCCTTCACTGTTGGCCCATGCTGTTCTCTCAGTGAATGCCATCTGCCTCCCTTTTACCAGGTTCATGCCTGCTCATTGCCTGATTCTTAGAGGACAGCGTCTCCACCCAAGGAGGCCTTTCCTGCCTCTCACTTGCTCCCCTCCATTTCTCACGTGGTATTCACAGCCAGGGCCCCCGTTTGGGGGTCTGTATGTGTGTGATTATCTGTCTATGGTCAGTCTCTCTCTTATAGGTGCTAAGCCTGGGGTGGGAATAGGTCTGTCGTGTTGACGCTGTGTCCCCAGCGCTTGGAATGGCACCTGGCGTAGAGTAGGTGCTCTGAGCCCTGGATGGAGGATGTGTGGTTGGATGAGTGGTTGTATCAGGGACAGAGAGATGGCTGGACGGCTGGACCTGGACGGCTAAGGGTGGGCTGGGTGATGGTGTGAGCAGTGAACGGGTAGAGGAGGGATGGGTGGGTGGGCAGATTATTGGGTGGGGTGAGTGGATATGCGATGGCTAGCTGATGGGAGACTGGACCAGGGAGGGGTGGAATGCGATAGAAAACTCCTGGCCTAAGGTTCAGGAGACCTGGGTTCAAGTTCGGCCTTGCTGCATACGAACACCAAGGCCCTGGAGTCTTGGGTTTGCCAGATCACCCCTCTTTGCCTCTGTCGACCCATCTATTGGGTTTTCAGCTTCATTATTGCTTTTATTTCACTGCATAGAACGCTTTTCATCCCTTCCACCTCCCAATTTTTCCAGAGTCTCTCCACATAAACAAAACAAAAGGAAGCTGCTGAGATGGGGAGCCGGGTGTTCCCCAGGAGCCCCAGGAGCTGGGGCACCTTGAAAACCCAGCTGAACTGTCCCCAATTTTGTTATCTCCCCTCCCCTGTTCTGAGCTCCTCCTCTCTGGGGCGTTTGCTAGAAAATGCAGGTTCAAGGGTTCGTCCGCCCAAGTTTCCCCTTTAGGTGCTTTGGAGCCTGCCCAGACATCTGCAGTTTCAACAAGCTCCATTCCAGGATTCTGAGCTCATCTCTGGGGACTCACTGCCCTTCCAGAGACCAGATCCAGAGGTCAGCACCCTGGTGCATGCCTGTGTGCTGCGGGGATGAGGGTTGCTGTGATGTTTTCTATCTGTATATATTTAAAAAAGCTGGGATGCAAGCTGGGATGTCCTGCAGTAGGGCTGGCTAACTACCTGGGGCCTCGTCCACTCCCTAGAAGCCCCTGCAAGTGTTAGAAAGAAGGAAGAAGGTTCTAATAAGACAAGATTGCCAAGATATGGTGAAGTGAAAAAGTAGGTGCGGGACAGTGGCCATTGTCTCGCTGCATGTGGTAAAACATCCCTAACAGGAGAGAAACATGGATATGCATAGACCGTTCTGGAAGGACACACAGGAAACTGGGACCAGGGTGGCCTCTGGGGAAGGAAACCGGGGCACCAGGAGCAGGAGGCAGACCCTTGGTTATGCCGGAATCCCTTCCTGAGCCTTGGGCTTGAATTCTGAGCTAAGCCCTCGCTGAGCCTCCGTTTCCTTATGCGTAAATGGGGCCATTGCTTCCAGCTTGAGCCTGGGCCGCGTGGAGGGCACAGGCAACCTGATCCTGCTCTGGCTTTTGCTTCCCAGGATGCTCCTGGTCAGGCCTCACCTTCCAGCAGCCCCAGGCTTGGCCCAGGGAGGGTGGGTCCCCGGGCAGGGGGCGGCCCAGTCTGGGGCGGGGCTGAGCTGGAAAAACCGGCAGGGTTGGAGTAGTTGGTGCAGGTACCATCTTTCCTGCTCTACCTGGAGGCTGTTTAGGGACACTCACCCCCACCCTGGGCCCCTGTGGGACTGGGACCAGCAGAGCATCTGTCCCCCACCCATGCTTCAGGCTGGAGACCAGGGGGAAGTGGAGAATGCCTGGGTATTGAGCCTGGGTTGGGGGGCAAGGAAGCAGAGAGACAGGGGATGGGAGAGAGAAAATGAATGAATGAAAGAGAAGAGAAAGAGAGAGACACATACAGACAGCTAGATGCAGGCTTAGAGAGGCAAAGAATCAGCGTGAGGAGGAAGGAGACAGAGCTCTGGGTGCTGGTGGGGGCTGGGTTCGCTCTGGCAAGGCGCCTGGGGCTGGCCCAGGTGCAGAAGTGCTGGGGGAGGGAGGGTGGCGGGCATGGCAGGGATGGAGGGTGCTGGAGGCAACCCCAGAAGGGCATTTCCCACACCTCTGGGTTGCAGCTGCAGGTCTGAGTAGTCCTTGGAACCAACTCAGGGCCCCTTACTTCTTGTCCCTCCTGCTCTCCCTTGGGATGATGTACCTGGAGGCTGCCTCCCCAGGGTCCCTCTCAGAGCAGAGCTGGGAAGGCCTGAGGTGAAACTGGGCTAATTAGTGCTCAGAACTGAGATAATCACTGCCTGGAATGTTCCCTAGGAGGTCCAGCTGGGGGCAGGCAGCCAGGAGCCCATGGGGTATCTGGGATTGGCCAGCTGGCCTCGGCCTGCTGGCTACTAGAGCCCTGAGTATTGGGAGCAGGGAGACCCAGGAGGCCTGGAGCCTTAGGCCCCAGAACCTACAGTTACTCAGGCGCCTACAGGCCTTGCTGTGTAGCAGCAGGTCTACTGGACTCCCCTCTGACCGTGTCTTCCCCAACCCCTGTCTAAAGCCTTCCATGGCTGGCCGTGGCTCATAGCTAAAACCTGGACTCCTTCCCTCTCTCTAGGGCTGCCTGCTGATCTGTCCTCACTCCTGGCTTATCACTCTGGCCCTCCCTTTCTGTTCTCTTACCTTCAAACATTCCACTTTTGGCCGACCTCAGGACCTTTGCATATGCTGTATCCCCCCTTAGCATATGCTCTTCCTCCATTTCTCCTCCCAGAGACCTCCCATCCTTAACCTTCAGGCTGCAGCTCGGTCACCTCCCTGGGGAGGCCTCCCGGGCACATACTTATGTAGTCGCCTGTACTTCTCCTTCCCAGCACTTAAACACTCTGTCCTCTTCATGGAATTCCTTATTTGATGCCTGCTTTCTCCCTGAGGACAGGCACCAGGGTCTGCTTGGTCACCATTGTGTCCCA
This sequence comes from Aselliscus stoliczkanus, assembly GCA_033961575.1. Classification (NCBI taxonomy): domain Eukaryota; kingdom Metazoa; phylum Chordata; class Mammalia; order Chiroptera; family Hipposideridae; genus Aselliscus; species Aselliscus stoliczkanus. The sequence goes on along the minus strand of CM066738.1, from coordinate 9,546,298 downwards.
CAGGCCCTTACACACAGCAGGTGCTCCATGAGCAAGCCATTAGAAAGTGGCCTGGACATTTTTTTTTTGAGGGCAGTGTCACTGGCCCTCCTATGTGGGATCCGAACCGGGGCCGCTGGAGTCCCAAGCCAGCTCTTAACCACCACACCACTCGGCCGGCACGGCCTGGACATTTTTTGATGTGTGGATTCCTCCTAGGAAGGGAATTTGCTGACCCCTGGGTCTTCCCCTACCATCCCTGCCTCTCCCCCAGTTCTAGCCCCAGAAGACCCTGCCTCTGAGTCTTCAGATTCCACAGGGAGGGCCTTGGCCGTGATGTTGTAATGAATCACTGGCCAGAATCCGGTCTCGATTATCTCCAGGCTGGGCATGGTCTGCTTGTCCTCACGGGGGCTGGGACCACAGGCCACCCTATCAGAGGCACCAGGTGTCCCACGGGGCCCCTTGCCTCTGGCCACAGATAACAGCTAACAGCCGCCCCCCCTCCCAAGCCTGTATCAGGGGCAACTTTCTACCTCTCTCTGGGTTGCTAGGTCACACAAGGTGAGGTCCCATCCCACAGGAGATGGTGAGGAACTGGGTAGAAATGGGGTTTGTGGCTTGGAAACCTTAAATGTAATACTAACACCGACTTCTCAAGGTGGGTGAAATGAGAAAGTGGGGACACATGATGGGACCCCCACCTGCTCCAGCTGCAGGTAGGAGGTCATCCAGGGTGACTGACCTATCCCAGCGTACCTTGGATGCCTGAGGTTTACAAGTCTTTTGGGGCCTAAAAGTGAGGTGGGGCAGACAGTGTTGGCAAGTGAGGGTTTGGGCCATTTCTAAGGCATTGATCCTACCATGCCTCCATGTCCTCATGGTGAAGCAGGGATAGTAAGTGTGTACTTCAGAGCGATGCACTTAAATGAGATACTTTCTGTGAGGTGCTGCTTGGAACAGCACCTCGTGGGAAGTGATCAATAAGGACCATGATGGTCACCCTCTAAAGCCTTGCCTCACCCTCTCCACCTCTTCGCGCTTCCTGCCTCCACCACCATGGGGTGATTCACCTGAATGATTACAACAGCCTCCAAATGGTCCCCTGCGCCTGGTTTCAGTCTAGTCTCCACGTGCTGCCAGACAGAGCCTTAAAAAAATGTAAACTGAATTACCCTTCTCCCTTGCTCAACAGTCTCCCATGACTCCCACTGCCCTCAGAATAAAGATTAGCTTCCTAATCATGACCTGCAGGTAAGGCATGATGGCTGACCTCTCTCTCTTAATCTCTTGCCACTCTCCCTCTCATTCACTCTGCGAGAGCCACCTTGGTTTCCTTTCAGTGACTCTGGCTCCTGACTGCCTCAGGGCCTTTGCACATGCTACTTCCTGTACTGGAATGCTTTCCTCTGTCCTTTTCACTTAGCTAGTACCCCGATCTCAGATCAGGGGGACCGCTTATAGTGGGTGCTGCAGTGACTCACCCACATCCCCTTACATTGGGCCCTGCACCCATCTATCAGCTGCCATGCAGTGTTGGCAGCTATGGGCTCCTAGCTGGGTCTCCTTTCTGGAGCTGCGTCTCCCCAGACAGGAGCTGCCTCATCCGGGAGGTCCTCTCAGCCCCAAACATCGGAGGCAGACACAGCCAGTGACAGATTAGATCAGGGAACACAGCTTAGCTCCCTTACCTCAAGGTGGGATCAACTCTGTGGTGCGGTTCATGTCCCAGAGCTTCTCGTGGGATCGGGTTGAAGCTAGACTTCAGCTGAGACCGTATCTAGCTTAGCTCTTTCCCAGGCGCTGTCCGGCTTCATTCTCTCCTTTTCTCCCCAAAGCATTCCTCAGTGAATCACATGCATTCCAGTCTCCGTTCTGGGCTCTGTTTCTGGGCAGCCTGACCTAAGCCAAAGCCTTCCTGGATCCCCTTTGCTCGCCTTGTCTCTGAGGCCCTCTCCTTCCCGCCCTCATGATGGCCACATTTTACACTCGCTCAGATGATTATTTGATAAGGTCTGTCCCCTGCCCCAGAATGTAAGGCAAGGATCATGTTGATTCTGTTCCCTGCTGCATACCCAGTGCCCATCACGGGGCCTGGCACATAGTAGGTACTCATAAATATTTGTTGAACAACTGAATGGATGATGGCTGGATGAGTTAGAGGTTGAGGAGGGGACTGAGGATCATTAAGACCCCAGGTTCTTCCCATCTCGTGGTTCTGTCATCTTCTCTCAGCGCAGCTCCTCATAGCTCCATGATGGTGCCAGAGTTCCTGCCATCTCTTCCTTGACACAGCCATGGCCAAGGCAGGAAAAGGCCCTCATGTGTCCTCTGAAGAATGAAGAAACTGTTCCCAGAAGTCCCATGGCAAACTTCCCCCTCTCACTGGCCACGGATGCATTCCACATCTAGCTTCAGCCAGACTTGGGCCAATCAGCATTCACCCCTGGGGAGAGTCTGCCCTTGCCCAGTGAGAGGGAATCTAGCTGGGGCCAGGTCTGGTCCTGAGCTGTGGAGCCCTGACCTGGGGGCCATTTTGGGGGTTTCTGAGGCTGTGGATACCCCACCTGCTCTCCCTCCCTGGGGAGCCCTTGGGTGCTGGCAGTGAGAGAGGAGGTGGGGCTGGATGAGGGTTTCAAGCAAATTAGGCAGCCAGACACCTTCACCTCAGTAAATATTTACAGAGCCAGGGATTGAAGGAGGTGGGCGGGGCCAGAGGGTGAGAGTGCAGGGAAGAGGTGGCCTGGGCCAGAGGTGCCAAGGGAGAGACAGAGAGAGACACAATGAAGAGCTGGAGGGCCACTGGAGGAGAGACAGGCACTGGGGAGAGACAGAGACACAGGGGAGAGACAGACAGACATAGGAAAGAGGTACACTTTGAGAGCTGATCTGAGAGACGGATGGAGAGAGAGGCGGGGAGAGACTTAGCCAGGAAGGGCTTTGTGTCAGCGCCTTGAGCAGCCAGGGGCCCTGCCATGGTGGGAGTGACGTCCCCGTCCCCTTCTCTTTGGCTCAATGGCCTGGACAAGTCACATTTCCAGCCTGAGCTTGGTGTCCTCCTCTGCCGGATGGGGTGAAGGACCCTCTTTCACGTGACCGTCCCGAGGTGCCATACACACTGGGATTGTCATTCACCCAGTCGCCTCCTTTGGCCTGTACATGGCCTGGAGTGGAGGTGGGAATTGTCACCCCAACAAGGGAAACGTGCCCAGGGTCACAGCAGGAAGGCAGGAGGCATGTGGGCCGTGGGGGTGTGAGTCTAAAGTCTGTGTCCTGGCAGGGTGCGAGGAGGCGAGCATCTTAGGCTGACCAGTAACAGTGATTCTGGTGCTAATAATAATAATAATAATAGCCACTGTGTTCCGAGTGTTCCCCAAGTGCCAGACACCAGCCCTGGGGGAGGAGCTGCTTAATTCCGTTTAGCTTGTAATTCCCATTTTACAGACAAGGAAGCTGTCTCAGACAGTCTCAGCGACTTCTTAATGACAGAGTCGGGTTTTGTAGGCAGACGGGCCTGGGCCTGAGTCTCTGCTCCACACAGGCTGGGTGACCTGGCGATCACTTCCTCTCTCCGAGCCTCAGTTTTCCCATTTGTACAATGGGAAAATAGCAGTTTCAAGGTTGACATGAGGATTAAATGAGATGATTGTTGTACAGAAAGCACTCAGCACAGGGCCAAGTACACGCAAGTGCTTAATACACAAATAGTGTGTTGGTAACAGTTTTAAAGTAGTTTAAAAATAATTCCTTTAATTGCTCCCCTTTCTTCAGAGGAAGAGCTGAGGTCCAGCGAGGGGAAGTGACTTGCCCAAGGTCACCAGCCAAGTGGAGGCACTGAGATTTGAACCCAGTGGGCTCTGAGGCCAGTGCTTACTCCCAGCCCTCCGTACCACCATGACGGCTCAGCCTTGGATGGCCCGTTTGGGAATCAATCCTTGTGGGTCAGGAAGATGCCCATAGCCTGACCTAATATGCCTCTGGCCTGGCATCAGCCACAGTCACCCGTTGAGGTGGTTGCAAAATCTCACCCCCTTCACCAGTCGATAAAGGGTACCCATTGCAAAACTCAGTGGAGAAATTATTAAGTGTTGTGTCATCCTGCGGCCAGGCCCTGGGTGCCCCTTTCCTGCTCAGAGGCCTGGGTGGGGCCGACTCCTCATTCACTCTTTCCCTCCATCACCCTGACCTGACAGAAGCTGAGATGAGGAGGAGCTGGGGGCTTTCGGGGCACGGGCTGAGGACAGACCTGTAGCCCTCCACTCTCAGGAAATGGCAGCCCCATCCTTCCAGGTGCGCAGGCCCAAGATCGTGGGGTCACTTGATGCTTCTCTTGCCCACATCCAATGACTGGTCAGGAAATCCTGTCAGCCCTACGTTTGAAATATATCTGGAATCCAACCAGGTTTCCCCCTCAACTTCCACATCTGGAGTCAAAGCACCACCCAGCTTCTCTCGCTGCTCTCACCTTCACTCGTCGCAGTCCGTTCTCCACACGTGACAAAGGGATCCTGTTAGAACCAGGTGGATCTTAAGTCAGACCTTGTCCTTCTGCTGGGAACCCTCCTTGGCTCCCATCTGAGAGCATAAGCCAAAGTCCTTACGGGCCACAGCACCTTGCCTCATCTGGCCCCATTGCCTTTCTGACCTCATCTCCACCATTCTCTCTCCTGTGCTCACTTAGCTCTGGCCTTCTTGCTATTCCTCCAGTATACCAGGCATGAGCTAACCCCAGGACCTTTGCACTTGCTGTCCCCTCTGCTGGGATGCTTTTCCCCTAGCTCTTTCACACAGTTGGATCCCTCACTTTCTTCAGATCTCATCTCAAAGCCGCTGCCTCAGGGAACCCTTCCCTGGCTACCCTGCTAAAGTGTCACCTCCACTGTCACCCCCAGTCCTTTCATATTTCTTCCCGACTTGCCATCATATTAGACATTTGTTTGTTTATCTGTTTAATGTCTATCTCATTTCTTAAGATGTCCTCTTCCTCAGGGAGGGCACTGTTGTCTGTTTTGTTCATGATTCTCCCTAGGTCCTCCGCCCAGGACTGGCACACAGTAGGTACTCCACAGAGAGCTGCTGAATCAGTGAATAGGTGGGCAGGAGGGGTGACATGGCCTAGATCACACCTCAGCCAACCTCAGGATTCCCCCTATCCCTGGCCAATAGCCTGAGAATGTTGCCCACAGCACACGTCACCTGCCTTCAAGCTGCCTTCTGACTACGCAGCTCCCACCTAGGCCCTCTGCCCTGCTCCCTGGCAGCACTTGCCGTGAACCTGACTTGTTTTGTTTCCATATTTATTATCGGCTGGCTCCCCTCACACTCGGAGCTCTCTGAGGATAGGATTTTGTCTGCCTTGGTTCCACAGCCATCTCCCAGTGCCCAGCATGGGACCTGGCACCCTGTAGGACATGTTGGTGGCTGGCTGATCAGGTTTGCGTCACATGCCCCGTTGACAGGGCCAGTATTGGCCAGGAGAGGGTTAAGAGAGATGGCTGTGCCTGGGCCTGCAAAGTCAGGGAGAGAAGGGGGCCGCTTGCGCCTTAATTATAACACATCCTTAATGACACGGTGTTATACTAGGCACACAAAGTGTACTAATCTGATATTATATCTGGGCTTTTTACAATAGATACAATCAACCGGCCGCAGTTTGCTAACTCATTGTCGACCTATCTCCATGCTCCACCTAGATTATTATCAGCTTCCTTAATTAAGTGGAAGGCAAAGCTCTGCAGGCCATGCCCACAGCCCCAGCACCCATGAGTCCGGCCCAGCCCTCCCATAAGCTGGGATAATAGCTACTCCCACACGGGGTGAGGCTTGAGCTGCCTTCTCCATCCCAAACGCCTGTCCCAGGTTCGGGCGTGACAGGCCTGTGGAAGGCCTAGTGAGCCACAAACGCTAACCACCAAGGGCTTCAACTGGCGGCCCATGGGCTGGGTCAGCCTCGAGGTGCGTCGGGTTTGGTCTATGTGGTGCTTTTGCTTAAAGTCAAACTTAGTTGCCGACACTAAAAAATTAGGACATTATTACAAACATCCAGATGTCTGGCTTCTCTTGAGAAATGGAAAGATCCAGGCACTCCGGGCTGGTCAGTGCAGTGTGCTGGAGCTGAGAAGCGGCTGCCCCACAGGAAGCACCAGGCCTCCCCCACCCGTTTCACTTATATGTCCCTGCGTGGCAGTTGGGTTTGCAGCCCCTGCTCTAGGGTTAGAGGTTGGTTACCCATTTGCAAGATGGGATATTGGGTCTCCGAAAAGGCAAGTGACTTAGCTGATATTGCACAGTGAGCCGGGGATTCAGGTCGTAATCGTTGAACGAATCTTTACTGAGCACCCACCGTATGTCAAGCACTGGGGACACAGAGGCCACGAGAAATATCGTCCTGCCTTCTGGGGGTGACACTCTTCTGTTTCACAGCCATATTGTCACCTTTCTTGCTGGGCAGCAGCACCTGTTAGAGACAGGTCCTTTCTTATCCCCTTGAGGTAGAGTCCCCAACACTGTCAGGCCCCATCTCAGGGCGGAGACTGGAAATGACCATCTTGGAAGGAAGCGCTTGGCAAGAGTCCCCACAAGGCTGCCCCCATCTCCCAACCTGGGCTCTCAGAGAGCAGGAGGGGTGAGCAAGGTTGACTGACAGGGGTGGGTGAGAGGGAGTTAGAAGGAGTGTGGGAGTGGGGTGAAAGATGGGGAGACCAGCCTGGTTAACTGAAGGTGAATCAATTAGGTTCTCCCACTCTCCTTCTAACAGCAAGAAGTGGAGGGACAGGTCCCTGAAATATCCAAATTCCCTGCTACTAGTCCTGGAAAAGGCATTTATTTGCTTAGCTGGTTTGGGAGAAATGGCTCCCCCGGCTACAGCGCTACCTATGGTCAGGAGGAGAAACTGCAGCCTGGGACCTCTGGACAGAGGTCCCCTTAGCATGGGACCCAGTTTGGGTCCCACTGACCCCAGGGCTATTGCGCACCTGCTGGCCTCCCAGGAGCCACACCTGAGGAGCATGAAGGAGCCTGAACGCTCTGTGGTGGCTCCTCGCTGTTGTGAGGTGGTTGTGGGGGGAAAGGGGTGAATAACAGCCCCAGCCATCATGTGTGTTTGCTAAAAATAAACTTGACATACTTTTGCGTTGGGAAACAATGTGGATTCCAAACATTCTCAAAGGGCAGAGAGGGGAAAAAAAGGAAGAATGGAAATCAAGTTTTTGAGCTTAGTAATTAATTAGTCTGTAAACAAATGACTCACGCTTTTTCCTGGCTATTTTTCTTTCCATTTTGCGTGGATTTTTCTCATCAGCCAGGGAACGAGGCCAAGGGAGCCAAGTTCATTGGCAAGACAGGGCCTAGATGTGTCCCCCTGAAGTAGTGTCCCCCTAGCTCTCTTGAAGAGGAGCTGGGCAGTTGGAGAGTGAGAGGGAGAGCTTCAAGTGGAGGGAGCAGCATTGTGTGGCGATGTGAGAACCGAAAGAGTGTGGTCTGTTTGAGGAACAGCCAGGAGGCCTGTGTGACTGGGGTAGAGTGGACAAGGGGGTGAAAGCAGAGAGGTGGGCCGGCGCTGGGCCCCACTGAGCCCTGTGACTGGGTTAAGGCATCTAGACTTCACCCTGAAGACAGTGGAAGCCACGGAATTCTGATTTCTACAGTAATGTCATTTAAAAAATGGATGATCAGAAAAATGCATTCCAAATGTTCTCTTGTTTGGATGCTTCTTGTAGTTAAGGATCCCCAAATAAATTATTGTCTAGTGATTGTATTTCTTTTTTTTTTTTTTTTTGAGGGCAGTGTCACTGGCTCTCATATGTGGGACCCGAACCGTGGCCGCCAGCTTCCCAAGCCAGCGTTTAACCACCACGCCACTCGGCCGGCCCTAGTGGTTGTATTTCTTAAGGGTCTGTATGCTTAATGCCTGTCTCTTCTCCATTGAACATCAGTCCCCTGATATCAGAAACTTTGTTGGTCTTGTTTACATCTGTGTCCCCACTGCTGAGACCAATGCTTGGAACACTGTAGGAGCTCAGGAAATGTTTGTCAAGTGATCGAGTCCTGTCTGTAAGGTTGGCGGCCTCGTTCCATTTTATAGATGACGAGCGACAGGCAGGAAGGTCTCCATGGCCAGCCTGGGATGGTCTTGGCAAAGGCAGGTTTTATTTAGTTCAAAATAAGGAGAAGTTTTATGGCTGGAAAATCTATTCTGTAAGGGACTGAGCTCCCCAGTAATGGGGGCATTCAAATAGGATCCACACTACCAGCCTCATAATACCCTTCTCTGATTGGAGACAGACTTTGTGCCGGCTCATAGATGCCACCTGACAATCTATTAGGTTGGCATGTTTCTATGTTCATTGTGCAGATAGAGAAACCAAGGCCCCGGGAGGAGCTGTGACATGCCCAAGGCCACATGGTTAAAAGTGGGGGAGCTCAGATGGTAATCCAGGCCTGACAGTAAAGACTGTGTTTTTAACTCCCTTTTTTGAGCCATAGATACTGGTTTGAATTCCAGCTCCACCACCTACATGCTGTGTGACCTGGGACAAGTCACTTTGCTTTTCTGATCTTCACTGTCCTGATACATTAAATGGGGATGTAATACGTGCTTTTCAAGGCTGCTGGGTGGAGTCAGGGAGGTCTGAGTGGATAACAGCTGGCGCACAGGTGCCCAAAACATTTGCACCTCTCCTGTCTTTCTGAGGTCCTTCTGCCTTGGGCCTCCCTCCTGGGTTGCTGCCTCCTTCCTAGGCCAGCCGCTCCGTGGACGCCACTCTCCGGGTCTCCACCCGCCCTCTGGGTATTGATTCACTCCTGCCATGAACTTCTTGTTCTTTGTCTGAGTTTTCTTTCTCCTTTTCTTGGTAAACCCACTGTCTTGTCTGATTGCCAAAGCTCCTTTCGGGGAGCAGACGGGCAGTGGGGATGACCCTGTCAGCCCACGGAATGTCTCCGCTGCTTCCCCATTCCTCCCACTCTCACCATGCCTGGCTGAGGTCACCAGGCGCGAGGCCTGGACCAAGGATGCAGGTCACAGTTGGGGGTTTAATTAATCATCATGTAGCAGGTGGGGCTCTGGCTGGTCCAGGGTCCCCTGTGTGGGGAGCCAGGCTGGCGGGGAGAACAGGCAGGGGTGGGTGTCAAAGGAAGAATCTTAGGAAAGATGCTACTCACAGTTCATGGCAAGCAAATACATAGAAAGGCCCATCTGAGTGCTAAGGCGGTGTGCACTAATGGGACAGGGCTGACAGAGGTGGCCGTGGTCTTGGAGACGACTTAATGGAGCAGGTGTGTTTTAAGCCAGGGATGCACAGGAGAGGTGAAGGACATGGCGCTGGGGCCAGGTCACCTGAGCTTGAATCTCAGCTCTGTCTTCTCTTTCCCATTGTGTGAATGTGGTCAAGTTCACATCTCCCTCTGAGCCTCAGTTTTCTCATTTGGAACATGAGATGATAATAATAGTATCCCCCTCATAGGATGTGGTGAGGACTAAGGGAGATGATGCGATTAAGTGTCTAAGGAGGGCCAGGCATACAGCTAATGCTCAACACATGGCAGCTATTCTTTTTATTTTTACTATCAGCATAGTGGAATGTACTAGCATCGCAGCTTCGGGTGGGTCTGAGTGCAAATCTCAGCCCTGCACATCTCTGGGTCCTCAGGTAAGCTCTTTCTTTCACCTCTCTGAGCGTCCGTCTACTCACCTGGAGAAGGAGAGGGTTTGACTTCATGGGGTTCATCATGAGGACGAGGCATGTGAATCATGTGCCTGGAACACAGTAGATACTCAGTAAGTCATGGTTGGCATACCCTGGCCTGTATCCTAGTTTAGGTTTAGAGCAGGGATGGAGTGTCAGGCAGCCCCGGGTTTAAGTCTGGCTCTGCCTTAGAACTGGAGGTACAAGATGCCCAGTCTGGTGCCTGGCACATAGTAGGTGTGTGGTCAGTAGGAGAAAAAATTGGGATCTTCGTGTCCCCATGACCGGTGTGAGGCCACCTTGACACCCCAGGTGGGAGGTCACTTCCTTGCCTTGTGAGGTAAGGATGGTGAGGAAACTGAGGTTCAATGAGGTGAAGTTACTCGCCAGAAGTGGGACCCTGGGTCTCCTTGGCTTTAGAGTCTGCCTTTCCATAAGTGGGGTGGTCACTGGGTATATGCTTTGCTGAGGGTATGTCTTACTGGGACCCTTAGGACTACCATGGGTGCTGATGGAACAGCCTTTTCATGACTCAAGGAAGCAGAGAAAGCGGCGATTCTTGGCATGAGGTTCTCAGATCTATAAGCATGTCCCCAGGTCCCCTCGCCTCCAGTCTCAGGCTGGGGACCAGAGAATGGCTTTGCCTATATGGGGGCTGGCTTGGGGTTTTGGGACAGAGGGCAGCCCCTACTCAGCCTAGCCTGGGCCTTTCTCCTTCTACCCAACCAGCCCCATAGCAACTGCCTATTTCTTTTTTTTTTTTTGGTTACTATTGGGTACTTTATTAGTTAATTCAATTCTCACAACAATCTCATGAGGTGGGTATTACTATTAACCCTGTTTTATAGATGAGGAAACTGAGGCTCAGAGAGACCAAGAAGTTTGCCCAAAGCACACAGCTCCTAAGGGGCAGAGCCGGGCTCCTAACTCAGGCATCAGAACTCCAGAGCCCTCAGGAGCAGCTGGGTGTCCCCTTCAAATTCTCCATGGCAGGTGCTTCCTGCAGGGCTCTGCTCCACATAGTAGGTGCTCAGGAAATTCTTGCTCTGTGAGTTTATGGGCATTGAAATCATCATCGCCATTTGAGTTGGGAGTGCCCGCCCCCTTTCCAAGGAAGAATGGGTTATCTCTGTCATTTCACAGGAGAGGAAACTGAGGCCCAAAGTCCCACGATCAGGAAGTGGGAGGTCCAGGATTTGAACCTCAGGTAGCAAAGTGTTGTACAAATGTGAAAGGTGGTCATCATTAGGATCTTCAGGCATTTGAATTTTTATTTAACCTGCTTGTGTGCACCGAGTAGGCCTGCATGCATCGAGTAGGCCTGCATAGTCCCTCCCCTGCTCAAAATTCTCCTATGGCTGCCCACCGTCCTGAGGATGTATGCATTCCCGGCTCATCGGCACCAGGCCCTGCCTGACCCACTCCTCGCTCCACCTGCCTCTCTGACTTCACCTTCCACAACTCTCATCTTCTTGCTCCAGCCTCCTTGGGCACACTGGTTTCTCACCCCAGGGCCTTTGTATGTGCAGTTCCCTCTGCTTGGAACACTCTTCCCCTGGTGGCTCCAATGCTTCCTATGGCTCTCGGCTCTAATGTCACCTCCTCAGAGCAGCCCTCCCTGAGCCCTCGAGCTCAAGTCTCCCGCAGTTGTTCCCTCTCGCATCACCTTTAAAAAAACATATCCTGCTCCTTCGATGGAATTTTCTTACTTGTTTATCATCTACCTCCTCGAAGTGGACTGAGCTCTCATGGGCAAGGGCTCTGTCTGTTTTGTTGTCTGCTGTACTGCCTGGCATATAGTAGGTGCTCAATAAACATTTATGGAGTGAAGGAAGGAAGGAAAGAATGGATGGAAATTGTTCACCAATCTAGGTGCTGAGAGAAGAATAGAGGGCTCAGGGCCCAGGCTGGGGTCTAAGGCGCCTTTTCCCTGGGTGCCCTGCCCCGGGGAGGGCCCCTGCCAGGGAGGAGGGTGGGCAGTGGGCAGGGCTTCCTTGTTCCTGGCTGTTTTCATCCTCTCGGTAATTATGGGCTCAGACACTCCTCGATGCCTTCCCAGAATAATAGCCAGGCCTGTTATCAGCAGCATCTCTGGGACCTTTTCACAAACAGTCATTAATCAAGTCTCACCACCACCCTGCCCTCCCTCTTGCTAGAAACAGAGAAGCGAGACCACTTTCCTAGCATCACACAGCCTATGCAGGGAGGATGGGCTCTTTCATCCCAGTGCTCTGGTGTGGCATGGGGGCTCCTTCCCCATTCCACCTGGGGGGTGGGGAATCTCTGAGCGTGCCATGGCTGGGGTGCCGTGCCCCCAGTTCCTGGCCCCCAACCTTCCTTGAAGCCCTGGGGGCCTTCCAAGGTGGCCTCTTAATCACTGCCGGTTAATTAAGGAGGTTAAACAACTCCGCGGGGCCCATGCAGGCCTGCCTAGGGAGAAGGTGGCAGGGCGCTCTCGCAGCGGGGCCTCTGCTCCCCGGGCTGGGCTGGGCACTGTGCCTCCTCTGCCCTCCGCGGGGCCTGGGGGTCTCTGGGGAGGGTGCCATAGAGCTCCATTGTTGGCGTGTGCCCCCTCCCCTCTTTTGGGTGGTGTGTGGGAGGCGCTGGCATCACTTAATGAGGCCTCCACAGCTGCCAAGAACTGGAGCAGTTGAAACAGGTTCTGGGTGAGGTGAGTTTCGTGGGCTGGGCAGAATCCATGGCTCTTTGCCATGTGGGCGCTCCCTGGGGCGGTGGGGGGCAGGCGTGGGACCCCTGCCTCCTCCCTGTCCTCCCTCTGCCCCTATGGGGTGGGAGCAGGGGAAGCTTGGGGGAAGACAGCGGTATGGCAAAGGAAAGTGGTCCGGACTGGAGGCTCACGGTCCTGCTTGCCATGCCCCTCACCACAAGCCTGTGGGAACCACACCAAAGAGAACCACAGGAACAGGGTCTGGCATCCCTGAGACCTTGGTAATCTGAGCCTTGGGCCTTGGTCTTCTGATCTGAGAAATGGGGGTGCTTGGATGGCTTTAGCTTAGGATTGATCCATCTCAAATGGAGCTGCTTGACTTGCTGTGTGACTTTGGGCAAGTTGCTTCCATCCTCTCGGCCCCGGAAACTCTGGCTATACCCAGTGGTGGTGGGGTGGATGGAATGGTGGCAAGTGGCCATTCTTGCTGACCTGTTGACTGCTGAGGCTGAGACCACCTTGCGAGGGGCCCGCAGGGACCCAAGGAAGCTATTTGGTATGTCTCCCCTGGCCCTGGCGGAACTGAGGTCTTGGACTTAGGCCCAGGAGGCTCGAGAGGAAGCTTCTGGTTGGTGCTTGGTGATCCCTGAGGCCAGGCTGCAGGCCCCAGGACCTGGAGGGCCAGCCCCACTATAGTTCTGCAGCCCTGAAGTCCACTGCAGGACAGGCGGGGGCAAGGCTGGCTCAAGGCACTGTGTTCCCAGCGCCCCGTGGGTTGGGGCCCTGTTGGCTCTGTGTCCCCAACTTTTCTTTTTAAAAGTCACCTTTTTGGAAATATACCTCATAGACAGTCCAATTGACCCGTTATGGTGTACAGTCCTATGAATTTTGACAAACTTATACAGTTGCATAACCACCACCTTGATCAAGATAAACAATATTTCCATCACTCCAGAAAGTTCCCTGGTGCCCCTTTGTAGTCAATTCCTTTTCCCACCACCAGCTGCTCACAAGCACCAATCTCCCCTACCTTTTTATTTTGAAAAATTTTCAAAGTTATAGAAAAGTACAAAAACCTCATAACGAGCCGCTCTGGTCCCTTCACCCAGATTCCCCAACTGTGAGCGCTTGGCCCCTCCCCCTTTCTCTCTCGGCTTTTTTCTGAACTGTCTGTCTGTGAGGAAGTTGCAGACATCCTGACCCTTCACCCTAAATACTCCGGTGAGCATCTCCAAAGAACAACTGCCATCATCCATTGTCGTCGTATCTGAGGAATCCACACTGATTCAGGCCTGTTACCTACCTAACATCCAGTCTGTATGCAAGTTACTGACTCCTAAGTGTCCTGGAGAGCTGAGCCCCCACCCCCCCAGCCCCCGCATTTGGTGGCACATACGTCTCTTTGGTGTCCTTTTATCTGGAACATTCTCTCTGCCCTTGTTTGATATATAATGCACTCTTTTTTCAAACCGCCCTTGTGGCTGTCCATACCTGGAGCTTAAGGGCAAGTCCGCGGGGTATGTGAGTGCCAAGGAAGGGGGCTGCTGACCTGGGGACATGGGATGTCTGTCCTGAGGGTCTTTTCCTAAAAGCTTCGTTTAAGAGGAGGGGAGAAAGAGTTAGACCCCCTTTGGCTTCATTATTTCAACTTCCAACAATGCTAAAAAATTCAAAGCAAAAAGTAAAAGTCACCCAATTTGAATCGAGTGGGCTCTGTAGCTGATGGTTGTGGTTCAGATACCAGCTCTGCCTCTGCCTCTCCCTTTCCCTCCTGGGCCTCAGTTTTCCCATCTGCAAAATGACAATACCAAGCCGCCCACCTCCCCGCATTGTTCTGAGGATTAAGTGAATTAACGCATATATTGCATAAATGGCAGCAACTCTGGCTGTTGATTTGTTTACAGCCTTTCCAGGCATTTCTCACTATACCTACATGCTTGGATATAGGTGAGTACTATTATGTAAACTGAGTCACCTCCTTCCCCCCCCCACAATTTATCATGAGCATTTTCTTGCATCCAAAAACATAGCGCTCCTCCATCATTTAAAAAATTTTACCTTTTATTAATTGTTGTCAATAGCTAATACATTCCAATGCCACCAAACACCGAAGCTACAAGAAGTGTACAGTAAAATAAGTGTCTGTCTCCCTCAGTTTCTTGCTGAGACATTTTCTTGTTTCACTTTCTAGAAGGGTTCTATGTTTATACAAACAAAAACGTATACTGGGGGTGCCAACAAAATGGATACAAGTGGACACTTCTGTCAACTGTTGCTCAAGCAGGAGTTTGCCGTAATAAGTGTCTGGACGCTGATGGGAACCACTTTGAGCCCCTCTTGTCATTGCAGAAGTCAAATGAGACTTGTATTCATCTTTTGTTATCAGTATATATTGAGTATTACAATTTTAATAGTTTTTTCCTTAAAATGGGTATACATTGTTTTGGCACCCTCTGTATATACTTTCTTTCTGTTTTCCTACAGATATTAGAAGACTATACACGCTGTTTCTGTGCCTTGTTATTTTCACTTAGACGTAATTCTGGAAATGGCCCACATTGAGGCATAAGGAGCGCCCTCCTTTTTTTCTCTAAATATTATTTTATGTTAATTTTGGGTGTGAAGCATAGTGGCTAGACACTTCTATAACTTAGCGCCCTCCCTTTTTTCTTTAAGGCTGTGTGGTAGTCCCTTGTGAAAGTGGACCCTGATTTAATGAACCAGTTCCTTCTTGACAGACATCGAGGCACTTGCAGGCTTTCCCCACCGCACATTGCAACAGATATCTGTGTGCAAACACCTCCGTGCCCGTGTACGAGTCCGTAGGATATGTTCCTAGAAGTGGACTTGCCGGGTCAGATGTCATGTGTATATTTTGAGCTTTGCTCTGCCATCATTTTTCATGGCTGTGCAGATCCCAGCATATTTAACAGCCCCCCCACTTCTGGACATTTAGGTGTTCCCAAATTATCTTTCACATTATTGTGCAGCTGTCTGTGTGTGTAGGAGCAGCCAGCTTACAGGGAATTCCAAGGAATCTGAGGACAGTTCAACAGGAAGCGATGAGAAAAGAAAATAGAACCAATGGGGCCAGCATGGCCCCAGGCCTATGGGTATGGCTGGTGAGTGGAGTGGCTACTGATAGGACCCTCGGAGTAACAGGCGCCTCTCAACCTCGCTGTGAGAGAGTGATCTGGGACCCACAGCCTCGGCCCGCCTGGGAGGCTGTTAGAAATGCAGAGTCTAGGCCCTGCCCCAGCCCTGTGAACAGGCCCTGCGTTTGGCTGGCTCGGCCAGTTCTGCAAGGAGCTGCCCTGAAAGAAACCCAGAGACCCCAAGACTTGTCACTGGATGAAATGGTTCAGCCCTGGGTCTGGGGCAAACCCGAAGCCCAACCTGGCTTCGCCCCCCGCTGGCTGTGTGACTGGGGGTTAGTGAGGTGATAGATCTGTGCCTCAGTTTCCTCATCTTTAAAATGGGAATGAGAGTAGCTCTTACCTCATAAGTTGGTGTGAGAACCAAACACGACCATGCCCATAAAAGTGTTCAGTGTGTGCTCGCACACTTTAAGTGCTCAATAAATATTGTTATTAAGATGCATATGTAAGGAGATGTGAAGTCAGGTCTCCCTGCCTGTCTTTGGTCTCTGTCTCTGTCATCACTGTCTGTCCTCCTCTACCTCTCCATGTCCAACTGCCTCTCTCTGTTCCTTCTCATCTTTCCTTCTCTTTTGGCGTCTTTCTCCTTGTCTCTCTCTGTTTTTATGTCTACCCCGTGGGTTCATAGGAGCTTGATAAGCATCTGTGAAAATGCTAGAAACCTGGAAAAATGGAGCTAAGACTACAAAAGGCAAAATCACACCCTCATACACACTCAGAAATACTAACAGCAAAACAGTTATGTTTTCAATGGGATGTGGGGCCCTTTCAACCTGCTTGCTGGGTGGTGGCGGCGGCCAGGCCACACAGCCCAGCCGTTTTTGCCTCTTTCTGTTTCTTTGGACCCAGTGTAGCCTTGGGCCTGGGTAGAGCTGAATGATGAACAAGGATTCTAGCCCCGGATGATCACTGAGTCCTTTCTGTGTCAGATTGTCGCCGGGTGACCCTGGGTAGGCCGTCAGTTAGTGATTACTGTTCTTCCAGCTCGTGTAGTGAGCGCCTGCTACGCCAGGCTCTGAGTGATGCGACATTGAAAAAGACAGACAAATGCCCCAACTTGTGGTGCTTGAATCCCAGGGAGAATGTGTGTATGGCAGATAAAATAGAAGTGAATGAGTACATACACAGAACAATTTTAGATAGTGCTAAGTTATCTGATGAATAAAATATGGTGATGTGATATAGAAAGATAGGGGTGCAGCTACTTTACCTTGGAGTTAGGGGTCTGGGAAGAGTTTGCTCTGACTTGCATTCAGGGACCAGAACTGGGTATAGAAAATTCTGGGAGCAGGGCATACCAGAAAAGGAAAGAGCAAGTGCCAAGGCCCTGAGGCAGGAAAAGCTTGGGGGCCTTTCATGATTGGGAACTATCAGAAGAAGAAAAGATCTCAGGAGTAAGACAATCTTTGCTGAGTGTTTTGAACACGTCGCTTGCCCTCTCTGGGCAATCCTTTCTGGATGTAATTTCCTGCTATATAAAACGAGAACGATAAAGACCCAACCCTGAGTGACTGAGTGAAGATTCAACCTGTGCTGGGCCAGAATTTCTCTATTACAGGAACTCGGGGAATGGTTGAGGTCTGGGAAGATTTGTCTCGAAACTGTAGGCTGAGGAAGGCCACTCTGTACTTGGATCGTTTGGGAGGTGACAATGGAGATTATTTGGAGGTGAAAGCGATGCCCCAATCTCCCCGTTGGCTCAGCCCCCGATTTCAGGAGTTAATAGCCTAAAGCACTCAGCGTAATGCCTGGCACAGAGCGAGTAGACAGGAACGGGGAGGGCATTCCAGGTGGGAGGAAAGGCGTGGAGGTGGGAATGTTTAAGGCGTGTTAGGGGAAGAGTGAGGAGACCAGTTTGGCTGGCAGGGAGGGGTGAGGAGGCTGGAAAGACAGGTTGAGGCCGAGGACGAGACCTTGAGTGGCACGCAAAAGGAGGGTGGGCCTTCGCATACAGGCGGTGGGGAACCCTTGTGCGTTCTGGTTTGTGTTTTTGGTTTGGCTTTCTATGAAATATTTCAGACATTCAAGAAAGTTTCAAGGATAACAAAATAACTTTCCATGCAGCCATCACTCAGCTTAAGAAAACAACTCCATATAGGTGACACCCCCCCAGGCCCCACCCCAATTATATCTCTCTGAAAAGTGACTGCGGCAACCCTGGATTTGTTGTTCATTTTTCCATGCATGTCTTTGTCCTTCTGTGGTGTCTTTGATGGAAGTATAAAGTACACACAGTAAAACACACGGATCTTAATTGTACAATTTGAAAGCCCATGGGATCACCACCCAGATTGAGCCAGGGACAGTTCCTAGCCTTGGGTTTTGCTCTTCTTGAAATTCACATAAATAGAATCATTCCAAGTGTGTGCTCTTTTGTGTCTGAGATGTTCACTCAACATTATGCCCAGGAGATCTATTGATGAGGATGTTTTGTGTCGGTGGTCCATTCCTTTTCACAGCCGTGTAGCACTCCACTGTTCAAATAGACCACAGTTGGGTTAGTCACCCTACTGTTTATGGAGATGTACATTATTCCCAGTTTCTAGGATTTTCAATAGTGCTCCTATAACATTCTTATACATATCTTTTGGTGGACAGAAGAACAGATTTCTTTAGTACATATTCAAGAGAGGAATTGCTGGATGGTGGGGTATTCACATGTTTAGTTTTTGTGGCTAAGGCCAGTTTCCCAGTTCTACCTCATCTTTATAGGTTAACACACACACACATGCACACGTATTACTGAAGGATTTGGGTCACTGCTTTGGTTGTGGGTGTGATTGTACAGATGGCATCACTTGTACCTTTGCTTCTGCAACTTGCTTCTTTCCACCCTGAGTTCTGTTCTGGACATCCACCTCTGCAGGTGGGGCAGCTTGTCCTATTGATGCTCCACGTAGGCTCTGTGGTGAGAACAGACCACAGCGCTCTCCTCCAAACTAAACATGGATGTTTAGCTTATTCCTGACTGGGATTCTCTTTCTGGATTTTCCTGATTGTCTGTTATGTGCTACGCCGGGCTAGCAAGGCCGGGGGCCGGGGCTGCCGGTGGGGATGGATTCCAGAGACGGTTAGGGAACTGGGCTGTGGTGGGGAGGAAGGAAAAAAGCCTGGGACTCTGGGGGCCAGGAGCCCAGGGTTGAACCCCTCTTCCCTCTTCCTGGCTGTGTGATCTTCATGTGACTTTGCTGCTAAGAGCCTCAGTTTCCTCACCTGTAATTTGGATCATTCACCTTGCCTGGCAGCGAGACATTCAGTGGACTCAGCAGGGCTTAAATTCGTTTATCAGCTGATTGACTTCAGGCAAGTTACCTCGTCTGAGCCTCAGTTTCCTCATCTGTAAAATGGGGATAATAATAATACCTGCCTCCCAGTGATTTTGTGACGGTGGAATGAGAGTCTGTTCGTAAAGCATTTATTCAATACTCAATAACTGATAGCTACTTGTCACGGTTAGTATTTTTGTTGTTGTTGATTACTCTGTCTCTCCACCAGAAGGTGGATGCCAGGGGCGGGGGCTTGGGGGAGCGGAGGGGGCAGTGGCAGGGCCTGCTCTTTTACCCCTCTCTTCTTCCCAGGGATCATTGGAAATCTTTGGAGTCCCTGGTGGGTGACCTTGGGTGAGCCCAGCCCCCTCTCAGAGATCAGTTTTTTCTTATAAAATAGGATTTGTGGTAGTGCCTACCTGACCAGGTGGCTTCCTGCTGAGCACATGATCTTAAAAGAGGAAAGCTCTAGAGCGGACCAGGTGGGGCCTGTGAGGGGGGCGACATTGTTTTTGAGGGCAGTGTCACTGGCCCTCACATGTGGGACCGAACCGGGTCGCTGGCTTCCGAAGCCAGCACTTAACCACCGCGCCACTCGGCCAGCCCTTGGGGGTGCGGGGGGGCGACATTTTCCTAGCAAAGCTATGGGGCCTCCCATAGGCTGAGATGGGGGTGGTATATGGCTGAGCCCTTTCGAAAAGGTGACATAGGGTGTGATGGGAAGAGAGAGGAAGGGGGATTCTGGCTCTGCCGACCCCCTGTGGGCAGGTTTTAGCAGCAGGGAATTCTAAGCCCCTTGCTGCAGGGTGGGGACCCTCAGGCCACAGCAAGAGGGAAACTGGTGTCCCAGGTGCTGGACCTGCCTCTGATGTCCACATGCGGTGTGGCCTTGGGAGCCTGGTGCACCTTCTCTGTGCCTCAGTTTCCTTTGCTGTGATGGTGTCAGGGAGGCCTGGTTCCCTTGCCTGCTGCATTTCCCGGCCCCCACAGACCCCCTGGCCCGGCCCCCTTGCCCTCATGGAGGCTGAGGCCAGGGCTCAGGGCCAGGGCTGCGCACCTTGACAACACGCCCACGCCGGGCACAAAGGCCCATTGTTTGGGCCCACGTTGGCGGGGAAGCGGGCGGGGAGCAGCCGCCTTTCACCCAACCCGCTGTGGTCGGCGGGGACTGAGGAGCGATTCACAGAGGCCCTCGCCCCCTGACTGGGCACCCAGCCAGGCTGCCTCCCGGGCAGGCACCCTCACCAAGTTGGGCCAGCTCCTGCCCTGAGCTGGGCCTCAGTTTCCCTGGCTGAGAAAAGGGAAGCAGAACAGCTCCGGTAAGAAGGGCAGAGCTTGCCAGCTGCTCTGAGATCCATGGGGCTGTGGCTTTCCTTGGCACAGAGAAGCGACTCTGCTACTCCTGAGGGGCCACGGGCACCAGGACTTTGGGGACCAACAGGCCTGGGTTTGAATTCTGGGTGATTTGGGGTGAGTCTGTTCAGCTCCATGAGCCTCAGTTTCCTCATCTGTTATAGGAGACTTGGAATCCATGATTCTCAGGGTAAAATTAGAGAAGTGATGTTACAAGGTGGCATTCATTTGGTCATTCATTCATTCAAAAAACACATACTGGGTGTGAACTATGTTCAGCACTAATTATAGAATTTGGGGGACCCAGTGCAAAATTTGTTCAAATTTTTCAAAGGGGCAGTGCCCCTTTGTTCAAAATTAAGAATTTCCAGATGACGCCAGCATTAAGCCAAGCATGGGAAGTTCTGAGCATGGGGCCCTGTGTGACGGCCTGGGTCACATGCCTGTGAAGCCAGCCCTGACAGCGCACCAGCCAGCATTCCAGGTGCAGGACACAGCTAGTGAAACGGGCAAACCCACGTCCTCATGGAGCTGATAGTCTGTCTGAGGCCCTAGGATCCCCTCGAGGCTGGTAGATGTTCCTGAAGCCAGGGGCCCCTGGAGGCCTGCTCCTCCTGGGCCTGTTGACCAGGCCATGTATGGTGAGCTGGGCACTCAGCCTTCCCTGTGAGACCCCACTGTCAGGGACCCCACATCACGCTGGGCACCCACAGAAGTAATGGCTGATATTTACTAAGTGCAGACTCTGCTGAGGCCGACCCAGACACTTGACCTGATTTACACAGAGAATTTCTGTAACAGCCCCACAGAAGGCAGGGCAATGCAGCTGCCTGCTGTGCAGATGGAGAAACTGAGGCTCAGGCCAGTGACTAGCAGAGGCAGGGTTTACACCCAGGCTGTCTGGCCCCAGAACCTTAATCTCCCATCCTGCCCTCTGCCAAGGGGGGCAGTAGTGAGCCCGGGGGTATGTGGCTCAGTGCAAAATTAGAGGTAGAGGCCCTGCTGGGGTTCAAGCCTGGGAAGCGCCTGGATGTGCTGGTGGCCTGCCAGCTGCCACCTGGGTTGGCCCACTGTGTGGCCCTGAGTCACAGCCTTGTGTCCTGGGAAGCTGGCTGTGCCTCGGGCACCCGTGGGGCCTGAGTCACAGCAGAGCACACCCTGCCACCCTACCTGCTTCCCACCTGGGCCTGGGGACAGGTAGGTGCTCCACGCTGGTCTCTAGACAGGACCTCACATTTCTGCTTACTTTTGGGAGCAAGAGAGAGGCACCTGTTTGCAGCCCCAGAAGCGCTTTGCTACCTCCTCTCACTGAGCCCCAACCTGCCCTGGGGATGGCTTAGTTGGCTGATGAGTTTCTGAGCTTCCCGTCACTGGGAGCATTCAAGACAGGATAACCTGTCCAGGGTGCTGAGGAGTGTTTCTGCATCAGGTGGAGCCCAGTGCTGAGCCTGTGACTCCCCAAACCCTAAACTTTATGCACGTGCTTATTGTTGAATAGCTACTGTGAGCAAATGGTACCAGAGGATGCAGACTAAAAAGCCTTTGCCCTCGCCGACCCCCAGTCTCCTTTCCTTACCCAGAAAGAGCCTCCATTAATTGATTTTTCTCCCAGAGATAATTTATGTGCATATAAATTATAAATTGTCTTCTCTTGCTTCCTTTTTTCCCACACAAATGGTAGCCAACACGTTTTATGCCCTATTCTGCCCCTCATTTTATTTTTGTTTTATTTGATAACTTATCTTGGAGATAGTTCCAGATCAACACACATTCTTGTGCGCTGTTCCATTTTCTTACCCTGTCACGTGGTTTTCCTTTTATTTTTGAAAACAAGCTATATAACACATTTGATTAAAGAGCTTTTAAATTCTGATTTCTGGTTTTTTTGGTGTGTTTTTTTTTTGGGCGGGGGGAGGATCTGTACTGTCTTTCCTTCTGGTGGTGGCCTGAGAAAAATTTCAAAGTTTGACTGGAATTATAAGTTTTTCCTACGTCTGTGGGGATTTTGGTTGATGTTATAAAAGGAAGAAAACAAAGAGAGCGAGAGAGCACCTTTTACCCACATCCATCCATGCCAGGCACTGGTGATCTAAAGGTGAGCCTCATAGGCACCAGCTTATCTACCTGTAGGGTGGCCAGGCTGTGGAAGGAGGTGCCCATCTGTGGAGGGACTATTTAAGTGGGGTCTTACGGGATGCATAGGAGTTCACAACAGAGATGAGCCTACTAGGTAAAGGGGAGAGCATGAAGAGTAGAATACGTGGTAGATGCAGAAACAACTACCAGTTTCCATTTATTGAGCACCTTCTGTGTGCCAGGTATTATGCTCTGTGCTTTACAAATTGTTGCTGCATTTGAACTCCGCACAATTCTATGTTATCACCCCCATTTTACAGAAGGAAACCGAGGTACAGAGATGCACAGTAATTTGCCCATGGCCACACAGCTACAAGTATTGGAGCCTGGATTTAAACCAAGCAGCTTGAGCTCTTGGCCATTCTAATATTCCACGAAGGTAAAGGGATTGCTTGCGAGGCCCTGAGTGTGAAACCTAACCTTATGACCTTCCCAGCTCAGCTTCTGCCTGGCTCGGACGCCCTCAGTAGTTCCCTATGGTCCCAGGATTCACTGGCCTGAGCCACCCCGGCCTGTGTGGACACCTTGGGTGGCACCAGGTCTCTCTTGGTCTGGCTGAATGTGCTGGGTGTAGTAGGTGCTACCTAACTGTCAGTAATTAGGGAGCAAGGTAATAACTTGGGGGGCACATACCCTGGGCTGTCTCCATTGGTGGGTTTCAGCGTGGCTAGAAATGGGATATGACCTTGAGGTCTTGGCACCTCCAGGTCTCAGGGCCTTGTCTCAGGTGCAGCTCTGGTTGGCACTTTGGCCCAGCCCCTCTAGGCTCCTAGGAGGAAAGAGTGTGAGCAGACCCTGAGCCCAGAGAACTGTCCCCCATGTGTCCTAGTGGGCACCGGGCTGGGTCTTTTAAAATTCCACTGACCCTGCAGTGTGGGAATTCCATTACTGCATTTTGCAGATGAGAAAAAGGAGGTTCAGAGAGGTGAAGTGACTTCTCTAAGACCACACAGCAAATAAAGGGCAGAGTCACGAATGAATCCAGACCTCAGGTTTGATTTTTAACTGCCCTCGCCCTCCCCATTCAAGAGGGTTTCTCAGTCTGTCCCTTGGCAGACTTGTCTCTCACCTGGTCTGCAGGAAAGGGGCAACGAACCCATTGCCCTGGGGAGCTTGAATGCCGCATCCAGGGACTCAGTATCCAGGGGAGACCTGTGGATGGCCTGTGTTGCTGCCCACCCCACTCTTCCCTCTCCACAACATTAAGACACAGGGCCCATGTCCCCTCCTCGCTTCTCCCAGAAGTGAGAGAATAATAGTCGGTTCAAATGTCAGGGCTGCTATGCTGCCTGTGGGGAGACTGGTTGAGCAGGTCTGGGGGAGGGACGGAGGGCGGAAATTTTTAATAATTACAAAGCGACCAGCCCTGCTGCAGGCCTTGAGATGTGTGTGTGTGTGTGTGTGTGTGTGTGTGTGTGTGTGTGTCTTTGGAGGTGTGGGGTTAGGGTGCTAGTCCGAGGGACCCTACCCTGGAATAGAGAGCAGCCTGGGATCAGCTGTGTGGGTGGGGGCGGCGATGGGGAGCAGTCAGCCTCTCTGAGTTGGGCACATCTTGACCTGCCTGCCTCCCCTCGATCTAGGTAAGGAGGGACCTGCCAAAATCAAGGAGAGAAGGAAAGAACTTACTGTGTGCCTTGAGAAGGCGTCTCACTATGTGCGGGATTTAACTCTCAGAACAACCAAATGGGGCTGGCATTGTTATTATCTCCAGTTGACAGCTGGGGAAACTTGAGGGTTAAGTCAGGATTTGAACTCGGGATGTTTGATTGCAGCTAGACTGCCTTCCTTGGCATCTCCACACTGTGCTGGGGGTGGAGGGGTCCCCCTTCCCTGGAAAAGGCCCTCACCCGCTCAACCAATATCAGCACTATTCCTGATGCCACACTCATCAGGGAGCTGGTCTGAAGCTTCTCTGAACCTCAGCCTCTTCATCTGTAGAATGGGAACCTGAGTTCCTTCTTTAGGGTCGGGGTGGCCAATGAGCGGAGGAGATCAGGGGTAAAGGGTAGGTTTACCACCAGCCCACTATCCGTCCCCTTCCTGACCGGTCCTGGGGCTGCCTCTCCACCAACATCCTTTCTTTCCGCCCCCGCCCCCAGCACCCACTGCAAGGTCTGCCTGACAGCTATGACCACAGGCAGCTCTCTGCTGAGTCTTCCTTGACCCCTGGGGTGCCGAACCCCCAGCTGGGCTTTGGAAAAATCCGCTCTGAAACACCTTGCGAGGCATCAGTTTATGCCTTAGCAGGGAAATGGCTTGCATAGTGGAACTGGAGGCAGAGTTTCAAGGAAGGGATAGTAGGGATTCTGGGAGCGGAAAGCGAACCTCTGGGATTGGAGCAGCTGCCACCTATGGCAGAGGCACGCCCGGATCGCGTGCCACGGAGCCCAGGACCGGCTGCGTCTGTGGGGGACCTCTGGGGCATCCCCCTCCTTGGCCTGCTCCCATGGGCTGATAAGACCCAGCCTCGGAGGAGGCGGCGGCCCGGCCCGTAATTACAGCCCTCGGTGGTGGAGGGCAGGCGAGTCATGAGGTGGGGGTGACTCAGAGGATTGCTCCATGAGGAGGGCGGGGGTGGGGGCCGCCCGCCTGCCCCTCACTGGGCTGGCTTAAGGAGGGCCTGGGTACCCCAGGAGGCCCTGCAGGGCCATTGGGTGTGGCCAGGCCAGGGTCTCTCCCCTGGGCCCCGTGACCCAGGCCCCTGTCACTTGGCATCCTTGGGGATTGGCATTAGGTAGGGAGCTGAGATGGTCTGGGTTTTCCCCTTGCTCAGTCCCGGACATTGACTTCTGGGAAGCGGGAATCAGGGCTCGGAGGCACTGGTCCGTGGAGTTGGAGTGGAGGCAGCAGGCTCACAGTCTTGCAGGAGAGAGAGAGAGAGAGAGAGAGAGAGAGAGAGAGAGAGAGAGAGAGAGAGAGAGAGAGAGAGAAACCTCAGTCAAGTGTGGACTCAGAGAACCAGCAGATGGCGGTTTCTAGAACCATGTATTTCCAAGTTCAAGGATTCAGGGGCTAGCGGATTTGTAGAATTACACTTATAGGTTCAGGGACTCCATTACAATTGGTTCCAGAGAGGCCATACATCCAAGGAGTGAGAGATTTTAAAAGTAACCACAGCAGCTGAAGAGTTTAGGAGCAAATTATCTTGGTGTCTTCAACTTGCTCCCCCATGGGTCAGAAAGAAAAAACAAGACAAGAAACTAAAAATATAACTATTCATCTCTCTCATTTGATCCAGTGAGCGGGAAAACACGCAAAGCAAAAAATCAGGAACTGGTGGATTGAGGCGTGCATGGTACTTGTTTTTTTTTTTTTTTTTTTACTTACTATGCACAGTAAAAAGTCAGGAAAAAATAAACTAGAAAGTGAAATATAAATATAAACCACAGCGTACTAGACTGTACAATTTGGTGATCTTCAAAATCATGACTTTCTCATCTCTGCCTCCCTAATTCTCTTATAATGTGTTTCTCGTACCTTTTATTTACACACTATGCAGAGCACCTACTGCCGGCTCTAAGGGCTCTACAAACACCAACT
This sequence comes from Aselliscus stoliczkanus, assembly GCA_033961575.1. Taxonomy (NCBI): domain Eukaryota; kingdom Metazoa; phylum Chordata; class Mammalia; order Chiroptera; family Hipposideridae; genus Aselliscus; species Aselliscus stoliczkanus. The sequence continues at coordinate 9,520,512 of CM066738.1, read as the reverse complement.
CATTTCTTTCTTAAGACAGCCCTACTAGGTGGGTGCTGTTAGGACTGTCATTCCACAGATGAGGAAACTGAGGCGCAGATGGGGGAGAGCCTTGTTCAAATTGTGCTCAGTGTGTCCTTTGCTTGACTCGGACAGAGCAGCGAACGGGACAGACACTGTCCCTGCCCTGGGGGGACTTGGCAGGGGAGACAAATAATACACAGATGAGTAAGATTGTCAGAAGCACGAGGAGCAAAATAAGCTGCCTCGATGGAGGGCAAGGAGCGGCAGGGGGCCCCCCTGAAGAGGTGCTGTTCAAGCTGAGACCTAGGGGAGAAGGAGGCGCTCTGGGCACAATACCTGCTGTTCACCGGGCCTGTGCCATCTGCCCTGAGTGCCCTTGTCTCTGCTTCTTGGGGCTGACTTCCCACTCACCACTCTAGGCCCAGCTGGGCAGGCCACTCCTGGGGGTAGGGGTGGGAGGTGGACTGGGTGGATCCCTGATTCAAGGGAAACTTGTCCTGCTCCCCACCATCTTCTCTTTCCTCCCTGTTCCCAGACTGACTTTGAATGTGGGGAGCCTTCATTAGAATTAGCAGCACCACGCTCCTGCTGGAGATGGAGGTCCAGAGATGTGAAGACACTTGCTCAAGGACACACAGCTAGCAAGTGTTCAGGAAGGTTATCTGCACTAGGGACTTAATAGCTGCCTTTTGGCTATTGTTTACCTGGCCATCTCCCTGCCCACTCTGGGGGCCGGTCAAGGGCAGGCTCTGGGAGCCAAGGTTAGTTCTATGCCAGGCATCACTCAGCTCCAGGCCTGAGCATCTTGGAGAAGGCTTGTGGAATGATCTGACCTTGCCAGGCTGATAGCATGAAACTGAGCAAGGGGTTAAGCCAGGGCCCCAAGAGTTAGCTGTACCCTGAGGGGAAGGTAGGTGGGGACCTGAGCCCCTGGCTGCCCAGAGGTACCCTGTGCCCACTGCCACCCTCCATGCCCCAGTGAACCTCAGGAGCCCACTTGGGGCAGTTGGCCCATATCACCTACCCTTGAACTGGTCCACACTTTTCTCCCTAAACTGCATACCTGGCTCTTAGCTTGGCCCCAGGGGCTCCACCAGGCCGTGGGGACAGGGAGGTGCTGAGGAGGGCTGGGTGCTGCCTTAGGTAAGGGGTGCATGTGTGCATGGGGGGCAGGGCTCGGCCCCTGCCCGTGTCTTTCTCACTGGGGAACCTGGTGGGTGGAAGAAGCCCAAATACTGTATTTCCCTGACTGTTCACGGCCATCTCCACCCTTTGAGGCTCTGAAGCCTGGGAATGTTGGTCTTCTCATCTGCAAAACGGAGACATCAAAGCGCCTGCCCCAGGGATGAGCTAGCAGCATAGTGGCTGGCACGTAGCAGATGCTCAATAAAAGCCAGCTGTTCTAGCTGCAGATGAGGCCACCGCTCAGGTTTCTATGGGTCTAATTTCATTTCACCAGGATTTACCGAGTCCTTACTGTGTCTGGCCGGGAGCAGAATGTTGGGGCCAACTTACAGAACAAAACAGACAAAACCCCTGCCCTTGGACAGACAGACAGTGAACAGGTAAGCAGACAGCATCCTTTCGGACTGTGGTAAAGGCTCAAAAGGAAATAAGCAGCGGGGTGTGATGGAGAGCCACCAGGGACTTCTTTAAGTAGGGCAGCTGGAGAGGGCGTCCCTGAGAAGCTGCTGTGACCTGAAAAGGGTGCTGAAGGTGAAGGGGGCAGCAAAGGCAGAGGCTCTGAGGTAGGAACAAGTTAGGCGGGTTCAAGGAACAGCTGGGCGGCCACTGTGGCTGGAAAAGGGTAAGTGTCAGGGAGAGGGTGAGAGAGAGGGGAAGGGGCCAAACTACAGGGCCTGGAAGCAGAAGCAAGCGGGGTGCGGAATACGAGTTTCATTCCAATGGCGATTATTGTTAACAAAGACCCAAGTTATGAGTGACTACCATATACAAAGTGCAAACTCATGGTGATTCACTTTCCACCCAGAGCTTGGGCACTTGGGATCCGGCACCTTAAACAAAAGCAACCCCCCACCCCCCCAGACTTTCTTTTATAAAGAAATACAAAGGTAACAGGTCATTGCCATCTGTTAGCTACAGATGCAACGTGTTCGATGGGCTTGTGAGTTTGTTAGCTGTGACTGTGGACTTCAGTGCTTGTTGGAAGAGTGAGGTGGGCTGGGGAGGGGGCGTCACACCACCAGCCCTGGCTTCAGCAGCATCGTGTCAGCAGGGGAAAGGTTGGGTGATCAGCTGGTCCAACCCCCTGACTCCCAGACTAGGAACCTGAGGTCCAGACTAGGGGAAGTGAGTGGCCACAGGTGACCCTATGAGTCAGAGGCAGATGCAGGACTTGAACCCAGGCCTCCTGACTTCCAACCCAGACTTTCTGAGAAATGGGTGTCTTGCCATGTGCTTCCTCTTTGTTCTTTCCTTCCAGACAGAGTCAGCTGCCCTCTAGGGCAGGGAGGGGACCTGGGTCAGGGGTCGAGAGGTTGGGGGCCCATCCCTTACTCTACCGCCATGTTGAACCAGAAAATTCTCCGCTGTGGGGCCTGTCTTGGTGGAGCCGTCAGACCACTGCTCTGATGGACCCGTCTGGAGATGCCTCTCGGGGTTGCAGAATTCGTAGAATTGGCAAAAAGGGAAGGAAGAAAGACATTTCACCCAGAGTTAGTAATGACTCCTGAGGGTTCAACCCCATGATGGCAATTGCTGGGTGTCAAGGTAAACAGCAGGCATCTAAACATTGGGTTGTCAGAAAAGTCATGACATATTTTTTCTGTTTTTCATGGCAAAAATGCGTAATGACGTTTCTGACAACCCGATAGATTGAATTCACCACAGGACGACTCCCATGTCAGACGGACGGGTCCTTTGGCGCCAGACCCAATTCGCACACAGAAAGCGTTTCACAAGGGCCACTTCCCATCAACCTAGTGATGGCTGTGCTGTGATCTGGCAACCTGGGGTCTGGGAGAACCCTACAGATGCTGCTGTCTGAGAAGGGGCAGCCAGGTTCGGAAAAAGCCTCCCCATGCACTGGACCAGCGTGGAGCAAAGCCCACTGGGAAAAGAATCTAGTTTATAGAATTTGATTACTTTTTAGAACAGTTTCAGATTTGCTGAAAAATGGAAAAGATAGCCCCTGATACCCAGAGTCTCCTACAATTCACGCCTTCATATTCGGATCGTACGTTTGTTACAATTAATGCACTGGTGTTGATGCATTTTTATGAACTAAAGTCCATCGTTGACTCAGGTTGCCTTAGTGTTTACTGAACGCCACCTGTCTGCCCCAGGGTCCCATTCAGGATTTCCCATCGCATTTAGTTGAAATGTCCCTGTAGGCTCCTCTTGGCTGTGACAGTTTCTCAGACTTGCCTTGTTTTCAGTGACCTTGACAGTTATGGGAAGGACTGGTCCAGCGTTTGTTTCCTAGGCTGCTCCCCTATTGGGAGAATTTGTCTGATGTTTTTCTCATGGTTAGAATGCTGTTATGGGCTTTGGGGAGGAAGCTCTCAGAAGTAAGGCGTCATTTTTATCCCCTCACATCAAGGGGATGTTCTATCAACATGACTTAGCGCTGTGATGTTGACCTTGGTCACCCAGCTCAGGTAGTGTTTGTCAGGCTTCCTCGCTGGAAAGTTACTCTTTCATCCCCTTTCCATACTGTCCTCCCTGGAAGGAAGCCACTCTGTGTAGCCCCAACCTGAGGAGTAGGGAATTACGCTCCCTACACAAATGGTTTAGAGCTCTTCTTTGTGGGAGATTTGTCTATTCTTCCCTATTTATTTGTTTGTTTGTTGATTTATTCAATCTTTTACATATATTGATATGGACTCATGGATATTTATTTATACTTTGGGTTATAATGTAGTACAACTTAATTTTATTGCTCAAATTGTTCCAACTTTGACCATTGGGAGTTCTTTCTTTTGGCTCCCTTGCCTCTTGAAATATCCCCATCAATATAGGGTTTCTTCCTCCCTCCCCCGCTTCCTTTCTCTCTTTCTCTCTTTTGCTCCCACGCTTTTTTTCCTTTCCTTTCCTTCTTTTTCTCTCTTCTGCCCTCCTCCCCCCATTTACTTCCTTACTTCGTCACTACATGATACTTTAGGCTCATTTTGTAGTGTATTCCCTGCCAGTCTTTGAATCAGCCATATCTCCATGGAGCCCTGGTTCCTTTTACCGGAGAATGGTAATAGAAACCAAGATCTGGATGTCAGGCGTGCCCACTGCTAGTGGGCGGCATTTCTTGTAGGCCTTCTCAGCTGACAGAGCAAAGAAATATATGTGTATGTATATGTGTCTATATCAACCCACATATATGCACATGTCTATAAATGTATATGTAACCATCTGCATCTATATTTAGCGAAACATGAGTTCATACCGATGTCCTCAGAATCCATTATTTTTATTTATTTATTTATTTTTTGAGGGCAGTGTCACTGGCCCTCTTACGTGGGACCTGAACTGGGGCCTCTGGCTTCCCAAGCCAGCACTTAACCACTGCGCCACTCGGCCGGCCCAAGAATCCATTATTTTTATAACGTGATTTTGAAATAGTGTCACTGTGTTGATAACTGTAATTATCGCTACCGCTTAACTGTTTATTAAGTGCTCAGCACTTAATAAGTGTTGAACTACATTATCTCCTTTAAGCTGCATGATGGCTCCAGACCCTGCTCACTCGCCTTAATCCCATTTTACAGATGAGAAAATGCCGGCACAGAGAAGTTACGTATCTTGTCCAAAGTCTCCCCGCTAGTAAGTGGTGAAGTAAGTTTCAAATCCAGGCTCAATCGTGTCAAACATTAAAATGCATCTATACCTCGCATTAGATAGAATTTATAGGCAACTAAAAACAAAATAACACAACTTGGCCTTGCAGTTGACTGGTTGATAGAGTATTACGACTATATTTCAGAGACATTTAACTCAAGTGTCATGGTTTCCTTTGAAGCTAATATATTTGTGTTGTAGATTTGACGTTTTCTGCTGGAGGCTCTGTTGTCTCTAAGGACCAGTGGATGACAGAGCTCAGGTATATGCCGGTCCATCCAGCTACCATGCTGACTCATTCTCACACCTCCCTCCAGCTGGCCACTTGGGAAGTTTGCGGGGACACAGAGCCTTCTGGAAAACATGTCCGAGGCAGCTCAGATCCCAGGGGGATGGAAAGGAAGCGGGTAGAGGGAGGGGACAGGCGGCCTTGGTGCCCTGACTGCCTCACGTGTTCCTGGTGTCAATCTGATCTGACCTACTGGGCCTCCTCCATGGGTTGTCTGCCCTGATCCCGTGTGGTGGCGCGGTGGCAGAAGGCAGCCCAAGGCCCTGCCTATTTTTCCTTACAGAAGGTCTCCTCCTCTCAGGCTGGCCACACCCTCCTCAGGCCCATGGCCAGCCTCATTCCACCTCCTCCAGGAAGCCTTCTCTGCCTGCCCTGTCCTCAGTGATCTCCCTGTTCCCATAAATCCCAATCTTAGGCCAAGGGTCTCAGACTAGCAACCCTCAAATGTACTTTCTGTAACCTGCACAGTGTTTTCTAAAATTATGATTTGGTAGCTAGCGTTGAAGAGCAAGAGATTTCATATAAAAATGTGGGCGCCCCGCCTCGCTCACAAACGTTGGCAGCCTGACATGTCTAGGTTCCCATTCCACCAGCCGCTTCATAGCAGGCGCTTGGCTCCCATTGGCAGCACGAGTGGGCCGGGGGCTCCCAGCATGGAGCCCCGGCTTTCGAGGGAGCCAGGCCTGATTTTCAGTGCAGTCTTTCCCCTTTCCTGGCTGTGGGACCTGGGAAAAATAGTTTCTCCTCACTCAGCCTCAGTTTCCTCATCTGGAAAATGTGCTTAAAAGAAAAAAAACCTCCCTAACGGGGTTGTTGCGAGGATGAAACGAACTAGGACATGGGGTGGGCTTAGGACAAGACAGGTGCTCCGACACGCTGGATAAGTATTTCCTTCTCTTTCTTGTTTTCTTTGCCTTGGCACCTCTCATTTTCCCCACTGTCTATCTGTTCATTCCACAGACACCTGCTGTGGGCCAGACGCACGTGAAACCCAGGTGCTGAGGTTCGAGGACTCCTCCTCCTGGCCTCGCTGAGAACAGAGGTAGTGCACTCATTGATTCATGATTCGGCGGTACCAGGGTTTATTGAACACCTCCTGTGTGCCAGGAGTTATCAGAACACAGGATATAGCAGGGAACAAAAGTCGCTGCCACAATGGAGCTGACATTCTAGTGGTGGCAGGCAGACACCATAATGTCAGGGGGCACTAAAGGTCTGTGAAGAATTGTAGGCTGCTGCTTGGTCAGGAAGGACTCCTCTGTGAGCAGGGAGGGCGTGAGCCAGGTGGTAAGAACATTCCAGACAGAGGGGACAGCAAGTGCAAAGGCCCTGAGGCAGGCACAGGCCTGGGCCTGGAGTGTTTGAGGGGTGGTGACAAGGCCAGTGTGACCCGAGGAGAATGAGTTATTTATTTCCATAATGTTAGAATTCCTCCCTCTCATCATCATCATCATCATCATCATTTTTTTTTACAATGAGTCTCTTAATTTTTAACCCAAATACACAATGACAATTTATAAAAATAGAAATAATATCTGGGAAGCTCTTGGCATGTTGTTGGTATGCAGGAGCCGTGACTGCTATTATTATTTGTTTTTCTCATTTCTGGTAGGAATGAATCACTGATTTTTAATGTTTCCTAAGGAGGCAATGGACCCTTGTGCCCTTGTCCCACTGTGGAGTGCCTTTCTTTTTTCCAGCTTCATTGGGATCTAATTGACATATAACACTGTACGTTTAAAATGTACATGTTGAACTGACATATGTGTATACTGTAAAATGTTCACCACGTAGCGTTAGCTGACACCTCCCGGGGAGGGCCCCTCTGCCACTCCATCATTCTGACGGTTTCTGGAAGGTGCGTGTGCGGGGTGGGTGTATGTGTGTCCTTCCCTCCCCTGCCCTCCTCTCCTCTTTTCTTTCCCATCTGCAAACTCTTCAGCAGATGGCAGCGCCCAGGCTCGGGAAGTCTTGTTTCAGGGCCATTGACAATGTGTGAGTTCTCTGGAGTTCGCGATGCGGAGAGGCCAGGGGTCAGCTCACTGAGTCAGAAAAAGGTGCGGGTGGGGGGCGTGGTGGTTCATGAAGTGCTTGAGAATGAGAGCCTTACAACAGGGCCCTGGTTCCAGCCGCAGTCCTCTCGCTGTCTCCAGGGCAAAGCTTCTGGGTCCTCTTTCCTGTCTCCTCACCTCCCCAGATGCTGCCTGGTCCACTGCTCATCTCCTGCCCTGACCGCTGTGGTCACCTCCTCCCGGGGCCTGCCAGTCAGTTCTCCACACACAACCAGAGGAGCCCCTTAGGACGAAGTCAGCCCATGTCCCTCCGCTGCTCAGAGCCCTCCCAGGACCCCGTCTTGCTCAGAGGCCCTATGAGGTCCTCCAGGCCTGATGGGACCCCATCACTGCTCTGAGCTCACCCCCCGCTGTACCCTCCCCATATCCATAGCTGTTTCTCCCCTCCTCTCAGGGTCAGCCCAGGTCCCAGCAGCCCGCCCTGCACACCCTTTGGGAGTGGGGCTTCCTGTGGCACCTGCTCACCCTTCCCTTTCTCCACCCCAAGCCCCTTCTCACTGTTTGGAGAAACACATTCATGGGTCTGCTCACGTGAAAATGCCCGTGGGCTCAGGGGGCCACGGGAAGGAGGGCTGGGTCTGGGGGCTGTGTCCCAGCGCCTGGAGCAGTAATGACATGCAGTATGCAGTAAGTGCTCAAAGTGTGCTTGGCAAACGAATGAGCAGGAATGAATTAAAACCAGGCCTTGGGATCTTTGCAAAGTTCTTAAAATTCCAGCCAATGGAGAGGCACTGAGATTCCGTTGGGTCTGGGCCCTACCTGCCCACCCATATGAGTTCTCTCTCTCTCTCTCTCTGTCTCTCTCTGTCTCTCTCTCTCTCTCTCTCTGTCTCTCTCTCTCTCTCTCCTCGCCCTCCTTCTGTCTCTCTGCGTGTTCCTTTTTGTCACTGTCTTATTGTGTTTTTGTCCCTCTCTTTTTCTGTATCTGCCTCTCTCCTGTCTGCCTTTCCTTTCCTTGTCCCTCTCCTCCCTTCTCCCCTCTTTCTCCTCCTGTTTACCTCCGTCCTCTCTCTCTCTGTCTCTCCTCTATTAAATAGTCTCTTCTCTCTGGCGTCCCCTCCTCTCGCCTCCAGGGCCGTTGGCCAGCTCCTGCTGTAGAACACTTTTCTGCCTCTCCAGCTGCCAACTGCCCCACAAAGGGGCCCCCTCCAAGTGTGACAAAGTCAGTCCTGCGAGGCGCAGGCTGGCAGCCAGGGAGGCTGGCGCTGGGCGTGGAAATGCTCAGCAGGCTTCTTGTGGCGTGATAACCTCTCTACTCTCTAGGCCCCACTCCCCTTGTCTCTCCAAAGAGAATAACACTTTCTGGGGCTTCTTTACTTCTCTTCCAAATATGCTTATTTTTGTATTGGCTCATGGTGAGGCTCAAAGAAGTTTATGGGTGGGGGAACTTCACCAACGCAACGTCCACGGCAGCAGAAGCAATCCTTGCCAGGGCCTGACCACGTGTGGGGCCAGGCTGGGTGTGTTGCCTGGCTTAGGCCACTGTCTGCCCTGGGCTCTGCACGCAGGGCTCTTTCTGCCCAACCAGGCCTCCTTTCAGAAACGTGGACTCACTAGGCTGCCTCTAGTCTCAGGGCTTGGCAAGTGCTGTTCCCTCTGTTTGAGATGCTCTTCTTTCTATCCTTGGCCTAGTTAAACTTCTGCTAGTTCTGAGTCTGGCTCCAACTTCACCTCCTCCAGGAAGCCCGCCCTGATATACCTCCACAAGTCCCGTCACACGGTTAAACACTTTCCATCACTTACTAGAGTTGTAATTACTTTATTTATTTGCTCTCAGCCCCCACAGGGCTCCCTACCCCATCACCCGAGCTTAAGTCTCCCCCAGAGGGAAGTGGGCAGGCCCAGGCCCATGACTCAGCAAAGTTCTTCTTCCCTTCTTGACACTTTCTCTGGGGAGGTTGGGAGCTGGCTTCCTCCAAGGGGGACTAAATTCAAGGGCGACCAAGTGGAGGGGAGCTGGGCAGGGCCTCTCCCCATGCCCCAGACTAGCCATTGAGCACCAGACAGCTTCTCTTGGTCTCCATGACAAACCCTCCCTGCCTGAGGCACCGCTCCTTACATGCTCCCCTGCTCCCTCTCCCCCACATGCAGAAGCCAGAGGAAGCTTTCCAAAGCCCAGGTTCACCCTCCCATCTGCCTTGTCCCAAACCTTTCCGTGGCCCCCTGTTACCCTCAGGATGAAGCCCAGCTACCTCAGTTGGGCAGTCAGCTATCTGTGCCCTGGCCTTGCCTCTCCCTTCCTGCCACCGTGACACCTCGCAGCCTCCTGCCTCCACTCTGCTGTTCCCTCCGCTCTGAACACGGTTCCCCCAAATGGATGAAAGCCGCAGAGCTCCCTCCCTCCCTCTGTCAGGTCTTTGTCCAAATGTCACCGCCCCAGTGAGACCTTTCTTGACTCCCCTATTAAAACTGTAAGCTCCCCGCCACCACGTCTCTCCCTTCCCCCTTTTATTTCTGTGCATAACCTTGACAGCTGGGACCAGGCCACACAGGTTCCTGGTCTTGTTTCTGGTCTGTCCCTCCCGCTAGAATGCCAGCTCCCAAAGGCAGGTACCTGGGTCAGTACTGTCCCCTGCTGTATCCCCAGGAAGGAGGGGCCCAGGGCCGTGTGGCTTTGGTGTCAGACAAGGCTGGCTTGGATTTCTGGCTCAGTCACTTCCTGTTTTTCTCCTTTCTGGGCCTCAGTTTCCTCATCTGAAAAATGGGAGAAAACATAGGATTGGAATAAGGATGAAATACAATACTGCGTGTAAAGTGCCTACGGGTGCCTCGAAACCAAAAGAACCAAAATGAAAACTCATTATGCGTTGTTTAGGGGCAATGGGTGACTCCATTCAGGCCTGTCCACACGGTGGACTATTAGGCGGCTGTTAAAAAGAGTGGTTCACAGTTTTCCCAGGTACCTGGTGCGGGTCATCTTTTCTGTTTGTTTATTTGTTTTTTAAACATTCTTAATTATGCTACGTGTACTTCGAAAATATTACATGAATTGAAAGAAGCTAGACACAAAAGGCCATGTATTATATGATCCCATTTACATGAAATATACAGAATAGACACGCCCATAGGGACTGAAAGCAGATCAGTGGTTGGGGGGAGGTGGGGATGAGAAGTGAGTCGGTTAATGGGTAGCATGTGTCAGCACCTCCTTCCTTTTTATGGCCAAATAATGTTCTATTGTGTAGACAGACCACATGATGTTCACCCATCCATCTGCTGATGGATGCTGAGGTTGTTTCACCTTTTGGTGATTGTTGAATAATGCTGCTATGAACGTTTGCGTGAGTTCTTGTCTTGTGTGGGCATTCTTGAATAAGAAAAGCAAGATGCTGAAAAGGCTGTATGTAGAACGTGATCCTGATTTGTAAGAGGAATGACAGATAAAGAAACCCCTTGTTCAGGCATAATCTATATAGGATTTTCACACTTACAGAAAAATATGTAAGAACCCATTCTCAACTGTCAGCAGTCGGAGAGAGAAGTCTTTTGCAGAAAGGGAAAAGCGAAAAAAGAAGGCCAGACGCCAAATCAAAGCAGTGCACACAAAATGATTTCATTTAGGCATGTGTGACAAGCTACAGATTGAGTCATTGTGTATGTAGATGTAAAAGAAAAGAAACCCCAAACACTTCAAAACAAAACCCCAGAACTAGTCTCTGCGAAAAGGTCTGGACGAGGGCCTGGTCAGATGGAGAAACGGAGGCTGGAAGAGAAAAGGGACCGCCCAGGAGTGAGTGTCTTCCACGGTGCCCCATCCCCAATTGTGAGGTCCCTTCAGGCCCCTCTCCCATGATCCCCCATGTGGTTCTCATTTCCTGCAGGGAGGTGTGAGCCAAGGGGAAAGGTGGGAAGGGGCCCAGGAGGAGGGAGAATTGGGTGAGTGTGACTGAAGGCTGGGGGATGGATCACATGACCTTAGCTGATCTCAGGGCCCTCACCCAGGATTCCTGGTGGGCTGGGCCTCCTGCTGCTGAGATTGCTTTCTCTCTGCTGTCTCCTTCTTCCTTTTGGAAACACTTTAACAGCTCAGAACATCCTAAGAGATAGCCTAATGAGCCCCAGGTCCCCATCACCCGGCTCTGTCCAACCTTCACATTTTGCCATAGTTCTTTCAGATCTGTAGCAGTCAGGGTATAGTCAGGAAGCAGACCCCTCTCAAACAAGGGTACTTTGGTGGCCTGAAAGGGGTCTTACTAAAGGGACTCTTTCTAAGGAGTAGACAGGCCTCAGGGAACCCATGAGGCAAGGTGGGCTGCAGAGTGGGCTGCTGTCAGCGGGGCAGACGCATGCAAGGACGGGGTGCGTGGAGAGGGCCCTGGCAGGAGCTGAGACCCTCAGGAAGGACATCCCCAGCCTGGGGCACACAGCAGGGAGGGGGCTGTCCCCCTTTCCTTCCATGCTCCCATCTCTGGCTGCACTCGATTCTGGGACCCTCGCAGGAAGCTGAGAGCAGGGTTTGTGGCCTCCACACAGGTCAGCTCCCCAGGCAGAGACCAGGGCAGAGAAGGTGGGGATTTGGAGGGACCAGAAGAGGGCATGCCACCAATTTGCAAGCTCTGGCTTTGACGCTCCTGTTCATAGAACACTTGCTACCTTCTGAGTGGTTCTGATGGCCTGAACCCTCTCCCCAGCTCGTTTTATAGTCCAGGAAAGCACGGCTCGGAGAGGAGCAGGGCCTGTGCGAAACAGGGGCTGCAGCTGGACTTGAACCTGGAGCTGTTGTGGGGCAATCTGTGCCTTAGCTGTGATGTCCTCTGCCCCGTGGTCCAGGCTGCCTCCGTCTCCACTCTGTGGAGTTCCCAGGAGGAGCCTCCTGCTGATAGGATGGAACTCCCCCAACAGTTCCCTGAGGCTTGGCTACCGCTGGGGGCCAGGGGTACCCGGACCCCCTCTTGGGGAAAGGTCCCGATTCACCCTGACCTGGGCTCTGTCAATTCCACCTGAATCGACTTGGACAATGATTTGCCTCCCCAGGCCTCAGTATCTCCATCTGGATAATGGGCACAGTGTGAGCCCCTCTATGCAGTGAAGCCGTAAGGGTTTGACGAGGTAACCTGCAGGAAGCCTAGGACCCGGGACTCAGGAGGCTGCCCTGCTGGGTTTCTGATTTCCCCTGAGTCGCCTCCTGGGGGCCGGATCGCCAGTTGGAGGAAGGATGAGGCAGTGCTGGGGGCCCTGGGGGGCCTGGTCCCAGGACAATGCAAAGCATTGAGGTCATGCCAGCCCTAGTCTGAGGTTGGAAAAATAGGAGGGTAATCTGGGCAGGGCTCAGACAAAGAGGTAGGGGCTGGGTTGGCCAAGGGGGCGTCAGGTTACCCCCGACAGGCTGTGGCCACATGGGTGACTCCCCCAGTGGCTCCGCTCGCTCGCTCGTGGGGGTATTTTCCTTTCTCCAAAGATTATAATTAAACAAGTGGTCAGGGCCCCTTGCTGAGGCCTTGGCAAGCGTGTTTCATTACAGGAAGAACTATAGGTACAGGGGTTCGCAGGTCTGATGGGGCGTGTCACTGTGATAGCAATAACAATAAGAGTAATAGTAACAGCCAGCCTGCAGGAGTGTTCCCAGTGGGCCAAGCTGCAGGCAAACAAGTGTCTCCCTCCTCCCCGCAGCCCTGAGAGGCAGGCCTGTGTCACCCATTTCATAGATGGGCAAACTGAGGATCCGAGATGCTGGAGATGCTCATTCCCTCAGCAGAGTGGGGGTACAGAGGTGCAAGGTTTGGAATCACCAGGCCTCCTTGCTTCCTTGCCTTAGTTTTCTCCTCTGGAAATGGAGACAACCTCAGTGCTGAACTCACTGAGTTGCTGTGAGATCGAGTGGACATACAGTAAGGAGTCAGAAAATGTCCATTCCCCTCCTTCCTTCTTTACCGGAACGAATAAAGGGCCAGGTTCTGTCTTTATGGAGTTTGTACCATTGATGCCCCATCCCACGCCCACCGCCTCTTTCTCGGTGTGGTGAGAGGTAGGTGGGGGGAGGGTTCAGAGGCCCCAAACTGTCACAACACACCTGCTTCCACCTAAAAGGAAAGCACTGCTATTGTACCCATTTTGCAGATGAGGAAACTGAGGTTCCGAGAGGCATGTGCCCATGTGTGGAGACAGAGACCATGGCTGAGCAGGAGATGCCTGAGGGAGGGCCCCAGCTTCCCAGGCCAGCGCCCTGAGGGAGGGGTAGGAGACCCCCCCCAGTTGTTCCCTGCCTGTCAGTGTCCCTGGCCAGTACCCCAGCCTCTGTTTACCCAGCCTAACACCCCAGAGGCTGTCTCTTCCGCTTGCCCGGGAGTCTCTGGCGCCTTCACAATAGGATTCTCTGTCCCTGCAGCTGGTTTTCATTCAAGCTCTTTGTGCTGAAAATAAAATAATGAAAAGAAAACTTGGCTCCACCCCTCTCCTTTGCTTCCTGGGGAGAGAATCCCAGCTTCGTTCCCTCACTTGGGGCCCAGAGATGTCCACAGCCTGCCTGAGGTCACACAGGAGGGTTGGAGCCAGGACCCTGGCCTTGGACTCCTCATCCAGTGCTCTGCTCACACCCCCACCCCACCCCACTGTCTTCTGGGCCTGCTGCCCCCTTCCCAGCCCTGCATTTGTTCTTCCTGGCTCTGTCCTTGAGCAGAGAAAGTGGCACTAACGTTCCCTAAAGCTTACTACGTGCTGGGCACTCTGCCACCCTCAAACGCACAGGATCCTTCTCACTGCAGCCCTGTGAGGCCATGTCGCCCCATTTAACAAATGAGGAGACTGAGGCTCAGAGAGAAGTGCCGAAGTTCAGAAAGCGGGAAAGTGGTAGAACTGGGATTCGAACTTGTGCTCTTACAGCTGGGTTGCTACCACATCTGGCAGCCTCTTCAGGGCCCTGTAGGGAGGCCTGAGTCCCGGAGGTGGCGGGGGGTCCTGGAGGAAAGTCGGAGCCTGGGCAGGGCCGGGCCCCTGGAGTGGAGCCAGACAGGAACAATAGGTCCTCAGAGATGGTGGTGGCCCAGGGCTGCGTGAGCTGGAGCCAGGCGCTTCAGAGCCAGGCGGCCTGGGAGGCCCAGTGCTCCCTCCCCGTCTTCCAGCTCCCAGGTCTGGACCTGGGGTTACTCCAGACACCTCAACTTCCAAACCTGACAGATCCAGGGTTCCAGCAGAAGGCATGTGACAATAATGGCTAATAACTGTACTTTATGCTAATCAAGCACTAACTACAGGCCAGGCATTGTGCCACAGGCCTTCCTGGGTGCCCTCAGTGAGCCTCGGAGATGGGACTGTGATGAATCCCGTTTTACAGATGTGCAGAGTGAGGCCCAAAGAGGCCCTTGGCACTTGTCGAGGGCCACTTACGGACAAAGAGCTTTGGAAAGTATGGTCCTCAGAGAGTGAGCTGCCTGTCCCAGGAGGTATGCAAGCAGAGGTGGTGGGAGCACAGCGGGGCCAGAATAGGGATACGATGGAGAGGAGGATTCACTGAACATGGGGTCAGGAAGGAGGCGTTGGGGAGCAGATGAGGCCTCCTGGGCTGTGGTGGGGATTAAAAAATTGAATGGCTACCCAGGATTGGACATGTTCCTGGCATACGAGAGTCGGTGCTCAGTGAACGATAGCACATTTCACGGAGCGCCTACAGTTCGCAGAAACAGTAACTCACGCTTCCGCAGCCTGCCGGGCCCCCAGGCCGCACACCTGGATGGCTGTGAGTGCGCAGTACATCTCAGCCACTTTGCTGAGTGCCCTCGGACCCTTGGCACTCACAATACCTGCTGTTCTTATTCCTACTGGCAGGTGAAGAAGTGGAGACCCAGAGGGGCCCAGGGACACGTGTGGGAGGCAATCAGCATGGCTCAGGCGTGCGCATGTCTCTCTCTGCTATGTGGCCTTGGGCGGCTGCCGGCTTCCCTCGGCCTCTTCTGCTTCACCTGTAGCATTAGGTGTGTTTAGCCACAGCGCCCGAGACTTCCAGGTGAAGGCTTAAGTGTCTGCACATCGATGGTTTTTTCTCCCAGGACCTTGCTGCTCCCAGTGAAATTCTCTCTCAAAAATCCCTTGTCAGCTTTCTCACCTCTCCCCGTCTCCGCTCTCTCCCTCATCTCAGGGTTCATTCCTCTTGTCCCCATGAGGCCATCTTCCATGCCTGAAACAGTCAAGATATTTAATTAAATCTCAGAACAACAATGTCCAGTGTGGGGGCAGTTCCAGGGTTGGTTAGCTGGGTTTTAGGTTGGCATCGCTTCACATTTCTTTTCCTCATGGATCCCAGTGGCTGCTGTGGCACCAGACATCATGTCCCACATGACCATATCCTAACTAGAAAGGGAAGGGGGTGGCCAAAAACGGGACCTTTCTTGTCCAAACTGCACTCTCTTATCAGGCAGGAAAACATTTCCCAAATGTCCCAGTCGACTTCTGATGTCCCATGTGACACTGGAGGGGTTACATGTTCACTTTTAAAGCAGAAGGGAATTCCCAGGGCTGACTTAGACCAATCAGGACTCAGCCTTTCCATTTCCCCAAAGAAATAGTGGTTCTGCAGGGGCCACAGCTGGGCCAGCCACGGGTTCCATCCTCACTGATGTCCCCCCTTTCGGCTGCCTGCTGGGCCCGGCGCATCCTCTTGGCCCCACTCAGGCCTACGCTTCACCCTGAGCGCCCTCCTCCCAAACCTCAGAGGCCGGCTCTCTGGTTCTCCTCCCTCCTCCCCACTGTTCCTCCTCCAGAATCACAAATGGCCCCGAGGTGGGCGAAGCCTTCATATGCCTTCATCTGACCTCATGCCCAGGGAGCTCAGCTGCACGGGGTCCCTCATGCCTTTCCGAGAGTTCCCCAGACGCTGTCCGTGTCCCTTGGTGTCCCACAGGCCATGCGGACTGCCAGAGCCCGGCCTCTCCCTCCTCTCAGGTCTCCTCTTGCTCAGTTGCCAAAATCAGAGACATGAGTGTCACTTAATTCCTTCCCACTGTGTCTTCCCCAGCTCAGAAAATGGCCCCCCCCCCCCCCATCCAGTGGATCCGGCCTCAGACCCCAGAGTTGTTCCCAGCTCGGCTCTCTCTAACTCCACATCCAATCCATCAGCTAATCCTGGGTCCCTGACACACCCTGCCCCTCTGTCATCACCTGGTCCCTCCTCGTTCCCACCTCCCGCTTCAGGCCTCCCTGCAGCAGTTGGCAGGATCCTGGGAGGACCTCAGTCAGGTCCTGCGGCCACCCTGCTCACAGCCCTTCCATGGCTCCTCCTCCCTCTGGGAAGAACAGAGTCCTCTCTACCCCATGGGGCCTTGTAGGATTGGCCCCTGCACACCGTGCCCCCCCCCGCCCCCACCTTGACTGGCTCCTCCTTAAACAACACACCAAGCTCCCCCTTCCAGCCCTCCCCTTTGTCCTGGTCCCTGTGCCTGGAGCAGGGTTCTGGATCTTTCTAGGGCCGGCTCCCTCCTTACTCAGGGCTGCGCTCCTCAGAGGCCTGCAAGTCCAGCAGTAGCCCCTCCATCATTCTCTACCCTGACCCCAACCTGCTTTTCTGCTGAGCACTTGGCATCCTGTCTCTTTCTATTTATTGTTCATTTGTTCAGTGTCTTGTGCCCATTCTGACCCCATTCTGAGGTGAGGTCCAGCAAGCTGGCCTGTGTCTCATTCAGCACACAGTAGGCGCACGAAACCCCGAGCTTGGCGGCAGTTTAGGCAGCTCCTCTCAGTGATGCAGCCCATGGTGACATACCCCTGCTGAGGGCTGATGGTCCCTCCCATTCCAGGGGCGCTGCCTGGACCTCGGGCTGGGAATCGGGGGAGGGTCCCAGGCAGTGGGGAGGGGATTTCCCCACCTCCACCTGCCAGGAGCAAAAGGCCCTGGAGCCGGGACCATCAGCTGGGGTCTGGGAAGTGACGCTGGGCAGGAATGGAATTTAGGAATTTCAGTCCATCTGTGGTGCTCCCTTTGGGAACATCTTGTCCGATGGTTTTCATTTGTTTTCTCATTTCTGAGCTGTGGTACCCATTGTTCAACAGAAGACCCAATGCGGTGGCCCACATCACCCAAGGCGAGCTCTATAGCTGGCCCAGAAGGTCGAAAGCGACCACGGCCAAGTTCCCCTTGGGGATTCCACAGGAAGGACACAACCAAGACGGATGTTAGGGCTCCGTAAACTCAGCCCGCTAATCCCCCCAGCGTTGGGTCCCACCCAGGGGGAGGCCTGGCTTGTGTTTGCGGGCCAGAGTGCGGGAACAGGGCTGACGCCGCCACGAACCCACATCTCCCCCTCCTGGCGTTCCACCAGGCGATTGGCTCTTCTCTGCCTGAGACATTCGTATTTTTTGCTGAGCATGTGTGGTTGAATTCCTGTCAAAGTGCCCAAGTTGTGACAGCGCTGAATATAACACAGATAAGGAAGGAGGGCTGTTCTGGTTGGTGTCTGGGACGGACGCCTCCTGGCTTTGACCTCTTCACCTCTTTCGTGGGGTGACCCCAAGGCCCATCCTTAGAATACCAGGTCCAAGGGATCCCAGTCTGAAAGCCCATGATTGAGGTTCATCCTATGGCTTCCATCCAGGAAAGTAAGGCTGTGAGACGTGAGGGAGGTAGCGTTTTGGGGACCAGGAGTAGGGAGGCTCCTGGTCCCCAAACAGCTGTCCTGGAGAAGGGGGTCTGGGCAGGGCAGGGTGGGGACAGACCCCAGACCCCAGCAGGTTGTGAAAGGGGGCACCTGGAGGGCGTAGCTTGCGTGTTGCCCCATTCATTCTGCATTTTCTATTCACTCATTCAAAAATATTATTGAAGCATCTACTCTGTGCCAGGTGCTGGGGAGACAAGGACCCCTGCCCACAAGGACTCATAGCCCCATGTGGGAGACAGGCATTAACCTCATCACCCTCAGAAATGTCAGTTTGTGACTGACAAGTCCAAGGTGATTTGAGGGCCTGTAATGAGGCAGGAGGGTTGAGATAGTTGGGGAGGTCAGGAATGATTCCTGGAAGAAGCTGAGCTGAGAACTGAAGGGTAACAGAGGCCAAGAAGATAAGGGAGGGAGGAACACATTTTCCAGCATGTGGGTACAGCATGTGCAAAGGCCGTGTGGTAGGGCAGAGCAGAACGAGTAGGCGGCTCTACAAGACCATGTGGCTGAAGCAAGGCAGGGCTGAGGGCAGAGCTCCACAGGCTCCCTGGGGGGAGCAACCTGGTATTATGCTTAGGCCAGTGGGGAGCCTTGGGTGGGGGGTCTGAGTAGACAGATGGGGTTACAAGGCACTTCTGCCTGCCTCTGCCTTCCCACCTGACTACTCTTCACACCCTGGCTTGGCATCTTTCATGATCTCCACCACTCCTGAAGACCAACTCCTGAAGGTGCCAAGGGTTGAACCCACTTGTCAGATGAGGAAACTGAGTCTCTGGATCTTCCCATGACCCCACCCACTTCCTCCTGCCCAGAGAAAAGAGGAACATGGAACTGATGGTCCGTGGTCAGCTGGGAAGAGTCTGGGCTAGGAATGGGGAGGGTGGGGCCCCTGGAGGCCTGCACTCAGGATGGGCAGGGGCCCTGCTTCCGTTTAACCACAGCCCTGTGACATGCCCCAAAAGGGAAGCAAAGGCTGCCTGTCCTCATCTCTGCACCCTAAGGAGGGGACTAGGAATGTCCTGGGGGAGGGCTGGAGCCTGGGGTGGGGGGCCTCACGCTTCCCCCTCAGGATGCAACACTAGGTTCTTGGAGAACTTTGGGGTTGGCTGAGCCCAGCTGGATGACCAAAGTCCCATCACTTTGGCTTCCTCCTCTGTAAAAAGAGGATCAGTACCTCTGGCCAGATTATTCTCAGGATTAGCACACAGTGGGGCCTCCCTGAATGGTTGGCTGCTGGTTGAATGAGCTCAAGGTGTTTGTCTTCCTGAAAGGAGTACCCACTTAGATAAAAAACAAACAAACAGGGCGGGCAGAGTGGCGCGGTGGTTGGGAGCTGGCTTGGGAGGCCAGCGGCCCTGGTTCGGGTCCCACATGGGAGGGCCAGTGACACTGCCCTCAAAACAAACAAACAAACAAACAACCATGTGTTTGACATTCAACAAATATTTATTGAGCACCTACTGTGTTCCAGGCATTGCCCTCTGTGTTGTGGAGGCAACAGTGAACAAACCAGACACCAATGTCTGCAAATGCTCCGCCACCCAGCCTGGTCTGTGGCAGACATCACTAATCAATCATTTTCCCCTCTGGAATCAGAACTTTCTCGAGTACTGCACTGGCTGGGGGCTGGTTCACGAGGGGAACCAACCTGTCATTCCCATGGTGGGATGGTGAATGGGGACTTGGAAGGTCCCAGTGAGAGCCTCTTCGGTGATTGAAGCGGTTTTCTCTCAGTCTCTTTTCAAAGAGTCTCTGCTGAGTCTCTGCTGTGTGCCAGGTGCGGGGCCCATAGCAGTGACCAGGGTCATCACAGTGCTTGTCCTCATGAAGTTGTCGTTTTGGTGAGAGAGATGGACAGGCAAGTAAACAAATATGTAGATTCTTCCGGACACAGATATGTGTTACAAAGACATAACCAGAGGGTTGGGGTAGGGTGGAGGGCAAAGAGGAGAGGTGCCTGGGGTGGTCCTGGGGGCAGCGCCTCTGGGAAATGGTGGCATTAGTCTGCCTGACTAATGAGAGGCAGCCCCCTGGGGGAGAATCCAGGGGGACAGTGTCACGGGTGGAGGGAAGAGTGAAGCAAAAGTCTGGAGCTGGGAATCAGGCTGACTTATTTCAGGAACTGGAAGAAGCTGGTTTTCCGGGGCAGGGGCCAGATGTCTGGGGGCTGGCAGCCAGGGTCGGGCATTCGGATTTTATCCTGAATGGATGGGCAGCCACCGGAGGGTCAAAGCAGGGGGGTGATGGGGTCCATTCAGGTCACACTTTAGATCTGTCCAGCTGCCACGTGGAAAGACTGTGTTGGGATAAGGATGAAGCTGGGAACCAGGTTGGAAGCAACTGTGGATGTCTCGGCTTGGAGCAGCGTGGTGGCAGCGATTGCAGGGATGGGTGACCAGGGCTGGCAGAAGGCCCAGGGCACTGCATTCGGTTTCACTGTTCCTTTTACGCAATCCGCTCTGGGGCTCTGGGTCACTGGACTTTCCCTGGCACTGATGGTGGAGCCCACAGCACACTGGTGATCGGGCTTCTCCTCTCCCCGGCCCCCTCCCTGCCCCGCCCTGGACCTGAACCCCTCTTCTGCAAGGGCACACCCGGCCCCAGCTACTGTCACTGATCCCTACTAGCCCAGGCTTTGCCTGTGGTTCCCCCCCCGCCCCCCCCCCCCCGCCCAATGCTTCTGCTCTGGTGTCCCATCCTTCAGCCCGGTGGGCAATTCATGCGCCACTTTGCAAAACCACGGGGACAGATGTTTACCACCTTCCTCAGATTAGATTTGCCTCCAGGGAGGGCCTTGAGAGTCCAGGTCGGCAGGGGTGGATATGTTCCAGGGTCCCTGGTTATAGAAAAGGACCCCAAAGTAGCCTACCAGAGGGCAGCCCATTTGTTGGGATGGAGACACATGCTCCTTTCTTACTCAGGCCTCAGGTGCTCAGGCTGGCGGTAGCTGGGGCACTGGGTTGAGCAGGATCTGGGGCTGTACCTGGGCTCCCAGGAAGGAGAATGTAATTGATTAGTAATGCCTGCGGTGGGCCCAGGATTGGGATCATGGGACACGCTGGCCTCATCTTTGTGTCTCTGCCATGCAGTAGGGCCTCAGGCCTGTCCTCTCCCACTGTACTCCTAAATCTTCAAGTATAGTAGATGCTGTTTGAAAACACCCTGTGGTCTTGGCTTCCTCGTCTGTGAAATAGGGATGATGACGACGCCGCCCCACAAGGGCTGGGAGGCTTGGAGGGGAGGCTGCCCTGCTCCCTAGCAGCAGCTGCAAACAGGCTCTGAGAGCTGCGTGGTCCAAAGTCACGCAGCGGGGAGATGGCAGCACTGGGATTTGAACTCAGGGCCCCTGAATCAGAAAGGGCAGGCGGAACAGTTGGGCCGGGTAGGGGAAGGTGCTGCCCAGATCTCCCTGTGACCCTGAACCCCACTTCTCCTTTCTGCCCAGTACACTCAGCACACAGGAAGCCGGGCTGGGGCCTCCCTTGACCATCCTGTCTGCAGCCGGGTGGACATGGGGTCCTGGCGTCACTAGCCACCGCCACCCCGGGCCTCCCCCTTCCTGTCTTGTGCAAGACGAGGCGTCCGCTGCGTGGAATGGGCAGGCAGTTCTGGCCAATGAGTGGATGGCTGAGTGGGGCTCTCAGGCGAGGTCACTTCCCGCAGTTACCGCTAGCAGGCCTGGCCTAGGCCCCTGCCCCTTCTTCCTCCTCCCGCTCTGTTTCCCCAAAGTTCAGGCAGCCTTGAGCAAGAAAGCTGGGGGTCCCAGGAAATTGGGTAGGTGCCCAGCCAACATCTGGTCTCAAAAGGGCAGGCCTGGGCTCAGGCCATTGTGGAGCGGTTCCTGAATACAATGACAGCTGTAGTAACAGCTCCTATTTATTGAGCGGCTTCTGTGCGCTGGTGGCTTTTATCTCATTTAAACACATTTATATAAGCACCTACTATATGCCATGTGCTATTCTAAACCCTTTATATCTAGTGTCCCATTGAATCCCCATAAAACCCTTGTGGTGTAGGATAGTTTTTTAAAACATTTTTAAAAATAGTTTATGATCCTTTTCTTCAGATGAGGAAACTGAGGCTCTGAGAGGTGGAAGGACTTGTCCAAGGTCACGAATCTCAGCAGCATCCCACTGAAGATCATTGTTTGTGTCCTGGGGCCAGCACTGCTCTGGGAGGTGTGCTTGGCATTCTCTGGCTGGGGAGCCCATGGCACGTGGATGGCTCCTCTGGGCCTCAGCTTTCCTATTTGTGCCAGCTCTGATTTCTCAGGCTTGTGTTTTGGGGTCAGAAGGCTTGGGGCAGGGCCAGGATAGGCAGCGTGAGGAAGAGAGAGGAACAGAAGACACCGCTGGGATGGCCATGGTACCAGGCACTGCCACTGCCCACCTGGGGGTCACACTGGTGGCCCCTGTCCAAGGGCTTCCTCTGGCTGCAGGACTGTGGGGCAGAAGTGAGAGACCCTTGTCAACAGAGTTGGGAACTTGCAGGAACGCCCCGATTTCCTCACCCCTGGGGTGGGGCAATGCTAGGCCTGTCATGCTCCTTCTCCCAGAGGCTCTGGGGCTGGGCACACAGAGGCAACCGGTTCACCCCCCTGCCTTGCCTCACTTCTTGGCTCCCTACTGGGGCTTCTAGAATCACCGCCCAAACAAACTGCTTGCACCCACATCCATGTCTCAGGACTGCTTCGCTCACCTGATAGCAGATGTGCCGCTCGGGGGTTCAGAGCTTTGGAATCAGATCAGAGCCTGAATCCTGGCACTGCCACTGACCTTGTGTGTGACCTTGGGAACCTGCCCCCTTCCTCAGAACCTCAGTTCCTTCATCTGTGAAATGGGAACTTAGAACCTGGGAACCAAGTGATGATGAGATGATTAGGGGGATGATGATTAAGTGACAGGGACCAGAGCAGAGCTCCCAGCTGTGGGGCTCACAAGTGGTGCTGGGTGCCATGTCCAAAAGCTTCTGGGTGGTGAAGTAGGCGTGGAAGGGGGCAAAAGGAATGGCTTGGACAAAGACATGGAGGAAACACTGGCTGTGGTCCTCCTTAGCCCTTTTAGACTGGCGGGGCAGGCAGGTGGATGGGAAGGGGCCCTTAGCCCCCCACACCCCTCCCTCTGTCCCCCACCCCGGGGTTCCAGGGTCCCAGTGGGATGCTCAGCGCAGAGCAAAGAACAGTGAGTGAGTTTGCTTACTGTGGGGCGGCCTGGGAAGGCCAAGGGTACCTGCAGGGCCCTCACCAGGCAGACAGAACCTCATCCCGGGGTAGATTCCAGGGCTACCTGTGCATGGATTCCCTTCCCTGATTTGGGGCTTGAGGCAGGGGTGTGGGGGGCTAGGGGCCCCTCTTTACCCTGGGTGAGGCCTCATGCCTGAAAGAGCCCCTTGCTTCCACTTCCCGTTGAAGTGATGGCAACCCCAGCCCCCCAGCTGCCCAGGCTCCCAAATCAAGCTTCCCTCTCCTGCCCCCATGGGCTGCTTGTTCTTGTCCATCTCCTTCCTCTGGATTTTCGCTGCCACCCAGGTAGGGGGTTTTGTCTGTTTTGCCCACTGCTATCCACCCAGCCCCCAGCAGAGCGCCTGTACAGAGTAGGTGCCCAGTAAACAGTTGTGAGGAATGAATGAATGAATGAATGAATGAATGAATGAATGAATGAAACTCCTGTGGCAGATGAGGAGGCTGGGGCCCAGAGAAGGGCCCCAGGGGGCTCCCAGGCCAGTGCTCTTTCTTCTGAGTCAGCCCGGTCTCCGGAGCAGTTTGTTGCCAGTGCAGGCAGCCACAAACAAGGTGTGCCAAGTTTGGGGTCCTGGGTGTGAATCTCAGCTCGTGCATGTCTTGGCTTGTGCTGTGCGCCCCGTAGACAAGCTTCCCCAACTACAAGACAGGTCACATGGAGGTCTCAGCGGCACAGAGTGAGATGCTAGTGGGATGGGATGGTGTGTGGTGAGCGCTGGGCGCACAATAGGTGCTGAGTAAATAGGAGCGGGGGTTGGCTGTGGGGGAGGCTCTAGCTTGCGGTCCCCTCCCCCTTTTCTCCAGGGCCTGTAATTACCACTTACCCTGGTCAGTGGGCCCAAGAAATTCCATGTGTGGGCAGGGCTGCGGCCAGGGCGCTCGCCCAGCCCCCCAAGGTCTCACGGGCACTGTCCGGTGGGCCTCATGGCTGACATTCCAGGCACGTTTCCCAGCCCTGGGGCTGCCACAGACCCACACAGGGCGGGGGTGGGGGTCAGAGCCTTCAGGCTGGACAAGCCAGTGAGCCTCCCAGGCTGGGCTGCCTGGCCACCAACTTCCTGCTGGGCCCCCTGAGGCCCGGAGGGGCCTCCAAGTCCTTCCTTCTGCCTCCACTGTCACCATCATTGCTCATTCACACTGGCACAAAAGTCTCCATCCAGGCCTTCCAGAAATTCCCTCTCCGTATACTCAGCCAGAGGGGTCCTTTAAAACCATAGATCAGCCACGTCACTCCTCATCTGAGTGGGATCCCCAGGGCTCCGAGAGTCACTTCTCAAGTTCTTCCCTTGGCTCACAAGGCCCTGCATCATCTGACCTCTTCCCACAACCCCTCCTCACTCACCCTTCCAGCCGTGCTGGCCTCCTCTGTGTCTCCGAAACAGCCTGAGCACATGCTGCCTCAGGGCCTTTGCACTGGCTGTTCCCTCTGGAATACTCTTCCCTCAGGTGTCCACAGGGTCCTTTCCCTCCCTTCCTTAGGGGTCACCTGCATGTGAAGCCTTCTCTGATGCCCCCCCATCTCTACTCCCTGCTCAGTATTCCCCCTTTTCTTTTCCCACTTTGTGTTCCCCTAGGGTGCTCATCACCTCCTGACACTGACACTGTAGGTTTCACTCACCCACACGGGCAGGGATGTTTGTCTGTTCTGTTCCCTGCTGTATCCCCTGTGCCCAGGACACCTGGAACATAATAGGTGCTCAACAAACATTTGTTGACCAACTGAATGAACAACTCTATGAGTTGTTGGTGGATAAGAACCCTGAGGTCACTCCAGGTAGGTGACCATCCCAAGGCCACACGGCTAGTTTGAGTTTGAGCCAGGAGAGGCGCTTTGGGTTCATCAGATCCCGGAGCTAGCATGTTGGAAATTGCTCCCAGAGGTGAACGGACAGGGCCGAGGCCCTCGCAGTTGATTGTGCTGATGCTGCCACCCCACCATCCCCAGGGCTGGGCAGTTCTCGGGCTGGTCCAGGAGTCCAGCCTGCCTGCCCGGGCATTCTGGGCTCCAACCCAGGTCCCGAGCTTTCTATTTTGAGCTTCCTAGTCCTGAGGACTGTGTGTTCCCAGCAGGCGGCGTGGGCCAGAGGCTGAGCCTGGGTGTGGCTGTCACCCTATCTGCGGCCTTAGGGTGGTGGGAGCCAGAGCTGGGGCCCTGATATGGAGCCCGAGAACCCAGATCCCTGTCCTTAACCTGGTGGCTGCTGAGGCCTCTGGCACAAGCGTTGCTGTCTGGCTAACTGCCCCTCATTCAAGCCCTTGCCTTGGTGTCTGGCAGGGGTGGTCTCAACTTGTCCCATCTTGGATTATACCTTTTTCTTTGTCCCCAGGGCTTCGGGACCCATTTGAATTCTGGCTCTGTTCTGTTACAGCTGTGTGACCTTGGGCAAGTCCTTTCACCTCTCTGAGCGCATTTCCTCATCTGCAAAAGGGGACAAGAAGAGTTCCTAGCTCTTGGGGTTGCTGAGGAGATTCAGGGTGATAAAATTGATGGAAGTGCCCTGCCGTCAGGAAGTGCTCAGTAATGAGCTCCCCATGGGATGCATTTCTTCCCCAGTGCCCCGAGTTATTGTCCTCACCACTGGGTATGCATGTGTGTGAATTTGCCTGTGGGTTGTCTGTCTGTCTCCCTTCTAAAATGTCAGCTCCACCAAGGCAGGGACTTTCATCTGCCTTGTTCGCTGCTGTGTCCCTTGTGCCCAGCACAGCACCTGGCACACAGTAGGTGCTCAGTAAATTTTTGTTGAAAGAATGAATCAATGCATAAAGACCCCTTGAAGAACACAGGCCTTGAGCTTGGAAAGTGTGTCCTCATTCCCTTCCTTGGAGCAGGGAGGGGTGCACCTAGGGTTCTTGGGTGCCTGTTGGCACCAGAGCCCCCTGCTCCATCTCATCCAGGCTGAGGCTGTCCAAGTTAGCATCCCCCTCTTTTCACAGATGGGGGAGAATGAGGCTCAGAGAGGGAGGGTCACCTGTCTAGTGTCGCACAGTGGTCAACGCCTGAGCCAGGGTTCTCAGCCAGTACTGTGTGGGGGATGGATCATTCTTTCCCTGGAGGGAGTTGGTGGTGACGGAGGGCATGGTGGGACTGATGAGGAAGTCCCAGGGAGGGAGGAAGGATAGGGACATGACTCACTCCTCTCAATTTCCATTTCTCTTTGTAGCTGTTTCCCTCTTTTTGTCTTCCTGCCCCCCCACCTTCCCCCTTTTTGTCCTGTGTCTGCCTCTGCCTCTCTCCCTCCCTTGTGTATTTGATCCACTATTAGGACCAGGTGCAGGCAGCAGGCCTCTGGCTTGGAGGCTGGAGCTAGGACTGAGCTTAACCTGGAGGCAGACCCCGCAGCCAGGCCTAGGGTCCCGGTCTCAGTCTCCACACTTCAGGGACAACCTTGGAACCTCAGGCAGTTTAGAGAGCCCCTGGCCTGGTTTCAGAAGACCTGGGTTCCAATCCTAGCTTTGTCACATCCCAGCCAATGGCCTGAGCACTTATCCTCAGGTCCCATTAAATGGGACCAGTGACAGCTCTATTTCAGGGCTTTATAATGAGAATGAGGCGTCATCCCTGGCTCTCTGATGTCCCAAGTAAATAAGGGGCACTCAAAAACACTTGATAAATAACTAATTTTAATGATTTCTTTTCAGCAGATGGTAAAAGCAAGACTCTGAATCATTTTATTAATTCACTGTTATTGAGCACCTACTATGTTCCAGGTGCTTTGTTTGGCATTCATTAACCCAGGGGCTGGCAAACTATGCCCTCCGGCCCGATTTGGCCCATAGCCTGTTTTTGTAAATAAAGTTTTATTGACACACATCATGCTCATTTACATATCATCCATGACTGCCTTCACCTGTAACGGCAGTGTGGAGTAGTTGTGAGAGAGACCATAAGGCCCCCAAAGATGAAAATATTTACTATCTGGCTCTTTATGGAAAAAGTTTGCCAATCCCTGGATGAACCCATCACAACTGGGAGGAAGGGGGGATCTTTACCCTGATTTCACAAACTACAAATCAGGTTCTTTGCCCAGTGTCTCTCACAGGGTTAGGGCTTGATAAACAGTCTCTGGGTCTTATTCCTCCTCCCCTGCCCCTTAGGGACCCTCCCAACTCTTGTTTCTTCATAGAAGCCGAGTGGGCAAGTCAAACCGCACAGTGGGAAGAATCTTGTTTGAGGTCAGGTAGATCTGAATTTAAATCTTGCCTAAGCCCCTCCCTTGCTAGTGACCTTGGGTGAGAGGTCTGGCACATAGTAGGTGCTCAGTCAACATCACACCCCCCAGTCCCCCCGTGAGCCTCAGCTTTCTTTCAGGTTATGATTGGAGAACATTTTGCAAAGTGCAGGTCGTGGCCAGCTGGGGGTTGTGGCTGCGGTGAATGCGAGGCATCAGTGGGAGAGCCTTTTGGATATCAGAGAGGTTTTCTAGAGTTCCATGTGGGTGGTGGGGGGATCTCTCGTCCCCCAAGCCTGCCCCAAAGTGTTAGTCTTTCTCCCCTGCCTGGAGGCCTCAGCCTGGCCCTTGACTGCAGCCCCCGGTCCCTCCTAACCTCCTTCCCCAGGCTCTTTCCTGCTGGCCTTGGGGAGCTTGAGGTTGGCCCTCAGCCCTTTTCCAGGGGTCCCAGCATCACCGAGAGGCAATCCTTTCCACTGCCTGGAGGAGGCAGCGTTGGTGACTCAGGAACCTCTTGCTTCTCCCAGCCCCAGGGCCTGGCATCATGAGCTGGGGCTGCTAAGAATGGAGGTGACACTGCCCTGATGGACTTGCCTGCTGTATCTTGATTAGAGCAGCCTTCCTCAATTAATCAGTTTACTAATTTATTTCCCCAATGTTGGATGACACCTTGGGGCAAATTCCTTCCCTCTCGGCTCCATAAATGGAGCTCTGGTGATACCTGCCCCTTTAAGATGCTGTGAGAATGAAATGAATCAAGGAGAGGAAGCGCTTTGCATGTCCCCATCATGGCAGGTACTTGATACACACGCTCATGGATTCATTCGAGAGTCCCCTGGACACTCCCTGAGACCTCCCCAGGGCCAGCCTAGTGCTGGGTGAAGGGGGATGGGGGAACAGAGGTGCCAAAGACACAGTTCTTGTCCTCATTGAAATGCTGGTGACTTCCAAATGCATCTCTCCAACCTGGACACCTCCCCCAACTCCAGATCTGAGGCTCCACCCATCCCTCCCCATTGCCACGTAGGGGCCACAAACTCAGCATGGCCACAACACAACTCTTGGTCTTTCCCGGAAACCATCCCTGTCTCAGTTAACGGCTCCTCCAACCTCCAGGTGCTCCCCCAAACCCCAGAGTCCTCTGCCCTTTGTTCTCACTCACCCCCATATCTGATTGCTCACCACATCCTGTGGACTCCACCTTTGAAATGTAACCAGAATCCGCCTGTGTCTCCCGCCCCCCACTGCTCCACCCTGGTTTATGCCAGCAGCATCACCCACTGGAGACCTCCCCCCACAATCTGTTTTCCACACACAGCTAAAGGGATCCCCTTTAGAACCTAAGTCAGATCCTATTTCTCCCCTACTCAGAGCCCTCCCAGGACTCCCACCTCACTCACAGTGAAAACCAGAGTCCTCCCTGGGGCCCAGGAGGCCCTGTGGGACCCCCTCCCTCAACAAACCCTCCACCTCTCTGATGACCTTGCTTCCTCCCACTTTCCCCCTCGACTACTCCCTTCCAGCCTGATGGCCTCATGCTGTTCCTCTAAGTCATGGGTCTTTCTACCTCCAGGCCCTTTGCACATGCTGTTTCCTTGGCTCAGAGCTCTCATCTACCAGCTATTTGCATGACTCTCTACTTCACCCCCTTAGGTGTCAGCTCAGATGTCACCCCTCAAAGCAGCCTTCTCTGAGCCCCCTTCCATGTTTTATTTTCCCTTTATGTGTATGGAGGAGCTGGCACAGGGAAAAGATACTTCTAAGAAAGGGACAGCATGTACAAGGGCCTGGAAGTGTGACCAGTGGAAGGCATGCAGGGTGGTGGGTGGGTGGGATTGGTGAAGACAGCAAGGCAGGGTGAGAGGCCCAGGCAGCTGAGACCCAGGATAAGGCATTGTCCAGGCAGGACGAAGAGCTCCGGGCCAGTGGTCAGCATGCCTGGACCGCCTGACTCTGTCGCTTCCTGGCTGTGTGACCTCGGGAAGCCATGCTTCTCTCTGGACCCAAGAATCCTCAACTACTGTCAGAGACCACCTGAGTGGATTCATTATTTGGCAAATGGGGAAACTGAGGCTGCAAAACTGCTTTTATCATCTGGTTAAAGATCAATCAAGGGATAGGGATAAGATGGGGACAGCTAGCTGTCACCCATACCTTGGCTTCAATGAGCAACTTGGGTTCTCGGCTACCCAGTGACCTCCTAGACCCTGAAGAGCCTGGGAGGCAGAGTGAGGGTAGATCTGAAGCCCCCTGCAGGGCTCCGCGTATAATAACAACAGCCATGACTGTGACCAAGGCAGGTGACACATGGTTTCTGGGAGTCACCCTGGGGCTAAGCAGTCTTGTTGCACATACTCGCCCCTTTCTGCATAGCCTAACTGGCACTCTGCTCTCTCTGTTACCACTTCCTGGCTGTGTGACTCTGGGCAAATCACTTCCCCTCTCTGAGCCTCAATTTCCTCTCCTGTAAGAGGAGACAATAGTACCTGCACCTCTGGCTAGTGGGAGGATTTACTCTGCCCCTGCTACACTTTTCCTCATCCTTTCCTCAAACCTGCCAGGCAGGCTTCTACCGCAGGGCCTTTGCGCTTGCTGTCCCTCTCTGCCTGGAACATTTTCCCAGAGATGACTTGCTCTCACTCTTTCAGGTCTCTGCTCAAATGTCACAGCTCAGTGGGGCCTTCCCTGACCTCTGACACTCCCTTCCGTGCTTAATTTGTCTCCATAGCTCTTACCACTTCCCGGTGCAACCTGGGCTTTATTTGTCTGTCTGCCCCCTCCAGGATGGCAGCTCCATTTTTGTCTCTCTTGATCATCGTTATGTTCCTAGCCCCCAACATGGCACTGCACAAGGAGGTGCCCAATCAAGGTTTGTAGAATGGATGAATGAATGAATGAACTGTTCTTAGCACCATGCCTTGCCCATGACAAGGGCTCGATATTCAGTGCGGTGGATGGTGTCTCTCCGGCAGCTGCTTTCCAGTGCCCGTTCACGCCCGGCCCCTCCCATCCTTCCCTCACCAGCCCAGCCTCCTGCTTTCTCTGCCCCGACCAGATCTCACACCCAGCTCCCTGCTGCCCACGCAGTCTTGTCCCTGGGTCCTGGGTCCTGGGTCAGGGTGACCTCTGGGGAATCAGAGGCCTCTGGGGCGGGCACCCTCAGGCTCTGCCTCTGGGTCAGACCCACAGAGCTCTGGGGCCTTCCTTTGCACTGCCTGATGGGACCCGATTATTGTAAAAAATGGGGACCGTGAGACTAGAGAGGGTCAGCCGTGCTGGGTGCCTGGCCTTGGGGACTCCTGAACCATCCAGGGCAGCTTCCGGACGCTGGCTGCTGTGTTCCTCCTGGAACAGGGCTGGGGCTCAGGCGCCTGTTTTCCGGGTGGCAAGCCTGAACCTTGTGTAGGGTTAGGGACCAGGTTTGGATTTCATCCTTTCGTTTCCTGGCATGTGACCTGAAGCTTGTCACTGCCGAGCCTTGGTTTCCTTGTCTGTCGAATGGCACGTCAGTGGTCCCCAGCTCGTGGGGATGTTTGGCAGGGCGAGACTAGCTCTCCCCGCTCTCCCGAGAGCGCGCTGGGTCCTGGCTGCTCAGGGCCTGGCATCAGTTGCCTCATTGTTGGAGTAGCTGACAATCCCAGGAGGCTGTTGCTGCTGCTTGATTTTATCCCTTCCCTGACTTTTCCCCTCCTCATTCTGGGCTGCCTTCTCCAAAACCAACTTGTTGTTTTTTTTTTCTTTTTCTTCCTTTCTTTTTTTTTTTGTTTTTTGTTTTTTGTTTTTACGGCTCCATAAATGAGTCACGGGCTTGATTTGATTTAATTTCGTTGTAATTGTTATCTTTTCAAGCTTGTTTTTTTCCACTCGGTTACTCACGAGACCACAAAACCTAAACAGGACGGGGCCTTCCCGGCCACGGCCAGGCACTCATGGTCCCACCTCCCGGTCCCCTGGGGCTGCAGGCCAGGGTCAGCAGCTCCTGGAGGACTGAGGTGGGGTTTGTGGGGCTTCTGGGAGGAGGCGCTTGGTGACCCGAGTCCCAAGCTGTGGCCCTGCTCTGCGTGCTATGCCATCCTGGGAGAGTGGTTTAAGCTCTCTGGGCCCGGTTCCCCAGCTTTAGAACAGGGAGTTCAAAACTCAGACATCTTGGGGCCAGGAGGCGACATGATGAGCGAGGTGGGCTGGGTGGTGACTGTGGCGAACTGGAGACAACAGGCCCTTCTCAGGGGGCGGCCGCAGCTTAGCTGGCACATGGCCCAGATCTTTCCATTTATCAAGAGAAGCCAGAAGTCCAAGGTCATATGTGAAAAGTCCTAATTCTTAAATGTCATCCAGCGAAGCAAATTACAAACAACAAACAAAACTCAGCTCTGTGGACACCTCTGGTTGAGAAAGTCTGAGAAGAGCTGTCCCAGCTGGGGCTGGCCTTGTCCTTCCCTCCACACCTTTGCCTGAGCCCTTCCCTCTGCATGGACCCCCCCCCCCCACCTCATCATTCTCGTCACTCCTTGACCATGAGCATGTCCTTCTTCCCCACAGCCCCCTGGGTGCCTCTGGTCACAAGAGCACCAAGCGGTCACCCTTCCAGCCGTTTCTCCTGTTGACAGTGAGCTCGGGATATCAGCCTTGTCCCCTTTTGTATTCCCGGTACCAGGCACCTGGGGCGGGGGGCACCCAATCTACGTATGCTTTTGGTGTTATTTTCTTCATGGAGTGTTTGTCTTGTTTATTTGAAACCACCTTTGCAATGGGAAAATTAGTCCCTTAATTGTTAAAAAAAAAAAATGTGTTTCCTAGTTTGTTATTTATTTCTACAATAAAATGGGGCACAATAATTCTTCAGTCATTCAAAAACTAGAGGTGCTGGCTGGTCCGCTCCTAGGATGAGGAATGGGCTGTAGGAGCCAGTGAGAGGCTGAGGAGTGGGGGCTACGGGGGGAGGAAGGTAGGACCCCAGCCGGGGGGCGGAGGCCTGGGGGCTGCTCCTCCAAAGCTTGAGTATGGCCATGTGACCAGTGCCCCCACCAGTGCCAGCTTTATGAACCCGAAGTTGGAAATGATGGGGGGTGGGGATGCTAGAGTCCATTCTGGGGTTGGGGGGCCCACAGTTTTGTCTAGTTTTCGAGAGGCTTCAGGGGCAGGCCAGCTCTGGGGACAGTGACCAGGGCCCAGAGGTGGCCACAGTGCAGACTGTATCAATTTGCAGAAGTGACTATCTTCATGTGTATGTTGGGTTGGTCATGAAAAGGACATTACACTGTGCCACCATGCAATGTTGTTTAAATATGTTTAAATACATCAATACTCACTTTACTTTGTTCATCCCAAGAATTTGTGTAATTATAGGATAAATGTGTTAGATCAAAGAGAACATCAATTTACTTTCACTTTATTTTTTTTTCCTTTTTTCTTTACTTTGTAGGGCAGGGTCCCAGTCAGGTTTCTCTAAGGTCAGTTTTTGTTCTGAAGTTTGGACCCTGGTTTTTTGGTGAATTCGCCTTCTATGGCTTCTTCTTGGCCAAAGTGTCCACCTTTATTTTCTGAGCGTCTACCTGACATCTCCAGAAGTCCCCTCGCTGCCACCCCAGGCACAGCTCTTGTTCTGTAAGGGGTCCCAGAGCCTCCCCAGCTGGGGCCTGTCACCTACCACTACCACCGGTGCCCTTAGGCTCCCGGCCTGCCAGCCCAGCCGCTCCTCGCCTTCTCTCTCGCCCTCGGTCTTTCTCTCAACGAGCCAGGACCTGGGTAACCCTTCTGTAGCACTTTGGCTCAGGGAATGTTTGAAACCATGGAGTCCTGGGATTGTACCCCCCACCCCCCGCCCCAGGAAGGGAATCACTGCATCTCAGAACCCCTCAGGCCCCTGCAATTCTAAAATTCTAACGCCAGAGGCCTGCTAGACCAAGTCACATGCTCACTCAGTAAATATTTATTGAGCATCTATTATGTGCCAAGCAGTGAACAATGTGGGCAAACTCCCTGCCTTCATGGCACTTACGTTTTATCGGGAAGATAGTCAAGGAACAAATGAGTAAAAGATGGAATATGTACAGCAGGAGAGGGGGCTTCAGTGTGACGTGGGCTGTCACAGAAGGTGCAGGAGGCCAGAGAAAACTGAGAGGACCGACCCTGAATGTATCTGGGGCAGGGTGTTCCAGATGGAGGGAACAGCAGATGCAAATGCCCTGAGGTGGGGAAAATCGGTGGGGACAGATGAGCGCGATCTGGCTGAGTGTGCAGGGGTAGGGCAGAGGGAGCCAAGGGCAGAGGCCGGTGGGGCCCAGACCATCCAGGGCCCTGTGGACCACGGGAGGAGGAGCCTGGATTTTATTGCACGTGAGGTGGCACCCCTGAGATCTGAGCACAGGAGGAACATGGTCTGACTTAGGTATAAACGCAGGGTTTCTCAACCTCGGCTTTATTGACATTCGGGCCGGGTGATTCTCTGTTGTGAGGGCCCTTCCAGTACGTTGGCGGAGACTGAGCAGCACCCCTGGCTTCTCCCCACTGGCTGCCACTAGCACCCACCTCCACTCAGTTGTGACAACTAAAAATATCTCCAGACGCTGCCACGTGTATCCTGGGGTACCAAGTCACCCCCAGTTGGGAACTCCTGGTCTAACAGGATCCCTCTGGCTATGTACTGAGAGAGCGGACTGTGGGGTTCCAGAATGGGAAAAGGAGTGGAGGTGGGGGCAGCGGTTGGATGCTGGGTGTGTTTCGAAGGTGAATTGAGCAGGATTTGCTGCTTTGGACCTGGAGAGGGGGAGAGGCAGAGGGAGAAAGAGAGAGAGACAAGTGGAGGATGACTCCAGCGTGGGTGAAGGTGCCGTGTTTTACTGAGCGGGGAGCTGGGTAGGGGCCTCTCAGAAGGCTTCTCCTTCCTGGTGTCGATTTAGCAGACCTGGGACAGGGCCCAGAGCCTGGCGTGGTCGCATCCTGGCCTCAGGTGATGCCAAGTTTTTCAAACTGTGCTTCAAAGAATTTAAATGCCCAGAGGATGTACCTTGATGACAAGGGGTAGGGGTGGGGGGTGGGGCAGGGACAGGTGGCCAGGGGCCCCTCACTTCAACCAGACCAGGAGATTCTGCCTAAGATATGTCATGAAGTGGCTCTGAGATGGAAGGAAGCCTCGGGACCCCCACTCCAGTGTAAGGATAGCAAACTCAGGTGCCTCCAGGACCAGGCAAGCGGCACGCACGGTGACGTGGCTGTTGAGAGGGACAGGCCTGTCCAAAGGGTGGACAGTACTCAGTTTCAGTCCAATGTCACCGTGCAGGGAAGCAGAACTTCCAGTTTTTCACAAGAAGCTGTAAATCTGGATTGATTTTTAAATGTGGGGGCACATCTCTAAATGTACAGGCCAGATTTGGCTCGTTCCACTCCAGCCCTCTCATTCTGCAGATGGGGTGAGAGTCAGAAGCATGGCTGCCCCAGACAGTGGTGTCTTCTCCTAGGTCCGGGGTGGGGGTGGGGTGGGGGGGTGGGCGGCCACTGTGAGGGAGGTGGAGCTTGGACTCAGCTCTTGAAACAGAGTCAGATTCTGTCAAAAAAAAAGAAGAAGAAGAGAGGGCATTCCAGGTGTTGGGGGAGTGTGAGCAAGGGTGTGCATATGGGAATATGGAAGACTGTTTTCAAAGTGGAGGGAGATAAGGAGAGTTGGAGCCAGGGGAGAAGAGAAGGAGGCATGATAGTGGGGGCAAGGGAGGGGGTGCTGGGAAATAAATGAAGAGGCTGGACCGAACGCAGAGCTGGAAAAATCACCAAAGGACCTTAATAATGTGAATAATCCCACTTCCGAAATTGTTTGACAACAAGCGGCTCGTTTATTTTCCCGCTGACTCTGGGTTCTTGGCAATCCCCGTGTTTGCCCAACAAGGAACATTTTCCTTTGCAGATTGTTTTCCAATGATGTGAAAATGTTCATAAATACTAAATTAGAAATGTAATACTGAATTGTGAAGTCTGAATGGATTAATGAAAGATTGATTCATATCCAGGTAGCAGGTTTCTTTAAGTATTTTCGAGGCAATACGATTTTATTTTTCTTTTCCAAATCTCCCTTGCAAATTTTCCACCTCACAGCAGCCAAAATTTGAGGTGACATGTGCAAAAATAGCTGATGTGTAATGATAGAAAGGGGTAAGTGAGGTTTAGAGAGTCCGGGAGAGCTCGCTTTCAGGGGAGGACCAGGGCAGGCAGCCTGGAGGACATGGGGTGGACTTCGAGCGGCAAAGGATGGGTGAAACACGGACCAGACAGATGGGTTCGGGTAAAGGAGGGCATGCCAGGTAGAGGGCCCCGTGCGTGTGAAAGTGTGAAGGTGGGAATAATGAGATGAAAGTTTGGATAAATGGGGTTGGGGCCAATGATGGTGGAGGGTGCTGCAAGAACCAAAGAGCAAAGGTGAGGCCTGCCAGGCACACAGCCAGGCCGGAGAGCAAGCAGTGTGAAGAGTGAAGAGCTGACCGCCTCTGTTCAGATTGCTTGTGGGTGTGGAAGGGCAGCAAAGAATGTGGAAGCCTCGGCCTTCTGTCCGTGGCCTTGGGCCCTTCCCCTCATCCCGGTGGGGTCATCTGAGGTGAAATCGAAGAACAAGTCACCTGTGTGAGCTCCTACAGCATGCCCAGCCCTGCATGGAGGGCTTCTGGGGCGCCAGCTCATGCACTCGCCTTGTCAGCTGTCTGAGGGACGTGTTATTATGATGCCCATTTTACAGAGGGCATGGAGGCCCAGAGAGGTGAAGCTACCTGCCTAAGCTGGCAGCCAGGAAGCGGCAGTGTGGGATTGGAACCCAGACCTGCCCGAGCCCAAAGTGCATGCTCTAGCCATTGCTCTGTAATGACACTCATGTGCCCCCACCAGGTCTGGCTTCTGTGACCTGAGTACCTTGATCACCCCATTTATCAGAGGGGGTAAACTGAGGCTCTGAGAGGGTGAGTCACTTGCGTGAGTCATACAGCCGGAAGGGGCAAAGGCAAGGTTTGAGCCCCTGGGCCCAGTTGACTCTGGAACCCACCCTCTTTCTACCAGATGACGCAGGTGCCTGCCTGCCCGGGCCTCTGTTTTCTCATCTGGTAAATGCGGGTGAGGGCAATGCCCCCTGATGGGGTCCATGGGAGGAGCAGAGGCAGCGCATATTAATCACCCTGCTCAATGTCTGGCATTTAGTAGGTGCTTTAAAAAATGATGGCTGTGATCATTTTTATGACGCTGGCTGCATATTAAATGAGTGAATTAACGTGAGGCACTTAGAACAGTGCCTAGGTAACACTTATTTTGCCAAAAGGCACATAGTAGGTGCTCAAGAAATGCGAGAAGGTGTTATTATTATTATAAGACCTATCACAAGACAGCTCCATATCTAACTAAACTTGTGTCCTTCCCAAACTGCCTTCCACTGGCTCTCCCTTCATCTAAAAATGGACGTTAGAGTCTAGGTTAGGATTCCGAGTTTAGGAGGATGCAGCCTCCTGCCCATCAGTCAGAGATGCTGAGAATATTGGGTGCTGAGACTAGAATTCTGGGTTTGCACCCTGGACCCGTTGTGTGACCTCTGGCAAGTGTTTTACTCTCTCTGTGCCTCAGTTTCCCCTTTTATTTGCAGAGCCTGGATCAGGCTGCCCTGGGAAGTGCCAGTCCCGCACAGGGATGGGGCGGTTCCTGTGTCCCCTTTGGCCACCAGTCCCCACCTCCTGCCTCCCGAGCTGCAGGCCCGCCCGGCTCAGCTGTGACGACCAACCAACCAATCTGTTTACTGAACTGGCTGACCCCTTCCGGGAACTCGGCCCAAGCTTCCCAGAACTCGGGTATTAATGACCCGGAGCCACATGACAGAGCATGACACAGCAATTTTGGGCACAAGGCAGGGCCCAGAGGGGCGCGTGGGGGGCCTTGGCCCAGCCCCTCAGCCTGGCTGGCCAGTGAGTCACCCCAGCCTCTTGTTGTAGCTTCCTGATTCTGGCCACCCTGCCACCCTCCCCCACCCCAGAGACTCCTCACCCGGCCAGGGCCAGCCCGTCGGGACCCCTGGACCTTTGCTCCAGTGACCCAGAAGAGGTCTTGGGTGATCGGGCTGCCTTCTGGGGTTAGAGATGGGGCAAATAAGGCCCAGAGGACCAGAGTAAATAACAGTGAACACTTATTAGGTGCTTGCTGCATACAAGGTGCTGGGCAAATATCCTAGTTTCGCAACAACCCTACGAAGTAACTATGCCAGATGGGGAAACTGAGGCTCCGAGAGGGGGAACAAGGGCAGGCAACAGTGCGGGGCAGCCCTGCACTGAATCCACGCAGCCCTATTCAGCCTCAGATGACCTCCTTTCATTCCCTCAACAACCTGACAAGGGAGGGGCCCAGTGGTCTGTGTCACAGCTGGGGAAACTGAGGTATAGAGGGACTGAGAATCCTGCTGATGGTCTCAGTACTAGTCTGCCTCTAGGATCCATGCTCTGAACCAGCACCTGGCACCTAGCTAGCGCGCGCATCATATCTGTGGACTGACCAGCACGCACAGGCATAGGTGTCAGGGAGAGCTGGGTTCAAATCCCAACTGTGCCTTTCTCTGGCTGCTCAGCCTGAGGCCCATGGCTGTACTCCCCTGTGCCTCAGTTTCCTCACCGGTAAAGGGTGACTGGTGATCCTGACCTTGCAGTGTGGCTGTGAGGGCTGCGTGGGTGGTATCTTAAACAGACAGTGAACCACGAGCACGGACATTTACAGCCTGCATCTTCTCCCAGCACCCCCGTCTCTGAAGCCAGGTTGGGGTCAGCCCCGGGGCCCCACACCGGCCTCCTTCACCCTTTGCTGCCCAAGGGCAAAGTGAGGGCGGTGGTTTTTACGGGGCTGGGAGCCAGACAATCTCTGGGGCTCAGGGGGGCCCTGATGGCATCGCGAGTGAGGCCTCCTAGTTCCCAGTCCCTAAACTTCGGGATGGGGGCCGGGCGTAGACTAGGGTCGGCAGAACTTTGACGATCTTCCCTTCATTTTGTAGTCATTGATTGAGCACCTGCTGTATACCAGACTCCAGGGGACACAGCAGCACACAAGGTTTCCACCTGCTCTCTTGTGGAGAAGGCAGGAGACCAGTGAGCAAACGCATAAATTGATAAGATTATTGCAGCCAAGGAGAAGCATCATGACAGAAATAAACAGGGGTGTTTAGGAGCTGCATGGATCAGAAAGGGCTCCTCGGAGGAAGGGCATGGAGAGACATCTGAAGCATGAGAAGGAATGGACCCTGGGGAAAGGGATTTCTAGCACTGGGGGAGCAGCAAGGGCAAAGGCCCTGGGGTGGGTTTGCACTTGGAATGTTCCAGGAAATGCAAGTGGCGAGATGGCTGGAGGTGGCTGAGGGAGGGGATGATGTTGGAGAGGACAGTAGGGGTCAGATCAGGTAGGGATTGGTGGGCTGGGTGCCACTGGTCGGATTTGAGTAGAGAGGGGACTGATGCGACTCAGTCTGATGTACAAGCCTTCACTACCTATGACATTCAAATTTTCTACCCATCTGCAGATGAGCTAACTAGGCCAAGTTCACTCGGAAGGTCAGTGGCAGGATGGGATGAAACAGTGGTGGCTGAACAGCCAGTTTAGGACAACTGCCCCTAAGCAGAGGGAAGTAGGAACATGGGCTGAGCAGTAGATGGCCCAAGGGTCAGCAGAGTTTCCTGGCAGAGGCGGTGCCTTCTAAGCTGAGGTTGGGGCAGAGGTGCTGGAAGAGTGGTCCTGGTAGAGGGAACAGCATGTAGGGAGGCCCTGAGGTAAGTGAGAGTAGGGTGTGTTTGGGAAATGTTATCATCATTGCTCAGCATTCAGGATGGGGAGAGGGTGAGGTTGCCCAGATCCTGATCCTGGGAGGCTTTGGAGCTGAGGGAAAAAGCTGGAATTTCATCCTGAAGGCCTACTCTGTTCCAGGCCCAGGCACATGTTTGCCCTCCAGGTCCCATGGTCCAGAGGTGGGGGCAGCCTGGAGAAGGGTCAGGGTCACAAGGGGGCAGGAGGGCAGGTGGGCAAGAGCTCCCAGCCTGGCTTTTACAGAAGATACCGGGGGTCACATTTCAGTGCCGTGTGACCTGGGGCAAGCCAGTTCACCTCTCTGAGCCTTGGTTTTCTCATCTGTAAATACCACCAGGAAAGATATTGCCAGAACTCAGGGAGATCATTCTCTCATTCACTCATTCATTCATTTGCTATATTTTGAGTACCTACTATGTGCTAAGCACTAGCTTGGGTGCTAGGAACACAGCCGTGACACAAACTCTTGCTCTGACAGAAGAGGTGGTATGGAGTAGTGAGCAGTTAAGAACATGGACTGTGGAGCCAGATGGCCTGGGTGTGTTCCTGGCCTGCCACTGATTGACTGTGTGACTTTGGGCAAGTTACTTTACCTCTCTGAGTCTTACCTGTAAAATGGAATCATTATAGTACTGACCTCACAGGTTTGTTGTAAGGACATCTGAATTAAAACATGTAATGCGTCTAGCACAGCATCAGATACACAGTAGGTGCTCAATAAATGTTTTCTATGCTTGTGCTCAAATGGGGGAGATAGACCATAAGCAATCAGATGACGGGTGAATGGACGAGAAGGTGTCTGAAATGGAAAGTGACTATACCAGCTCTTTGCACCAATGGGCATTCAGTAGGTACTCAGTAAGTGTTTCGCCTTCTGTGTCGACTGAGTCCAGCATGGACAACAATAGGGGCTCGAAGTTTGGGAGTCTGTGTGGATGGGAGGCTGTCTTTGCTGATCCAGAAACCCCAGGCTGAGCTGTGGGGCCAGGGAGGGCAGAGATGTCCCCACACCCCCCTTACCCCCCATGCTCCCTGCACCCCGTCCCCAGCATGGTTCACAGCCTGGGTGGCTGGGGCGAGCTTGGGCCTGCCCGGCAGGTCCCCAGTAATGACACTCATTACACAGGTGTCTGGCAGCGCAGGGGGAGGCGAGGGCCCCAGGGGCCGTGTTCACGTGGCACCCGGCCAGCTCACCCCAGGCCCTTCCTCATCCTTTATAAGTCTGGTGCCCAGGGCAGGCAGGCAGGCAGGGGAGAGGAGCTGGCACTGGGCCAGCTGGCGACTGGTGAAAGGAGGGAAAGTTGAGAAGTTTGGGTGCCAAGGGCTGGTGTGGAGGCTGGGGTGCTGGGGTGGTGGTGTGTGCACACACGTGCAGGTACATCTAGGGAGGCTGTGGATACGCACACTGGTCTAAGGGCCCCTTCCACCCGTCTGTGGGGAGGTGAGAGGGCTTAAGTAGATGAAGCATTGTTGGCCCCCAGAGTGGGCTCAAAATCTTCAACATCTATTTGAGCTTATTCATTTAACCTATATTAATAGGCAGGGGCCAGGCTGTGCCCGGCCTGGGCCTGGCGATGTCAGACTCAGCACTGGGCTGGTCCTAGGTTCTTCTATCTAAAGCTCCAATTCCAGGGAGAGATAGATGCCAAACCAATGGGATGAGACATCCCAATGAAGCCTTTGGTGGAGGAAACTAAGGTGGGTTGATGAGAGAGAGGGGGAGAGAGAGAGAGAGAGAGAGAGAGGGAGAGAGATTGAGAGAAGCAGGAGAGGGTCAGAGAGAGTCTCCCTGAGAAGGTGACCTTGGAGCTCAGGCCTGAAGGACAAGCCGCTGTGGCGAGATCTGGAGGAAGAGATCTGGTCAGAGGCACAGCATTTGCAAAGGCCTTGAGGCAGCACCGGCTTGAGATGTTTGTGGAGATCAGGGAAGTCCTGGGTGGAGGAGTGAATGAGGAGGTGAGGAGGAGGCGAGGTCAGATATGGGCAGGGCCAGACCCCTGGGCCGGGGTTAGGAGTGTCGATCTTTTCCTGAGCACAGTAAGAAACTTGGCACATGGTAGGCCAACAGATGCCCCACCCCCCGACCAGGGGTGAATGGGTTTGAAGAGAGTGGGGGCAAGACCCGCTGGGTGTGGGAACCATTGGCTTTCAGAGCTACAGACAGGAACGTGGGCTGCCCAATTTGTGTTTGAACCTATTCTCTTGGGTTCAAACCCCTGGATCCTGGAGCCTGTTATTAAGCTGGCTGTACCCTGGGGCGCCTGCCTTTATCCCCAGACAGGGCCTGGCCCGCCTGGCCCGAAGTCGACCCAGGCTCCCCAGAAGAGAGTGGATAGGTGGGGCTGGTGAACCCCTGTGCACATCCCAGCCCCCACCAGGCGCTTTGCAGGGCCAAATCTGCTTCTAAGAGTCGGAAAGAGACTGGGGAGCAATGAGCATCTCATTTACAAATAGAAACTGAAGCCCAGAGGAGGACAGGGTATGTCCCAGAGCCTCATGACACCCAGGGAGTCGCTGTTATAACTCATACCTCTTCCTACTTCCTCCCCTGTCCACTGGGTTTCTCTCAATGTGACTCCCGCAAGGGGAGTAGTTGGTGTCTGGGCAGGACCAGAGGGAAGAGCTGGGGCCAATCTGGGAGGCCTCTTTTACTTGGGCCTTCTAGGAAGAACTGCTCAACAGTTGAGATAGTGAGTTCCCCATCATTGGAGGCATGCAATCAGTCCCAGATAACAGCCCTTCATCTGTTTACAGGGTTGCAGTGGGGTTTGGATGAAGAGAGACCATTTCCCTTGAAGCTCTGTGATTCCACAGGACCTTGTTCAGATCCTTCCCTGTTCAAGCCTCAGTTTCCCAACTGTAAATTGAAATTAATAATAATAATAATGATCAGGGTGCCCTCAATACAAGGGCAGTCTTGATGATGAAACTCCCCTGCTTTCAGCCCTTCCTTGGCTCAGGAGACAGCTCTCACCTTCACCGTGGCCCAGACACCCTGCAGCCCTGGCCCCTGAGGTGTCTCCCTCCCTCTCTATGATGACGTTGCTCAGGCTGCCTCACTATTGTTCAGATCGC
Organism: Aselliscus stoliczkanus; assembly: GCA_033961575.1. Taxonomy (NCBI): domain Eukaryota; kingdom Metazoa; phylum Chordata; class Mammalia; order Chiroptera; family Hipposideridae; genus Aselliscus; species Aselliscus stoliczkanus. Next base: position 9,478,495 of record CM066738.1, on the reverse strand, counting down.
TTCCCCTTCTTGCTTCACGGTTTTTGTAGATGCTGTGACCATTGGTTGCCAGGCCAAGTGCTTTCCATAATTTAAATCTCCTACTAGCCCTATGAGATAAGTACCATTACAGATGAGGAAACAATCTCAGAGGGGTCGAGTTTCTTGCCCAAAGCTACACAGCCCATAAGCAGAGGAGTCAGGATTTGAGTTCAGTCATCTGCAACGTAACAATGCTCTTTTTTCTTCTTTCATTATGGAGCTCATCTTTATCCTCAAAACTTGGCTCAATAGTCTCCTTCTCCAGGAAGCCTTCCCTGACTGCTGTCCTAATCCTTCTCCCATGCCCCTTCCCCCTTCCTGGGCTTCCCGATGGCTGCACTGACCCCACTGCCTTGCAATTATCTTCCTTTTTTCTTAGCAGCTTTATTGAGATATAACAGATATAAGTAATTGCCACATATTCTAGTGTGCACTTTGATGAGCTTTGACATATGTCTGCGCTCATGAAGCCACCAGCACAATCACGATAGTACACATATCCATCTCTGCCAAAGGTCTCCTTGTGTCCTTTTGTCATTCGTCCCTCCTGCCCCCCACCTCCACACTCCCATCATCAGGCAACTGACTGTCCATCACCTTTCTGTTGCTGTAGGTTAGTCTGCGTTTTCTAGAATTTCCTGTAAGTGGAATCATAGAGTGTATTCTTCTTGGTTGGGCTTTTTCCCCTCAGCATAATGATTCGGAGATTCACCCATGTTATTGCGATCATTATCTCTTTACGTATCTGCCCTCCTTCCCGTCAGTGAGCTCTATGGGGCGAGGACTGTGTCTTATTTATCCCTCTGTTCTCAGCACCCAGCACAGGGCTGGGCACACAGGAAGCGCCTAATAAGTGTTGACTGACTCACTGACTGGAGGAGGCTGAGGACGTGTCCATATGGGGAAGAGCAGGCACACTTGCATGGCGGAGAGGAGCCCAAAGACTAATTAAAAAAACAGCCTGTGGAATGATCTGGAAGCCTCGTGGCCCCATCAGATAAGCACATCCGTTCATCCCTGTGGCTGTCTCCCTGGAACAAAGATCTGCATTGCACAAGGGCTGGGCTTGGGCCGAGGAGGTGCTGAGTGCCCCTTTATCTGGAGTGGGCATCAGGCTCAGCGTCCTAGGACTGCACAGCCCACACCTCCCGGCAGGCTGCGTGGCTTGGGCTCTGGCCTCGGCCGCGGGAGGGCAGGTGGGTGGTGGGAAGGGGAAGTGGCTGCCCAGCCCTCCCCGAACCAGTTGGACTCCTTTGCAGAAGTTTCTGGAGGCGCAGAGCTGAGTAAGGGAGAACTGGAAGCCCCGTAAAAGAAGGATGAGGAGGGAGGAATCATTTAATTAGCAAATATTATAGGGAATTTCCAGTTCATGCCCCATTGGGCTGGGCAGGGAAGCTGTGAGGATTACTCAGACTGTTTCCAGGTACCAGCCTCAGCCGAGGAGGCTTAGCAAGGTCTCCCATCACTGGCTGGAAACTCAACTAGCTGGGGTGAGAAAGTGGCAGCGGTGGACAGAGCTGCACCCAATACAGAGCCTGCAAAAAAACTGAGTGTAAGCATATGCTGCCTGCAGAGGTCCTGCTGAGATGATCTTATTGCCCATTTCCCAGGCTAAAAACTGGAAGCTGGGAGCTGTGGAGTTGGCTGAGGGCACCTAGGAGGGCACGGGAATGGGGAGAGATTAAGAACCAGGGGTTGGGGCGGCAGGGCGGCTCAGCTGGTTAGAGCGCGTGTTCTGAGCAATAGGGTTGCGGTTTCAATTCCCACATGGGCCAGTGAGCTGCACCCTCTGCAACTAGATTGAAGACAAGTACTTGAGCTGAGCTACAGCTGAGCTGCCTGTGGGCGGCCGGGTAGCTAGCTCAGTTGGTTAGAGCGTGTGCTCTTAACAACAAGGTTGCTGGTTCGAATCCCTCATGGGATGGTGGGCTGCGCCCCCCGCTCCCCCAACACACAGCCAGATTGAAGGGCAACGACTTGACTTGGAGTTGATGGGTCCTGGGAAAAATACATTGTTTCCTGAAAAAACACATTGTTCCCCAATAAAGTTAAAAAAAAAAAAAAGAACCACGGGTCATTTTGGAGTGACTCCTTCAACAATAACGGCATTCTTTTGACAAACGCGTACTGAACTCCCCGTGTGCCAGGAGTCCTTGGCATATACTGTGTGCCGCATCTTACATCCTGATGGAAACATTTTTGAGGGCAGAGACTGTTTTGTGGAATTTTGTTTTCTTGTTTGCGAAAACAAAGAGTTTGGACAAGACTAGCATTTTCCAAATGGGATTCTAAAGGACACGTATCCTCTGGGATGTTAATAGGAGGGATGTGGGGAAAAGGGTTCCATGGTCCATGAGTTTGGGAATTGCTGCGTTTCACAGTGTTAACATTTGTGCAGGACTTCTCAGAGGCTCTAACGTCTTAACAAGCTCAGGGAGCGTCTAGGTGGATGGGTGGTCTGTGAGTCCCCCTCTGAGATATCGAAGGCAATTTGTCCACTGTTTTCCTGTCTTTGTGAATCCAAACCAGGATCCAATCTTCATTTGGATGCCACCTCCTTCAAGAAGCCTGCTCCGAATCCCCCGATGGACCTGAGTCCCTCCTATGAAGGCATCTGCCTGGAGCTCCCTTTGACCTTAATATTGTCCACCTTGAGCCATAACTATCTATTCCTGTGATCTTCTCAAGAGAGAAACCAGCTGTAATTCATCTCTTGGTTTTGGTACAGGGAATGGAATGAGTGGATGTAGAATTTAATGGGTAGAAGGATGAGTGATGACTTGATGGATGGGTGGATGGTCCAATGGATGATTTAATGGGTGGGTACATGGGTGGATGGATGAAGGAACTGTTTAAGGATGGGTGAAATGGATGAAGAAATAGATATATGAAGGAATAGATGAATAAATAAAATGATGAAAAATTGAATTCATGGATGGACGGATAAATGGGTAAAAAATAGTGAATATGAGTGGATAGATGGCTAATGGATGGATGATTGAATAAATGGATGATGGATGATAAATTATGAGATAGATAGTATGGATGATTTCATGGTCGAATACTGTGAATTATTGATGGGTGGATAAATAGATAACCATATAATTAAGTGAGTAAATAAACAAATTATAAACAAATTAATAGATGGCTAGATGAATAAACACATAAAGGGATAAATAGATAGATAGATTTGTTATTCCATAAATGAATGGATGTGAAGATTAATGGATGGTTGGCTGGCTGGAGAGATGGGAAAGTAGTTGGGTGGATGGGAGAGTGGATGGGTGAGCAGGTGAGTGGACGGACGCACGAGGGAAGGGACGCAATGTCAGAAGGTCTGAACTGAGGTGAGGATGGCAGAAAGACCCCTGCATCCCTTCATGTTCCTGCAGTTTATCAATTTTCGGAGTTTGAAGGCAATGAACTGGAGCTCCAGAAATTGCACATAGACACCGATTTTCAGAGGGTGGCGGTCACTGAGCCTCGCAGCCAACTGCAGACCCTGGGTGAGGCATCCTAGTGCAGCACAGTCATCTTCTTTCATTCCTCAAGCCCTGACTTTGGGGAGGAACCCAGACCCAGAGGGATGAAGGCAGCTGAGGTGGGGACAGGGCATGTCCCCATGGAGGGGGCGCTTGTGTAGTCACTTGTTCTTTGGACAGCATTTCTGTGACCTTCCTGGATGCCAGTGAGGAGATCCCTGTGAGAAGACAAACCTGCCGCTCACAGTGGCGAGTGTTTGGAGCCTGAAGTCAAACAGATGTCATTTTTCATCTGTTCTCATGTATAACATAAGGACAGCAATACTCTGTACCTTTTTGGGTTTTAAGTATGTAAACAAGTGTGTAAAGCCCACGGCTGAGTGCTCAGTGCATAGTAAGTGTTCAATAAATGCTGGTGAACCAGGGTTATCTAAGGCTCCATTCTATTCCTTAGAGTGCTCACACTCTGGTAGGAATGACAGACAAGTAAGCAGAGGGTACAGTCAACACAGGCTGATTGGGGCTGTGGCGGGGAGTACTGAGACGTCACATTTAGCATTTGTGGGGACGCAGCATCCATTTCCATTAGTACCTCCTTCGAGTCCAAGGCTGCAGAGACTGGAAAGCCTCAAGTCATATTTCCCAGCTCTTTTGCGGCTAGGGTTCCCCATGTTCCTTAGGTCCTGCCAATCAGATGCCCTTGCATGAGATTCAGAAAGTGAAGGCATCTTGGCATTGCCTTGGCTCCCTTTCTGCTGGTGAACATGGTCGTGGCCTGTGTTTTTGTGCAGCGACATCCCATGCCTGGTGACTAGTTTGGGAGGTGGGGGTGTCTGGAGGGGCGGTGGTGGCCTCCAGATCACGGCTGTGGTGGTGTGTTCTCAAAGCCAACAGTTCCCCACCATCCTGATGGGCTGAGGTGGCAGCTCCCCTGAGGGCCAGTCCTGCCATGGTATTCTGAAGCCCCCTCAGCCCATCTAGTGATTTTGGGAGTTCCCAACTCCTTGCATTCCAGCCTTCCGGGGTAAAATACCTAGAGGGGTTTCTGGTTCCTGCAGCTATGGTCTGACTCACACACATGGGGCTGTAAGACCCCACAGGCACCTCAACCAGACCTAGGGCATCAGGGAAGGTTGATGAAGCCCATGACACTGAAGTCAAGTCCTGAAGGGCATTTGTGCAGTAGTCAGAGATGGGGGTGGGGGAGGGAAGAACACTCCAGGCAGAAGGAACGCTTGTGCAAAGGCTCAGACGTGAGAGAGAAAGAGCGAATTGGAGAAGCTAGAGTAGTTCAGGCTGGCTGGAATGTATAGGGTGCGAGAGAGAGGTGACTGGACCACTCAGGGCTTTGGAGGCTGGCCAAGGTGTTTGGGCTTCCTTCTGAAGGTGATGGAGAGCTACTACATCTAATAGCTGCAGGAAATGATAAACGTCACCCAGCTGCTGTGGGAAGATGGATTGGGGTTGAAGGAGCGCTACTACAGGGCAAGCTGTGAGGAGGCAAGTGCAGTCAGCTGCGGGGAGAGGTGAGAGGCACACAGATCTGAAGGGCATTGCGGACAAGACTCCCTGGCCTTGCTGATCAATTGCTTTGAGGGTGTGGAGGGGAAGGCATCAGGGATGATGCTTGGACTTTTGGCTTTGGCCATTGGGCAGATGGGGGGGCCTTCTAAGAGAAGGGAAATGGAGGCAGAGGAGCAGTTTAGGGGGGAAGCTGCTGAGTTCACTTTGGGTGCATTGACTTGGAGGATGCCTGGAGGCCATCCAGGAGTAGGCATCTGGGAAGTGTGCAGACACACTGTCAGAGAAATGAGATGCCAGGGCTGAGACAAACAGATTAGATGTGGATGGGGCCCTGTGACTTTGGGGAAAATGAGATTCCCAGGGAGTGGGTGAAATAGTCATGCAACAAACACTATGGGGGAGCCTGAGACAAACCCTATCTGTTCATTTCTGAGCACCCAGCACCTGGCCTGGGGCCTGACTGCTTGTTTAATAAACCAGGGGGGAGCACTGGGGCCGAGCCCCGGAGGGTGGGTTGAGTTCTAGCAAGAACAGATGGGGCAAGACCTCCAAGGTCAAGCATGTGGGTCCAGCTCCCATGTGCCAGTTGTAGGGTCCTGGGCCCGTTGTTTCTCCTCCCTGAGCCTCAGTTTCCTCATTTGAAAACTGGTCATAAAGGGACATGGTAAGATTCAAAGTAATGCTTGTGGAAGCATGTAGTGTGGGGTGGGGCAGGGATGGGGACAGGCTGCTGAGGACAGGGCTTTGGGAGATGACCCGAGGAACAGAAAGTCACCTCCTTCCTGGGGTTATGGGACATGGCGGACGGGAGACAGAAATGAATTGCCAGGCAAACACATCCACAGCTGTGTCCCATGTGGGAAAGGACCTTAGTCCCCGCCCAGGCTCCCTTCCACCCCACAGCCAGCTGGAGCAAGCAAGGGGGTGAAGGAGGGGGACCAGATGACAGGAACCTTCTCTACAGTTCCTCGGAGCTGCTGGTGCTGGGCTTTGGCCATCATCCTGACCCTCAGATCCTGACTCAGGATCAGGCTGTGATCTGCTCCTTGTCCGGCTGCTCCTTTCGGCGAGGTGGAGGCTGCAAGCCGGAGGCCCAGTGACCTGAACTCGGCCCTTGGGTGAGCTTTGTTCGGCCCACGTGGAATGTTTTAATGAATGGAGTCAACATTTAAAAATCTGTAGATATTACATTAAGAAACTAGGGCTCCCCATAGAACATCAGAGGATCTGAAGGTCCGGTGGCACTGGGTCCCCACTCCTAAGAGGCCACACTCAGCTTCGGACAGGGTACAGGCACCAGTCCCCACCAATCCCTCTTGTCTCTGAAACTGAGGCCAAGGAACCGTTACTATATTTATCATCTTACCCTGGCCCACTTCACTCGCTGGCAATCCCTGCCTGGCCCCTGGTGGTGTGGAGTTTTCAACCCCGGAAACAGTTTCTTTTCCCGCCATAACCACCAAAGCCATGGCTCTGGTTTCAGCCCCGAGCCCCCTAATCTCTGCCTAATATGAACTACCCAGGGTCGCTGTTCGCCTCTCCCCTTGCCCTACAAGGCCCAGCACCACGCCCTGTGGGTGGGGGATGGGCCGAGACTTGGCTGGGCCAGCTGGACCCATGGGAGGCAGACCCACATCTGTTCTGAGATGTGTCAGCTGGGCCTGGTCACACTCTTTGTAGCTCATCCCTGAGGCATGTGGGCCCAGGCTCTGTGCTCTCCGCCCAGCCAAGGCAGTGGGTGGGGTCAGGCCTGGGGGTGTGGTGTATGTCAAGGCCGCACGCAGCAGGCTTGATAGTTCAGCTGCAGACACATTGGCTGAAAAGAGGAAGGAGGAGGGGAGAGAGATGGAGCTGCTTTAGCAGAAAATACCCAAAACACAGAGGTGGAAAGATCTGAATTCATACATTCAGTTGCTGTGTGACCTTGGGCAAGTCACTTGACCTCTCTGGGCCTCCAGCTTAAGGTGGAACCAAGGAGAGACCCCAGCAGGGGTAATGTGGCTGATGTGGGGCTTAAACACCAGAGGGACAGCCTGAAATAGAGGGGGGAAAAAAGATCACAGACTTTGGGGCCATATTAACCTGCCACTTGGGAACTGGGTGATCCTGAGCAGGTCACTTCTCCATCTGGGCCCTGGAGCGCACGTCATAAGCTCTGTTCCAGCTAAGCCCTCACCAAATTATTCTGAGGAAAAAAAGAATGTATTCATTCAACAAATATTTATGGAGCACATCCTGTGTGTCAGGCGCTGTGGACACAGTGGGACACGGGACAGTCAAAGGTCTCTGCCTCCATGGAGTTCACACTTTTGCGGGGTGAGAGACAGTAAACAAGACAAATAAGCTGTATATTATATTGGAAAAGATCAGTGGTACGGAGAGATAAAGCAGGGAAAGGAGATGGGGCATGCTGGGGATTTCAATAGGCAGGCAGGGGCAGCTTCACTACGCAGGTGACATCTGAGCAACAATCCGTGGGAGAGGAGGGAGGGAGCCATCAGGAGGAAACAGGCTTCCAGGCAGTGGGGCCAGCCAGTGGAAAGGCCCTGAGGTGGGAGGCAAGAGAAGATGTGGTTGGAGCAGAGCGAGTGAGCGAGTGGGAGGGCAGGGAGGAGATGGGGGCAGAGCATGTCGGCCTTCTAATGAAGGACTTTGGCGGGAGCCATGGGGGGTTCTGAGCAAAAGAGGCACATGGTTTAGCTTGGGTTTTCACAGGATCCCTTGGGCTGCAAGGGGAGAATGGACTAGAGGCCAGGATGGAAGGGGGGGGGAGGTAGAGGAGGTGGGGGGTGGGGATAGAGCAGAGGTGATTACAATATGACAACCTGGGGCATCTCCAACTATCGCCTGGGCTCAAATCCCAACTCCATCACTTAGTAGCTGTGCTATCCAAGCAAGTTATTTAACCCCTCTGAACCTCAGTTTCCTCATCTGTGAAATGGAGAGAAAAATAGTATTTATTTCCCAGGGTAATTAGTGAATATGGACTCAGGGCATGGATTAAGCACTTTATCAATGCCAGCTATTAATTATTATTACTGATATTCACCAGCCATGTGCCCTCAGGTGTCACTTACCTCCCTGTGCCTCAGTTTCCTCCCCTGTGAGACGGGGTAATAACACTGTCACCCTCACATAGTTTCTGTGAGGATTAAGTGAGGCTAATATCTACAAATGGTGCATGGAACAGGGTATGGACTCAGTTGTGGTTTTTTTTAAAGATTTCAAACGCAGAATTTATTGAATTCGATAAGTTGTCACTGATCTATGAAGAGTCTCTGTGAAATTCTTTTGTTGTCCCTTTAGTCAAACAAATGCTCATTTGATTTCATGGAATTTAAAATGAGATGGGGAAGAAAATTCCCAGCCTCCGGACATTCATTGTAATCCAACAGGGCAGTGAGGTGCCTGTGCTTCTAAGGGAACGCTGAGGAAGATCAAGGAGATTGTATCAACCTTTCAGGTAATTATGACTGTACAGCTGTGTGGCCTTGGGCTGGTCCCTTCTCTTCTCAGACCCTTGGTCTCTTCTTCCCTACAATGGGTGTGAGAGCTTCCTACTTTCCCTGTGTCACTCAGGATTATGGCTTGGCTCAAACACATCACAGCTCTGATGTATTAAGTGCTTCCTGTATGCAAAGCAGTGGCTATTATCTTCCTCTCCCTGTCTACCCCCTCGGCCCCAGGAGAGAAGGTTGGATGTCCCCCGTTTCTCAGGATAGGACACTGAGGCTAGGGATGTGGTTGAGGATGGAGGCTGAGGGAGGGAAGGAAGTGGGGGATGGGGCGGGCTGGGCTGACGCAGCTGTGATGTCAGAGACAGGCCCCAGGTGGTGGGCAGCCCAGCGCTAATGGTGTGCTCTCTCTTATGCCTGGGGGGCGGGCACTGCCCCCCTTAACCCTTTCCCAGCCTCTTTTTCCCAGACAGCCATCCCCGGGGCCTGGCCTTGCCCATAAGATTCCCAGATTTCACAACTGGGGCCGGTGCTGAGTCATGTACAGTAAGTCCGGAGAGAAACTCCTGGCTGCCCAGCGTCCCCGGGACAGGACAGCCGCCAAGGCTGCCCTCCCTCCCGCTGGGCTGAGCGGCTGCCAGGGAGCCAGGGATCATCCCTCTGGGCTGCTGACCAGCTGGGGGTGTCAGGAAGGACACACAGCCTCTCTGGACTCCGCCAGGAATCAAGGGGTTGGGTGGGGGGGCCCTGAATCTCTGGAGGGCCGTGGGCAGGGAGTGGTGGTCGCTGGTGGCCGGAAGCAAGTCCCTCCACCTCTCTAAGCTACAGTTTTCTTATGTGGAAGAAGATAATCGCAGGGCTGACCTCACGGGGTCACTGTGAGGATTAAGTGAGGGGAACTGTGCACAGCGCTCAGCACAGTGAGTGCCCGATACATATTATTATTGTTGTTGTGATGCCGATGTCCTGACGACACTCCGCAAGACACTGGAGAAATGATTCAGTCCTTCAGACCACATTTCCCCTGGCACATCCGCTCCTCCCCTCATGGACCAAGTATTCTTATCGTTTAAAAACTTCTTCATTACATCAGCAAACACTTATTGGGCACCACTGTGTTTGGGGCACTCTGCCAGGGCCTGAAGCTGCAACTGTGAAGAGAACAGAAAAAATGAAAGCAAACCTCTGTTCGCACGGAGTCTGTGTTCTAGCGGAGGGACTCAGATGTTTGGGGTCATTTCAGTAAGTGACCAGGGCTCTGAAGGAAATACAGCCCAGGGTGTGATGGACAGAGGCTGGGAGGGCCCCTCTGAGGAGGTGACATTTGAATAGGGCCCCAGAACAAAAGGAAGTCAGGGTACAAAGGTGTTGGGGGAGACGGTGCTCCAGGAAGAAGGAACAGCAGGTGCGAAGGCTAGGTGGGAATCTGGGCACGTTTGAGGATAAGCTGGAACGGAGGAAGGGATGGGGAGAGGGGTACAACGTGAGCTTGGCAGGGTGGGCACAGGCCCCAGCCTTTGACCCGCTGTCCGAACCCTAGGCTCTTGGAGAAAGTGGTGCTGCCTGGTGACCACCTCTCCAGGGCCTGGCCTCTTCCTGCTGGGGGCGCCCAGGCTTGGGAGCTGCCCGCTCGCAGTGAAGGGCTTCATCCCCTGGTTCATCGTGGAGGGCCAGGCCCCTGTGCTGAGGCTGCAGCTGGAACTCCGATTCCCTCCCCACGTGGGTGGGGGGCAGCGGATGGGGCCCAGGGGGCTTTGGGTCAGGGGGCCACAGATACGCCAGACCTGGGTGTGCACCTCCCTGCCTCTGACTAGCTCAGGCCTTCAGCATTAGTATCTCAGGGCCTCCGTGTCCCCAGCTGTGAGATGGGCGTGATGCTGCCTCATGGAAGGATTTAAAGGAGGAAGGGGGGCTCTGGTTTTGGTTTCTGTCTCTGTTTCCCCTGTCCCATCCTGGGGCTGACCCCTGGAAGAGATGAAACATCCAGGGGTCACCAGGACCAGGCTCTATGTTCACAGCTGGACCAAGAGATAGGCCGTGTGTGTGTGTGTGTGTGTGTGTGTGTGTGTGTGTGTGTGTAATAGATCAAGACCCAGGAGTCATGAGAGAGAGAAGAGAGAAGGGGTGTGCCTCCAGGGGACAGCTGGGGCCTGGTTTGGGGGCCCAAGGGCGGGCCAACATAAGGCCTAATCAATATCCCCAGGGGTGTTTTAAAAATCATTTATTTATTTCTAGAAAAGTCCTTCACCATTTCCCATCAGATCATGGAGGCCAGAATGGCTGATGACCTGGGTGGCTGTGGCCTGACATGTCACTTTTGCACTTAAACTGAGGCACCTGGGGAAATGAACTGGTCGAATTACACAGGGTCTGTGCATGTGTAAGAAATAACCAGTCCCTGTGGGGTAGGCCAGCTCCTTAGCCCCATTGCACAGATGAAGAAACTGAGGCCTGAGAGGGGAGGAATGCGGCCCAGGTCTCCCTGCTCGTGGAGTGGCAGGGATGGGATTTGAACCCCAGCCTGCGTGGCCTAGCCCACTGACAGCCCCAGTCCCATCTGGTCTGGGGGTCTCGGTGCCAGGATGGTGGTCAAAGCCAGATGTTTATGGCATGTTGGGCCTACACATCTGGAAATGAGCTGGCCTGGGGTTGAATAGAACCAGCTGCAGCCCTCTCCATCCTCCCCCAGGCTGAGAGTAATTACCTGCCCGGGTTAATAGTGCCCACTTCCCGCCACCTTTCATCAAGGTTCCCGGAATTGCCAGGCAGTAATTAACCCTCCTAGCACCCTCTGAAGTTGGCACTGGAAGCAGACATGTTATTACACTCATTTTTTTTTTACAGGTGGGGAAACTGAGGCAGAGCCCACTGTGACCTGGGAGCCTGTTGTATCCTCTTGACTAAGCATCTAAATCAGTGTCCACTTTCTTCCCACAGGCAGCAGGGGGCTTGCCCCCAGGTACCCCTTAGCCTGAAGACCAAGCTGCAGGCAAGAGGTCTGGCAGGCCTGGGACATTCCTTCCTCCTGCCCTGTCACCTCAGAAGCACAGGAGCACGGGCTTGGGACCAGATGGAAAGGGCTGGGATCTGGCTCTGCTGTGTGACCCTGGACAAGTCACTGCTCTTCTCTGGGCCTCAGTGTCCCCCTTGGTAAAGCGGGGACGGTCTTGCCCACCTCGGGGGTTCGTCCTTCCTGAACAGACAGCACAGAGCCTCCCTCTGCTCCACCTCCGCCCCCTCCTTGGGCTCCAGCCACCGGGGCAGAATTTTTGGGTCATGTGCCATGTGTCCCCAGAGCTCAGCTCAGTGCCAGGCACAAGTAGGTGCTTAAGAAACTTGTTGGCTCCTAGGTCAGCTACTACCTGGCAGTGAGACCCTGGGAACTGCTTCCCCCTACCACCTCTTGTCAATGAAGGATGAACTGGGCACCATTTTCTTGAAGGACTCAGGTAGCTTTGAAATCCCCAGGACCTCAGCTCCTATCTCCCGGGTAATGGGGGTTGAGAGCAAGACGTGGGGTGAGGGGAGATCAGCGCCCTCAGCTGGTCCAGACGCCCTCTTTGCTGCTGTTTGTTCCCTCCCCCATTGCCTCGGGTTTACCGAGTCACTCTGATTAGACCCCCCCCCCACCAGCTACCCCTCCCTTGGCCTGTCTGTCAGCGCCCTTGGGGGAAAGAATTTGGAAAGGGGAGGAAGAGAAAGAAAAGAAAGCAGGGTGCAAGGGGACGGTTCCCACACCTGTGTAAATAATTTGTCATCTTAAAACTTGTCAAATATGCTCACCTTTAATGCCCAGTTCTTGGGCTTGTTTTCCTTGGCAAGGCCCCCACGAGTGTGGAATTTCGGCTAAAGGGAGCCCAATTGTCATCTTCTAAGCATGTTCCCAGGCCGGGGACCAGGAGGACTCTGGCTGATGCTTTACTTCCGTCCCCAGAAGTACCGGAACGTTCCTGGGATTTAGGGAGCAGCCACCAGTTCTGGAAGCTGTCCCAGAATTCTGGAATGTTGGAATTCAAAAGGCCTCCTGCCCATTCTCCAGAGGCAGAACGTGAGGCCCAGAGAGGGGAAAGGGTTGGCCTGAGGTCACACAGCATGCTCGATGAGCTAGAGTTTGCCAGAAGGAGGTGGGAATTTTATGAACAGGTCAGTATCCATCTCCCATTTTCAGGTAATAGCACCCTGATTTCCTACTGGAGAACCTCCTGTTTCCCCATCTCTGCCTATGAAGTTTGGGTGGGGTGCCCCAGGACCCTTTCTCCAGGGGTGGGCATATGACCAGGTGTGGCTCCAGTGATTGGTCCAGGGGTAGTCACATGCCTAAGCCTGCCCAATGAAACTCCATCCTGGGACCTTGGTTGCTGGGAGTGACGTATTTACAAAGGAGATGCAATGTTTCCATTGGATTGAGAGTGAGCCAGTGAAAGCCTGGCGCTTCAGGGGACATCACAGGGAAAAGTTGTTTGAGAGAGATCAACACAGAGCTGGACAGGGTTTGAACCCCTGGATCCAGCCACACTTGAAATTAGACACCCTTGGACTTTTTAGTTTCATGAGCCCCTATGTTTCCCAATTTTGCATGAAATCAGTTTGGGCTGGTTTTCTGTCACTTGCACACAACAGGTTCTGACTGACCCAAGGGCATGGAGTGGGGATTCCAGGCAGAGGCAATAGTATGCATATTGACCCCAAAGTAGCCATGCCAAGGAATATTCAAGTAACAGGGAGAAGAAGGAGGCGCCCCCCGCCCCCCGCCACCTGACCCAGGTGAATTTAGGAGTTGGTCAGGTAGTTGAGGTGAGAAAAAGGGAAGGAGCCCTCCAGCAGAGGGAACAAGCTTGGAGGGGTGACCATTTAGTGAAGGCTACCTACCATGTGCTTGGCATGTGTTGGGTGCCAAGGGACAGAGATGAAAACGGCCAAGCTGAATCTAGCTCCTCCTTGACTCTTCCAGCTAAATGAGGCAGCTCTGCTTTGGAGCTGAGCCTCCACGTTTCCATGAGCTTATCCCTGCTGGGCCCTGCCAGCATGCCCTCTCAGACAGGCAGGTGTGCTTCTAACTGGTCCCGGGCACCAGTGGGGCCACGCCGCATCACTTTACAGGGTGCATGGAGCGTCCTATAGGGCGCCTAGATCGCACTGGGTCTCAGTGAAAGTTCATCCCCTTGTGAGTCTTTTCTTGTCCCTCTTTTACATCAGGGAGAGTCTTGGTTTGGTGCTAACCTGTCTCTAATGCTGAATAGTTGTTAATCTCCCCTTGTGAGAAGAAACAGGTCTCAGGCTCCAAACCTTTGGCTTTGTATTGAACTCTGGCACACACATGGGAGAAGTGCTCAGCTTGATAAATCTTCACAGCTCTGTAATCAGCACCCCAATGAACAGACGGAACATTCCACCCCAGAACCCTACTCTGTGCCCTCCAGGTGCTTCTACTGTTAGGGGCAGGGCTCCCCTGACTTCCGTCACCATAGATCTGTTTCATTTTTTTTTTTTTTTAAGACTTCATTGGGGAATTGGGGGAAGGGAACAGCCAAGTTGTTGTCCTTCAATCTTAGTGGTGGAGGGCGCCGCCAGCTCAGCTCCAAGTCCAGTTGCCATCCGGCCACCTGGTGGCAGCTCGCTGCCACTCAGCTTAAGGTGCTGTGTTCAATCTTAGTTGCAGAGGGGTGTAGCCCACCACCCCAGGCAGGAGTTGAACCAGCAGCCTTGTTGTTAGGAGCATGTGCTCTCACCAGCAGAGCCATCCTGCCACCTGTTGGCAACTCAGTGGCAGCTCAGCTCGGGGGCAGCTCACCAGCCCATGTGGGAATTGAACTGGCGACTCTGTTGCTCAAAGCTCCAGCTCTTAACCAACTGAGCCACTGAACTGGCCCTGTTTATTGTTTTTTTGAACCTGATCTGTCTTCTGTTGCTATAAATTTGCCAGAATGTTATCTGACTGGAATGCTACAGTGGGTTGCCTTTGGAGTTTGGCTTTTTTTCGCTCAGCCTAATGCTTTTGAGATGCATCGATTTCATTGTGTGTTATCAGTGCGTTGTTCCTTTTTGTTGCTGAGTAGTATGCTGTTGTATGGATGTCCTACAGCTTGTTTACCTAGCCACCACTTGACGGCTATGTGGGCTGGTTCCACTTTTTTAGTGATTATCAATCAAGCCACTAGAAACATTTGCAAAGAGGTTTTTGTGTGAACATAAATTTTTATTTGCGTTTGGGGAAATTTTGAGGAGTGGAATTGCTGGGTCATATGGTAGGTACATGCTTGACTTAATCAGAAACTGCTGAGCAATTTCCAATGAGCCTGGACCATTTTGCATTCCCACCAGCAATGGATGAAAGTTCAGTTGCTTCCCATTCTTGTCAGCACTTGGTATTGTCAGGTTTGTGTGTGTGTGTGTGTGTGTGTGTTTTAACCTTTCTAGTAGGTTCATACTGGTATATCATTGGTCATTGTGGTGTTAATTGTATTTCCCTAATGATTAATGCTGTTGAGCATCTTTTTTATGTTCTTATTTGTCATCTGTATATTTTCTTTGGTGTAGTGTCTGTTCAAACTTTTTGTCTGTTTAAGATGTTGGATTGTTTCTTCATTATGGGTTTGGAGAGTTCTTTATGTGTTCTAGATATAAGTGAGCTCTTTGTCAGATATGTGATTTGCAAATATTTTCTCCCAGTCTGTGGTTTGTCTTTTTTGTTGTCTTAGACTTTACTAACATCGTTTTGTTTTTACTGTGATGATTTTTCTGGTTATCCGTGATTTGTGGCAAGCGTTCTTTGCTCTTTGTTTTCAAATCTAGGGATCATATCAAATGTTTCCTTTTAAAATAAAATTAAGTAAATAAAAAGGTAAGTTGACTTGAGGAAAAATATTAAGTAATAGTAGAATTGCAAAGCAGACTGAACAAAAATCATGAAGGCAGTTATTTGAATAACTAATGTGGGCAGCTTCAGTTCATTCCATCAACAAATATTGATTGAGCACCTACTATGTGCCCAGCTCTGTCTTAGGTGCTGGGATGCAGTGACGAAAAAGAGGAACAGTTTCTGTCCTTTGGGTGATGGTTTCTGTCCCGTGAGCTCCTCTTCATCCTGCAAAACCCATCCTGAATGACCCTTCCCTAGTACATTCACCATATATATTTTCTGTGTTTGTGAGCGTCTTCTTGGGATATGCCTGGCAGCTTCCAATTGGATTGTACAGAGCCTTGTGCATAGTTTCTCAGTAAATAGTACCTCATAAAGGAGGGGCTACCCTGAGGTTGCCAGAGCTGAGTTTGCTGATTTCATTGGTTGCAATCAGCCAGGTCTGCCCTGGTGAAGTGGCCCAAAAGCTGCTCTTCACTGCAGTCTGGGCTGGCCCCATGCAAACCAAGGTCACCCTCCTTGGCCTCCCCTCCCACTGACAAAGGCACCAAGAGAAAAACCTTCCAGTCCCAATGCCTTCATCTCCCCTGTTTGTTCCCCATCCGGTACCCCAGGATGCCTTCTCTAAGTGACTCACTGATCCTGCAAACACTCCCCAGGCACCTCCCTGCTTGCTCTGGGCCCTGGTGGCCGCTTCACCGGCCTCCCACCATCCTTCCTGCTGCTTCTTTAGTCCAGCCACCCGCCTGCTTCTATTCCTCCAACACACCAAGCCCATTCCTACCCCGGGGCCTTTGCACGTGCTGTTCCCTCTATCTGGACCCCTCTTTCTCTAACTCTTTGCATGACAGGCTCCTTCTCCACATGCAATGCTGAGCTTAAATGACCTATCCTCAGGGGCCCTCCCAGGCCCCTTCTACTTTTTATCCCATCATTCTGTTTATTTTCTTTTTAGACCACTGACTCTCATTTCAGTTTATTTGTATGTTCACTTGTTTCTTGTCTGTACAAAAATCAGTAGCGTGAGGGATGTCAGTACCATGGGAGAGTTTGGCTTGGCCTTCTCTGTCTCCCTACTGCCTGGCACAGTACCAGCACATAGTAGGTACTCAGTAAACATTTGGGGGAATGAATGAGTGAATAAATGAGTACATGAAATCTCCCTTCTCAAGATTCACTCAATGCCGAATTGAGCCCATCAGCCCATGTGTCAGACGAATGGCCCTCTGAGCGCCTTCAGGGTGGGACCACATGACTTCCCCTGGCCTCTATCCCGCCCCCACACCGAGCGCAGTGCTGAATGCTGCCCCCTGGGTCCACCACGCTTATGTTCCTCCAGCTGCCCAGCCTCATGTGTGTGGGGGGCACTCCACCACCCTTGGAGCTGGCCTGTCTGAAGTTTTTCTCAGAACCTCACGAGCCATGGGCTGTAGACGGAGCCGGAGGTAGCTGTGTGGGGTCCCAGCACCCTGCATAGAATCCTGGCAACTCACATCACGACAGAGTCATTTCAGCTCCCTTTTGTCCTCCTGATTATGCCACAGGAAGGAGAGTCTCCATGTGGGGCTTGTGTGTCTTTACCACCTTCCTACCACCTGTTCTTTCTAAGAAACGCAGAGCGGGCTGCAAGGGCAAGCCATCAGTGGCCATGGTGTCTGGCTTTGTTTCACTTCTTTGTATAATTTGCCGAACATCTTCAATTTATAACAAGTGCCTGTAGGTTGGGTTTCCCCAGAAGCAGATCCCTAAGAGATCTGAACATTTGAAAGCAAATAGTTTTATTTGGGAGGCGACCCCAGAAAACTCCGGTAGAGAAGCAGGGAAGTGAGACCAGGAAGGGGGTGCAGCCAATGTGGAGAGTTATCAAGCAAGTAACCACTGTGGGCGTTGGGGCCCAATCTGCTGTGGACCTCTGGTGTAGAGGTGCACCCCCGGGCTACCCACATGGGGGTGGGGTGGAGATGGGGTGGCAAGGGAGCCAAGGATTGTTCACACCCACTCCTGCTGTCTTGGTTGCGGGCGCTCCCTGGAGTGTAAATCCCCAGCCCTTTTAGCTCTCACAGGTGGGCAGAGTCCACAGGTGAAGGGCAGGTGTAGGCAGCTGGAATTCAGTCTGTGGGAGGGAGATGGGCAGGGCACCACCAGCGAATGCCTCACCCTTAATACTGGTTTCTCATTTAAAGCAGGGATTAAATGTTTCCTTTAAAACTAAGTCTAAATAAAAATTTAAAGAGCAAGTGGACTTAAAGAAAAAGTATGTAAATAATATATAGGGGAAAGGGGAATGTGGCAAACACTGCCATTTTGAAGGGTGTTTAAAGCTTTTGACAAGCAGACATGTCTCCTTGGTGAGCCACCAGGATGGTGGGTGGGTTCTGGGGCTGTGTGGAAAGACCACCGCCTCCTCCCAGCATGCCTGCCTCACGCCCACCCCAATGCTGCTCTGGGTTCTCCGGAGTCTTGGAAAAGGGCCATGAAGCTTGAAGTCCTTTGACTTGGAGTCTGTCAATTACCATCTCTAGGCCTGTCTGTTCAAAGGGTGTGTTCTAATGTCACAGGAAAGAGTCAGCATGCCAAGACAAGGGTGACTGGTTAGCTCAGTTGGTTAGAGCATGGTGCTGATAATACCAAGGTTGCCAGTTCGATTCCTGCATGGGCCACTGTGAGCTGCACCTTCCCTAAAAGTCAATTATGCCACTGTAGCATGAAAGCAATGTATAACCAATGACCATGGCTGTTCCCCAATAAAATTAAAAAAAAAAAAAAGATAGCCAAGACAATTCTGAAATAGGAGACCTAATGTCATCCAGACATTAGAATATATGATAGAGGTATAGAAAATAAAACAGCATGGTAAAGGCCTAGAAATGGGCAAATACATCAAAAGCATAGAATAGAGAGTACAGAAATTAACCCCGGTGTCACCTGTCCTGCCTACAGGATGCGAAAGGGTTTGGAAAAGGGGAGACATCAATTAACGTGGAATTTTCTGGATTATGTCTGGCTGTAGCAGTGGTTTCTCAGCAGGGCCCCCATCTTTGGCCCTTCCCTCTGATCATCCTACAAAGACACTGGGGAGACTCACCCTCATGGACCACATGCACGCCATATCTACCCTGGACATCTCAGAAGCCTGCAACACACAATGAGTTTGACAACAGGAGGCACTAAGGAGGACATCTCTCCCTCTAAGCTCCCTTTGATTTTTCTGATTGGCCCACAGAGAAAGCCTCATGTGGGGGCTGGCAGGCCGTGGACATCTCTCCAAAGCGTGGCCCTCTCCCTTTACGAGGCAGAGCAGGCCTCAGGCTAGCACCCTCGGCAGGCCACAGAATCCAGCCAGAATTTAATAATATTGTTTCGTGATCAGCATTTTTACGGTTACTTTCCATCTGTAGAAATGAACACTTGTTTTCTCTTTCTGGTAGTAATACGAATTTTCCTTAAAGGAACATTTTACTGACACAGGCTACCACCACAATTAACCTCCAAAACATCATGCTAAGTGAAAGAATCCAGACACAGAAGGTCGCCTATTGTATGATTCTGTTTCTATGAAATATTCAGAATAGATAAATCCATAGAGACAGAAAACGGAACAGTGGTTGCCAGGGGCTGGGGGAGGATGGGGAAGCAGGGAGCGGCTTCTTACTGGGTACGGGGTCTCCTTTTGGAGTGATGAAAATATTTTCCAACTAGTTAGAGGTGACGGTTGCACAACATTGTGAATGTACCAAATGCCACTGAATTGTTCACTTTAAAATGGTTAATTGGATGTTATGTGAATTTCACCTCAGTTAATTATTTTTTAAAAAAACCAACCAAGCATGCAACCACTATGGAAAACAGTATGGAGGTTCCTCAAAAAA
Source organism: Aselliscus stoliczkanus (assembly GCA_033961575.1). Classification (NCBI taxonomy): domain Eukaryota; kingdom Metazoa; phylum Chordata; class Mammalia; order Chiroptera; family Hipposideridae; genus Aselliscus; species Aselliscus stoliczkanus. Next base: position 9,459,285 of record CM066738.1, on the reverse strand, counting down.
TTAAAACCAAAAAAGAACCACTATATGACACAGCAATTCCACTTCTGGGTCTCTATTCTTTATACTAATTTGAAAAGATATATGCATCCCCTATGTTCACTGCAGCATTGTTTACAGTAGCCAAGACAGGGAAGCGACCGAGGTGCCCATCAATAGATGACTGGAGAAAGAAGATGCGGTACACATATACAATGGAGTCGTAGTCAGCCGTAAAAAGGGAAATCTTGCCATTTGTGACAACATGGATGGACCCAGAGGGTATTATGCTAAATGAAATAAGTCAGAAAGAGAAGGACAAATGCGGTAGTACCTCACTCATATGTGAAATCTAAAAACAAAACAAACGAAACAAAACAGAAACAAACTCGGATACAGAAAACAAACTGATGGTTGCCAGCGGGGAGGAAGGAAGGGGGGGATAGGGGAGAAAGGTAAAGGGAAGAAAGAGGCACAAGCTACCAGCTATAAAACGAACCAGTCACGGGGATGAAATGTACAGCACAGGGAACGCCATCAATAATATCGTAACAACGCTGCATAGTCACAGGTGGGTACTAGACTTACAGTAATGGTCACTTCATAAGGGATGTCAATGTGGAATCACTGTGTTGCACCCCTGAAACTAACATCATACTGTATGCCAACTATACTTCCATAATCAAACAAACAAAAAAAACCCAACAAAAACCAACCAAGCAAACGAAAGCATCTATTTACTTCATAAAAAAGTATGAATGGATTTAAAGATGATGTCTTAGGGGGGTTTGGGAGGCACACTGGCTAAGAGGTTGGGTCTCACCTGCAGCCTGGGCCTGGGATGCCCGCTCTGTGCACAGCAGAACCCAGGCCAAGCCTCGCCTCTCCAGGAGGCTTGGGTTACATAGGCCCATCAGGTGACCAGAGCAGTCAGCTGGGCTCAGCCCTGCCGCCCTTCAGCCCCAGGTGGGAAACCCAGCCCCACTGCTTACTGGGCTCTTAATTTGGGACCCGCTGCTTAACCTCGGACGAGGGGCTCGGTGTCATCCTCTGTAACACAGAAGTTCACGATAGTTCCTATCTCACGACGTTGCCTTACCACATAGAAAGTCTGTGGACAGGGCCTGGTGCACAGTAGGTGCCCTGGATTTGCCCTCACGTTGAGCACTGGTCACACCAGCCTTGCATCTGTTTGCCTGCTGTTTCCTGGACTGTAATCAAAGGCTCAGGCTTCATGATCTCTGTATCCACAGTGCCGGCACAGGGCTCACACGTAGTAGGTCCCCGAGGAGGGCATGTTGATTGACGCCCAAAGGAATTCCCAGAATCCTACCTTTTCCCTCCCACCCCTGGTCCAGCCCTCTTCATCACTTACCTGGACAATTCCAATAGGCCCTGGTGTCCTGTCCCCTGTCCTGTACCTGCCACCCCAATCCATTCATCACACGCAGTCAGACAGCTCTCACTGGAACCTAAGTCAGATGCTGCCCCCCCCCTGCTCAGAACCTTCCCAGGGCCCCCACCTCGCTCAGAGTAAGAGCAGATGTCCTCCCTGTGACCCACAAGGCTGTGCGATGTGACCCCCTCCCCACCCTCCACCAGCACCCTGTCCTCATCTCCGCCGCTCTCCCCCTCTTGACTCTGGCCATGACAGTTTCCCACTGTTGCTCTAAATCTCTAGGCCTGCACCCCCGGGCCTTTGCACCTTCTATTTCCTTTCCCCCAGATATCACCCACTGCTCCCTTCTTTACCCCCTGGAGGCCTTGGTTCCAAGAACCCCTGTTCAGGGGGGCTTTCCCTGGCTTCCCAGATCTCCCTGGACTCCAAAGCTCTCTTCCTTCCCTCAGAGCAGTCCTCGGCTGGGGTCCTGGACCCTGCCACATGTCTCAGGGGCCCAGGATCAGCCGTGGAAGCAGGCAGCAACAGGCTACACCTGGTGCAGGGGCCTCTGCCCGGCCGCCATGGGAGGCCGCCCTACCCTACTCACACGGGCTTCCAGGGCACAGGTGGGAAAGCCCCTCATCCTCCTCCACTTACCTGACTGGGGCTGACTCAGACCCTTACTCCTGGCCAGAGGGAGCCGCAAGCACCCCGCCCAGCTCCCTGATGGGAAACAGCGCTGCTAGGGCCTGGCTGAGCCAAACACTGACTCACCTCACCGCGCCCAGCCTCTGCCACTGGAAGTCACACCTCCCTCGGGCCAGAGAAGCTCCAGTCCCTTGGCCAGCGGTGCCCTTCCGCCTGGAGCCCCCTGGTCCTTCCAGTCCAGCCTGAGGGCCATTTCCTGCTGGGACACGTCCGAGTCCTCTGGCCAGAGGGCTGAAGGGCTAGTGGGAGAGATAATCATTAATAATAATAATGCAATAGTAATAATATCTAGTCATGCGTAGCGTGTGCCAGGCACTGTACTAAACCCTTTATTGTATTAACTTAGTCAACCTTCACAGTAATCTTATGAAGCGGGGACTTTCATTTCCCCAAGGTGCAGAGTGGCTAGAGTAGCACAAGTTTACCAGCTGGTACGTGGGAGGCAGGGATCTGAATCTAGGCAGCCTGGATGCCAACCCTCCTTTCTCACCCCCAGACCCGAAGAGCTGAGCGGGGGCCCTGAGGCTGAGATCCAGGGAGGTGATCCAGGTCCTGGGGTCCGTGTCAGTGTGGCCTCCCCACAGTGGGAGCCAGCCCCTCTCTTCAGGGGACAGCTTCCCTGCAGGAGCCCCCTGCCGCCAGCCCTGGCTGGTCCTCGGCCCTTCTATCGGGCTGAATCCTCAGATCACAGGGTGTGGGCAATCCACCAGCAGCCGCTGAAAGGGAATTGACACAAAGCAGGGAACACAGTCTGGACACATAATCCATTAACCTCCCCAGCAGCCCTGTGACGTGAGAAGAGTTACTAACATTCATTTTATAGAGGAGACTGAGGCCCAGAGAGTAACAAGAATTGTTCAAGGTCACAGGAGTAGGATGGGGTAGAGGCTGAATTCAAACCCAAGATTATTCTAACATCACAAGGCTGGAGTCCCTTCTACTGGGTGGTCACATGGCATCTCAATGAAGAACAGGGCAGGACCCAAATGTCAGAAAGACCTGGAATTTCGGTTCATACTGCCTCTCCCTCCAGTGTTCCATTAAGCTCCACTCACCCATCCACTCTTCCAGCCATTCTTCCTTCCTTCCTTCCTTCCTTCCTTCCTTCCTTCCTTCCTTCCTTCCTTCCTTCCTTCCTTCCTTCCATTCTCCAGATGTCTATTTATCCATCCCTCTGTTGTTCTATCTAGCCCTTCTATTCATTCCTCCATCTATCCATCCATACTTCCATCCACCTATTCTTCTATTCATTTGCTTATCTATTTTTCTATCCTTCCCACCTTCTATGCTTCTATCTTTCTATCCTTTCATTCATCTATTTATCCATCAATTTAAACATCACCTATCTATTCATCCACCCATAAATGCTTCCATCCATCCATCCATCCATCCATCCATCCATCCATCCATCCATCCTTTCATCCACCCACCCACCCATCCATCCACACATCCATCTATCCCCTTTACATAGCCACTCATCTATAGACCCCAAAAACATTTATTTAACCATTTAACTGATGGTTACTGTGCCTAAGTCTTCAGATCGCTGTGCCTTGAGCCAGGAGAAACACGCCTAATTAGGTTTATGTTTATTTGTTGTTCCAGGAAGGCTAATTGTGGGGTTTGTAAACAGCCCTTTGATGGCCGGGGAGTTACTTAAGAGGACAGTTAAGTAAACAACCACTGGGTGGAAACAGCCAGTGCGGGTACACAGCGGGCCCAGAGTCGTGACCTGCCTTTCACAGCTGGAGGAGGGCTGAGTTCCAGATGAATGGGGAGGCTGCGGGGTCAGAAAGGAAGTCAGAATACTGGGACAGGGGCACTAACAGCTAACACGTGTCAAATGCCTAGTGTGTGCCAGATGCTATGCTAAGCACTGCCCTTACAGCAAATACTAGGTGGTGGAGCCATTATGATGCCATTTATGGACGGGAAGACTGAGGCTCAGGGAAGGGAAGTGATGTGCTTATGGTCACAGAGCTGGGAAGTAGCACAGTCACGACACCAACCTAGACCTGATGATAATAATAGCAAATAATTATAGAGCCCTCACTATGTACCAGGCACTTAAAGCCTCAAGTTTTCTTTACTCACTTAATACTCACACAACCCTATGAGGCCAGTACTCTCATCACTCTCATTGTACAGAGGAGAAAAGGGAGGTCGAGAGGCGTAAAGTGTCTTGCTAAGATTACTGAGCTGGGCAGTGGCAGAATTTTTTTTTTTTAATTAAATGTCTGGACCCAAGCCCTACTGTTAACCATGTTATGCAATGGAATGCACCTTATATACATTAAGCTTAGAAAGGTTCAGGTTGACCAAATACTTTTAAAATCATTTTTTCATCTCTTTGTGTATCTAAAGATACTGTAAAATTTTAACTTTATTATATCTTTTTCATTACATAGTTCAGGGGTCAGTAATCTTTTTCTGTAAAAGACAAGATAGTAAATATTTTAGGCTTTGTGGACCATACGGTCTCTGTTGCTACTATTCAATTCAGCTATGGTAGCTGGAAAGCCACCAGAGATGACATGAAACTAATGGGTGTGGGTGCGTGCTAATAAAACTTTATTGACAAAACCAGGTGGTGTACTGGACCTGGCCCAAAGGCTGTAGTTTGCGCATCCCTGACTTTGTGCATTATGTATGCATTTGTATTCACCTAACCATGTTCTCTTGCCCTTTTATGAGTGACATAAAGGATTTTCAAGGATAATTTCAACCATTGCTGAGTTTCACCTTTTGTTCACCACATGCCCTATACACTGTTTACCCATTTTCCCAATATTGACAGCTTCTGAAAGAATTTGAAAATTTCTGGGACTCATCTAACTCTTTTATTCACAAAGTCAATTAATGAATGACACCCTTGAGGGGTGCTTAGCCTGTCTGACTCCCCACCAAGGACCCCAAGAGTGCTAAGGGCTCTGGGAATTACTCTTCTCCACACCAAGTTCTGTAAACTTCTTAATTAAAAAAACAGTTGTAAAGTGAAAGTTCAGAAGTCCTATGTCTGGGGCTCTCATACTATTTTCTATTGGTGACAAGAACAAGGAAATGAAAGGATGACTGGTAGAGATGTTACAAAATGTACTCAGGGCTAGTGGGAACAAAGTGGGGTAAGATCAGAAAGATCCCCTTTCCTCTTTTCCCCACCCCCTTCCCCTCAACATCTATTTCCCAGTCTCAGAAAAGCCGCAGCCTGGGGAACAGCATGTGGTCACTCCAAAGTTAAAAGACAAATGACAACCTAAGTAAAAAGATTTGCAATATAAATATAGACAAATGATTTATTTCCATAATGTATAAAAATCCCTGCAGAACAAGAAGAATAAAACCCCAACCCACTAGAATAGGGGTCGGCAAATTTTTGAGACGGAAGAGCCAATCCTATCCCTCACAACAATTTAAAAATTATTTGAGAGCCGTAAAACAAATGAAATCACCATTATGTGAATAATGTCCTTTAAAAGTTTTATAAATGAAACTAGGATAGTTTTATTTTCATTTTCAATTTTACTTCAGAGTCACATGTACGTGCCCAAAGAGCCGCATGTGGCTCGCGTGCTGCAGTTTGCCGACCCCTGAGCTAGAATGATAGGGTAGTGGGGTGGGAATAGGCAATTTACAGAAAATGCTATAGCGTGCACATGGCAAATAAACAGGCAAGATGTCAAGTTTTGCTGGTAACCAGGCAAATGCAAATTTAAAACATGATTAGATAACATAGTCTACTCTTCAGGTTGACAAAAGTAAAAGATTGGTAACATAAAGTGTTCAGGAGACTGGGGGGAAGTGGCCACACTTGTATACTACTGGCGGGAGTGTAAATTGGAACAGCCTTTCAGGAAGACAATTCCAGTACAACTGTGAATTCATATTTTCTAGAACTCAGCAATTCCATTGTTTGGTGCCTCCCTTAGAGAAACATCAGGCACAAGGAGTATGTGCCAAGATGGTCATCAGAAACAACCTAAATATCCATCAGTTGGGGAAGGGTTCAACACTTTGTAGTGGTCTGAGGCCTCCCCATCTTTTTGAGGCTGAGCCTGCCCACTTCCACCACTGGCTCTGAACCTGGAGAGGCTCACTCTTTCCAGTCTCCCTTGCAGCTAGGTTGGTGGTCACATGACCCAGGCTCCACCAATCAGACAAGCCTACCCAGACTTGGAAGCAGGGACAATTCAGTGGCAGCAGAGATGTCTTACCTGACCCTGGGATTTGGGCCACTCTCCCTGCTGACCTTGAAACCTGGTTCTCCAACTCTCCTGGCCACCCACTCCCCCACCAACCCCTATTTTCATTTGAACTTTTCATGCAAATGTGGCATACATGCAGAGAAATGCACAGGTCGTGAGTGGTAACCTGACGAACCCTCATAAGTGAGCGCACGGGGTAGCCAGCCCCACATCAGGAAACAGGACAGTCTAGTTCCCCAGAGGCTTCCCTGGTCCCTCTTTCAGTCACGATGTCCCCAGAGGTAACCAAGGGTAGTGTGTCTACTTCTAGTATGTTACGGAAATGGAATCAAACCCTTTGTGTGTGGCCCCTTTCTCTGAATGTTAATGTCGTCCATCCATGTGGTGGCAGGTCCTTCACCCTCATCCCTGGGGCCATATTCCACAGTCGGAATGTGATTCGGTGCATTCATCTCCTCCCTGCCTGATGGGCCTGTGGGTGCTTCCTAGTCAGGGGCTATTGATGAACAGGGCTGCTCTGCACATTGTTGTGCATGTCTGTCGGTGAACATCTGTCTGTATACCTGTTGCGTACACACCTCTCGCTGGGTCACACCAGAAGCGCATGTCTCGCTGTTAGAAATCGCCAGCTTTCCAAAGGGCTTGCACCATGTTCCATTCCTGCCGGCTATGGATGGATGCTCCACCTTCTCATCAGCTTTTGGTATTTTCCGTCCTTTTCATTTCATTTGGGTAACAAAATCAGTAAGCTATACATATATATTTTTGTATATTTTTAGGAACTGACTCATGCAATTGTGGAGGCTTGGCAAGTCTGAAATTCGTAGGTCAGGCTAGCAGGCTGCAAACTCAGGCAGGATTTCTGTAACACTCTTGAGTGTAGAATTCCTTCTTCCCCAGGAAGCCTTGGTTTTTACCCTCAAGGCCTTCACCTGATTGGATGAGGCCCATGCACGTTATCAAGAATAATTCCCTTCCCTTAAAGTCAGCTGAGTGTAGATGTTAATCACATCTCCGGAATACCTTCACAGCAACATTTAGCATTTGACCATGCAACCGGGCACCATAGCCTAGCTAAGCTGACACATGGAATGTAATTATCCCAATTATTCAGAGTCGTTTGTGTCACTTACAACTCTGAGCCCTGTCTGATCCACCATATATAAACACACACACACACACACACACACACACACACATGCACGCAGTATCAACAATAATAATATGCATGTCTATGTGTTTAAGTGCACAGAAATAACTCTGGAAAGATACAAGCCAAATCTGTGACATGACCATTTCTGGGGGTATCCAGGATGGAGGTCAAAGGGACTTTTAAGTATAAGCTGTAACAGTAAAGAAAAATTTAAAGAGTATAATAATGTGTTAATGATGTACTTAAAATTAGTTTTTAAGTGGGAAAACTTTTAAAGGAAAAATAAAGGAATCGTTAAGTCCCCATTATTCCTTCATCAGATATTTACTGAGCACCTGCTATGTGCTAGGTGCTGGAGATTCAGTGGATAAGATAAGCAGCCTCTTTGCTTGTGCAGCAGACATCGTGCTGGAGAAGTCAGACAATCAAGAAGTACACAAAGTGATGAGCAGATAATGTTGGAGTGTTAAGGAGTGCTCTGAAGGTAAGTAAACATGTGTAGAGACAAAGATTGAATGGCGACATAGAGTTATATTGGATTGGGGGGTCAGGGATGGCCTCTCTGAAGTGACATTTGAGCTGAATCCTGAAGGAGAAGGAGTGGCCAACTCAGCAAGTGCAGGCCCTGAGGTAGGAGTGGATCTGATGAGGTCAGAGGAGAACCCAACCAATGCTCCTGACTTGGAAACTCAGGCCCATAGAGGGAAAAGGGCAGCCCAAGGCCAGAGCACTGGACATGATGGAGCCAGGTGGCCTCTGCTGTCTGCCCCCTGAGGAGCTGTATGCTGGTGCTGAGCTGCCAGTCCAGGGCGGTGGCCTCTGAGCTGCTCGAAGGGCTCTATCCATGCCCCTTTCTAGCAATCCCCTCATGATTAGAACTGAGTATTGGACCCAGCCTCCAGGCTTTGCCAGCCTCACCCTGCCAGCCAATGTCAGCAGTACCACAGAGGGGCATCCGACAGCTTCACACTCTTTACCTCTGAGTTGGAGGGTCAGCAGAATCTACAGTTTTTCCTGATGATAACAGTGGCTAGGGAAGGGACCCTGGAATAGACACTTTTCCCTGCAGCATCCAGTCAACTCTTGGTAAGAGCCCCATGAGGAGGTATTATGATTCCCATTTTATGGCTGAGAACACTGAGGCTCATAGAGATGGAATACCATGACTCCAGAGCCTGTGTTTTTCACCCTTGCAGTCTAGACCTGCTCTTCTGGGTCCCAAGGCAAGGGCAGAGCCATCTTTTTTAAATGACAGAGGCCCAGATAGGAAAGGACAGTCCCACCTAGACCTTCATTATATAGACAGAAACTCTGAGGCCCAAAGAGGGAAAGAAACCATCCCTTGAATCTACAGAACCAGATCTGGAGCTGGGTCTCCCTGCGCCCAGGGCCCTTCCAGCTTTACCCTTGGATTCCCTTCTACCCCCTTCCCTCCTCTCATGATGGCTTGACTGGTCTCTAGGCTGTTGCTCCAACATGCCAATCTCACACCTGCCTCAGGGCCTTTGCACTTCCTCTTCTCCCACCAAATCTGACTCATCACTTCTTTCTTCCCTTCCTTAACCTCTCCACTGACAAGAGCCCTGCATTCACTCTTCCTATCTTGATTTATTTTTCTGCCTAGCACCTGTCAGTCTGTCATTATATTAAATATTTATATAGTTGTTTGTTTTCCCTTTCCCAGCCTAGAATACCAGCTCCTTGAGGGCAGGGACTTTATTCACAGCTGTTTCCCCATGTCCAATCCAGGGCCTGGCCCCCCATAATGCTCAATATGTGGAATGGATGGATGGGTGAGTGATGAATGGATGGATAGATAGATCATGGATGGATGGATGGATGGATGGATGGATGGATGGATGGATGGATAGATGGATGATGAATAGATTGATGGGTAGATGGGTGAATGGCTGGGTGATGGATGGATTGATGGGTGGGTGGGTGGATGGCTGGATGGGTGATGGATGGATGGATTGATGGGTGAATGGCTGGATGGCTGGATGGGTGATGGATGGATTGATGGGTGGGTGGGTGGATGGATGGATGGGTGATGGATAGATTGATGGGAGGGTGGATGGAAGAATGGATGGGTGATGGATGGATAGACATTCCTTTCAGCCTCACTTCCCACCCCTGGGCTCTGGGTCTCCTACTTGGCTGTTCCGACTTGCCTCTTCTGGCTTTAAGCCTGAGCAGACAGCTCTGAGTGCTTCCACAGGATGGGTAGAAGTCATCGTTGTTTCTCACCCTCACCTGAGGCTGGGCAAACAAAAGACTTTATTCTCCCTCCCTGGCTTGGCCCCTCTATAGCCCAGGGTGGGAAGTTACTAGCAAGTCTGCAGCTTAACTTTGCTGCAACTTAACTTTGAGGCTTACCCTGTCAAGCTGGGCTTGGAGGCTCCTGTGGCCCACAGTGGAGCTGGCATGATGGGGTGCAATGCAGGGCATGGTGGCCAAGGCACAGAAGTTCCTACCTGGGTGGGTCCCAGAGACTTCTGGAGACAGTGTTTTTTTGGAGATGTTAGTTTCAAAGAGCCCTAGGTGCTGTTATGATCCCCATTTCATAATGGGTAAAGTGAGGCAAGAGTGGCAAATTTAGTGGCTGAGGACTCGCCGCTGCTCCGTGGCAAAGGAGGCTCACACGGGAGTCTGTGAGTCTGATACCAGGGCCCTTGGCCACCACCCTCCTCCCTCCTCCAAAGTTGCTTTTCCTGATGCTTTTGACCCACTCAGTTCAGCAACCGTGAGGAATTGACCCACTCAGTTCCACAAGGAATTATTGTTGTTGATGTTATTTTTCACCATAAATCCCTCCTAGTCTTTTTTTCCCCCCTCTTTAACCTCAGCACACAGACAAACCCCACATCATAAAGGCTGAGTGGCTTCTGGAAATGAGAGCCTCATTCCATGGGCTATAGCCGCATGAGCCACGTTTATTAGGCTTATTTTAAATTGCTTCCCCACCCCCATGAAAGGCGGGAAGTCTTAAAATTACTTCTCTCCAAAAACAGCGCTCAGAGGCGCCACCCTGCCCCGGAAGCTCTCTGACCTGCCTCGTAGGGCATTATTAATTATGATTTGTCTTTATAATCATCCACTTGGAGTCTCGGGTGACACACGCTGAGACTTGCCCATCCTTTCAAAGAAGGAATCAAAGGTTCATGAAACTAAGTTATATTTAACTAGTGGAATTACTTGGGTTCAGCCCTGGATTTAATGTGTGACCTTGGGCAAATCCCGTCCCTCCCTGGGCCTCTGTGTGAACTAGCAGCTAACACAGTGTTTAGACTACATATTTCCCAAATGGTGAATAATGCCAGGGGTGTGTGGAATGGTTTCAGTTGTTACATGGATAGCTATTTTATAAATTGGATTTTCTATTTTAACTTTTGAAATGTAATAGTGTTAGAACATTTTGTTTATACCTGCAGACAATTTTGGTCATTGGGATGGCAGCAGGGAGAGGGGCTTTGCCTCATGTAGTCACTCGGGTATCCTGACTGGCGGGGGCTCTGCCATCTTCAACTGGGGATCCACATCCAGCCAGAGAGAAGAGAGATGGTGGAGAAGGAACCCATCCTCCCAGGTTGACACACCTGTATACATTTCCCCTCACTGTCCATTGGCCTGAACTAGTCACATGGTACCTACCACCCAGATGCAAGGGGAATTGGGAAATGTAGTCACCTGGCTGGGCAGCTACTTATCTTCAACTTTACACTTTAGAGGCGAAGCATGACTTTTTGACAGCCCCTTCACCATCTCTGCCTCAGTATTCTCTTTTTAAACAAATAAGTTGGGGAACAGGACTTTACCACCTACTTACTAATGAATTAAGATATGTGCAATTTTCTACAAACTTGAGAGGAATCATTCTACTAATATTAAGGTTTACTACACAGTAATCAAGACAGTGTAGTATTGGCAGAAAGATAGACATAGAATCAATGGAAGAGAATAGAGAACCCAGAAAGAGACCCACACAAACACGCCCAGCTGATTTTTGACAAGATGAAAAGAAATTCAATGGAAGAAGGATAGCCTTTTCAGTAAACCATACTGGGGCAATCAGACATCCATAGGCAAAAAAAAAGGAAGGAAAGATGGAAGGAAGGAAGGAAGGAAGGAAGGAAGGAAGGAAGGAAGGAAGGAAGGAAGGAAAGTCAACAACAACAACAACAACAACAACAAGAAACCTTGACTGAAACCTCACATCTTATATAAAAATTAACTCAAGGGGTGGCCAGTTGGCTCAGGTGGTTAGAGCACAGTGCTTATAACAAAAAGGTTGCCGGTTCGATTCCCACATGGGCAAAGGAGCTGCTCCTTCCACAACTAGATTGAAACAACTACTTGAGTTGGAGCTGATGGGTCCTGGAAAAACACACTGTTCCCCAATAAAATTTCTTAAAAAAAAAAAAAAAAACATTAACTCAAAATGAATCAGAATTAAATGTGAAACATAAAATTATAAAACATTTATAGGTTATGGAAATGTTTTATATTTAAAGGAAAATCAGTCTTTGGACTCTAAGGCTAGGCAAAGAGTCATTAGACTTGTACACCAAAAGCGTGATTCATAAAAGGAAAAATTGATAAATTGTGCCTCATCAAAATTAAAACCTTTTGCTTTGTGAAAGGTGCTTTAGGGGATGAAAAGACAAGCCACAGACTGGGAGAAAGTATTTGCAAACAACGCATCTGACAAAGGGCTACTGTTTAGAATGTATCAAGAACTCTAAAAACTCAGCAAAAAAAAAAAAAAATCCAATTAGAAAATGAGCAAAAAGCAGGAACAGATGTTTCACAGAAGAGGATGCACAGATGCAAATAAGCTCATGAAAAGAGGTTCAGTGTCATTAGCCATCAGGGAAAAGCAAATTAAAACCACCAGGAGCTATAACTGCGCACCTATCAGAATGACTAAAACAAAATAGTGACGAGAACGCTAAATGCTGGCAAGGGCTGGAGAAACTGGATCACTCATACATTCCTGGTGGGAATGTAAAATGGTACAATGTTCTGGAAACCAGTTAGGCAATTTCTTAAAAACTACGATCTGACCCAGACGTTACACTCCTGGATGTAGACATGGAAATTTGTGTTCACACAAAAACTTGTACACAAGGGTTCATAGTAGTTTGATTCATAACAGGAGAAAGCTGGAAGCACACCAGATGCTTTTCGATAGTGAATAAGGAAACTGTGGTGCATCCATACCGTAGAATATTACTCAGCAATAAGAAGGAACCAGATATGGATACGCACAGCAATTCAGATGAATCTTTAGGGAATGGTGCTGAGTGAAAAAAAAATGTCAATCCCAAAGGGTTCCATGCCATACAATTCCATTTGTACAACATTCTTCAGCTCACCCAGTTATAGAAACGGAGAAGAGATTCATGGTTGCTGGGATCAGGGACAGGGTTGGGGGTGGGAAAGGGGTTTGGCTATGAAAGGGCAACCTGAGGGGTTGGCTCAATGCCTGGATCAGTGTTAACACCCTGGCTGTGACATTGTACTCTAGTTTTGCAAGATCTCACTGGGGGAAACCAGAGAGAGGGCACATGGGATCTCTTTTTATTTCTTCCAACTGTTTGTGAATCTACAATAATCTCAAAATAAAAAATTTAATAAAGAACAGAAATACAATTGTTTTCCACCCAGACATGTCTGAATGTAATTGTACATTTGGTGACCTGTAGGCCCATAAGAACCTAACCACCAGACATAGTGTGGTGGGTACGTGTGTAGCTTGGCAGGCGGGCGCTCCGGGGTCAAATTTCAACTGACCAGGCCTCTCACCTCCCGAGCCTCAGTTGCCACACCTGCAAGTGGCTGAGCCACGAGATGACCTATCTAGAGGGTGCCGTGGAGACTCCGTGAGATGACCCATGAAACACGCACAGGGCTTACTCGTGTCATTGGTGCTTCTCAGGGGCAGGCGGAGGAAGGGACCTCAGGGTGTCCTCTGAGGGCGCTAGGTTGGGATCGTGACCGGGGATTCTGTGGTTTCAGGCCTTTCTCGCAGGGGAGTGTGTGCTGCAGGGGCTGTGTTCAGGTTGGTCTGATGGGGTCTCGGCTGCCCTCTGGACCCTGGGGTATGCTTTCACGGAAGTGTCTCAGCAAGGGAGGAATACCGCCATTGCCTGTGGGCCGCGTTGCTCAGGTGGATGGACGGCCCAGGGACTAGTCCCTCTAAGGCGAGAAAGAGAGGGAACGGAACTCATGCTTACTGCATACCTACTGTGTGCCTGGTGATTTCCATGCTCCAACTCACTGATTCCTCCCAACATCTTACACACTCGGTATCATTGTTATCCCTGCTTTCTACAGCAACCCGTGGATGGGGAGCCCTGATCTGTCTGATTTAAATCCAGTGTCATTTTCACTATTAATCATAACCTTACCATTTATTAAGCATGCACTATGGCCAATTACTCCACTTAGCTCTTTACAATGGGCTATCATTACCTCCCATTTTAGAGAAGAGGAAACAAGGATTAAGAGAGATGAGTTGTCAAGATAGACAATACTTCTTGAAAAAACAGTCAACTGACAGCTCTCTCTTATGTCCCTAACCCCATGCTCAGCTCCAGCTTGGCCCAGCCGAGACCACTCAAACTCAGAGACCTAAATGCTGAATCAGCAAACAGCGGGTACCTTCGGATATGGTACCTAGGCAGGCTGTGGGGATTTGAACCTGAGCCTCAGGGGGCCAGGGTCAGCTGAGACAGCCAGAGCTGCCCCCAGGGGCCTGGTGGGGTCGTAGGGAGCCACAGAGAGAACTCCCTCCCACCTTGGGCCGGGCAGACAGTGTGGCAGTTGAAAGAGGCTCGAGGTGGCCGTGGTGGTGACAACTTCCTTTTGAGTAATAACATTTACTGAAAAGCAATTCTGCTTTTAGCACCAGAAGTTCACCACCCTCGCAAGCAGGCGCCTAAGAATACCTTCGTTCAACCACACAGTTCAGAGATTGACACCGATTCCTCTTCTGCGTTACCTCCAGGAGAGTTTCACATTTGGTGTCAAAGGGAAACCAAATACCGCAATTATTGGAGGAGGTGGGAGGGGTGCAGAGATGGGGAGTGATGCAAGGGGGACCAGGTGGCATCACCCACGGTCCCCAAAGCCTCCACAGGCAGCCTCCCGTGGCCCAGCCCCTCGTCTTCAGTTACTGGAAAGACATCGACAAGCTCAGAGTGAAACCGAAGGGCTGACAATTTCTCTTCCTTTTACAAGAAAAAGAAAGTGATTGTCCATGAAGCAAGCATGGCTTTGGAGACCAGGGACTTGCCCTGGCCACTCTGCAAATCAGAAGCAGAACCACAGCTGCGCCAGAGGCTCCGAGATCCTTGCCTGTCACCCTCCATTAGTACCTGGGTCCTTTTGAATAGCCCCTCTTTTGGTCCATCACTGAAAATCAATATGCACATAGGAGCAGAGGGTCTTAAATGTTAGGCAGTCACCCAGGCCCTGGGCAGCTGTAGGATGGCTGAGGGTGAGGGAGAAGGCATGAGTGGGGAAAAGATATGGTGTGTCAGGCAGGCTGCAAAGAGCAGCCCTGAGAGCTCCCTTCTCCCCACACCTAATCCGGCCTCCTGACTCATGCCAGAGCCAGAGGCAGCCAAGGAATTAAAAACATTCCAGCCTTGGGAGTCATACAGTATGGGTTCAAATTCTACCTCTGCCTTTCAATGGCTGTGTGAGCTTGGGCAAGTGACTTCATCTCTCTGATCCTGTTTTCTCATCTGTAATATGGGGATAGTAATAAGAAATCAGGTCCTGACCCTTTTCTACTCAAAATCCTCACATAGCTCCCACCTCACTTGGCAGAAAAAGCAGTCCTCCCTGTGGTCTTCCAGGCTGTAGATGATCTACCCTCTGCTCCCCCTTACAACCTTATCTTCATCTATTTTTCCTCTGCCTCAGGACCTTTACACTTGCTGTTTCCTCTGCCTGCAACATCCTTCCCCAAGATACCCCTCCTTCACCCTTGTCAGTTCTTTGTTTAAATGCCCCCAGGAGGCCTGCTCTGACATCCTCTTTTAAATTGCTCCTATTATTCTTTGTCCCTTTACCCTGCATTCATTTTCCCCCCTACCACTTCACATTATGATTTTGGGGGTGTATTACTCTCCACTCTCTGACTATAAGCTCCAAGGGGGCGGAGTTCAGTTCTGTGTTATTCTCCATGAAATCTTCAGAGCCTGGAACTTAGTAGGTGCTCACCAAATGTTTGTTGACTGACCAAGTACAGGGTTGTATGGTGAGGAGGAAGAGTGTAGATTGTTCAGCACCAGCGCAGAGTACTTGCTCACTAACTGTTACTGTCTTTTCTCCCTTCCCAGCACCCACTATGTGCCACGTGCCCATCGACTTCCTACAACAGGACGATGCCATTCATGGGTGCAGAACCAGGGCTGGAGAACCCAGGCGACCCGCCTCAGCCCACACAGCAAGGTGAGGCGTAGAAGTCTGGTCTGCCAGCCTTCTGGCCTCCGGGATGATGGTGGCAGTGCCTGACATGACCTGAGCCTGGTTGGTTTAGGGTCTGGCTGAGGGAAATGGCTCGTGGGGCCCTTGAGAGGGCCATGGGCATCGGGAGAACTGGCTCTGGCTTCGAGGGTCCCCAGCCAACATCGGGCCTTGGGACAGGGTTCACGCCCCTGTCTTGCAGTCCCGTGGTTCCCATCAAGGGGGCCTTGGGTTCCCAGAGAGGGGTTTTTTTGACTTCAGTTTCTACAAAGTTCTGTCCCAGGAAGGGCAGAGGCTTGAGGAGCTGCTGATGTGGCTGGAGCCTCAGAGACTAGGAGACCCCGATGTCCTCTTTCCCTGGCACCCAACCAGTTCTGAAGAAGAGGGACTTTCCAGAGGAGCCTGCCTCCTGGCTCCTCTGAACCTGCCCAAGGGACCATGGGGCCCAGCCCTGCCTTGGTTTCCCTGTTTTTACTTCTTAGCGAGGCCAAGGAGTCTGGGGTAAACAGCCCCTGGCCTGAGGGCTGGTCTCCCCTGGGCCTGACGTGGGAATTTTGGAGCCAGAAATGCCTCTCACAGTCTGGGGATGAGACCTCCACCCGTACCTCCACCCCTGTCTCTGGGATGAGCCGGGCCTACAGCCAGTGTAGGCTGGGCTGGGCAGTTGTCTGTGGCCTTACCTCAAGCTGGGGGTTTTGCCTCTGCACATCAGAGCTGCCTCAGCTATATGTGGACAAGCTCCCACACTGCTACAGAGAAAGGGATGCAAGTGAGACACCAGGAAGAACTGTCTTCTAACACTTCATCACACTCCAAGGTGACCATACCCATCAAAGCCCCAAGAGAAGACCTTGCCAACAGGCCGCCCATAGGCCAAATCCAGGCCAGGGGTTTGTTTGGTTTGGCTCTTGAAGTATTTTTTAAAAAAATGCAAATCAGTTGCCAATATTTGAAATACGAGATCTCACATAAAATTCATTTCTCTGGCTTCTCTTGAAAAATGGGGCGATCTGGCTATCCTGACCCATGTTCCTGCAGGACGTTGGAGGCTAGAGCGGGTCATGGGTACCCCTTTCAGAGTGACATACAGTAGGTGCTCTCTCCTCCTCACCTCAGTCTCTGCTCGGCCCCCTGTCTTCTTACACGTTGCCTACCACAGCCTTGAAGCATGAGTAGGAGTTCACCAGAAAAAGGAGTGGGAAAGCAATTCTAGGAAAGGGAACCGGCGTGTGTCAGGGATTCCTCATGGGATTCCTCTGTTCAAGATTCATTTGACAAGTATGCGTCGAATTCGTATTGTATATACTGGGGCATAGGGCAGGAAACCAAGCAGATAAAAGCCCCTGCCCTCCTTGAGCTCATTATCTCAGCTGGATACTATTCCCCCAGGGACACTTGGCAATGTTTGGAGGCATTTGTGGTGTCACAGCTGGGTGGGGGAGGGGATGCTACTGTCATCTCGTGGGTGGAGGCCAGGGCTGCTGCTCAATGACTCCTACAGTGCCCGGGCCAGGGGTTCTTCATGACAGAGAGTGATCCGGCCCCAAGTAGCAGTAGTGCCAAGATGGAGAAACTCCGGTTTTGGAGGAGATAATGAACTGGGCAAGGCGCTGAGTGCATTGTCTGAAGCAGGTGGGGCTGAGCGTTTTCTGACGAAAGGAATCAGAGTGGCAGTGGGGGCTAAGGGGGTGCAGCTGCCCGGGAGAGGTTCCATTTGAGCAGAGATCTGAAGATGAGGAGGAGCGGGTTTTAGAAGGCTCGGGCTGCGCCTGCCAGGGTGTCCCTGCATCGTTATTGCTCACTGAGTCGTGCCCTCCCTCTTTCCCTCTTTCTGTCCTGCTCCGTCCTCACCGCAGCTTTGCCACTGGAGCAGGGATCAGCAGGCCTGTTCCCACTTTACAGACAAAGGGTCCTGGGGGGATGTCACAAGCTCCTAAGAGGCTGACCCAGGCCACCTGACCACTCCTAGCTGATGTCCTGGGGGTACTCGGAAGTGATGATGTCACTGAATCACTTTCTCTCACTGGGTCTGTCAACAAATATCAATCAGGGGCCCACTGTGGCTTACGGGGACAGAGCAACTTCAGGGTAAGATGCTCAGCACCAGTCACAGCGCATAGTAGGTACACAGAAAAATTGGTCAGGTGAATGCGAAGAAGGGATAAATGAAAAAGCAAGTCCCAGTCCATGTAAGATAATGGTCATGGCCAGCATCAAGTGCCTACTGTGTGCCAAGCCCACCCTGAGCTGTGTGTAGGGGTTTCACAGAATGAACACCTCTCAGAGGGAGGGACAAGGGTCACCCCCGCCCCCTGCACAGTGAGAAGGCCAAGGTGTAGAGCAGGTATGTCATTGCTCAAGGCCTTGTGGCAAGGAAGCAGCAGGGCTGGCGCTGGAGCCTAGGTCTCCCAGATCTCAGGGCTGCCCCTGCTGCCTCAGCATTTTGTATGCTCCAACTCAATTAATCATCCCACCAACCCTGTGAGATAGCTGGTAACATGAGCCCATTTTACAGATGCGGCAATTGAGGATCAGAGAGATGAAGTGACTTGCCCAAGGTCACACAGCATGTGTGTTTGGATCTATGTTCCACACTTCTCACCACTAAGCCTTCCCCTTGTAATCCCTAGCTGCCCCTTGTGAGTTCATCAGCCCTGAGGGGTTTGGGAGGAAAAGTGGGCCAGGGAATTAAGCCCCTCGGGGTCTGCAGGACCAGGCAGAAGGCTCTGGAGGAGGGAGGCCCTGGGATGGGGAGGGGTGGGAGCAGGTGGGCCTGGGGAGCCGCCAGCCTTCCACCCCCACATGCTTGCACAGCCGCCAGGAGTGCCTGTTGAGAGGCTGCCCTGTGGCAAGTGCCAGGCTGACAATGGCTCCTTGTGTCTGCGCAGGTGGTGGGGAGGGGAGGCATTGTTCTCCAGGACACCTTCCCGCCAAGGCTGGCTGCAGGCATCCCTGTCCCAGGACACTTGGCACAGGGCTGTTCCGGGTGCCTGAGGGGTGTGTGTGTGTGAGATGCTGGAGCGTGTGTGTGTGTGTGTGTGTGTGTGGTGTATCTGCTCCGCACGTATCTCTGACTCCACGGACCTTGGTGCGTGCTCCAGTGTGTGGAGTGACTCTGCGCTCGCCTGCACGTGTCTGTCTCCATCTGGGTCTGCCTGTGGAGCATCTCGACACCAAGGGGACAGCAGAGCCCGGCTTTGGGGTGAGGACTGGGCTCCACTTGTTGCCAGTTTATGAGGAAAGAGGGTTTCAGGCAGAGTGACGGATGCAAAAGCTGGAGGCAGAACCGAGCTGGCGGATGGATGTGCAGGGGCAATCAGGAGGCCAGGGTGGCTGCAATAGAGGGAGCATGGGTGGAGGACATCAGGGGCCACCCGCGGGCCGGGGCGTGGAGTTGGAACTTTGTACCCAGTGGGATGGAGTCTTTGGAGGGTCTCCGTTGGGGAGCAAAAAGGTCTGGCTGTTTTATGGAGATGCCTATGGCTGCTGGTGGAGAGTGGATGGCAGGGTAAGTATAGGGGTTTATCAGGAACTAGTTCCACAGCCAGACCTCAGGGTGCCCCCCTCCATCCAGGCAGGAATTGATTGCAACTCCCCATTTTTCAGAGGTGGATACTGAGGCCTGGGGAGGAGACATGATTTCCAACGCTGGAATTTCGGGAGCTGGTCCAATGCCAAATCCAGCTCTCATCCTCCTCACCTTGGCTGCCTCCCCCTCACCACCCCCAAGTCCCTTGCTATCCCAAGGCTGTAGCAGGGTGGGGCTGTGCTAAAGACAGAGGACCTGCCATCCTCCTCCTCTCAGGAATCAGGACTCTGGAGCCACAGGGCTTGGGTTCAAATCCCGTCTCTGCCTCTTAACAGCTGTGTGACCTTGGGCAAGTCACAGAGCTTCTCTGTGCCCTAGTTTCTTCATCTGCAAAATGGGGTTAATAATAAAGCTCACCTCTAAATTATGTTATGTCTCTGATAATTCTTCCCATACTAGGATTTCCCCTCTTTATCTGTCTCCAAAACACTTGCCACCTTCCAGCGCACTACGTTATATCTATTTGCTGTAGCACTAGAGTGTCACGTCTGTGAAAACAGGGAGTTGGGGGCATTTTGCTCACTGCTAGTGTCTAGAATAATGTCCTGCAAATGGCCGGTGTTCAGTGAATGCTCGCTGAATGAATGAAACCAGGTAACACATATAAAATGCAGGAACACAGCCTGACGCATCATAAGCAGGACGTCAGTGTTACGTAGGGTGCAGGCTTGGGGCTGGGCAACCAGCAGCACCAAAGCCCAGGCAGCCACATGTGCATCGGCGTCTCCGTTCCCTCCTCTGCACGCTGTTCCCCACTTCTGCATCTGGTTAGCCCTGGCTGGGCCCATGTCTCCTGGTCTCAGTCACCATGGTTTAAAGACAGGCGGGCCCTGGCAGGTGCTATGTGTTGGCTGTTTCATGCCCTTACGAGGGGGCAGTGACTCAGTTTCCTCCCCCGGCTATGGCTTATCCAGAGGCTTTCATGGTCTCTGCTCTCAGGACATTCCCTAGTTTTGCGGCCTGACCCCCACCCCCCACTGTCAACAGCAAACCGAATCCTCTGGTGGGGTCCAAGTCCAGTTGGCAGGTCTGACGGAAATGTCCTCCCAGTGGCATAAGGAGCTGTTGGGCAAATATTGGTCAAATCCAACACGTTTGTCAAAGAGGCAGCTTGGTGATCTTTCTAAGAAAGAACGAAAGGAGAGGCTTAGGTCTCAGAGGCTAATTGAGGGGTGTGATGACCTCCCAAGGTCCTTGTGTCCAGCCCCCTGCCACCTAATCATCAGCTCTGGGCTCCCCTCTGCACCCTATGACCCTGACCTTCCGAGGCGGGCCAGGAGCTGGAGAGGGGCATCGGGCCCAGGCAAAGAACAAGCCTCCTCTGTCCTCGCACTTCCTTCCTCTTTTGCTCCTGACCTCCAGCCCTGGCTGAGGACGTGCTGCGGGTGTTGGGCTGCTCAGCAGAGTGGGGGTGGGGCTGGGGTGACCATGGTCCCTTCCTCGGGGACCAGTTGGGGCTTGGGGGCTTTGTCCAGCATAACTGGGTAACCTTGGTATCTGCCCACAGGCCCCCACCCTCTCTTCTCGCTGCTGCCAGGGTTCAGGCCTCTGTCTCCTAGTCTGCCATTCAACCCACATTTATTGAGCACTTGCTATGTGCCTTGTGCCCCGGGGACAATGAAATGCCTTGTGTAGGGAATGGCTTGGCCTGTTTGTAGACGGTGGAGACCAGTGTGGTTGGAGCTGAGTGGACGATGGGAGGAGAGTAGGGGAGCTGAAGACAAAGGGGCCACGGGGCCAGATCTGTAGAGCCCCCAAACCCAGGATTTCAGACTTCCTGCTAAATGCGATGAAGACCCACTGGAAGGCTCTGAGCAGGATAGTGCAGGAACTGCCTTTTAAATTCATGTGTCCTTTGAGAGGATCCCTCCAGCTGCTCTAGGGAGAATATGCCGGGATGCAGAGAGTGGGGGTGGAGATGGGGGACCAGGGAGGAGTGACCTGGCTCACAGTGGTGGGCATGGAGGTAGTGAGAGTGGCATTCAGGGTGTATTTTGAAAGTTGGAGCCACAGTGTTGTCTGCTGAGTGTGCTTTGGGGGTCATGGGGAAAGAGAGGAGTTCAGGACAATTCTGGGGTTTCTGGTTGAGTCGCTACGAGGCTGGTGGGGTGTAATGGGGACATGGGAGAGCGAGCAGATCTGCGGGGCAGATGCTGTGCTCGGCTCAGGGTGCACTGAGTTAAGGTGTTTTGAAGGCAGGTGAATAAGGAAAGCTGCCACCTGCCACCTCCCCACTGCCTTGTCCTGGTTCAGATGCCCAGTACCTGCCCAGGACAATTGGGACAGCTGCCTAATAGCTCTCCCAGCCTCTCCCTGTCCCAGCCATTCTTCCACACCTGTCGAGTTCATCTTCAGGAAGCACAGCCAGACCCTGTGTCTGCTCTAGAACCATCTGTGGCTCCTGCTGCCACCTGGATGAAGTCCTGATACCTTGGCTGGGTTAGTCCGGCCCTGCGCCATCTACCCGACCCCAGCAGCCTCGTCCCCTATGTGGCCAGCTGAGCAGATGACCTCAGTTCCTCAGACACACCCTGTCCCCTCCCACCTCCTTAGCCTCTCGCAAGCCGGTCCTGGCAGTGGAGTGCCCTTTCTCACCCCACTTTAGGGATGCATTTAAAGGCCTGGCCTCTAATGTCTGTAGCCTTTTGTTTGTTTCTTTTTCCCAGGACATATCGCACAGAGCTTTGAATTACACTTATTTTTATCTTCCCCTCCTCCCTGAGGGCAGAGAGGTGCCAGATTCCTTTCTGGGCTTGATGCCAGGCCCAAAACAGGTCCTTGTTAGATTCAGTGGGTGAACTGTGGAAGGCGCTGCATTGGTGGTGCTCGGGGCCCACCCAGTGCCCATTCCTCCTTCTTCTGGAGAATAGACTCTGATTGTCCCAGGGGTGTCACCGCCCCCTTGGCCCATGTTCATCAGGTAAGCTGACTCCACCCCCAGGGGCAGACTCCTGGGCCAGGCCTGACCATCCAGAACTTGCCAGGCGCCTGGCTACATTGGCTGGGGATGCACACAGGATCCAGTCGACGCCAACAGAACTGCATTCTGCGGAATAGCTGAGAAGACGTTGTTGCTTAGGGGTGGCTGAGCTAGTGGGATGTCAGCCTGGAGCAGCCGTGGCCACTGCGCAACCGTAAGAGCAAAGGCTGCCTGTAGAGACAGCTAACGTCGGGCAAAGCAGAGCTGAGAGATGGAGATGGCCCCGGTCTCACAAACATCACTGGCTCCCCTGGATTCAGCCGTGTCTGAAGCTGACACAGCCCTGAGCTTCTTCGTTACAGAAGCCAACACATTTCTCTCTCATTCTGCCTTTGCAAATTCACTTTACATTGGGTTTCCATTGCTTGCAGCTACTAGAATTCCTAACAGCTGAGGAGCCTTCTCTTGAATATACCTCTGCCTTCCCACTGCCCTTACCTTGTGGCCCCACGTGAATTTCCTCATTAGGAACTACTTTGAATAGCTAGCTACCCATGGAGTTGTGCGTTTGTTTCCTCTCACTCGTGGACTGATAATACAAGTAATGATCACTAGTTCTAGCTGCCTCAAGCATCTTTTGGAACAAGGCAGGAGGCAAAGAGAATAACCTAAAGAAGTAAAATGGGCTCCATCCAGCTCCTGAGAGCTGAGGCTGGGCCTGCGGCCCCACGGAGGCTCAGCACAGGCCTTGGCCCACAGAGGATGCTTCTCGGTCATTCTGCTTGATAGCGTAAGGCAAGGCTTTTCCTGGACACGAAGGGCATCCTGCACCGGAACTTCCCTGCGAAGCACCGGATCAGGAACCCTCTCTCCAGACTTGGTTGGGAGAGGGTTTCTCAACCTCTGTCCAGATTGCTCTCTGTTGAAGGAGCTGCCCTGTGCATTGCAGGATGGTTAAGCCGCAGCCCTCTCTCCTTTACCCACTAGATGCAATAGACACCCCTGCCCGGGTTGTTGACAACCACAGATAGCATCGGGCATTGCCACATGTACCCTGCGGAGCACATCACCCTGGTTGAGCTCCTCTGGTGTCAGTAAAGTGCTTTGCATGGGGCCCAGCACATAGCAAGTGTTTAATAAATACCAGCAATGATAATGGGGTGATAACAGGGCCGAGGACGGATCACTTAGGAAATTTGCGTGTCTCAAGGAGATTCGATCTGGCTAACTTAAGCGGGGAGGGAATTTACTGGAGGAACATGGGGAGCTTACAGAATTTATGAGGAAGGGGGAGAATCAGGTCCAAAGCACAGAAATGGAGGCAGTTCAGAGGGTCCAGAGAGTTAGTATGAGACAGATGTGCTGACAGCAGCAATGGGTTCATTCCTTGTTTCAGCGATTCCTCCCATTCCCACCTCCCCCACATAGACTCAGGGAAAATGGGCTTCAGCCAAGCTCCAAGGGGTGGGTCCCAATTGTTTTAAACCAATCACAGCGGTCCCTTTCCTTT
Source organism: Aselliscus stoliczkanus (assembly GCA_033961575.1). Lineage (NCBI taxonomy): Eukaryota > Metazoa > Chordata > Mammalia > Chiroptera > Hipposideridae > Aselliscus > Aselliscus stoliczkanus. Next base: position 9,435,368 of record CM066738.1, on the reverse strand, counting down.
TGCCAGTGATTGGTTGAGGCGGCAGGTGGAATGCAATTCTGGCCAATGAGACCTGCTGGGAATTCTGGGAAAGGTTCCCTTGCTCTTCATAATTGACAGGGGCTTTATGTGTAATGCGGGATTTCCTTCCTTTTTAAGGTTGAGTAATATTCCACTGTATGTAAGTACCACATTTTCTTTTTCCATTCATCTGTCGATGGGCATGTAGGTTGTTTCCACAACTTGGCTATTATAAATAATGCGGCAGTGAACACGGGAGTGCAAATAACTCTTGGAGATCCTGATTTCAATTCTTTTGGATAAATACCCAGAAGTGGGGTTGCTGGATCATTATGCTAAGTAAAATAAGTCAGTCGCAGAAGGACAAATACTGTATGATCTACTCCTATGAGGTGTCTAAAAGTAATGGAACTCAGGGAAGCTCAGAGAACGGTGGCTGTTGGTGGGAAATGTCGAGTTGCTATTCAGCTGGTATAAAGTTCTGGGTATGCAAGATGAGTTAAGTCCTAGAGATCTGCTGCGTGCCGGTGTCTGTGGTTAACCATATTGCATTGCACACTTTAAACATTTGTTAAAAAGGATAGATCTCATGTTCAATGCTCTCACTACAGTAAAAAAAAAAAAGCGTTTATAAAACGACGTTCTGTGGACTTCTCAGTGATACCAACATTTAAAAATTTTTATATATGGAAGTTCTTAAAGGGAAAAAAAAAAAAGAAACAGGCCCTTCTCTCTCGAGTGTTGTTGGGAGAGGTCATGATGTCTGGAGGCGTGGCAGCCACTTTGAGTGAAGGAGGAGAGCCAGGTGCTGGGCCAAGCCCGAGTCCCAGGACCTGGGTTCTCGCTGATGTCACTGCACTGCCCATTTAACCAGTCCCTGATTCCCCATCGCTTCTCACAGTGTATGCGCTAAGTATCTTTATTTTAAAAGCCTGTGTATGGGCCGGCCGAGTGGCGCGGTGGTTAAGCGCTGGCTTGGGAAGCCAGCAGCCCCGGTTCGGATCCCACAGATGAGGGCCAGTGACACTGCCCTCAAAGAAAAAAAAAGCCTGTGTAAGTTGGGTTTTTATTGCTCACAGCTGAGAGCACTGGGCCACTAGGCCAAAGCCCACGGATGAGTTGTTGCTCCAAATTGCCCTTGACATTTTCCACCTGCCCTCTGAGTAACACGGAGGGACTCACTCTCCCTGCCAGGGAGGCCGGACTCCTGTGTCCTCATGCGGCTGCCACACCTACTTTGTGGCCTGAGGATGTACTCAGGGCTTAGGCGGGAGGACCTCCAGAAGACTACCTGCCGTCTCCTCCATAACGTTCAGACCTTGCCTCCCTGGGCCTCGGTTTCCCTGTCTGTGAACTGGGGGTGGGAATGGGGCTACCTATTTCACAGGGTGTTTTGAGGATTAAACGAGTTATTTTCTGTAACGTAACAGGCGCAGTGCCAGGCACATGGTACGTGCTCAACAAACATGCGCTATTACTATTATTGCCATTGTTATTATTTGCGGAAGGGGATGAAGGAACTCAGGCTGACTTGATGTGGGTGGCGGGTGTGGAATGAGACTGGGGTGGAAATAAAGGATTCAATCAAAGCAGGTAAAGAAGTTGTAAGCAGCATGAACCCCTATATTGCCGAGGTAGAGGAGGCACCAGGGTCCCTGCCTTGCAAGGAAAGTGCCTTTCTCCTTGAAAATGAAAGAAGAAGGGTCAAGGAAGGCAGGAAGCTGAGGGACGCCCCATATCAACCAGAAACATCCCAGGCAGTGTTCACTTCCTCCTTCCAAAGACCCCGCAGTGTCACAGGCTCTGGGGCCAACTGGGGGCCCTGGGGACCTTCCCACGCCCTTCTGCGCTTCCAGCGTTCAGGCCTGGGCCTGGGGCTTCCTGCCTCACCCAGCCAGACTGCTCCGCTGTGCCCTGAGCACCTTCCTGGCCCCCAGCACCCATACCTGGCTCTTCCAGGGCATCGGAGGGCCTCGCTGTCACCAGATGGATTGAGCAACTCAGGCGAACGTGCACTTTCCAGCTCATGCTAACCACCATTCATTCACTTCCCCTCATGCTCATCATCTGATTGCTTCCTTCTCACTCCGTTAGGGACACTGTGACCCTTCCTGTAAACCCTCCACGATGCAGCCTGGAACCTGAGTTGCCCCGAGATAACATCTCCATTCACCTTGATCCTGAAAGCCCCTGGCTGGGTTCACAGGTGGGAACAGTGATGATGATGATGATGAGAGCAGCCACCAGGCCTAACAGGGACTTTGAGGTGGGTACTGTGCTTGTCCTCATAGTTTAGATGAGAAAAATCAAGACCAGGGAGGTCAAGTAAATTGTTAGAAGGGGAAGGAGCCACAGTTTGAACCCAAGCCACCTGGTATAGAAATTTAATCATGTTTAGGTAAACATTTAACAAAACACCTTTGTAGAAAAAAAAAAAGGAAGAAAAAATTGGCACTCTATTTTACAATGTATTATCATTCATTTATTCACCAGATATTTCTATAGTAGATACTATGTGTCAGCAGGTGCTTTTCAAGGGGGACATGGAAGTGAACCAACAGATAATGTCCTTGTTCCCTGGAGCCGGAGGTCCAGTGCATATAGTCAGTCAATCGAGGGCTTAAGCTGTGACATTGAGACTTCCCATACCTCTAGGAGCAGAACTGTGTGAGACTCTCGGGTGGGAAGCACTGGGGTCTTTCTAGGCTTTTTGACTCAAATACAGTTCTTTCAAGAAAAATACTTTAACCCAGGGCTGCCCCCCAACAATGTTAGGGTGTTAGGACGTGGGAAGAAAGACCCAAGGACCTCAAGGGACCTCGTGCTATCATGAGAGACACAGGGCTGTGGGGTCAGACCACCAGCCCTGGATCCCAGCCCTGGCCCTCATCAGCATGTGATGCAGTGGAGGCCTGTCCCCTCTCCGCTAGAAACCTCAGTTTCCTCATCTGGAAATAGGGACAGTGTGTCCTTCCACGGCCATCGTGTGGATACAGCGATCCGTGTGGAGGAGTTAACACACATTTGCGGTTTATCTCGGGTCGGCTTGAGGATTCCAGAAAGGCCAAAGGATGATGAGTCATTGTGTTTGCAAACCTCAGTTGGGCTCACGTGAGTGTTAGACCTAACTGGTGGAGGATCCCAGTCCTTTCCACAAGGGAGGCGACTAGATGAAGACCGTGGGGTGGCCGTGACTCAGTTTCCACTGCGAACACACCTCCGTCTTGCCAGAAAGCCACTGTCCTCAAGAGAAGCCAGCCATCCAAATCTTTATGTCAACATTCCCAATTTTTAAATGTTTCTGACTAATTAGGAAAAAGCATCAGTCTGCCACCCCAAGTCTTCTGGGGTGACTGTGATAAAAAAGACAGACAGTAGCAAGTGCTGGCGAGGAGCAATTGGAACCCTACACGGCTGGCGGAATTGTAACATGGTGCAGCCACTTTGGAAATGCCTGGCAGTTACCCCCAAAGGTTAAACGCAGTGTCCATGTGACCCAGCCATTCCACGCTGAGGTGGATACCAAAGAGAACTGAAAACACACAAAAACTGGTGTATGAATGTTCGTGGCAGCTTTCTTCATGACAGCCAACAAGTGGCAACAACCAAAATGTCCATCGGCTGGTGAACGGATAAACAAAATATGATGTATTCAGACTGTCTGGCAACAAAAAGAGCGAAGGACTGATACATGCTACAACGTGGATGAGCCTTGAAACCATTATGCTGAGGGAAAGAAACCAGACACCAAAAGTCATGTCATGTAGGATTCCCTTTAGAAGAGGCAAATCTATAGACAGAGAAAGTCAATGAATAGTGGCCATGGGTCGGGATGAGGGGGAACTGGGAAGTGAGTCCTCTTGGGTATAGGGTATTGGGGGGAGGTCGAATGGACTGTGGTGATGGTTGCTCAACTCTGTAACTGGACTAAAAAAAGCCATTGTACACTTGAAGTGGGTGAATTGTATGGTATGTGGATTAGATCTCAATAAAGCTGTTAAAATAAGAAAGCTAGAGCGCTTCGGTTGGCCAGAGCCAACCGCAGGCCAGGCTTTTCCGTTGGTTCCCTGGTTAAGGAAGTCACCCTCCGTTATCCAGGCTTCAGCTACCCGGCACAGCCTGTCCCCACAGTGCAGGCGGGGCTGCCTCAGAAGCCGAGTTTCCTCCTGGGGCTCAGCCGGGATAGAAAACGCCCTGGGGCTGGGGTGGGGCCCCGCCTCTGGACACTTCCCTTTTTTTTTTTTTTTTTTTGCTCCTTTTAAAAATAAATGTTTCAATGCAAGCAGACTAAGGCTCTGTTGTTCACTTCTAGCCCTAAATGAAGAGGAAATAGAGCAGGATGAGCCTGTGGTTCAGATCCAGTCCGGAGTCTCTCCACGCGGCCCGGCATCCTCTGTTGTGTCCATCTGGGAAGATTCTGGAAGTTGGTGCATGTGCCTAGCAGGGTGGGGGCTGCTTTCCTGCCCCTGTCCTTGTAGCCTCACCTCTGTGGATGAAGGGAAGAGACAGAAACCTGTGAGCATTAGAAAGATGGCAGTCAGCCTAGAGGAGGAGGTTGGGCCCGGAGGCCTGGTGAGATGCTCTCTGACCCTGGGTACCTGAGGGAATACACCCACTGGCAGGCCAGGACCAAGCAGTTAGGAGAGACCCCGAAGGCCCCCAGGAGGAAGTCTGAGCCTTTTCTGGGGGTGAGGTTAGGGAGGGGGCTGTGGAGAGAAGACAGAGGTGGGGAGAGACCAGGTGAGGCCTGGCAAATCCTCAGACAGGTGTGGCCAAGAGGAGACTCGACAAGGCAGAGGCCAACCTGAACCCTGGCTGGGAGTGTAACCGGCTAACATCCCTTCACGTGTCAACCACTGCTGAGCACCTACTATGCGCCAAGCACTATGCTGGGTAGCGGGGGGGATGCATGGTCTCTGCACTCGTGGAGTTGAAGTTCTAGTGGGAGAGGCAGGCTGTGGACTCATGAGCAACGCAGCCAGCACAGAATGCCAAACAGAAGGCTCCTGAGGACGGCAAGGCAGGATGAGAGGCTGGAGGGAACCAGGGCTGCTCTGGGGAGGTGACATTTCAGCTGCATACTGAATGAAGTCCTGCCCGAGGCAGAGGAACTACAAGTGCAAAGGCCCAGAGGTTGGAGAGTGTCTGGTATGATAGAGTCACTGTGGCTGGGCAGAAGGAGGGAGATGGATGAGGTCAGGGATACCACGAGGGCCACACCAGGCAGGGCCACGTGGGCTGTTATGAAGATTTGGGCTTTACTTTGCGTGAGGTGGGAGCCATGGAGGGTTCTGAGCAGAGGAGGCCCTGATCCCATCGAGGTTCTAACAGGATCCTCTGCCTCCAGGTGGAGAATGGACTGTGGGCAGAAGCAGGAAAGCCAGCGGGGAGGTGATCGCAGCTGGCCCAGGGCAGTAGCGATAGAGGTGGGAAGAAATGGCCACTGTTTTCTCGCATTGCACAACCTACCTGCTGCTCAGAGGAACAGGACAGGTGAAACGAAGGCCGTTCTACACCCATATCACACATCCGTACACACTCACACTCTACATATAAGATTCTACACATGTTATATACACATAGAACCCACACATATATACATATATTCTACATACATGTAGATTCAGCACATATACACACATATATCCTACATTCATATAGTTCTACACATATATTACACACACGTAGAATCCACACACATATTACATACCTTCTACCCACATACAGATTCCACACCTGTATAAGACCTACATATATGTATTCTCCATAGATACAGATTCAACACGTGTATTGGAAACCAAGTTGACCTTGAAGACTATTGCTCCAGGGTCAGTGGGCCTTGTGCCCTGGAAGGGACACAGCTCTGCCACTCAGGAGCTGTGTGACTCAGGCCATGCTTTCTGGGTCCTCATTTTCTTTATCTGTAAAATGGGGGTGACAATGCCTGCCTCACGGGGTTGTTGGGAGGACTGGATGAGATCATGGTACATGCAAAGCAGCCAGCCTGGCACGGGAACTGGCACTGTTTAACAGTCATCACACTAATAATGAGGTCTGTTTTGGGGCCAAGCAATCCCTACAGAGTAGCTTCCTGGAACAAGGGCGTGCATACACACCGACTCTCCCACTTGGGGCGCGTGGGAAAGGGGGCAGACCCGCGGCCTTGGTATGGGCAGGAGGCACCAAGAACTACAGTGGAAAGCTGTGAGTCAGTGACAGGCCTAAGACAGTTAATGGGTGTGCCCAGGGCTGCAGGAATGATGGAGAGATAGAAGCCTAGATAGTGTCGGGAAGGCAGGTGGGTTAGTCAGGGCTCTCTCGGTTCCAAGGGACAGAAACCCAACTCAAACCGGTTTAAGCACAAGACAATTTATTGGGTCATGTAAAAAAAAAAAAAAAAAAAAAAAGAGAGAAAAGAGAATTCCAGGGGTGTCTTGCTTCAGGCGTAGCTGGATTCAGGTACTTCAATGATATCATCAGTTTTTCCATGTCTCTCTGGAAGATTAATTAATATATGTGAACCACTAAACAGCACCGAACATGCCTCTATAGTATTAGCAGTTATTACTGCTATCACTGCTGCCACTGCCACTATTAGCGTATTTGTCCAGCAACCCAGAAAAGGGGAGTGCTTTTCCTGAACTATTCCTATAAATGTCCCAGGATTGGTTCGCGTTGGCGTAGGTTGGGTTGTGTGGCCATCTCTGAACCAAATCCCTTGGGCCACGGCCAGGTTCTGAGATCATCAGGTTCTGTGATAAGGTTCTTGTGATCATCCTTGAGGCCGGGGGTGGGGTCAGCTCCACTCAAAACCCATGAACTGAGAATGGTGGAGGGGGGCTCAGCAGGGAATGGGGGCTGGTCAGGCATAGCCATCCCCTATGGGGACCATGATGGAGTCATTTCCCACCCTGCCTGCCCCCTGAGGAGATGCCCTGGGCTCTAGTAATCATTTGTCTTCCATCACCTGGTAGACCTGAGGCCTAGATTTTTCCCCAGCGTTACCCTCTTTGCATGAAGGCACCCTTCAGAGTTGGACAGACATGGGCTGGATACCCAATTCCACTGCTTAATTAATTAGCTTCACCTCAGTTTCCCCATCTGAAATGGGACAATTATCGCACCTGTTTTATTCAGCAAATGTCTCGTGGGACATATATCCAACAGTTATCGGGTCCTGCTAGCCTCAGCACTTTTTACATATTAACTCATTTGACGCTTGCAACAATAACCCTGGGAGTTAAGTATAACCCGTTCCATTTTTACAAATGAGGAAACTGAGGCATGGAGAGGTACAGTCACTTGTCTAAGGCCACCCAGCCAGGGCATGGCAGAGCTGAGATTTGAACCTAGGTAGCCTAGCCTTAGAGCCCCAGAACTGTGGATGATGACATAAAACTCAGCAGCTGTCATGTAGTAGGTGCTTTATATGTGGAGGCTGTCCCTGGAAAGGTGTGTCCCCTTTCACCTGCCTCAGTTTTTCTTATCAATAAAATGGCCTCACAGCTGTGGACCAAAGAGAGCTAAAAGGGAACAAAGTGACACAGGAGCTTTCATTTATTTAACAAATACTTATTGAGCACCTACTGTGTGCTGGGCACTGAACTAGGCACTGTGGACACAGCAGTGAATGTCTTCTGGGAGCTGACATTCCAGTGCTAGGACGGGCAACAGATGAGTCAACACAGAGATAAACAAGATGATTTCGGAGAAAATAGAACAGGGTGATGAGACAATGACAAAGTGGTTGAGAGGCCCCTGGAAGACAGGCATCTGAGCTTTGTCCTGAAGGAGGAGAAGGGGACTCCCTGGGAAGATCTGGTCTCAGGAAGCACCTTCAGGCAGGGAGAGCCACAAATGCAAAGGCCCTGAGGTGGGAGCTGGCGAGACAGAGTTGGGCCAAACCCTCCTCTTGCCTCTGGTTGTGAAACCAAGGCACAGAGAGAGGAGGGGACAGACCCAGGACCACACAGCTGGCAGAGGTGGAGCTGGGGGTTTGTGGAGAAGGCAGTCAGGGACCCGGACCCCTGCAGGCGTTGTGTCCCCTGCACCCCAGCCAGAATCTTCCAGGCTGCTGGAGGGGCAGTCCCCTCTTCCCGAGCTGTCCCAGCTGTCGTAGGAACTGTGGCTGTCCTGGTTCCCTTGTTTAATTACAAACAACATATTTCGCCCTCATTTAACTATGCAACAGACACCCTTGGATCTGCCACCATCTGGTCTCACTTCCTGGCTTGGGATGATGGGGCCCAGTCCTCAAGGGCTGAGAGGAGCACCTCGGCTGGGAGGGTGCCAAGTTTGGCATGGCCTTGGTGCTGTGACTGCACCAGGCCAAGCCTCCCCATCCTCGTCTGCAGTGGGGAGGACAATTAAGGGTCAGTGTGAGGCTCCCTGACCCCCTGGAGGCAAGTAGACCTCAGGTCTCAAAGGGGCTGGGATGCCATCTCCCAAAAGGCAGGCCTGTCATCTCCTGTGTCTTAACAGTAGAGCAGAGAGGATCCAAGCCCACCTCCCCGCAACCTGTAAGAGTCCTAGAGACTCCCCATTTGACAGATGGGGACACTGAGGCTCTGAGAGGCTTGAGAATTTGCCCGAGGTTCCACAGCATCTGAATGAGGGAGCTGCCTAGTGTTCGGCTCCAGCAGCTCCAAGCTCTCTCCTTTCCACGCCAGCACCTCGCAAACCACAGTATTTGACAAGCTGTCAGTTGTGATGGGAACATCCCCGTGGTTTACCCGCTGGGAGCTTCGTGCTGGGTTCTATTTGTGGGCCTGTGGCGGCTGTAATGTCCCGAGGGATTTGAAGCCCTTCCAGCTGAGAAGGCAGCTAAAGTGAATTATTTTCTGAGTCTGAATAATAATAGTAATAATAATAGATAATAATGTTAAGTGGCAATGATTGAACACTATAGCTGTGTACCAGGGACTTTTCACACATTATCTTATTTTAAAATTCACACAACCTTTTGAGGGAGCCTCTTGGATGCCCACTCGGCAAACGAGGAGCCCAAGGCTCTGAGGATGAAAGAACTGCCCAAGGCCACCCAGGTGGGTCGTGGGAGAGGCAGGATTCGAACCCGGGCTTGTCAGATGGCAGAAAGCCAGGCTTCTGAGAATCGCCTTTGGACCGTGGAGCTTTTCCAGTGACACCCTCTTCTGACCTTTATTTAAGGAGCAAATGCAAGTGGTTGGAGTTCTCTTTTAGAAGCAATGTGTCCTGGGGAGGGAGCATTGGGAAAATCCCAACAGTAAGTGTCCTGGGCCAACTCCTGGCAGCTGCTTGGGTCACACACACCCATCGAGAAGGTGGGAGGTGAGGACAGCAGGGCCCCCAGCCCTCAGGAGCCATAACATGAAAAGAAACATCCTTGGGGGACCTATGTCCAGGCCCCTCACAAGCTGGAAGCTTCTGAGCAGCTCTCCATGACTCTGCCTCTCACCCCCCTCACATCTGGTACCACACCCCCTGAATAACAGGCCCCATCTCCCTGTCTCCACGCCGGCCAGCCCCCATCATGCTCACCTGGGCCACTGCAGAGTGCCCCCTCTTGGTCTCCCTGCTTCTGTCCTTGTCCCCGTGATCCATTCAGAGGGGTCCTATTAGAGCCTAAGGCAGATCAAGTCCCTCCCCTGGTGAAAAGCCTTCCAAATGGTCCCTTCACTCTTAGAATGAACTCCAAGTCCTTGTCACAGCCTCCAGGGCCCCGAGTGGCATCACCCGATAATCTCCACACTCCAGTCGCACTGGCCTCCCCTCTGTTTCCAGAACCCACTCAGCTAGTTTCCGCTTCTGGGCCTTTGCGCTTGCTATGCCCTTTGCCCAGATTTCTTAGCCCCCGGATCACACACCACCTTATTCTTGGCTCAAATGTCAGCACCTCAGGGAAGCCCAGCTGGCCCCCTGGCGCTAAGGTACAACCTGTCTTCCCCACATGCCACACTGTGACCGGCCAGAGGTGACTTCCTGAACTCTGATCTGAGCAAGGTCCTCCCCTGCCTAAATCCCCTCCCCCAGTCCCTGATGCAAAGCCCAGGATGAGGCCACGGCTGCCCGAACCTCTTCCAGCCTTGCTCTTACTGAGCGCTCCTTCTAAGCCAGGCTCACTCAGCCTTGGGCTGGAACAGTCTGTCGTGGGGGCTGTCCTGTGCCCTATGGGGCGTTCGGCAGCATGCTTGGCCTCCATCCCTACACCCCTCCCTGCTTGTGACAACCCAAAATGCCTCCAGACCTTGCCGAATTTCCCCGAGGAGAACAAAGTTGCCTTGGGTGTGAGCCAACCGGGCTCAGCTTTTGTCAGCGCTGTTCCCTCTTTCGGGAACACCCCCTTCCAGCCCTCCACCCTCACCCTGTTCACTCCTGTCTGTACTTCAGGTCCCTTTCAACACCACCCATGAGGAGCCTTCCAAGCCTCAGGCAGGGTCAGGAGTTTTCCCGATGCTCCCACAATCTGCCATCTGCATCGGAGACCTGATGATACCATCTTGTAATTGGTAGGTGGCTTCCCCCCCTCCCCCCCACTCCTCCCTCTCCTGGCCCTGGGACATCAGCTCCACAAGGACAGTCACAGTGTCTGCTCTGTTCATGGAGTAGGAGTTCAGTCCACATTTCACACTGCCTCACCTCATCTCTGCTTCTCTGTCCCCACTCATCCTGATGCTTGGTTAGTCATTCACCAAACATGTCCCATATCCACATAAGGTGCCGGTGCCAGAGATACTGAAAAGAATCATCAGATGTGATTCTGGGCAGAGCCTGGGGCATTAAGAAACTGCAGGATTGTTTCATCTGGCTGGAACCATAGGTCAGAGGGTGCAGGCTTTGGTGGAGAGCAGCGGCCATAAGAAGGAGTGCTGGGCAGGGCCTGTGCCATGGCGAGGAGTTTGTATTTTCCCTGAGTGAGCTGAGAGCCATGGAAGGCTGTAGGTGGAAGGACAGGATGTGACTTGGGTTCTATCAGGATCTCTCTGGCTGCACGTGAAAAAGAGACTGTTGGCGGGCCACGGTGGAGTAGAGAGGCGAGTGGAGAGGAAGTGACTGCCACAGTTTATGTGGGAGAGGATGGTGGCCTGGCCTGGGGGCTGGCCGTGGAGATGGGGAGACGAGGTCAGATTTGAGAGAGATTTAGGGCATAAAACTAGGACAGTTATGATGGTTTGGATTTGGGGGTGTGAGGGGGAACATCAAGGACAATGACCAAGTAGCCTAGGTCAGGACCCCCCTGGAACCTGACCCCTCCCGCCCTCCCCCAGACCCCTCTACAGGGCCAGGTACAGGGACCCAGCTCTGTCCCCCAGGGCCTCTGCTTCCCCTCCAGGCTCTCTCGGGTGTAGCCATGGCTCTCCCACAAGCCCCTGTGTGACCCCAGCCAATATCGTGGCCCCTCCTGGGCCCATTTCTGGAGCATCTACGCATCCTCCTGTCCAGGAAGAGCATGAGGGTGTGGGCAGCCACCAGCCCAGGCAGAGAACCTGGCAGAGCCTGTCCTGCCGGCCTCACTGCCCCGCCCGAGTACTCGGCAGGCGGAGAGGGCACCTGGGGCAAGGCCCGGGCAGGAGGACCTGCCCCAGCTCCTGCCCGCCCTCCACTGACAAGCAACCCTCTGCTCTCTGAGGGCCTTGGGTCCAAACCCCCAATGCCAGGGTCTGAGCCCCAGGCCCACTCTCAGACTCGGAGCCCCACACTCTGGCAGACGCTACCCAGGCCTGGGGGACAAGCAATGTCACCAGCAGCACAACCTGATGGTCCAGGGCATGGGCGCTGGAGTCAGGGCCTGAGGCACATCCCAGCTCAGCTCCTTCCTCTGTGCTGCCCTGGGCAAAAGGATTGGCGGGAGGTCGCATCCCGCACAAGTGAGGCTTTTATACGTAGTGGGTGTGAGCCCCAGTTCACAGATGGAGCTGTATGGATTTTTGGCTTTTATGTTGTTTCACATTGAACTTAATTTTCATTTTGTGCTTTCATTCTGCCAGACTGCTGGAAACTTCATCTGGTGGTTGATTTCCACTTCCTCCCAGGCCCCGTCCCCATCTCTGGGTTCCCAGCCTTTTGTGAGGCTGAGGCGCAGGGGACAGAAATGAGAGCAGGGGCATGTGTCCCACCTACAGTGCCCCAAATGGCGCTGTGGCTGTCTCCTGCCCATCGCCTGTGTCCTGGGGCCCTTTGCCTCTCTCCTGGCCATTCCTAGGGTCCAGCTGGAGGTGGCCTTCAGGATCCCAGGTGTGCCTTTCCTTCTTGGAGTTCCAGCCTCTTTGGGTTCAGGCCCGGGGCCACAGGAGCCACTCCTCTCCCCGCACCCACCCTGGAACCCTGTCTCTGCTTCTGGATCGGGGAGCCCTGTTCTCTGCAGGACACTTTTTCACAAATATGTGAAAAGCTCTTCCGGCTCTTCTCTGGCTTTTGAAACTCCAAAACCAGGAAGCCTCTTGGATGGATGGATTTGGTGTCCCATCCCTTCCCCACTCCTTCCTGGAGGCACTGAACACAGACTGGCCCAGGGCTGCTTTATAGTGGGGAGCGACCAAGGGGAGAAAGGAAGAAAAGCAGGGGCCATGGCTATAGCGGGGAGCGACCAAGGGGAGAAAGGAAGAAAAGCAGGGGCCATGGCTCGGTGGGGGTGGGGCAGACAGGCATGGAGAAGAGGGAGGAAATACCAGTTAACGCAGCCTTCCCAAACATTTGTGGTCTCAGGATTCCTTTACATTGCAAAAAATTATTGAAGACCCCCAAGGAGCTTTTGTTGGAGTGGATTATACATTAATCAATATTCGTATTAGAAATTAAAACTAAGAAATTTATAAAACATTTTTTATTCACTTCAACATTATAAATGCGGCAGATGTTCATAGAATTAGCATATTTTTGTAATAAATAACTATATGTCAAAACAAAAGAATGTAGTGAGAAAAGTGGCCTGAGTGGCACTGTTTACGTTTGCAGCCCTCCCAGTGGCCGGCCTCACAGATGACATGCATCCTCACGTCTGCTTCTGCCTTCCGTCCGTTGTGGTATTTTGTTTTGGTTGAAGTATCTGAAGAAAACTCAGCTTTACGAAGGCACATAGTTGGAAAGGGGAGAAATATTGTGATATTGTGGGTATTCTTTAATGCGACACCCAAACTGGCCCCTGGTAGTTTCTAAAACTTGAGTTGCAATGCAGAGTCTAAGTACCTATCAGTGAACTTTTCCAACTCTTTACACTCATGTAGAATGAGAGTGAAAAAGGCAAGTAATCTTGTGAATCCCCCTGAAAGGACCTTGGGGACCCCCCAGGGATCCTCGGACCACACTTTGAGAACTGCTGAGTTCTCGAAGAAGAAAAATATCCCATCAGACAGAAAGCTGCTGGCTGACTCCCAGGAGAGATACGCCTGGGTAGGATGAGATTCAAGTCCATTTCACCGCTTCCTGGCGGTGTCCTTCGACAGGTTACTTCCCTTCTCTGTGCCTCAGTTTCCTCATTTGTAAAATGGAGATAACAAGACCTACCTGACAGCATGATAACGATACACGCTTGCTCCCTCAGGACCCAAGAAAAGCACAGTGTAAATGCAAAGGGTGTGTTCATATCAGTCCTTCCTCACACACTTCTTCCTGCCACAGGACCTTTGCACAAGCTGTTCTCTCTGCCTAAAATCCCTTCCTGCCTGCCTCTGTCAAGGGAACTCCTTCTCACTCTTCAGTTCTTAGCTCAAGTGCTACCTCCTCCAGGAAGCCTTCCTTGACCTCCCTAGGATGTCAAACAACCTCTATTAGAGGACCCCAGGGCATGGTTGAAGTTTATATATATTTTTAGAGTCATTAGGTGATATCTGTCTCCCACCACGCTGTGAGCCCAGGTTGATCTTTGCCGTCTGCCGTAGTAGTGCTTGTGTGGAATGAATGTTGTTGCAAGAATATTAGTCATAAAGCATCGTCTTTGCTGGTACCTTAGTCTTTCCACCGTTGGAATGGAAAAGTTGGGCTTCAACAAGTGCCCTCTCCCAACCCCCCACCTTCCCTGCTAACAGCTGGATTGTAGCAAGGGACAGGGGAGGCAAGGGTTCATCTCTGGGGGCCCAGCCACTGCCTGGGTCCCTGTTATGCAGGGTCACCTGAATTCCTCTGGGGTCATGCCCCTTCCCCACAACTCTTCTCTTTCTTCGGGGCTTCCCTTCCCCAAGGCCACAACAGTCTCTCAAGTGTCACGGCTGCTCCCTCTGTCCAAACATCCTGCTCCCTCTTCCCATTCTCCCTTCAAGACTGGCTCAGTTGGGGTTTCCTCTCCCCATGCCATGCTGGGACTATGTCCCTGTGCCCCTGTTATCACAGCACAGGTCACATTGCCTATTTGCTGGCCTCTTCCATGCTCCGCACCCAACCGGGCAGCACATTCATCAGAGAAGGAATTGTTCATCTTTTCCCCTTTAGGATCAGGCAATGGGCCTGGTATACAGGAAGCGTCTGATACATATTTGCTGAAATGACATGAAAGCAGAGGTTTAAGAGGGATTTCTGTCACCAAGGAAGGTTGTGTCTCTTAGTTTGGGGCTGCAAGTCATAGAAACGCAGCTCAAACGGACTTGACTATAAAGGAGAGTTCCGGGCTCCCATAGACAAGAAGCCTAGAAGGATGTGAGCTTCAGGCTGGGCTTGATCAGGGCTCCAAGTTGCCCCACTCTGTGTTTCACTCAGCTCTGTGATTCTGTGTATGGATTTCTTCCCCTCTGGCTGGCTTTCTTCATGGTCCTAAAATGGGTACAGCAATTGCAGGCCTCACTTCTTCAGACATAGAAGGTCTCTCTGAGCAGCTCCTGAGCCTGTTTCCTAGAAACCCACAACACTGAGTGCCTTCTAGACGCAATGGACCAAACTGGTCACATGTCCATCCGTGAGCCATGGCTGGAGGGCGAGATGTAGAAAATTAGCTTAGTTGTGAAGCCAGGCAAATAGTCAGTCAGCTCCCCTCAAAAGGAGGGCTGCCTGAGGGAGGTGTGGCTACTCCCCAAATTGGAGCAGTTATCAAAAGAACAGAGAGGGGCAAGAGAGTCAAAGCATGCACTTATGGGGTTTAATTATATTCAAGTCTGGAGGGAAGAAAAAAAAGTTGTCTTTGAGCAAAGACCAACCCAGGAAAACTTTGCCGAGTCTAGGTATCTCACCAGGGCCTTTTAGCAAAGGCAAGAAGATGACAGATTTCTCTGCTTTCTGATCGAATTCCATTGACTGAACCCACAGCCAATTTGCAAAGCAACAAACGACTTTACCAAATATTTTTTAATGTGTTTGTTTTTCTGATTATGATAAGAATACATGGTTGTTGTTCAAATATTTAAATAATGCAGGAAAGTATTTAAAGCAGTGGTTCTCAATGGAGGGTGGTTTTGTCCCCCAGGAGACATGTGGCCAAGTCTGGAGACATTTTGGGTTTGCATGACTGAGCGGGCGGGCGGGCTCCTGGCATCTGGTGGGTAGAGGTCAGAGATGCTCCTAAAAGCCCTCCCACGCACACAACGGCCCCTCAAAACAAAAACTTATCTGGTCTCAAATGTCAGCAGTGCTCAGGTTGAGAAACTCGGACTTAAAGGAAAGTAAAAATCCTACCACCCAGAAATAAACCCTGCTGACATTTTGGTAAACCTCCTTTAGAATACTGTCTTTCATGTACACGTGGGCACGCACAGCTTAGTACAAACTAGATCGTGCCTGGGAAGATAATTGTTCTCTACGGTATGTCATGACATCTCTCTATATTGTCACTTTTAATTAGTGTTTTAAATACAATACAGATTTTTATATTTAATAATTTAATTTTTAACACAGCATTTCATTATGTAAGTTTGCCATTGTAAACTTAATGAATCCTTTTGGTCTTTTTTCTCAGTTTTTCACTATTATAAACAATGCTGCGATGAACACTGTTGTCCGTAGAGAATCTTGGCCTATTGTGTGTGTGTGTGTGTGTGTGTGTGTGTGTGTGTGTGTGTGTGTGTATATATATATATATATATATATATCCTTAGGATAAACACCCCAAAGTTACATTTCTGAATTGCTTTTAATATTTCTGCCTATTGAATGTCATGGCGCACACTGCCGTTCTATGCCAATCTGATAGGTGCAAAATGACATATCATCGTATATTTCATTTGCATTTCCTTGATTACTGGCAGAGTGGAGCTCGTCTTCATATGCTTACCTACCTTTTGTTCTTCATTTGTGCGTAGTGCATTCATAATGAGGTCTTTGCTTTTTCCTATTGTTTTGCAAGAACTCTTTGTATATTAAGGATAGTAACCTTTTCTAAGAGTTCCACAATTGATTTCAGAATCCCCTTTTTCTTCTTTCTTTCTTTCTTTCTTTTTTTTTTTTTTTAGTTCCCTTGTGCTTTCGAAGGATGTGCCTAATGTTTTGGCAAGCGTTTCATGAATTACATTAGGAAATCACTTTTGTAACAAACCCATTTAACAACCATTCTTTGTTCCCGCCTCCTGATAATGGTCAGAGCCACAGCAGCGGCAGCCTTTGCCCAACTCTATGTCGTTAACCCTTGATCTTTTCCTGCTGAATAGCAGATTACTTTCCGGAGTTGGGAACACAGTTTCATTTTCACCTTCCCACTGATGGAACTGCTGCTGACTCTGTGCCAGATGGCTGTTTACAGAAGAAACGATTTGATTATATTGTACAACCAATGGTAGCCTTTCTCAGAAAGAAGAAGCCAGAAGCATATAATCAAAGCCATTAACTGTGTACAAAGAAATGCAGCCCACTCTAAATCTCCCACCAACCATAATAAGAGTTTTCCAGGGAAAAATAAGAGCTATGGTTTTCTACTAAAAACGTGTTAAGGAAAGACTTAAAAAGGAGAGTGTGGCTTTAGCTCGGTTGCACTCTCCCGTCAGACCAGCCTTGACTCAAATCCCAGCTCTGAAACTTACTATCTTTGTGACCTTGGGAAAGTCATCTACCTGACCTGAGCCTGTTTATTCATTTGGAAAATGGATATAATAATATCAATATCAGAAGGTTATTGAGAATATTAAAAAGTACAATGCACATGAAACTCTTTCTCCCACAAGGAATAGAACAATCCACTAAAGGTAGCAAAAAAAAAAAAAAAAAAAAAGGAAAGGGGTGCATATTTCATTGTCTTTTTCTTTATGTCAAGAGAAAAGACATTCGGATGCGCTAAACAAACCTTTGGAGATAAATTAGCAGCATGACTAATTCAACCATTGCTGTCAGCCCTTTCAGACAAGTAAAAAGAAAAAAAAAGGGAGGGGAAATTCATAATTTCATCTAATAAGGTTGTTTAATTCAAAGGCATGAAGATGTAAACAAAAGCTCACATTCTTTCCATTTTCCTGCCCTGCCTGTCTCAGCAGTGTGTGGACGCCTCTCCTCATGGTGTCAGGGTGGCTGCTGCGACTCCAGGCATCACACGCAGATATAACACTATCAAAGTCAGGAAACCCAGGTCACAGCCTGGGTGGAGAGAAAATGCTCTTCTTACCCTCCCCGTAAGGACTATAACCTGGGATTGAGGGGTATCTCCTCCTATGTGTCTTCTTTCATGAGGGAGAACATTGTCCCAGAGCCCCCTTACAGACGTCCTATTGGCCAAGACGGCATCACATGCCAAATTCCAAACCAACCACTGGTGAGGAAAATGAGAATGACCACAATGGGCTTAGACCCACTATACCTCGCTCTGAGGCTGGAGAGGGGAGTGGCCACTGTCCCTGGTATGTGAGCGGGCAATCAGCACGTCCGTCAGAAGCAGAGTTCCTGGCATATATTAGGTCCTCCAAAGGCCAGCATTTGGTGAGCTCTGGCCTGGGAGCCCATGCATGGAAGGCCAACTACAATTGGCCAGGGGACCCCTCTGCATGCCAGACCCCTCTATCCAATTGCCCGCTCACCATGTCCATTTGGATGGCTCATAGGAACTCAAATCCAACATACCATATTTGAACTCAGGGTCTTCTTTTCAAATTGCCTCCCGTCCCCAGACTCTTCTGTTGACGCCCATCTTGCTCAAGCCAGAAGCTGGCTGGTCCTTGAGATTCCCTGCATTCTCTCACCATTTATGCCGGCTTGTCTCCATCTCCACCATCATCTTCTGCCCGAACCCCGTTGTTTCCCCTGCTGCCCTCTGGGCTCCTCCGCCTGTGCCACTCCCTCTGCCCCGAACTCTTCCCGCTGCGGTTCCCCCATCGCCCTTCTCAGGGCAGCGCCCCCAAGTCAGCCCCCACATTTCATTCCCCTCACAGCCTTGCATGCCTCCCGGCATCGCCCTTATCACGCTTCACATTTATTTGTGTGATTAGTTGACTCATGTCTCACCCCATGAGGCTGCAAACTCTAAGGGTAGGAACCAAGTCTGTTTTGTTCACTGATAATCCTCAGTGCCTGGCACATACCAGAACCTCAAGTTTTTTCAAATAAGTGAAAAAAAAAAAATTCCACTCCTTGTCCTGCAGCCAGAGAGATCTAAGAAGCAAATCTAATCACCTCACCCTCCTCTCAAGCCTCCCATGGCTCCCCTTTACCCTCGGGGCAAAATCCAAAGCATTTAACGGGGGTTTCCCATGCCCTTGGAGGTGGATCCTGCCACCAACCAGCTCCATCTTCTCCTGTCCCCCCTCAATCTGTACACTCCAGCCACCCTTAGCTTCTTTAGGTCCTGTGAAAGCCCCATGTCTCTCTCTCCTCTAGATTTCCACGTGATTCCATGCGCTATGCCCCTGCCTGGAAACTTTGTCTAGAACATTCCTCCTTTTCATTGTCAAATCCCCATTTAAGAGTTGCCTCCTCTGGGGAACCCTGCACACCTATCCCCCCAGGCCAAGTAAACACCTCTGAGATTCTCCCAACATGTGTTTACTCCTCTGTGTAAGTCAGGCTGTCATCTGAACTGCTATGACAGAGACCCACAGTGGCTCAACGCGGCAGAATTTTATTTCCAGCATGGGGGTGGAAAGTTCAAGGTTGACTAGTTGTTTTAGTTCTGCAGGATCATTCTAGAAAACCCTGGTTCCTTCTATCCAGTTGCTCTGCCATCCTCATTTCACAGCACCTGGCAAAGTCCAAAATGGCTGCTCATGCTCCTGCATCACATCAACATTCCAGTCAGCAGGAAGAGAAAAAGGGTCACTCCCTTTTTTTTTTTTTTTTTTTTTAGCTGAGCCATCCTGGCACCTGTTAGCAGTTCAGCAGCAATTCAGCGCAGGCTGGGCATCGAACTGCTGTTGCTCAGAGCTCAACTCACACTCTTGAGCAAGCTCTTAGCCAACTGAGCCACTCAGCTGGCCCCAGGGTCACTCCCTTTAAAGGCATGACCCAAAAGTGGTTTCACATCACTTCTACTTACTTATCCCATTGGCTAGAACTGAGTCATATGACCACACCTAATTGCAAAAGAAGCTGGGAAATACCATCACTAGCTGGGCAGCATGTGCCCTGCTAATATTCCAGAATTCTCACATGATGAGGAAAAAGGTGATGGAGGTTGGTGGACACTAGCGGTCCCTACCAGCTCACCCTCAGCATTGGGCACAGTGTTATCTGGTTCCTCATGCAGCCGCTCAGCCAGGCTGAGCACCCTGAGGACAGGGACTATATGTATGGCGGTTATTGTTGTAACCTTCCGTAACTAGCAGTGTGCCTGGCACATAGCCAGTGAGAATGAATGGCAGAGGCCGGAAGTGCAAGGTGGAGAAACTGAGGCAGGACCCAGTTCAGTTCCACGCACACTTTCTGGGTACCTATTACATGTCAAATCCTGGGGTTCACAGCCTGGTCCAGGTGATGGGGGCAGCACAGCTGGCCTGGCCCAGCCGCATCGCAACAGATTCTGGGTCTGGGCCTACAAGACCTTGCCTGCTGGGGGAGCTGAGGAGTCCGGGACCTGGTTCAGAAACGGGACAGAGTCCACAGGCCCCAGGAGTGCCCACAGGTGGGGCAAGTCCCAAATCCTGACCCGGCCTGGCTCTGGGCCCACCGTACTTCCTGCCCCACCCCAACTTTATCTGGCCCTGGGCCCAGTGCGGGGCCTCCTGAGAGGGGTGGGGGTGGGGCAGCTCAGGAGCTTCGCTGCCGTGGGAAAGGCCTGACAGGAGCTCTGCACACTCCAGTGCCAGATCCAAGGGAGTCCTAGGAGCGAGGGAAAATGCTCCCCTCACCCTCTACCCTAGGGCTGTTACCGGGGGTCAAGGAGAAGCAGGTTTAGCTGAAAGAGCCCGTGTTCAAGTCCCAGCCTGATGCTTTCCGGCCATGTGTCTTCACCATAGTGCCCCTATGTGTGAAATGGGTGCCGCGGCCCAGGTTGGCTTCTCAGGTTGGTGTAAGACTCAAAGGAAGGGGCCTTGAGGCCTTGGGTCCCATAGAGAAAAGCTGGTTATTAGTAGTATTAGTAGGCGATTGCCCAGCCGAGGCCCCAAGAGCTGGACAAACCACAATGTACCTTCTCCAGGCTTAGGCGCAGAGTGAGACCTCAGAGTTTGGTGAGTGAAGGACTTTAGTCTCCAGCTAAAAACTGTCCAGTGGCTTCTCACTGAACATTAGAAAACAATACAGCTCCTATCCAGGTGGCCAAGGCCCTGCAGCTCCCCATATTTACCTCCCTGACCTTGAGTCTCACCTCTGTTCCCCCCGGCCCTCCCCCATTGCTCTGTCTCAGCCATCCTCACTGCTCGCTGCCCCTCAAAGGTGTCCGCTGACTTCGTGCTTGCTGTTCCCTCTGCCTGCAT
This sequence comes from Aselliscus stoliczkanus, assembly GCA_033961575.1. Classification (NCBI taxonomy): domain Eukaryota; kingdom Metazoa; phylum Chordata; class Mammalia; order Chiroptera; family Hipposideridae; genus Aselliscus; species Aselliscus stoliczkanus. Next base: position 9,414,642 of record CM066738.1, on the reverse strand, counting down.
CCCCCTTTCTGCTGCTCTGGCTTCTCCTTCTACTCTCCACCTAGATGTCACCTCCTTACTCTCTCCCAAGAGTCACTACCCTCCCAGGCGGCGACCACACTGCACTAGCTGAGCAACTTCCCAGCACTGATCAGCATCATCATAAGAACATTGTAAGAACATTGTTCCTGTTCATCATTTACTCTCTGTCTCCTCCAAGTGAGGGCTTGGACCTTGTCTGTCTTGTTCTCCATTGTATCCAGAGCCTGGCACATGATAGGTGCTCAGGAAGTATTTACTGATTAAGTGAATACATACGTATGAGGAAGGCTGGGGGAGCCAGCGTTATTGAGCTACATGTCAATATTGAGCTACATGTCAATAATACTACATGTCAGCCACATTAATTATTCCCTTTTAGTCTCACAAATCACTACCTGGTCAGAATTATTATCTCCACGTCGCAGCTGGAGAAACTCAAGTTTGGCGTAATGAAGTGACTCTACTAAGACCCAATAGGAAGGGGCAGGTCTTCCAGTTGAAGCCAAGCCCCAGACTGAGGGGAAATATTTGCAACCTAAATACAAAGATCTTGAAGGTCGTAGTAGGTTTGGGGTGCCCACATCTATCAAAGCTCAGCAGTTGTACACTTTTTTTTTTTTTTTGAGGGCAGTGTCACTGGCCCTCATATGTGGGATCTGAACCTGGGCTGCTGGCCTCCCAAGCCAGTGCTCAACCACCGTGCCACTCGGCCGGCCTGCAGTTGTACACTTTAAATTAGAGGTTCTCAACCAGGGGTGATTTTGCCCCCGACAGACATTTGTCAATGTCCTGAGACATTTTTGGTTGTCACGACTGGCAGGGGAAGAGTTACTGGCATGTGGGGTGGAGGCCCAAAATGCTGCTAAACATGCTACGGTGCACAGGACGGCCCCAAACAAAATGTCAATAGGAGCGAGACTGAGAAAACCCTCCTTAAATACGTGCAGTCTATTGTACATAAATTAGATCTTAACAAAACCGACTTCTTTAAAAAAAGGGATTTATGGGCCGGCCGAGTGGCGCAGTGGTTAAGAGCTGGCTTGGGACGCCGGCGGCCCCGGTTCAGATCCCACGTGTGAGGGCCAGGGACACTGCCCTCACAAAAATAAATAAATAAATAAAATAAAATAAAAATAAAAAGGGATTTCTACCCTGAATAGAAAAGGACTCATGCCAATCAGAAAAGAAAAAAACAACTAAGTCAAAAACGATGGCCAGATGATTTCAAAAGGCAAATGAACACATCAGAAAATACCCATGGCAGATACATAAATGATAAAGGCCTTTGCCTCCATACTAATCAGGGAAATAATAATGACTTCCGCCCCCCAATTGCTATGGGAAAAAAACATCTAAGGGACAACATCCTGGCTGATGAGTGTGAGGAAAGCAGGGCCTCTCACACACAGCGGGAGCGAGTGTAACTGGCTGGCAACACTGCCAACAATTTAAGTAGATGCACGTGTCTGCCTGAAGTTCCAGCCTTGTGGAAGTACGCATGGGCACGGAGGGGGTATGAGGATGTCCACTGAGGCACTGTTTAGCAGAGTGAGCATTTTGGGTGGGGGAGACCAAATATCCATGAACAGGGGATTAGGTAAATAAACTGTGAGGATACTATAGTATCCCATGAAATACCATGCAGCAGCTCACAATCAGGAGAAGGCAAATCTCTAAATGCATATTGTTGGGTGACTACAAAAAGCAAGGCACAAAATCACATTTATAGCCTCCTTCCATTGAGGTAACACAAAACATATCCGAGGCAGATCCACTAGTGTTTGTGTGTCATCCGTCACCTTTTTTCCTCGCGAATAGGACCCTGATTTTGAATGGGATGGCAATGGGCCCAAAGAAAATAATCATCTCCTCAGCCCCCCTTGCAGGTATGTGGGTACAGTGGGGTGTCCACGGACCTGATTCTGGTCAATGAGATGTAAATAGAAATCTACCACGTGTCCTTGATCTAAGGGGGGACGTGGCCCAGCCCTGGCCCCTCCCTTGCCCGCTGCCTGAGCTGAGCATAGGACGCCAGGCCGGGATTCAGCCCTTATAGCCATGAGTTTGAAAGTCACACACCGAAGTGGGAGACCAGGAAGCTGGCCATTGGTGAGCTTCCTGATTGGTGGCACCTCTGGACTTTTTTTCACAGGAAAAACGGGGCCTCCACTAGCACTGCCCCCAGAGTTGGTTACTTGTTGTGTGCAGCCAAACTCAATCCTAGAGATGCAGTCCACTCACAGTAGGGAATGCGTTGCTAGAGCCACTTGCAACATAACTGTATTCAGCTCTTATTTGTGTAGTTAGGATATTTTTTAAAAATTAAAATAGAACTCAAATATAACTCATCTTGCTAGAGCCTGTGGCCCCTTGGTGTTCCTTTTCAAAAAGTGTTTGCCAGCGGGCTCAGTTTCTTCTGACCCACGTGAAAACGCCAGGGAAAATGGAGGGGTACCAAGAGGCGGGCTGCTCTGTTTCCCTGATAAGAGGACCCGGGCTGCATCTCTGATTCCAGAAGGGAGGCTCAGGCCAAGCCGGCCAGCCCAACCTTTGCTGCCCCCACTTCATGACTGGGCCCTGGGGCTCTCCAGCCCAGACATGCAACCCCCCAGGCAGTGGCCTGGCCACGTCTCCCACTGGTTTGTCTCCTCTTCCCAGAAGTAGGGCTCTCCCTTTATCTCGGGCCAAAGTCCCCCAGGGAAGGGGCTGGAATGTCACCTGTCATCACGGGGTTGATGAGTCACCTCTTCCTGGCTGAAGGCCACAGCAGGCCTGACTTCTTTTTGCCCCCTTGCCCCAGCCTTCCCTTTCAGGTGGGGAAGGATGGGTATAGCGCCCTTAAAATTGTGACAGTGACAGCCACCATTTTTGGGGTGCCGACCTGGAACCAGGCCCTGGGAGGTTAAGGACAGAGCTTGGGACTCAAACCCCTAGGTTCACATCTTGACTCCAACGTGTCCTAACCTGGTGGCCTGGGGAAGCCCACTAACCCCTTCCAGGTCCCCACTCCTGCATTCAACAAATGTTTATCAAGCAAACACTGACACAGGGCAGTGAGGTGCTGAGGATGCTGCCATGGATACCCCAGAAACCGTCCTGGCCCTGTGGGCACAGTGGTAGGAGACATTCAAAATGAATGATGATAATAATCTCAATAAAATTTAAAATGTGAAATTCCACATGTCCCTTGGTGATGATGCCATGGAGAGAAGGTTGGCAAAGGGCACTAACCAAGGGGTCTTGTTAATTTCAGAGGGTGGTCACAGGGCCTCTGGGTACATTCACATTCGAGCAAGGACCTGAAGGAGGGGACAGAGGAGCCACCTGGTAATCTCTAGGAAGAGATTCCCCGGCAGAGGGAACAGCAAGTGAAAAGGCCCTGGGGTCGGAGGGGAAAGGTCAGGGAGGCCAGGTGGGGACCACCACGCAGGGCCTGTGGACCACTGTCAGGACCTTGGCTTTTACTCTGGGTCACGTGGGAGCCACAGGAGGGTGTGAGCAGAGGACAGACAAGATCTGACTTCCTTTGGGTAGGGAGGAATGGCGGAATGGGGGAATCGTTTGGAGGGCTCTGCAATAATCCAAGCAAGCATTTGGTGACTCACCCCGGGGTGGGGTTTTTGGAGGGTGGGGATGGGGGGGAAGCGGAGGGAGGGAAGTGATAGGATCGGATGCCTTCTAAAGGCTTATGGATGAGAAAGAGAGGAGTCAGTGAGGACACTAAGGCTTCTGGCCGGAGGCTCTGGAAAGACAGAGGTGGCATTTTCCGAAGGGAAGGCTGCAGGAGGGGCGGGGTCCTGTGGGGAGGATGAGAGGTTCAGTTTCTTACCTGGAGGTCTGGGTTGCTGTTTAGGCATGTTGGGTCGTAGCTGGATATTCAAGCCTGAGCTCAGGTGAGACTCCTGGCCGGGGAGGTATGTTTGGAGATGTTGAGCATGGAGATAGTACTTAGAGACTCAGTTTCTCTGTCTGTAAAATAGGATTAAACAGCATCTGCTTTGCAGGGTTGCTGTGAGGCTGAGTTAGGCATTGAGAGGCCCCAGGCAGGTAGCAAAATGCAAATAAATGTCATCTCTAATAATTACATACCCAAATCGTCATCATCTTTGATTTGACAGATATGGAAATGGGAGCTCAGAGAGGTTGAGTGACGGATCCAGGGTCACACAGCCAGCAAATGGCACAGCTGAGATTCAAAGGCTGAATTTAGTTTTACTCCTGACCTTCCACCTTGCTGCTTGAACTCCTAGCATCAGGCCCTTGGATCCTGACTGCCCAGACTAGGGGAGCTCCCCGTCGGGGTGGGGAAATGACCATGAGTAGAAATGCCTCCAGGGCAAAATAGTAGCTGAGCCCGCCCCACTAGGGGCACCAGCTAAACAGATGGAGGGCTAATGAGGTAGGATAGACTTGGAGTTAAGAGACACGCTTAGTGTTAGACCACCTGAGTCCAAATGCGGCTCTGCCCCACACTAACTATGTGATTCTGGATAGATGACTCATCTTCAGTTTCCCCAGTTGTGAAACGGGACAACAAAGGTTGTTTGGAGGACTGCATGGGTGGACCCATGCAAAGTTCTTAGAACAGGGCCAGGAACTTAACAGGTGCCTCATAAATGCAGGCGGCTGCTACACTGTTGCCCCAGCACGATTTTCAGTAAACATATGCTCCCAGGGCCAGAGGGCCCCTGCCATCTCTGGGTCTCCACCTGCACCATGCTCGGTGTTCCGATCCTGCTTGCGTCTCTGTGAGCTGTGACTTTGGGTCCCTCCCTCTGAGTCTGCATCTCCTCCGGCCGCACAGTGGGTACGTGAGGAACAGACCTAGAACATGCAAAGGACACAGGGTCGTAACTGCAGTTGGCCCAAAGTAGGTGCTCAGTGCACATGAAATGTTCGCAACAGCTGGACACTCAGACCCCATCCCCTGCAGGCTGGATAAACAAGCCGTGGAATACTCTTACTGTGGACCACAACTCAGCCATAAAAGGAACCAACTACTGATGCTTGAAACAGCAGTGGATCTTGCAGGGGCTATGTTGAGCGAAAGAACCAGATGCAAAAGAACACATGCTGTGTGGTTCCCTCTATTGGAAACTCAAGACAAAACACAACTCACCCCCGATGACGGCACACAGATCAGTGGTTACCTGGTCTGTGGTCATGAGCGGTTGGTTGAACAGGAGCAGAGGGACCTGGGTCGTAGAAATGTTTGTATCTTATTTGAGGTGGTTGATTCTTGAGTGCATCTGTCAGAACTCATCAAACCAAATCCATAAATGTCTGGGTATTTTATTGTGTGTTCATTATCTCCCACTTGTTTCAAAAAACAAAAGAAGCTTGTTGTTTTTGTTGACATAAATGTTTTTTTTTATTTCTCTGACGGTCCTACGGCCACCAAGACCCCCGCGGATCCCCTCTTCCCCACCTCAAAGCCTTGGGCACATGAGCGAGATGACCGGGCATTGCAGAAAGAACCCTCAGACCCAGGTACAAACCTAGTTCTGCCTCTTCCTTGCTGTCTGCACCCCCAGAGGGTCATTGAAACCTCAGTTTCCTCATCTGTTAAATGGGGCTAATACTGGTACCCTGCTCATGAGATTGTTGCCAGGATTCAGAGAGATGAGAGGTGCAGAGGCCATGAATATTGGAGGCTCTCAAAAACAAACAAATGAGCAGGAGAGGTTGGGGGTGACTGAGACTAGGGATCTGGAGCCAGGCCACAGGGATCAAATCCTGTGGACCCGTCCCCTAAGCTCTGTGTGTGTCAGTTTCTTTATTTGTAAAACCAGGACGACAATGGTACCCACCCACAGGGCTGTTGAGGGTTTAATGAGGTGGCGAGTTAGAGCAGTGCTTGGCACACAGTAGGTGCTCAGTGAGCATCAGTCACTGTTGTCATCATTCTCAGGTAGGGAAGGGAAGGTGCTTGCAACGTAGGGGGTTAATTCAGGGGGCCCAGTCCCCTGGACTGCAGCTATAGCACTGGTCACAGCCCTGGGCCCTGCAGGTCTGGGTGTGGGCAGGCTGACCACAGTGGACCTGACTCACGGAGCCGCCGGGCATGTCCCAGGCTGCTCAGATGGCCCCCACAGCTGGGACAGATTGCTTCCTTCCTCTGTTCTGGGTGCCAGGCAGGCCCAGAAACCGCCTGATGTCAGCAGAGCCGGCCTGCTCTCTGATGGGGAGGAAGTGGGTGGGTGCTCCGGGCACCGATGAGCCAGGCAGACGTGCCCTGAGGCGGTAGAGTCAGGGCTGATGTGGACATCACGCACCCGCTGCTGACGGAGCTGGCTCTCCCTGGTTTGTCACGTCAGGCGGCTGTGAGGCTGCCTGGGGTCTGAGTGGAGACCCAGGGTAGACTGGGGTCAGGGCATGCGGTCTGTCCTCACGCCGCAATACACAGCTGAGGGCCAGCTCCCTGGGGCCCAACCTATGGAAGGGTGTGTGGTGTGTGTCCCAGGAGGCGTGGCTGGGATGTGTGTGTGTGTGTGTGTGGGGGGGGGTCCACCCTGTACACGTATATGGAAGTGACTGTGTGCCCAAGAATGTATGAGCGAGTGAAAGTAGGGCTTTAAGAAGGCAAGTGAGCGTGCGAATATGTGTGCATGTTTGTGTGACTGGCTGTGTGTGGGTGTGAGTGAGCAGGCATCTGTGTGCTGTATGTGTCAGTGTGCCCAGGCGGGGCCGGGGGGAGGCAGCCTCTCTTTTGCTGAGTACACAAACCGGTTTGAGCGCATGTGAGCGTGTGTCTGGGTGCGAGCATGTGTTTGCCTGACTGTATGACTCTGTGTGTGTGTGTGTGTGTGTGTGTGTGTACACAGATCCACTATTGTGAAGAGTTCTGCAAGGGATCCTTTTTGCATACAGAGCTTTGTTTCCTTGCATGAAACTGTTCATGGGTGGGTAGGGTCAATGGGTCGACGCATTTAGAGTCTTAACTGAAGTGACCAAGGAGCTCCTAGGGAGAATCTTCAAACTGACCAATCAGAACAGGTGCTAGCCCTGGTTCCAATCCCCAACTTCTGATCCCAGCAGCAGCATCCAAGAAGAGCTTGACCCAGGGGCATTCTGGACATTCTGAGGAAGCCCCAAACAGACCCGCAAATGGCCAGCCCTTTTACCAGTTGATAATAATAGCAAACAATCATTCATTCATTCATTCATTCATTCATTCATTCATTCATTCATTCATCAATATTTCCTGAGTGCCTATAGTGTTCCTGGCACTGGAGTTGCAGCAGAGAACAAGATGGACAAAAATTCCTTGGCTGGTGGCATTAACAAACTGGTGGGACCAAGCAGACTATAAAATAAATGAACAGCTGATGGAGAGGGTTAATTGGTGTAAGGGCCGTAGATAAAAATAAAGCAGGAGAGGTAGGTACAGAGCACAAGGTAGGTTTGCTGTTTTCAAAAGGTTGGCCAGCTAAGACTTCAATGGGAAGGTGACATTTGAGTGGAGACCTGGAGGAGGTGAGGGGTAGGCCATGTAGATATTTAGGGGAAGAGCATTCTAGGCAGAGGGCATAGCAAGTGCAAAGGCCGTGGGGCGAGTGAATACCCGGCTTGTTCAAGGAAGAGGAAAGGTGTCAAAGCAGATTGAATGTTGTGTATGTGTGTGTATTATGAAAGCGAAGAGTGTTCATGGAAAGATTAAACAACTGAGAATGAATAAAGAAGAAACTAAACATCCATAGTAACTAGAATGCGAGGAGGGGACACGGACTCAGGATCAAGGGTGTCTGTTGTACAGTTCACCCGATAATCAAATTGATTTTCCATTTTGACAAGGCAGCATCAAAATAGTCCAGCTGTGACCGAATCTCCCAGCCGTAGCAAGATGCCAGCTGTATGGCTCTCACCCCTGCCCTGAGCCCAGCTGGGCACATAGTAGGTGCTTGCTGAAGGGAGCGTTTGCCTTACACATCCTCCTAGTTCCCTGAGGCCTGAGGGGGAGAGGAAAGATGGGTGTCACACCCACCCGTATAGAGAGTTAGCCCCTAATCCCCCGTGGGTCGCCTGCCCTGCCCCCCATGGCCCCAGAATGACAGCATCACCTCTTCCTCCTCCTGCTTTTATGAGCTGCGAAGGAGGCTTGTCCCACGTTGCACAATTGCCCCTTAATTGCTATTTCCTCTCAGTTATGAATTGTGTCATGGATACGGCCGCTCACATTATTAAACTTCCACAGAGGCCTTATCGTCTGGACTCCAGCCAGCAACCCGGCCTGACCTACTTTCCCACCGGATTTCAAAACCGCCTCCCTCATCCTCTTGTTGGACTTTTCCTAAGGAGAGTCCGCTGTGCCCAAAAACTCGCCGCTAAAAATAAAAACTAGAACGAGGGGGGCGGGCATGGCTGGCTCCACGAAGGCCTGAGGCTGAGAGCAGCCCCCATGATTGTGGCCAAGCTCCTCCCCGCCACCAGAAGTTTCCTCAGCAGTCTGTCCTTGGTACACAGGGTTCCCATCAGGACAGCCTGTGACACAAGCCACAGCCAAGGGTCCCTGGCTGATTGGATTTAAACCTTTCCTTTCTCAGTCATGGGTAGTAGGACTGACTGGGGAGTCAAGCAAACCTAGGCTCACATCCTGGCTTGGCCACTAACCAGCTTGTTCATTCATTCATCCATTCATTCATCCATCCCATGGGTGTTTTTTGAGTGTCTACTGAATGGTGGCACTATGCTAGGGTCTGGGGAACTATCTGAGAATGCGACAGATACAGTTCCTGCCCTCATAGAACTTATAACCTGGAGGGCAGAGATAAGCACAAAACAAATAATTTTGTAATAAGTACAATGACATTAAATGAAAGTAAGACAATGTGGTGGGCTAGCTAGGGATGGGGACACCAATAGCTAAGATGGTCGGGGTGGGGGAGTCTCTCTGAAAGGAGAGTTAATTAAGCTGAGATGCAAATGATGAGAAAAACTAAGCCTGGGCAGGGTAGAATAAGGGTGAGGCAAGCGAGTGACCCGGGCTACAAAATGTGAGAGAGAACTTGGTCTCAGCTTCGTTCAGGTGCAGACTGGCCCTTGGGAGTGAGTGCTTCCTTAAAGTTTTCACCCGGCATCTCACTTGCCTCAACAGTGTCCTGGACCCGCTGGGAAGGAAAAGAGTCCAAGTAGAGAGGCATGGCGGGTGCAAAGGCCCTGAGGTTGGGAGTGAGCCAGACTGGAAGGAGTGGGGGAGGGGAGATGAGTTTAGAGAGGTGGGGCGGGTGGGGGGGCAGATCATGAAGGGCCTCGAAGGCTGTGGTGAGGGTTTTGTGAGAGACAGGGATTTACAGTTGACCTCTGAGTCACACAGGCTTGAGCTACACACAGATTTTTTTCAGTACATACGCACAGTACTGTACATGTGTTTTCTCTTCCGTATGATTTGCTTAATACCATTTTTTCTCTAGCTTACATTATTGTGTGAATATAGTATTTAATACATATAATACACAAAATACGTTTCATTTGTTTATGTTATCATTAAGGTTTCCAGTCAACAGTAGGCTAGTAGCAGCTACATTTTGGGGGAGTCAGAAGTTATACTTGGATTTTCAACTGCATAAGGGGTCAGCACTGCGAGACCCCGCATTGTTCAAGGATCAACTGTATTTTGAAGGTTGACCCTACGGTATTTTGGGGTGAGCTGATATTTGCAGGGGAGGTGGGAGGGACCAGGGCCGGCTCCCCGGAGACACTGGCTCCTTCATTGATCCAGAGGAGACTAGAAGCGCTTCCTCTCCGTGGGTCGCTTTTCCTCATCTGAGAGTTGGTGATAATAACACCAGCCTCCCAGACACTGTATCATGTTTAGCTGAGGGTCTGGCACATAGTAAACGCTCTTCTGAGGGCCCAGCCAGGCTCAGTGATTTACCTGGAGTCACCTGGCAAGCGAATGACACAGCCCGAACTGGAACCCAGACCCTGCACTCCAGGACGTGTCCCAGCAGGCAGGCCTGGGCCGTGGCACATGATTCTCTAGAAATGCAGCCTCCCAGCCAAACAGGCCTCAGTAGCAGAGGCTGATCTTTTTTTTTTTTTTTTTCCTTTTCTGTGCTTATGCGTGGGGCTGTTTATCTAACTTGGCTGAAGTTTGAACATATCCTTTTAATTATTACACAAATGGGACACGTTCATGGAATCAAAATTTGAAAATGCAAATAAGCAAAAAAAATAATAATAAGGCCAAAAAGCAGAGAGAGAGAAGGGGAGGGAGGGACAGAGCAAGAATGTAAATTAACACGTGTACCAGGGTGCATACAATTAATACGTGTATAGCATGCATACAATTAACACATGTACCAGGATGCATAAAGACCTAAGGACCTTCACTGCAGGGTTCTTTGACAGAAAAAGCAGGACGCAACCTGAGTATCCAACTATAGGGGCCTTTTTCGCCCCTGTTGGAATTAAATAGCATTCTGATATTGTGCAGCCGCTGAAGTGAATGAAGCAAATCTCTGAGTACTAACACGGAAAGACTGCCAAGATGCAATGTCAGCCGAGAAAAACAAGATGCAAAGCAATGATTGTCGAATCAGTCTACAGGGTGTGAGTGTGTGTTGTGTGTGTGTGAAGAAAAGAGGGGGCAGTATATGTACGTATTTACTAGGAGACACACTGACCATCTCTGGGGGAGACACAAGGACGTGTTGGCACTGGCTGTTCGATTGGGGGCTGTGGGGGGGTAGGGGATGGACATGGCAAGTCAGAGATGGGAGGGAGCTAACTTTTTGCTCCTCATCTGCTTACACTGTTGGAAATCTTTTGTTTGGGTTTGGTTTTGCCTGTCTTCTGCAAAACATTGTAGCAATGTTTGAAAGATCAGAGACGCCCTTCTTGGTCTCAGAGATTTTCCCCAAAGCCTTGGGATCATCGAAGCTGGTGTTTCCTAAAAGCCTGCCCTCAGCCCGGGGTAGCAGGGAGGTGCCCGTGGGTCATGGAGCCTGGGAAGGAGGCTGCAGGCCTATTGACCCACCTCTCCCAGCAGTTTCTCTTTTATCTTTTTTTATACATTGGACAACAAGTAAAAGTTCAACAGTAAAGGGGTTTTGCCTACTTTGAAATAAAATGTTTGAAAAGCTTTGATCTAGAAAACATCATCTCACTCTGCCGATAAGAAGATAGGAGCCCAGAAAGGAAGAAAAAAAGATCTTCCTCGAATCAGGCAGACCTGGTTCTTGTTGAGTGGGAAATCGCTTCCTTGAACCATAGCTTTCTCCTTCAAAAACTAACAAACAAACAAACAAACAAACAAACAACCCAATAGTCAGAACCCTTCAGCGATATCTACAGTAGAAGTAGACCCTGTACTCTTAGTCCTTTCTGTCCTGGCAGAAATATGCTCAGGAAATCAGACTGCTTCCTTTTCACCATCTGATTTTCCAAGAAGAGCCAGGGTGACCCCTGTTCCCCATTTCACTCAAGTCCAAGATCAGGCATATCTCTTTAGCAGAAGAAGTTTAGCAGAAGTTGACTCACTGCAAAACTCAGGTATTCATTAGGATGCATCCAAGTGCTGCGGTTGGTTAATAGTCTGCATGGGGGCCAGGGCAGACACAGGAAGAAGGGGTTCGCAGGCCTCATGACACTTAGGTCAGGGAGGGGGTTCAGGTGTTTGAGTGACACTCTCAAAAAGGCCAGGAAGGGGCCGGCTGAGTGGCTCAGTTGGTTAGAGTGTGAACTCTGAGCAACAGGATTGCTGGTTCAATTCCCACATAGACCAGTGAGCTGAGCCCTGAACACAGCACCTTGAGCTGAGCAGCTGTGAGCTGCTGACGGGTGGCTGGATGGCTTCAGTGTGCAACAGGGTTGCCGGTTCGACTCCTGCATGGGATAGTGGGCTACGCGCCCTCCAACCCCCGCTCCCGCCCTCATCCCGCCTCAACTAGATTGAAAGCAGCGACCGGACTTGGAGCTGAGCTTGTACCCTCTACAACTAAGATTGAAGGACAACAACTGGACTTGGCGCTGATGGGTCCTGGAAAAAACACAATGTTCCCTTTCCTAATTCCCCAACACTGTTCCCCTCCCCAATTCCCCAATAAAATCTTTTTTAAAAAATTAAAAAACAAAAAGCCCAGGAAAACCAAACAGGATTTTTGGGTGGACTCAGAATCTGCCAGAAGATGGATGGTACCAGCATGCCCCATCCCTAGGCACTCTCCCCCCACCCCCTCCGCCATTTATGTAGCATCCTCCATAGATACTGGCGCTGCACGCTGATGTTGGGGCCAGCTTACCTCTGTGCCCACCATCTGGCTGTTTTGGGCAGCTCTGGGGATGGTGGGAGAGCTCAGCACACACAGTGTGGCCCAGGTGACCAGTGACGGAGCTCCCTCCACAGATGCTGACGACTTTGAACCCAAGAACAAACCCCAAGGCTCCAAATTCGGCAAAACAAGCCTTGTGAACTCACACACGGGATCCCCAGCACCAAGCTCCCTTATCTCACTGCACAATCCTTCAAACAATCACACAGCGTCTTTGTGTCTGCGGTCTGGGTTCCTAAAACCTGTGACATCAGATAAGTGCGATGTTCACAAAACTGAACATCACAGAGAGGAGAAAAACAACAAAAGGAGCCCTTGGTTTCAGCCTCCACTTCCTCTCCCGGGAAGAAGGCGCCCTGTCTACTTGAGGTTTCTCGGCACAGAGGCTGGGGGCTGGCGAGTGATGTGAAGCCCTCTCCTGAGGGGGCTCACTCTCAGTCTTCACATCTCCCCTGCAAAACGGAAGCGGTAACCTCTCTCTCTCCTCAGAGCTGCCACTGAAAAGTGACTTGGTAAAATTACCTGTAATGGCTAATCTTTGGATCAATTGTGTCCCACCGGCCATCTTCTTTGGGATAGCCTTCACTCTGTGGAATGGCTACGAGGATCATCGCTGGTTTACAGGTGGGGAAACTGAAGCTTCCAAGCGGAAAAGAAGGTGGTTAGAGAATGACTATGTGTCCACTTTGATTTTTTTAGAAAACACAAACATGTATAATAGAAATTATGTAAATAAACATATACATATAAAAATATAACTGGGCAAGAAAGTTTGGCAAGACGTGTATGCCCGAGTGTCGCTGTGATGTTCCCGGGTAGTCGCAACTGCCACTGAGGCAGTGACCCCACTGCTGTCTCTTTTCCATCGTTCAGGTCTGAGCAAAGCGTCACCTCCGCCAAGAGGCTCCCTCCGTGCCCCTGTCTGCCACCCCGTCTGTGGTGGTCCTTCAGCCCCTCCTCCTCCCATCACCTTATTTCATCATCACCGGAATGTGCCTTAGTTTCTCATCTGGGTTTCTGGGTTTCTCATCATCTTAGTTTCTGGGTTTCTCATCATCTTAGTTTCTGGGTTTCTCGCCCATGTTCCTCACCGGAGCATAAGCCCCTGGAGCAGAAACTTGTCCGTGTGCTGCGTCCACAGGTCCTTGAGCAGAGCCCAGCACTGGTGGGCCTCCACAGGTATTCCTTGACCCACTGACTGAGTTACCCTGTTATTTATTTTTAATTTGCTTTTTAAAAAAACAAACCCTATTTTCAATAGTCGTGTGAAATGCTGGCCAGAGATGAGCCAGCTGGAGCTGCCATAGAAAGACAATGCCTGCATGGGCTTATCTGGCTGTAAGTGAAGGGAGAGTACCCTGCCTGCCCTAATGGCTCAAGCGACGAACATCCCTGAGTTTCTCAACCCAGCCTGCCCTGACTTCTCTGGCCCTCAAGATTTCCTTGCCTGGGACAGGGTTATCTTTTTTTCCTTAAATTATAGTTGGTATTTAATCTTATATTGGTTATATTAGTTTCAGGTGTACAATACTATAGTCATTCGTCATTTTTATACCTTACTGTGTGATCACCCCACTAATTTTAGTAATCATCTGTCACCGCGCAAACTGATCACAATAATATTGACTATATTCAATTTTTCCTTTTTACCCATCTTCCCACCCTCTCCCGTCCGGTAACCATCCCTTTGGTCTCTATTTCTACGAATCTGTTTTTGTTTTGTTTTGTTTTTAGATTCCACATCTAAGTGAAACCATACAGTATTTGTTTTTCTCTGTCTGACTTATTTCACTTAGCATAATGCTTCTAGGTCCAACCATGTTGTCGGATACGGCAAGATTTCATTCTTTTCTATGGCTGCATAATATTCCATTGTGTATATGTACTACATTGTCTTTGTCCATTCATCTATTGACGGACACCTAGGTTGCTCCCATGTCTTGGCTATTGTAAATAATGCTGCAGTGAACATAAGGATGTATGTATCGTTTCCAATGAGTGGTTTTCTTTTTTTTTTAGTTTTTTTTATAAATACCCAGAAGTGGAATTGCTGGGTCATATGGTATATCCATTTTTAGTTTTTTTTGAGGAAACTCCATACTGTTTCTGTAGTGGCTGCACCAGTTTGCAGTCCCACCAACAGTACACCAAGGTTCCCTTTCTCCATGTCCTCACCAACATGTTATTGGTTGACTTTTTGATAATAGCCATTCTGACTGGTGTGAGGTGATATCTCATTGTGGTTTTGATTTGCATTGCCCTGATGATTAGTGATGTTGAGCATCTTTTCATATGCCTGTTGACCTTTTCATGAGCCTGTATGTCTTCATTGGAGAAATGTCTTTTCATGTCCCCCACCCATTTTTCAATTGGTTTGTTTACTTTTTTATTATTGAGTTGTGTGAGTTTCTTATATAGTTTGGATATCAACCCCTTATTGGGTATGTCATTTGCAAATATATTCTCTCAATCAGTGGGTTTCCATTTTGCTTTGTTGAAGGTTTCCTTCGCTGTGCAGAAGCTTTTAGTTTGATGTAATCCCACTTGTTTATTTTTGCTTTTGTTTCCCTTGCTTGAGGGGATATATACAAAAAAATATTACTTAAATTGATATCAAATAGTTTACTTCTTACGTTTTCTTTTAGGAGTTTTATGGCTTCAGGCCTTCCATTTAAGTCTTTAACCCATATCTTTGAGTGACAGCGTGTTTGGTCTCCCCCATGGGATGAGGCTGCTCTCAAGTTTTGGGGGCACCAGGGAGGTGTTACTTGGCCTACACAGTTCCAACAGCTTGGAATTTCACCATCATTTAAAAATTAAGAGACTTTGGAAAAAAATGAAAATATCTTCCTAAAGGGCATTAAATAAGATGAGAATAAAAAACGAGAAAGACTTCATATCCTTAAAATGATAATTCTGCTACCAGTTTTCCAGATCTAATAAAATAATCTTGGTGTTTACAAAGACAATTATAAAATAGAAGAACAGTGGGAAGGACTATGACAAAAGTGGTAAAAGAGAATATTAAATCCAGAAGACCAACATAGCACACTATCAATTTATTTCATTTATCACTAAAATAAAAATAGACTCCTATCTTCCACCACATTAAAAAAATACAGAGGTTTGCACATGAAACGTCTGGAATTTTGGCTTGTCTGAAAATTCTGGCAACCCTGGCCCCTCATTTCCCAAGGCAGCCAGGGGCTGGTGAGAAGTTGAATCTCAGGGGCATTCCAAATCACTGCAGTCCCCACCGCTCCCTACTGCCTCCAACATGGCTGCCTTCAGTCATCTGTGTGTCTTGTCTGGGCACCGGAGTCATTGCAGTTTGGAGCCCTTGAATTCAGGGAACACCTGAAGTTGGGTTTCTGCTGTTCGCCACCTTTGCACTTATTTCATTTTTCTTGGCGGAAATATGAATCTGGAGGAGGGATGGTGGTCTGAGGAATGGTGAAGAGTGTGGACTGGGTGTCAGAGAGCCTTGAGCGACCTCTGAAGAGTGGCCTCCCTTCTCATGCCTCAGTTTCCTCCTCTGCCTATGGGGATAACAAAAGCCGTCACTCATCACTTCAGGAATCTGTGTCACCATTCCCTTGAAGTGCTCAGCCCCGGGCTCTGTGCATGCAGAGTCACGCCCGGGACATGGTAGAAATGGCAGGGGATTGACAAAAACCTTCCCTCTCGCATTTAGGCTTTTCAGTTGCTAGCCTTCTAAGGGAGAGAAGGAAAAGGGGAAGAAAAAGGAGGGAAAAGGTGGGCAGAGCGGAGGCTTTGCTTTGACCTCCATTTGCCAAAACAGGAGGGAAAAAAAGCAAGCCAACAGCTTCGGCCTCCTTTGATTTGCCTGCCTGCCTGAAGAGCTCTGGTGCTAATAAGAACCAGCCAAATTCAAGTTGGGCAGCTCCACCCTCCCGACCAGCCTTTCCCTGGGCACATGGAGCCTGGGACCCCAGAGCCTGCACCCTGCCAGCAACGTCCACCCTTACTCCCCTTCTCGCCTTTTCCTAAAAGATTCGATGCAGAGAAAGATGGGAAGGTGTCCCCACCTATAACCCCACACCAGAGATGAGAGAAGGGGCTGGGCAGGGGGCCTCTGACACATTAGCAGCTCAGCCCCACTCCAGGGAAGGAGCCCCCACCCTGGGGACTCCAGGGAAAATGAGCCGCCCAGGCGTCTGCCCTGGCAGTGAACTGGGCAGAAGGAGGTGGGGTTCTTGGTGAAGAACAGAAACACCTCCCCGCCCAGCAGCTGGTGGCGGGGAGCCACATGGCACAGGGGTTCTCAGTGTGGCTTTGAATCCATCCCGTTTATGGTGGTGTGACTTTGGGCAACTGACTTCACCCCATCTAACCTCAGTTTTCCACATCTGCCCTGGCCCCTGCCTCTGGGATAGTTAAGGGTTAAATGAGCTAGTGCCCACCCAATGCCTGGCACACAGAATCACTGGACATCATTCTGACTCAGGCAGAGTGACCGAAAAAGGCCCAGAAAGAGGAAAGAGGACAGTTGTTTGAAATCTCAAAGGCATGAAGGGCCATGCATTTGACAAGGTCCGGAGCTGGGGCCTGTTTGAAGTTGGGAAGAGGTAAATTCCAGACAAAGTTTAGCACAAATAGAGGACATTTCCTCCATGGTACCTCCAAGGAGTCCCTGGCCGATGGCCTGAGTTTCCCTGGGGACTGATGAAGAGCCAACGGCTAAGGCAGAGGGGCTGCGAGGGTGGCCTCTGGGGTCACAGGATCCTTTCCAGCTGTGCTCTTCCTAGCGCTGTGACCCCAGTGACCGCAGAGCATGGAGAAGCACCGAGGGCCTCTGAGCGTGGCCTGAGATGTGGAGATCATGACGTCGCCTCCACCTATCACCTGTCCCAGGTGTGATCCTGGATTCAAGGCTCTGAGGGTCCTGCCTTCTGGCATACAACTGTACCCATGGGTGTGTTTGCTCCACAAATAATTTCCGGTAGGGCCCACTCTGTGCTGGGCACTGGGTCCCTGAGAAAACACAGATCCCACCCCTGCCCTTGAGATCCTGAGGACAGACAAGTGTACAATTGTCACAGCCCAGAAGAGACAGTAGGAGCGGGGGGTAGAGGGAGGTCAGAGGTCACGGGGTAGAGGAAGGGCATGCAAGTTGGGGCCAGAGGAAGTGTTGACAGTGACACAACACGCTGGGCAGATGCTCCCAGTGAGGGTCAGCCCAGGAAGGGCCTGGGCAGAAGAAGCCTGTGGGCTGGACAACTGGACGTGGCCCCCGGTGCTGGGGTGCTGAGAGAGGGGTTTGACTACTCACTGTCCTTGTGACCTTGGGCAGCCCACGTTACTTCTCTGGGCCTCAGCGTCTTCATCTGTAAAATGGGAACAATGATAGTACCCATGGCCTAGGGCTGTCCTGAGGGTTCATTGCATTGCCACATGCTAAGACCAGGGCCTGGCACAGAGAAGGGCCGAGTGCGGGGGATCAGTGTCATTGCTGGGATTACTACACATCGGCAGCATTGAGCCGCCCAACCTACTCGCTGTTTCCTGTGCAATCAGCTCCTTAGATGCGGGAGCCCTGAGCCCCCCCACCCACATTCACGGGACGGTAGTGTGAGGAGCCAGGATGTTAGCTGCGAGGCAGGTGCATCCAGCATTCTGCCCTGGGGACTCCAGACCGGCATCCATGGTCCTCATGTTTCCCAGCATCAGGCAGCCTCGGCTCCCCGCTTCCCAGCTCCCCCGCTGCAGATCTGCCCTGTGTTTTGTGTGTAACATTTGGCTTTCTTTCCCTTGGCTCACTTGAACTTTCTCCTTCATTTGTGAGTCACATTTGATCCTAGAGTTTTTCTTTTTCAAATGTCCATGGAGACAATGAGAATTTCTAAGCGTTACTGAGCATTTGCTATGCCCCTGGCATATTCATTCATTCATTCATTCATTCATTCATTCACTCATCCATCCATCTGTGTACTCAACAATTAGTCATCGAGCACTTCCCGTGTGCCTTGGAGAACTCAGTAAACCCCACACAGAGGTCCCTGCCCTGCTAGGGCTCACATTGCTGTGATAAGGGAGGGAGAGGAGCAGATAATAAATGAACCTGCAAAGCCTACAGACTGTTCTCTGGGTATATAATCTCACCAAATCAACAACCTTATGACACATGTATCCCCATTTTCCGGGTGAGACAACCAAGGCTCAGAGAGGGAAAGTGACTTGCCTAAAGTCACACAGCCAGGAAACGGAAACGGCTGAGCTGGAATTTGAACCCATACCTCTCAGACTCCAGCACCCATGCTCTTAACCTGCTCGGGAAGCTGTCTCCTAAGATCAAAGTCCTTGGCCCAGTTCCACCTGCTGTCATGTTCTGCGCCAGCCATCAGCCGCCTGTTCAGGAAGCTCCACACTGCCCCAGGTCGGGATGTTGGTGCCTGGGGCCCAGCTCATTCCCATGAGCCCCCAGACAGGATGAGCTCTGCCGTCCCTCCCAGTAGCCTTCGATGGGGAAGGCCAGTACTCAGTCACTGTCTGGCCAGAGCCGGTGGGAACAGGACGTCCTGGGTTCTGGACGGACCCAATGAGCTATTTTGGGGCACGTTTATTGATGGGACATGAGTGCCTGCTGAACTCCTAATTCAAGAGGAAGGCCCCAGGCTGGCCTAGGATGGCTCTGCTTCTCCAGGTTCTTTGCTGCCCTGGGGCAGCCATTGCCTGTGTCCTGTCTACACCCCAGGCCAAGGGTGTAGCCTGAGCTGACTGGCTCTGAGAAAGGCAGGGGTCCCCGCTGGTGTGGACAGATGCTGGGCGTCATGTGGACTACGGTTTCCCAAATTCTAGAACAGATTCGATTCAGCCGTAAAGAATACAAGAACAGGTTTGGAGGTCAGATACAGTTGTGGGCCCTAGTAACAACCTTACCTTGGGCAAGCCAGGTCAGTTCTCGGAGGGCTCAGTTTCTCTGTCTGTAAAATGGAGTTGATCATGATAATCCTCGCTCACAGGGAGTGCGTGAGGCTTAAATGCGATGATGCAAGCAGCTCAAAGCCTGTCTTACAGCAAGTGCATAGCAATTAGTGACTTTGCAAGTGCTGATTGACAGCTGACATTTATGGAGAGTTTAACGTGAGCTAGGCTCTAGGCTAAATTACTGATCTGTTTTATCTCATTTTATGCCATTATTGTCCCTTTGGACAGATAAGGAAATGGAGGCTCAGAAAGATACATGACGTGCCCAAGATCACACTGCAAGTATGTGGCAGAAAAACCTGCCTTTGAACTCAGACTGCAAGAAGGAACAGGGCTGTGTGATAGGAACCCAGAAACCAATGGTTCAAGAATATTCCTTTGACCATCCTCCCTCCCCTCAGGGTTGTTTTGTTTCCCTGGCTCAGTGGCAGAAAATCTCCAAGAAAGTGGCTGGGTTGGCAAAGATTCTTGGTTGACTTGGAGGAGCGTTTTGCTGTGTATATGCTGGGGATAGGGTGCTGGGGGCCTGTGAGGAGGTATCGGCAGGGGGCACCTCATCTGTGCAACCTAAGGCCAGAAGTGGAGGCTGTCTTTCCCTCTGACAGGCTCTTTGTGGCCTGCACTGCTCAGGATTCACCCCAGTGCCCTGAGGGTCCACTCCAGCCTCCTCCTGCTGAAAGCAGCAGCCTTCTGCCTTTCTAAGTGGTCTCCCCCAGCCCTGGACCCCCACACACACACCATCCTCCAAGACGGTTATACTTTTCCCTGCCTCCAGGCCTTTGCCCCTGCTGTTCCCTCCCCCTGGGATGCCTTTCCCTCCCCCTGGGATGCTGTTCCCTCCCCCTGGGATGCTGTTCCCTCCCCTGGGATGCCTTTCCCTCCCCCTGGGATGCTGTTCCCTCCCCTGGGATGCCTTTCCCTCCCCCTGGGATGCTGTTCCCTCCCCCTGGGATGCTGCTCCCCCTGGGATGCCTTTCCCTCCCCCTGGGATGCCAGTTCCCTCCCCCTGGGATGCCTTTCCCTCCCCCTGGGATGCCTTTCCCTCCCCCTGGGATGCTGCTCCCCCTGAGATGCCAGTTCCCTCCCCCTGGGATGCCTTTCCCTCCCCCTGGGATGCTGCTCCCCCTGGGATGCCTTTCCCTCCCCCTGGGATGCTGTTCCCTCCCCCTGGGATGCTGTTCCCTCCCCTGGGATGCCTTTCCCTCCCCCTGGGATGCTGATCCCCCTGGGATGCCTTTCCCTCCCCCTGGGATGCTGTTCCCTCCCCCTGGGATGCTGTTCCCTCCCCTGGGATGCCTTTCCCTCCCCCTGGGATGCTGCTCCCTCCCCCTGGGATGCCAGTTGCCTCCCCCTGGGATGCCTTTCCCTCCCCCTGGGATGCTGCTTCTCTGTTCTCCACCTGCCTGAAACCTCTTCTTACACCACTTGGGACTCTTTCACAGTGACACCTTCCCAGAACTCCTCTTCCTAAGCCCCCCAACAGACTGTTCCCCCCCCCCCGACTTGGGGTTGCCATAACAACAGAGAGACACCGCTTCCAGAACTACCTTGTGCTCTAGACTCCAGTGCCCATCTGGTGAGCTGACACCTCCACATGAGTGTCACACGGACCCCTCAAATGTCACAACATGGAACCTCCCACATGCCCTGCGGAAATCCTGGCCCCACTGGCCTTCTTATCTCAGGAATGGTGCCACCCCTCCCCCAGGGGCTCAGCCCCAAACCTAGAAGGCATATTTGAGGCCCTGTGTCCTCACCCCATATATCGTGTCCATCAGAAATACTGTCCACTTGACTGCCAAATACATCCCATATTCTCATCACCACCTTTTCAGTCACCACCACAGTTCAGGTGGCCGCCATCCTCACCTGCCTGAACTGTGACAACTGTCTCCTGCCTAGTCTCTTGGCTTCCAGCTTTGCTCCACTCCACATATCACAGTCAGAAAAAATTATTAAAAGATAAATTAAGTCATGTTACCCCAGCCCGCACCCCCCATCCCCCACTTAAAATCCTCTAGGATTCCCCATCCATCTTAGAATAAAATTCCTCCTCCTCAAACGTGGCCTATGAGACCTTGTATGATCTGACCTTTGCCCACCTCCTTAACCTCATCCCTTCCTCCTTCCCCCACTCACTCTACTCCTGCCACACTTGCCTCCTCTCTGTTCCAGAGCTAGCAAGCTTGTCCCTGTCCCCAAGGCAGAAATTTGCTGTCCCTTTGCCTGAGCCGTTTCCTGTCAGATACCTGTCTGGCTCACTCTCTCCCTTCATTCAGGTCTCTGCTCAAATATTATCTCCTCAGAGAAGATGTCCATGACCTGCCCGTCTAAAATACTCCCCTCCATCACCACCTATCCTTCTACCTATTTTACTTTCCCTCATTGCAGATGTTACTGTCTGACATATTACATCTTATCAGTACATTTGTTTTAACCTGGTTTGTTGCGAAATGTTTAACCACTGGCTCTCAGCAAGGGGGGAGCGCTGATGTTTACATTTGCCAGTTTCTGTGGTGCAACTACCCCCGCCACGGCCGATTCCCAGCTGCCAACTGACCATGGAGTTGGGGAGAGACGCTCAGTGGCACACAGTGCAATACGAGTGCGTGACACAGTAGACGTCAATAGCCTCAGGAACATAGAAAACAGTTAGAAAGTGATGCGTTTTTGGGTAGTTGTTACCTTTACTTTTATTATAATTATTTAATTGTCAGTTCATGTAATTCGATTTTGAATAATAGTTGTGTAGAACAGCCAACTTGCGGAGCCTGTATGAGCCGGCCCTGGCTCACCGCTGGATTGAAGCCACGCAAGGCCAGGTATATTGTCCATGTTGTCCCCTGATGTTTCGCTGGGGCCTCGCATTATAGGAGGAGCCCATAGTAGGTGCTCAGCCCCTATGGGTTGAACATGTTCCAATGCATCTGTTTGTGTCAGAGAGCACAAGCTGTTGGCCTCCATCACCTTGGCTCTGTGGGCTGAGTCCAGCCGACAAATGGGTTTCATTTGGCTCTCAAAATGTTTTTAACATTTAAAAAAAATTTCATTGCCAACGTTTAAAAGTCAAGAGATTTTAGCATGAAATTCCACATAAACCTAGATTTACAGCTTCTCTTGAAAAGTTAGAAGCCGTGGGCACACTGGGCCTGATTCCCTCATGGTGACCGAGGTCAGAGCTGAGGAGCGGTCACCCCCTTCAGATGTTTGCCCAGTTCACTGCAGTCCCCACCCCTCCTTGTCGCCTCATGCTGGGCCCTCTTCGTACATTTATATAACCCGCTGGGCCCCGTAGATATTTGAGTTGTCATTGCCATCTTGGTCTCCATTCTAGCACTTGTCATGATGTTCCCACCAGACTGAGGCCCCCTTGAGGACAGGCTCTGTGAGTTGGGGCCCCTGGAGCCTCCATCCCTGCTACAGGGCCTCATACACAGTAGGCCCACAGGTCCTTGCATTTGCTTAGATGTTTGTTGTTGAATGAATCCCAGCCCCCCAGCTACCCTAACTAGGGCATGCACTAAATCAAAACCCCGACCGGAATGTGGCAAAAAGGTTGGTCAAGGCCAGGGTTTAAAAATACCCCAGGGCTGGTCATCTGGGAGCACTCAGAGGTGTTGAAACAAGCGGGCAAATTCTGGCCAGAAGCCAGCCCCCCGACTTTGCTCTGTGTGAATGTGGGCCACCAACAGTTCCTGGTGGGGATGAAGAGTCTGGGCTGCAGCCCCGCCCCCCACCACCCTGCCTGGGAAAGGTCAGCACTAAGTTTATAAACAGCATCGGGTGACATGACATAATTTTGCATAAAGGGTGACCAGGCAGAGCGTGAACACGGGGCGGCCTCCCCTGGTGTTTCCACACCCTGGTCTCCCAGCGTCTCCATCCGGGATGTTGCTTACTTGGTGGTCTTCCTACAGCCTTCAGAGCCGCTGCCCAGCCTGTCTGAGCCACAGTTAAAAATAATGCTCACAGCACAGTCCCCTGGGGGACAGCCAGTATGGGGGTTGGCCGGGGGAGGAATGAGCTAATCAAGTGCCCACTGGGTGCCAGGCACTTCAGAGGCATCAGCGCATTGAACCCTGGGAGAGAGGGATCATCATCCCATTTACAGGTGGGGAGACTGAGGCCGGGCAGTGATGCCACTCACTGGCTCCAAGTTTCCCAGTAACTTCATGGCAGCGCTGGCATTGAAATCCATGAGACTAAAGTGCCACGAAGCCAGGGGCTCAGTGTTTCAGCCTGCTGGTACCAAGTCCCTGGAACGGTGTCTGGGCCTCAGCCAGCACTAAGAGGCAACTCCCGCTTAGCATATCCAAACCCTGCTCTTCCCGATGGGAAGTCCACGTGGAGTTAGGGATGGAGAAGGAGATAAGCATGGAATAAGGAAATTAACTGTATTGTGTTTCGGATGACACGTGCAAAGGAGAAAAATATAACCCTGGGAAGGAAGATGGAGAGCCTCAGAGAGGTACAGATCTCAATGCAGGAGCCAGGGGAGGCCTTGCTGAGCAAATATTTGAGGACAGACTTGAAAGAGATGAGGGATTGAGCAATGGGGGTAACTGGAGGGAGCTCAGTCCTAGTAGGGGAGACAGCGAGTGCGAAGGCCCCGAGGCTGGTGTGTGCCTGGCATGCATGAGGTTGACGGGAAGGCCAGTGTGGCTGGGCAGCAGGAGTGAGGGGCAGCCTGTGAGGCCGTGAAGGGAGAGACATGGAGGCAGATCGTGCAGAGCCTTGCAAATCATAGGAAGGACCCGGGCCTTTCTCTGGGGTAGCTGGGAGCCGTGGAGGGTCCCGAGCAGAGGAGGGCAAGGCCTGCCCTAGGTTCTGAAAGGACCCATCTGGATGTGTGTGGAAAATGGACAGTCAAGAGTGAGAAGGGAAGGGAGACAACCAGAGTGGAGGTGACTGCAATGGTCCAGGCAAAAGATAATGGTGACTGGGCCCAGGGTGAGGTGGGGGTGGGGCTGGCCGTGGAGGTGGGAAGGTGGGAAGTCCGTGGTCTCACGTGGTAGATTTGTTCTGAAGGTGGAGCTGACAGGACACACTGCTGGATCAGGCGTGACAGAAATCATGGATGACCCCAGGTTCCAGGCTCAGCAACTGGAAGGATGGGACTCCCACTTCACGGAGATGCCCAAGCGCTATGCTGTCTCCCACAAGAAGACAGATCGGGGCAGCCCTTCTCCAGGGCGATGTGGGACCCAAGCGGAGCCCTCCCCAATACAATGTGCCTTGCTCTCTGAAACCCCTCCTGGTTCAGATCGACATTGTTCCCCAGCTCCCACGTTCCATCCCTGGCCCTGAGTCCCTTGTCAATTGTGCAGAAGCCACCAGGTCCCTTCTCCCCCTCAGAGCCTGAAGAGCAGCAGACTTCTATAGCCCTCATTCGGTTTTGCATTAGGGAACCCATTTGGTCATCACAACAATTCCGAAACATGGGGACTATTGTAATTACACCGATTTCATGAGTGGAAAACTTAAGGCCCAGAAAGTTTAAGTCGCTTGTCTGGGATCACACAGCTAGCAAGTGGCAGAGGCAGGATTTGACCCCAGGCAGTCAAGCCCAGGACTCATGCTCGTTCCCACTATACTGTCTCATGAGGAGCTCACCATTGACCATGAGGCGCCAAACTGGGCTTGCAGGATTGGGGTACAGGGAGAGGGCTCACATAGTAGGGACAGTTGTCGTTTTCTGAGCACCTGCTCCATGCCTAGGGCTGTACCCCTGCTCTCTTCTACATGCCAACTGAAGGGGTGGATATTATGATGATTGCACCCCTTCTACAGATGAGAAAACTGAGGCTCAGAGAGAGGAAGTACCATGTCCAAAGGCCTACAGGCCGGCTGAGAACCCAGCATTCTGGGGCTCCAGACTTCCTTCTGTCCCTTCCTCCATGCTGCCTGTGATTGTCACCTGCTTACTGCCTAGTGAGGGGCGTGCTCAGGGGTTTGATGGCCAAGGTGAGTTTTCTTCGAGCTGGCTGGCACAGGATAAGGAAACAGGCTGAGGACTGGGACAGGTAATCCAGGGACAGCCCAGTTCTTTGTGCTTGTGGATTCTGTCCAGTCCCACCAGCATTTCGGAGGCCAGCTCTGAGGCAGGTGTTGGGGGTACGGGGGCCGGAGCGTGCAGCTGAGCGTGGGAGAGTGGTGGAGGCCCGAGGCCTCTGACGCACAGGATGTGGTGGTGTTGTCATCAGAGTTCAGATCAGGAGCAGCGCAGAGGAGCGGGTGCTCGTGAACCTTTTGCCTTGGGAAGCCTCTTTGCCTCCTCCAAGCTCAGTTTCCACCTCTGTGAAATGGGTTGGTACTACCTGTATGAGAAGGCTGTTGTCAGGACGAATGCCAGGCACCAAGGGGGCTCCCACAGCTGCTCATGACCGTCTTCCAGGACAGGACAAACACAGGACCCAGATCGAAGGTGTTCTGAGGACCTGAGCCTGCTGGACATGTGGAAAAAAAAAAAAAAACACAACTCAATCAACTTTGGGGCTTACTGTCTTCGCCTCTGAAGTCAATGCTTTCCACCTCCTTTACACATGTACGCAGAGCCTCTCGACCACCTGGGAGGTGAGTACGAAGATCATCTTCACTGAACAGTAAGAAATTGATGCTCAGAGAGCTTGTGAGACATAACCAAAGCCGCAGAGCTAGGAAGTGATGAAGCAGGAGTTTGAACTTGACTCCCTCTGCCTCCTTGGCGTTAGCTCTTGAATCACAAGGCTACAATGATAACAGCTTGAATTTTGTAGAGCACTTATTCTGTGCCAGGGGTCAGTCCAAGCCCTTGACATATATGAACTAATATTAATCTTGGCTTCAAATGTATGAGACATGTGCTATTTTCTCCCCATTTTACACATGAAGAAAGAGGGTAGGTCACTTATACACCGTCACAGAGCTAGTAACATACAAAACCAGGAATCAAACTCAGATGGTCTGGCCCCAGAATCCCTGGTCTTCAACCGCACGCTCTACTTGAGAGGGTTAGCAGTGAATACAGAGCCCCGTCCCTGGTGCGCTTAATCAATGGTTAAACCTTTGAAAAACATGTAGAGATAAGCAGGGCTTTCCTCTTCTAAACCACACCGAGGGCTTGCCTGAGAATTCACTGTTCCCTTATTTCCGTCCCTTCCTGTTGGTCCCACTTGCTAGACGAGAAGTTGCGCAGGGGTCATTCTGCCTCCGCTCCCCCGCCCTCTGGGAAAATTCTGTGTGGCATCCACGGGTCATGGGGCTGCTGGCCAGGGGGTTGGCGAGAGCAGAGTTTGGCCAGGTTATCGGGTTTCGTGGTCAGCCACCTTCGCCCCTGACCAGAGCTGTCTTTCCAAAACAGAACATTTAGTCACCGCCTGTCCCTGTACTCAGCTGTCCTTGTGCCCCTGACCTCGCTTCCTGCCCACCCGCCCGGGGTTTTTCCTAGTATCCTTGTCTCTTGCTGGCATCTCGTGAAGATGACCAGAGTCGAGGGGGTCAGAGAAAGAGAGACTGACAGGCCGAGAGAGACAGTGAGAGAATCTGAGAGACTGTCAGGTTCTGACAAAGACAAAGAGAGACCAAAAGAGGAGCCAGCCAGCCAGAGAGAGAAGGAGAGACAGAGGGAGCCCTGCAGCTACTCTCTGTCCCCCGAGGCTTCTCTAAGGGCAGTGTCCACACAGCTGGGTCCCCTTCCGATGGGTCTCGACCTTCTCCCAAAGCTATGGCACCTTCTCCCACACTCCCTCCCCAACCCAGCGGGTCACTGGACATACCCCACCTGTATCACCCCACTTCCATATATAATGGGTGGGACCCAGCTCCTGCTGATCCCCCTTCCTCCAGGAAGCCCTTCCTGCTTCCACAGCCCCTCTACATACCCTAACTGCATTTACCTCACTGTACTCGTGTTGATTGCTTATAGGCTTGTCTCCTCCACTGGGTGTCAGCCCCTGGAGGGCAGGGACTGGGTCTGTCTTGCTTGCCCTGCATCCTTGCATCCAGCACAGTGCCTGATGCATAGTAGGTGCTTAATAAATAATGGCTGAATGAAATATTTAACCAGAGGCTTATGTATCACCTGTCGCCGTCTTTGTTTCTTTGCGGTGGGGTCTGTGTCTCCTCTGGTCCCAGGAAGGGAGAACCTGTGTCTGTTATGTTCACCCTTGCTTCCCCAGTGCCTGGAACAGTGCCTGGAACCGAGTAGGTGCTCAGCGGTTGATTGAATGAATGAATGAATGAATGAACAAATGAATTAATCACTGGCCATCCGAAAGTTTTGAATCTTATGTTTTAATCCATTTGAACCCAGATCAAATGTCCCCATTACCATTTGAATCAAACCGGAGCCCCTCCCGAGGCCTGGGGGGCCCTGCATTATGCAGCCTTGCCACCATCTCTGGCCCAGCTTCTGCCCTTTTCCCGCTGCCCTCCTGCTGGCACCATTGTCTCCATTCCCCAGGGCACCGTGCATGGCAGACATTCTCAGCCACCCCTCTGCACCCCACCATAAGTTATGTCAGCAGAGTTGTTTTTCTCTGTGAACAAGATGCCTAGGAGAATGGAGCACATTTGTACGAACAACGTCAATGTCACCAGCGGACCTTGGTCACGGTGGGACAGTCTCCAAGGTTCTGCCGGCCGGCTGCCCAGGGCCTTGCTCCGAGATGGGGTTGGAGTGTTAGCCTCAAAAGGGCTGGCAGGCTGGGAGGGAGGGGGTTTCCTGGGGGCCCCTGAGTCTGACCTTCAAGTTCTGGAAGGGAAGCGAGGCCAGAAGTCTGCGGGGATCCTGGGTGGGGCGACGGGGCTTAACTGAGCAGACCCCACTCAGCCTTCAGGCTCAGCCCAGGCCCTGCCGCCTCCAGAAAGCTCCCTCGGCCACCTTCCTGGCTTCTTTATGGATCCCTGCTCTCCCCCCACTGCAGCTCGTGTCACACTCTGCCGAAACTCGCCCCTGGACTGTTTCCTGCCCCGGCCTGTGCTCCCCGTGGTGCAGGCCAAGTCTTTCATATCTCTGTGTCCCCAGAGCCCTGTCCAGCATGGGGCGGGGGGGGGGGGGCAGCAACCAATGTGCTGCATGAACTAAATGACTGTCAAACAAGCACTTCCCGCCTGGGTTCAGATTTACGTCTGCCTCTCGCTAGGATGGAAGCCCAAGGACCTGCGCTCCTTCATCTTTATTTCCCAGGGTCTGACAGCACTTGACACATAGGAGGCAGCATGGAATACGTGTGGACTAAATGAAGGAACGAGCGCTTCCCACCATCCCTCCCACTGCACTGAGACCTCTGTGAGGTCAAAGACCAAGTTGTAGCTTTTTCTAGTGCCTCAGTCCAGCATAGGGCTTGGCACAAAGGAGATGCTTTGTAGGTGTTTATTAGATGGATGGACGGATGGGTTGGTGGATGAAAGAATGGATGGATGGATGGATGGATGAATAACTGAGCACATCAGACTCAATTAAAGAGCTTACACACACACACACACACACTCACGCACACACACACGCACACACCCAAGGCCCTGCTCCAAAAATAAAATTAAAAGCCAATACTGAATGAGTACTTAACTGTACGTGTATCCCAGGCCCATGCTCAGCCTGTGATGGGCATTCACTAAATCCTCATGGCCACCCCCTGGGGTAGTAACTAGCGTTACTCTTTTCACAGAGTTTCAGAGGACAACCCTGAGGCTCACAAAGGCAAAGTCACTGACCCAGGTCACAAGCCAGGAGGTGGAGGAGCCGAGAGTCAAGTCAAGATCTGCTTGATTCCAGAACCAAGCTGGACCTCACGGAGCCAGCAGGACACCAACCCGGCTGGCGTTTGCAGCACTCGCTCCCCCAGCCGGCTGAGAGCCCCCGGCCAGAGCGGGAGAGGCCGGAGGACGGGCGGGCTTTGGGCCCAGCTGCTCCGGCACTGGTATTACCTCACAGCCCGTTTCCCCAGCTCTGACATGGGGGTGATGGCAACGCCTATGTTAGGGGTTCCAGGAGGAGGGACGAGGGATAGGAAGCACTGGGGGAATGTCGTGCGAGTGATGCTGGCAGCAGCAGCAGCAGCATTGTTGTCACCGGACTGGGGGCCGGCGGCCATCCTGCCCCTTCTCACAGCTCCCCGGGGACAGAGACGTTACCAAGCTCCCAGGTAAGAGCTGGAGACCACTTGGGGGCATTCGGAGGTGACAGCGCCTGAGTGCAGAGCGGGGCTGCCGAAGCGACTCTAGAAATCCACGCCGCAGAAGTACACGTGGCCACAGGCGTGTGACCACTGTGAATTTCATGACAGCAAAAGCCAGGACACAAGCCTGATCATGGTAATAGCTGATGTGTATTCAGAGCAGGTGTTTTCAACTTAGAAGTATTGACATTTAGGGTCAGGTAATTCTTTGTTGTGTGGGTGTTGGCGGGGGGGTGGGGGGGTGGATGTTGTCTGTTCTGCATTGTAGGGTGTTTAGCAGTATCCCTAGCCTCCACCATTAGATGCCAGTGGCACACACACCCAGCCTACAACCAAAAATGTCTCCTGTGGGATAAAATTGTGACAAACATTGTGACAAACATTGCCACATGTCTCCTGGGGGACAAAATCGCCCCCAGCTGGGAAGCTCTGGTTTAGAGCTTGCTCTGTGCAGGACACTGGTGCCATATTTCCCAGGAGCCCCCTCCTCCTAGCCCCCCTCACACCTGGAGAGAGACGGTGTTCATCCTTCCATTACAGACGCAGGAACAGG
Source organism: Aselliscus stoliczkanus (assembly GCA_033961575.1). Lineage (NCBI taxonomy): Eukaryota > Metazoa > Chordata > Mammalia > Chiroptera > Hipposideridae > Aselliscus > Aselliscus stoliczkanus. Next base: position 9,384,691 of record CM066738.1, on the reverse strand, counting down.
GAGGTTAGCGGTTTGTCCAAGTTCATGGAGCGGGCATTTCAGCAAAACTGGGCCTTGAACCTGTGCTAAGCCCCAGGTCCCTGTTTTTCTAGTCGCTTTTTGTGGGTTCCTTGGACTTCTCTCTGTTCACAACCATGTTGTCTGTTGCTAGAGATAATGTCATTTTTTTTCTTTTTCCACCTGACTGCCTTGGCATATTCCAGGACAGAACTTTCACAGCATGAATTACAGCTTAGAGAGACTCGGTAATCTGCACAGAGATTCTTTCTTTTGGGGAAGTTAAGTTTGCTCAATTATCGACAATTTGGAAAATATAGAATTTAAAAAAAAAGATATTTCATATTGGACTGCCCACTGACCCCAACTTTTGTCAGCTTTGTCCTCTGAGTGGCTTTCTCTGTTTTGAAATTTTGTTCCACAGTGGCAATCACACTGTATATACAATTTCAAATCCTGCTTTTCCCAAACAGTACAAGACCCTCTCTTCATGTTCTTACAAAATCCTCTTGGACATTATTTTACATTGTTGCCTATTGTGGTAGAGACCCCCTGTTACTCCTCAATTCTCTGATCTCTCCCTCTTCTTTAGTAATAGGACTTCCATGCCCATTTGGCTGGGCATGTGTCCACCAGAAAAACAAACAAACAAAAACTACATTTCCCAGTTAGGTGTGCAGCTAGGTGTTTCCATGTGACTAAGTTCTAGCCAATGGGATATAAATAACTTCTAAGTACTGTCCTTAGGGAAAGGGTGCCTGCTCTGCTCCCCATCCCCCTTGGTGGCTAGCATGCAGATGTGATGGCCAGAATTTCAGTGGCTATCTTGGGCCATGGTGGAGCAACAAGGGGAAAGGAACCTGAGTCCTGAGTTTGTTTATGAAGCCACCCCACTAGCCCTGGATGCTACCTCCACACTTATTTTATAGAAGAGAGAAACAAATTCTATTTAATTGAAGTCCCTGTTACTTTGTTTCTTCAGTCACTCAAAGATAAAACCTAATCCCTGAGTACTGCACTAATATTTTGCTTGAGGAATTGTTGCTTCCATCCTTTTAGGAATCATCACCTAATTAACATAACCATTCCCTGGTCATGGAGCATTGAGGTATTGAGGTAGCTTCTGAATTCCCACTATGCTAAATAATTCTGTTGTGAACATCTCTGTGCATTTGCACTATTTCTGATGATTTCCTCTGTCTAGAATTCCAGAAAAGGGACTTGGGGGAATCAGAGAACATGAGAATTCTTTTTTTTTTTTTTTTTTTTTTTTGAGGGCAGTGTCACTGGTCCTCATATGTGGGACCCGAACCAGGGCCACTGGCTTCCCAAGCCAGCGCTTAACCACCACGCCACTTGGCCGGCCCAACATTCTTAATGTCTGTTAATATCTGTGACCTAACTGCTTTCCAGAAGGGTTCAGCTGATATACATGCCCCACCCCCACCCCAAAGGATGTGAGGTTCATTGTAGAGCCAGATTCTAATATTCAAAATCACTACCTCCAGTGGCCAAAAATGAGTCATAAATAGTCATTTTTTGATAGGTCTTGAATAAAAGACAACAATAAGAAATCATTAACCACAGAACAGAAGAACCTAGAATGATCTGTTGTCACTCAAGGGGTCTGAGTGGCAAGCAATAGAATTAATAGAATTAACTAGCCATAAAATGACTAGTTTACACAGAGGAGTTGATTCAAGGTTACTGGGTGGTTCCTAGGACAAGACCCAGATTTTCTGGAAGAGCTGTCCAGTGAGTCCCCCCACTGCATCATCTGGGGTCAGGTCCTCTCCTCCACACCCCTTGTCCTATGCTTCTCATCTAATTGCATGTCTCTAGCACGCATGTCTGACTGGTGAAGCCCAAGTCCCAAGCCTGCACCAAGCTGCAAGGGAGGCCGGGAAAGCAAGTTTCCCGGCATTTCCCTCCGGAAGGTATAGCTGCTAAGGTAGGAACTTCCCTGAAGGAAACAGGTGAGGTGCAAGGCAGCCAGAAGTAGGCAAAGCTTAGCTCCTTAAACAAAGACCTGCTGGGCTTGTGGGAGGAATGCAAAGGGGTTTCCGGTCTCCCTTTTTAAATTTCTCCTCCATGTACGGTGAAAGAACAGTAGAGAGAAGTAAAGATGGCAAGGATGTCATTCCCGTTTGTGTCACCCTTGGCACTGACCCAGCTCTGCAAGGGCTGAGTTAAACCTGGGAACCCACCATCCCTCAGACCCCAAGCCCCCTTTGTGCCCCACCACCCACGGCCAGCAAGTCAACCTGGATGTCATTACCTGGTGTAGGTGTGTCTCCCTGACCACCAACCACAGCCTTCCAGAAGGCCTGACTGCCTTACCCACTGTACTACTCCCAGCACTCAGAAAGGGCCTGGCACACAGTAGGTGCCCAAGAAATACATGTTGCTTGAATAAACAAATGATGGCAGCCAGCTCTCTGCCTTGGAAGGAATCTTGGAACCTGGAACTAACATTTGTTGATTCAGTCAGTACTTCCTAAGTACATACAATGCTCTAGGCCCTGTTTTGCATGCTGGGGATACTGTGGAAAGAAAAAGAAAAACAAGTTCCTGTCCTTCTAGTGGAGGAGATGGGCAATAAAGAAAACCCCAAAATATTAACATAACATAGCGTAATATGATACCAGGTATTGGTAGATGTTTTATGAAGAAACGTGAACCTGGAGAAGTGACTTAGAGATCTTCATGTAGAAACACGGCTGAGGAAGTCCTCTCTGAGAAAGTGACATTGGAGCAGAGACCTGCAGCAGGTAAACTGAGTATGTACCTGAGGGAAGCATGTTCCAGGCCCAGGGAACAAGCGGTGCAAAGGCCCTGAGGTAGGAATGAGCTTGGCGTGTTCTGTCTTCCACCAGGCAGCCAGGGAGGCAAGGGTTACACCAACTTTCCCAACTTCAGCAAGTCTACAGAACCCTTAACTGGCGGAAACAGTGGGGTGGGGGTCGGATGAGTTCTTCACTCTCAAGCTTCTCTGGAAAAACATGATGTCAGGGACGGACAGTAAATCTTGACTTGTCCCAGAAAACAATGGGCTCATGAAACCAGTGAAGTGTCAGGCTGAAAGTAAATGGCCAAAGGGCTGGTGCCTGGGCAGATCATATGGAATTTGTTAACAGATCTGGTTTGAAAAAGCATTTCCCAGTTAGGGGCAGAAGCTTTCTGGCCAGCATCAAAAAAAGTCGTTTATTGTGGTGCCTCCGTGCAGACAAGAAAAATGGAGATTTGCTAAAATGTAGGACGATGTAGCCGAAACGTTCAGTGAAAAAAAATAGGTCACAGGCTAGAGTAATATATTGTACAATCCCTTTTGGAAATGCACTCATTCATTCATTAATTTGGAAGCTATTCATGACAGGCATACTGTGTGCCACCCAGCACTCTGCTGGGTGTAGTGGGGCCACCAGCAGTGGCCATCCCTGCCTCCTGGAGCTCACTGCACACAATGGGGAAGGCAGATAATGATCAGATCAGCACACAAACATCAGCACAAACTTTGATCAGCGCTAAGAAGAGATACCTGATGCTTCAAGAATGTGCACTGACGAAGGGATGGAAAAAGCCTGAGAGGATATACTCCAAAATGTTAAAGGGGGAGTAAGAGTCCAGGTGATCCTGCTTTCCTTATGTTCCCTGTTCTTTCGATTGTCTGTTCTCATTTTTTTAATAATGTCAAACTTTATAACTGAGTGAATTAAAAAAAACACAAACAAACCAAAATCAATAGAGGGGTTGGAAATCATGGGTCCAAAGATGATTGTAACACCAGGAAAGGAAGGAAGGACATGCAAGAAACTGCTAACTGTTTCCGGGAAGTGGGGCCAGAGGCAGGGATGGGAGAAAGCCTCACCTCTCGCTGGACACCCTCTGAACCTTTTGAGTGGCATGTATTCAAAAACCAATCATCATATAATAAGCAAAGATATTTTTAAATGAAACTTCAAGTCAGGTTTTATTTTTATGAAAAAATGAAAAAGGCAGCAGGAGGACCACTGTATAAATAAGTTAATTGAGCTGAATTTCCACGAAGACCTTAGAGTCGTTCTCCCTGGATGACCTTGCTCTTCTCTGTGCTTTTCTGTATCACCTATATTTAAAATTAGAAGAAGAGACAAGAAAAAAGGCTGCTGTGCTTTCCAAACATTGTTTTCCTTAGTCCTCACAATATCGCTGTAAGGCATGTGTGTTTATTATTCCCATTTGACAGATGAGGAAACTGAGGCTCAACAGGTGAAGCCACTGGCCCGAGGCCACACAACTGGATTTGACTCAGGTTTGTCTAACCCCAAAGTCTGTATTTAAACCAGGATGCTCAGGTGCCCTTCAAAATGTCTTCAAGGAAACTGCATTGCTTTGAAAATGGGGGTGGGGGGAAGAAAAGCAAACAAACCAAACAAGAAATATTACATTTTTTAAACCACTTATTCAAGCTCTGATGGGGCCTGAGACCAACTGGGCTTGGGGAGGGTTTCTCGTCAGGGACACTGTTTGTATTTTGGGTGAGGTGCTCTTTTGTTGTGCCTGCCCCCCTCCCCATGGCACGTCCCTGCCCGCTAAACAACAGCTGTGTCCCCCAGTCATGTGTCACCCAGACTCCTGCACCTCTCTGAGCCTTCCCTTGTCAAGAACTGCTGGATGAAACCCTGGGACAACACTGAGCTCTGCTCTGGGCCAGGCACCCCTGTTAGAGCTGACCCTCCTGCAGATTGGAGAGGCAGGGGCCTCAATGGCCTCATTTTATGGAGAGGGGAGGCTCAGAGAGGGTGGGTGACTTGCCCAAGGACACACAGTCAGAACTTGGCTCCAGGTCTTGTCCCCTCTCTGTACTGTTTCCCCTCTGGGACCAGGCAACAGCTGTCTCTTGTAGCGGGGTAGGGGCAGGGGGAGGTGAGTGCTCTGCAGCCCCAGGCTCACAGGCCAGGCAGCCACCAAGTGCAGACCACTCTGAAGCCAGCTGAGGCCAGGCGGGAGAGCTGAAGCCCGGAGCTGTTGCAAGGCTGGGCAGGCAGCCACCACAGTGGGGACCGGGAAGGCGTGCCCTCCCTCTGCCTGCCCGGCAGCGGCCCGGCCCGTGGCCGCCCGCCAGGCCTTGCCTGACGTCAGGGTCTGACCAGGGACATAATGTGCTGGCGTCAGGACAAGGGCTGGCTGCAGGGAGACAGGGCCGCGAGGCGGGGCGGTCAGAGGGAGCCGGGTGAGGGAGGGAGAAAAGGAGAGAGGGGGAGTGAGGGAGAGGAAGAGAGAGAGAGAACAACAGAGGAAGAGGTAGAGAGACAGTGGGTGGGACAGGGGGTGACGTGCAAGCTCGTGCAAGCTCGGGAGACCCCAGAGCTGGGTTGGGATGGGAACCCGCCCCGTGGGCTGCTGACTCACCACTCAGGTCCTTTGATTTCTTACCTGGGCAATGGGAGTCTTACTCTTTTGGGGAGGGGACAGAGTGTCCCCTCGTGATGGAGTTGGCAGGAGTCAGTCTATACAAGTGCTGTGGCAGAGGCCTCAGGCAATAAGTGCTCACTAAACTAGAGGTGACCCTAAGAGGGTGCTAGGTAGAGAAGGAAAAAGAAACGGTGGCAGTGGGCATTGACTCTGTGCAAAACAACCCTCATTCCACAGCACCCCCTTCCATGTTGCTGCCGAGCGCCCCCCTTCCCGCTCCCTGCAGGACTCGGGCACGAGGCCACCGGCACAGACCTTGGCCTGGCCTTGCCTGTCTCGGGGCCCAACCCCCTGTTTATGGGCTCAAGAAGGCCATGATCCCAGGGCCATCACGTCACCAAAACCAAACAAGGCCAGGCTCTGGTCACTGCTGGCCTTCCAGCCTCATCATCCCTTATCCAGCTTAATTATTAAATGGCCCAGCAGGGCTGAGGGTCTGAGCCAGCTGCCCTCCAGGGTGGGGCGGTTGTGCTGGTATGTCCCCCATTAATGCAGGGGCACACATTCTGGAGGCTCAAGCAGCACTTGCAAAGTGTCCTTTCTCTTGCTCCCACTTTTTCTAGGAGTCATCCTTATCCCCATTTATTGAGCACTTGCTGTGTACAAGGGATGGTCCCTAATCCCCCTGGCAACCCCAAGAGAGTGGGCACTATTATTATTCCATTTTACAGATGAGGAAACTGAGGCTCAGGGACCTAGGGTCACCCGAATGAAGCCACCTGCTAACAAGTGGCAGAGCCAGGACTCCCACCTGGCCCCCCTCTTCGCCATAGAGCAGCTTCCATTACCTGGGCAGCTGCCAGGAGCCCAACTCGGAGCCAGAAGCCTTCCCCACATCACCTTCTCCCACCCCCAGCGTGATCCTCTGAGTCAGCTAAGGGCGACTTGGGGCCCCAGGAGACATTAGGCCATAGTGGGGGACAGCTTGGGTTCTCACACTGGGGAAATGCTACTGGCATCTGGCGGGAGGAGGCCAGGGGTGCTCCTCTGGCGGGGCGCTCAGTGTCCTGCGGTGCTCAGGAGGGCCGCCAGCAGACAAGAATTCGGCCCCAAAAGGCACTGAGGTTGAGAGTCCTGCTGTGAGGGAAGTTGTTACGATCTCCGTTTTACAGATGTGGAAACTGAATCCCCCACAGAGAAAGCACCCATCTCCCAAGTGGTCTACTCCATGCCCCTGCTCTTCACCATGAGACCCCAATGCCACTCCTGATGGCTCCTGTCCTTAGGAGACCGCTGCCTCTTCTCCAGGCCCCTAAGTCCTTGTTTGCCTGGTCTAAATGCTGCCTCACCACCTTTTTACAGAAGAATCCAGTGTTTTCATAGATCAAGCTAAAAAGTCACTAGAAGGTCAGAATACCTTTAAAGGAATTTATATTTTATTCACAGCACACGGAGGGACATTTTAAATTGGCCACCCATGGATTCATTAAGCAAGTATTTTCTGAGCTCCTCTTTAGGAGCTGACAATCTAGTGGGGGAAAGGAGACAATAAACAAGAAAACAAATAGATAAGATGATTTCAGGCTGTGCTAAATGTGGCTGCAGGGCGCGGGAGCCGCCACAGAGAAGGCGGTGTCCGGTGTCCGAGAGGGCCTTTCTGAGGAGGGAGACCTAAAGGCTGACGGGGAACCAGCCTTGGGAAGAGGCAGGGTGGAAGGTCCTAGGCAAAGGGAACGGTATGTGCAAAGGCCCTGAGGCAGGAGCTCCCAGGAGTGCTGAGGCTCAGCCAGGAGGCCTGTGGCTGGAGCCACGTGTGGAAGGAGGGCATGAGGTTGCAGAAGTAACAAACATGCAGATGTGCAGGCTGTGTGGCCGCTGCAATGTGCTTCGCGTGTACTCTGGGGAAACTGGGAGTTGTGGAGGATTTGAGTAGAAGAGGCACAGGACCTGACTTAGGTTCTAAAAGGATCCCTATGGATGCCATGGTCAGCTGAATAATGCCCCCCAAAGATGTCCACATCTTAATCCTCCAAACCTGTGAATGTTACTTTATATGGCAAAGGAACTTTTCAGCTGGGACTTCAGTTAAGGACCTTGAGGTAGGAAGATGATCCTGGGTTATCTGAGTGGGCTCTGTGTAATCACAGGAGTCTTTATAAGATGGAGGCAGGGGGAAGTTTGACTACAGAAAGTGAGAAGGCAGAGAGAAGAAAGAGAATGACAGAAATAGAGACTAGAGGGCTGGAGGAAGGAGCCACAAGCCAAGGAATGCAGGGGACCACTGAAAGCTGCAAAAGGCAAGGAAATAGCTTCTCCTTGGGAGCCGTTAGCAGGAACCAGCCCTGCCAACACCTTGACTTCAGCCCAGTGAGACTGACTTCAGAGAAGCCAGACTTCTGACTTCCGGAACTGTAAGCAAATAAATTTGTGTTATTTTAAGCCACTCAGTTTGTCGTCATTTGTTACAGCAGCCAGAGGAAACTCATGCAGGTGCTGTGAGGAAGACAGATTGTAGGAGAGCGAGGCAGGAACAGGGGAGGGGGCTACTGCACTGGTCCAGGCAGGAAATGAGGGTGGACAGGGAGAAGTGGTGGATGCATGCAAGAGAGCCTTGTTTATTGGCTGGACACCTGGGGAGGGGGAGGCAGCGGGGTCTCCGGCTCACTCATTCATTCCTGGGCTGGTGCCCGGGACACAGAGCTGCCACCACGTGGTTCCTGCTCTGAGGAAGAATTCAGCTGGAGGAGGCCCAGAAATAGTTACAGCGTGATGGGAGGGACCAGGCTTAGCTGTCCCAGAACCTCTCAGCTCACGCCATTCAGGTCTCTGTCCAAATGTGCTCCCCTCAGGGTGGCCTCCCTGACCACTTTGTCTGAGAAAGCACCTCCCATGCCTCTTCCTTCCCCAGCTTTCGTTTGCTTTGTGTGTCTAATAGTCACCCTGCATGGTACATATTTGTCTGTGTCTTGGCTGCCTGGCTCCCCCCAAACTCAATCACCAGCCCCATGAGAAGAAGGACTTTGTCCAATTTCTTCACTGCCAAACCCCCAGCACCGAGGAGCGGTCTGGCATGAGAGGTGCTCAGCACGTAGGTGTGGATGAATGAATGAATTCCCATTATCCAACGAGGACACCAAGGAAACCTATAGCAAGGGGCTTGATTCACACAGGGTCACAACATTACGAAGCGTGGGCCAGGATTTGAACCCAGAACTGATTCCAGAGTTTGCATGAAGAAACCCACTCCCTCTGCACCCCAGTGATACACTGCCTGACACACTCCAGAAATTTCCGCTTTGTGGGGTATAGCGCTCTATCCTTCCTGAGATGTCAGTCATTCTAAATACAGTACCTTAGAACCTGCAGTGCACCTGACCTGCCTGAGGGTCTTATTGGATAGGGAAACTGAGGCTCAGACAGGCTGGGGTCCTCCCCAAGGTGCACAGCTTGCCAGACTCCTGCAGTTCCCATAACTGGGTCTTCTCTCACATTTCCTGCAGAAATAACAAAGAGCTTCTTGGCCTACAAGGCGGAGTACGTGGAGGTCACACTGCCTGTTGTCCTGGTCAAGCCTGGAGGAAGTCAGACAACACCATGAGCTGGAAGCTTCTGAAAAATGAGGGTTGGGGGTTCTGTGGCAGTGAGGCTCAAACTCCAGCTCTGCCCCTCCCCTGCCCCCCTGCTGTGTGATCTCAGGCTAGCGGCCTTCCCTCTCTAGCCCTTCTCATCACTCCAACTAAAATTCTAGACTAGACAGAGCAGATAAAGCCCCCTATTGAGCACATTTTAAAATAAAAAGATCCAGAATGCATTCTAGCTGATATTTTACATTAGCTGGTACTTCTTAGGGCATACAAATGTAGTCATAGTAAAATATTATGGACTTAATTTGAAAAAATCAACAATAAACAAAAGAGGAGTTTATTTTTCTTTTGTGTGAATGAAGTCCAGATGTAGGCAGTTCAGGGCTGGTTTGGAGACTCCCCAAAGCTCTCGGTGTCCCTGGCTCCTTCCTGTTCACCATTCTGCCATCCCTAGGCTATGGCCTTCCTTCTCATGATCCAAGATGGAGGTCACAGTGCCAGGCTCCTCCTCTGCTTACCAGGTGGCAGGAAAAACAAAAGATAATGAGTCAAGGGCAGGCAACAACTGAACCCCAGAAACTGCCACATACACTCTCAGTTATAATCCAGAACATGGTTACATGGCCACATCTAGCTGCAAGGGAAGCTGGAAAAAGCTGCTTTTATTCTGCACAGCCATGAACTCAGCTAAAAGTCCATCAAACATTTATAAATAAATCAGATAATTTCAAATAGTGATACATGTCACGAAGGAACAAAACTGGGTGACCTGAGGGAGAATGTGTGTGGCAGGGCCTCTCTGAGGTGACATGGCTGCGACATAACGGATGAGAAGGCCCGGTGGGGGCAAGCATTCCAGGCACACCCTGAAGCAGGAACAAGCCTGGCGTGGTGAAGAAACAGAAAGGAGGTCCATTCGGCTGGAGCCGGGATAGAGCTGGGAGCATAGCTGGGAGGAGACAAGGTCAAAGAGGTCAGCCAGGCTAGATCCTGGGGGACACTATGAGGCCTAGAGTGGGGTTTGGGATTTTTTCCTAAGTACAATGGGGAGACACTGGGGGATTGAGCTGAGGAATGACTTGACCAGCTGTGATATCATTTTAAGAGGATGCTGATCTCCCTGGGTTGGCAAAATTTACCCGGAACCCTTCAGAGAGCTTCATTCATTCATTCATTCATTCAGCGAATGGGCTATAATAGCAGAAATGACCCTCAGGAGAAGAGCAGACAGATTGAGCAAACATATACTCATATTAGTACAGCTCACAGCAGGTTGTGAGTGCTTTGAAAAAGAGATGAGGGCCACGAGAGGCCCCGAGTTCATCTGGGGGCCAGACCCTCCCACAGGAGGTGATATTTGAATTGAAATTTGAACCATAAGGAAGCATTATCTTGGTGAGGCCTAGAGAAGAGGGAGAGAAAACATTCCAGGTGGAGGGAACAGCTTGTGCAAAGGCCTGGAGGCAGGCAGAGAATGACATGTTTGAGAAACGCACCAGCCTCTGGCGTGGCAAGAGGGTGAGAGGGAGGTAAGCAGAGGTCAGATCTCAGAAAGCTGGGAGGAGGAGCCCAGGGTTTCCATGCTCTGGGCAAGATGATTTAGTAAGAACTTTGACCCCAAATCCTGGGCCTGTGGCTGGATCCAAGACAAGCAGGGACCTAGATCTCCTCGGAGGCTATTTACAGGCTTGCTGATGACATGGCTGCTGCCTTCCTGTGGCTTGCTAGTCACTGGGCACTATGTGCAGCTATGTTCCTCCCTCGCTCCCAGCCAAGAGTGCCCTCTGACTCAGCCTCCTGCCCCAGCCGCCCCGTCCCATCACCACCCTCATCCCTCCTTGCCAAGACTCCACAGAATTGATGACCCTGGCTCCCACAAGAGCATCTAAACCGCCAATCAGACCTGCCCATTTCACAGAGGGAGCAACTGAGGCCCCATGAGGAAGAGGCCTTTCCCCTGAAGTGTCACTCAAACGTTGGAATAGAGCCAAGGCCTGGTGCCCGGTCTTCTGATGCCTGGCCCTCAGTTTCATGCTGTTTAATTTAAAAAGAAGAGCAGGAGGGAAAGAAGGAAGGAAAGAAGGAAAAAAGGCAGGCAGGCAGGAAGGAAGGAAGGAAGGAAGGAAGGAAGGAAGGAAGGAAGGAGGGAGGGTGGAAGAGTTTGAGAAAGCCTGATTCAAATTGAGTTTCTAAGTGTGAGCTCTTCCCAGGGGAGGGAAAGGAATTAGCAACTATTCCCTATGTGCCAAGCACCTTACCTATGTCACCTTGTTCAGTGGAATCCTCACAGCTACACAGTGAGATGGATACAATTGCATCCTCAAATGGTTTGGAAAACAGAGAGGCTATCCAACCCACCCACCATCACACGACAGTTACCTAGAAGAGAGGAGATTTGAATCTGGGCCTGGCTGCAATTCTTAGCCCCAAGCACTCTCCATTTACCGAAGCTGCCTCCAGCCCAGACTCTCCTCTGCTTCCCTCCTTGTAGCAGTTGCAGCCTCTTCTTTCAAAGATAAACAACTGAGGTTTTTTCCTGGCTGCCCACAAGGCGGCGGATATGTTTCCTTTGGCCCATATGGCATTTTAATAAAATTTGAGCCAATGTTCACAAATCAGGAGAATTTTACATAAAAACCCAGATTTCTACCTCCCTTAACACGTTGGATGATTTGACTGCTGGGCCCACATTCTGCCTGACAACAATCAGTTGGAGCTGGAGGGGTTTGCAGGGGAAGCTTCAGTTCCCCACACTCCCCACCTCTCCCTACTGCCTCCCACCCCTAAATAAAACTGGGTTTTGCTTTTGAATGAGAGAAACTGGCTGCTGGGTAGACAACAAATGGTGTCATCATAGTGTAAACGTAAGCTTCTAGAAATCTCACTAACACGGCAGTAAAGGGATGAAAACAGAAAAGGGCACAAATGTACAAGGACGGAGAACAGGCAAAAGAAGGTGGAGGAGTGATGCAGCCGAGGTTTTAGAAACTGGAAGACAGTGTTTCACCAGGGCTCCTCATCTTGGATCCTAGTCCTGGCTCTGCCTGGAGCCAGCTGTATAGCCTTAGAAAAGTCCTTTCCCCTCTTTGGGCCTCAGTTTCCTTGCAGTTTAGGGGAATCTGGGTATGGATGGAAGCAGGGGCCATGGGTCCTTTGTCCCCCTTGAGAAATGATCCAGAAAACCTTTGTGTTGCTTTGGATAACCTAAAGGGTGTGGGTTTCTGCAGTCGAAGGAAACTCATAGATCCTGGAAGTGCAGGAAAACTCCCAGCATCCTCCGCTAAAGGAGATTGATTCTTGAAACTGACAAATTGCAATGAATGATACTAAAAGGATATGTGGGAAAGAGGAACAAGGAAGAAGGATGGCTTTAAGCTCCTACGGTGTGCCTGACACTTTATATACATTTTCTTGCTTTATTTTCTTATCCTCTGTGTGACCTTGGAGGAGTACTTAACCATTCTGTACCTTAGTTTCCCTATCTATGAAATGGGATGTAGTTGAGACTACTAGCTGTCCCTCGGTATCCTGCCCAACTTCCATCGTAATGGCTTGAAGCTGAGCATGGGGCTGTTTCAATAAAGACTACATTTCCCAGCCTCCCTTGCAGTTAGATGTAGCCATGTGACCAAGTTTTGACCAATAAGATGTGATCAAGCAATATGGATAACTTCCAGGTTGTACGTCAAAGGGAAGGGCTAAGCCTTTCCCCCTTTCCTTTTCCTTCTGGATGAAATGTGGATGTGAGGTCGAGGCATCTTGCACCATGAGACCAGCGCAACACCCTAAGGAGGGGAGAGCAACAGTAGCAGCCTGAGTACAACAAAATGGAGCTGATATATCAGCCCCAGCTTAAGTTTGTGAAGACTCAATGCATCAAGACATGTAAATCAGTGAACACAGGGGTTGGAACAAAGTAAGCTCTTGTGTAAGTACTTATGGGTACAAAAATGCAGTGGTTCTCGATCAGGGGTGATTTTATACCCTAGGGGACAGTTAGTAAGGCCTGGAAACATTTTTTTTTTTTTTTGAGGGCAGTGTCACTGGCCCTCATATGTGGGACCCGAACCTAGGGCTGCTCGCTTCCCAAGCCAGCGCTTAACCACCGCGCCACTCGGCCGGCCCCTGCCTGGAAACATTTTTGATTGTCATGACTGGGAAGGGGGACCTGCCTCTGACACATAGTGAGTAGAGGCCAGGGATGCTGCTAAATATCTTACAATGCACAGGACGGCCCCCACCACAGAGAATTAAATATCCATCCCCAAGTGTCAACGGTGCCATAGTTAAGGACTCTGCTCTAATGGGGTGATGCCTGCCACTTACCTAGAGCGCAGCGGCAGTGGGAGGCCTCACAGGTTCCAGATAATGGGCAGGAGTCCTTGCTTTCTCCAGCTGAAAGTCATCTCTTTGCCCCACTGCATCATTATATCACTCACCCTCTCTGTCTGCACAGGCCCATTCATGGGACCAGGGGATTTACATCAGGGGAAACTATAACCTCATCACGTTTCTGTAGCTCAGTCCCATCTCCCACCTCTCCCGAGGTAGCAAGGGACATGTTCAAACAGCTCTGCCTTCCTCCCACCCGCCCTGTAGCCAGCCAGATCAGTTTCCGGGTGGTGGGCGGAGGGCATGGTGCCATCCGAATGTGGTCGTTTTCCCAAGTGGGGGAAGGAGGGCAGGGTTTTGCTCCTGGAATGCAGGGCCCACACCTGGATAAGAGAGGGCTGAACACTGATAAAGTCTTGTGGACTGTTGAGGAAACTGCTTCCTCGAGAAAAAATCCAAATTTCTTTTCCTCAAATTCCCAGGATGTGGTGAGCCCCAGCCTCTTGGGATGGCAGGGCAGGCTTCCAGAATTTTCCATCCTGGCCACACAAAAACCAAGAGACTGGAGCAAAAGCCAACCCCCTGAGGAATTCTGGGATTCGCTGAAAATTCAAGAGGAAGTGGTGCCCACGCTAACATGTTCAGAGGCATTTCTCTCTCGGCTGTTCTACTGGTAAACCGTCACTCATTTACTTAAATATAGACTGCACCCCACTGTTCACCGACCCAATAGCTTCCATTGCCAATGCCTGCATCTCTTTGCTGAGGGTTCTCTCTGGCCACCGGAGCCCATTGAGCCCATACAGGACAAGCCGGAAGTGATGCAGAGTTCATGCCCTGACAGCAGGCCTCACCCAGTGACTGATGGGAGGTGGTGGATAGAAGCCCGTTTCCTTACCCTGTGGGGGTATGTTCTACACTGGTCCCAGAGTTCCCTAGCAGGACTGAGCCCCAGTTGCCCACCGTAGTAACCTGCTCATAAATGTACCCTGTATGGCTGCCTCCCCTACCCATGTCTCCATGCCCTTACTTCCTGGGACCACCTCCCAGGCAAAGGACTTGAACCCTTGCCTTAGTTTCTGCTTCAGGTCACCCAACCTGAGGCCTACATGTTCTATGAGTTAGACACACAGATATTTGGAGATCAGAAGGGACATAGCCGCCCCCACTGGGAACTCACCATCAGGTAGAAAACCGACACCACTCTAATAGTCATGCAAAAGCAGAATTGCAAATGGTGATGAAGGCTGGGCCTGTGAAGAAACATGAACCCCTGTGAAAACCTTCCGAATCTGCCCTCTTCTCCTGTGTCAAACTCCAGAGCCTCATTGTGTGGCCTCAAGGCCTTGCACCACCTGCCACCACGATACCCTGCTGAGCTTATCTCTCCCTACTGATTCCCAGTTGTGCTGGGCATGTTCCTACCTCAGGGCCTTTACACTTACTGTTCCCTCTCCCTGGTGTGCTTTCCCCAGATCCTCCCACGGCTTACTCCTTCTTCTTGACTCAAATCTTGATTCAAACATCACCTTCCCAGGGAGGGCCCCACCGCCTCCCACCAGTCACTCTCTCATCACGTCACCCTGTTTGTTTACTTCACAGCACATATCAGTCTGAAGATATCTGTTTATTAGTTTATTGAATGATCCCCAAGTATGAGTTCTATGAGGGCAGGGGCTGTGTCCCCAATGCCTGGAACAAATCCTAGAGCAGAGTATGTGCTCTGTGGATATTGGTTGGATAAGGGGTTGAATGTTTAAGTGATGGGGGCAGGGGGAATGAATAAATGAATGGATGATGTAAGGACCAAACAGGGGGACCAAATCTTGTGTGGAAAATCAAGGAAGGCTTCCCTGGGGAGGTGATGTTGGGGCTGAGATGTGAATGGGGACGGGGTAATAACTGGGCCAAAGGAGCTGGAAAGGCTATACAGGCAGAAGAAACAGCATGTGCAAATGCTCAGAGGCAGGTCCCAGAGGTCACACTAGAACTATGCAGGAGAACAAACCAACTATAAAAGACCGTTAATTTAGTTTAGTGTTTATTGAGGTATAATTGACATATAACATTATAGTAGTTTCAAGTGTACAATGCAATAATTTGGTATTTGTATATATTGTGAAATGTCTAGTTAACATCCGTCACCATACATAGTTACAAAAAAGTTTTTCCTTGTGATGAGAACTTTTAAGATCTACACTCTTAGCAGCTTTCTAATATGTAATACAGTATTATTAGCTATAGCCACCATGCTGTAGATTACATCCCCATAATTTACATATTTTATAACTGAAAATTTGTACCTTTTGACCCTTTTCACCCACACCCACCCTGGCCCCGACCTCTGGCAACCACCAATCTGTTCTCTGTATCTATGAACTCAGTTATTTGTTTTTTTAGATTCAGTGTTTTTTCATCTCCATGTAAGATTATGTGATATTCGTCTGACTTACTTCACTTAGCATAATGCTCTCAAGGCCCATCCCTATTGTGACAAATGGCAAGATTTCACTTTTTTTCAAGATTGAATAATACTTCGTTGTATACATATACCACATTTTCTTTATCCAGTCATCTGTCAGGGGGCACTTAGGTTGTTTCCATGTCTTGGCTATTGTAAACAATGCGGCAATGAACCTGGGGGTGCGTTCATCTTTTCGAATTAGTATTTTGGATTTTTTTGGATAAATAGCCAGAAGTGGAATTGCTGAGTCATAGTTCTATTTTTAATATTTTGAGGGACCTCCATACTGTTTTCCATAGTGGCTACAACAATTTACATTCCCATCAACAGTGTACGAGGGTTCCCTTTTCTCCACATCCGCACCAGCATTTGTTGTTTTTTGACTGTTTGGCAATAGCCATTCTAACAAGTATGAGGTGATTTCTCATCTTGGTTTTGATTTGCGTTTCCCTGGTGATTAGTGATGGTGACCATCTTTTCCTGGCCCTGTCAGCCATCGGTCTGTCTTCTTTGGAAAAATGCCTATTCAGATCCTCTGACCACTTTTTAATCAGAATGTTTGATTTTTTGCTGTTGAGTTGTATGAGTCCTTTATATATTTTGGATATTTATCAGATATATAGTTCTTAATCAGATATACCATTTGCAAGTATTTTCTCCCATTCAGTAGGTTGTCTTTTCGTTATGTTGATGGTTTCCTTTGCTATACAGAAGCTTTTTAGTTTGATGTCGTCCCAGGTGTTGATTTTTACTTCTGTTACCTTTGCTTTTGGTGTCAAATCCAAAAAATCATCGCCAAAACCAGTGTCAGGGAGATTCCTGCCTATGTGTTCGTCTAGGAGCTTTCTGGTTTCAGGTCTTACATTCAAGTGTTTAATCCACTTGGAGTTAAGTTTTGTGTATGGTGTACCAGGACTTTTCCTAGTGCTTTTGCAACTACTATGTGTCAGGATCCTGAGTACAAGGGGAGTGAAGCAGGCATGTTGCTGTCCCCCTGGTGTTTCCAACCTGGTGGGGAAGACAGACAGTGACCAAAGAGCTGGGAAGATGTTTATTCCCAAAGACCGAGTTGCCCTGCAGAGCCTGATGTTACAACACACACTGTAGACACTCATTTTCTAAAACCTTCCAACTAGATGCTCTGTAGAAATATGTGGAGCGCACTCACATGCAGAAGAACACACACATACACACACATACATAGACAATACACATACACACACACACACCCCAAATGAAGTATTCCCTGAATTGCCCATCAAAAGGAAGTAAAAAGGACATTCACTATTGTTCCTTTTTGTTTTTAATAATTTAATTAATCATCCCCCTCTGATGTGATCACCATGAGCACAGGGCTGCAGATCCCCTAGTTCAGAAAGAATGAAATTGGCCTCCACCATTTATATTACAGCGGATGTGCCCATATAAATTCTCCCCGCTTCCCCGCCCCCTTCAGTTTGGCACGAGCCAAGGCCAGGCTCAGGCCCCTAATGGGTTCTATATCGAGTGCTGGGAAGGTGCCAGGTTTTATCTTCGGGCCTCTCAGTTCAGGGCCCATGTCCTGCTCCTCCCAGCAGTCAGAAAAATACTCCAGCTGGACGTGCAAGCCTCACCTCCCCTGTGCAGCCTCAGCAGTATTGATCCCATTCCATGGCCCCATCTCATCCAAGTGTCCATCACCAGCAACCCCGCAAGGCCTTTTCCCCCTGCTCACCAAGGCCTCCAGTAGAGTCTGCCAGCTGGGCTGTTGGAGATCAGAGATGCTGTCCCTTCCCTGGGGAGCCCAGCAGCAGGGAGTGGCCAGAGGATTCTGAGACCATCCAACCTGATTTCTTTAATCTCCCAGAAAGGAGAAATCATTTGCTTTCTGGCACACACTCAGGTCCTTCAACAGAGGGAGTTTAACATGGGGACTGGTTACATTATGGGGGAGAAGCCACAGAAGGGCGAGACAATGTAAAGCAGGAAGCTGCGGCCATCCCTGGGGCTGGAGGAAGAGGAAACGAGGTGCTGTCACTGAAGCCCAGAAGCCAGGTGGTAGCTAGAACCAGGGAGGGTCGGCAGCCACTGGGGAGCACGTCTAATACCCAAGGCAGAGAGATGGGGAGAATACCTGGCTTCCCTCTTCTCCTCCAACTCTCCCGCCCTCGTGTGCCTCCTCCCACAGGCCAGACCCTGGAGGAGGCCACAGGGCAGGGAAGTGCGGAAATGCAGCTCATGGAGATGCAGAGCAGAGCAGGGGAAGGGCAGGGGCTGGGGCTGACAGCCAACAGGCTGTCACAGCCATAGATGTGACCCTCCTGACACCACACCCTGGGGATCAAAACTCAAAAGCCTTCCTGGAGCCTAGCAGGAGTGAAGGGGGCTGGCTGTGAAGAAACCACGTGGTGCTGAACAGCAACTGCCTCCTGCCTCCAGGTGGGGCAGACAGCAGGGAGGGGTGGAGACTGGGGCACACTGGTGAGTGTATGTCCCTTTTAAAGGGGCAGCTGCTGCTCAGCTCCATCTGATTCCTTCCAGTGAGGAATGCAGGCCCAAGGCTGCTGGATTGTGCCGTTTTTGTTCCCAAGAAGACGGAAGTTCAGATGTTTGAATCTCCCCATTTCTAAAGGTTGCCAATCTATTTAATTTCTGTATGTGTGTTACCAACTGTAAAGAACAACCAATATACACATCCATAGTTGGGACTGGCATTTCATGACAGCTAGAGCACAGAGCCCTGGGAAGGATGGTGCTCGACCATGGCCTAGTGATCCACTTACACAATGAGTAAATGTTGGTTGACTGACTGAGTGACTGGCAGTAGGCTCATTGAAAATCTCCAAATCATGACTATCGATCTGACAATCCCTGTCTCTATTCCAATGCAATTTTATTTTTTCAATCATCCTGTCCTTCTAGCACCTTTACATTTCCATAAATACTCATGGTAACAAGTTTCTGAACTCATGAACTGCCTGTGTGCCAGCCTGGCTCTGGGAAACAGATGTTACATAAAGTTGAATTAGCCAGGTCCCTGCCTCCAAGTTGCTCAGAGTCTGGTAAGGGACCATTCCCATGAAGACAAAAGACGCTGGGGCCATGTCTGCTATGATCACCACTTGTCCTCTGTGCCTAGAACAGCACCTGGCACATAATAGCTGCTCAATATAATTCGCTCAACTGAATGAATCAAGTCATGTTAGCATGCAGCCTTAACAAGGGTAGGAAACTCTTAGACATTCTGACGGTTTGTAGCCCTCCAAAGGGCCACAGTATATATACAGTTTATTCGTGTATTAAAATTTCATTGGGGGATGGGAGTTGGCAATTAGGAAAAAAGTATCTAAAAAGGCATCTGGGGTAGAATAGGTTGCAAAACACTGTTTGAGAGGGAAGCTGGGAGGTATGAGAGCACATAGTAGGGGCTCTTAACCCAGCCTGGGAGATCACAGAATGCTTGCTGAAGGAAGGGGTGTTTCAACTCATTCTTTTTATTTTATTTTTTTAAAGATTTTTATTGGGGAATTGGGGGAGGGGAACAGAAAAGTTGCTGTCCTTTTGTTCTTCAGACTAGTTTTGGAGGACATTGCTTCACTGGCCCATGTTGGTATCATCATTGCGCTCTTCTCGGGTGAGGCAGATCTGTCGCAGGCCTCTGGACGGCCCCTCACGGTGGCTCTTGGCAGCTCACACCAGCTGCCGGCCACTCACTGTAGCTTATGGCAGCCCACTGCACTGCAGCAGGGGCTGCAGCCTACACCGTCACCGGGACTCGTGCAGCCCACCTCCAGATAGAGCTGTTGTTCATCATCTTAGCTGTAGAGGGCAGTGTCACTGGCCCTCATATGTGGGATCTGAACCGAGGCCGTTGGCGTCCCAAGCCAGCTCTTAACCAACGCGCCACTCGGCCGGCCCTCAACTCATTCTTAAGGGATATGGAAAAGTCAGTAGATGAGGGGTCAGCAAATCTTCTCTGTAAAGGGCCACATAGTAAAAATTTAGGCTCCATCGTCTGCTGTTGTAGATCAAAAGCAGCCATAGATGACCCTTAAATAAAAGTGGCTGTGTTTCCATAAAACTTTATATACAAAAACAGGTGATGTGCCAGATTTGGCCCCCAGACCGTGGTTTACCAACCCCTGATCTGAATGATGGGAAAAGGGAGGCCACAGAGGGAACAGCTTGAGCAAAGTTGTGGAGATGTGGGGGAACGGGGAGGATTAGGAAAGAGGCAGCATTGTGGTTTTCCTTCTCCCTGAGGCACGAAAGAGACCTCTATGTTTACACTTGCGCTGTCACACAGGCTGAGCACAGGATCCCAAATTCATTCAATCCAAAAGTATTTATTGAATCCCTACTACGTGCCAGACATTGTACTAGGCACTAGTGATGCAGCAATGAACAAGACCACTTCTGTGTCCTCGGGTCCTAAAGCCCAACCAGACATAGAGTTTTTATAAAATAAATGTGTTGAATAGATGGATGGATAGATGATTGAATCAAGAGATGAGTGGGGAGACAAACACTAAATACTCAGACAAATAAACCCACGAATAAGCCATTAAATACAGCTTCCTCACTAGCTGTGTGGCCTTGAAGAAATTACTTAACCTCTCTGTGCCTCAGGAGGTTAATACAAGCACCGTGCAGGACCAGCACATAGTGGCTGCTCTGTAATTGTAACTGCTGCTGTTCTTCCAAGTGTGTATGCTGTTACATAAGTGCACAGTTTAAGAAATGGGTAAGTGGTACACAGACACAGAGCAAGTGCAAGACAGAGAAGATCCTACTTTGGATCAGGTAGTCTGGGAGGCCTGAGGAGGTGGCGGTCAAGGCTGTCCTGGCCACATCCTGTGAGTATATCCTAGAATTAGTGGTGTTTGCAGCCCCATTGCCCTGAGGCCTCGCAGAGGCGGTTAATTACAAATACCTGCCTCTCGGGAGTGTAGGAAGGTGTCTTCTCTAATTAGATCATGCGTGTAAAGTGCTTTGAAATCTGAGGATAAAAGAGGAAGAAGGGTGAGGCTCTGGTCACAGGGCCAGGGCTCCCACTGGAACCTGTCTGTGAACCCGGAAAACTAGCCTTACACTCTTGCAGATCTTCCTGGAGCTGATCCTCTCTCAGAGGCAGTGGGAAATGTACCTTCTTAGGGCAGGGGTCCGGGGAGACAGACTCGAGATAATGTGCTTAAAGCAGGAGGTCCAGCATGGAACAACTCGGGGTGCTCAATCTGTATTCGATGTTTCCAACCTTGTTACATTATTGCTTTTGTTGTTGTTGTTAGCTGCCACTTACTAACGGGGTGACCCTGGACAAGTTACTGACCCTCTCTGAGCCTCAGTTTTCTCTTCTTGAAAATGGAGTGATTGCAGTAGTGCTAGATGCAGGTAAAGCACATGGCACCAAGCAGAGATAATCACACTTCTCTTGGCGGCCGCTTAGGAAGCCATGACCTCATGCCGGGCACCGCTTTGACCATGTTGTATGTGTTAACTCGTTTAGCCCTCACAGATATTATCCTCATCTTCCAGACAAGGACCTCAGGGCCACCTGGGACAGCCATGCATGGCCCTGCTCAGGGGGCAGCAATCAAACAGACCAGCACCCCTGCAGTTCGGATGCACACACAGGTGAAGCTGCTTGCTCAAGGTCACATGGCAGAGCTGGGATTCAATCCCAGGCAGCCTGGCTCCAGAGCCCAGCTCCTGACCCTGAATCACTGTTAGCCCTCGTCAAGGTGGCTGTGGTAATGGAGGACTTCTGGGAAGCAGGGAAATTGGTTTTCCCTTTGCCCAGCCAGACAGGCGTCAAGTCTCAACCCAGCAGTCTCTCGCTTCCTCTACCCCAAAAGCCTGTATATTTCTAGGGATTTTTGATGTTTTTATTGTCTTCCAGTTTTACAAGAGCAATAATATATCTGTGTTTTCATTTGTTGTGCGTACTGCAGTTCAAGAGAACTTGCGAAAATGCAAGGACTTCAAACCTCAGAGACTGGCCCTGGGTGGGTCCCCACCTTCATAATCACATGTTCAAGGCCTTCACTTCACAGATGGGCTCCGAGAGGCCAGGTGACTAGCTCAAGGTCACACAGCTCAGCAGTGGCAGAACTGTAATACATCTTCCAGATTCCAACCTCACCCTTCTTACTTCCCAGGTCTGATACCTCAAACTGGTGACCCACCAGCCAGAGGCAGCCTGCTGCCTCTTTGATTTGGCCTGCATGGTGTTTTCATAAAATTAAAATTTATCATTAGTATTTAAAGAAAGAGATATTTCCAGGAATAATATTCAAAATATTTAACCAGACTGGCCTGGGTATCTACCATTCAGAGTAGATGCTGGCAGTCCAGCTGAAACCATAGATATTACAAGAAAAAGCAATAAACATGGAAAGTTCTAGAAAAGGCAAAACTATGGAGACACTAAAAAGATCAGTAGTTGCTCTGGGGGTGGAGGGGAGGGCAGGGGAAATAGGTAGATCAGAGAGGATTTCTAGGGCAGTGAAAATACTCGGACACTGCAATAGTGGGTACCTGTCATTATCTATTTGTCCAAACCCATAGAATGTAGGACGCCAAGAATGAACCCTAAGGTAAACTATGGGTGCTGGGTGATAATGACATGTCCATGTCCATGTGGGTTTCATTGATGTAGCAAATGTCCCACTTTGATGAGGGAAGTTGCTAGTGGCGAGCCTGTGCATGGCGAGGGCAAGGGACATTAGGGAATTCTCTGTGCTTTCTACTCAGTTGCTCTGTCACCCTAAAACTCTCTAAAAACAGTCTATTCAGAAGATCTGGCTACTGCTCCCACATTTTCAGGCAGCCACAGTGGGCACAACGGAGTCCTCAGTGCCCCTTAGGCTAAGAATGTGCCCAGCCTGCCAGGCCTCTGCACCCACCTCTATCCAGGCATCACCTGAACAGACACCGTACATGACTTCTTAAAGAGGGCTCCTTGGACATTCTTAAGGAGAAAGAGAATTGGCTGACAGTGTGGCCTGCTGGAGCCAGCCACTGAGGAGGAAAGAGACCCGGTGACAGCTGCCTTGCAGACCCCGTTCATCATCTCCCTGGCTGGGGCCTCCTGTGCATTTTCTGTGGGGCAGAGTGAGCCACTCTTGAGTCACACGTCATCTTCCCAGGCCTGCAGTGGGACATGTCCTGTGAAGCAGCGTCGCTTTGCACTGAGGCAGGCAGAACTAAGGCTTTGAATTTTGAAATGGTGACAGCCTATGAGCTTAGAATAAAAATGCGCAGGACATGGAAAATCAGAAGCTGCTTCACCGCCCCTAAGAAATGATCCCTAAGATCACACCCTTCCTGATAAATCAGATGAACTTTTTTTAATAGTTTACTTGTGCAGTCACTCATCCATTTAACAAATGTTTGTTGAGCACCACGCAAGGCCTTGAGTAGAGATAGCAGGACTATTGAGAGGCATATTCAGTGGCCAACTGTTGTTTGTGCTTGACCACTGTCCATCCCACCCCCCCTGTCTTCTGGTAACAGCACCATGGATTTCCTTTTGGAACCACTCCTCCTCCAGTATCACTCCATGTGACTCAAGAGGGAGTGGGCGTCTCCCCAACAAGGGCAGTTGATGGATCAGGCCTGGGCAATGGGCTTATTCCACCCCCCGACCCCAGGATTGGTCCTGGGATGGGCATGTAACCCAACTTGGGCCAACCAGGGTCCACCCACAGACTGGTGCTGGGACTCCATAGGAATGTCAGCTTCTATCCACTTGCTTGCTGACCTGGCAAAACGGAAACCCAGGGAAAGCTGGGGACTCTGTGTGCCACCACATGGGGTGACCCTAACTGACACAGAAAACACAGAGCTGACAGTGGAGAGAGCACGATTCCTAAACACCAGGTGCACATCTGGATCCAGCCATTCCTGAAGCTCAACCCATCTCAAAACTTTTCATTTATATGAACCAATGCATTCTCTCAGTCTGTCTTTCAGTCTCTCTCTCTCTCTCTTCTCTTCTCTTCTCTTCTCTTCTCTTCTCTTCTCTTCTCTCTCTCTCTCTCTTTCTGTCTCTCTCTCTCAGACACACACACACACACACACACACACACACACACACACACCACTTTTTCTTAAGCCAGTTTGAGTTGGGTTGGTTTCTGTCACTTTCAACAAGAAGACCGAGACTGTATACAAGGAGATGTTTGGCTATTTCCAGCCTGGAAAAAAAATAGCTGCATCCAAAGCAGACCAAGAGAAATCCATATAAAGTGCTCTGGGAGTTAAGAGGAGAGAAAACCAGAGCTGGCTTCAGGGAAGAGGCAGCCTTTTGTTTTTATTCTATAAAATTTCATTATTCATTCAGTTTCAATATTCTAATAACAACAACCATTTGCTGAATGATTACTAGGTGTCAGACCCTGTTCGTCTTCACAACAGCACCATGAAGTAAATTCTCTTGTCCTTACTTTACATAAAACAAATCCGAGGCTCAGAGAGGTGAAGTGACTTGCTCAAGGCCACACAGCAATTAAATGATGAAGAATTGACTCCAAAACCGCAACTTTTAACCTGTGTTTTGCCTTATTTCCGCATCGCTAACATTCTAAAGTTTTGCCCCAAAATGTGTTGCCAAGAGATGGTAAACAGATATTTATTTAAAGACAAAACTAAAGTGGGACATGGAGATGTGCCACCCAGAGCTTCTTCCAGAAAGACCCTGCTGCTCAGCCATAGAGAGTGGTCAGCTGACAGCTTCCAGAAATGTCAGGGGCTGCCTCAGCTGCAGTCACCGCTTCCCAGGTCACGCCCTCCTGCAGTGAGAGTAAGCTTGGAGTATTTGGGAGGAGAAGGCTGCCTCGTGGGAACTGAGTGAGGAGGAGGAAGAGGATGGCAGGAAATGAGGCGGAGAGGAGCAGGGAGGCGGGTCACACAGCGCTTGACAAGCCATGCAGAACCTGCTAAGGATTAGCGGGACCCAGTGTGAAATGGAAACACAGGGCCCCTTGCTCTGAAATTATGGAGAATTTCAAGATGGTACTAGCAGAGCATTAAACCAAGTGCAGGGCCCTTCAGGGTGTCAGGTGCTCGTGACTGCACAGGCTCCTCACCCATGAAACCGGCCCTGAGGCCGCAGTTAGGAATTGGATTTTACATTCTGTACAGGTGAGACAGAAGTCTCGGGGACATGAAGTGACTCTCGCACAGTCCCACAGACAGCCAGTGTTGGAGTCAGGATCCGAACTCAGGTCTTGTTCTCACAATTAAACTATAGCTGAGGGAGGGGTACAGGTGGACAATAATGGCTCCAGAAGCTGAGGCCATGAGGAGCCAGGACTAGGGGTTTGCTGCCCTGAGACCCGGCAGTCAGCAGATCCAACACCCTTTCACCTTTCACAGGGGTGCCCACAGCCTCACTTACCCAGCATCCCTTGCAGCTGAGACAGGCATGTGATGAGTCATGTGAGCTGCTTTGCCCAATGAGATGTGAGGGGAGCGCTTCTGAGGGTTCTGGGAAAGCTTTTACTTTGGGATAAACGGGACAGATATGGTTTCCTTCTTCCTACCTTGAGAGGGACTGAAGCATCCATCCTGAAACTGTGAGGGGGAAGCCAAAAGGATTGCAGAGATGCCAGCAAGAGCCTTGATTTTCTTGAGCCGCTAGGTCAAGACTAACAACCGCCTCTCTCTGAGCTTTGTAGTATGTGGGGAAAAGAAACCCTGGCTTGTTGGATTTCCGTTGGATTTCCAGTTACTTGCAGCCAAATGCTGACAGACAGCATTTCTGTCTGTCACAGTCACAGGACCATAGGGTGGCCTGGATCCTCACTATACATAGGGAGATACTGGGGTCTGAAGTGGAGAGGAACTTCCCTGGGTCGCAGAGTGGAGTCACGAGTTTAGTGACTCACCGTCCAGCGCCCCTTCTGCTCATGCCATCCCTCCTGGTCTGTTTCATTCCAGTCAGGCTGCTGTGGATTTGACCAACAGCTGCTTTGTAAATTAAACATAAGGCAGTGATGACCTTGCTCTCGAATCCTTCTCCTCTGTTACGTAAATAGCCCCTAGACCACTGTTTTCATGCCTTTGGACCCCAGACCACTTCCCACATCCTTTCAAAAAATGAATTGACCAAATGTAGAGTCCGAGGCTCCTGGAAAGGTGTGAGTCATGAATTGTGGAGCAGAAAGTTCACAGCCAGGAGCCTGCCCATCATACTTGGAGTCCAGTCCCCCGGGCTTCCATTGAGCTTGTTTACTGAAGCACTGACTCATCAGCAGCCTGTGGTCAGCTCTGACACTCAGGTCATTTTCTACCCTTCTTGTGCTCGGCTGGTGGCCTTTAATTAGGTGCTGTGAACTTCCGGTCTCTATCCATGTTGCCTTTTCCCCTATTTTTAGAGGATTTATATAAATATTATAGAAATAATTAATAATAATAGCAACAACAATAATAACAGCACTTACTATATTTTAAGTGCTTTAAATGAATTTAATTTTTTTTTCTCAAAAATCACCAAGTATTGGGTTGTCGGAAAAGTCATGACGCATTTTTGCAGTGAAAAACAGAAAAACACGTCATGACTTTTCCAACAACCCAGTAGTTTTACTATTTATGTTTTATGGACAAGAAAACTAATGCTTAGAAAAGTTAAGTCACTTGTCCAGGGTGACAGAGCTAGGCGTATTTGATGGAGCTGGACTATGACGACGAGTGTACTTGGCCTTGGAGTTCGCTCTAAAGGACAAAACCAATTGGATCCATTAGGATAGTCTCAGAGGCTCCGCTATAGAAGTTCAGACTATAATAACATTTATAGTTTACTTAAAAGACATCTGGAGATTGGAGATCCTGGGGTGTATTTGGATCTCAAGGTTGTCATAAAGAACCAAAGCTCCCTGCATGCTCCCTCCCCACCATCATCAGCAGGTCACCAGCTTGTCCTTAGGCTGGTCACCTAATGTCACAAGATGACTGCCATAGCTCACTCATCACCTCTTCACACAACAATGTCCAAGCAGGAAGGGAAGGAAAGGCGCAAATAAGTCTTTCTTCATGTGCCTCTTTCTTATCAGAGAGGAAATTCTTTCCCAGAAGCCCCCAACAGAGTTTCCCTTTGGCCTGAGCTGGGTCACATGACCACCCCTAGACCAATCACAGGTCCAAGAGGATAGAATGACTATGGTTGGCTTAAACCAAATATGATTTACTTCCCAGGGCTGGGCACGTGGCCAACTGAAAAAAGTCAGGGTTCTTGTCAGCAGGAAGGAAGGGGGAAATGGCAGTTGGTAAGGCAACCCCCCAGTGTTTGACACCCAGCATTATTAAATGTTTAGCACAGGCACCACTGTTACTTTGCAAGGTTATTGTAGGTAGTACATGGATGAAGTTGTGTATGTGTTCGTTTTGTTTTGAATTTTAGTATATATGAAGTATTTATATGCATTTGAAAACATACATATATAGCTAACTCATATGGATATTACTTCTCCAGCTGAAACAATTGTATTTAAGGTGTGTTTTTTTTTTTAAAAAAACCAACTATATGAGTGAAGGAAAAATATTAAGTAAATAATATTCATTTACTTCAAGATTTGGCAATTTTAAGGGTAGGAAACACTGTTCTGTGTTATCCTGCTTAGTATTTTCTCCAGCTTCTCAGAGGCATTCTGCCTTCAGCCTCCCTCTTGAGGAAAATAAACACCCACAAAGATTTTTGCATCATCTGCAATTATGATTCAAATACAGCCTCCAGCTCAAATTTAATCCAGGCTTCCTTGGCCGGGACGGGCAGGCATCTTGACTCCAGTCCTTTCCTGGTATCTCACCTCTGTCTTAGTGGTTTTGCAGTTTCATGGGGCCTGCCCCTCTTGTTGGAAGCTGCTGCAAATTCTGTTTCTGAAAGAACAAGATATAAATAATAAACAGAGTGACCACTTGAGATTCTTGTTCTTGCTGGGAATTTTCAAACTTTCCTAAGATATGAACTCTTTTAATTTAATCAAGAATTTGGGCATCTAGCCTAAGAACTGGATAAATAAATTACAGCCCAGGAATACAATGAGATATGCTAGAACCTCTGTGAAAAAGAATGAAGTCGATCAATATATGCTGATATCAAAAGATCTCCAGGGTCTATGATGACGTGGAAAAAGCAGAATGATATGTACAGTATAAACCAGGAGTGGGCAAAGTTTTTCTGGAAAGGGCCACTTAGTCAATACGCTGTGCTTTTTGTGGGCCGTGCGGTCCCTGATGCAAATATGTGCTGTCCCTGATGCCATCATAGCACAAAAGCCACAGACAGCACTTGGACGGTGTTCCAATAAAACTTTATTGATGGACACTGAGATTTTAATTTGATATAATTTTCATGTGTCATAAAGTATTATCCTTCTTTTGATTTGTTTTTCCAACCACTTAAAAATGTGAGAAAATGTAAAAACCATTCTTAGCTGCAGGTTGTACAGAAATGGGCAACAGGATGGATTTTGCCTGAGACTGTAGTTTACGGATCCCTCATCTAAACCATTGGTGCCAAGAAAAATGATAGAGAAACATAGGAAATAGAGAGGGGGGGGTTACATTACATATGTGTGTTGTGTGTGTGTGTGTGATATATGTGGAGAGAGAATGAAAGAGAGATTTGTTTATACATTTAAAAGCACAGGCAAGAAACTGGCAATTTTAAGTGCTTCTGGAGAGGGGAACTGGGAGAGATCAGATGAACACAGAGAAGAGAGATTTTCACCATAACCCTTTTGTACTGTTTGCATTTTTTTCCATGTGCATGTGTTCCTTTTACAAGGCAGAAAGCATTTGCCAAAGCAAAAAGGATTCCTCTGTCCCATGAAAACGGGATGATCTCCATAAACGCATATAAGCAACCAGGGTACAACAACAGGGAGCGCTGTTGCTGGGGTCATTTACAGAACGGAGCCTCTGGAGAGGTGCAGGGTCCGCCCTGTTGGCAACAAAACGAGAATTTGAACGAAGTGAAATTAATCAGTAAATATTGAGGGAGTCGGGTCGAGGTGGAAGTTGTGGGAGGAGCAATAAAATCTCGCTATTTCCGTTTTATGCTGTTCCTTATCTGGGTCACGGTAAAACCAATGTTCCGCCAATATTTACTTTTGATCTTTGCTCCAGAGTGGGGGAAAGATGCCCAGGCTCAGCATAAATACGAGGGTGGAACTGAGAGTTATGAGAAGAGAAAGGAACTCACCCTGAAATAAAATCACCTCGAGAACCTAATATGAAAATGCTACTCATTTCACAGAAACACTTAAAGGGCGAGCCTGCTTGTTCACCACCCTCTCCAGAAACTCCAGTCAGCTTTCCCAGAAATTTGGGGTTCTAGTAGACCCATTTGGAAGCATTTGACCTAGGTTAGAGGCCATGGAGGGTAGCCTCCCAGCTAGGTAAGCAGCAGATGTGGAGTTTTGATCATCAGTGGTGTCAAAATCAAGACAATTCATGTAAATATGTAAATTTATGGCTTCCCTGAAACACTCAGAGTTCAGCCATATTGGGCTCATTTTCCCACGTGGAAACTTGAGGCTTTAGCCAGGTGGGAGTTGCACCTTTCGCCTGGGACGGGGCTCCTGGTTAGCCACAGTCTTCACCTCTCCCTGCCACCCTCCATCAGAGCTGCTTTACTCATTTCCTTTTTCATTTGTACTTCATTCACTCAGCGAGATTTACTGAGCACTTACTGTGTGCTAGGCAGTGGGATTATACCTGTGAACAAAGCAGACAAAAATTCCTCACTGACAGGATGGGGGCGGGGCGGAGAGAGAATGAATCTAAATAGCACTCGTGACTCCACCTGGCAGATCCTATCTTTGTTCAGCATGTCCCCAAACACAAAAAGACATTCCCTCCATTCAGTGACTACTTTGATTTACTAAGAGTTCATTGTGCACTATGGTTGAGAGAAAATTTAATGTATTTGCTAGGATTGTTTGGACTCTACATAAAAAGAGAACCTTTCCCCCCCAAATGAGATTGATTTGCATGTATGGTTTTGTACCTTTTTCACATGCCAGTATACTTAGAAGTGCTTCCCGTGTAAGCTCCTTTCTCCTGGCCTTCTTTGTAGGAGGGAAACTTTCACATGGTCCACACGATATCCTGGGCTGGCCTGTAAGACAGCAAAAGTCTACTAAAATATTGTGAATCTTGCAGTCGTAATGTTGAGTGAAAGAAGCCAGGCATGAAAGAACATATATTTTGTGATTCCATCTATATAAAGTTCAAAAGCAGTAAAATTAGTCTATGGGGTTAGAATTTAGGACAGTGGTTACCCTTGAGGGGGTGGGATTTACTGGGAAGGAACATGAAAGTGGCTTCTGGAATGTTCTGTTTGTTCACCTGGGTGCTGATTACACGCGTTTGTTCACTTGGTGAGAATTCACTATATGATGTGTGCACTTTTCTGTGCAATTAAAAAAACAAACCCACAGTGTTCTCGGAACACGGTCTGTGCTGTTTGGAAACACTTTTCATGTTTTCGCCACACACAGACATATGTGAATGTTTATAGGACTGGGTATGAAGTTGTGAAACCTGGTTCTGAATCCTGGCTTGGCCACTGTTAAATGTGTGACCTTGGACAAATTACTTAACCTCTCTGAGCCTCAGTTTCTTCATTTGGATTCCTTACCAAGCCTACAAGGCCCGTGGGCTCAGCCTTTGCTGACCCCTCCCACTGGATCTTCCAATCCTCTGCTCTTTCTTTAAAGCTCCATCCCCACCTGAACACCATTCTGTTCTTCCACAAGCGAAGTTTAGTGTAGCCTCAGGGCCTTTGCACTGGCTATTCCTGCTACCCAGAACTCTCCTCTCTTTGCTTTTCTTGTGATTGGTTCTTTTTTCCCACACAGGTCTCAGTTCAAGTGTCACCTCCTCAGAGAGCCCCTCACTGACCATTCCCCACACTCGCCCTCATCAAGTACATTCCCTGGTCTCATGATCTTGTTGGTGCCTCAAACTATTTGAAATTGGCATGTCTGTGTTGCTGTTGTTGTTTGCTTGTGATTTGTTTGGCTCTCCCTCTAGACCCATTGATTCCATGAGATCAGGGATATAGATTGTCTCGTGCATCCTTACGTCCTCATCACCTAAAACAAATAAATATTTGTGGAGTTAACTAATCAAACTAAATCGTGACCTGATTTTACTCTTCAAGAGGTTCAATGAGATGGTATTTTGAAAGTGCATTTTAAGCAGCCAGGCTTATAAAACACGAGAGGATATCTAAATAGGCTTAGGTTTCCCCTTGAGCTACACCTTCAATGATCTGACCTGTACCAAAAGTCACTATACAGCCATTTCCCCCTCATCTTTTGTGCTGTGGGCCATTTGCCTGGAACAAAATCACTAATATTCTTAGTTTATTTATTTCTATAATGTTACATTAACATGGTAGTAAGTAAATCAAAACATACAAAGAGTATATAGTGAGAAGCCTGTCTCCCTCTGACTCTTACCCCAGAGGCAGCTAGCATTTCCAGATACCCGATAAATGGCTCCAGAAATGTTCTATCAACAGGCATGTAGAGAAGTGTACCCCACCTTTTCTGTTTACACATAAGAGATCTGATGGTACACACCACTTTAGATCTTCGCGCTTTCTTTTCCCCATTTTATAATCTATTTCCATATCGTTGCATATGAAGGGGCTTTGGTCTTTCTAGAGACCATGTGGTACGTCGTTAGGTATTTGTCCTTCGTGGTGGACACCAAAGGTGGCTGAGACTTTTTCTACTGCAAAAAGTGTTCCACTGCTTCTCCTCGCAGTGCATCTCTGGGCCCGGAAAAGTTCCCGGAGTCATTTTGAGCCTGTTAAAGGAACCTGAGAACTCACCCTTCCCCAACCTCATCTCTACCCCGCTCCAAATGCCCTCTCTGCTGTTTGTGTTTTGGCCTTTTAAAGACTTTTTCAAAATTGACTTTGGCTTCTTGGCCTGAACTCTGAAGTGTTTGAGCTGATAAGATAGCTTGGCTGAGGGGGCCGGGAGCAAATAGTTACCTTGGAGGCCCGCAGCCCGAGCAGAGGAGGGGGTCAGGGTCCCCCAAGGCTCTCCCCACCTCCAGCGGTGGGTGGTGCGGACAGGAGGAAGGTGAATCCATGCTGGGTCCCAGACGGACCAGGGAAGGGGAGGAAGCCGGAAGGCAGCCGCTGCAGGCCCCGTGCCTCACCAATTCTTTTCCACCTTCAAGAACTGGGTTGAGAGGGGGCCAGGCAGGGTTGGCTTATTTACCGGGGCCCCTCCTAAAGTAAACAAGAGACTATGGGTGAGTTGGAGCAAAGTCCTGGCAGTCCTTGCCTCAGGCACATCCCAAATTGGCCTTGCACCCTGAGGGGCCTGAGGGGGCCACCGAAGGGGCCCTGCCTCCATGGCTGTGGCAGAAACATTGGCAGAGTCTGGACACAGTGTCACCACATGTTATTTACCGTTATCTCATTCCGGGATTTTCACCTGCCTGGCACTGATCTAGGTCCTAGGCCACAGAAATGAACCAATCAGTCCAGATTCCCACCTTCCAGAACTTTCTTCAGTCTAGAATGGCAGAGAAATGACAAACAGGCAAGAAGTATCCGGGGTGCTGGGCACTGTAATAGGGGACAGACAGGCTGCGGGGACCACAGTAAGGGCACTGCCTGGCCTAGGATGGGGGAAGGCCTCCCCAGTCCTGCCACATCCCAGCTTAACACCCCTCTGGTGCTCCCTGGGGCCCCAGCCCATGCATGATCAGGCCTTGCCAATCAGGGTCCACATCATCAGCTTGTCAGCACTCTGTCCCCGCCCCTTCCTTGGGTCCTCATAACGCTCTTCCCTTTGCCTGCAGCACCCTCCCCTCCCACCTCCTCAGCTGAGTTGTTACCTCCTCCTCCTGGAAGCCTTCCCAGATGCCTCTGGATGGGTCTGAAGCCTCCTTGGGGCTGTGACATGCTTCTGTGCATTCCCTATTCCAGCTCTGATTGCTCTAGATTGAGGTGACCTGTTTGTGGGTTGCAAAGCAGTCCAGCATGCTCAGAGTCCAGGCCCTGTGACTGGCCCACCTGGATTCAAATGCTGACTCCCCCTCAGCTGTGCAACCTTAGGCCACAGTTTTCTCATCTGGAAAATGGGCATTATGGTGCTGCACACCTCATAGGCTGGGCATGAGGGAAGATATATATAATGTAAGTGATTAGAACAGCATCTGGCCCAGAGTTTACACTCAGTAAAGCTTGGCTGTATTATTTTCTCTCCCCCAACCCCACAGACTATAGTAGTTGCGCATTTAACATTTGCAGGATAAATAAATGCAGATAAATAAACATGAACAGTGGGGGCAATGCTTGTGATATAATGGAAAAGTTTTTAAAAACACAACATTAAATAGTTGAGGAGTATGATTTACAACTGGCAACACACACACACACACACACACACACACACACACACACACACACACCAGCCAACCAATACCTTGGGTTAGGAGAAAGAAAGAAAAAAAACAACCCAGAATGTTCAGTGTGGTTGCATTAGAAGGATGGGACAAAGAATAATTTTTCTTCTTTCTTGTTTGATGTGTTTTTTCCTCTTCTTTAATAAGCATGGTTTCAATTTAAATGGGAAAAAATAACAACAAATCTAGAAAAGGAAGCCTGCAAGCCCTTTCTGTTCCATACAGTTTTCCCACAAACCGGGGCTGGGTGGGGTGGGGCAGGCGGGCAGGACAGCACTCAGTGAACGCGCTGCCCTTTAGAAGTGAAGCAAGAGTGGGGAGACCAGAGAGGTGCAGAGGGTGTCAGCTGACTGGGGGCGGGGGGAAGTTGTGCGAATAATGACAAAGCACCCTTCTCCCAACACGGGACATGGTGGGTCATTCTGGATGTCGCCATCCCCACAGAGCTTCCTGGCATCCCCCAGACTCGGCTAGCAGCCTGCCTAATGCCACAGCCCCGTGTTTCCCAGCAGCGTGACATGTACCACGCCGCTGTGTCTGTAGAGGGCCTGCTGTGTGCCCCACTTCACAGGCATTGTGTAACCCAACCTGATCCTGACAGCCTGCCTGCCTGCAAGCAAGCCACAGGCTACTACTGTGAGTCCCGTCTCACAGTAAGGGAAACAGACTCGAAACATTTAACCATTTGCCCAAGGTTGCCCGGTTGGTAAATGGCAGAGTCTGAATCTAACATCATTTGGTTCCATCCTTGTCTATGATTGGCCTCCTTCCTCTCATTTCTACTAAACTATTGGGTTGTCGGGAAAGTCATGACGCATTTTTGCAACGAAAAACAGAAAAAATACGACACGACTTTTCCGACAACCCAATAGATGGTGAATTTCTAAGGGAAAGGAACTGGGTCACAGTCTTCACCATGTCCCCCGCCATGGCCTGGCCTAGGGGCTGGCACACAATAAGTGCCTAATGATGGTTGAGTAAATGAACTAACAAATGGGTTATTGATAGATGAGTAAATGGATGGATGGATGGATGAAGGGATGGATGGCTGAGTGGATGGGTGAAATGCATGAATGAAAGAATGGATGGATAACGGATGGATGGATGAGTGGGTGGGTGGGTAGATGGATAGATGGATGAATGAGTGGATGGGTGAAATGCATGAATGAAAGAATGGATGGATGACGGATGGATGGATGAGCGGGTGGGTGGGTAGATGGATTGATGGATGGATGAGTGGATGGGTGAAATGCATGAATGAAAGAATGGATGGAGGATGGGTGGATGGATGGATGGATGGATGGATAGATGAGTGGGTGTGTGGAATGCAAGCATGAAATCCATGCATGGCTGAATATGTAAAATAATTACATAACTGATGATGAAAGACAGAAGGCACTAAGAGGATGAAAGTGGTTGTCTCTGTGCATTGAATGTGCCCTTCAGAAAGTTTGCAAACTGGCAGTTCTAAGGCCATATCGGGGCTAAGACATTGTGTTTGGTTGTCACAGGGTTTTTAATTTTTTTAAATTAATTGTCATTATTTAAAAATTATGAAATTTCGCATTAAAAAAATCTAGATTTGTGGCTTCTCTTGCAAAATTGAGCCAGCGCACACACTGGGAAACAATGTGCCAGGACTGACAGGGCTGAGCCCCCTGGGACACCCCAGCCCCCACCACTCCCCAATGTGTTCCTGATGTTGAGGTTGGGTGTGAGCTGCCACTTATCATGCCACTCGGCTTGTGTTTTTCTCACAGTACCAGTATAAGGAAAATGAAAAATCTCTTGTTCCCGACTCTCCATCAAAAGTGGAAAAATAAAATAGGTGAAGAGAAAGGTGGGAGAGAAGGTATTTGTGTTGGTGTGTGGAAGAGAATATTCCTGCGGATTGGATGCATGAAGAATGCATAGTTTTTTGAGGGACAATAGAGTTCATTGGTTAAGGGCATGGATTCTAGAGCCTGACAACCCAAGTTCAAACTGCAGCTCTGCTACATACAGGCTGTGTGGCCTTGGGCAAGTCACTGAACCTCTCTGGGTCTCAGCTTCCTCATCTATAAAGCAGAGATGATCCATAAAGTTAGTCCCACCTCCCAGGGTCTTAATGAATAACTTTATACAAGACTGGCTTCGGTCACTTGTGAGCCCTGTGGGTCCACAATAGGGGTTCTCAACCAAAGCCCATTTGACAATGTCTAGATTGGGAAGGTCTAGATATTTGGAGCTGTTACACCTTGAAAGGAGGTGCTACTGTCATTTAATGGTAGAAGCCAGGATGCTGTTCAGCACCCTCCAGCACTCAGGGCAGACCCCCACCTGCAGTAAAGTCTTGTGTAGCCCCACGTGTCAATCGTGCTGAGTCTGGGAAACCCTGGTCTATAGGAATCCAGGCTCCCAGAGGGGGTGGGTTGTGGACAGACACTTAGGAGGCCCTGAAGGCTGCCAGAGATGGCTCCCTCAAAGGAGATCATGGCTGAAGAGGCTGCCTTGGGTGTCACAGGAGACATTCCCTATGGCCCTGAGCTACCCATCCCCCAGGATGATCAGGCCCTAAGGATTGTCCCATGTCAAGAGTTCCTGGACCTAGCCTGTTCCCAGCACGACTCGCTAAACAAGGTAGACAAGGGATGTGTCCCTGCTGCCCCCTGGTGGCCTCGTCCCTAAACTATATGACATTCCCCAGCCTGAGGTGGTTGGAGGGAGGATGGGGATTTGCCCTAGAGCCTTTCTTCTTCCAGACTAGTTGGGAATGTGGGGATTTAAGGTAATGGAAGGTGGCAGAAAAAGGCTCAGGAGACAAATTGACATGGGTTTGAATCCCAGCTTGCCACAAATCAGTAGGAGACCTTGGAAGTCCCATGACCCCTCTGGGCTTCAGTTTCCTCATCTGTAAAATGGGAATGGCAGTTATTTACTTCACAGTGTTGTTGAGGGGATTAAATTAAGTAACGCACACAAGTACACGGCAAATAAAAATATTGAATGCTTCATAACCTTCTTCTCTGACACTTGTGTTCACATAAACCCATAGCCACTTGCTTTTTCCTTTCATTTATTTATTTATGTTTTCGAGGGCAGTGTCACTGGCCCTCATATGTGGGACCCGAACCGGGGCCGCTGGCTTCCCAAGCCAGTGCTTAACCACCGCGCCACTCATCCGGCCCCGTAGCCACTTGCTTTTGATGAACTTCCAGTGTACCCAAAGTGGTTTTTAAATGAGTACCCAATAAATAATTTTGTTGCAAAGGCATATTTAGTGACATGAAAAGGGACCCACAATGTATTATCATCTGATCATAGGCCTCAAACACATTGTGCATACAGGGATCCTACTTTTGTTTGCTATATCTCTATTTTTAAATATGTACATTTATAACATATATGAGAAACAAAGACCTAATTTTCTTACTATATAATGAGTTCTTATAGAGGAATAAAAAAGATAACTATCCAATGGGAAACTAGACAAAAGATATGAATGCTTTGCTACTAGAAAGGAAATACAAACGGACTTTAGATATAGTTTTAAATTCTCAACCTGACGTAAAAGGAAAGAATATGCAGATGGTAACTATGGTGAACACCTTTCCCCCTATCTGACAATAGTTGGCCTTTCCTAGATTGTTGCTTTGAATGCCAATGGTACGTATGACCTTAGAGAGCATTTAGACAATTAGTGTCAAAGTTTTAAAATGCATCGGGCAATTTAGTTGCTAAGAATTTATCCTATAGAAGTAAACCCAAAGACTTCTGTGAAAGGGATACTAATTGCACTATTGTTTGTCACAGTAAAAGACTGGACTCACCTGCATGATTATCAACAGGGAACTGGCTAAATAAATTATTATATTCAGACAATGGAATATGCGAAGAATGCTCTCCTGCTGGTCTGGAAAGATCTCTTACGTACATTATTAAGTTAAAAACAAACCAAATTAATGCAGAACAGTGTGTGTAGTACACTTCTATTTCGAGAAACAACTACAGGAATCCATGTGCACATTTGCTTATCTACTTTCTGGATATCTCTGTAACCATCCCCAAGAAACAATACCCAGGATGGCTTCTGGGGAGAGGAGCTTGGAGGTTTGGAGCTGGTGGGCAGGGGGTTAAGGATTAGAGGGGTAATATCCGCTGTAAATCTTTTGGTATGCTCTCAATTATTTTTCACGTGCATGTTTCCTTATTAATTTTTAAATGTTTTTAGTGCATCTATAGATGAGGGAGAGAGAGAAGTACCTGGAAGGATGCACTCCAAAGTGTCAGCGGCACTCATCTCTGGGTGCCTGATGTCAATTAGGGTTGACTTTTCTTTTTTTCTTTTTACTTAGATGGATTTTCTAATTTCGATAAATAACTATCAAGGAATATTTGGTAGTTCCAAAAATTCTTAGAAAGTAGACCCTGAGTGTTTTCTTGGTAGTCAGAAAAAATGAACTGCTACATCAAACAAACCAAAACGCGCACTCCCCCAAGCAGATTATTTTTATGGCCAAGCACGTTAGAGAGTCTGAGGTTGGGTGATTGGAAATACATTGTATGAAAAAGTGAAAATACAGTCCTCCCACCATGCACCAGCTGGGCATCAAAACTTCAAGCTTCTCGTTCAGATCCTGGTTTGAATTAGGTTCAGATGGGCCGCCTGTTAGCTGAGCATGTCA
Organism: Aselliscus stoliczkanus; assembly: GCA_033961575.1. Taxonomy (NCBI): domain Eukaryota; kingdom Metazoa; phylum Chordata; class Mammalia; order Chiroptera; family Hipposideridae; genus Aselliscus; species Aselliscus stoliczkanus. The sequence continues at coordinate 9,346,838 of CM066738.1, read as the reverse complement.
TTCCAACTCTCTTGGCCTCAGTTTTTTCATCTGTAATGTGAAAAGACCACAGAGCAGCTAGGAGACTTGTGTGCGATAATGCCCACAGAACAGGACCCAGTTCTTAGCCCACGCACGATGGGTGAACATGAAATCGGCAGGAACTCTGCACATCTAAGAGCAGACGACAGGCTGGGGGCCCTTCGCCTCTTTCCAGGTCAGTTGGCATATGCCTCTGCCAGTCCCTAATACCCGTGCAATTCCACTGGGCAAGTCTTCCGACGGCTTGGAGAGGGTGACATCAAGTGGCCAATCCTGAAAGTACATGCTAAGGCCGCAGGTTCAGTGCAAGCCTGGTAGCATCCCCTTGTCCCCTCCAGCTATGGTCTTGAGCAAGGCGCTGAATCTCCCTGAATCAGTTTTCTCAGCTGTAAACTGGAGATAATGCTGCCTACCTGGCAGAGTGAAGGTGAGGATTTAATGAGGTGAACCACAGAAATCATCTCCAGAGACACTCGGTTGCACAACTTCAGGGGGCGCCCTTCATGAAATTGTGCAACCCAGCAAGCGCCTCGAAGCCGGTGCTGTCATAATCACCACTCCTTCAAACCTCTAGTTCCCTCCCCCGCTCCCGCAGGGTGATTCTAAAACAGAGCCTTCCAAAGCATAGATCAAGTACTCATGGTGCTTCGTGGGAGGATTTTAGTGGGCACAGCGCTGCACCATCAAGTAACATTCCATTTTTTTTCCAATCGTTCTGATTACATCTAGGCAATGGTCTCCGTTTGATACCAATCTGCCTTTAATGCCTTTCTAACACTCACCCATCTCCCTCTTGAACAAAAAGAGGGCAGGCCTCAGACATAGAGCCTTCAGAAGGCAAGGTTAATACAGTTAAATGTTTTTACAGTGTTTATTTTTTGTGATCACCTTCTCCTTGCGATAGATTTGGGAGACCATATTATTGGCACTGTTTATCGGTCCTTTCTACTGGCATTTCCCTGGCGACCCTCTCTACTGATGTCAGACTTGGCCGGGTAGCTTCCTTGGACCAATAGAATGCGAGCTAAGCTTCCAAGCAGAAGCTCTGTGGTTCTGCCATTTGCTCTTTTCTCTCTATACGGGGAGAAGGGCCTACCCCAGGGATAGGTGGTTTCTTCAACCTGAATTTCGGTGTAGAGAGGACTCACGGACCAGCCCTGCAGTCAGCCCACAACCAGCATGAAATAGGAATGAGAAATAAACCTTTGTTGTTAACGACCCAGTGAGATCCTGGGATTGTTTATTATTGCTGTGAAACCTAGTCTGAGTTTACTGATACCATAGAGATACAAACGTTTCCTTTAAAAATAAATACACTTAAGTCAAGTAAATGTGTTTGTTTAAAGAAAAATATGAAGTAGACAATGGTGCAGGAAGTAGGAGACACACATAATGACGGTAGTGGCTGGATAACCGAAGTTTGGGAACCACTGGTGCAGAGTCTTAAATGTGAAAACGGTCACTCCAGGTTGCAGGTGGCTCATCTCGGAACCCCCAAAACACCGCTCCACTCACATTTCAAACTCTCCCTGCTGCCTCCCACCATGTAGCCAGAATGAGTCTTCTAAAGTACAGATCTGATCAGATTCCTCCCCTGCTCTAATCCCTTTGATGGCTCCCTTGTGCCCTCAAGGTAAAATCCACATTCTTCCTCAGGACCTAACTGGCTGTCACAGTCCGGCCCTTCGTCTCCCTCCTCTCTCACTCACTCTCTCTCTCTCTCTGCTTTAGCCACGCTGGTTTCTTTGCTATCCTTCACACAAGGCAAGCAGGTCCTTGCCTCAGAGCTGTTACATTTGTTTTTATCTCCCCCAAGACAGGAACCTGGCAGTTTTATCGCTCCCTCAGGTCTCTGCTCAAGTATTCCTTCTTCAAGGAGTTCTTCCCACACCATGCTGTAAAAAGTAGCAATCCCCCGTTCTCCTGCCACCCCCCATCCTGGTTTTTTTCTTCATATCACGTATTACCCCCTGACCAGATTACATATTTGTTCATTGTCTGTATTCCCCATTAGAATGTTAGCTCCTTGAAGGCAAGGATTTTGTCTCGTTTTTTTCACTGCTATAGCCCCACTGCCTAGAACCCTGCCTAGAACATAGTAGGTGCTCAGTAAGTATTTGCTGAACAAAGGAATGAATAAGTGATGGCAAAGATAGACACCAGCAGCTCTAGGCCCAAGTTGTACTAGCATCAAGTCCAGCTGATAAAGAACTTCTCCTTCCAACGGATTCAAAATTGAATTCAGATCACATGTGTCTTTCCCTAAACCAATCACTGTTGGCCAGGAGAATGGAATACACTGATTGGCCAGGCCTAAGTCACATGCCTGTAGTTAAGTCCAGAAGTAGGCTCAGCCCCACCTAAGCCATATGGACTGACAGTGAGGCAGGAGTATTCTTAAAAAAAAACAGTGATGCTATTATCAGAAAAAGAGAGAATAGATGCTAGCGAGGTGAAAACAATAGTCATCCACCACAAAAGGTAAATTATTCACCTAGCTGAATGCCTAGGACTAGTGTGGGTTCTATGAGTGAGGGGCCTTATTTGTAATTCAAATTATATTCAAGTGAGAGGTAGGAGGAACTCGACTAATACCACAGATAGAGCTCAAATAAGGAGCAGGTGATTCAGGCAGTCCCTAGACACCAATATATCCATGGCATTAAAACATTGTTGAAAGAGATTAGAAGTTTGGAGCCAAAAGAAATCTTAGTTTTCTACATGCAACTTCTTACATAATCAGCAAAGTATTAATTAATTTATCTTCTGACACTGAGGACGACAGCCTTGAGAAGAAATTTAAAATTAACCATTGCTGGCTATAATCCATTACTTTGATTAGTTTGAGGACCCGCATGTGCTTATTGCATGATACAACCATAAGGCATTCCACAAACCCCACTTCCAGCCAAGTGGGGCCTCCTGAAATTGGCAGTCATGGTCAGCTGAAATTCTGAAACCATATGGCATAGCGCTGTTACTGGGAATGAGTAATCTATTTTGTTCCAGAATCAAAATTCTAAACTCTTCAATAATGCCTCCAGTGGCAGTGTCTGAGAGTTATCCCTCAATATCAGTGTTTCCCTTCTGTAATGGTGAAAGCTCCACAGAAGCACCTGGCTGCCCAGAATAAAGGCTACATTCCCCGGCCTCCTTTGCAGCAGGAAGTGGCCATGTGGCTGAGGGATGGCCAATAGGATGTGAGCAGAATAACGGAAAGCAAACATGGTGGCCAGCCATTTGGACTTTGGGATGGGGACAGCATGCTGATGATGATGCAGGAACAAGTTAGGGGCCTAAGTCCCTGACAAGTTCATGGTGTAGAGCCACCACTCTAGCCAGAAACTTTTATTGCATTTCAGTCTCTACGTCTCTAGACCCCACAGATGAAATTACATTTTAAATAACAAACCTCTAAAGAAGCTAGCCTGTTTTGGAAAATTCCATAATATATATACATGGAATGGGTCCTTTTTTCTTTTTAAACAGAAAAAAAAATACAATTGTGATTCACTTCTATCAGCTTATTCATTTCAACAAATACTTAAGGCTATCTAAGGAAGACACCTGGCCCAGGATGGCCCTATATCTTGGCTGCTTTAACAAAACCACTCTTTGGAGGGCCGGCCGAGTGGCGCGGTGGTTAAGCGCTGGCTTGGGAAGCCAGCGGCCCCGGTTCGGTCCCACATATGAGGGCCAGTGACACTGCCCTCAAAAAAAAAAAAAAAAAAACACAAAAACAAACAAACAAACAAAAACCCCACTCTTTGGCAAGTCCTTTGGGCTTCTCGTTCCCAAAGCTGGCTATCAGTAGCACATAGGAAGTCTTTTTAAAATACAGATTCCTAGGCCTTGGCCAGTTCATTTAAAAAAGTAGGATATTAGGAATCTGTCATTTCTAAAACACTCCCTGTCTTACCAGCTATGTGACCTGCAGCGAGTTATTTAACTTCCCAGTTCTGCGATTCCCTCATCCATAAAATGGGGACAGAAATGGCATCTGCCACAATAGAGCTGTTGTGTGGGTGAGTTTATTTCACGTGTGTGAAGCATCTAGCACAGTGCCTGGAACAGAGTGTTACTTATCTGTATGCCTATTGGTGGGAGTATAAATTACTGCAAACTTTCCGGAGGACAATTTGCACCGTCTACTGTGATTTGCACTGTCTACCAAATATGCACTCTTTGACCCAGCAATAATGATGGCTGAAAATAGCCTATGATCAGTCTCATTCATTCAGCTACGTGCCCAAGAATGCCCCTTGCAGTTTATTCAACAAGCATTTATTGAGCCACTACACTGTAGTCAAGATAAAAGAGGCTATGCTGCAGTAACAAACCCACAAATGGTGGTGACCTAATGAAGCAAAAGTTCATTTCTTGCTTTCACATTGCAATGCAGACTGAGTACCGCTCTCCATCTTGTTGCTGTGCCGTCTGGAACAGGTGGTCTTGGAGATGGACTTGGCAGGCAAAGAGGCAGCTAGAAAATCACATGGGATTTTCTTAAGAGCTAGGCCGGAAGTGGCTTACATTCCTTTGGCATGTTCCTTTGGTCAGAAATGAGCCACATAGTTCCAACCTAATTGCAAGGGAGGCTGGGAAAGGCAGAAGGGTGTACAGATAGCGAGTGATTATTGTCTCTGTGATATCTGCTATGTTCAAGAGACTGTCCTCGGAGCTGGGGACCCAGAGTTGAGCAAGACCAAGAAGATCCCTGCCCTCACACAGCGACCCCTGTAATAAGCCTTTGTTTGTAAACATGACCCTAAGCTACGTCATCTTATACTTGAGCAAGAATATTTCAGAGTTTAGGGCTATTGCATCAAAGGGTATACGCATTTGTCACTTTGACAGATGTGGCCACATTGCCCTCCAGTAGGATTGTGCCAATTTTCACTTCCACCAACAAGGTGCAAGAGTGCTCCTTTCCCTGAAGCTTTGCCAACATGGGGTGTATCAGACTTCTGGACTTTTACCAGTCTGACAGGTAATAAATGATCTTCCTGTGTACTTTTAATTTGCATTTTTCTTATTATAAAGGAGGTTGAACATTCTTTCATATGTTTATGAGCTATTTGTATTTCCTTTTCTGTAAACTGTGTGTTCAGATCCCTCGTCCATTCTTCTCCTGTCATTGTTACATGAAAAAGTGAAGGGGCAGAATAGGAGGCATATTATAATTATTTTTGTAAATCAAAAGCAAAACAATATTTTGGCTATGTGGGTAAATATTCTTACAGACACAGAAAAGTTTTCTAGAGGCAACCGCAGGCAACTATTAATAGAGGGATAGACTTGGTGCCATTTTTTTTTTGTCTGTGAGCTAAAAAAAAAAAAAAAAAAAAAAAGGTATTATTTTAATCCCCTGAATTTGGGGGTGGTTTGTTATGCCTGAGTGCTATTTTTTGAGCCTTTCTGAATGACTTCACTTTTTAACCATGTACAAGTATTATTTGTATTATTTTTTTAATGTCAAGTAAGGGTTATCTGGCCTTTTTAAATTTGTCTTTATATTTTTTCTATTTAAAAAACTGTTATATATGTTATATTAATTAAAAAAATTTTTTTAGAACCACATTGTATCTGCGAAAACATCATCAACAGGAATTTAGGCCAGTCTTCAGAATTTGGGTCAAGTCTTACACTTTATAAGTGCTCACAAAATATTTGTTGGATTAAAAGAAATAGAAGCTTTGCTTTCACTGAATCACCAAAGACCCCAGGTGAAATTATAATATTCCTCTCTCTCTCTCTCTCTCTCTCTCTCTCTCTCTCTCTCTCTCTCTCTCTGTCACTCTCTTTCTTTTTTCAGGTGAGGAGGCTGATCCTTTTGTCCCATACAGCCAGAGCTGCTGCAGAAAAAACTAGAAGACATTTTCCTGTGAGTATGACTCTCAGTAATCCCCCCCCCCCCGTCAGTCCCAAGATTGTATCTCATTGGTCGAGTTTGAGTCATGTGCCCACCTCAGCCAATCAGTGTTGCCAGTGGGTGGGCCACTAATTGGTCACCCCTCACTCCTGAAGCCAGGGATGGACTTTGCAGCATCCAAACCAGGGGAACCTAGAGCAATGGAGGTGTGGTTTTGCCCAAAGGAAAAGGGGAGTGCTAATACCAGAAGGAACAACAGATGCTAAAAGGCAAAAACATCACGTGTCTATCACAAGCACCTACTATGTGCAGGGCACTGTGTAAGCTGAGGGGATATGATGATGACCAAGATAGACATTGTCCCAGACCTCAAGGAGCTGACATCTTAGTGGGAGAGACCACAAAACAAGCAAACTAACAAGTCTCAAAAATTATAAATTGTAATAAATTCTATGAAAGACACAGACAAAAGACTGAGGAAATATTTTGAATAGAGTGATCAGAGAGGAGGTAACATTTAAACGGAGACACAAAGGATGAGAAGGAACAATGAGATAGCCATAGGGGGAAAAACTAAGTTGGATTCCTACTTCACACCTAAACCAGGACAAATTCCAAGTAGACCATAGATTTAAACATATAAAGGGAAACCACAAATGTAGTAAAATAAGACTGGGCTAAGCCTTTCATAACTGCAGGCTGTAAAAGAACTTTTTAATAAGGAAGCAAATCCCAAATGTCTTAAAATGAAAGATAAATTTGACAACATAAAAATGTTAAAAACAATCTTTATGGCTAAAAATAACCTAACTAAATCCAATGCCAAAAAATAAATTGGGCTAATTTGGGCTAATAACAAAGGGCTAATTTACCTAATATATAAAGTGTTCCAGAAAATCAATAAGAAAAAGATCAACACCTCAGTGGGAAAATGGGATAAAAAGATCATTTACAAAGAAGGAAAAACAAATGACTTTTAAGCATATGAGAAGATGCTGAATTTCACACATAATAAGAGAAATAAGATATCACTCCTCCCCATCAGATTAATAAAAATCCCAGTCTGACAATCCACTGTGTTGGTTAGGATATCAGAAAATGAGCACTCTTATACACTGTTAATATGAATATAAACTGATGCAATTCCACAGAAAGACATTGGTAATATTCATCACCTTTAATGAATAATTAAATTAATATTAAGTGCTTTTAGGAATTTATCCCATGGGCTTATTCATACATCTGCTAAATGACATAAATACAGTTATTCATTATTATATTGTTTTTAATAAAAAGAAACAATGCCGTGGTGTAGTGCTGGCCTGGGAAGCCAGCGGCCCCGGTTCGGTCCCACATATGAGGGCCAGGGACACTGCCCTCAAAAACAAAACAAAACAAAAAAAACCCCAATGCCTATTGATACAGGATAAATGAAATATTTATCCATACAATCCATACAATGAAATATTATTCAGTGGTATAAAAGAAGGAGGCAGCTGTGTGTAAATTGGTAAGGAAAGCCCTGTCAGAGCCTTCTAAGCAAAACAAAACAATGTGCAGAATCATGTGAATAGCATGCACTCATTTGTAACATTGTAAGGGGATGGAGAGGATAAGAATACATATTCATATATGCTTACATATGCAAAAAACTATCTTATTATAGAAGGATATGCAACGGACTAATAGCCAGATGCTAGAGGGAGCAGCATATGCAAAGGACCCCAAGGTAAGAAAAAAAAAAAGTGGTAAATTCCAAGGACTAAGAGTGTGGCTGGGAAAGACGATATATGACAGGTGGTGGCCAGATGCTGCAGAGACTTGTAGACCACCATTTAGGAGCCTGGTCTTGAGTCCAAGTGCAGTGGGAAGACATTCAAAAGACAAATATGATTCGACTCATGTTTTAAGAACATCTTGCTGCCACTTGGAGAAACTATTGGAGGAAAGAAACCCAGATGGTAACAGAGAGACCAATTAGAGGTCTGGACAGTTATCTAAGGGAGAGATGAGGTGGGCTGGACCTGGAGGTGGCAGCGGAGATGGTGAAGAGCAGACAGATTTAAGAGAGAGCTCGAAGTTGGGATGCCTGGGTTGGATGTGGCTGTGAAGCAAAGGCAAGACGAGGCTGACTTCTGGCTCGTGCACCAGTGGTGATGGTATTGACTGAGCTGGGAAGACTAGGGAAAGGGCCCCAGGGTTGGCTTGGATGAGAGTGTCCTCCAGAGTGGGGCATGTTAACTTTGAGAAGGTGGTAACACCCCTAAGTGGCAACATCAAGTAGGCAGTTAGGGGCTTGAGCCTGTGATGGCGGAAGCCAGTAAGAACGGAGACGACTTATACGGAGAAACTAGGACAGATCCTGTGTGGATCCCACCCAAATCAGGGCCCCGTGTGTCTACCCTAGAGAAGTGCAGACACATATCCACCAAAAATCATCTTCAAGAGTGTTCATAGTAGCTTCATTCATAGTAGACCAAAACTGGAAATTGCCCAAGGGTTCTTCAACAGCAGAACGGAGAATTTGAGATAGATAGATAGATAGATAGATAGATAGATAGATAGATAGATAGATAGATAGATAGATAGATAGATAGATAGATAGAGGTAGAGAATAGATAGGTGGCATGTGTTAAAATAATGAAAAGGAATGAGCTGATAGACACATGAGTGAATCCCACAGACATTGAGCAAAAGAAGCCAGACAGCAAGAAATACATACTGTGTTATTCCATATATGTATATAGGGTTCTAGAATCGGCAAAACTAACTTATGGGGATAAAAGTCACGGTAGGAGTTACCTCAGTTGGGGGAGAGGGAGGGAATAGACTGGGAAGGAGATGGGGGAATTTTTTTGGCGATGGGGTGGGGGCGGGGGTTGGAAATGTTCAACATGAAAGACAGAGACCAGCACCAACAAACAGTAAAAGGGATCCAAGGATAAACCAAGATATTGTAGGGAGCCAATGAGAAGGCAACCAAATAGGAGGCTGGAGACCAGAATTTGCACCCGAGCTTTGTCACTCCCCTCAGGGCTGCCCCATAGTTATGCAAGTTGTGAACTGCCCTCTAGAGGGCGCCCTTCACATTGCGGTCTGCGAAGATGGTGCGCCTGGGGTTGTACAGTGCATCGCTGTATAGGGGACCCTGGTCCACTGCCTGTCCCTGGAAAGTAATAATGACAGAGCCTCACGTTGTGAACTCCTGGAAGGCAGACCTCTTGGTTGTTTTCATAGCCCATAAGTCTATTAAGTTGGTTCTTGGTAAATGTTTGCTGATTAAATAAGTGGATTGATGGGGAATGAGTAAGTGAGGGAGGAAGTGAATATGTGTCCAGTAGTCTACAGCGTTCATAGCACTTCCAAGGTCCTTACAAGATCACAATAAAGTAGGCAGCCTACTGCAGTGGCCGTGAGTCCAGGCTCTACAGGCAGACCACCTACTTCAAATCCCAGTCATTTTATCCTTTTGAACCTCTGTTCTGTATCTATAAAACAGAGCTCATAATGATGATGTCTGCCTAAAAGGGTTGTTATGAGCATTAACTGAGATGCATAAAAAGCACTTAACATGGGCCTGGCCAAGTCTTGGCAGTTGGAATTAGATTTGGCTATATAAAGCAGGAGAACCAAATAAGTGACTTAAGTAAGAAAGATTCTCTCTCTCTCTCTCTCTCTCAATCCCTCCATCCCTCCTTCCCTCCCTCCCTGTCCCTGTGATTACATTTAAGAAATCAAAAGGCATCTAGGGTTGGAATGATAAATACACAGTCATCAGGGTCCTAGATGTCTATCTTTTTGCTCCATCATCATCCAGCATTGCCCCGTAGACCAAAATGGCTGCCAGAGTGCCAACCATCACATCTACATTCCAGGCAGGATGAAGGAGAATGTGAGGAGGGGCAAAAGATATGTACCTGTCAGCTTTCAGCCCCACTCAACAACTTCTGCTTGCTTCTCATTGGCCTCCCCTAGCTACGTAAGAGGCATAATGCTGCCCAGAACAAAATCAGGGTTCATTCATAAGGAATGCATACTGGGAGGGCAGTCAGCCATCTCTGCCTCATGAGGGCTCAATAAAAATTAGCAGCTATTATTGTTGTTGTTCTGCCCACTTTAGAGAGGAGAGAAGAAGCTCAGAGAAATTAGGTAACTTGCCCAAGGTTTTATTCAGTTCATTCAATAAATGTTAACTATATGCCTACAGTGTGCTAATCCCTTAAGATCCAAATACTGAATAAGGCATTGACTCTGCTCTCCTAGACATGAAATCAAGTCATTTCAAAAAGTGTGGCAAGAGCACTGAGAGAAAACACATAAGGTGGCCCAACGGCTCAAAGCACAGAGTACTCAGCCTGGGGTAAGGGAGGGCTTCCTGAAAGAGGTGGAGAGCCTTGACATCAGGATAATAACCTTACCTACTTCATAGAACTGTGGAGAAAGAATAAATGAGGCACGCTAGTGAGGAGCTTAGCACAATGCCTGACATACATAGTACTCACATCAGTGGCCACTCTGACATGACTATCCCTGTCATCATCATCATTCCTTTTTTTTTTTTTTTTTTTACCTTTATTGGGGAACAGTGTGTTTTTCCCAGGACCCATCAGCTCCAAGTCAAATTGTTGTCCTTTAATCTTAGTTGTGGAAGGCACAGCTCAGCTCCGAGTCCAGTCACCATTTTCAATCTAGTTGCAGGGGACACAGCTCACCGCCATCCCATGGGAGTCGAACCGGCAATCTTGTTGTTAAGAGCTCTAACCCACTGAGCCACCCAGCCACCCCATCATCATTCTTCTTAGTTGTTTATTATCTTGCTCACTTTGCAGAAATAAAACTTTCAACTTCTCAACTTCAGGATATTTTGCAAATGAAATTATTTTCAAAGCGTGCAATATGTGTTTAAAAAGCAGAACAACGGGAAACGAAAATTCCTCATTTTCCGTTGACTCCAGGCCAGAAACTGATCTTAGAAATGATCATTTCATACCCTCTCAGAAAAAAATGGATTTTAAAAGCTGGCATCTTAAGGGTTTTATCTCAAGCACTTAGCTGCCATCCTTTCTATTCAATAATAGGAAAGAAAGACCAAGGGATTTAAAAAAAAAATTTTTTTTTAACATCAAGAGAGTTTGGTTCTCCTGAAAGGCCAGAAGAACTGAAGCTAATTCACATTTTATGACCCCAAGAGAAACCAAGTTTCCTGGAAAACTGAAAAAACAAGGCAGGATCTGTTTAAAAGTAAATTCAGAGTTAGAAACCAGATTATGTGGGGGCCACATGGTGGCCTTGAAGCTGAACCTCAGAATTAGCCTCTGTCCCTTAGATATTTTGGGAGTGTCCTCCGCAGAGCATGGCAGTGGCCAGGGGCATGTTTTGACATTTCCTCCAAGGGCACACCTAAAGAATTCATCACCCAGCCTCCCCTTGACCCCACCCGAGGCCCCAGAGCTGTGTCAACGGCAGGATAAATGGTGCAGAGATAAAGGGAGATATTTAAACAGCCAGAAATCATCCTCTAATTTAGGAACTGAGCCACAAAATATCTTTCTCCCATGATGACTTGAGTCGAGAATTTGGATTTTGAACCTCTTCTCTTGCCAGGCCACCAAAATGTCTTTGTGTGTGAATGGAAGGTGAGGATAAGGCTTCAAGGACCTGGTGGCTGTTGGTGGGTTGTAGATCAAGAACATCAGAGCCCTTTCTGGGCCTTTGTTTACTCTGTGCTTCCACTGGGGTTTATAACCGTCTCATCATCCCTGCTATTGCTGCGTTGATTATTAGGCACTTTAATACTTGCACAAGGAATATGCAATCCTTTAATAATGGTCCTCCCTGTGTCACTGTCAGAGGCAAGCCGGAATTGTTCTCCTTGTTTTGCACTAAAGAAAACCAAGGCCTGGGTCAGTGAATAAGTTCAGGGTCAAAAATTAGTCAGCACAAGGGAGATGGCCGGATGTGGGTGGGAATTGGGAAGGCACTGGTTCCAGCCCAGTTTTAAATGCTTGCAGGTCTAAATTCAAGATGTGTGCTTTCTTCTTGAAGAAGTGGTTGAGTGTGTGCGTGCGTGTGTGCGTGCGTCTGTGTGTGGTGTTTTGTGAGTTGGTCTGTGTATGTTTGTGTGTGTTTGTGTGTCTGTGTAGATTTCTTTTTCTTTTTTTTTTTTTTGAGGGCAGTGTCACTGGCCCTCATATGTGGGACCGAACCGGGGCCACTGGCTTCCCAAGCCAGCGCTTAACCACTGCGGCACTCAGCCGGCCCATGTCTGTGTATATTTCTGTGTCTGTGTATTTGCCTATGTGCTTCCATGTGTGTATCTATATATGTGTCTGTGCATCACTCTATGTGTAAAAGGAGAGACAGAGGTGGAAGAGGGAGGGTGACAAGCAGACAAGGAGGAGAAACAGTTAACAAAGCTTAGAATGACAAAGCTGGAAGCCCCCTTAAAAATCTGGTCCACAGAGGGGAAAGGGGATGGAGGGATGGCTAAGGGGGTAAAGGGAGTCAATTCCATGTGTTGCACACATGAAACTTACATAATGTTATAAAGCAACGTTATCTTAATAAAAAAGAAAAGCTAATCATCATTTAAAAATCATCTGGTCCCTATGAAGATCTCACCGTTAACTTTGGTAGGTGTGATACTAGCATGATGATTTCATTTTTTTAAAAAGTGATTATCAAGTATCTACTGGTGAAATGACAAGGGGCCTGCAGTTTGCTTTAAAATACGCTAGCAAAGAAAGAGGAAGGTGAGGGGAGCAAATAAAAATGAGATTGGCGTGGAGCCGGTGCACAGACTCACTCGCTGGTGAGCACTCACCCGGTTCCCAGTGGAGGGAGTAGCTGGGTGAGCCAGGCCCGGGAGCCTGTGGGAACGGACTGAACTGAGCACCTTTGGTGCAGAAGCTGGAGGTTTTGGGACTATTGTTCCCCTGGTGTGGAGCCTAGACACGAGTGGTGTAAGGAGGGCGCCATTTTGTCAGGGTTGGGCCCTCCCACAGAGGGTCAGATCTGGGACCTCATTGGTCTGGTGGAATTGGTGCAGAAGTGCACGTGTGCGTGTGCGCGCATGCGGCCTTGGATCCCCACCCTCCGCCCTGCTTGTGCTGCATTGCCAGGGAAACGCTGGGCGGGGTGCCCTCCGGCTCCAACAGGCTGCTCGCTGAGATGCGAGAGTGCACCGCCTCGGGTCCCCGCTCTCTGCACTGCGATTGCAGAGTTGCCAGGCTGGTGACTGGTTGTCGGGCTGCTCGGCCTGATCTGCGAGCGGCTGATTGGGACAGGCTGAGACGGGGAGTTTTCCTGGGAGTGTTGGGCTGTGAGTTGTGTGCCTGCATGATTCAGCCAGGGCTCTCCTGGTGATCTATCTAATACATCAAAGCAATCCCAGGGCCGGCCGAGTGGCGCATTGGTTAAGCGCTGGTTTTGGGATGCCAGCGGCCCTGGTTCGGATCCCACATGAGGGCCAGTGACACTGCCCTCTACAGCTAACAACAGCTCCACCTGGAGCTGGGCTGTGCGAGCCCCGGTGATGGTGTGGGCTGCAGCCCCTGCTACAGTGAGTGGCCCGCAGCCGGCGTGAGCGGCTGGCAGCCAAGCGTGAGCTGCCAATAGCCGCGATGAGCGACATCCAGAGGCCAGCGACCGATCTGCCTCATCCGGGAAGAGCGCAATGACGATACCAACAGTGAAGCAACATCTTCCGCAACTAAACTGAAGAACAAGAAGACGGCAACTTGTCTGTTCCCCTTCCCCGATTCCCCAACGCTGTTCCCCTCCGCCAATTCCCCCAATAAAATCTTTAAAAAAAAAAAAAAAAGCAATCCCAGAATGACAGCCAGAATGAGGAAACAAAGAAACATGTCACAAGTAAAAGATCAGAAGAAACCTCTAGAAATGGAACTAAATGAAACAGAGGGATCCAACCTTTCAGAGGCAGAGTTTAGAACACTGATGATAAGAATGTTTAACAAACTTAGTGAGGGCATAAGGAAGGATAGAGAAATCATAAAAAACAACCAGTTAGAACTAAAGAATACAATAATTGAAATGAAGAACACACTCGTAGGAATCATCAGTAGAGTAGATGAAGCAGAGAACCGGGTCAACAATTTGGAAGACAAAATAGCAGAAATCACCCCGTTGGAAGAATAAAAAGACAAAAGAATAAAAAACAATTAAAATAGTTTAAGAGCTCTATGGGACAACATAAAGTGAAACTACTGCGCATCATAGGAATACCAGAAGGAGAAGAGAAGGAGAAAGGGGTTGAGAATGTATTTGAAAAAATAATGACTGAAAACTTCCCTATCCTGGTGAAAGAAATTGACATATGCCCAGGAAGGGCAGAGGGTTCCAAACAAGCTGAACCCAAACAGGTCCACACCAAGACACATCCTAGTTAAAATGGCAAAGGTTAAAGACAGACAGAATCCTAGAGGCAGCAAGAGAAAGACAGAGACAGAATCCTAGAGGCAGCAAGAGAAAGACAGCAGGTTACATACAAAGGAACTCCTCTTAGACTACCAGCTGACTTGTCTACAGAAACTCTGCAGGCCAGAAGGGAGTGGCAGGAGATATTCAAAGTGACACAAAATAAAGGCCTACAACCAAGATTGCTCTACCCATCACAGCTATTACTTAAAATTGAAGGAGAAATAAAGGGCTTCTCAGAAAAGAATAAGCTTAAGGAATTCATTACCACCAAGCCAGCATTGCAAGAAATGATCAAGGGCTTTTTTAAACAAAAGAAAGGGGTAAACAAGCTAACCCAGGAAGACCAGGAATACAAATAACAAAATGGCAATACATATGCACCTATCAATAATCATTTTAAATGTGAATGGGCTAAATGCTCCAATCAAAAGAGAGAGTGGCTGAGTGGATAAGAAAATAGGACCCATGTATATGCTGTTTACAGATGGAATAAGATTTCATGCAAGTGGAAGTGAGGGGAAAAAAAGCTGGAGTAGCAGTACTTCGGACAAAATAGACTTTAAAATGAAGACTACAATAAAAGACAAAGAAGGGCATTATAACCCTAATATACATAATAGACTTTAAAATGAAGAGAATAAAAGACAAAGAAGGGCACTATAACCCTAATAAACATCTATGCACCCAACATAGGAACTCCTAATTATATATAACAGATTTTGACAGACATAAAGACAGAGATCAACAGTAACACTATCATAGTAGGGGACTTCAACACCCCATTGTCACCAATGGATAGATCCTCTAGATAGAAAATCAACTTAGAAAGAGTGGCCTTAAATGACACTTTAGACCAGTTGGACTTCATTGATATTTTTAGAGCATTTCACCCTGAAACAACAGAATATACATTCTTCTCAAGTGCACATGGGACATTTTCCAAGATAGACCATGTTAGGCCACAAAAGAAGCCTCAGTAAGTTTAAGAAGATTGAAATCATATCAAGCAGATATAAAGGAAAAACTGATGGTTGCTGGCTGGGAGGGAGTGGGGATGAGGGAGAGGGGGAAGGTTTTGGACAGCGTAGGTGGGTGACTCCAATGTTGCCGCAGGGATATGGGGGGGCAGTTCTAGGAATGTAATTGATAATGTTGTGAAGAGACTATTATGTTAAGTGAAATAAGTCAGTTGGAGAAAGACAAATACCATATGATCTCACTTATATGTGGAATCTGAAAAACTGAATGAACGAGCAAAGTAAACAGACCCATAGATATAGAGGAAAAACTGAGGGTTGCTAGTTGGGACGGGGGTAGGGATAAGGGAGAAGGGGAAGGGATTAGACAGCATAAATAGACACTACAATATTGCCACAGGGATATGAAACACAGTTCAGGGAATATAATAATGTTGTAAAAATTTTGTGGCATGTCAGATGGTCACATGTCTTGTTAGGGAGACCACTTCATGGATGGAGTAGAGGCTTGATCACTGCAATGTACATCTAAAGCTGATGTATAATATTGTATGCCAAGTGTAACTGAATATATAGATAGTCACAGGATGTAGAGTATACTGTGGAAGGGAGTCAAAGGAATTGTAATAAATAGTATGATATGGGGGGGAGGAATGGGGGGGAATTGGGGGACTGTCACTTTGAGGGGTAAAAAGTATAACTATTGCATTGTGTTGTACACCTGAAACTAATTTTTTTTAAAAAATGTTTATTTCACAATTTAAAAAAAATGAGATTGGCAAGATGTGGTAATCGTTGAAGGTAGATACTCTATGTGTTAATTATATGATTCTATTTTTGTATATGTTTGAAATTTTCCATAACAATTTTTTGTTTAAAAAATCATATATATGAATTACTGCAGACTTGTATCCTATAGATCAAATATCACTCATAAAAAAAAACTCTTTATAAATATTGAACTAATTGCCAATATTTAAAAATGGCAGATTGCATAGGAAAATCTTAATTTCCAGATTTTCTTGGAAAATCAGAAGCTCCAGTGACTCTGGTCCAACACTCCTTTTTGGTAACAGCGCTGGAAAGCACCCCCTTTTGTTGGGGCCTTTGCTCTCATTTGCCACAGTCCCCATCATTCCCTGTTACTCCTGATACCAAGACTGTTTATCATCACGCTTGGGTTACTTGTTGCTCTTTAAATAGAAATAAGAGGGAAGTGAATGCGTTCCCTTGGGGCAAAGGCTGTTATTTGCCATCCAAATGCCCAGTCTCTACTTCTTTCTTACTAATAAAAGCTCCTACACTATTAGGGGTGGAAATATATTCAAAAATCATATTTTCCAGCTTCTCATGACTCTAAGGGTGCCCCAGTGTTTCTCAATAAGGGGCGATTTTGTCTCCCACAGGACATGTGGCAATGTCTGGAGACAATTTTGGTTGTCACAACTGGGGAGGGGGAGTGGTGCTGACATTTAGTGGGTAGAGACAGGGATGTTGCTAAACATCCTACAGTAAACAGGATACCCGCCCTCAACAAGTAATTATTCAGTCCAAAATGCCAACAGTGCCGACGTGGAGTGGTCAATGCATTGTAAGTGGAAGTTCACCGTGGGGCTTGCCATTCTCTGTCATTTTCCCTCCACTGCAAACATGATGGCGGAAGCTCAGGTCGCCGTCTTGTGACCTTGAGGAGGGAAGTTCTGTTCTGTGCTAAAGAGGAGGAACTGAGGCCCTCATCAGGTTAATGATGACCTGGGGACTCATCCACAACCTGATCCTTCTCTTCTCATATTTTTAAGAAGCCAAGGCCCACATGGTGTTAAATGATGTCATTTCTGGAGCCAGTCTGCCTTGGGTCAAACACTGGCGCCACCATTGACTAGCTCTGTGACTTTAGGCAGCTCACTTAACCTCTCTGCCCCTCACTTTCTCACCTAGAAAATAGGAGTGATGATAAGGGTACCTGATGTATTCAGGTGTATTAAGGGTCCCAGCAGAAGGGGAGTTTTATGAATGGACATTTTCTAATGGTGTAGGCAGGGCGTAAGGAACCCATAGACACTGCAACACCCTAGGGTAGTAACAGAAGGTGTGTTCTTACTACTAGGTGGTAACAGGGGGTCAGTCCAGCTCCTAGATAGTAATAGTGGACATGTTACCACCCTAGACCTGAAGGGGCAAAGCAGGAAATAGCTGCCTGATCTGGAGAGAAGGAGCCCTACGAAGAGGCTGCCCGAAGGAGCTGTGACCTTCAGTCAAGCAGCCCATAGTGACCCAACAGGAGAATGGGGGAAATAAATACCCAGCCCCACTCTGTTCCCTTCCTCTCATCTCCTGCCAGTGTCTCTCATTGGTCAAACCCAATCAGAAGGCAGAAGGCAAGAGAGCCCTTTGACACTGTCCATACAGGTGACAGAGCAGAGCCGGGGAGGCTGGAGGAGGAAAAGGCTGGAGACCACGGTTTGCATCCCAGCACTATTATTGATAATTTCTGGATTGTGCCATTGGAAGGCACAGAAGTGCCCTCTTCCTCCCGTTTTCCTATTTCCACTCACAGGAAGGAATACAGACGTGATGGCAGGAGCTACAGCAGCCTTTTAAAAAGTGGAAGTTCCATGTTGAGGGAGCCAAGCCACAAGGTAGCCAGAGTCTGAATCCCAGATGATGTGGAACCACCATGGCCGATCAGACATTAACCCTGGGGCTGGTCCATGAGAGAGGATTAGAATTTTATTCTGTTCGAGCCAGTTACGTTGGCTTTTATTACAGCAACTGAACTGATATCTTGACCAATACAAGGTTTAAATCAGGTACTTGCTCAGCTTTTGGAACTATTTTAGATTGAGTTTTTTAAAGCAAGCAAAAGTGACTGGAAAGTTACAGATTCTGCTAAAAAAAATTCTGTTAAGGAAATTCAACATAATATAGTAGGGAGCAGTGTCTGATGGGGAAAAAAATTAACATTTAAAACTCCTCTGGAATGGGGGTGTTCACTAAGCCAAGTTCACTTGTCAGCAGCCCAACTACTCTAAAATCACAAGGGGCACAAGAGAGAGCTGCTTCCGGTAGCTACCAAACAAACCCTGAGATGAATTCTGATTGGACCAATTTGTACCACATGCCCATCCCTGAGCCAATCATGGTGGTTATTGTACCTCAGCTGCTTTGATGGGCTGGTGCTAAGTCACATGCTGCTTGTTGGGGGTAGGAAGGTCACTGGAACCTCCTAGAGAGGACTACTAGAAGGGGTGGTTCCCAGTGGAAATGTGGGGTGCTTGACATAGAAGAGAATGTAACAGTTGCAGGAGGGCCCCAAGTCAGCAAACATTCTCCATACTCACCAGCATGAAAAGAAAGAAAATGAGAAAATAGCAAACTCTCATGGTCCCAGGGGTAGTTACTGTGGGATTTCCCATCAACCACTCTGCAAAATTTCTTTTTTGGCAAATGAAAGGACTGGGCCAGACTAACTCTTCCTTGCCAACACTCAACATGTGTGACTATTCCCCAGAAAGGAACTAAATTAATAGGAACCAGAGACGCCCCCGGCTGGAGACCCAAGGGACATTTCCAGAGTTACCAACAGAGCATCCCCTGTGTTTCAGTAATTCTCTGTGAAACACAACAGAGGAGTTCATATGCAATAAATGGGGCGATTATGTCCCAAAGGTTGGGGGGTGAGGCTTGCTAATGCCGTGGGAAAGATGAGGTCCTCCCACCCGGGCCTTCTGTTCCCAATGGCATTATTACCGGGGTGCTGTTGAATCAAAGAACAGCACATTCCACCCTGTTCTTTGGAGGAGATTTAAGGTGAGAGTGTTGGCAATCGTATCTGATTGGTAACTTAGTTTGGAAACCCCCAGCTGCAGGGCTTGTATCTTAGTTTGGGTTTCCCCAGAGGCAGACCCTGAGACAAAGATTCAAGGACAAATTGTTCATTTGGAAGGCGAAAGACACAGCAATGGGAAAGAGGCAAGTAAGCCAGGAAAGGGAGGGCCACCCAAATTAAGCAAGTTATCAAGACCATTGTTGCCATGGCCAATCCCACCAGTGCAGAGCATGTCTCTGAGTTTTCCTACCCGAGGGACCAGGTTGCTGAGGGATTTATACACCACCTCCTCTCATGCATCCCTGCTAGCTGCTGCAGCGAGGGAGGGAGCAGAAATTTTCCAGCATCTCTAGTCGGCTTGATTCCAACAGCTAGGAAAAAAACCAAACTCGTGAAAAGATGCAGATGCTAGCAGCTAGGAGTTAGGCAGATGGTAAAAGCTTAGGGGCATAGACAACAACTGGTACTTCCTAGGTGCAAGTCACTTTTTTGAGAGGAACAGTGAGGGAGTAGGAAAGGGAGGGCTGCCAATAAAAGGTGTGTCCATGAGCTGCTCACTTTTATGGGCAACTGGGGCTCCATCCCAGTGGGGGCCTCTGGGAGATGGCACGGAGTACCCTTCAGAATTGTCTTGCGAAGGGGCGAGGAAGCTGGGACATGGCTCCACAGTGCCCATCTCTCAATGGTTAAAGGTTGTGCCATCAATTCCCAGGCCCATCCCTGGGGTCTGCTGTGTGTACACTGAGCTCACGGGCCCTGGGCAGAGATGCAGAAGCTGATAGCCATCGGCATGTACAGAACTGTCCCCCAAGCTCCAGGCTGTCCCCCGGGGTGGCTGAGGGGGACGACAGTGGGCACCAACGCTGGCCAGGAAGCTCAAGAAGAGGAGGAAAAAGGAAGAAGGTATAAAGCCAACCAACCAATGTTTACAAAGTTCAGGGTACTAGACATCCATGAGCACACATGATCTTGTTTTTATAATGCCCGTTTTACAGATGAGAAAACTGGGGTTCAGAGAGGGATGGTGACTTGCTCTTGGTTAAGTGGCAGGTAAGTGTCAGTGCTGTAGATGTAGTCTACAAAGACAATGTTCTCTGTCCACCGCCATTCTTTTCTCTCTCTCTCTCTCTCTCTCTCTCTCTCTCTCTCTCTCTCTCTCTCTCTCTCTCATTCCACCCCCGCCCCCAAAATGATATTTAGAAAGTTATCAAGACAGAAGCCAAGAGAAGCCTTTTAAATTTGGCATCCCCACACTTAAAAGGTGTTTTACAAAAGACAGTTTTCATATGTACTAACATTCGATCAACACATTTATTAGGCACCTCCTATATCCAATAAATAGAGAACAAGACAGACAAAATCCTTGCCTGTTACGGTTTATATTATAACAGGGAACAGAGACATTAACCAACGAAATAAGCATCTGAGCGGCAAAGGAAGCCTGGATCTAGAGTGAGGAAGTGAGATGGGGCGGGAAGGCATCCAACAAAGGATGTTTTTGATCACAGCTGCGATGCGGCATCCCCAACCCCAGGCCTGACACGTGGGGCTGGATCTTTTTCTTGTGGGGACTGTTTTGTGCATTGTGGGATGTTTAGTCATGTAGAACTAGACTCTAAATGGGGTAGATCTTACTGTAGGTAGATTATGTGTTCATGAAAATAGTAAAAAAAAAAATTATTTCAGAAGACTCTACAGTAGGACTATCAATTGCACATTTTGGGGGGGAAATCAAGCTTGGTGAGAACTCTGAAGCAAATCTTGACTCCGATGGGGGAGCTGTGTGACAGGAAGTGACAGTCCAGGACCATTTGGGCCACACTTACCTGGAAGCCACTGGGGGAACTTTATGGAAATACAGTTGTTTGGTGTTTCATGTAAGAAATGACTTTTCCAGCACATGAAAAAAGGATTAGTCCAAACAGGTCAGTGCAAAAGCAGTCTGGGGGAACACAGGTGGACCCCACATGTATCTGTGAGCTTAGCTATGGAAAGGCCAACCTTACAAAAAGAGGGGGAGACTCAGAGGGTTAGAAAAGATTCCTGTTGGCTCCAACGCTTGGCCAACTTCAAACTAGAGACATGTTTAGTTTTGTCTCCATCTCAGAAGCTTTGTAGGTCTTCTTTAAATGTGTCATTAAAACCTAGTCTCCGGTAGACGACTGGATTAATAAACTGTGGTACATTTACACAATGGAGTATTACTCAGCTATGAAGAAGAATAAAATCTTACCATTTGCAACAATATGGATGGAACCTAGAAACTATTATGTTAAGTGAAATAAGTCAGTCGGAAAAAGACAAATACCATATGATCTCACTTATATGTGGAATCTAAAGAACTGAATAAATGAGCAAAGTGAACAGAAACAGTCTCAAAGATATAGAGGAAAAACTGGTGGTTGCTAGATGGGAGAGGGTGGGGATGAAGGAGAAGGGGAAGGGATTAGACAGCAGAAATTGGTAACTACGATATTGCCACGGGGATATGAAAGACAGGTTGGGGAATACAATCAATAGTGCTGTAAATATTTTGTAGGGTGTCAGATGGTCACATGTCTTCTTAGGGAGACCACTTCATGGACAGTGTAGATGCTTGACCACTGCACTGTATACCTGAAGCTGAATATGTCAACTATAATTTTATATATATATATATATATATATATATATATATATATATATATATATATTGACAGGATATGGAGTATAGCATAGGGAATAGAGAGTCAATGGAATTATAATAGACACATACGATGTCAGAGGTGCAGTACATTGGGGGAGGTGGATTATCACTTTGTGAGGGGTGAAATGTATAACTATTACATTGTTTTGTACTCCTGAAACTAATTAAAAGCAAACAAACAAAAAAACCTAGTCTCAAAAGTAGGAGATTGACCTAATAGTCGAGATTCAGGCAGATCACAATCACATCTGGCCCATCCAAACCCCACAGCAAATTGGGATTTCAACGAGATGTTTTGGTGCCAATAGCAATGAAGTCTAGTGAGTCAATGACCCTTGCAATTTCAAAACTGCGGTTTTTATCTTAGGGCTGGTGGGGACTTCCATAGGAGTCACAGTATTAACACTGGAACAACCCATTTTAAAAAGACGGCAACATGACAGAAGCATAGACCAATGTCTGTGTGTTCACATGAGTCCAAATAAATCCTATACTAGTGGTATTCGTAAGTATAACCACAAATGGCAGGGCTAGCGTATGTCCCTGGCTCTGCCATTTGGTAGCCATGTGGCCTGAGGAAGTCCCTTCCCCGCCCCCTCCCCTGAGCACCAGCTTTCTCATTTCTGAAGCAGAAATGGTAATAGGACCTGCCTCCTGGCGTTGTTGTGAGACTTAAAAAAGATACTGTGTAAAATCCTCAGTGAGGTGAGGTATTCATTTCCTAGGGCTGCTGTAACCAAGGATCACAAACTTAATGCCTTAAAACAACACAGAGTTATTATCTTACCGTTCTGGAGGTCTGAAGCCCAAAAATGGGTCTCATGGAGCTGAGATCCAGGTGTGGGCAGAGCTGCGTTCCTTCTGGGGGCTCCAGGGGAGACCCTGTTCCCTGGCCTTTTCCAGCTCCTAGAGGCCCCCTGAGTTCCTTGGCTCGTGACACATCCTCCATCTTCAAAACCAGCAGTGGGGCCTCTTCTGACTTCCCTCTCTGTCCCTGCTTCCTTACTCACTTCACCTTCTCTGCCTCTGACCCTCCTGGCTTTCATAAGGACCTAATGGTTACAATGGGCTGACCCAGATAATCTAGGATACTCTCCCCATCTCAACATCCTGAACCTAATCACACCGGGGAAGTCCCTTTTGCCACATAAAGTAATCCATTTATATGTTCAAGGGATTAGGACAAAGGGGGAACCAATATTCTGTCTACTATGAGTGGCTGTTAATAGCATTATTAGTAGAGTTTGCTGGTTACCAAAACTCTATGGCAATGTAGACTAAGGATGGTGACAGAATCATCAGGGAAAAGAAACTATGCCTCCAAACTGCTGTATGAAAAGCTTCATAGGAAAGAAGACTGGAAGAATAACACCAAAAAGCTGATAATAATTGTGATCAGGGTTAAATCCGTGTAATTAGTTAGGAGTGGTGTTTCTTTTCTCCATTTTTACATAACATCTTTCTAATAAAAAGATTTTAATTAAAATATTAGTATATATTAGAATAGAAAGATGAAATATCTTAATTATGTACATATATTTTACTTATATGTTGTTCTGGTTATCCATCGATGTATGACAAACCATTCCAAAATTTAGTGGCTTATAAACAACAATTTATTCCTATCACTTACAGTTCTGTGGGTTGACTGGGCTCAGCTGGGTGGTTCTCACGTGGGGCTCTTACGTAGTTACAGGCAGATGGCCACTGAGGTTGATGCCATCTTGAC
This sequence comes from Aselliscus stoliczkanus, assembly GCA_033961575.1. Classification (NCBI taxonomy): domain Eukaryota; kingdom Metazoa; phylum Chordata; class Mammalia; order Chiroptera; family Hipposideridae; genus Aselliscus; species Aselliscus stoliczkanus. Next base: position 9,323,285 of record CM066738.1, on the reverse strand, counting down.
TTGAGCTGGACTTCGAAGATGACATCTCATTGCTGCCCCCTGGAGTAGCCTGGACTTCTTCCACGGTCGCTCAGGGCTACAGGAGGCGGGAAGCCCAGAACTGGCCTGGCATCACTTCCACCATCTTCTATTGGTCAAGACAGGCACAAGGTCAAGGCTAATTCAGATCCAAGGGGGTGTAGGAGACCCCATATCTCAAGGGGGAGTGGCACACACGTGTATACATGGAGGGAAGGTATTGATAGCAGACATCTTTTAAGTTAGCTATTGTATATCTCCCTCTTCCTCTATCCACCCCTCCCCCACATCACCCCAGGACATTACCTGCTGTCCTCTCCCACATCCTTCTGGGATGCCGCCCTCTTCTTCCTTGAGAGGAGTATCACTGAGAAAGTGCATCACAGCTTGGTGGGTTTTCACTTAAGACATGAAACTTGTCCCCTCCAGCAACATCAAGAGTTCAAGCTTCTTAGAGAAGTCCAGGTAGGTTTTTTTGTTTTGCTTTGCTTGTTTAACGTTCTTTCTCGCTTCCTGTGCCAGGATCCCAATCTTCCTGTGGGGGAATGACTGGTCAACTACAAAGCCTTGTGCTCCATTAGCCTATGAGTGGGCAAGTGACCCAAGCCAAGCCAAACAAACCCGTTCTGAGATTTGAATCTCAAACAGAGTGGCAAAACAATTTCTGAAAACAAGTTTTCAGTGGCCACAGTAGATGACTCCCCATGGGCTGTCACAGCCCTGGTGCAGGGGGAGGCTTGATCAGTCTAAGGCAGGTTTCCTACCCTCTGCATGTTGACACTGTGGAACAGTCATGTTCTGCGTGTGTGAAGATGGTGGGGCACTGTCCTGGGCACGGCAGGGTATTTAGCTGCAGCCCTGACTTCTACCCATGAAATGCCACTAACACCCCCCACAGTTGAGATATCCAAAAATGTCTCCTGACATTGGCCAATGTCCTCTGGGGGCCTAAATTACCCCACTGTAACTCTTGCTGATGTTTGCTTCAGGGGTGAACAGACCCAAGGCCAGTTTGACCAATGAGACACTAGGCTAGATTTCCTGGGGGCTTCGGGCAACAAAGCTTCCTTACTCTTAAGAGAGAGCCAGGGGAAGCCACTGTCTCTCTTCTCCGCAGGATGTTAATTCTAGAACCTGGCAGCCACTGTGCAGCCACAGAGGGAACCAACTTTCAGATGCAGCCAACGTGGATGGCAGAGAGAAGAGAGAGAGAGAGAACTTGGATTTTGAGTTACATTCTTGAGCCTCGGAGCTGTCCTCCCTACAAACCAACTCCCTTATTGCTTAAGCCAGTTTGAGTTGAGTTTTCTGATACTTGCAGCCAAAGCATCCTAAGCAGCACATCCTCAGAGCTGAAGACAACACGAGCCAGTTTTGCAGCCAAGATCCCCGAGGGCATCCTGTTTCCAGTCCTTTCCAAACTCGCTTCGGGAGCTTTCTCTCTTCATTCCTTGCATCCTTCTCACAAATTCTTCTTCCATTCCTGTTGTCCAGAGCCATTGTCTTGACTTGCAGTGGGAGAATTCTGTTACCTCTGTTGACTAATTTCGGCCCCCCCAAATCCAACATTCCTGGGCCACCATACCACTACCATGGGGCTACCTTAGAACCTGTTTGTTGAGTATGACTGACTCACCTGACATTTCACAAAGTGCTTATGAGAACTGCAGGAAAGACTGAGCCTTATGGGAAGAGGTCAACAGGAAAATCAACACAGAAAACCTTCTGGTAAGTTCTAAAGGAAGCCCCACACAGGGCGGTCATGCCAATGGCAGCCCAGCGAGGCCACCCAGGGTATTCTGAGGACCCAGCAGGAGGTGAGGATTCCGTAAAAGGGCAAAGAGAAGAGCAGGACTCCACCACCAACTCGCTCCCAGACCCGGAGGGAGTTGCTTGTCCCTCTGAGCCTCAGTTGTCTCATCTGTCAAATGAGCGTTATCCTATTAACTTCTCAGGGTGGACATACAGTTTAACTGAGAATGACACATCTAACCGGTTTCGTGATCCGTTTCAACTCGTTGAGATGTAACTAGGAAATTTTATTTCTATAATAACTACTATCAACTGCTCTCTGTTGAAATAATCTTTTCCTCTCTGGGTAATAATAAAAATAACAGAGTAGTGGCGGTATGAGTTGTGGAAGCCGACAGCACAGTTTCACAGAGCTCTCCCTACGTACCAGGCACTGCTCTAAACACCTTGCACGTATCGACTCACGGAATCCTCACAGTGACCTAATGAGGTAGGAAGCCATATTAGCCCTCCCACTAGTTTCTAGAAACAGAGAAACAGGAAGCTAGGTCATTTTCCCAAAGTCATGCAGCTCTGAGCTTCCTCAACCTCCCTCCCTCCAATTCCATCACGTGGCAGCGCTGAAAAGCTGTCTCATTTTCAGCTCTTACAGCTCAGAACTCCTCAAAATAAAATGTCAGTCTCAACAAGTGAACCACAACCACACCCAACACGGATAAATCTCACAGTCATGATGTTGACCAAAGAAGGCAGATGTGAAAGAGCACGCGCGATGTGATTCCACTGATGTGAAGTTCAAAAACAGGCAGAACAATTCCAGGGTGTTAGATGCCAGGACAATGGTAGTTCATGAGGAGGGGAAGTGACGGGGGTGGGGGGTACAATGTGGCTTTCTGGGTAGAATTCTGATCTATATCTAGGTGCTGGTTACATGAGTATGCTCAGTTTGTGGAAATTCTCTAAGCTGTGTACTTAAGGAAATATGTCCTATTAATATTTCAAAAAAATGTTTACTTGAAACAAACTTGAATCTCAGATTTGCTTCAAAGCTCTTCTGCACCCGCCCATCCTCCATTATTCGGTTCCAGCTTGGACTCGTGGCTGTTGGGGCTTGGAGCTGGGGTTGGGTGTAAGAGTGGGAGTGGGGTACCATTCGGTTGAAATGGCTTCACAGTGAGCCCCAAAAAGAAGTGGCTGGCCCCCTGGGCTTAGAATGAGTGACTCAAAACTCTAGTATCACCTATGGTACATATAAGTAAAGGGTCTGGCACAAAGCAGTGTAGTGCGGGGCTGGGGGAGGTCCCTAGATGGAAACAATATTTTTGATATCTTGAGGAGTAGAGGTTGGGATGCACAGCTCTTTATAGGATGCCAGAAGGTTGTGGATTCATAGCTGGTCGAAGAATACACTTCTGTTTGAAGCTTTTTAGTTAGACAAAGGGAAAAGCCAAAACTGTCTCATTTTCAGCTCTTACAACTCAAAACTCCTCCAAGTAAAATGTCAGTCCTAGGCTGAGTTCCTCCATACACCAACTCTGAGACAAGGATTTGAATGCAAGAACATAACTTATTGGAGAAGAGATCTTGGGAGCACCACTTGAGTGGGGAAGAGAAGAGGCATGCATGAGCAGCTTGCCCCTGTGGGCAAGTGGGGCTCACTGCCTTTGGGGCCCCCTGGGACACTGAAGACCATGCCTCTGAGTTGCCCTACTTCAGGAGCAAAGATGAGGTTTTTATCTACCAACTTCCATCTGTCATTGTTTGAGGGCTGCTTCTGAAGGCATCTAATCCCTGGCACTCCTGACCAGACCCTCAGGCGAGCTGAGCCCAGTCTGGTGGCTTCCAGCCCGAGAGCGGCAGGTGTGAACACTGCGGGCTCGGGACATGGGCAGGTCCTCCGCCTTCTTGATCTGTGGGGACAATAAACTCAGATCTGCTTAAGGACTGTTAGTCTGCTAGGGTGTTCCTTGTAGCTGAAAGCATTCCTAAGTGATACATGAAGACCAAGAAGAGGCTGTAGAGTAGACTGAAGCAGCAATTTAGAGCAAGAAGAGGTAAGTGATCATCAGAGTTCGAGGAAAATATATCTGGTTTTCTCAGAAAATATCGTGGAGGAGAGGGGACCCATTTTCCAGCTGCTTGGTAAAGTGTGGATTAGACCACAACGACTGATTATTAAAGGGAGGGAGGACCCCCTCTGAAGTGTGAAGAACTTGGAAACATTTCAGTCTGATCCAAAGAGAAAGACACAAAGAGAGAGACCTGGAGACAGATGGACAGCGTGAAAGAATGGAGAGGGGCTGAGGTGAAGGGGGAGATGGAGACAGAGTCGAAGAGATGCAGAGAACTAAAGAAATGTGAAAATACACACACCGAAGTGTTCGCAGTGACCATCGCAAGTGGTGAGACACAAACGTAAGTTTCCTCTTTTTATATGCACTTTTCAAGATTTCTTTATTAAATGTGTCTTCCTTTTGTGATTAGGAAAAGAATTGAGGAAAATAAAAATGCCCCACCTCCAATGCTAGAACTTACAATTCCAAGGGGAGAGAATGCCCACTTTGAACTGATTCTCACTTTGGTTCTTACATGTTTCTATTGAAATGATTTAAATACTAACACAGATCTCTTCCTTCTTCCCCTTTCTTTTTTGAGAAGAACCTGGGTCAAGCAGAGCAGGCTTAGTGCTGAGCCGGAGCTGAGGCTGACAGTGGGTGGATTAAAGGTAATTTAAGGAGAGAGGGCTCGCAGGCTGCATTGGAACTGAGAATTGGATTAAATTCTTTTTCCTGGCTGTATCTCTGCAAGACCTGTCTTGTCCTAGAGCTGTGTAGGAGGGCAGTAGGGAAGGCAATTGGCTCTTTATGGAGGTAGTAAAATTGGGTTGAGATGATTCATTCTTTCATAGATTCATTTTACAAGCATTCAGGGAGCAGCTCTTGTCACCCGGGTCCTGAGCTACCCTGGGGATATACCAAGATGAACACCACACAGTCCATGCCCATGAGGGGCGCCTAGTTGGCCAAGAGAGAGACACACACGGGGACTGATAAGACCAACATGAGTGGGTTGACCATGCCAACATAGAGGTTTGCACCCAGGCTGCAGTTCTGCTTTCACCCACCCAGATACAGATCGCGCTTGTGAAAAGAAGAAGTAAGAGCGATAAGGGAGATTCTTATGTAGAAGGACAGTGGTGACACATTAATGCAGGTGGTTTCCAAAAGAGCTTGACTTCCAAAGTGACTGGTGCTCTGGGAAAGAAATGTGGCTCAACTGGAGACCCACAGGGCTGGAGGAAGGCAGAGAGAGAGAGAGAGAAGGCACTGAATCAGTTAGCTTGCTTTCGGCTGCAAGTAAAGCCAACCCAAAATGGCTTCCCCCAAAAAACTGCATATGATCTTTACGAAGAGGCCCAGAGCTAGGTGGTTCCAGGGATGGGTCAATAACTCTACGTGCTTGTCAAGGACCCAGTTGCTTTCTGTCTCTATGCCCCTCCCTCCTGAGCCTGGTGAGGTAGAGGCACATTTCCTCCCATGTGACTCTTGTACAAGAGAGAGAACCCTTTTCCAGAAGCTCCTAGGCAGACTTCGCTCATGTTCCACTGACTGGGATTGAGTCATAGGTCCATGCTCTCACTGAAAAAGGTGGCTTGGAAAAGGAGCATGTCACTGCTTCTGTTATAATGGGTGGGCTCTGGCAGCCAAGAAGAAGGGGAAAGGGAATGACGGGTAGGTAGGCAACCAATGGTATCTGCCTCAGAAGGGAATTAACATTGACTGGGCACTGTTTCTAACCCAAGTTGTCCCCAAAGTTTCCAGCTTCCCCTTTAATATCTAACTAAGGATTGGACCCTATGACTTTGAGAAGATGAAATTTTTACCAGGTTCTTTCTGCAGGATATTACTCAGAATCTCTGGGGGATGTTCACATGTCCCATGGACCATCCTTGTGGTTGCGAGCCATCTCTCCCAGGACTTCTACTGCCCTTGTCTCCGTCTCTTAACTGCTTGCACCGGGATGCTCCCCAACATCATTCTGACCTGGAGGTGGTATGGTAACCAGTCCTCTTCCTTAACAGCCCCCCAAAACATGGCTGGGTTAATTAGAATAGAGGTTCAGCTGCTGTTACTGAGACCACCACTAACAGTAGCTTAAACAAACCAGAAGTTTATTTCTAACAAAATGATGCCTCTAAGCAACCAGGATGACTGGACTCATGCATATCAGCCCTTTGTACGTCCCTCTCGTTGTGTCATTCTGTGTATGATCAGTCTGGGGGGTGATGACCACAGGTTCAGGACGCCAGGCTCCTTCTAGCTTGTTCTCTTCCATCTCTTGCATGTTGCTGTTGTCTGCACAGTCCATGTTAAAGCCCACTATATCCACATTCCAGGCAGCAGGATGGAGGAAAAGGTGAAAAAAAGAACTTCCCCTGCTCCATTGCCCCCCATTAGTGTCCCCCTAGGCCTTTAAAGGTGTGATTTTGAAGTGAACCACATCACTTCCACCCACATGCTATTGTCCTGCATGTAGTTACATGGCACATTTAGCTGCAAGGGATACTGGGAAACGTAATCTTTAGCTGGGCAGCCATGTGCCCAACTATTGTACAATCCTATTTCTATGAAAGAAGAGAATTGATATTGAGCACAATTAGTATCTGATCCCAAAACTAAGATGATTCCATAGCAGGGAACAAAATTTTACTGAAGCCGTGGGGATAACAGATGGGAATTACACAATTACAGAAAAGTAAAACCCAACATGAAATTGTAAGCAAATAGCTTGTAGAGCTCATGTATCTGCATCGCACTTTCTTTCCTGCTGGTCTTCACCCTCCTGTCTCTCTGGCTTCCTGCCATGTTGTGGGAGCCAGTCTACCTCCCATGGATGGAGGCTTCCTGACCCTTTCTGACTAGAATTTAGAGCACTACCCCCCATTCCTTGCTTATCCGTGATGTGGGTAATGGAACTATCCAGGTCTTTTGGAAGAAAGATTCCTCCCTCTTGTGGTTCCCCATGGCCCAGGTGAGCCAGCATGGGAGTTAGAAGCATAGTCGCCCCAAGTCTGGGTTCCTCTGCTTTTAGTCACCGGAAGTGTGGGTCCTCGCAGGGAGAAGAAAGGTTCAGTCAGCCCCTTCCTCTCTGCATAGTCAGGTATCTAGTGGAAGACCATTTCGTCTTTAAATACAAAATGACTGGAGCAAATACTTGATCAAAAAGACACGCATCTCGAATGCTTCTGTCTAAATGTAAACTTAGGAGTTCATTCCTTTTCTCTAAAAGACTACAGTCTTGCTACAGACCCACTCAACTTATAGACATTCTCCCGACACTGCAGTGCTGTTTCCTCATCTGTGAAATGAGGTTAATGGCAGACCCTCTCACAGGAATGTTGGGGAGATGTAGAGATAAAATGCTGGCTTAGCACAGAGCCTGGCCCCTAGTTGATACCCAAGATATGTAGCTATAATGGCTATTACTAAGTAATAGTGAACAACTCAGTATAGAGAATCTATATCTGAATAATATCACTGTTTTAGGGCTTCCCCCAAGAGCTGTGCCTCCTTCCAAAGAAAGGGGAAAGACCACTTCCATCTTCAAAGACAGAAACTGCTTCTAACCTATTTCAATTTCAAGAAATTGAAAACCTTGAATCTTACCTCCAGAACTAGCGACGTAATTTGCAGGGCCCAGTGCAAAATGATGATGCCGGGCCCCTGTTTCAGAAATTATTAAGAATGTCAAGACAGGGCTGGCTGAGTGGCTCGTTGGTTAAGAGCTGGCTTGGGATGCCAGCGGCCCCAGTTCGGATCCCACATATGAAGGCCAGTGACACTGCCCTCTACAGCTAAGATGGTGAACAACAGCTCCACCTGGAGCTGGGCTGCTGTGAGTCCCTGGGGACGGCATGGCTGCAGCCCCTGCTACAGTGGGCTGCCATAGGCTACAGTGAGTGGCCGGCAGCCAGCATGAGCAGCTGGCAGGTGGTGTGAGCTGCCAAGAGTCACTGTGAGAGGCCGTCCAGAGGCTGGCGACCGATCTGCCTCACCCGGGAAGAGCGCAATGACGATACCAACATGGGCGAGTGAAGCAATGTCCTCCACAACTAGACTGAAGAACGAAAGGACAGCAACTTTCCCAGTTCCCCAACGCTGTTCCCCTCCCCCAATTCCCCAATAAAACCTTTAAAAAAAAAAAAAAAAGAATGTCAGGACAGCAACAGCAGAGCATTAAACCGAGGGAGGCCCTTCTGACTGCGAGGCCCTGTGTGACTGCCCAGGCTGCACCCAGGCACCAAAGTTGGCCCTGCTGCTCGCCTCCACCAACAGGACAAAAATGAGAGCTGCAAAACAGCAGGTTGCACCATATATGAGGAAAACACCTGGAGACAGATGGTAGCCTACTTTTTCCACTTGGGCGACCTACACAGTCGTAATCATGACAGCTACATGTATTGAGTTCTTGTTGTGAACTAGAGACCAGGCAGAGACACCATCTCATTCAACCATCACATCATTGCTTTAAGTAACAGATGGAAAAATGAGGATCAGAGAGGGTAAGGAACTGGTCCAAGGGCCCAAAAGCCCAAGTCAGCCAGATTCTAGAACCTACGGGCAGAACCATTGTGTGTTGGACAAGTGTCCCCTGCATCCTGACCCTCTAAACTGGAGGGTGCGGGGAGGGCTCAGTGACGTCTGGAAACCCTCCCAGATTCTTCTTTTGCCAGGAGCATGGGGCCGGGCCCAGTTTCCATCCTTGGGCCTGACTTCTGTCCTGAGCCTTCCCCCAGACCTCTGATACCCTTCTTTCTCGGAACTCACGTGATTCCCCTAGTTCCCCCTGAGCACCTTCTCCCCTTACCAGGGCAGTCACCCTTACAGGACAGGCAGCTCAGGGTTAGATTTATCTATTTATTTTTGTTTTATTTTGAATGGCTTAGAGTAAAGTCTAAGATACTTTGTGGGGGTGAAGGGGGAGGCGGGGTCTTCATAAGGCTGGGGAATTGCCCAGGGGGGATGTGAATGAGGGGCTTCTGGGCGGCTAACCTTCCTGTGAGCTCCAAAACAGTGCAGAACTCACACATATTGATAGAATTTCAAAACTGAAAGCAGTTACCTAGAGCTGAACTGGGTTCAAACCCTGGTTTCATCATTTCTTAGCTGTGTGACCATGGGTAAATTGCTTAACCTTTCTGGGCCATGTTTCAAATGGGGGATAACAATAGTACCTGCTTCACCATGTTGTTGTAGTGATATTATCACTGTATTAACTCTTCATTATTAATATTTGTTCAGAGCTCATGGGAGAGACTGTAAAGCATCATGCCTGAGGGCACAGATGCTGAAACCAGACTGCCTGCCTTTAAATCCCACTTCACTACTTATAGCTGTGTGACCTTGGTTAAGAAATTGACTTCTCTGGGCTTCAGTTTCTTTGTTTGCCAATATTTCCCTTGGCTTAGAGGTGGCATGAGATGCAGTTGGACCAATGAGATTCAAGGCTAGGTCTTGTGCTGGGACCCCCAGGGAAAGGTAGCACTCTTTCCATCCAAGTAGCTGAGCTGGCAGGATAGGAAGTGAGTGTGGAGCTGCTGGTCCATCCTGGTTACTTCAGGAGGGCAGCCTGCCTGAGAGTGAAGTTAACACAGGCGGAAGTAAAAGAGCTAGCTGTTAAGAGGCAGAGTCATGAGGACATTGTCTGAGCCCCTGGATGTAGCTGTGCCTGAAGCAAGCCATCTTTGGACTTCCCAGTTTCACGAGCCGGTAATTTCCCCGTTTTGTGAAAGCCACTTTCAGTTGGGTTTTTCAATAACTGGAAAGCATGCAGGCTTACACCAGGAGGTTAAGCAACTTGCCCATGGCCTGAAAGCTGGGGAAGTAACCAACAGGATTTAGAAGCTTCTAACCCCCTGTGCCCATTGCTCCAACATCCAGGCCAGCATTCTGTATTTGGGGATTCATTGATTTCACCTCTCCGAGCAGCCATTTTCTCATCTGAAAAATGGAATAACACCAGACTCGCGGGACTGTTGGGAAATAGAAAATGCTAGCGAACATTGTTACCTGGCATTGTCTGTGGTTATAGGTGGAAGTTCTTTGCATCCAGTTTCCAGTGCTGTGGACCTTGGGTTTGTCCCAGGTAGTTACGGGTGTCTTTGGCTGACCACCAAATCAGCCAACCAGTCAAGGTGCCCAAACCTGTTAGGAGAGCCTGTGTGATTCTCAGAAGGAAGGGCCATTTCCCTTCCTAGCTGTGGGTCCTCAGTGGTAGACTGACACAGCTGGGTGACCCTGAGGACACTTAAGCTCTGAGTCTCTGAAATGGAAAGAAGCCCTGTCTTCTTGGTTTCTGGAAATTTCCAAGGACTCGTGGGCTCTTCTGAGAATAAACTTAAGGAAGACAGCATTGAACCAAGTCAAGTTGGTTTCTTTTCTTCATGGAGATGGATGATAAACACATAAAACAAATGTAAAATATAACACCATGTGGTAACACTAGGGAGAAAATACGTCACCAAATGCCTGATAAGTGCTAAGAAGGAAATGGGATAGAGTGACAGGGCACTGTTTATTAGGAGGCATCAGAAGGTCCCTTTCTGAGGAAGTGACATTTCATCAGAGACCAGTTTGGCCTCACTGTGGATCGCAAGCTCTTAACATTGAGCTATCTGCCAGGAAAAAGACCAGGACCAATTTTACTAGGCAACTTGCTGACACTGCTAAGTCAGGAGTCGATGATCCTTGGTAAACAGCCATCCTTCTCCACTGACAACTCTTTAGGACATTTAAAAAAGTTTAATGGGCCATTGATCTCCTCCATTAGCTGAATCTGTGAAGAAAAAAGCCAGAGAAACCGTGTGAGACCATGCCTGCCAGGAAGAGGTTTCAGCTATCATGACACATGGCCATTTGTTTATTTTTCAACCAGTCATCACTAAAGGATTCCCAGTCCCCACCATCCCATCTCTGGGGGATACCCGGGTTTGGCTGGTTCTCAGCCAGGCCTTGGCAGGGAATCGGCGGGCCGTACAGATGAAAGCCAAGCCTCAGCTAGGCATGGAAGGCTCTGGCATCACAGGCCCCTCCTCCTGATCAAATATCAGGTGCTTGGGACGTGGACAAGAAGTCAAAGGAGATTAGACAGACAGAAGAGGAGAAGACACAGAAAAGGAAACCATGCAAAGATGGAGACAGAGATTGGAGTGATGCTGCCACAAGCCAAGGAACACAAGCCATCAAGAGCAGGAAGAGGCAAGGAAGGGTTCTCCCCTAGAAACTTCAGAGGAAATGTGGCCTTGTCAACACCTTGGTTTCAGACTTCTGGCCTCCAGAACTGTTGGAAATAAATGTTTGTTGTTGTAAAGCCACCAAATGTGTGGTAATTTGTTATGGTACCCCTAGGAAACTAACACAGCCACTCAACAGCCTAAACTCGGGCACTGCTTAAGCCTGCCACAGCCCCCTACTCCTCCATCAAGATCCTGCACATAACTTTGGCCCCATTCAAAGGCTGCTCCCGTCATTGGGTGGCATTCCCTGCAGGCATGAGGGCCACTTGGGCTCCAGATGGGCATTTGATTTATTTACTTACTTAGCTCAGCCCAAGGATAGGAATGAACCAGCCCTGTTCTCTCTTCGCCCAAGGAGTTTTGTGAGTTCCGACAAACTAACACTCAAATAAATAAGGGCAGGAAGAGCCTGGGGAGTCACTGAAATGAGCTAAGACTTAAATTAGTCAGCTTCCAAGTATGGGATTCCCAAACTTTTCACCGGAATGGGCACCTTTTGTCCATTTCCCCCTACGGAATACTCAGTTTCTAAAGATGTTGCCTACCAAACCAATGGCATTATTCAATAAGAATTTATTTACTTCCTCATTTGCTATTATTTGGAGGTATATAATAATGAAGGCTAATATTTGTTGATCCACTCACTATACTAAGATATATATATATATATATATATATATATATATATATATATACACATATATATATTCAATCTTCATACCACCCCATGAGGTGGGTATTTTATTTTTTTAAAGATTTTATTGGGGAATTGGGGGAGGGGAACAGACAAGTTGCTGTCTTTTTGTTCTTCAGTCTAATTGCGGAGGATGTTGCTTCACTGTTGGTATCCTCATTGCGCTCTTCCCGGATGAGGCAGATGGGTCGCCGGCCTCTGGATGGTTGCTCACTGCGGCTATTGGCAGCTCACACCGGCTGCCAGCCACTCACGCTGGCTGCCGGCCACCACTGTAGCCCATGGCAGCCCACTGCAGCAGAGGCTGCAGCCTACTCTGTCACCAGGGTTCGCACAGCCCAGCTCCAGGTGGAGCTGTTGTTAGCTGTAGAGGGCAGTGTCACTGGCCCTCATATGTGGGATCCGAACCGGGGCTGCTGGCATCCCCAAACCAGCGCTTAACCAATGCGCCACTCGGCCTGCCCGAGGTGGGTATTTTTATTATCCTCACTTTACAAAGGAGAGGAACAGAGGCAGGGAGTTTTAAGTATTTTGCCCATGGTTGCACAGCTAGTATTTAGTAGACCTGGAATTTGGACGTACACAGCCTGGCTCCAAAGTAAGCATTGCCCTGGAGACTGGATTAAAATCCTGGCTTCCATACCAATGTGCAGTGCTATTCTGGACAAATGATTTTGCTTCTCGGCACCTCAGTTTCCTCATCCACACATGGGAAGAATAATAGTGCCTATCTTGTAGGGCTGTCGCGGAGATTAAGTGAGAATGTGTACTTGGAATGCCAGGCACAGTGCCTGCCACCAGCACTCGGGGAATTAATTCAACCAGTGACACCAGCAGCTGCTCTGAGCAGGTTTGGGATGCGAACACGGAACGGATGATTCCAGTCCTCCAGGATCTCTGACCCCATGCAGTTCACAACGCCATATAGTGTGTCCCGCCAGAGCTGAGTGGTTTAAAGCAGAACCTGCAGGAAGGCAACCTGACCAGCTTGTCTCCTATGTGCTTTTCCAGGACCATTGGTATGCAATTTAGCTGGAGTTGCTGGTGAAAAGGACAAATGCTTGGTATCCAAATCCTTTGGAGGTGGACCCCAATCCATTCATTCTGGCAGCACCCGAAATCTGAGACCCTCCCCACCCCCCAAACGGAAATCTTGCGTTTCAGTGCAAGGTCCGTGCAGACAGTAGGGGGCCTTCCCCAGCAGCCTGGTGAATCCTGTTGTAGGAGAAACCGGCGGACATGTGGCCAGCGGCGGGCGGCAGAAAATGGAGCACGTTTCCCATCCACCAGCTGGGAGCACTGAGGCCAGGGCCCTGGCGCTGCAGGAGAGAGACACAACTGCGTCAAGGCCACGTTGTGCCGATCCTGGTCTCTTCCAAGTCTGAACTCCAGATCCACTGGGGCCTGGCAAACCCACGCGCCGTGGGCGGGGCTCCGGGGGTCGCCTAGGCAACGGGCGCGCGCCCCGCCCAGGCTCGGAGTCCCGGGCGGGAGGCGGGAGCGTGTGGGGCCACAGGTCTCGCGGGGCTGAGGCCACTTCCCTCAGCACCTCCCCCTGGCCCCGCCCCGCGGAAGTGCTGGCCGACAGTCTCGGCTGCGGATTGGCCCTTCCCCTTTGCCGGGCGGGGCCTGCGGCCGCGCGGGTGCGTACTTCCGGCTGCCGAGTTGACATGAAGAAGCCGCGGCAGCTAGGGCGGCGGTAGCGGCGGCAGTGGAAGCCTTGCGGCGGGGCTCCCGGCGGAGAGCGCGACGCGGCCTAGAGCGGCAGACGGCAGTGGGCGGAGGAGGAGGCGCAGCGGCCGCCCTGGCCCGTCATGGAGATGGAAAAGGAGTTCGAGCAGATCGACAAGGCCGGGAGCTGGGCGGCCATTTACCAGGTGCGGGAGCACCCCGGAGCGCGGCAGGCCCTTGGCTCAGGCCGCGCGAACCTTCCCCTCCGACCCCTGGGCGCCGCCCGCCGCCTCGGCCCTGCTGCTTGCGGGCTCGACCCCACGGCAGCCGAGGCCGGCCCCCTCTCGGCCCCCGTGGGCGCCCCGCTGGCCTCGTGTCCCGCAGCCCGGCTGACCGCTGGCGCCCGGAGGCGGGGGGTCTGCGCTGCGCGCGAGCCCCGCGCCCCCGACCCCGCCCCCTGCCTCTGCACCCTTTGTCTCTTGGGGCTCCTAGGGCGCCCCCGCTGCTTCCTGTCCTGCACCGGACCACCCCAGACTGCCCTCCTTTGTCTCCCTAGGGGAGCGGGTCACCCCCACCCCCACCCCCGCCGCACACTTCCTTCCCCTGGTCTCGGTGCGCGACGGGAGCCCCAGGGATGACAGGCTCCCTCCCCCCGCCCGTTCATTCATTGCATGGCTGCGAGTCGGCGAGCTGGGTCCCTGCTCGGCGCTGCTCGCGCGCGGGGCCCGCAAGACCCGGCCCCACTGGAGCCGAGAGGCTCAGAGGGCAGCCAGACTCAGAAGCAGACGGTGTCAGACAGTGACAAGCGCCGCGAAGAACACAAAACACGCAGACAAGAACACAAAACACGCAGACGGGTGGAGTGTGACTGCGTGGAAGGGGATCAGGCCAGACCTGTCACAGCGAGAGGCTTGTGCTCTGAGCTGAGTGAGGAGCAGCTGCAGGTCCTGCACATCTCAGGCTACAGAGCTTCCCAGGGCCGGCCGAGGGGCGCGGTGGTCAAGCTCTGGCTTGGGAAGACAGCGGCCCGGGTTCGAATCCCACATATGAGGGCCAGTGACACTGCCCTCTAAAAAAAAAAAAACCAAAAAGTTTTCCAGCCAGCAGGTCTTCACTGGGGCCGACATATTACCCTTTCAGGCAGGGAACAGGGAAGGTTAACATTTTTTTTTTTTTTTGATCTCTAAAATAGCATCTTTTCCCCATGAGCGTCTTATCCTTCGGTCATGGCTCAGATGAGCGGGCCTTCCCAGCCCTCATCTCCTTGTGGGTTACGATGGCTCATAAAGAAAAGTTAGGAAGATAGGGCTTCTCACATATCTCCAAAACATCAGATTAAAAACACGAAGTAGTCTGCTTTCACAGGCAGCTAAATCCTCTAAAGAGAATATGTGCTCCTGATTAAATGTCATTGCGGGGGTTGTGAGGATTAACCAAAACCACACTGGGTATGTTAAATGAACGATGTACGGAATAGAGAGATTTTGTTACTTGTGTAAAGGGAGAAGGCGGTTTGTTCTGTTTCTAGCTTACAGGCAGGCTCAAAAGGCAAATTGTGAGGTCCATCAGCTGGTAGTATTAAAATCTATTTTGAGCTCCACTTAAAAAGGAAGAAAGCTTTAAGCAGTTCTTTGGTATGCTTGCCTAACAAAAGCCTTTTTCTGGCAGGCTTGGTTTCATGTGGATTTGCATCAAGCTTCTTTGACAGTGTAGATTAGTTTCTGATAGACTAATATTTATAACCACTTTAATATTTATAAGTGTGTGATTGACAAGTATATAAAAATATGTGTTCCCTGTCTAGTCTGAGTCAATTGAATGAATTCCACTAGCGACTGTGAGAACATGTGGACAGATTTTCTACATCACATTTAACGCAGTAGAGTCTAAAGTGGCTCCAAATGAAAAAATTGTTGGTCTGAAATTGATGCTATAAGGTGGAGCCAATTTCCCGGGGTCCTTGGTCTGAAATTGAAATGTTGGAGTTGATTATGATACACCCCATCAAAAGTGGAGGTGGCCTCCCAGAGGCATTGGGGAAAGCCTTTTACACCGAAACTGAGTTGGCAACAACAAATTCATGTTCTAAAAAGTTCTGCATTTGATTTCTTACTGTTATAGGCCAGAGCATGGAGCAGACTAGTCTTCAGTTAATTCCCCTTGTTGTTTTACGTTTCTCTGCCTCATTTGAACCCCAAGAGTTAGTCAAGATTGCTGTGTGTTGAGATTACCCCATCTTCTAAATGGATTGCCATGTTCCTGGAGTTGGTTTCTTTTGACCTTAGAGAGTTGTCTACTATGGGCCCTTTCACCTCTACCGTACTGGTGTTTTTCTTCTAAAATTGAAATCAGAGGCTCTTCTCCTTTTTGAATTTAAAAGTGGCTCTGTATTGGGCAACTGTGGCATTTTTAAAAACATAGAGTTCAGATGACCTTGAATCTGAAGTGGCAGATTTCCCAAAGTGTGTGTCAATTTACCAAAAGCATTATTTCTCAGGAATTCAAAGAAATGTGTTCATTGTTGCAGGGGGAAAAGAATGTAAGTTAAAAAAAAAAAATAACAATTTCTATAGCATGTCTAATGAGGACAGCCTTATACAAGGTCATTTTGAGCTTGCTTAGTCTAGTATGATTAAAACTATATAGAATTTTTGCTTAAAATTTTGCAAACAAGCCAGTGCAATTATTTCTCACTATACTAAATTATTTTCTAACTAGAACAAAAAGATGCAAAAACTTGGAAACTGACAAAAGGTGAAGTAAGCTTTTGAATGCTGAGGAATGTGATAGCTTAGAAAATAAAAGTGTCAGGCAAATATTCTTAGCTAGCTCTATCTGATAATGAGCGTAACTGTTTTTAATTGTTAATGTTAATAAATAGCATAGCTATTTAGTACACATTTAGGTCTATAAAAAGTCAGCTTTGATAGCATAGTAGATGGCTCTAAAAATGGTTTTCTACCATTTAAACGATTGTATGTCCGGCTTGAAAAGTGGAAGTAATACTGAGTGAGACTAGAGTTTGAATTGCTCTTCCTGTCTGAAAGAGGAGAGAACACAGATAGGGAAAAGGGATTGGTTTTTGGAGCTAGAATGAGAGAAGACAGGGCTTCAATGAATGGAAACAGCTGATCAGCTGCCTTCCATCTGTAACTTCAGGTTTGGGTCAGGTGTTTTGCTCTTTCTCATCTCTAAATTCTTTGATTCTCTGACACTGTTCACTACTTTTCAGCGTGAATGATTTGATTGTTTCAGATAAAGGAGGTTGCAACTATAGCTCGTGACTTGAAGACAAGGTTTATTTCTTGTTAGAGGCAGGCTTTTTTAAACGGTCCACTCTTCCAATTGACAGTTTTTATAGCTGCTTTCATTCTGAAATACGAACTAATGCCTGTCTAGGTTAAAACCATGTTATAACAATAGTTCACTAAAATGCCTCACTGCCATATACAGCTTATGTTGTTAGAATCCAAGAAGATGAATATTAAAATTTCCCAATAGTGTTTATTTAAATGCCATTTTCTTCAGAGAACAACTCTTTTGTGAAGAGGAGACAGATCTATACACTATGACTCACCTCAGTTTAAAAAAAGAAGAAGAAACGGAAATGACATGGAGAGATTGGGAAGTTCTAGTCATCTTAAGTGACCCATTAGATCTAAATGTTCTTGTTTGGCCTTGGTTTGAGTGAACTAAATTTAGGAGTCTGATCCTCACTTTGGAAATGGTGTAAAGACCTTTGTAATTGTCTGGACTCACATTAAATTAACTGAGAGCACAAGGAGAAATAGTGGAGGGAACTTTTTACTATTGTTTTTTTTTTTGTTTGTTTGACATCACTGGCGTATTTATAGGAATATTTCGGTACTTTTGTTAGTATGCAAGCAGAGGTCAGCTGGGGGATAATGATAATGCAAATGATTTTCAGTTTCCCATTATCTACCATTGGGCCACATGGCCTCCCCACTGCATTTTGCATTTTAGCATGAATAGCTCTCCCAAACCTATAAAAATGCCTGGCATTAAATAATGTATACTAAATTTCATGACAGACATGAATAAGAAATTTCCTGTAGGGGTTTTTCAGTCTATAAACTGCTGGAATAATAACTGAGTCTTTTTTCCTCCTTTTCTCCCCCGATTTTCTTTTTTTAATGTTGTGTTTTTTTTGTGTTTTTTTTTTTTTTTTTTTTTTTTTGAGGGCAGTGTTACTGGCCCTCATATGTGGGACCTGAACCGGGGCCACTGGCTTCCCAAGCCAGCGCTTAACCACAGCGCCACTCGGCCAGCCCTTTAATGTATTTTTTAATGTGTCTGTTTTCTGACCTGCTAGATTGAAGAATCCTTTTGGCGATTTTTGTTCTATGATGTGCTTTTACTTGCAGGTCCTTTTTCTTAAGCCTGCCTGAGCCCATACGCGTTTTATACACTGTGGTGTTGCTCCCTACAGCGTTTGTGTTAATTTGTTCATGGCAAAAAACGAATGAAACAAATAGGCGGGGCATGTTTCTTTATACAGAACCATGTTCAGGAAAATGGGAAGGCTAGTTGGGTCATTGTTTCCAAGACAGTGTACTTTGGTACCAGCCACTTGGTGTGCATGTTTTGAGTACCCAGGAGTGCTGGGGACTTTGTAGTAGTTCTTGATTCCTTCTACCACATTTTGTTGATTGGTTACCATAGCATCCTTTCTATCACCCCAGTGGTCCAGGTTCTCAAATTTTACTGTAATACAAGCTACAGTCGTTTCTAGTTCCACACTGCAGAAATGAGTGAAACCAGTTAGGCATTACTATGGCCCCTCAACAGTCTCTCCACATCGCCCCTACCCCACCGTGTATATTCACATTATCGCTAGTAATTGTGTTAAAAACAGCCCTATCCTGTCACTCGGCTGTTTAACTACTTTTAGTGCTTTCCTCATACCTGTAAGGTCTGAACTCCTTAGCATGGCAGCTGGGTTGCAGCCACCCTTGTACCTTCTAATCTAGCCACACTGGAAGGTGCAATGTTCTCCAAACTCATCCTTCTCTTTCATTCTTCTATACCTTGGCTCGACACTTTGTCCAGCCTGCCTTTCCCACCCAAATGTGAGCCTCCTTGCACTAGGCCTTGGCCCTCTCACCTGTGTTTCTGTACAATTTCTTCAGCTCTCATGGGAGCTGTTTCTTTATATCTGGGTCCCTCTCCTCCCAGAGTCAGCCAGTCCATCTTTCTCATTCATCTTGGTGTCCTGTGCACCTGGCACAAAATAAGTGCCTGACAGATGCTGAGATCAAATTGATTTTCAGTATTTTGCCAGGCCCTGACAGTATAAAGACAAACAAGGCATGGTTCCCAACTCCCATTCTAGGGGACAAGAATGATAGAATGATAGATCAGCCCCCGTCAGTACTAACTGCGAGGTCAGTTACTCAGTTTGGAGAAAGCCCACATTGTGAGCCATGGCCTGATGAGGCCGTTTAGTATTATCTGCTGGGAACTTGGAAAAAAGGCTTGACTTCTTCCCCAGTAGAAGTTGATACTACCAGTTTGTTTCACAGGAGCTTTCATTTAACAAATTTATACTTGGCCTGAGGTGAGTTTAATAGGAAGTTTGGAGGTGATACATCTTTTTCTGTAAGAATTGTTGAATTGCTCTGTTCTCATCACCCTTGACTTGTTTTCACATGCCTTCTAGAAGGGCTTTGCATGTAGTTGGTTTGTAAAATGTTTTTCAGTTGTGGGATATAAAATATGATTCTTTATAAATTAAGAACCCTGCAAAGTCTGTGATTTTTTTTTTTTTTCCAGAATATAAACGGTGTAGGCTAACATTTTGGGCCTTTAATCAGATCATGCTGGGGTCCAGAAAAGCAGTTTAGTTTAATCTTTTGCTTTTTCTCTAGTCTTAGCTCTAAAATTAACAATGCTTAGTGGGCCCATTCCTTTTTTGGGCTTCAGTCCCTCCCTTTTTGGAAGAGTTATCCCGGACTAACTGATCACCAAGTTCACGTCAAGTAATGGAAGTCTTTATGTGCTCACAAGAAGAGTTTAATGTTCCTGAAGTAATCCTTGTAAACAGTGCAGTGGGAACTCAGTTTTGTCAGCTGTGTGGGTGTCAGTGGGTACAGTTAGGCCCAGAACTTTATAGGAGTTTTGTGTGTATAGTTAAGGACTCAAAAGAATTGAATCTTTTTTTTCCCAAGGGACATTAAACATTTGTAATAAGTAGGGTTCATTTGATTTAGTAATGTGGGAAAACGAGTAGCCCTGACACATGAGTTATTTTTTTCTCTTAAGTGGCAATTGGGTGGTTTTTCCTGTAAAAGATAGAGGAACTGATTCTTGAGAATTTACGAAAAGATTCAACCCTAGCTAGGTACAGGGAGAGTAGCTGCCCTTTATGTTGTAATTTTTAAAAGAAACCTACATCTGGCCTAAACTTCATTTGAATAGTGTGCTAGTTTAATTTACATATCTGCCATGTTTGAGAAGAAAGTACCTAAGTCTCCAGCATTTTAGAAATAAAGTGGGCTTTATTTCTACTTTGTGTAGAAGTGGGCTACATAGTTTACTAGCTGCTGCCCTCTCCTTCTTCAAGGCAGTTGGACATAATCGTGAGTCTCTTACTGACAGTTTGTAAATATTGAATTCTGAAAATTGGAAACAAGACCATTTCACTTGGAAGATTTTTATTTTTTCCTTGAAATAAATAGCCAAAGAAAAAAGTTTAGCCCCCCAAATCAATTGATCTTTGGGATGTGGGACAAGTGACACTGCAGACAAAATAATAACACTGATAAATGATTTTCAGTCTTTTTTAAAAAAAATAATGGCGTGCACATGATTCAGTTTGCAGTTCGGAATGCTTATGATCCTACTACTGTAGCATAGCTTCCCGGGTATGCCGTGGCACTTAGAATGGGTGCTTTGAGCAAGTCTTTGGTATGGACTTGCTAAGTAAACATGGCTTCTTAGCAAAGTGACACGTGAGGCCTGAATTTTCTCTGGAGAATATATGTATTTCCTACTACTCTTCATCTAGTACCGTGCCAGGAAATTCTAAATCCTTAATGGGGCTTAACCACTGTTGGAAGTAAACCTTTGGGCCCAAGTGGTCTTGTGTCCTGGGATCTTTCTCTTTTACTTCAGAGGTTTCTTCCCAAAGACTGAGTGAGGCATGTTTTCTTTTACTGATGAAGAAGGAAAAGGCTTGGCTGTGTTTGTGGCTTTTGTGGGCAAGCAGCACCACTTGCAAAGATAAGATGAGCACAGCAAAACTAGGTTTCCCAAATTGTATTTTAAAAATGTATTAGTGTTTAGTGGAGGAAAACGCTTCCTTATCTCCATCACCCTGTTATGAAACATCCCCCCTCCCTTTTGTCTTCCTTCATGGATCTCTTATTGGTGCTGCCCTTCCGTTTGAAGAATCTCCTTTAAACATTGCCATCTAAGTTCCAGCAAACGGCTTAGCTAGTTTTTATTCTGATGAGTACTGATGAACTTGGAGGATTATATACAACTGTGAATTGCTTGCAGGAGAGTGAGCATCACGTAATGATTCCACATAGTTGGAGCTCTCTTAAGAACATGGGCTTACTTAAAAATGTCTGTGCATGCAGTCAATTCTGAATATAACTTCACTCAAAACAACAAATAGGCAAGCTGCATTTAGCATAATACAGTAAATTAGCTTTCCAGTCCCTGCTGGTTAAACATTTGTCACTGTTATATTTATCCCTTTTAGATTTTGTGCAGCCTCACTCTTCACATAGTCAGGGCTTAGTTTGCTTCTGCAAGGATAAATGCAAAATATTTGTGTGGCTTACTTTTGCACAGAGAAAAGGGGCTTCTAAGGAAACAATCCAGTGGCCTTTGGGGGGGGGGGATATTTTGTGTTGTGTTTTTTGTTGGCGTTGTTTTCTTTTGTTGTTTTTACCTCATTTGAACTGTATTTTAAGAGCATCTCAGAGATTGTCCTACCTAGACACCACCTGCCTGTTGCCAGGGTCGTGAGGGCCTCCTCGGAGGTGGGGGGAAGCAGAATGGGGCAAGATTAGGAAGTTGCATTCCGCCACGTCGGGGTCACAGGCGCAGAGCCAGGTTTTCTGGAGCCGCCCCCAGTACGCCAGGTGCTCGCCAGGTGCTCGAGCCACACGAAGGGCCATCTGGGCCAGCCCTCCCTTGACTGGTCCTTGGGACCCACACGCTGCGATGCTGGCTTTTAATGGGCCCTTTATGTACCTGTCATGCTCCCATATCTAAGTGTATGTCAGTGTTCCTCATGGCCTACTGGCAGTTTTCTTGATACACCCTAGGAATATTAGTGTCATTAACGATGTTGTATTTCGTCTGTTGTTGCCACAAATAACTTACCCAGCTCTGCTTCTTCGCCTTGGTTTCCCTCCTGCTAATACGGGTGCTTCTGAGAGTTTGAGTGACAGTGTTGAAGTCTCCAGTGGCAGTTGGTAGGTTCTATACTAACCCTAAGCCCTTATTTCCATCCTTTGTGAGCCTGAATTTCCCCCACAAAATTACAGAACATAGTTATCATGCAGAGAGAATCACTCTAAAAGGAGTTGAAATTTTATAAACCCTAGTACCTTTTTTTTCATGAATGCTTATTTGTCAACCAAGCTTCCTTTTGCAACTTGTTCCACTACTTGATGACAACAAGCTTTTGTGTTTCCCAACAGATTTGTTTGTTAGAAGATGTTGCTTTTGAAATGATGGCTGTAGGAGATGGAGGCAAGCTTTGATTGGAAGTAGGAGTCTGGTTTGTCCCCAGGGCTCGATGTGAAACCCAGCTGGAGATGGGTGCGGTCCATCCTCTAAACTCTCCTATCCTTCAGCTTGAGGAGGTGGTTACCACTCTCACCACTTAAGAACTGCATGGCACATACTGTTTTATTTGCAGGGCAAAGCTTCGCTCTAATGGTTTCCTTTGTACTTGCCTTCAAATTAATAAATGTCATTCTTTGGTAATGTTTACATGCCAAGTCCATTTTAGAAGGAAGAAAGGAGACAGCTGAAGTTAAAGGATTAAATTGGCATCACACCTTTAGTTTTGTAAATGCCTTTAGTGTTTGATTTTTGTAGGTTGATCATAAGGAAGTGATAAGTATGTTAGGTTATTTGTGGTTTGAGCTAATTTTAGTCTCTTACTCACAGCTTGCTTTATATCCTTTGACATTAAAACATGCTTTCTAGAAAGACAAATTTTTGAATGTAGGACACAATCTGTATTCTACACTTGGCTACATTTCAAAAAAAGTTGGACAGTTTGAAGCATAGTAACATTATTTGAAAATCGTTGAATCCTTTGCTTAATGACTCTACTTTCTTGGTAAATAAATAGATTCTTGCGTAGAGGCCTGAGACGCTTGTTTCAAGCCAATGGCTAAGGGGCATAGTTGATATTAGAGGTTTTTAAAAAAGATTCTGACCAACCTTGAGATGTATCAAAGCAAGGCTCTGCTTGGCTGTGTATAGGAAACCTCCCCCACCTGGTCCCTGCCGTTGACAGAGCCTTGGGCTCCTAAGGGCCGGAGACATATCTGTCTCCAATATGGTTACCGGTTTCACACAGAACAGTTTTGTTTTAAAGTTTCAGTCCCAAGCTTCCCTACCACCCTTAACCAACCACCTTGAACATACATGCCTCCCGGGACATGTGAGGTAACGGAAAGAGAGGACTGGGTCTGGGCTCTCAGTCTGCCTTTGACTGTGTGGGGCCTGGAAGCAGTGACATATAGATAGGGTCTGTGACACGTGGTGATGGGACCAGGCAGCTTTACAGCATGAGTCGAATCTACCATTCCACAACTGCATGGTCACACGACTAGCCAGGAAAGGGGGGCTTCATGTCCTACTCAAGCTGAATTTGGTAGCCCTGTATGTTCTGTGATCCCCCTTATCTAAAAGTGGGACAGAACTTGAAAATTTCATCTTAACTCAAAACTTTAAAAATCCATTATTACATCCCTGAAAAATGATAAAATGTCCTGTGAAGGCATAAATGAGATTATTTTATAAAATTACCAAATGCCAGATGGATGAATGCAGCCTCCTTTGAAGTTTTTCTCCGGTCTGAAAAGGATGGTTGGATTTTGTCGTTGGACTAAAATCTCCCATTCAAGAGAGAAATGCACAGTCTGCTCCATGTTCTACCCTCACTCATAATAATGCTCCTAACAGCTAACATTTATTGAATTCTGCCATGTGCTCCAGGCACTGTGGAAAGTGCTTGCATGCAGGACCATTTATTAGACACCATAAATTGGTCTTTCATAGCAGGAAATGTTTGAGGAGGACAATTAGGTGTCAGAGCCTGGATGTTCTTTCTGCCTGAGGTCTCCCGCGTGCTGAAGCCAGGCTTTTGCTCGCTCTGATGCACAGCTACAAAGAGAGGCAGAAATTGTGCTCAGTCCCCCACCCCCGCCTTATTAGGATGAAGGAAGGGATCCCTTGTAGATTTTGATCTTTGCCCAGTTTTCTGACCTCTTACCTAGATGTCACAAATTGGCCATCCACAGTCATCTTTTGCTTGGTTCACACAGGGTTTTAATAAAAGAGGAGTTTCATTTTTGGCCATTGTTTATAAATCAGGAAACATCACACACAAATCTGGATTTCTGGCTTCTCTTAAAAACCTGAAAACCTGGGCCCACCGGGGCCGAGGCCTGCTGAGCTGCCAGGGGCACTGCTCCTGCTGGGCAGACACGTGTGTGTTCTCAGTGGCAGGTCACACTGACCTCTCAGCTCTGTGGCAGGTCGCTGTCCTCGCTTATGTGTGCTACCCAGCCCTTGGGTGCACTTGAGTTTGCAACCTCTAGTCCAGGCTGGTATTTTTCTTGGAGTTTGATTTTATTGTTAGAATTAAGATAATTTTAAAAAGAGTAGTTGGTGTATTGTCGTTAGATAAGGTCAACGCAAGGGAAAGCTAGCTAGAGTTGCCCGTTTGGTGGCAGGTATGAAAATGCCTGAGAGAGTGGGCTTGACATGAAAATCCAGGGGAAAATCATTAGCCAGGTGCCTGTTTCTTTCCTTCCCTCCTTTCTGTTTTCATCCTTAGCCGCTTTCTCCTATTTTGAGGAAGTTGAAAGCTGCCACCATTTTTTTTTCCGCCTTGGGCAACTGAGTGTGACTGTATTTTTGTCCCGTGTTCGGTTATTTCCACAAACTATTTTTGGTGACTAACTTGGAAATTGAATTGGGTCGTCCCTATGGGAATGGATATAAAAGAATGACTTAACCAAATATGCTTGCACTGAGAAATCTAAGAAGTAGTGTTTTCAATGACTGGCTTTATGATATCATTTGTCATGTGTCTGAGCTCATGATTAGATTGTTCTCCACCTTTTCCTTTCAAGAGATGAAACAAATAATAGCCATGATAAAAATAACAGAAATACATAGGTTACAAAGAATGTGTGTTATTAAAAGTCTACTCCTGTTTAGCAACAAAAGTACATACTATATTGTAGGACATACTTTTTCTTTGATCCTCCTTGAACATCCGTCATTCTAGAGATATGTTATTTTTGACAAATTAGCACAAGCAGTAGGTAAGGAAGGTTCTTTACCATTATAAAACAATCCAGATCTTGGTTCTAAGTTTTGTACTTTGCCCTGCAAAGCTGAATCCCGAAGGCAAAACCAGCTAGCTCAGTGTTCTAGCACTCCTGAATTGTGTGGCATGATGGCATAGCCACTTTCTATTTTTTTTGCCTATATGAAATTAAAATCAGTAACCGATGACCAATTTCTTTATAAAACTTTTCATCCATCATTCATTTCCTCTTCTATTCTAATATCTTTTTTTTTTTTTTTTTTTTTTTTGAGGGCAGTGTCACTGGTCCTCATATGTGGGACCGAACTGGGGCCGCTGGCTTCCCAGGCCAGCGCTTAACCTCCGCGCCACTCGGCCGGCCCCTCCTCTTCTATTCTAGATTGTAAGCTTCTTGCAGGCAGAGCCCATTCGTTCAATCATTCTACAAATGCATGGGCAGCTACTAGGAATCCGGCTCTGTGCTGGCAGTGACAAGTGCTGAGCAAGATTTGGCCTTGGTCCTTAATAGCCTGCCTGGTCAGCAGAGGGGCTGAACAGAGGCCATCCCAGCCATGCTGGGGCTGAGCACTCTCTTAGGCTTAGGCCCAGGTATGGTGGGATGCTCAGCCATCCTGGGGCTGAGCACTCTCTTAGGCCTAGGCCCAGGTATGGTGGGTTGCCCAGCCATCCTGGGGCTGAACACTCTTAGGCCTAGGCCCAGGTATAGTGGGATGCTCAGGAAGAGGTAGCTGATTGGGATTGGGAACAGGAGGAGCTGTGAGGTAAAGAGAGTCTACAAAAGTAATAGCTAAGGGGAGATTCTGAGGGCAAGCAGGTCTGCGCCCTGTATTCTCTGGACCCCTCACCTGGGGCGTGCCCCTCCTTGTCCTTCTCTGTTCATATTCAGTGTTATATTCCTTAAGCTTCTAAACATAGAAGCATATTGAATTTTTTTCATCTTTGGTCTTAACCCTCCTCCCATCGCCCCACATAATTCATGAGCATTGTCTCTCGGTATACATATTTCTCCTCTCTCCCTTCTTTTCAATTTCTTCTACCATTGCTTCTCACCTTGACTGTGATAATGGCCCCTGAACCCTTCTAATAGGGTGACATAGTCGAGATGACATTGTGGCATTGACGTCACACCGCCTTGTAGTGAAGTCCTCTCTGTAAGTGCCTTTCTCCAGGAGGACGTCTGTGTCGCCATCAGTCTTACAGCCCCAGTGCACCAGCCACAGGCTGTGCTCGTACTGGGTAGGCCATAAGTAGTCAGTGCAGTGAACTGATAGCTTGTGTAAAGAGTTTTATTTTTCTTATCCAAGTATGTATACAGATACTCCACTCGGTACAAAAAGCAGAATTATAATATATTTTCATATGCAAACTTATTTTTTTAAAAAATCATTAAGAATAAGCCTGACTCACTAAGAATAAATTGGAAATATGTGGCCAGGCCCCTGATTTGCAGCTGACACTATGAGAATAAAGGTCTCATTTATTCATTGTGAATTTTAAAGATATTTTTAATGATATTAGCTGGTGTATTCTGTTATGTGGTCTGTTTATCAGCAGTTCTTGTTACACAGATGGCCTTGTTTGAGCAAGTCTTTCAAGTCAAGTACCTTGTAAAATAATTTAAGTTTACTGATAATCTACTTTTAAATGGCTAAGTGAAGCAATAGCCTTTAGTTTTTAGGGATTTTAACATTTTGGATAGGATTACAAATTCTACGATTTTATGATTACTTCAATTTAAACACAAAATTATCACCTTGAAAATTCTGAATAATTTACTGATTGTTGCCTGTTTTCCATTCACACATTTACTAAACATCCTTCCTTGCCATGTGGAAGCAGTCAGGATTATATATCTGCAAACCCTTAAAGTTGTGAAAACATCTTCCCTTTTTTTCTCCTTCTAATTCTAGCTGTGAAGAGTGTACATAGAAGTAGTCCTGGATTCGATTTTTAAAAATATAATTGCCGATTACTAGTCATTAAAGATTTGAAAAGGGAGAGTTTTCCAATGAATGACAAAATAGAATAAAAGAAGCTTTGCTTATTTTCCTTTTAATGGTGGGGGAATGTCTAAGTGTGGGTTTTTTTTTCCTCCTGCTTTTATATTGAAGTCATTTACATGTCGCCGAGTGGATACGATAGAATATACATAGCAGGAGTAGATATGTGAAGCAGAAAAACAATAATTCACAGGCCTCTCAACAGAATCACTGTGAAACATAACCATTAAAAAGCCGAAATATTGCAGCGGGGAAGCAACTGTTTTTACAACAGGAGGTGAAGAAGAATTATGAAAAGGCATTCTTTATAGAAGTCCAACTCTGGATAGGATCCCTAGTTCATGGATTATGCTTTGTTTTCAGATTTGCTGAGGAGAGTGACACTCAGGGCCCGGCTTTCTCCTGCATCCAGATTTCCAGCTGCTCCCTTCCTGACCCTGAGGCCTTGCTTCCCACCTTACGCGGCTCAGACCACAGTCAGTCACTTGAAATGCTGCGCCTCTCCAGCGCGCTGGCCCTTTTGCCCATCTTGCCATTGGTGTACTTAACTAGTGCTAGCTCTGGACCAGGCCGGCCAACTGCTTTTCTCTCCCTGGGCCCAGGCTCCTAAGAGCTACGGGAGAAAATCACCCAGTGTTGCAAATTGATCACTAGAAATCCAGTCTTTAACCTCAGATTTGTCTCCCTCAATTCTGACCATCGGATCTAAAGCGTACCTGCCATCCTTTCTACCTCATTACTCTTAGGAAAAAAGAGACTTTGTTCCTGTCTAAGGCAACCCTTATCTCTGTGCCCTTGACACCTTCCCTGCTCACCTGCTCAAGGCATCAAGTCACAGTTTAGAGACTCTTGGGTGTATATCCTCAGCCCTCCATCTCTGTTACCAGTTTACTTGGACCATTTAAACCTTCTCAGACTTCCCCCAGCTGCTGCTCTCCCTGCAGCCACTGCTGTCCAGTTTCCTTCTCCAGTTGAGATGTTGGAAATAAATGGGTCGCTGTCCGTTGTTCACCTCCAGTCATTTCTGGCCCAGGGAAGTTAGGCCCGGCCTGCCAAGCCACTAAAGGAATTCTTAGCTTCCTTGTTGCTTATCAGTGGCTAGTTTGCATCCTTATCAAAGCCCCATTTAACAGGTTGACCTCTGCTTCTTGAATGTTCTCTAGTCTCAGTTTCTGTTTCTATAACTCTCTCTCCCCCCTTCCTTCCTTTTGCATCTTCTCTTTCTCCAGTCTTGGGCGTTCTTAGACTGGGCCGTTCCTCAGGGATCTCCCCAGGCTGTCTGACTCTTTGGTCTTCGTCAGCTGTCTGTTTTATTCACCCAGGAAGTAGTCGTGGCCCTTGAATTCAGAGCATGCACTTACACACTCCTGCGCTCTGGTGCGACTCTCACCGTGGTTCCTGAACCGGTCACGCTCCTGCTCTCTCACAGCCTTCACGTGTCCTGCTTCCTCTGCCTGGAACACCGTGCTAATCCTTGTTCTTTCTTACAGGCACATTTTAGTCCTTCTTTTTGAGGGTGCTTTTTCTGATTTCCCCTTTCGTCAGGTCCAAGTTAGGTGCCTCTTCTGGGTCCTCCCATGGCCCTTGTACTTCCCCTTTCAGAGTACTTTGTGCGATTATACTGTAATTATATCCATTGTTCTCTAATTACCTGTTTACTTACGTATTACCAAGTCATCTGTCAAGTCTTAGAAGGGGCAGGACTGCTTTCATTTCACTCATCTGTGTCTCTTGGTACCAAGTATAGTGCCTGGCATATAGAAAGGACCTAATAAGTAGTTCCTGAATGAAGAGAGGAGCTATGCTATTTAGAAGGTTCATGAACTGGAAACCGATTGATAGGAAGGCATCGAGTTTATGGTATTGTGTGAACCATGTGTTAATGACTCACCACCCACTTCGCACATTTGCTTTCTCCATCACCTTTTATTATAAATTTTCTCTATGTGGCATACCTCCCCAGTGAGCTTAGAAGCTCCTTCTGAGAAAGAACCATGTGTAATTCTTGGTGTCTCTCTCATGGTGCCTTGCGTGCAGTGAGACTTCATTTCAGTGGGCGTAATCCCAGGGTGTGTGTGTGTGATTTTTTTTGATGGAAATAAGTCTCATTTATAACCCGTCTTTGTCTTCCTCAACTCGCCCGGCCTCTGTGCCATGCGTAGACCATATGCCGCCACACTGGAGGGACCATTTCCCTGTGGTTTCTTAGCGTGCTGGCCAAGAAGGAGAGTCGGCAGTGGTATGAGAGTCTTGCTTGTTCAGGCTTCATAGATTTGGTAGCTGGGACTGACCAATGCTGACAGGAAATAGAGGCACTTCTTAAAAGCCAGACAGCTGTCAACTTGCAGGAAGCAGGCTCTTGTGAACATATGATTTTGTGGTTGGTTTGGTGGTCCTCTCCACAAGTGAAGAGCCAGACAAGAATTGGAGGAGCATGCTTGGGCTCTAAAGTTAGATCCTTTTTTCCTGATTTGCCTTTAGAGTTTCATTTGTTTGGAATTTCCTGAGATTTTGATCTTGCCAGAAAGTTGACAGAAAAAAAAAAAAAATCTGGGCAGGTGAGGCATTTGCGTCTGAAATGATGGAACAAAACCATTGTTTTTGTCTCTAACTTTTTCCCTAACATGTTATCCTTGGTTCAGCTGTGCACCAAGTGCATTACTTGTGCATTGCAACTTTTCCTTCATCTTCCGTATCTTCCGAAATGGCTGGTATTTGAATGGAGAAGAAGAGGAGAGGAATAAAAATAAATGTGAAAGCCTTGTTCTTGCCTAGGCAGGCTTGGTTGGCTTTATATCTTGGAGCAGAATGACATGTCTAGTCTGGTGAAGAAGGGATACTTAGGGTTGGTTTGGCTTATTGTACGCGAATTTTTTTTTTTTTTTTAGGTTTGTCTTTTAAACTGGTTGGTCTTTTATAGGAATGTAATAGAATTTAGAATAAAAGCACTGAGTTTCACAATTTGCAGAGCACTTTTCTGCAAAGACAAGTCATTGTGGTAAATGACTTGGGGCAAGGATTGTTTTTCCAAAGACCCGAAACCCAGTGTGATTCAGTGTCACAGAGCGGACCTGTGACCAGAAGGGAGTCCTTTCACCCAGTCCAGCCAGCGTACTTTCCTCCAGATGCTTTCCTGAACTCCACCACTGCCTTTCACCAGGGCAACTGAGTTGAAACGGAATAGATGGTTCGTGTTAGTTAGAGCCGTGGTTCTGAATCCTCAGTGTTATTTACTGAGATGTTTTTAAAACATAAAAATGCCTTTTAACAAGATTGAAGGCCAGAGATAGAGCAGTTGAGAACAAAGTAGAAATAAAGCTTTAAAGACAGGGCTGTCGGCAGGGGTCTTGGAAGACATGTGAGAGCTTGTGCGGGAGGCCGTGAGCATCTGAGTTCCGGTACGCAGGCTTCAGATGGCCCGACGGCCCCTGTTGTGGTCTGTGCATCACGGAGTCCCCATCACAACCCTCCTCTTCGTCTTGTTTATCCCCTTCTTGCTTCCCCTCCTCGCCACCCTCTCCCCATGGCTACCACAGCCACCACAAGCAGTTACCCACATGTTGGATCTTGGGGCTCCTTCCCTATAAGGATATGGGGCATGTGGTGTTGGCTATAGACATGGTAACCAAACTCTGTGGGTTCTCTCCCTGTGCACCTCGTGACATTTAACAGACTGCAGACTAGAATAAACGGCTTTTGCTGTCCAATCTGTCTGTGTTACTGTCTGCCGCTAATGGTGTGCCCGTAACTCCCAAGGCCAGCTCAAGAGGATGGATGACAGCAGCCTGTGGTTCAGCCAGTCGGGAGACATGTTAACAACAGCCAGAAAACTAGCTACAAGAGCCTGTAAAATAGGCAGGGTCATCTTGTGGCAAAATTTGTGCTCATGGATTTTGGTTTTGGCTTGTTTTTTAAATATCCCCATATTGTCCTTTTTAAATCCATAGGCTTTGGGTGAAAGCCATGGCCGGTTTGGTGTGTCATGGAGTACCTGGCGCAGGAGTCTCAGAGATTATTACTCTCCTGAGCATCCCCTTAAATCTTATCTGGGTCAGTTCACAGGAACAGTGTCAAGATGGACTTTTCCGACTGGCACGGAGTCAAAATGGTAGCCAAGCATGAAAGTACAGACAGTCCCTAGCACACAAATGTGTCTTCAGAAGTTTGAAAGTTGGTTCTCTGGGAGCCTGACTGTATTTTTCTATTGAATCAGTGTCGTGAATGGTGGTTAAGCTCCAAGCTCACCCACGGAATATATTTAATATGCAGTCCACCTGAGGTATTCCTATTAAGAGCGTCTGAAATTTCCCCTGAGAATGACTATACACGATACTGATCACTATATATAATATTTAATGTTACATATAATAGTGATTTTATGAATGAGAACCATCCTGGGTTCCATGGGGGTGGGGAGGGGTAAATGTTTGTGTGGGTATGTGGAGGGGTCTGGGCATGTGTCACCATGCAGCCCTGGCACTGGATGTAGCTTTTCTCTACACCTCCAAGTCAGTCTGGCCTGCTGTGGATTGCGGGGTGCAGCATGGATTCCAGGGTGCTGGGGGTTGATTTTGCTGGAGTTCCTGGGGCTGGAGCACAGCTGGAGTGACAGCTAACTCCCAGAAACACTCCCTGGGCCTGGCCATCTCTTCATTACCTACTTCTCTTTTCTTCTGGGGCCACTGGCCTGTTTTTTGCTTGGTTACCTTTTTTTTTTTTTTTTTTGCTTTGGACCAGGCTTTTTGCCTCTTATTTGCAACTGAATATCCTATCAGAATCTCCTGTTGTTTTTTGTTTTTTGAGGGCAGTGTCACTGGCCCTCATATGTGGGACCCAAACCGGGGCCACTGGCTTCCCAAGCCAGCGCTTAACCACCGCGCCACTCGGCCGGCCCAGAGTCTCCTGTTTTTTGAACTACATCTGTAGTCTTTTAGAGGTTTTTCTGAATTAAATGTTGTAGCCGACTTATCACATGTTAATTTTGCTGTAAGAAATTATAGAATTCCAGATGACTAATCTTTATAAACTGTGCATGGATTTCAATCTCATTCTTCTCTATTGCATATCACATGGTAAAAAGTAACAGCTTTTATAATTAATATTGCCTGCCTTGATTATATTGCTTATTTAAGATTAGTTTTCAGGTAAGACCTTTTCATGACAGTACATGAAATGTACAGTGGGCTTCCACTTAAACCCTCTAAAACTGCCCCATTGCGCTGATTCCGAGTCCAGGATGCCTTCTGCCAGGAGCCTGGATACACCTTTGGGTTGATCCTCTCAGTGGTTTCTTACGGCGCGATTCATGCTTCACGTGGTACAAAGGACTGGCCGCATAAGGCAGGCAGAGCACACAGGACCTAGGCAGCATCTGAACGGCGCCACAGGGCCTGGCCCTGGCGCGCTGTGAAAAAGTGATTTGTCTCTGGGGCTCTCATCTCCGGAAGTATCATATCTCTCTCAATAGGCACTCAACCTGTATTCCATTTTTGTCCTCAGCCAAACATTTCTGAGATACTCGGGCACTGGGCTGTCCGCTGATGAAGATTGCTGGCGTGGGGTGTTTGCATTTAGCAGCTGGTGCTTTTAGACCGGCTGGCGGAGAGCTGCAAAGCTGGAGGCTCCCTGCTTGTTCAATTACGGCGGTGTGTCCCTGATTTGACAGCTGCTCTTTCACTTCTCAGCAGAAAGGGACACCCATGCACACCCACGCCCAGCCAGAAAGAAAAGCTTGATGTACCACTTTTGAAAGGTTCAGTCTGACATCACTGTAACCAAGAAAGATGGGTCAGGTGGGGCTAGAGGTGGAACATGGCTTCGCCAGAACTCCAGCGTGGTCTACCAGTGCTTTCTGGCTGTGGCGGCCGCTCCTGGCGTTTCCCCCTACTGAACATGAGCACCGAAGGTGGGGGGTTTGTCTCACCATAGAAGTTGTTGTATGAAACAGCACTCGATGCTTTTAGCAAATTTTACTCAAATGAGACTTGATATTTTTCTAATTTACTGGCAGTCCTCCTGAAAAATAATTATTTTTGCCAGAAAATCACTCAAGCACTTAAGTCATTTTTTTACCTCTGCAAATATGCTATATATATATATATATATATATATTTTAAAGTGTCAGAAATTAGTTACCCATAACATCTTATATATTTTCTAATGTATTCTTTTTCTATAAAATAGGTTTCTTGCGGACTTTCTCATGCTTTTGTTTAGAGGATGTATTTTGTAATGTGGAGCACTGCTTTATCTTGTCTTGTAAGCTTGATTTTCCTTTTAACCCTAAGCATTGTTTTCTGTACTTAGAAATCCATTGAGCAATTATGAAATCAGTGGACACTTATGTTTACAAGTTACTATATGTATCTGTTCTGAGTTGCACTAACTCAAACCCTAAAGCAACCTTCCTCTTTAGTTAACCCTACATCTGGTTCATTGATTGCTGGTGCCTCCAGCTTTATTCCTGAAGCATGCGTCAGAGCCTCTTTCCGTCTCCTTCCCTTGCCTTGGCCCAGGCCTCCCTCAGCTCTGCTCTTTTACAGCCACCTTCAGCCCAGCCTCATCATTTCCATCCTGTCCTTGATGGGATGAGAAATGAAGTCACTGGCCTACTTGAAAATTTCAGTGCCTCTGCCTTGCTGAGAGCATAGCGTCCAGATTCCTGAGCCTCACTAACACAGGTCTTAAAACAGGTCTGGATAAAGGTGTTCCCCCAGTCCTCCAGGCCCAGCTCTCCTGGCTAGCCTCTCCCCAAACTCCATACCGTCACCACACACTGCAGCCTCAGTCCTCGCTGGTGCTGTGTCTTCGCCGCTGAGCCAGCACCAGTCTCCCTCCTTCCAGCGCACGGCCCCTGCCTCAGTACAGCACATGCCTCTCACACTAAGCCAACTTTTCTATTAAATTCCTTTTTTTGGTATGTCCACCTGAGGAATCCATCTGTCTCGTGGAAAATTAAGATTTGGTTATAGAAAGCCACTAGAAGGAACATACTCAGTTTCTGACATGCTAAGGAGCATTTTTTTGCAGCATGCTATTTATTCCTTTAATGCCATTTTATATGAATTAATATTTTAATTCTATTGCTTATATATTCCTTTCTTCTAAGCTAGAATGTAAACCCTCTGGTACCATAGTGCCTGGCCTCACATCGCCTTATAGAATCATATCACACACACACACTTCACCTTCCTTAGTTGAACTATCTACTGCCCTAAGCCCCAAAGGAAAAAAAGAAACTCCTTGAAGTACCACATTGTCCTGTGAACCACGCCTTGATATCCTGTGTAGGGAAAGGAGGCTACACTTGAAAGAAGCAAAAGAGGCTAAGACCTGGGCTTTAAAACATCTAAGGCTTGAATCCTGGTAATTGAAGGTATTCTTTCCAAGGTTAATTTTAATTATATGCAATCTTGTCTCCCAGCTAACTACAGAATTGCCACATAAGATGGGACACCTCTGTAAAGTCTTCAGAAATGTTTGTGGAATTAAATAAACCATATGAGGGACTTGGCACTTGAGGCTAATCTACCTACCAATTATTCTTGAACAGCAGAGTCCTGATTTTCCCTGTAATCCATTATGATGGTCATCTATAAAGTCATGTAAATTATGTCAGCACTTAATTCATGAAAACTTTATTGGGTGGCCGCAATAAAGTTGTGCTGGGCATTGACAAATTCGGGGTGATCAGCAACACAGAGCTGTGGTCTCTTATGGTCACAGGAGTGGCACAACATGAAACCGTCACATGAATGATTCATTTTAATTGTGGAGGAAGTGCAATGAGGAAAAAGACAAGGTGCAGTGAGTGTGTTGAAGAAGTGCCTTTGAGCCGGTTTGAGGAGGTTCCTGGATGCTTGAGCCAGGCCTAAAGGTTGGGGCAGGCCAGACAAGCAGTTAGAAGTTGGCTTGGTGATTTTCAAGAACACGGGGAGGTGTGCGTGGGGAGCGTTGGTTTCCAGAATACATGGCCTCCTGAGATAATGGCGGCCAGAAGTTCATTATTCACTGGCAGCAGGTAGTGCTTCCCCTTGGTTTATCCAGTATTGAAAGCGTAAGAGTTTATCGTACACTAGAATTCCATGATTTGTTGAACAGTCCTGTAATCACTTTACTCATGTTCTTGGAGAGTTGACAAAATACCCTGTTTAAATGTCCAAAGTCTTGATTATAGCCTTTTTCCCCTTAAGAATTCTTATTTTTCTTATCTTGTAATGTATTTTATTATAAAGTGATGTGTTTACTGTGGAAAACTAATTTTTCTTTTTATCACTACACAATACAAGTATGATAAACATTTGTCTGTATTCTGCCAGTCATATTTTTAATTGAAATTTTCAGAGATAGTTGTAGATTCATGTGCAGTTGTGAGAAATAATACAGAAAGATCCCATGTTCCGTGCCCCCCCCCCACCATGGTAACATGCAAAACTGTATCGCAACCAGATTATCGCCCTGTTACTGTTTGCCCGTGTTAGTCCGATTCCCCAGCTTTCCCGGGATGAATTTGTGGTACATCGTTTGTTTTCCATAGACTGTTGTATTTATAATACTATTTTTGATGTGATTTAGTTCTAGTTTTTTTCCCTCAGAAAGTATCCCCTCCCCTAGTCAAACATCCCTCTCATGCCCTTTTGTGTTTTCTCTAAGCCTGTTTAAGGAAGCAGCTACTTACAGTAGAAATACATAGATGGAGAATAGAGTTGTGAATCTGAATGTACTTTACCAGCCTAATGATCGTTATAGACTGCAGAGCCGGTTTATAGTTTCTGAGCTGGCGGCCTAAAGACTCATTTAGTGCCATTCAAAATGGACTGACGTGTCAGCAACGTCTGAAAAGGCTGACAGTGATATGACTGTCAGGCTGCCTGTAGTTTAAGCAGAGTAATTAGAAGAATAAGCAGAGAAATGCCAGTAACCAAAGAGGCTTTGAGATCTTTGCTCTTAATCTTGCTTGAATATTCTTCTCAGATGGTAATAGATTGTCTGACTATTCATTGACCCCCCTTCTGTGGGACAGATAACCAGAAAGATCACCACCCTGCTTGGTACATGTGTGGTCAGTTGATTTTCAGTGGTCATATGATTTTCACATGTGGTCTGGTTTTCCGTGTTGCTTGAATTTTCTAAGCAAGAATATATTACCTTTATAATGAGAAAAATACCCCAAGTTTCCATTTCGGGGTATAAAAAGGAAAGAAACACCAGACATGTGAAAAGTAAAAAGGAAGCTATTTAGAGTCACTGTGTTCGGAAGGCATGAAGAGAGCAGGGAAGAGCCAAGGTGATTGACACTGGTCACTCGCCAAGTTGCACGGGCTGGCGAAAAGCATGTCGACCAGATTGTCGGCTGGAAGATGTTTAAAAGCAGGAGATAACTGCCAAGGGACTCTATCCAAGCAAATGGAAAGGCCTGGAGAAGAAAAACTCGTTAGGTGTGATTGTCCGATTAGAATCTGGGTTGTGAGAAAAGGGAGCTTTTACTGTCCAGAATAGGCTCTCAGTGGAGGTTGGTTTCTCCTTCCGTGAAAATAAGTGTTGAGTTCTAGCCGGCTTTACACAATGGCTCTTAAACTAAAACTTAGTAGCATAAGAATTGAAAGAAGCTGCTTCAACAGGAGAAAGTGTGAAATCAACCTGTTAAAATGCCGAGGTTCTTTTTACCTTAACACAGCTTTTAAATTGCAGATTGTATTGGAGGTTCTAGATAAAGTAATGAGATAAGACAATTAAATTATTGCTAAACCAGTGGGAGTGACAGATTTATTTCGTTTGCCAGTGTGGTTGCTACACGTAGAAAACCCAGTTAAAAAAGCAACATCAGTAAATCAAGGTAGGTTAGATGGCTGAATCACAAGATGATGTCATAGAACCCTGTGTGTAACGTGAGCCCGTGAAAAGGAACAGTCAGAATTCATTATGTATGCATGTGTTTGGAGAAAAGTTTGAAAGAGTAAACACTACTAAACTGTTAACATTGGTTTTCTCATATCTTTGTATTGTATGCACTGGACATGTTATTTTTATAATGTTTGAGGAGAAATGTTATAAATGATTAAGTGTTTCGGTATTTAGGAATGTTTGCATTTGCTAATGGTTACTCCTTTAGTAACATCTTTATTCCATACCCTTAGAGCCCTCAGTGGTTGCCTATTCCTGTGATTCCCTACAGCCCTGCACCACATAACGCCGTTTCGGCCAGCGACGGACTGCTCATCCGACGGTGTGCGCCACAGCCCAGGTGTGCAGGAGACTGTCCCGTCCAGGCTTGTGGAAGCGCCCTCGATGGCGTTTGCGCAACCAGCGACTCATTTCTCAGAATGTATCCCCGTTGCTAAGCGGTGCATGACTTATAATGGCTCATTCCCTTCCCTTCCCTCTCTCTCCCCCAGCATCTGATTGGAAGTATTCGCCGTTGGATATCTGAGGAGTCTGTTTATATCTACCAAACCCATCAGCCAGATTATTCCACTTTCCCAAAACCCTTCCTGTTCGCCTCCCACACTCCCTTTTGATAACCGTCCTCACCATTATGTAGCGCGCCGGCTCCCTTAAAACCGTCCTTTGTCTTAGACCCACTAATAAACAGTAGCGCTCACTCTGAGTGCTTTCCTGTGTCTCTAGGCATTGTGTTTGCCTGGCACTCATTCTCTACTATATTCCTCAGGCAGGAGTTATGGAAACAATATTCTATAAACGACCAGTGCACGTTCTTGACAGTGTGCCTGCAGCCTGTACATTAGAAGGTCATTTTGTCTATACAGAAAAATCTTCGGGTCATATTTTCTTGCCTTAAATAGTTTAAATAGGTTATTCCATTGTCTTCTGGTATAAAGCATTGCTCTCAAGGTTTGATAATCAAATTATCTTTCCCTTATAAGTTCATGGTCTTTTTGCTTAGATCCCCAATGGGTTTTTTTTTTAAAACCTTTTATTTCCAAGTCTAATTTATTGCATTTCTTCTGTTACCTTGCTTTGCTGTCCTCCTTCAGGGACTCAGCTTGATATGTGTATGTCGGATCTTCTATCATGAGTTTCCTTGTCTCACAAAAGTTAAAACCTTCATTTAATTAAAAAATAAAAGAAAAATTACTAAATATAGTGTCACAATTTTTTAATATAATTTCATCTTAAATAAAAATTATAGTAATAGTACAAGAAACCTATTTCTTCTACCTAGTTCTGTTTGAATTTTTTTTAAACTCCCCCCGTGTTTCTTTTAAAGTATGAAATGTGTTTATTTGCTCTCATATTTCTCCTTGTTTTGTCTTCGTTCTGAAAAGATTTGTTTCCTTTCTTTTCTGACTTCCTTCATCTCTCTTTTTAAATCTTTCTTTTTCCCAGTTCCCTTGTTTTCTTGATTTCTCATTTTCGTTTATGCTGTTCTTCCATAGCTCCTACCATTTTCTTAATGTCTTTTAGCTTGTTGGGTTAGTGTTCATGTATTATTATCTTTCTAGCTTGCTTTTATTTTCTGTAGGGATATTGTTTTGTCCCTTACTCTCTTTAGTATGACAACAACATATGGAACTCAACTGCCCCTTGTTTGCTAATTTTTCAGTGAACAGTTTTTCCCTGTAGTTTTAGGAAGGAAGGGGTGGATCACATAGATATTCTAGCTTAGAGCTTTCAGGCACACTCTTCTAGTACTTTCTAAGATCTGCCTCCCTTGTTCTTCCCATCCTGCCTTTTTATCTAAACCTCCTCTTCCCCCAGAGTTTTGTCCTAGGAGGGTGTTGCGGTTGCTTAGCTTTGAGAGTCCACTGGGTCTAGTCTTCCCAAGAACCCTGGGGCGGGGGGGGGTGTGTGTGAAGAGGGTCGGGGGGGGGGCGCCTGTCGAATGTGCTCCCAATTTGGCTGCTAACAGATTGGCCTGTCACACTTTCCAGGGCCGTCAGAGTCACCTGTTTTCTTGATTCTACTTCCTCCCACGCAAATGCTGACACCACATAAGTCTTAAGGGGCTCGACTTTACTTAGTACTTTCAGAATCAGAGGGTGCCTTGTCCCTGGCTTTGTCTTAGTTGTTGTCTGAGGGGTTGTCTGTGTTCATTTCGCTCATCTTGTTGCTTTGTTTATTTTTATGGAAGAATTCAGGGAGGGTGATAAACTGTGCCACTGCTGTCACTGTCTTCCCAGAATCATAAAGCCAAAATAATCTCTCAAAAACATGTATCTAGTTTTATCATTCCCCTCTACTGTAAAAAAATTGAGTCTTAATACTCCTTTATGAAAACAGTCAAACTATAGAAGTAGGGAGATTAATATAATGAGCCCCTATGTATCCATGACCCAGTTTCAATAATTATAAACCCATGGCCCATTTGCTTTCATCCGTACCCCCTCCGTCATTAGCCCCTCCTAGTTCTGATTGGTTTTGAAGTAAATGTCAGCATCATAACAAATACTTAAAAAAAAGAACAGCCAGGGATCTAAGGAGCCGGAACCACGTCTCCTTGGGACTCGTGCAGGAAGGTGAAATGCCAGGAGCAGACATGGTACCGTCCAGTGTCGGCCGAGGTGCTCCCCGGCCTGGAAGTACATTCGGAGTGGAGCCTGTCGGGCGCTGATCATTGTGGCAGCCCTGCTGGGCACGGGGAGCCTGTCAGACAGCACTCACCGTTCCTGCCTGTATATTGTTTGCAATGGAGAGCCTGGTGTGTCTTGGTTTGAGAGTGCTTTTATTGTACTCAGTCTCTCCTCAGCCTGGTTTGGGGGCTCCATATAAAAACCTTCCAAATTTCCCAGCCATTGACCTCTTTCCCAAGTTTGTAGGGAGCCTTCTGTAGGAATGCACCGCATCAGAAAAGGGTACTGCCTGCAGGAGAAGTAGGAAGAAGAGGCACAGTCTTCCAAGAAATGTTTATATCACACCCAGCCCTTCCCTGGGTATCACAGCAGGAAATTACTCATTTCTGGAAACTCATCCATGAGCTTTCTATTGAAGAGGTCAAAGAGAGAGCAGAGTTCTCAGAGTTAGTTGGGTCATTGGTACTTTCTGATGCAGTCAGCCGTTATTATGTTTTCCACTGTTATCCTCTTGCGTTATCTGTTTTCATAATTCCAGACTCATAGCTCTCACTTTAGTCTCTTCTGAGCTGTTAGCACACTCATCCACTAAGTCCTTATTGAGGGCCCTCTGTCGGCAGGAGTTGGGCGTGCTGGTGAACAAGCTAGACCTGACGGGTGTCTGCACTTCTGGGCTGGGGAGCCTCATCTGTCAGCTCTTCTGAAAGCCTGTCCAGCCCTGTTTAGCGGAAGCAAGAAGTTTAGAAAGTGTTAGGTGTGTCCTGTGTGCCCCTCGGAGTCTAGGCACACAGACAGGTTGCCGGCCACTGTGGTGGGGGCCCAGTCCCTCCTTTCTGACCTCTGGTGTGATGGCAAGGCCTTGGATGGAGAGTGACGCCAGCAGCAGGCTTCTGAGCGGCTGCAGAGGAGAACCCCCGTCCCTTCTCTACCCCAGCCCGCACGGTACGGACAGGCACCCAGTCAGCAGTGCCAGGACAGCCTGTCTCCTCTGCACGGATGCGGCGCTCCGCAGTTACTCCTGAGCTTACTGGTCTCATTTTTACCAGCTAATAGTGATGCTTTTCCCTTCCTCCTGTAGAACAGCCTTCCTCTCTGATCTGTACTTCCTGCTCGGCAGTGTGTGTTGTGGCCACAGGTGGTCTTCCCCTGGTAAGTGAGAGCTCACTGAGGACAGGGACTGGGAGGGAGTACCCGCCCCGTCAGCACTTGGCACAACTTGAAAAGCAAGGACACAAAGTGGCAGCAAGCACAATGCTATATTGTGATCTTGATTCTGAAGGTGATCCTCAGAACTTGACTTGGGCAACTTATGTAAGAGTTTGCTCTAAAGAATACACTTGGGTGGTAAAACCATTTACCTTTAAAAGAATTTTACAGTTCTGGCTTTTTAGCTGTCCTGCCTTCTAATGGACATACTTCAGTGAAATTTTATGCTGTTTACTGTGAGTGATCTTGTGAAGATTGCTATTCCACACCGTAGGAAAACAAACATTCTGATAGTGATTTTTTTTTTCTCGAGTTTATGTAGTGCCATCACATGAAAATGTCATTAGATTTAGCACTTCTAAAATTCTTTCTCCTGATTATTGCAAAAATGTTTGCTCCATTTGGTTCTAGATATTCTTCTCTAGCCCAACTTAGATGTCATTCTGTGAGCCCGGGAGGGAGAGTGTCTAGCTAATTGTAATATCTTTAAAGGATCTTACCTCTGCAAAAGCTTCAGTAACTATATAATGATAGTGACCCCTGGTCTGTATGTAGCAGTATGTATATGGATTTTGGTTCCTGTATAGTTTTAGTTATGGCGTTGAGATATTGAGCAAAGCCTCTTAAGGAAGGATTTGGCATCTGTCAGCCTTCAAAAGCTTCTGAAAATTGATCGTATGTTATTAGCAAAGGTTTACTGCCTTCTTGCACTGTATAGGAAATGGATTTTTATGCATTCAGCTCGAAAAAGGCAGATGACCAAAAGAGCACGCAGCTGTTGCCCAAGGCTTATGACCGGACAGGAGGAAGGCGGACAGCCTTTAAAAAGGTCCCGTCTCACTGCGCATGTTGAGGCGGCGGGGAGATGGACAGATGGACTCACTTCATTTGTTGGGATTCTGCTACTTTATGCTGGGTGGTATTTGAAGTAACTACTCTTAAAGTTGTTTTTTTTTTAAGTTGTTTTTTAACTAAATATACTTAATAAAATAAAATTTGCTTTGACTGACGTTAGAATGTTAGGAAGTCAAGTGACTGACCTGGAGAAAACTGCTTTTTTTTACCTGCTTATGAACATGGTGAACAGAGATAATGTAATGTTTGGCGTTTTTCCCTGTGTTTCACTATAAGTTTATACACATAAAAATGCATACCAGATAAATATGGCCCTTTCACTCTGCCCTTTCTTTCCTTACAGAAGACCAAAGTAATAGTATTCATTTTAACTACAGAAATACTGTTGTAGGTTTTTTTTAATTCCCTACATTTTAATCTCTTGTGTCCCTCTTGATCTTTAATTTGCTAAATAGTTGCCTGCGTCATCTTAAAAAAAAACACAACTCTAGTAATTGTGATGGTTCAGCTATCTCTGAAAATAGTGATTTGTTCATTTTGAAATTGGAATCATCAGTTGCAGCTGCATTTTGTTACTACTTGAATCTAGGGAGCAGGGGGAGGTTCTCTGTAATACATAGTCCGAGCTACTGTAATAGAGGGGAGCTGTTAAGCAGAAGAAACACCTATTCTTTGCATACCTGAGACTTAGAAGCAATATGATGGGCATAGTTGGAAAATATAGGGGGAAAAAAACCCAGATGGATTAAGATTAAATGTTTAAAAAACAAAGTGAGAAAGAATATTGAGAAAAACAGACTTTCTATTGTTAGAAGGAATAAAGGCAATTGCAGAGGAAAATGTCAATAGTTCGAATACATAAATATTTAAAATGACTTTTAAACTTTTTATTACACAGGTGATGTATATTCACTGTAGAAAAAAATTAGAAAACAAAGAAAATAAAAATCACTGCCAGCTAGCAGTAGCAGCTCTGTTGTTACTATATTGACAGTTTTATGATCATCCTTCCTCACTTAGAAGTTAATTTCCCATCCATAAAAAGGTTTCCATGTCCAAACGAATTGGAAAAGTGGTTTCCAGCATAGACAAAGAACTGATGGCTTTACAATATGTAAAGAGTTTATATGAGGAAGAAAAACCACTAATCTTCTCGAAGATTGGTAGGCACAGAGGAGAAAGAGCCAAAGCATATTATGTGCGCATTGTCCGGCAGGCATTTGCGTGCCTGCTGGGGCGTTCGGGCATCGTTACTAAAGTGGTGCTTACTGTGCACAGAAACAGCTGTTAGAGGGACAGACATGTCATATTGTCACCTGCATGTTTTATTCCAACATTTTGAGGCATAATCAAGATATAAATTCAAATGTGCAGAAAATATTTTTCTTCTTTAGCTGAACTTTCAAAAATAGAAGAATTTATTTTTGAACCTGAGATGGGCAAATGTTTCTTAATCCAGATACCCCAAAAAAGCTTAATAAATTGAACTACATATTGAATTTAAGAACATCTCTTCATTAAAAGACACCATTAATATTAGGTTGTTTGCAGAAGTAGCCCCAAATCCCTCCCGCCCGGGTCTGTATGCCTCTCTGAGTGTGACTGTCATCAAGCGGTAAAGAATCGCGTTTGAATTCCTCCTTGGCTGCATGACTTGTTTTGGCCAATAGAATATTGGTGATCAAGGCACAAGCAAAGGCATAAAAAAGTATGTGCCTATTGGGCCTTGCCCTCTCTTGCTGCTGTTGAGAATCCTACAGTGTCTACTATGTGAACACGCCCAGGCTAGCCTGTTGGATAACAAGCGCCATGTGGCCTGCTTACTGCCTTCAGCCTTGTCAGCAGCCAGCCAAGTATCAGGTGAGTGAGTGAGTAAGGCGGTGGGGCGCATTCGAGCTCAGCTAACATCACATGGAACAGAGACCAGCCTTCCCGGCTAAGCGCAGCCCAAGCAGCCAACCTCCAGAATGGTCACCGTGGTCGTTGTTAGAAGCCGCTGTGTATTGGGGTGGTTGGCTACACAGCAAAAGCCCGCTGATGCAGAGAAATATATTTGCAGT
Organism: Aselliscus stoliczkanus; assembly: GCA_033961575.1. Lineage (NCBI taxonomy): Eukaryota > Metazoa > Chordata > Mammalia > Chiroptera > Hipposideridae > Aselliscus > Aselliscus stoliczkanus. Next base: position 9,279,650 of record CM066738.1, on the reverse strand, counting down.
GCATATGACCACCAAAGACTTGTGCCCAGAATAAATAAGGCACACTGCACACCGTTAGGGAAGAGACAGACAGCCTAACAGAAAAAAGTGGGCAAAGGCTATGTATATGATGATTCCAAATATCTGACATTTCTGGAAAAGGCAGAAGTATACAGACTAACAAGATCAGTGGTTGACAGGAGTTTGGGGGAAGACAAGGAGAGAAATGAGCACAGAAGGATTTAGGACAGTGAAAGTATTCTCTGGATACCTGTCATTATGCATTTGTCAAAACCCATAGAATTTACACCACCAAGAGTGAACCTTCCTCCAAAACACTTACGGGCCCCCATGGTTGTAGCAGTGGCACCTTAGAATGTTGCCACTTGTCCAGATGTCTTGTGAGCAGGTGTGACATATGCCACAAGTTAACGATTGTTCAGTACTGATGTTATGAATAAATTACTTTAACTAAATTAGAGTGGCAGTAAAGCCATTCCCGTGATGTTACTTGTACTTGCTGCATTCAGATATGCTTTTTTGAGGAGCAATTTCAAGTAACACTGAGAACTGCATGACTTCTTAGTGGAGAAAACAGAAAACCGGAGGCTATGGACTCACATGCATTTTTGTCTCTTGTCACTTTATAAGACTGGCGTGGCTTGGCGTGGTAAATAGTAAGCATTCCCTAAACTGATGATTGTGGGTTTTGCCAATAAGTCCCCTCAGCAAACTGACCCAAAGAGATTTTTTTCCCTGAAGCCCTAAAGTTTTGAAGACCTTTGCTGTTTAGGTAGCAACATTCTAAATTAGCTTTCTGTCAGTTGAGTTGCATGTCATTCACAGATTAGGATCAAAAAGAAAAGATGAGAAAGCTGTGTAGGGACTAGGTGGGTCTTCATCTGCCCGTGATGGATAGCACATGTGGTTTTCTGTGTGTGGACAGCCTGGTACTGCTGGGCTTAGGCACATTTCAGTGCTCGGCCCCTTTGTGTAGTCCCCAGAAAGAAGCAAAAAGGAAGATGGAGAGTGGGGCTTTGGAACTACTCGTTCTGCCTTTCCAAGAGCCATCGGATCCCTGGTGGTGGGCAGGGGTATAGGTAAAGTGTCTACTTGCCCCGGGGCTTAATTCTGTTTTACTGTGAACCCTGTGTAACCTTGATGAATAGTCATGGATGTGTTTGAGAGTTACATGGGATAGCACTGAGCTCAGAGCCTAGCATCCATTTATCTGGCTGTCTCCCCGCCGGAAGGTCAGCTCCCTGATGGCAGGACTTTTGCTTCTCCCGTTCATCCTATCCTCAGGGCCTGCCACCTTGTCAGTGCTCAGTATGAATTGAAGAGACTTACACTTTGAATCTAAACCTTGCTTCCTTAATCCGTCTCCACAGAGTTCTTTGGAAAGCCATGTGGAAGAGCTTGGTCACCTGCTGCTTCTCTTCCCCAAATTGCTCTTTTTTTTTGACCTCACTGAAGAACCGTCCGTTCATAATGCTTTTAGGCATTGGTCATGTCCTCCTCCTTCATCCCTAGTCCCTCAAATGGAGTATAGGAAAGGACAGTACATCTAGAAAGTATTTAGAAATCTCGTTTGGTTGATGATAATAATAATGCAAAAAGCTTTTTCTTTGGTTATAGTAACAGAATCTTGTTCTGCTTTTGACATATTAAAGAAATTCTTAACCAAAACTGGTTTCATTTTGACATTTTGTTTCCCTCCCATTCACACTCTAAATTGTGCACAGAAGTGATCCGGTTTAATAAGCATGGCCTCAATCTGTTCAGAGCAGGAGTGTCCCATGTTTCCCAAGGTCCCTCCCTGTGACCGCCGAGCTGATGGAAATCAGCCACGGAGGGAGGAAGCTTGGCAGGGACGTGGCTGGCAGCCAGAGTCCCTGTAAAGGAAGGTGTGAGCCTTCCACTTTCAGATGTGTGCCAGGCCCTTGTGTCCTTAGCCACCTGTGCCACTGTCTTCCCACAAAGTGCCAGAGCCCCATGGCCTGAACTACTTACACTGTCCTTCTGGAAAGCAAAAGGTAAACAAAGCAGAAGTGAAAGTAGATTCCATTTTTGAGACTGCTCTCTTACAAGAACAGTTTTGTGGTTCTCAGCATTTAAAAAGATACTGGTTCCAATATGTTTATTGACATCCATTATGGTAAGTCTGATTCATTTTCTGCCTATTGATTTCTGCCCAAGGTGGAATTCATGGCATTTAACAGAAAACATGATTTAAAAAAAAAAAAAGACACTATTAGGACTGTAAAAATAAGGTTTAAAGTTTGTGATACTTGTAAAAGCAATTTTTATACCTCTTTGTTGACTATTCAGTAGAGCCAATTGCTTCCATAAAGTAGCTGCATAACCATAGTTGTTAGAGATTTGTAAGTGACAATGGTAAAGCTCTCTGAAGCTGCCAAAAAGGACTGTAATGTATTGTGAGGATTTGTCACCCCTAGTGTCTGCAGCGTTACCCTTGCCCTGATGTATCTATCTGGGCACTGACTGATATCTGAGGTGTGTGCTGGGGCCTCTCCATGTTTCCTTTTTCTCTGTGTTGAAAAACCTCTGTAGGAGCTTTCAGTTCACTCGTCCTTTGTGGGCAGTGTAGAATTTACCCTCTCTCTTGAGGTTTTTTCATTATTATTTTTTTAATTCATCAATTTCATTTCCAAGATCTTTCATTTGTTCTTTCTTATCTGCTTATTCTGGTTTCATTTCTCCTTTTTTAAGTATATGATTCCTTTAGTTATCCATGATTTTAAATATACTTAGGTATCTTTAAAGTGCCTGACGGGCTATACAATAAATTTCATGTAGAGGGGATTTATTTTTCTAGCTGATTTGTTGGATATTTTTTTCAGAACGAGTTGTCCTACGTTTTTTTGTGGGGGGTTTTTTGTCCCATGCGTGCAGGTCATTTTGAGTGGGAAGCCTTTTGTTGTCTTTTGTTCTTATTCTGGTTTTGAGCCTAGCTGTGCCTTTGTGCTTTTCTCTGTATTTCATGGACCATCGCTTTGTGTTTAGAGCAGAGGGTATACATGGAAGCGCGAAATCGGCCCCACCGTCTCCACCAGATGTTCCTCTTGCCAGCTTCCCGGAGGGTATTTCATACCTCCCATTCCTGCCCTCTTCCTCTCATTTGTGGGGAATCTGCAAAGCAATTAGATTATGCCATTTTTCCATGTCATTTTCCAAATGTACACAATTGTTCTGTTAGTGATTTGTAACTCCATTATTTTTCTAACCTTGCCCCAGACCAGTGTACAGATGAGCCAACACTTCCTCAAGCTCTGGCACAGAGGATGGCTGTTATCCTGCTGCCTTTTAAAAGCTGACTCATTTTGCTTCTTCCTCCCTCCTCTCTCTGTCTCTCTTTCAACTACCACACACGATTGATTCTTAGGTGCTTGGTTTACTTTTCAGCATTGTTTCTAATTCAGTACATAATCATTTAAAAATTTTAAAGCAAACACAAGCTTGGCATTGGTTAGCTAAACTGTAAGCTTTTCTCCTTTATTATCTAGTCAGGCATCTTAAAATTTAACAATATTGAGTATATGGCTTCTTACATATTGATTATATAAATGTTTAAATATAATACAAATACTTCCCTAAGGTTTTTGTAGTAAATGATATTGTTCCATTAACTGCCCTAAAGAAAGGATACAGCATTGTTTTCGACTGGAGAGACATTGGCCCTCTGGCTTGGATGATTTGTCTGTTCCTCAGAGTATACTTGGTTATACAGAAATTGCATACTGTCTTTATAATGAGATTTATGATTAACAAAATTTGTTCTACACACGTTATTTTGAAGAGTAGGTTTCTAAAAGTTTAGACCAGCCACAGATGCACACCCATTTCTATATATATCTCCCTATTCGGTGGCAAGCACTGCAGGAGTTCCAGGAAATGGACACCCTGTCTGTTCACTTACTGCGTTTTAAATGATTGCCTTCACCGTGCTTCTGCATTTCCTTTCAATCTAGCTCGCTGCGTCCGTTTCTGAGAGCCAGGAGCTTCCATAAAGCACTAGGTCACAGCTCCAGCAATCAAATTACTCATCCTTTTGTCAAGTGGGGGGTTGGGAGCAGCTGAGAAGCTGTTGAAGGTGGTAGGGTACTTTGTGGTTCACCGTAGGCCTTGAAGATGAAAAGCGTCACTGGAGATCTTTCTTCCTTGAGACTTTTAAAACATATCACTGTCAGAACTGTTGAAAAATAACCCTTTCTTCTTTGAATCCATGTTGTAGTCACTGTTTTGGTGCTGTCTTGTCAGGAGGCTGTATGGCCCAATTGCAAAGCAAAATAATCTAGTTATTATGCCAGTAACTCAGTTTGTAACAAGAAAATAGGATTGGATCAGACATTTGCTTAAACATATTCCCTTTGAGGAACATTTCTATTCCATAAGATGAAGCATACTGGTACAGAATTAAGGACTCCGAGCTTTGGGAGCCGTTCCTTAATTCGGCCAGCAAAATTAGGTTGCGTGCCTACCCTGGGCGTGGGCCTAAACTAGGAGGGGAGAGAAAGGGGTGCCAGTCCAGGACCTTCTTATCAGACTCCAGCTGTTAAAGGGATGAGGTATGCCGTCTCTACCTGTCACGTGTCAAATAGTTTTAACACGAATAGTGTATTTTGCCACAGAACCAATAAGAAGACATTCACCCAGTTGTGAGACTAAAAAGGGTGTTCAAACCAAAGTTGCTGTGCTCCACTTAATGAAGTGCTTACTGTAAACATGAAAATATTTCTGGAAGGCTGGCTTGGCTTTTATGCCTCTGTGTTTTCAAGAACAGAAATCTCAAATCACAAATTGTCAGCTTTTCACCCAAGTTTGGCTTTTCGCCTAATTGAATTTGAGAGGTATTTGAATAATGGATAATGAGCTTTCCTGAATAAATACAGAAATTGATTCACTCTGGGCATTAATTCATTCTGTTACCAGAGCTTTATAAGTATGTTATCCCCATGTATTCATTGGGAAATCATCTGTTATCTTGTTAAATTAGTGCCATCCCATTCCTGAAACACTGAGGTGCGCTTTGAACGATTCTTGAAATATTCAGTGTTTTTGTTTAGGGCATGTTCTTGAAATATTCAGTGTTTTGTTTCTGGGAACCTGTTTCATGGCAAGTTTATTATTTCCTGTTTGGTTTGGCTCCTAAATTTACCCACCATTCATCTTCCCAACATTAGCTTTAAGGCCTTTATTTTATTTTCTCTGTGGGAATTTTATATACTTAATAGATTATTTCATCCTATATCAGCATAATAAGGTCTCCTAGGGATATTTTTTGCTTGGGATGAAAGTCACCTGATACTTGTTCATTAGTGAGTAATCTGCTTTTTCTCTAGCTGTTGGACAGTTAGCCTACCTTTGATACAGTTTTTGAATACAAAGATCTTGTGCTGTAATTCCATATAAAGCTTTATGGTACAGGAGTCTACTCAACTTCTAAACCACTGTTAGCAATCATCTTTAATTTTAAAGGCACTTTATCACTCCTCAATTTTAAGACTATCATTCTGGCATATTATTTTACGAAATGAAATATAAATACTTGTATTCAGAGCACGTATATATTTCCCATATGCCATTCTAAAGTAGAGGAACATTTAAATGGGTATATTTTATTATTTGTAATACCTCAGAGCTGATTAGAGAAACTTCTTGAACTACACACTTAAGATCCAATCATTTTACTCTATGAGCACACCTTAATTTGAAAATCTTATTTTTTCCCTTTATTAAATGACATATCCAAGCTTCTCTCTCTCTCTCTCTCTCCCTTTCTCTTTTCTACCAAAAAAGTACGTGTTAATAATCCTTTGTCTGAATAAAGTTAGTTGCACACTAGTTGATATGTTGGCCCTTGTTTACTCAGAGTATTCAGTGGTTTATCCATGTTAATTCTTTCTTCCACTTTTATCCGTCACACCATCTGTACTAACCTGATTGCTTCACCCCACAAGGCAGGATTCGGACCTATTGCTAAATGCTCCCAATAATATATAGAACAACAAATTTAAGACTTAGATTTATATTCCTTTAAGTTATTTTTCTGTGCTGCGTAGCCTTTCCCTGAAAGCTTAATCTCATCCATAAATGACGCATGTGTGTCTTACTGCTGGATTATTTGTTTAATCTCAGGTAGGTTTCTGATCTATCATCATGCTTTTAAATTGTCTGCTTATCTCTAGTGTGAGTCAAAAACTCATCCCTGCAGCTTTGCAGTGTTTTAAATAGCAGAATGGGGGTACTGTTTCTGAACCCAGGTTGGATGCGCACATGGCTTAAGAGGTTAAATAGTACTGAGGCCGATTTATAATAAACCCCAGTTTCGGGCTTGCCGGCCCCACAGTCCGCTCCCCTAACCTCTTCTCACAGGGACCGTTTTCAGCTCTTGGAGCTACTGACTCCAGCTTGTACGTCTATCCATATTTCTAAGGAACATGCTTATCTTTTGATTCATTAATTCAGACCTTTACTAAGCTAAATTTAATTTTCTTAAACAGCAGTCTCCTACTTTTCCTCCCTTTTGCTTCCCCTCCCATCCTCCCAATAAGATATATTTTTTGGTTAAAACAATATTTATTATTTACATTATTTGCCTATGTACATAGTCACAAATAATGTTATGCTGTTTCCTTTTTAAAATGTTTTCTGTAGTTAATAAGTGCCTTGCTCTTTTCATTTGCATAGTTTTCTGTTTGCCTATTGCTAATTCTTCCCATACCTTCTAGTAGCCTTTCAGAACAATTTTCCGCAAGGTCACTCAGCACTGTCCAATAGAAATACAATGCAATCCTCACATAATGCTTCTACACTTTCTAGTAACCACAGTGAAAAAGGTTAAAAGAACCAGATGAAATTAATACTATAGTTTACTTAACCCAAAATGTTCAACATGTTATTTTAAGAAATAATATTTAAAATATTTGAGGTATTTTCTTTTCTTTTTTTCGTGCTAAGCCATCAACATCCGAAGTGTATTTGTACACTTGACCCAACATCTCTTTTCAGGCTGGTCAGGTCTCAAGTGTTTCAGCGGCCACTTGTGACCGTGGCCACCGCATTGCACAGAGCAGCTGCCGGCGGCCCCCTGCTCTCAGGTTCTGATTGTGCTCTTGCCAGCATCCCTACTGGAGACCGCCACTCTCCTCCCCTGGTGGGCTGGTCTGTAGGCTCGGCACCCAGAGCTGTCATCTTAAACTTCCTTCCTTGGCTTTTTTTCTCAATTGGATTCCCTGTTCCTGGATTTCAGGTCCTCTTTCCCTTTCTCTGGTTCTTTTGGCCACAATTGGTGCACGGATAGGGGCGTGCTGTTGACTCATCTGTCCCTTGCATCGTCTGCCCTGTCCGGGCCTGCGTGCCTGCTGCGCATAGCTGCCATCCTGGGGCTCCTCCTGCCCGGGCCTGCGTGCCTGCTGCGCATAGCTGCCATCCTGGGAGCTCCTCCTGCCCGGGCCTGCGTGCCTGCTGCGCATAGCTGCCATCCTGGGAGCTCCTCCTGCCCGGGCCTGCGTGCCTGCTGCGCATAGCTGCCATCCTGGGAGCTCCTCCTGCCCGGGCCTGCGTGCCTGCTGCGCATAGCTGCCATCCTGGGGCTCCTCCTGCCCGGGCCTGCGTGCCTGCTGCGCATAGCTGCCATCCTGGGGCTCCTCCTGCCCGGGCCTGCGTGCCTGCTGCGCATAGCTGCCATCCTGGGGCTCCTCCTTTCACAGTTTCTGTGGCAACTCCCATTGCCTTTGCTCGTGTCAAATTTTTTTCCCCCCTTGTATGTTTTTATCTTTCTTGGTTTATTTCTCGAGAACCCTCAAGTATTAATAGAAGACACGCTGCAATGGATTGCTGAGAAAAGGGAGCGTGGGTGGTCAAGCTTTTGAGACCTTGCATATCTGAAATGTTTTTATTGTCCTTTCTCACTCGATGATTATTGGGCTGGATGGAGAATTCTAGATTGGAAATCCTTTTTGCTCAGAATTTTAAAGGCATGGCTCCATTGCCATCGGGCTTTCAGTGTTCTGGCAAAGTTAGAAGCCATTCTGATCACCTCATCCTTTGAAAATCATCTATTTTTTCTTCTTGGAAATTTAAAGAATATTCTCTTTGTCTGCAGGATTCTGGAATTGCAAATTAATGTGCTTTGTATAGGTCTGTTTTTATCATTTTGATGAGCACTTGATGGGTCTGGAAGATTTCCTTGAACTATTTTTTGATGCTTTCTTTACTTGTATTTTGTTTTGCCTAATTTTCTATTGTGGTTGTTTTGGGGGGGGCGGGTTTGGCTTTACTTTCTGGGAGGATTTCTTCTACCTTTATCTTCTGACTCTTCAATTAAGCTTATCATTTCTGCTATCTTGTTTCTAAGTTCCAGGTGACAATTTTGTTTATTTTATGTAACATCCTGTTCTTAATTCATGGTTACAATACCTTATCTTTTTGAATATATTAATATACATACATTTTTAAAGCTTTCTTTTTTCTGCAATTATGTCTTCCAAGGGGCTTTTTTTTCCTTTTTTTTTTTTTGTCTTATAAATCCCTTTGGAACCAGTGGCTGTCGGCACGTGATGAAGAGAAGGGATTTACAAGGCCGACTGAGAGCCCTGAGCAGGTGTGAGAGGTTTGTTAGTGCTGATCTGGCCGTGGGGCCTCTAGGTGGGTTGTCAGTTGCACTTCCTGGTGATAATATCTTTTGGTCTTTATTCTTGTCTGCTCAGATCATCTAGAGAGCATTCTGCCGCCTGATTTATGTTTTCCAGAAAATCTCCCGATTCCTGCAGAGCTGTGAGGTGGCAGTCACCCAGCAGCAGGAAGGGAGCCAGGGGGGCGTGGAGACCCAGCTCCTCTCTGACAGCTCCATCCAGTCCCCCGGCAGTGAATCCCACCCCCCAGTTTCCAGAGAGGCAGCACTGCCTGAGCCCTCCAGGGGTTCTGTGGTGGAAATCAGGGTAGTTGCCTCCTTTCCCCACTGCTGGGTCGTAATTGCGCTTTCTCAGACTTGCCAGCTACTAATCAGTCTGATTTCCAGCTTCCAAAATTCGATTGTTGTTGTCTTCTCTCCTGTTCCCCCCTTGAGGGTTTGTCTTCTCTCTCTTTTTTTTTATTGTAGTGAAATATACATAACAAAATTTACCATTGTAACCATTTTTCAGTGTACAGTTTAGTGTTATTAAGTGCATTTGTAGTATTGTGTTGGTTTATCTTTTAATAATAAACTACAAATTAAAAAGGAAAAACATTTTACGTGATTATAGTGGTATTTTAGGGGGGCACAATTAGATGTATATGATCCATCTAGCAGAAGGCATAATTCAGGTTTTCTGTTCATCCAGGTACTTCCTCTGTCTGACAGTTTAGTGTAATAGGGTTTGTTTATCATCTCCTAAGAAGCAGTCGGATAGTTTATTGGCGTAAAAGTGCATTTTATCTGCTCTTAGTAAGTGTAGCTGTATAAAAGGTTACAGATGGAACTCCCCGGCCTGATGTTCAGGGCTCTCCAAGATCTGGCCTCCGCACCTGTGTGCTCCAGCCATCTGTCATTCCTTCCCGCCAGCCCACTCCTGTTTCTTGCATAAAATGTGAACCCCAGCCCCCGTGCCGTTGCTGTGCTAGGTGTCCCTGAGTGGAATGCCACACCCACTGCTGTCTCCCAGGCCTCTTCTGTGTCACCCCAGCGCCCACCCCATGCCACTTCCTCCTACCCCAGGCATAGGGCTGTTCCTCTTCTGTGTTTCTCTCATGACCTTGAATGTGCCTCTGGATTATCATCTTGAGTTTCTCACACTGCCTGGCTCTCTTGGATGTGTTTCTGCAGTGGGTCTTCCTCAATGCCTGGCATATAGCCCGTGCTTAGTTAAGTGTCTGGAAGAACTCCTGATGCCAGAGGTTTCAAAAGAGAACTCTTTATCCTTTTTTCGTAGGATATCCGACATGAAGCCAGTGACTTCCCATGTAGAGTGGCCAAGCTTCCCAAGAACAAAAACCGAAACAGGTACAGAGATGTCAGTCCCTGTAAGTATTCACATCGCCGTTACCGGTCTCCCTGGGCTCACTGCTCCCACTGCGTGGGCTTTTGTTCCTCAGCGGCAGGGCCTGTCAATCAAGACTCCCTGCGCCCCGGGGTTTGGTAGTAAATCAGTAGCAACAGAGCTTTATGACTTGATTGTTTCCTATTATAAAGGCATTAGAGACTTATAGTAATGGTTCATTTTTCCACCTTTGTAGAAGGGGTGAGGTTTCAGTTTCTGGAAAATTCAGCTAAGTTCAAAGTACTTTTTTAGCTTTGACGATTTTTTCTGATGAATCATTTTCCTACCAGCTGAAGCAGAGTATAGCAAGCATAATATAACCTTTTCTGGATGACTCAGCAGCAATATTGTTAGACCCCGAGCGTTGTATTGAACTGTACTGATGGCCCGCGTGGGTGGGAGCTGTCATCCCCTCCTGAGACACACGTCGGCGGGCTCGTGGAGTCCCACCCCACCATACACCATCACGACATTTCTAGCTCTTTGCTGCCATTAGCTCTCCGTGTGCTTGCTGGCCTCTGGCAGCCTCCTCTGACTTCTGAGTACTTGGCTGTCAACCTACTGATATCTTGAAAGTAAATAAGTCAACGTGTTAGAATTTCTGTAAAGCAAGACACGCTGGAACTGAATAAAGCCCGTGAACTTGGCCATCTCCTCAAGGCCACAGAAGCCTTTTGACTCAACCTGCAGGGTTTTTTAGACCTTGTCAGTCAGTGAGGGTTGGGTTGTAGCTGCTGACCTCTCCTATGGCAGTGTTCTCTGCTAGGGATGTAGATCCTGTGGGTCATTCCTCAGTCAGGCACTGCCTGCCTGCCTTCTAAAGCACACTACGCCCGTAGCTGTGGGTGGTGGCTTTCGTTGCTCCCTGCAGAAGACTCTGCAGTGCCCGGCTTTCTGGGAGAGGAGTAGAAATGGCCCTAGGCTGGGACAGAGCAGTCTGCCTCTGACCGCTGCCACAGCTCCTGCCTACATTTGTATCGCAGCCTGCCACTTACAGCTGTGTGGCGTTCCGCAAGGTGTTCTCTGACCAGCAATAAAACAGGAGTCACACCGATTTCATAGGATTGTGTAAAATGAAATAGAATAACCTTGGATACTTAGCCCAGGGTCTCACTCATAAATGTCAGTGGTGGTGGAGATGGTGATTAACTGAAGGCGCATGCCCAGAATATCTACGTGCAATTCGAGGTAACAAGCGATGCGTGATTGTGCCCGCACACCTGATACTCTTGAGCTAGCATGTCTAGGCTGTGGCATTTCCGAGGTTTTGTTTTTTTATAAAAACCTCTCCTTGGGTGATTCTGCTTTGAGGCCGTGGCCAGCTGCCCTGAGCTTCAGAGCAGCCACCGTGCACGTTTTTCACCAGTGCCAGCAGACACCCTTGGTCTCCAGCTTTTGCTGTACTGGCTCTGAATTAGGTACTAGTGTTGTCTTCAATATTCCTTTTCTACATCTTTGCTCGGTTTTATGTGTTCATGGTTTTATGACCCTACATGGTTTTATGTGCCCGTTTTAGAGGGAAAAAAAGCATTTAAAATATTTTTGCAGGGAAACATTCCCAAACGTTTCACCCGTAATCTCACTCCTTATGTTTTTCTTTTCTCCCCTACCTCCACGCCCCAGTAGAAAAAGTAATTTGCTTTTCAGGTTATAGGAGTAGCGGGAGAGTGATTCAGGGTAGATGGGGATCTTGTTATCCATTTGGCAAGTGAAACCCAATGCTCCAAGGAGGAATTGTTCCCCACAGTCACCCAGTGTGTTTGAACCCGCTCACGTAACCCACCAATGCCAGTCTGTGACCCACTTAAATATTACCCAAGTTTTTCAATTTGTATGACCCCTCCACAGTGAGAAACCATACTCTAAACAGTGGCTATTTTTCAAAAACATCTCTTTGGAATCCTTTAGAACAGAAAGCCCCAAACCTCTTATCCCCACTAGCTTCTCCTTGCCCATTGAGCTGAAGGAGAAGATACTATTTATGGGTCATCACCGGAGTTCACCGTCCCTTGTGTTGTACCAGAAATAAAAACATTCGCCTGCTCTTATTAGCTGCACTAGCAGGATAAGGAAAGTGGCCCTCAGGGAACCATTGCTTTTGTGACAAAGTCATGGTAAGAGGAAAACAGAGTAGCCCTGCTTTTTCAGTAGCCTGAGCAGATCTTCCAAATGAGGGTTTATGTTTAAAACTATTCTGAAAGTTACATTTCATATACTTTCAGTGTTTTGGATTCACAGCTTATTTTTCCCAGTTAAACTCTCTCTTAAATGTCTTTGATCATAACAGGTCGTGACTTTGAAAGGTTTAGAATCATTTAAGTATGTAGTACTTGAACTTTTTTAAAAACCTTGTGTAAAGGAATTCAAGGTGTGACGACTTTTCACACTGTTGTATATTCAGTTAGGTCACTTAATCTTCAGACCTTAACACGTAGGTTAAGTTGAAGTGCGCTCATAAACCTTACCCTGTAAAAGTATGTATTAGGCATCAAAGGACAGATCTCTTGACACCCCCCCTCCCACAGCCTACCAAGTTAAGTTGTGAGGACAGTAGTAAGTGTCATAGGAAGATATGACCTAAGAACAGATTTCCCAAATAGGACGGAATCCATGTTTTAGTGTAGTTTATCTCAGTTGCTATTGAGCATTAAGTTTCAGATGCTTCAAAAGTCTTTCTGAAAGTCCTGGTCATCCCCATGTTGATAACTAATCTGAGTTACAGACGCGCAGCCTCAGCCAGTGTGAACACCCTCACTGCTCCCAACTCACCGTCTTTGCTTTCCCTGTGAGGTGCACTGCCTGTGTGGACCCTTGGGCCCCCCAGGATTAACCTCAGTTCTGCTTTGCCTTTCAGTTGACCATAGTCGGATTAAACTGCATCAAGAAGATAATGACTACATCAATGCTAGTTTGATAAAAATGGAAGAAGCCCAAAGAAGTTACATTCTTACCCAGGTAAACCCAGGACTGTCTGAAATTGTTTTTAATGGTTTTTGCCTTGATGACAATTTAAGCGTTTAAGAGTGCTGTTATCTACACCCCAAGTAAAATCTGCCACATCTTTTAGAAGGTCAGGCTTTAAACAACCCATAAAAGCAAGGTAGGGGAAAATCCTCCTTCACAGATTCCCTTGGGTTGTAACACTCATCTTTTCTGGGAAGTACAACATTGCTGGGTTATTAAAAAACAGCATTAAAACGGCAGAATTGCCTACGGCCTGTTGACAGAGGCAGCAGATTCCTGGTTAGAGAAGGGCCTGTACTTCTACTGATTCCCTCAGTATTTGCCTCAGAGCTCTGGGTGCTTCTCTAGGAAGTCGGAGAGGATTAGCAGTAGACCAGGAGCCTTTGTCTAGACGTCCATTCAGAATTTCTTGGCATGGTCTTCACTCTCGGTCCAGAAAAAAAAAAGATCTTTAGATTACATGAACAAGCATGCAAAGTCACTTAAAATTCCCCTTGGCTCTTGGCATCTTTATGGAAAAAACCCATAAAAGTGGTTTAATAATTGACCTTCTTGTGAAACACTTACTGGTATGCCACCCAAAGCAGTGGGTATCTGGGAATGGGGATAAAGAAATTTCTTTTTGATTAATTTTCTCAGATCATAATCTGTTACCTTTAAATATTTTAAACAGTCTAAGTTTTTCTTCTTTTTTAATCCTAATTTTTCTTTTCTCATTCCATATCAGTGTATCAGTCTTATATATGGCTTTGGGTTGTAGAGAGATTTTGAACATAATTCTGCCTAATATTTGGAAACGAAAATGATGGTGAAGCCAGGAACACTGCCTGTGTAGTGTTCATAGTGGGTCAGAAAACTAGACGAGCGCATATTCACCGTGGCCCCTCGTCGCTGCCCCTTTTCATCATGTCTCAGTTCCTCTCTGTCCATGACCAAAACCAACCCAGATGCCTCCCAGTCAGTGCATGGGCCATCAGCCACACAGCGTTCACTTCTGGGGGGCTGCTGAGGAAGCTCGAGGTGTATGAGGAGGGGCAGGCCTCTACCAGGCTCTCAGCCCATGGTCCTCCCAGCACGTCCGGAGTGGGTGGGGTAGGCTGGGGTGGGGTGACAAGGAGGGGGATCCCTGGTGGTGGCAAGTTGGTGAGAAGAGGCTGAGGCAAAAGTGGCTTTGTGGGAACTTCTCTTTTTAGAAGTCAAGTCTTACTTCCTGATTTCAGCCACTCAGCTTTGGTTTGGGGTCAGGAAGCCCAAAGACAGATGGGTGTATAAAGTCGAATATAGCATTAGGAAATCACCATGGAAACTTTTGCACCCCATGCCCTAGCCAATTACTTGGCACGTCTGAAGTTCTGTTTTGTCAGGCTGACATGGTCTCCCTTTGCCCTGGGATTTACAAAAGGGATTGAAGCAGCCTAACCCCAAAGTTACACCCCAAATAGTATGACTGCAACATTTTCCAAGCCACAATGCCAAGAGAACCCTGCCCATTTTTTATTTTCGTCTATTATGCAAATTATACAAGTCTATAGTCATATTATTTTTTTTAAAAACCCAGAGGTATAGAAATATAGAGAGTAATGCCAGAAGTGCCCACCTTTACCTCTTTCATGAAGTATCGGCTACGTTTGGTGTGTATCCTTTCAGACCTTTTGTGAGTTTTAACCCCTCAGGCCCATTCTGAACTGGGGTGATGTTGGATAGAAAGCCACAGAGCGCTGTAGCTGTGGGAGACCCAGTGCTGGGGTGCTCGTGCCCGGGGCAGAGGATGAAAGGCCCAGCCGACCAGCCAGGGGGCAACGCGCTTCCTGCCTTCCGGAGCCATTTTCCTGTTGGCTGGGGGCAAGGGTTGCACATGTTGTCCCTGTTTGCATCTGAGAGCACGGACTTTTTGGTTCAGGCAGCAAGTCCGAGATGAGTTCAGGAAGAAAGTACCGAGGGGTTGCGTAAAGTGTGGCAAGACCCAAAGGCAGCACATGAGAAGAAGATGGGAAATTTGGATGAAAATGGGTGAGAAGGGAAACCATTCTGGCGAGGTGATAGGTGATGTCCCTTCCGTGCCAGAGTAAAAATGGAGACAGCTTCGAGTCCTTCGTCCCCGTGTATCCAGTAAACATCCTGTCCATTGCCAGGTGGGCTGGAGTGAGATGGGCCAGGCGCTTAGCATTCATCCCCCCAAGCCCCTGCTACACGCTGGGCCACCTGACTTCCATTTGTGTGTCCACATCCCTTATGTTCCTTGGCCAGGCTTACCATTATTCATAGCAATAATAATAGGTAACATTTTATTGGTTGTTTCCTGGTACTGTGGGAAAGCCTGTCTGTGTGTGAACATAGTTAATTTTCAAAACTCTGTGAGTGGACGCTGTGATGAGTCAAGTGAGATAAGTGAAGAAACGGGCATGGAAGAGGTGAAGTGACTTGTTCAAGGTCACACAGATAAATGATTGGAGCTGGGACCTGAACGCCAGTAGTGTCCCTGTTGATCACTTCCCCATACTGCCTGTCACCTGCACCCAGTAGTTCAACATTCCACCCACCCTTAGGGATAGATCCTTGTGGAGCCCCTCAGGCACCCAGGCCAAACCAGAAAGCAGAATCAGCATTTTCTGTCTGTTGGTCAGCCCTGAGCCAGCCCTGAGATGCGGAAGTGACCTTTCACCATATGTTAGAAAATAGACCTGTGGTTACTGACCACTAGGCAGGGAGGGTTGGGTCTTGGTCCCACCCTCTGCTCCCCTCCTTCCTCAGGGCACTGTCACCCGCTGACGCCACGATGAGCTCGCACTGGAGTTGTTGATGTGTAAATGGCATGCACTTTGTGGGTTGTGTGTTTGCAGGGCCCTTTGCCTAACACGTGTGGTCATTTTTGGGAGATGGTGTGGGAGCAGAAAAGCCGGGGCGTGGTCATGCTCAACAGAGTGATGGAGAAAGGATCGGTAAGTCTCGCGTTTACCTGCCCTGATTCACTGTCCGCGCGCACCAGGCCACAAAGTGGACAGGTTATTTCTTTAAATTGCTTTCATATTTCTTTTATATAATGTCTTTTGTATCAAAAAAAAATTAAAGAAGCACTATAAATCCATGTTTATTGTAAACAAGTCAGATAAGTAAGCGAATTAAAAGGAGGGAAAAGTAAAATTGCCCTTGGCCTGCCCCCCACCTGGGAGACCCTTGGTTTGGTGCATGTGCCCCGCTTTACCCTGTCCTGTGACTGCTGCACGACTCCCGTTGTGTCATGGAGCTGTGTGGGCATCGAGTTCTGAAAAGCCAGCGTCTGCTGGGTCTTCATCTTCCTGGCTTTTCTGGCTGTGGGAGCAGCCTGTGGCTCCCTGCTACTCTCGTCAGTGTGGATTTGTCTGTGCATTTAACCTCAGGATTTGTGACATCCTTTCTTCCAAGTTCTGTGCAACTCTTAAAACATCCCTTGGGGTCGTACCTGGACCAGAGGTGTTCGTTCAGGTTGCCACCCTGCGTACATCTGTCCCTTTAGCCACGCCTCTGCCCCCCAACCCCCCAGCCTTTCCACTTGCTCCCTTCTCTTCTGACCTTGCGTCTCAAATGATCTTTCTAAACCCAGCTTCACCACATCTCTTCCCAGCTGAAAGCCCTCCTGGGATTCCCCACTGCCTCCCAGGAATATGTCAGAGTGGCTGCAGGTTGGGCCTTAGCTATCCTGGACCCCTCTCCCACCCCTAGCCCCAAACTGCAGTCAGAGCAGACCTTTTTTGTTGCCATCTTGCCATGTTCTCTGGGCTAAGGATCTGAATCACAGTACATGCCCTCACCCCACTTCCAGGGATCCTCAGATTGCTTCCTTCCGGTCAGCCATAGCTTGTGCTGTCCCTTCCCACACGGCTCACTCTGCCTGACGGCCTGTCAAAGGCCTGTCTCCCGTAAGGCTGCACATGCACCGGCACAAGTGTGGCATCCAGCATAGCGAGTCGAGGCCACATCCCTGCTACCCAGGCCCTTCTCTCTCCCCTAATACCTCTGGAGGGGGGGGGTCTCCAACCTCAGAGGTGAGGCCCCAGGAGAAGGTGAGCTGGGGGTTATAGAGACCAGTGGGAACGTGGGGCCCAGGCGCTGGCACTGTGCTCTCCGGGGCTCAGCTGGGCACTGCTCTCACTGCCGTCCTGGCCGCCTCGGGACACAGAAGAACATGAGGGCTCCGGAGAAGCCAGCCCTCCAATGAAAACACAGCAGTGGCCCTGTAAAATAAAGGGTAAAAATAAAGCACAAAGAAGTAACACATTGGAGGAAACTGGGGCAGTGAAAACAGGGGCATTTACTGCAAACCTTCTTCACTCCCCCCCCCACAAAAGAAATAGCTTCAGTTACTCACAGCCGATAGCCTTCTTACCACAGCACACATTTAAAATCATGTATTTGGCCCCTTTTCCCAAAGGAACGTACTTCTTTGCTCAATAATAATAAAGAGCTTACCTGAGTGTTCAATTGATGAAATAATGCTGCTTAGAAAAAAATGTTTTCATTGGAAGTGGTTTTTAATTTTTTCTGCTTCAGTGGCTTGATTAGTAAAATGTGAAGTTGCCGCCAACCCCTACCTGTCACTACTTCATGTCAGCAATTTTGAATAAAGAAACAGAACATTAGGTTCCCATAGCACACACTCCGCAAGGGAAAGTGAAGGATGGTGGCTGGCGAGGCTGTGCCAGTCGGTATTCAGGGGCTTAGCAGGGCGCTGCTGGCGCGGAGGCCGGACCACGCTGTGGGGCGTCCTGTGCTCTGGAAGATGTTTAGCAGCATCCCCGGCTCCACCCTCACGATAGCTGTGGCACTCTCACCCTAGTTGTGGCAACCAAAAATGTCTCTGTGATGTCCCCTGGGAGGCAGAATTGTCCCCTGCTGAAAACCACTGTTCTAGATGGGTGTTAAGGGTTGGGAGTTTTAAAATCAAGACTTCTTTATTCAAAAATCATCAGATGTAGTAGCATTTGCTTTTTATTTGTTGCTAGAAGTTCAAGTGAAACCTCTGTTGCTTGCACACGGTTTGCTTTAGCTGCTGTTGTCACAGTACAAGGAGTGCTGTAGTTACGTGTTCGTCACCAGGCCTTGCTCTTGGTTGTCTCTCACCCACGGCTGACCATAAGTGGACCATAGATCCACTGTAAGGGTCTTTCCCCTTGGATTGCTATGTTGGCCCTAAAAAAAACATGGCTGGTTGGTTTTGTGCTTTCCTGTGATAGTGGGACAGTAGTCCCTATTTTCCTTTGTAACTGTTCTTTTCACTTAGGGTCATTTGGGCATGAAAATTGGCATGAAAAGCCACATATGGTTTGACATTTTCAGGTCACCATCAACATCATTACCCTCTAAGGGCTGACTGGGAAAAATTATAAGAAGTTACGCATCTTATGTGCTCAGCTAATCTAATTATAAACTATCCACACAGCCCCTGCTAAAAACTAGCTTACAGAGCGTTTCCATTTACTGCTTATTTGTTTTCTGGTTTCCTTCCTTCACCAAATAGTGTAGGATGTTCCCCTCTTATTTTTGGCAAACCTGCCTGTTACCCTTTTGGGACCCCGTGCTTCCTAAAAAATAGTTGTGCAGAAAATGCTTGTGTTAGGCTGTGGTTGTCCAAATGGCCAAAGTTCTCTTGGTTTTTGATTTCCATGTTGACTTTAGACGTGTCCATGTGGAATGCGTCATACATGTTAGGGCTGGGATTGCCATTTAAGCAGGGGAAATACACAAGGCGAGTTTAACTCACTAGTCCAGAAGCGTTGCGTATGTCTCTCTCCTGAAATTTCTCCTAAAGATGCTATTTGATTTCGGGTGCTTTTGTGCTTGAGACTCTGGATTTTGTATCATAGGTACCTTAGGACTTGTCCATCTCTCTTGTACTCGGCTTAGTTTTGTGTTTGTCATTCTTTGGGACAGCCACATCGTCCATCACAAGTCACTTTGGATGACTTTCACAGCTTGTTCCTAAGATTCCCAAGGACTCTCTCACATCCACCTTCATGGCAGTAACAGCGGCTATGACAACACTGCCACGTTGCTATTTGGTGCCCCCATATGAATCCTGACGAAGGACTGCTTTTTAATGAAGGACTGCTTTAAATCTCCTGTTCAGGTCAATTTGTATCAATTTAATAGGATGAGAGGAGGCAGTGCTCTTGTGCTTATTTTTTTTGTTTTGTGTGTTTAAAACAAAATTGTCTACAGGAAATGACAGAGCGGAGCATGGCGTGTTACCGTAGATGCCTAAGAGTTCTCGAAAATAATCATCAGCTGACTGACACTTAGCGTTGCCAGAATTCCTCAGTTGTAGAGTTCCAAAGTCTTGGTCTTTACCCAGATTACAGAGCTCTACGAGGCTTCATATTCAGTTTTGAAAGGGAGTGCTTGCTGTGTGGAGGAGTGATTTAAAAGACTCGCCCTCCCTGCCCATGAGACATGAAAACGTTGGTATCTTCTTGGGTGGCATCTGGCCATTCTGCATCTCTGTTTCTTTGCCCCGCTCCCTTGGCTTGCCACATTGAGTGACCACTCCAGCACATGTGGTTTTGACCATACCCGATAGTCTCTTTGTTTCTGGGTCTTAGGGAGTTACACAGGTCTGATTATTTGAAGTGTGGAAATAAATGCATCCTTTAAAGGTCTTTGAAAGTCCTGCTTTCAGCTGCCCCCCCCCACACACACTTTGGCTTAGTGTGGGATCTTGTCGTGTCATTAATGCTTCTGTGTCCCGAGTGGCAGAATTGCCACCATGCTGACAGATTGGCCCCATTCCAGGGGTTCGTCTTTGGCAGCTCATCATCAATGTGGAGGGGTGACATGGGTGAAACTGGCTTGTTCACACAGATGTGTGTCCAGGCTTTTTAGAAAGCTCATTACCTTCTGTTTCGGGACCAGGAAGTTGGATGCTGCGTTGCTTGATTTGTGTGTGTGTCTGTCTTGTTTCCTGGGCAGTGTGCAGCTGCAGTAGGGCAGGACCAGTGGGCATCTCTGCCCTCTTCACCCTCCTCAGGAGCCTGCGGGCCCCTCAGTGCCCAGGTGATGCTGCAGGTCCCCGCGCCTGCCCCCAGAGCCCGTGGTCTGGCCTCCACCGACCCCATCTCCCGCTGTTTCTCTGACATGGGCTTCACTGCCTAGGAAATCCTAGTTGCCCTTCCAAACATGCCTTTGTCAGAGGCTGCTTCTCCCATTGAGCCTTCTCTGATCTTTGCCGTAACCTCGGCCCGCCGGAAATATTGACCTCTTCTGAATTCCCAAGGCACATCCGCAGCGTTGCCCCCTCAGCAGGCCACTTTGTCGCTGCTGGGCATAAACAGTCTCTCCTGACAGGCTGGCCCTAGAGGGCCTCCCCCACCTGCCAGGCTTTTGAGACATAGTCTTCCTTGGCCTCAGAGGAGGTGTGGAGTGGGCAAATGCCTTTTCGTTACAAGTGTCTTGAACTTGTACCTTTTCCCAGAGTTGTTTGCACACACTGATGGTTCATTTGATGGAAGATAGAACGTCTGGGAGGCGCCCTCTGTCTCGGCACATTGGCAGCCCTTCGGGCTTGTAGACCAGCTCAGCCCCGTGCACTTGCTGGTTTTGTCCACTGCAGTCATCAGCAAG
Source organism: Aselliscus stoliczkanus (assembly GCA_033961575.1). Taxonomy (NCBI): domain Eukaryota; kingdom Metazoa; phylum Chordata; class Mammalia; order Chiroptera; family Hipposideridae; genus Aselliscus; species Aselliscus stoliczkanus. The sequence goes on along the minus strand of CM066738.1, from coordinate 9,259,071 downwards.
TAGAAATTGTAGGTAACTGGTGCTGAAATTTAGCTCAAGTAAAGTATGCCACAAAATTTGAGTCAAATTCTTTTTCTTAAACTCTAAACGAAGCCAAATCTTTGGGCGTTTGCTTGGTTTAAAGTTAATGTTACATTTAAATCCAGACCATCAAGTAGTTCCTGAAATTATGAAACTAGAACATCAAATATGTTTTTCTGAGCTGAATGAAACCAGAGTGAAAAGGTGGGATGAGACAGTGGGCGATCACAGACCTCGGAGGAGCCCCTCTGCAAGTCTTTCCTGAATAGTTTTCATTTGATTACAGCCCCCCCCCACCCCACCTTTCAGAGCGTTTCACATGGGGTCCCTTCCAGTCTTGTTTTCAGTCAGCCTGTTAATCCCCAGGGTAAGGAGTCTACACAATGCCAAGAGCAGGTCAGGTTCTTGGCAGTCTTTGAAATGGCTACTTGAAGCAGTTTATGAGGACTCACCTTTTGTGTGATCTGCCTTCACCTCGTAGATGATGGGAGGATCAGAGCCCTGCAACTGTATGGATTACCGGGGGCTGCTGGGTTTGGAAGTCTGTGCTCTGTATGCACTAGTCCTGGCTGGATCTTCACAAGCCCCTCCCCCAGAGGCAGGCAGGTTAGGTTATGTGACTTCCAAGGTCAGAAAACCCCATCCCGTTGGGTATCATAAAGCTTCTAGAAGGTTCCCTGAGGAACAGTTGGCTGCTCACAATAATTCTGTGTTATTTTCTCCCGTAGTTAAAATGTGCACAGTACTGGCCACAAAAAGAAGAAAAAGAAATGATCTTTGAAGATACAAATTTGAAATTAACATTGATCTCCGAGGATATTAAGTCCTATTATACAGTTCGGCAACTAGAATTGGAAAACCTCACAGTAAGTATGGTGTGCACTAAGTACTCCAGACGATTAATGGCTGAGGTGTCTGCTCCTTTGAGTGACATTACCTAACGCCTCCTTTTCTGGGTGTTGTATGCTCTGAGCAAAGTGAAGTTTTGGCACTATGGTGAGCAGAGCTCACCTGCTTACTTAGCAGGTGACAGGGGCTCCTGCGGGACGGGAGGAGGGTCTTGGGTACCTCCGTCGCCACGGAGCTCTCACTCTCTCTGGAAACTAACACTGGTTAACACCCCCCCCATCCTTAGGAGAAGGGAGTTTCTCATCTAGGACTTCCCTGTCCCTGCCTTTGCGACTGCAGAGGGATTGATGGGGCAGCCTGCCAGTGAGACACCTGCAGGGCCTGCCGCCTTTCTTCTGAAGGCGGGAAGAAGGGCCCTTCCAGGGCTGACCCATTTCATAGCCAGTGTAAGTTTTCTAGGAGAGGTCTTGGGTTTATTTGTTGAGGGAAGAATTTATAATACCAACTGCTGGCCATCATTACAAGGTGGCCTTGGGATGTGGCAAGGCATTGTGCGGGGAAGCAGCCCCCAGAAGTCCCTGCCCGCTTGGGTGCCACAATGCTCCCTGGAGCCGGCGATCCCAGGAGACCGTGCCTGGAGCAGTGGCGGGAGCTCAAGGCAGCTCCTGGGCACACGCGTAGACACGGTGCTCAGCCACTGCCCTGTGGAGCTGGAGTGCCTGGGGTTGGTCCTGTCCCACCACTCAAACTGTCAGACTTCGGGCAAGGGGCATTAGTTTCCTCCTCTGTCGGGTAGGAGGAGGTAATGCCCGTGAAGTGTTAGAGCAGCACCAGGCCCAGAGCACATGCTCAGGAAGGGGCAGCAGAACCGCAGCACAGGTGACCAGTCCGAAGTGAAGGTGGGGTGATGATGAGGTCACGTGGATTGAGGCTTGCGGGGCCGTGTTGAGGAGGAAGGATCTGCTTCTGAGTTACATTCACATCCTAGATGCTTTAGTCATCATGACTCCTCTTGTTGAATTAATAGCTGAAGTCAGATCTAAAACTGAGCACAGGTTACTACAAAGTAGAGAGCAGGTTAAAACCACGTCACTTTTGTTTTGTTTTTTGAGGGCAGTGTCACTGGCCCTCATATGTGGGACCCGAACAGGGGCCGCTGGCATCCCACGCCAGCGCTTAACCACCGCGCCACTTGGCCGGCCCAGAAACCATGTGACTTTTGAGGAATGCAGCGGTGTGGTTTATCTGAGTGTCCTCTCTTCCTTCTCTCTCTCTCTCCCCCACCTCTCTCTCCCCCCTCCCTCCCTCTCTCAGCGCTGGAGCCATGAGCCCTGCTCTAGCCATGCACTGAGGCTCTAAGGGAGTGATTTATGGAGGGGTTTGATGGAGGATTTTCAGGAATAGTGTTGGCAGTAGTTTGGAATGGGCCTGGAGGATTATGCAGTAGAGTTTTTCCTCCTGCTTTTTAGCATTTGCAAGCCTGACATATTAAGAGTGACTTCTGGTTAACTTTTGAGAATATTTCTCCCGCTTGTTGAGGGAAACGGAATTCGGACTGAGCAAAAGAGATTGGTGCTAGGGCCGGCCTACTGGCATAGTGGTTAAGCGCTTCGGCTTGGGAAGCCAGCGGTCCCGGTTCGGGTCCCACATATGAGGGCCAGTGACACTACCCTCAAAAAAAAAAAAAAAAAAAAAAGAGGTTGGTGCTGTCTGGGGGGCGGAGCAATTACCGCTGCTTGGAGGCCTTGGTGTTGGGACCTGTTTGCTCGAACACTTTGTTTTTAAAAAGTCTTCCTCAGACACGTGTGTCTGCTCAAGCGCAGGTCTAGAATGAATCCCTTGAGAAAAAGGTGGGCAGGCTTGAGGGAGGGCATAAATAGGAGATAACCCCCGGTATACCTTCTTCAGGACTAAAAAAAATAACTTGGTTTTGGCAAGTTTTCTTATTCAGTTTTCAAAATATATTTTGAAGTATTTTTCTTCACCCCAAAATAGAAGAGGCATTTCTCTTTTAAGCCATTAAACTATTAGGAAATCATTTTCTAGAGAGGAAAGAATGAAATAGCTGAGTGTGGTTCTCTACATTATCCCAATGTCACATGCAGATTTCTCCGAATCCTGCAGAAAGACACCACTGTACGTAACAGCTGGGGCACGGTCGAGTGTGTTTGCTTTCCTGATGCGAGGTCGTTGGTGTGTGGCGAAGGTGCTTCCACACGTTTTCATCACACCAGGGTTAGCGAACGTTGTTATAACTAAGCTGTAAGCGCTGGGAGGACAAGGGTGCTGCCTGTACCTCATCATGCCTGGCACGGTCCCCGGCTCACGATAGGCACGTTGTGGACATTTGCCAAAAGAAGGAAGCGGGTCCCTAGCCAAAGCCTTCTCCGTCAGCTGCTTTCCAGGTGCCCTAGGCACTACCGGGGCCCTTGGCACAGCGTCGCAGGAGACACTCAAGGCCGGCGTGGCTCTTTGCCTTCCAGTCTGGTACCTGTGCCCACTTCAGCAAGGCCTGCAGGTCTTACTCAGCCAGTGACTGAGTCCCATCTGCCGTGGGCCCATAGCTTAGTGAAGACCTGGAGTGCTGTCCTCCCGGTGAGAACATTCTGGTCATGGTTATTGGAGACCAGTTGTCCACTCCGGGAGTGGCCTCTTGGGCTCAAAGAAAGGAGCAGGGCTGGACACAGCACCAGAGGCCATTCTTTTTTTTTTTTTCAGTTGAGCCATCATGCCACCTGTTGGCAGCTCAGCTCAGGCCAGGAATCGCACCAGCGACCCTCTTGCTCAGAGCTTGCACTCTTGAGCCAACTCTTAACCAACTGAGTTACTCGGCCGGTCCTCAGAGGCCATTCTTGTTTCTGCTTCACTGGGAGCAGACTGGGCCAGAGGGAGGAACCCTTAGGGACACAGGCCATGTCTTCCTTTCAAAAGGTACTGCAACAGGTTCAGAACACGGGCTCTGAGTCAGGCAAACAGATTGGAACTCCTTCTCCCCAACTTGCAGGAGGGTTGGCCTCCAAGCCTCAGTCTCCTAATCTGGAAAAGGGGAATAATGGGAATCCATACGGGCCTTGAAGGATGGGTGTGAGAGCCCTGTGAGCTAACGTGCTCAGCGCTAGAATGAACCATCTGGTGAGCTGGGTATCGAGCCACACGTGGCAACCTCCAGTCTTTGGAGACCTAGTTGATTACTTTTTTGTCTAGAATGACAGTCTTTGCAAAGCCCCGAGTTCCCCAGAGCTGATGCCACACACACCCAGTTACATTTTCACTCTTTGATGTGAAACCTTGTGCTACTTGATGATGAGGTTACCATGGGTGGCGATACAGCATCATTGTGGGGCAAAGAGAAATCAGTTGTAACCATGACGACAGCAAAGGTGAGAGGGACATTGGAGATGAGAGGGGTCCGAGGCTGGCTCATCCTAATGAAAGTGAAGTCAGAGCAGGCGCAGCCTGCGGTCCAGGGTTGAGCACCTCACCTGGCACCTCGGTGCTTGATGTGTGTGGACTGGGTGCATGGCCCCTGGGAGAAAGGCTGAGAATTAAAGCTCTCAGAGCAAACGGCTTTGCAGGCACTTGGTGTTGACTTGGAATTCATGATTTCTGTACAGATGATTCTCTTAGAATCACCATGAGTATTTTTCTTTTTCAGTCTAAAGAAACTCGAGAGATCTTACATTTCCACTATACCACGTGGCCGGACTTCGGAGTCCCCGAATCGCCAGCCTCATTCCTGAACTTTCTTTTCAAAGTCCGTGAGTCGGGGTCACTCAGCCAGGAGCATGGCCCCATCGTGGTGCACTGCAGCGCCGGCATCGGCAGATCGGGGACCTTCTGCCTGGCGGACACCTGTCTCCTGCTGGTAAGGGGCCCTAAAGACCCCAGGAGAAGACAGGGCCACACTTCAGCCATAGCTCCTCTGGTATTGTCTCCAGTAAACGAGCTTCGATCTTCACTTTTTAACAACTTCCCTCCCATGAAAATAGCTTTATGCCGGTTATAATAGCTTTGTTCGGCGGGGTGTTATTAATTTTAAAGTAGAATCCAGCAAGCTCCAAAGACTCCCTTGTGTCTCATTCTATCCCTTGTGCTCAGGTGGGCCCGGCCTGGCTGCTTTTGCTCACGTCTTCTAGAATCCTGCCTTCCCTGCCCTGGTTTTCCCTGAGTAGGCGCTGAAGAGCCGGGGCTGGCTCAGTGTGTCTCCTCTCTGGCTTTCAGATGGACAAAAGGAAAGACCCCTCTTCTGTTGATATCAAGAAAGTTCTGTTAGAAATGAGGAAATTTCGGATGGGACTGATCCAGACCGCAGACCAGCTCCGTTTCTCCTACCTGGCTGTGATCGAAGGTGCCAAATTCATCATGGGTGACTCGTCCGTGCAGGTCAGCATTGCTTTTGTTTTCACGCATATGTGTTCATTTTCAGTTCTTGTCTCTGAAAAAGGGGGCTGTCAGTTGTCAAAGTTCCAACACTGTCGCGTGAAAGAACAAATAGCTGTCTTTCGTGCTTAAATAGCTAGAAAGTTGTAGAAATGTTCACCGGGTTCCAACTTCTGCCTTTGAAGTAGGCACATAGAGAACATTAATGGGGAGACTAGACTTTATTTTCAAAAGATTTCACCTTCCAAGTGTATGTCTGGAGACCCGAGAAGCAGAGACCGCCCCTCAGCGAGCCGGTGTCTGACAGGTCAGCGGAGCGTGACACTGATGGGACCCCTCTTGCGGCTTTTTCCCAGGAGCAGTGGAAGGAGCTTTCCCACGAGGACCTGGAGCCCCCGCCTGAGCATGTCCCTCCACCGCCCCGGCCACCCAAACGCATCCTGGAGCCGCACAATGGGAAATGCAAGGACTTCTTCCCAAACCACCAGTGGGTGAAGGATGAGTCCGAGGAGGATAAAGACGACGATCCCATCAAGGAGGAAACTAGCACACCCCTGAGTGTCCCCTGCAGCACGCAGAGGTAACGTGAGAGGGTCCTGCCTTCCGGGGGCGAGGAGAAACGACCTTCTCCAGAAACACATGGTGAAATGGAAACCCGTGGATGCAGCCTCCCCTTGGCACACAGCATCTCTGTGTCGTCGGGGGATGGGCCCCTGGACTGACCTGCGGCTGTGGCTGGAGGAGCCCAGGTTCTTGGCCACAGGCGGGCCCTGGGAGGGGATGGACTTCAGTGGGGATCTAGCGCCACCTTGCGGTGCTCTGTGGGATCAAGTTCAGAGTCCCACCTTCCTGCCCGGTGATGACAGTGCCCTCCCCCAGGCTTCCGGCCTTCCCGAAATGGGGTGATGCCTAAGCTTGACCACGTACCTTCAGCTCCAGAGTGGCCCTTTTGGGAAATGAGCCTTTTCATGTAGTCTTCATTAAATTGATTGCCATTTTGCTTCCTTACATTTTAACAAGATGGTTAAACACCGATTGGTGCATTGAAATACTGAGCCAGCTAGACTGTAGCTTCCCATCTGTGTTCTAGACCATCTTGTCGGGTCGGGATGGGGATAGTAGATGGTAGTGGGAGCCTGTGGACAATGATGCGATGCAAGTCCACAGTGAAGTGGCCAGCCTTACAGAAAGGCAGTCACGGAAGAAAGGCTGCCTGCAGGAGGCAGCACTGTGTGGAGCTTGAGGAGTGAATAGGAGTTCGCCCAAGCCTGAGACTATGGAGGCAGTGCCCTTGGTACCTGCTTTTCGGAGGGCAGTTTAAGAGGAGTGCCCATTTTGACCCCGTATTGGTATGCATCCTGGGAATTAGCCTACAGCAATTCTCAGTCAAATGTGCAAAGAGCTGTGCAGGCACAGGTGTCCGTTGTGGCATCATTTATAATAGTGAGAAACTAGCGATGAGCTGATCACGTACCCAGGGATTAGATAAACCCTGCCTTCTCCCTACGTTAGGATGCACTGTAGCTGTTTAAGGGACCTGGCTGCACCGATGTGGCCAGGCATGAGAAAGCGAGTTACACACAGTGTACCCCGGGAGCCCTGTGGCTAAATTGTGCGTTCGAATCTCGCCCGGGCACCTTGATGAATGTTGGTTGCCCTGGTCCTACCTAACCCATGAACCTGAGTGCCCCTCGTGCCACAGTCCTTATCACAGGAACACCAGGTCTGGTCCTGGAGAGACTCTTGTGCAGTGGGGCCTCCCAGAGCGCATGCCACATGATGTTCTGAGCGAGCGCTCGGTGACTGTCCCTCAGTGAGGCCGTGCCCAGCTTTCCAGGGCCTCTGTTGCTGTTCTCGGGATGGGGCAGTGTCCTCCATCCAAGGGCTCACAGAGGGCCGAGGATGAGGGAACGGCACCGCAAGGGACCTGTCGCCATCATGCCGTGTGTTCTCTTTTTCTTTATTCATTGAGACTTGCATCTTTTACACTCCGTGTGTAAAGGTGGTGAGTAGGAAATTGTGGATTTGGGGAGCTAAAAGCCAGCGAGTTCCAAGAAAAAACGGGGCTGTGCCAAGAATGTAAGTGCCGTTGGGCACCAGTGGGAGCCCATGTGCACACAGGCCGCAGCCCTGCAGTCAGAGTGCTTCGTGCGGCCTTCTGTCTCCTGGGCGTGGTGCCTCAGGTGATCCCACCTGTCACAAGGTGCTGCTGGGCAGGAAAGGCCATGGGTGCACGTGTGAGGCTGGACTTCTGTGGCTGGGCCTCCTTGATGGGGCAAGGGTGGCAAGGGCCTGGGTTAGGAGGGGAGCAGAGAAGGGCCTGGCTCTCCTGGGCCCATGGGCCTCCGCTGGCCTCTCCTGAGACAGCCCTGAGCAAGCACACTGCACCGTGTCCCCTCTGGGTCTCTGGCTCACCACCGTGAAGTTAGCCGGGGGACGGTACATGGGACCTGGGCAAGGGTCCTCCCGGTAGGATTGCACTGGCCCTGGGGACTCGGGCCTGGGACGGACCGGGTGGGCCAAGGGGCAGTGGGAACGCATACTGCCTTCTACCTGCAGTGACAAAGGCCCCCCTGTGTATCAGCATCCATCTGGGTGCCCAGGGAGGGCGGGGCAGCAGGCGGGCATGCCATTGTGCTCCCTGATTGAAGGAAACAGTGTACGGGCAGACCCCAGGGCAAAGTTAGCACGTCTTTTTGCACCAGTGGCTGTATTTCTCCTCGGACCGTTACCCACCCTCATCTAAGGAGTCCGCAGGTTTCTGAAGCCCACACTGGCTGTGAGGGCCACTGGGACCCCCTGGGGGTGCGGGCAGTGGACAGGCAGGCCTCAGGCCAGTGTCAGCATCCCCAAGCTGTTGACGTGAGCCTCCTTTTTCCCTAGAATGCCTCCCAGAATAGTAACTTCCGGCCATTGTTTTCCCCAGAGTGGGTAACCACCTCTGCCCCTCTCATTCCTCAGCACGAGTCAAGACACTGAAGTCAGAAGGCGGGCTGTGGGGGCAAGTCCTGCCCAGGGGGAGCCGTCGCCACCCGCGGAGGAACAGGACCAGGCGCTGACTCACTGGAAGCCCTTGCTGGTCAACATGTGCATGGCCACCGTCCTCACGGCTGGCGCGTACCTCTGCTACCGGGTATGTTTCCACTGACCGACGTGCCAGCAAGACCGCGTGTACAGAGAGCACTGGCCGAGCCTGGCGGTAGCATCCAGTGCTGTGCAAGGATCTGAGCCAGTCTCAGAAGAAACAGATCAAAGGTCTTTAAAGTCTGGAACTGTGAAGGGCTAACGAGAGAAATAAGGATTGATGCACTGGGGTTTTAAGCAGCCCTGTGGTCCCAAGAATACAAGAGTCTAATCTCAGGGCCTTAACCTATTCAGGAGTAAGTAGAGAAAATGCCAAATACATCTCTCTCTCTCTCTCTCTTTCTTTTCCTTTTTTTTTTTCTTTTTTTTTTTTTTTTTTTGTGTTCATTTGTTTTTGAAAAAAAAATAGAATTACAACACATTGTTGTTTTTAATCTTTATAAAAAGCAGCTTTTTGTTATTTCTGGGGGGGAAAAAAGACCAAGCACTTAAGAAACTTTCTTGTACCCTTAGGTGGTGTGACCTGAACCCAATTTCAATTTGGTTTCCCAGGGAAAGACTCCCACACTTTGAGGAAAGTTAAGTCCTCTGGAGAAAGGGCCTAAGGGTGTAGGGCGCTGCCTCGCCCAGGCGCTCCCTCTGCTGGGTGTAGGGCGCTGCCTCGCCCAGGCGCTCCCCCTGCTGGGCGCACACTGAGCTTGCGCGGCGCCCGCCAGCTTGTCCGTTTGAAGAAAAGAAATAACAAAAGGCCACCTCTAGAAAACAAAACCTGGCTTGTGCTTTTGCTCAGAGTGCCCCACGGGTTTCCCGTGGTTCATTTCTCCACCCATCCCGCCTTGTCCCAGCCTTCTCGCCCCTGGCCTGCCCTCATTGCCCCACCCCCCAAAACAGGCTTCCTTGAGGCCCCTGTCTCAGGGTCAGAGGTCACCCCAAGGTGGCGACCGGCCTTTCACCCTGCCACTGAGATCCAGAAGGAGCAGTTTCCCCTTGATTTGGAATATAGAGGCCGTTTCCACAGAAATCCATTCCTGAGAACTGTGTTGCTGTTAAAGTAAGGAGCAGCTTCCAGTCTCTGGTCATGGAACCCACCTCACGTGACTTTCTTATCGTTTTAAATAGTTTACTTCTTTCCAGGCGGCCGTCCTTGAGTTCATCAGATGGTTTAGCAACACGTAAACAGTTGTTTTCTTAGGGGTGATTTTTGGGAAGGGGTTTATTAAACAAAATTTCAAAACCCCTTTCCCTGGAGTGGCAGCGGGTAGGGGTGGCCGAGGTCGTGCGGGAGTCTGCAGCTCTGCGTGGTGGGTCTGGGCGCCTCTGAAAACGTTGGGTTTCATTCCAGTTCCTGTTCAACAGCAGCGCATAATCTGACTCACCTCCACCCCACCGCCCGCCTCTGCTCGTAGGGCCCGCACCCCACCAGCAGGCGGGCCGTGGTAGGTAAGGGCTCACACACAGCGTAGCCGGCCGTGACCCAGACGGACATTTGCTCGGCACGTAGCCACCCTCCTGGGCTGCTGGTCTTACCCGTTATCCTTTTTCTATTTTCCCCCTCCGCTTTCTTCAAGCACCAAATCCACAACCCATTTTTTTGAGGCAAACACAGGAGAGTACTGTGCTGATGGGACAGGAAAGGTGGTCAGCCCACGTCGAGAGGCCAGCCTGGCCCAGTGCGCCCTCTCGGTGCATCCTGGCACGTCGCAGGCGGGCGACACACAACATCTTCATGGAGACTGCGTGTTGTGAGCCTCTCCTCTCCATATTTATGCTTTTTGGTTTTTGTTTTTTCCCCTAAAGGTGTCCATAGTGCACTAGCATTTTCTTAAACCAATAATGTATTAAAACTTTTGATGTCAGCCTTGCATCCAAGGCTTTCTCAAAAAGTACAATAATAAACCCTCAGGTAGTGCTGGGAACGTGAAGACTTGGCCGCGAGCCTGCTGCGTCAGACCAGTACTAGGAAGGACGGTTGTAAGCGGTGGTTATTTTCTGACACTGTGGATAATGTGAGAAGAGGTTTGGCATATGTTTATAGAACAGTGGGATAATATATAATGAACACTTGGATATTTAAAATAACATGACAGGAGATCCTTTGTCCCAGTTAGCCCCCTCCCCGGTTATCTGCTAGAGCCTTGTCCTCAGTCACCGCTTTCCCTGTGTGTATTAGAATGCATGCCCCGTCTTCTTGTGTCCCCACCAAATACCACGTGCTTGAAATACTTAGCTCTCTGCTCCCTGAAGCGCCCCCATGTGTGAGTCCAGGCCTTTGCATGATCAGATCACTACGTGGCTGTGGCTCCTGAGCCGGTTGCAGATCTGATCGCCTTTCAGCAATGGAGGGACGCTTCACAGCAACAGAAACTCGCCTGATTCCTGGCCTGGCTCTGATGACTTCCTGGTGGGCCTGGCCTGCCCCGGTCCAGCCGGGTCCCACCGTAACTCAGCATTCCAAGGGATGGGAAGCCGTAGTCACACCTCACGCTCCGGACATTTAGGCAAGCAGGGTCCCCCCACACACACCTTTGGGATCAGCCTCCAGTATCCCAAGTCCATATTCTCCTTGAGCAGACCGTGATTCGGAACCAAGGCAACTGTTGAAAACCACGCTTGAAGCAACTCGGATGGCGATGGTCCCTTAGAATCAGCCCGCTGCTGTCTCACTTGGGAGGGCCTTGCTGAGAGAGGCATGTCTGCCCCCGCCCTCGAACCCTGGGGACTGATGGTGCTCATGACTCTTCCTGCGAGGGGAACTTAAGACCTCCACATTAAGTGGCTTTTTTAACAAGAAAAAAAAAAAAAGGCAGCTGTAGCTCACGAGCTGCTCTTTTGCCAGCATTTTCACATTTTGCCTTTCACGTGTTAGAAGCCGGTGCAGAGAAATTCTGTGGTGGGAGCATTATAGAGGCATTGGCCCTCAGAGCCTTGGTGAGGTGTGGGTAAGGCTGAAGTGCCAGGCTGTAAGCATTTTTGAGTTGGCTTGTCTGTTTGTTTTCGAAGTCCTGTATATGTATGTAGTAGTTTGGGTGTGTATATATAGTAGCATTTCAAAAATGGATATACTGGTCTAACCTTGTATCCTTGGAAACCAGATGGCTCCCCATCTTGTTACACATATGTTGTTAGAGAAGTAGCAAGCTGCCCTACTATATGCCTTAAGCCAACATTTACTCAGCAGGTCATTATTTTTTACAATGGCCATGGAATAAACCATTTGTACAAAAATAAAAACAAAGAAAAAAATGAGGTGTTTTGGTATAATACCTTTTCAAATGTGTGTATACGTGGGTGCATGACGGGGTCGGGTGGGGGGCGCGTCTCAGGGTCTTCTGTGACCTCACAGAAACTGTCAAACTGTACAGGTTTCCAACTTGCCATATAATTGATGGGTTTGCCTTTTAGTTGCAACAATAAAGAATTTTTTTCTAAAAAACATGGATTTGGGGTGCTTCCCACTTCTTTGCTTAATGGGCCTAAATCAGGACGGACAACTCCTGTTTCTTTCCATCCCTGCTGATGTGAAGCACATGTCCATCAATCAGGGTTGTAAGTTTCCCACATCTGAGGGTCTGAGGGCCTCCTGGAGTCGTGAGGGCCTCTGGGCTGGGGCACTCCCCTTCCTGGGGAGTGTATTTAACACTCCAGGCCTCAGCCAAGTTCCTCAAGAACAACAAAACCCACCCTTGGAACACACAGGGCCCTTGGCTAACTTAACAAACCTACACAAGCTGCTTGAAGAACCATTGAGACCTCTAGGACGTGTCCCTTAGCCTGATGCCTGTAAGACATAATGGTGGCGACCACGTCGCAGCACCTCCGTGCAGTCACGTATGTAGAACTGGCGTGGAAATAATGGGCATGCAAACTTCATGTAGTCTTCCTTCTTGTACAAGACATGTACAAAATGAAGTGTAAATCTCCCCTAATGTGATTTTTTTTTTTTTTTACGTTTTGTTTTGAAATAATTGTAGACTTGCAAAATACTGCAAAAGGCATACAAAGAATTCCCTTATATCCTTCAAGGTTTTGTAACTTACAAAGCTGGCTGCTGAGGAGACTCTTTATGCTTTGGCCTCCTGGCAGGATCCGTGGAACTAGGGAACAAACAGGCATGGTCACATGACCATGTAATGCCCGTAGATGACTGTGGGGCCAGAATGGTCTTGTCAGACCCACTGTCATTGCAGACTGTTTCACATAACAAAACTGGCATCTGAGCTTTCATGAAGAGTCGGAATACCAGTGTGGAAAAAATAACTGGATTTGTAACTTTGGAGTGGAAATCCAATGAGGTCAAAGGCCAGGCGTGGGCCACGGTGCATGGTGTCTGGATAGGAGAGGGCACCAGGGAGCCTTCAGAGAGCGCACTGAATACTTGAGGTCACTTCTGCCGGAGACCCCGCCTCGTGGCGTCACCGGTGAGAGCGCTAAGAAACAGGAGGGGCGAGGTTTTCCCCCAGCGGGGTGTTTGGGAAAACAGCCACTCTGCTCTTTGTCAGGTAAAGTGGAATGCCAATAAAAACCGTTTTTGTTTTTTTAATTGATGTTTCAGAAAAGTGAACACATAAACAAGGCAAATAAATACTCAGTTAAACTGAAAAGCACAAAATATATATACAGGAAGTTTAAATGAAAAGGTTTTAAGTTACAAAGTTCTCCAGTACCATCATTGATAGCCACATTCAATCCCTAGGTTATCTCGATGTTATTAACACAAACAACTCAGGACACATTTGAGTTTTTTTAATAGACTTAAATAGGAAACTAAATTTTGTTTAAAGCAACATGCTCTTCAGTGAAATCCTTCACACCAGCTTATTCTAGCTCCTGAAGCAATTTATTTAATGAGCCCTAAGTTGACTTGCTTCAAAAGTTGGATTCCATTTTGTTTAGGGAGGTCTAAGTGAATGCTTTGACTGATATGACACTCAACTCAAGGCTTCTTTCCTTTTCACTGTTGAACACAATGAAAATAAGGTCCACGGGCAGCGGGCCGCCAGCAGGCATTTGGGCTGCAGCTCAGATTAAGAGTGAATGGCAGAAACCCTGGCTCTGTACCCTCCCACTTTCCCCAGCCCGCCCAGGTGACACCTTGCTGCAGTTGAAATGACCAGACCTACCATACTCTCCTTACCAAGGTCATCAGCCTGCTGGCCTCCGCCCCTTCGCAGCATGATCGGCTGGGGCTGACCCAGCTCTACATCCTGGGGAAGGTCAGACTGATTCTCAAAACCAGAGGCTGATGGTTTGAAGTTGTGCAGCCTTGTTCTGCTCCCGTTCAAAAGTCCCACTTGTGCCCTGAGGCTTTGTAACTGGTCCGGAGACACGGAGCAGCTCTGGCCAGCTCACACTCTGGGGAGCACACAGCACGCCCCCACCCACAGCTCAGTCCCTGTGTTGAGACAGCAGCAGCAAAAACAAAGATGCCAGATCGGTGCTCATCAGTTGAGGCTTTTTAAAATATTGTGATTTCAACATCTGCCTCCTGGCCAAAGGCTTCTTCTCTTTGTTCTGAGCAAAGTTGGTTCATCTTCTCAAAAGCAAAGCGTCCTTTTTCACCTGAAATGTTAAGGTGATCTGTCACTGGATTGTCCCCTGCCTCAATTCCTACTCTGGCAGGCTAAGGTAACCATAGCGCTTACTGATAAGCTGGGCCTCGGTGCCCCTACAAAGAGCAGGGGTGGGGAGCATTTGAAGGCCCTAACTGCCTTGCTTGCCCCTGCATCCAAGATGGAGTCTACTGAACTTTAATTGTCTGCCTTGCATCTGCTTTCATCCCCAGGGAACATAAACTGAAGTTTAAGAAGGAAACAGCATTTTTGCCACCTCCACCATGAAGGAAACCTGCTTTAGCCAAACACAGTTAAATGGGTCTGTAGCTATTTCGCATCTTCCTAGAGCTGGCCATGGCCGCTCGAGCACAGCCCGTCTGAGGACCCAGGATCCCCACTGCACTAGCACATGACATTTGATGCTGTTTTTTTACCAAATGACAGTGTGGCTTCCCGGGCTGCCGCTCGCACGGTTTCCACGTCAGATTGGCACAGGCTGGCGATCTGATCGATGCTTTCAATGCCCTGTTAGAGGTTGGGGGAGAGAAGGTCCATTAGGGGACATTTTAAGTAGCAGGTGGAATCATTTTTTACAAGCCCTGCGGGACCAGCCCTAGCCTAGTCTGTGGGGCCTGAGCCCCTCTCTTGTCTGAAGGCTTCCAGGTTTCTTACGTGGCCTCGGGTTCATCAAAAAGCACCGTCGGAAGCATCTCGTCTTTTCAGTCATGACGTCTGCCAGCAAGCCAGGCCAGTAGCAGTGCTATAGGCACAACTTCCGAAAGGCCCAGCTGGACCTTGCCTCTGGACCTCCCTACGTCCTCCCTGCTCTCCCAGCCCTCCCCTCCAGGCCAGACCAGCGGGGGAGCAGTCGGCCCTAGCTCGGGCCGCCTTAGCCCCCAGGCTGCTCTCCTCCGGGGCTGAGGACCAGAGTGCACTTCAGCCTCTTCCACTGGGCACCCTTAGCCTCTTACTGGTGATTTGATTATACCCAGATGGTCCTAAAACTTCCTGTTGATTCATTCCAGAATGAATGGGGTGAGTTGAACCTGTATTGGACTCTGTTTCATCTCATAAATTGGAAATTACCTTTTTAAATGAGAATTCTAAATGCAAGTGAGGTTGCTTTATGCGCCAAGATGCTCACGACGACATAAATGGGTGATGCGCCTAAATTGTCTCCAGTATGAGAGTGGGGGGAGTAGGTTAAATTAAGGTATACATTTGATAGACTCTTCCTAAGGAATTCCAAAGCACAACCCGTCTAACCCAAAGAGTTCTTATTTTGTTCACTGGTTTTAAACTATAATATTATCAACAATTTTAAATGCTCACGCACACCCACCAACAAAAAAATACGCCAAAATGTCAGTAGTTGCCGCTAAGTATTAGGATGATGGATAACTTTTAATTTGTGTGTGTATTTTACTCTCTTTTTCTGCAATGCGCTTATTGTGCTGTTAGAAGTTTTTTAAAATTGATATTAGAACGTATACAATCCAGGCACTCAGAAGGGAGTCCCTGGGCCAGAGGCTGCCTGTGGCAGGGTCCCTGCTGCTGGAGTTGACCCCCCACTCCTCTAACACCAGCGCTTAGCGGGCAGTGATTTTCTTTTCTTGGTCCCAGAGGAGTCATTTTGAAATGCACTAACTTTCACATGAGCCACAGGCAGCCCTGTCTCCATCACCAGCGAGGACAGGCCGAACTCACCCTGAGGTGCCTTAGTGCCACGCATGCAGCTTGCTGGAGTTTTGCATCGGCCTCAGTCAGGGCGTTGGTGTAGAAGAGCAAAGCCTGGGAAAGAAGGCCGCGGTGAGTGAAGGGGAGGGTGCCGAGGGCAAAGTCCACCGTGCCCACGCTGGTCCTCCGACTGCTGACCGTAAGTCAGGCCCTTCTTACCTGTCTCTAAACACAAATCAGGCCGTGATGCATTCATTGTTGGGCCCGGTGCACAGCTTGGAGATGCATACTATAGTATTGTGTGTATCTAAAAGCTCTGGTGCCTGGGCTGGTGTAACCAGAAAGTTCTTTTTGTCCATAAATTTCCATGTGTATGAAATGCCTCCTGAAACTGCTATCTAGTGAAAACGCTAAATCAGAGAAATCAGATGCCCAGCGAGGACAATAAGAGTTGAACACACAGAGGGCCCTGCCGGTCACAGCTCTGAGCCCGTCCCCATCGGTCCCAGGACCATAGCCAAGTCACTTCAGATGGAAAACAAAGCTGGCACTTCCCAAAATTGTTGTAAGCACGTGGGGATGTGCCTGGCCTTTAGGGGGGCTCAGGAGACTGTAGTGAGGCCCAGCATGGCCCTTCTCCCACCTCAGGGGCTGGTACCCTAAATCTAGAACAGACACAGGTCCTGGAACCTAAAAGGCAGAGGGGTCCAATTTCTTGGGTTTCAAATGGACCGAACACTGTGAACCAACCAACCAACCGGCCACATGTTAATCGCAAGTAAATGAGGATGACCATTGGAATTCTAAGAAAGAAACGTTCTACATGCCAGTGACCTCCCAGGGGCCAAATAGACGCCTTGCTTTAGAAACGCTGAGATGAGTGAGGTAAGTTTGTGGCCATGTGGTTCTGTGGGTTCCTCAGGTGATGGTGGCCTGGCCACCCCAGCCCAGCCCAGGTCCCTCCCCAGGGCTGGTGATGGCGATGGCATGAGGAGAGCTTTGTTCATGTGTGGATCTCCCCTAAATCCAAACGTCTTGCAGCGAAAGCAGCCCCAGTCGCTCATGAGCCTCCCTCCTTCCACCTTCCCCCGCCCCAACTCATACACCTGCCGCCAGGGGGCTGCCACCCCAGCCCCCTCACACTGTACCTTTTCCCGAAAGCTCTTGTTCTTGGCTGCGCCAGCCAGGCTAGCGCTGGCCGCCCTGCACACCCTTGGGGGCCCGTCCAGCTGGAGCAGCGCCCAGGCCCGTAACGTCTGGGGCAGGGGCTGCAGCCGGCTCAGCCGCTTGCCCTGCAGCTTCCTGACCGTCTTGGCCTGCCCCGTGCCCTGCAGCTCCTCGATGAGGGTTACTGGAAGAGACGGAAGAGGTGGGCCCAGGGCCCCACTCCAGCTGTGGTCAGAGTCGGCTGCAGGTGTGTTTGTCCACTGCCATTAGCCATTGAGAAGCGGAACGCAGAGCAAGCGCATGTGATGACCGAGGCCCAGTCTGGACTGGTGTCAGAGGGGCCCCCCCTGAATCTCCAGGAAGGCTTTCTAGCAAGGGATCGCAGACACCCTGAAAGTTAAACCCCAGCCTATACAGGGACTCTGCCCAGCCGAGAATCACCATCATCCCCACCCCTGACCTCTGTTCTGTGTTCAGTAAAACCTCCTTCCCCTGGAGCTAATCACCCTCCATCGACAAATCGAATGAAATCTGGGTTCTAAAGGACAGCTAGAGGGGAAAGACTCATGGTTCTGAGAAACTTCCAACAGCTGGGACGGGGCTCCACGGGATGGAAGCCACTTCGTTGTCACTGTGTGGCTTTGAGGCCACCTGCCACCCTTCCCAGCCCCTACCTTCCTTGGTGAGCTGGGCAAAGTGCTTCTCCAGGTCTGAGACGCAGTGCCTCTGCAGGTAGCTGTGGAACTGGAACCAGGTGACAGTCTGTTCTTCAGGGAGCCGGGCACTGGGGAGCAGCCCACCGCAGCTGACCACCTGCTCCAGGAGCCTGCGGCACGCTGGCAGACACAGGAGCAGCCGTGAGGGGAAACCGAGACCCCGCCCCTGGGAGCCTCTGCAGTGTAGCCAGGTCAGCCTCATGGCCCTCTAAGGGCATGTGGTGGGCGCCGGGGCGGCCTGGGGGCATTAGAGCGGCTTACATCATAGAGCCACTGCCTGGGGTGTGACTGTCACCCTTCAGTGGTCACCAGAGAAGTTCTCTGCCTTCTGGGGAAGTGTCAAGACACCTTTTGGGGGCAGACCAAGTCCTGCCTACCTTCCCATAAAGGCTCTTTCTTACCCTCTTTAAGGTTCTGATGGAAGCTATGGAATCTGTCCCCAGAAAAATGCATCAACCCACTAATGTTTGCAGTTTCAGGGGTTCACAGACTCCTTCGTCTCCCCAGTAACAAGAGGTGACGTGTGATCATGCTGAAAAATGGCCTCCATCTGATGCCATGAAGACACTTATGGAGGCGGGGCTGGGGCCACGGTTGACAATAATGGCGGCTCAGCATCTCGGGGGGCCGCGAGGGGGTTACCTATCTCCAGCTGTCCCGGGTACTTCCCCCGGACTCTGTGCAGGAACGTCTTCTTGAGCTGGCTCAGGAGCGCCGCGCCGGGGCAGGCCAGGACCCCGCCGGGCTCCGTGCACCCCCTCCAGAGCTTCAGGCAGCCCTTCCTCCGTGCGGCCTGCGGAATGACTGAAAGCCCGGGATCGAAGCTGAGTGCCGGCGGGGAAGAGCCGGACTCGGGGCTCAGGTGCCCCTCCACTGGGATCTGAGGCTGGAGGGCTGAGGGCTGACATGCGTGTCTTTTCCCCATACTCCAGTGTGACACGTATGTGACAAGCAGCTTCACCTCTAAACGCCCTATGCAGGGAACCACCCACAGCCAGCCTTTACCACAGCCTAGGACGGCTACTGTCACCAGCCTCTCCTTATGGACAAGGGAGGTCCTCTGGGGGCTGAGGCAAAACTGGGTCACAGCTCCTGCTTATTTGAGTGCATGCTGTGTGCCTGCAGTGTGTCCTAGGGATTCCTTCATTAAACCCTACCCAGTGGCCTCTCCGTTATACAGATGGAGAAGCTGAGGCTCAGAGAGGTGACTCATTTGCCCAGAGTCACACAGCAGGCCAGAGCACGTGCTGCTCACTCCAAGGCGGTGTGGCCCCTCTTCCGGCCCCCACAGTGCATCTCTGAGCCCAGCCCAGGCACCGCCCTCGATTGCACCCCTGGGCTCCAGTTAACATTGGATGTCGGGAAGGGAGACGAGGTGCCCCCCATCACTCCATGCCATCCACACAGGCAGCCCGTGGTGGTGGGTGGTTACTTACTTTCTTCAATGGACGTCGCCTTGCCGACCTTCTCAAAATCAAGCATAGAAAGAGTCTCCAGGACCTGCTTTTGCTGCACGGCTTCTTCCAGAAGGCTTTCCTGGACCACCCTCGACAAGTTAGGAGAGGCCAGTTTCTGGAAGCAGCCACGGAGCTCCGGGTTAGCAGACACGCCCTCTGCCAGCCGTCATGATGGTGCCCCCACCTGCCCTGTGCCCATCCTTTCCATCCCAGTGGCAGCTCCCTGACTGTCCCCTGGGGACTCCCCTTTCCCCAAGGTGGCTGAGACGATGGGACTCCTACTGGAGCTGCCAGGGGCCGCCTCTGCCTGCCTGAAAGTGCAGCCAACCCACACAGGAAAGCAGAGCTGAGAGAGCGAGAGGCCCAGTCCTGATGACATTTGAAACCCTGGATCCAGCCTGAAGCCCACCTCTGGGCCTATCAACCCTACGGGCCAATAAGCTCTCCTTTAGGCTGAGCCAGTTTGGCCTGGAGTTCTGGCCTCTGCAACTGAAACAGTCGCAGCTATTGCCTTTGATTCAGGGCTTGGGCTGCCCCTTCCACAGGGGAGCGCCGTGAGTCTCACTGGCTCCCAGGTGCAGCCTCTCGCCCCTGCGCCATGCTCTCCACCACCTTCGAGACCAGCTCGTTGCAGAGAAAACTCCTCACCCCGCACCTTCTGGGCCCCCGCGGGCCCCTCCCCCTCCACCCTCAGCCTCCACCCGGGTCTCTCAGCCACCTGCAGCAGAGCTTTGCAGACTTGGAGGTGGACCTTGAGCAGTGCGTCCAGCTCGGGGGCACCAGCCGTGAGCTCCCCGGATGACCCTTCCAGTGACGGCGGTGGGGGCAGGGTGCTGTCCTTTCTGAGTTGGATGGAGAAGAACTGGGTGACCGTTCTGGTTAGATAAGAGAAATCCCTCCCTCCCTGGAGAGCTCTGACCAGGGAGCCCACTCCAGGTCCCAGGGAGATGGAGTTAAACTGAGGAAAAAACAAAGAGAAAAGGCAAAGCAGCAAAAGGCGGCAATGACTCAAAACAGCTGCGAGGTGGCATGGGCCCAGGGCCTGGGGGGTTGGGAGGCACTGTCCGGGGTGTGTGTCTGAAGTAAGCAGCTGTTCACACTAACCCCTGGCTCTGGGACTCTGGCCAAGTCTGCTTCCCTGAGCCTCGGTTTACTCATCTGAGAAGTGGGGACAGGCTTGCCCAGCTCAGGGCGGTGAGGGGTAAGTGCCTGGCCAGGGTGCCTAGCACTGTACCCGCTCCATGGCAGAAGCTGAGCCTGAGGCCTGGGCAGGGGCAAAGGGACACCATCACGTTGGGAGGAAGCGCCACGCCCTCCCTTGGGGCTGAGAGAAGAGGCGGAGGAAAGATTGGGACTGATGTGTTCCTGGGTTCAGGAGAAGCGCTCAGGACCCTGTGAGCGGGGCAGGTGGGGGTCGCCTGACTGAGAAGGAAGGTGTTGTCGTCGGGTGAGGGCAGATGGCTGTGCAGAGCGGACGGGGAACACGGTTGGTGCTGCTCATTGGTTAGGTCAAGGTCAGAGGCTCTGCTGTGTCTTCCATCTGTTTTTTCTTTTAATTTTTTTTTTTTTTTTTTGAGAGGGCAGTCATTGGCCCTCACGTGTGGGATCCGAACCAGGGCCTCTGGCGTCCCAAGCCAGCTCCCAACCATCGTGCCACTCAGCCGGCCCCATCATTATTTTTTAAGATTAAAAAGAAGCCCATTCAGGGGCCGGCTGAGTGGCGCGGTGGTTAAGAGCTGGCTTGGGACGCCAGCGGCCCCGGTTCGGTCCCACATATGAGGGCCAGGGACACTGCCCTCAAAAAAAAAAAAAAAAAAAAATACAGAAGCCCATTGATTGTTCGGAGCAGAAAGCTCAAGGCCAGGCAGACCTATTCTCATTCACTCAGTGGTCACTGAGGCTCTGCCCTGTGCCAGGCAGTGGGCATCTGGGGAGAGGAGGCGCTGGGAGGGGGTGCACTCACCGGGGACCCCCAAAGAAAGACAGCTCGTGTGGGGCGAGGTCAGCATTGAGGAAGGTGAAGCTTTGTAAAATGCAGTTCATCAGGCTCTCGGCTGAGCTGTGCTCCTGGCGGCCTCCGCGGGGCTGTGGACCAAGCAAGACCTCAGGCAGCTGGCACCACTCACCCTGCCCAGCACCCCCACCTTCACAGCATCCCTTAGTGGGGTTGCAATGCCCCAAATCAGGAGGGGCGGAGGGCATGGCTCACCCCGAGTTCCCTCCTGAATGGCCTGTGACAAAGTATGGTGCAAAAGCTCAAGGGAGACAGGTCTGAAAAGCCTCACCGGTCACAGGTAACCGCAGAGACAGGGCAAGTGACAGGAGTGAGCGGTGGGGCGGGGTCCTGGGGCGGGGGCCCCACGCAAAGCAGGAGAGTGGGTCCCCTCCCCTAAGCGGGCAAGCTGCCGCTCTAGCTGACACCTGCCATTTGGGGACGCAGAGCCAGTGTCGCCAGATTGTTCAATTGTCTAAGAAAAGCTGGGAGCCTAGGTTTTTGTGGGAAGATGCCCAGTTTTTAAATATTGACACCACCAAATTATTTTTAAAATATGGTGTGAGTCCAGCCAAACACCTCTTCCGGCGGCTCAAAGCTGCCAGGTGAGCCTCTGGATTCCAGGTGTCTCTTCTCCCAGGGAAAGGTGGGAGGACTGGGGGGAGGTGGGGGGCAGCCTCAGCCACTGTTCAAGTCCTCAGAGCCTCCCAGTGGCAGGTCCCTTCCTTGGCATCTAGAAATCCACTACTGGAGATTGCGGTCTTGTCCCCATATGTGGTCCCCAGGCTCAGGCCAGCTCGTCCCACACAAGACACCAGAACCAGGCTCTGAAAAGTTGAGCCCAAAGAAAAAACCTTGAGCAGGGAGAAGAATAAGGCAAGCTGCAGAGAGTTCCTTTCCTGATAGAAAAAAAAAAATGTGTATGTATATAAGTGCACACGCACACGCACACACACACACACACACAGAGTTGGTCTCCTTATTCATTGTCATGTATAAAGTCGCCGTTACAACTGAACTTGTGAATATGGAGCCATCTCTCCTTGGGGAAATGCTACAAGCCTCTGGTCACAGCCTTTTCATCCACCAGTCAGCATGTAATCTCGTTTGATGTGCGTTTCCGTTTAAAGACATCTTTCTTCACACATATTGTTGATTTCCTTCACAGTGACCTCAAGGCCAAGAGCCCCTAACTCACGCCTGAATGGAGCTTATCTAACTCCTGTTTTTTGGGTGAGGTACCACCACTTCCCTGCGCTCAGGAACGCTAGCTAGCACTTCAGTCCTGCACTCGGGAGCCATTTAAAACAGCAGAATCGCCAGAGTTAAGCACTAAATAGACGGCGGAAAGGACCCCTGAGGGCAGCATAACTGAAACAAGTTGGAGTGCTGTCACCATGTTCAACCTCAGCTGGGGACGTGCACTTCAGGTGACTCAGATTTTTTGTCACTCTCTACCTGCCCACGAATGGCGGTGAAAGCATCCTGAGATTGATTTGGGGGTTACAAATCAACCTTAGCAAGTAGGTGAATTCACAAGACCAGAATCGATGAAAAATGGGAATCAACTGTACATACATAAGTGTACATTCATACCCATGTACGTGTGTGTGTAATTTCTCTTAGAAAGTAAAACTGAAAACCATAGCCTGTCATCATTTTTATTCTTTTAACTTGGTTTGAAAAAAAAAAATGAGTTCCTCTAAGATGTTTAAAATTATTGCCTTATGGCAGTATTATTTCAAGATTTTTGTGTGAAGTGGGTGTAATTTTTCAAATTACAGGTATGTGGCAGAAGCTGTGTGCATGCTGACTCACACTGTTCTACATGGAAACGCTGTTAAGAAACACAAAAAAAGGTGACTATTTCTTAAATTTTTTTTCTTGAAATTTCCAGGTGGGTCTTTTTAAAGACCATGGCAGTGGTATTTAAATAGTGAACGTTTTTAAGTTATGGGGTATGAAACGAAAACCCAACTTTCTTTCTCCTGTGTCAGATCTGTAATGTTAGGGGCGGGGGTAGGAATAAAACCACCAAAATGAACTTTCGAAGGGAGCTGTTAGGCCCCTTCAGTGCTACGTGCCCTACACAAAAGACAGTGGTTTCATAAATTAATTGATGTGTAAGTAGGTGCTGATGTTCTACATTTTGTTTTGCATACATTTAAATTTACGTAAATCAAAAAAATAGGAAAATCCTCCCATGCCGGCACCTCTGAGAGCCACATGAGAACTGCCCATGGTGTGGGCCCTGTTGAGTTCCAACGTGGAGTGTGGGGCCGCGTGCGGTCTTCTGTGGCTCCAGCTCTGACCCCAAGAACACCCCAAGTTTGAGATTGTGATGCTGAAGCACACTTCACCTGCTTGGGTCAGAAGGTATGAGTTCTGACCAGACATGGCGCAAGTTCCCCACTCTGATCCCCACCTTCCTCTTAGAATCCTCCTCCCAGCCCGATGAAAGCTGTTGTTATTCCCACTTGACAGCTGAGCACACTGAGGCCAGGGCGGAGACACTGCCGACCCGGGTCATCGCAGGGGTGAGGCCTGGCCACCCCTGCAGAGCCCACTCCCAGTCTATACCACCGGCAGAGCAGGGCTGCCACCCAGCAGAGCGGACATACCTTCAGACGGTCCCTGAAGCTGAGGACCTGGTACTCCAGCTCCCGGAGGCGGGGCTGGGCCGAGTCTGTGCACCTCAGTAAATCCAGGACCTCCTGCAGGGGCCTCTCGAGGGCCACCCCAGGCTCGTGGACTCCATCCCTGGCTGCCTCGTCATTGTGGCCTCTCGCGCTCCCCGGCCTCGTGTGGTTGTGGAATGTGGAGCCCCGTGGCAGGCTGGGGCTCTCTATTCCCAAATCCCTCCAGCCCGGCTGCTCCACGAATGAACCTCCTGTCGGGTGGGCCATCGCTGGCAGGAGGCCCGGGGAAGGGGGTTCCTCCCGGGCCTCCTCTTCAATGGAGGCACTGGGGCCCATGGCCAAAGGCAGGAACCCCGTGTCCGAGGTGGAGGCTGAGGTGCTGGTCTCGGTGTCTCGGGGGTCCTCGGAGCTGAAGGAGTCCATCTCAGGCAGCTCCTGACTCCGGCTCCACACGCCAGGGCCCCGAAGGTCATGGTCGGACAGGTAGCTGAGGATGGAGGTGGCCCTTGGCGCCCCCAGCAGCAAGGCCTGCTGCGTTGGCTGCTGCAGCGCAGCCTGGAGAGAGGGACACAGGACCAGCCTCACCGGCCACCCCAGGAACCCCAGCGAAGCCCCCGAGGGGGGGCTTCCCCCGCAGACACTTGCTCTGCATACCACATTCTCGGGATGCCTGAGGTCCACCAAGGTGACCCAGAGGAGCCGGTAGGACGCTGTCCTTACCCCCTTCACCTCTCTGACTCACTCCTTTCAAGCCCACTGGCCTCCTTGCTGCTCCTCACATCCCCCAGGCTCATTCCCACGTTCCCACCTCAGGGCCCTTGTACTGACTATGTGCTCCGCCTAAGAATTTCTGCTTTATTTTCCCATGGTCCGGCCACCCCTTGGGCAGGCAGTGCTGCCAGAGGGCACAGTCCTTGCCTAGAGAGGAGCCTGGCACATCGATTTTTTTTGTTTCTTTGTTTTAAATTTTTTTTTTTTTTAATTGAGGAACAGCCATGGTCATTGGTTACACATTGCTTTCAGGCTACAATGGCATAGTTGACTCTTTTAAGGAGGGTGCAGCTCACAGTGGCCCATGCGAGGATCGAACCAGCAACCTTGGTGTTATCAGCACCACATTCTAACCAACTGAGCTAACTGGCCACACCCCTGGCACATCGTTTTGAATGAGTGAAGTAAAGGAAGGAAGGAAGGAAGGAAGGAAGGAAGGAAGGAAGGAAGGAAGGAAGGAAGGACGGACCTGACATCAATACACAATGAGTGTTCATTACAAGAGCATCTCGTCACTAAATTAAGCGTTTGGCTGCCCTGATCTAAAGGACCTGAAGTCCCATCTCATTTACCCCTCACATCTCTAGTCTCCATATGCATCACTAGGTTAAGAAGGCTGCTGTGGAGAAAAAGATGGAGGAGAAGATGCATTTGCCCCAGATGCCAAACAGCATCTCTGGAACAATATGGAAGAAGCTGACAACAGCCTAAGGAGGTGGCCCAGCGCCCAGGAAGTCACAGGAAAGAGATGCGTTACTGTTTGCTGTGTCAAGGTATTACCTATTGGAAACATACGAGTATATTAAATTTAAGTTTAAAACAACTAAATTGGAGGTCAAGGCCAAGGCCATGGCTGGGGTGGTAGAACCATCCAGAAGACCCCATGCCAGGCACCCGGGAGAACCAAGCCTAGAAGTCCCTAGAATGGAGGGGCCGGCATCGAGGAAGAAAAGTGCAGAAAAACACCCAGGATAACCCAAAACAAGGGAGGCTGCACCCAACAGCTTGCTACGTCTGGAGGTGCCGGCTGCTCAGCCCCGGCCCACATGCTGGCCCCTGGGGAGTCACCCCCACCCCGCCACTCCGCGTAAGCACTCACCAGGTAGTGCCTCTCCCGGAAGCTGGGGGTGCTGGGCGGCGTCCAGTTGTACAAGGAGCCCTTCCTGCTGCCCACAGAGAACTTGGCTGTGGGGCTGGGTGACACCAGGAAGATCCCAGTATCACAGGGGCTGGGGGAGAGAACAGAAGGCCAGGGTGTCACCAGGGTCTCAGCCCTCTTGGAAACGTCTGTCAGACGCTCACCACCCTGTGGGCCCGTAGAGGGCAAAGGGCCGCGATGAGCCACCAGACGTGAATGACATCCCCCTGTAGAGGCCCCTTTGAGAAGCTCAGCAGGCCAGCAGCGGACGCGTAGTGGTGCCGTTTCCTGGGTGGACATCGCCACCACCCCTCTCAGATTCCTCATCTGTAAAGGGCGCCATTCTGAAGGACGTCTGTGTCAGTCCCAGTCACAGGTAAGGTGGGGACCCTCGGCCTCGCCGACCCTGCCCTTGGAGCAGGTAGGTCTGAGTAAAGCCTCCCTGCTTCGCAGAAACCTGCTCTCTCTTGTCTACACAGAGGCCTGGCTCCAGGTGAGGAGGGCCCAGCCGGACCACAAGAGCCTGTGACAGGCACTGCGGGCACCCTGGGAGGCAGATGAGACCAGAAATGAAAGGCCTACATGTGGCTGCTAGGGCACGGTCAGGCCAGCAGGGGGAGCCAGCGAGGCCCCTCTGGCTCTCTCTGGGTGGGAATTTGGGGCTGGCCTAGGGAGAGGCACCAGGGCGGGAGGGAGAATGGCCCCTACTCACTTCCACAGCACCTCCAGCTGCAGCTTGATGGTGCCCAGCTCCGTGATGTCCAGCACGATGACCTGTGGCCGGGTCGTGAAGAAGTCGGTGATGTCACACGTCACTGTGCCCACCGCCAGCGAGCTCAGGCCTCGCAGCTCTGTCACCTGGGTGCAGTGAGGGGTTGTGGGTGGCATCCTAGTCCAGACCCTGGCTGCCCTGGGCCCGCCCCTAAGCCCCACCCACCTTGATCTCGAAATTCTCGTGCAGGGCAGGGATGAAGGCCTTCTCCTCCTCGTCCCAGGTCTGGCTGTCGTCAGACTCGATGCGGCCCTTCAGCTTCCAGCGCTGGCGGCCCAGGCGCATGAGCACCTGTGGGCAAGGCCCGAGGAGGAGTGGGTCAGCTGCTCAAGTGGGCGCCACCCACCCCAGCCATCTGCCTGGGGGCCCTCCCTGCCAGCTGGGACCATGGGACCCCCAAAGGCATGGCGGGGAGCTCTGAGAACTAACACCAGACGGAGGGGGCCATACCTCATACTGGTCTCCAGGACAGAGGCGTGCGTAGCCCACCAGGCCTGGAACATAGAGACGGGCAAATCTCCTGTCTGCCCGCTGCCTCTGCCCACGGGTCACAGATCTGTACTGGGGGACCTCCCGTCCTAGTCTGGGGATCAGCTGCCAAGATGGATAAGCCATCTTGATGGACAGTGGACAGGCCTGGGTCCTCACATCCAACTCAGAGAGGGGGACTTCTCCGAGGTCACATGTCCCACGAGTGCAAACTCAGAGCTGGGCCTGGACCCCTGGATTCTGACACCCACCCCAACCCAGTAGAAGTCCCAGGGCCCCCAAGAGGGCTTGACACCCCCCCCCAATCACTGCTGCCTACCCACTCTCAGCCCTGTTACCTTTCATCCTGATGTGGAACTCGCCCAGGTGAACCTCCAGGGCCCCCTCAATGAGCCACATGTCCTGCAAAACCCCACACAGGGCAGCTCAGCGCCTACCCCCAGGGCGAGGCCACAGGGACACACAGAGACGCTGCCATACAAAGGCCCGCAAGTGGAGAGGGGCTTCCTCAGGGCCCAGGATCCCCCCCCCCCAAGCTGGGCCTGGCCCCGCGCTGCCCACCTCAGTGCACTCCTGCAGGCTGCGGCCCAGCTCCTGCAGGCTCTCCCGGGAGGCGCGGCTGGGTGGGCACCTGGAGAAGGCCCGCTGCATGTTGGAGGCGCCGTCACGCAGGCGGCACTGGATGCAGTAGCCCTCATAGAGTTCGTCCACCTGCCAGGGCAGAGGAAGGTGGGTGCTGCCCATGCCGAGGGGCAGGGCCCAGACCGCCTGCCATTCTCATCCTCTGGGAGATGCCACCCTGAGCGACTGCCCCACCCAGCCTCTGAGAGCGGTCACACCCTGCACTGGTTCACCAGCCGCCGTGGAGGCTGAGCCCACAGGGTCAGGAACCACGTCTGTCTCATCCACTCTTTATTTCAGCACCCGGCAGTGGCTGGCACGCAATCCGTGCACACACGCAACTGCAGCACATCTCTCCCTGCCTGATTTTTCAACTGTAGACTGAGAGATGGGTTTGTGATATTCCGCCCTCCCGCTGCTCTGCTAGAGGAGTAAACTGAGATCATGGAAGAATTTGCAGACTTCAAAGCTTAAAGGATTTGCTGTGCGACTTTGGGCCAATCCATGTCCCTCTCTGGGCCTCTACTCTTCTGTCTCTACAACTGGGTGGTTGGCCTCAGCCTTCCCAGCGCCCTGAGACTGAGCGTGATGTCTTTCTGGGCTCAACCCCTGCAGTTCCTCCTTGTCTCTCCATCCCCTAAGCACCCAGACCACCCTCTCCCCTGCTCAGAACGGGCGCGCCCGCCCCTGCTGAGCCAACGGAGACCCAGCGAGGTCACGGACTATCCCGGCTACACCCTGCGACCCCGCTGGGGCCTGGCCAACCTTGCTGATGTGAAATTCCATCTTCCGGACATGCCTCTCCACAGAGCGCGTTTGCTTCTCCCAGAAAAAGAGAAGATGCTTTAAAAGTAGCCCAGGCCACCTGCCAGTCCCTGCCACCCTCCTTCAGGTCTTAACACAGAACTGGGCTCAAGGCCAGGCCAGCCCCTCAGCATCCTTGAGGTAGGCGCGCTGCTGAGCCTCAGTTTCCCCATTTTTAAAATGGGGAGGAACCCAGGTGGTTCTGCTATAGGATGGCCAGATGGTGGAATGGGGGCAAAGAAGTTATTGTCGCCTAGCCGGGCCCAGCCACAGCCCACCACGTGCAGACAGGAAATCTCACTCACCTTGTCCAGGTCGTAATAGAAAGCCTGTGGGGGAGGAAAGGGAAGGAAGGACCGTCAGGGCCCCGGATGCTCCTCCAAGGCCCATGAGGCTACATCCCAGGGGCGCCTGAGCTCAGAGGACAAAAAGCCAGCAGCAGAAAACCAATAAAATGCACGTAAGCCATCCAAAGAAAGAAAAAAGGTCAGGAGCCACTCCATCCTCTGAGGCCCGTGGTCCAGGCTGAGGAGGAAGAGTAATTAAACACATGTGCTTTGGATGAGATAGTGCTAGGCCTGGCTCTGTTTCCCAGCTGTGTGTCCCAGGCAAGTTACTCAACCTCTCTGAGCCTCCATTGCCTCACATAAAATGGGATAGCCATAGCACCTGCCCCATAGGGTTGCTATGAAGAGTAAAGGACACGGTAAGCACTCAACGAAATGGGGACCATTGTGATTTGATTAAGGGATGATGTCAGCCATGACCAGAAGAACTGAGAGCAGGGAGAGGCAGCCGGCACCACCCCGGGGTTCAGGCCTTGGGGAATGGCAACTCCAAGCTGGCCTATCCACACCAGGGGCCAGGGTGCCACCAATGAAAATAAGATATTATTGGGGTGGGTAAATCTGTGTAGAAAGGTCCAGATGGTAAGTATTTTAGGCTTTGTGGGCCATATGGTCTCTGCCATGACAGAATGAAAACAGTCACAGACAATATGTAGATGATGGGTGTAGCTGTGTGTGGATAAACTATTTCCAAAAGAGGCCCTAGCTTGCCCACGGAGATTAGAATCGCTGTATCAGAGCCTGGAGGAATTTCCACAGGGTTGAGATCCACCAGGGAGAGCAGGTAAAATGTGACTTCATTTTTATGACAACTGTTGGCCAAAACCCTCTATATGCATTTGTGTGGATGTTTACATGATCATGTGACCAGGGAGAAAAACATGGGAAACTAAGTGCTAGATTGTCCTCAGAGTTAAACAGGGTGGGACAGAGAAGGTGTGTGTGGGGGTGGGGTTGTGGGGGGGAGGGGGAATGTCAAGCAAAAAGAAAGATGGAGTCAACCCCCACAAAGCCTGTGTTTGCCCATGTATGCATTTATGTGGGATTGTGAAATTCCAGCTCCCTGTAGGAAATAAAGAACAAGAAAAGTTCCCAAGCCTTTGGAGAGAGGGGTAACCGCACAGCAACTTCTCAGAAACCAAGAACCAGCGGGGAAGCAGGACTCCGCGACCCCAGTGCAGTCACGGCCCGTCCTTGGCCTCAGTGAGACCGTCTATGAAGTGGGAGCAGCTGAAACGTACAAACCTTTATACACTCGCCTACCTTACATTTTCTTCTAGAACCGAGAGAGACTGGAGGAGGTGAGAACCGCTGTATCTGTGTGGGAGGGGTGGGGTGGTTGCTGGGAAGGGCTGGGAACTGGGGGTGGAGTCTTTTTGGCTGTGCCTCCTTCCACCGTGTGCGTGGCCCACCCGCCACCAAGGGCGAGGCCCGACTGAGCCGCCCGCCTTCCCTCCCCAAAGCATCTGGCGCATTCGTGAGGTGGGAGGCCCTGCGTCTCCCACCCTGTCGACCCCCGATACAGAGGGGGCCAGCTGTTACTCTGATACAGAGTCCCTTTCGTCTCCCCATTTTTACAACCCCGGGTCTACACTTTGGCTCTTTAGAGGAGGGATGCTGGAAATGGCTGGTGGGTTGGAAGAGCCCATAGGCAGCAAGGCCTCCTGGCTTTTGTTTCTAATCCCATGAAGAAGAGAAAGGTGGGGTTGGTTAGTCTGGGGTCTTCCAAAGACCAGAAAGAAAGACCCTCCCCACCAGGGGGATGGAAGCCCCTGGTAGTGTGAGCAGGTAAAATACCAGACAGCCACTTACATTGCCAATAAACAATGAATCATATATATTTTTTTAGTATAACTATGTTCCAAAGATTGCATGGGACATAACTTATACTGAAAAATTATTGGTTGTTTATCTGAATATCAAATTTAACTGGGCGTCCTATTTTTTTGTTTGTTTTTGGTCTTGATGTTTTTTGTTTGCTTTGAGTTTGGTTTTGGCTTTTTGCTGAATCCGGCTGTGCTAAGGGGTGGTGAAAGCCCCAGAGCACATGGGTCTGGGGCTAAACAGGCCCTAGAGCAGCCTCGAAGACACTGCCCA
Source organism: Aselliscus stoliczkanus (assembly GCA_033961575.1). Taxonomy (NCBI): domain Eukaryota; kingdom Metazoa; phylum Chordata; class Mammalia; order Chiroptera; family Hipposideridae; genus Aselliscus; species Aselliscus stoliczkanus. Next base: position 9,228,497 of record CM066738.1, on the reverse strand, counting down.
CGAGATGGCAGGAACTGCAAAGCTGCCAGTGGTGGGGCGACATGCAGGGTTGATGGAGGACAGCATCGCAGGCCACTGTCGCACACCCGAGATCTGACGCCTGACCCAATTTCTTGGCATCACCTGAGCCACCCCGATTTCAGGGCACCAGGAGAGCCAAGGTCCATAAAACAGGGCTATCTCAAACAGGTGCCTCTGCCCACCTGCCCGCCTTAGTTAATTACTTCTAGTACTAAAGACAGAATGGATGTGGGCCTTTGGAAGTGTGAACTCTGTGCCCTGTCGGGGGGCGGGTTCCCACCAGCCTGTGAGGTTAAAGTATCCCCAAATAAAGCAAGTCCATTCCGTAGGCCTCAGATGTGCACCCATGGTGCAGGCAAGGGAGTGAGGAAGGGTCCATCTTTGAGCCCCAGCCAAGGCTGCTTGGGTAGGAAGGGCCTGTGGTGGGGTCTCACCAGCCTGGAATTCCTGTGGGTGTCCTTGTGGCGTCCTGACAGGTAATCCAGCTCGGCCTGCTGGACACATAGATACTCCCTGTGAGGAGAATGAAGAAAAGGAATTTGGAAGGGAACATGGAGAGGAAAAGAAACAGGCCAATGACCGGTGTCTCGGAGCGCAGGCAGCCGCAGCTGCAGCTCTCAGCAGGCTTAGGGGTCAGAGGGCAGAGCCATCCCACCCACTTGGAAGCCTGGCCCCATCCGCTCAGCCTCCGGATCCCACACACTGGGCCATGTGCCCAGCGCTGTGCAAACTGGGGAATCTCTCTGTTAATTCCCCAAACAGCCCCACAAACAGGTTCTACTATTATTAAACCCATTTTAGAGATGGACAAACTGACCCTCGAAGATGGCAAGTAACCCAGCGCAGGGTCACATGGCAGAGAAGAGGCTGACCCAGGTCTGAAACGAGGCAGTGGCCTCTGGAGGCCAGTGTCTTCACCCCAGCCTCTGCGGAGGTCAGTAAGAGCCTGCCCGCATCTCAGACAGGGGCAGGCCGTTCTGCTGTCCAGATGCCCAGAGCCAAAGACCAGACAGGAGCCTGGAAAACCCATTCTGGGAAGCACAGAAAAAGCCATGAGCCAGGAGAGAACATCTCGTGTTGTGTCTTCCAGCCAACGAGGCTTGGACAGGAAACCTGAGGTCTGTACTTGGGGGCTAAGGTGGGGCGCTTTCATAGATTTGCTGGGTCACCCCAGGAAGGTGACTCACCCTCTCTGGGCCCATTTATACCACCTTCTACCAGGCACTGCTCACTGAGAGGTTGGGCTCCCCAGAAAGGAGGAGATGCTCTCCTCAGACAAGTGTCAAAGATGCAGTCTTATGGAAATCACCCGAAGCTGTCCTGGGAAATGAGTGCCTTGGAGACAGACCTCCACCCTCCTGACGTACACCCCCAGCTCCCACTGTGCACCAGCACCGGGTGCATCATGGGAGGAGGGTGAGGAATGCCCTCTGGGTGGTAGGGAGTGGGTGGGGGAGGCGGCACGAACCCCGAGCCCAAAGCGGACGGCAGGGCAGGTCAGCTTCGGCCCTGGAGCCCCACTCCCTGCCTTCTGGCCACAGGATCCTGGACCAGCTCCTGCCCATGAATGACCAGGAGCTCCCTCTGTGGCCGCATACAGGCAAGGCCCAACCGCGTTCCCCAGGGAGAGGCGGAGAGGATCAGGCAGCAAGGCCAGTGGGCGCACTTTATTTTTTTAGCTGAGCCATCCTGCCACCTGCTGGCAGCTCAGTGGCAGCTCAGCTCGGGCTGGGCATTGAACTGCTGTTGCTCAGAACTCAGCTCGCACTCTTGAGCCAGCTCTTAACCAACTGAGCCACTTGGCTGGCCCTTTAGGGTGCACTTTTTATTTTTATTTTTGTTTATTTATTTATTTATTTATTTTTTCTTTTTTTGAGGGCAGTGTCACTGGCCCTCATATGTGGGACCTGAACCACATATGGGGGCCGCTGGCATCCCAAGCCAGCGCTTACCACCGCGCCACTCGGCTGGCCCAAGGGTGCGCTTTTTAAAGGCCACAAACAGCCCGTCCTTACTTGAGGCCTCTCTTCAGTGCTTCAAAGACCTTCTTCACTTCCTGCGTCTTGGGGTCTGGGCAGACAGACCCCTTCCGCAGCGTGCCGTACATCTTGGAGGATTTTGCAGGCATTCGAGATCTCACCGAGTTTCTTTGGATGGACTTTCTGTGAAAAAGGATGGGGGGGTCAGAGCAGGGATTGAGAGCAGAGCCCTTCCTAGTGGCAGGCACTTTGGAAACAGTGGCCAGAGCCATAAGCAGTCAGGAGACCTGGCTGAATCCCACCCAATTGCCACCAAGCTGCATGATCTTGGGAAATTGCCAAGACTCTCTGGGCCTCAGTTTCCTTATCTGTAAAATGAGGGCTTGGATTTGAGGATTGAAAGAATACTAATACTAATACTAATAACCTGATATGAGAAATTAACTCATAGTGAGAAATACAATCAAGCCCAATGCCAATGCTTTCTGTTCAGCATGCTTTATCTGTGCAGGCAAAGCAACATGGGAAGCCAAATCATAGTCCTATGGTGTACCCATGAGTGGGCACATGTTGGCTTTGCCTGCCCAGCACCCATCCACCTCCTTCTGTTGATAGTACCTCAGTTTTCCTCTGGGGAACCTCCCCAACCCTGCTCTTTATACATGTGGTTTGGAGGGAGGTGACCTGACAAAATCAACACATAAACACACACACACACACACACACACACACACACACACACACACACACACACACTCATTCTGAGGCAAACCCATGTCCCAGATCCAGGTTAGTCAATATAATCCACTCGCCTGGCCCAGGGAGAGGCATGAGAATCAAGTCTGGCCAGTAACTCTGTCAGGAGTTTAGTCCCAAATTCACAGGAAGGAGAAGGGCCCTTGCTGCCAGCATACTAATCTGGGGGAGCACACAGCTGGAACTTCCATCCACCACCTTTGCCACCACGTAGGGAGAATGGAGCCAACACAGAGAGGAGCGGATGGAGGCAGACCAAACCCATAAGATGAGTTCCTGGATCCAGCTCTGCCTAAAGCTAGCTAGTCCCGTCCATGGACTTCCAGGTACACAAGCCATTGATTCTCTTTTTTGCTCAAGCCTATTGGAGTTGGGAGTGTGGACCGGATAAGCCCTGCGGTGGCAGCTGTGTCTCTCAGCTCTTTAGGGATATACAGGCATTTCAGGATTGATTACAGTAGCACAGGGTCAGGGTGCCCTCATTACAGTACAGAACTGCTTTCATTGGCTTCTAAGCCTCTTCCAGCACCTTACAATCCTATGCCTTGTCCGCTAAGCTGAGGCCAGGGCTGGCTGACGCTGCCAGCAGATGTGCTTAAATCCATCTTACCCCTCTAAAGACAGTGTTTCCCAGATGCCCCTGCACCAGGGTTGGTTTCATGACTATCTTCTCACAAGAAACAAGGGTAAAAATGACACTTAACATTGGCTCAGGGTCAGTTTTTCAAAGGGGAGCAGCTAGCCTTCATCTGCAACTTCTTCCCACTTTCTCTCCTTCTTCCTCAGGTGCGCTGAGGAGCCAGCTTCAACCAGGTCCCCGCGGGCCCCCACGGGGATGGCTGAGCCACCAGGGAGAAGAAACAGCCTGGGGAGCAGACCACCCATTGGTTCCACACTCTTAGAGAGAGGAATAACCCATCTTCCATAAGCCCCTGTATTTTGGGGGGTTTCTTTGTCAAAGCAACTTATCCTCTGCAGATATCAATTTCCACAACCACCTAGCAGGTAGGTGTTCATCTTAACCCCATTGCAAGGTAGGGAAACTGGGGCTCAGGTAAGCGACCTGCTTACACCAGATCATGTAGGTGATGGAGCTGGGACCACACCCACATGTACGCAGATCCTCAGGCTGGGATCTGGACCATGCAGTGGGGAGTGAGGTGCAGGGCTCTCTGGGTCCTCGGAATCTCCTGGAGGACTTTGACCCGGATTGCTGACCCCCCACCCCACCAGTTTCAGATTTAAGGGTCTGGGGCGGGCCTGAGAATTTGCATTTTAACGTGTCCCCAGGTGCAGGTCCAGGGACCACACTTTGAGGAGCATGGTCCTGGGGGACTCAGCGTTTCTGCTTCACTCAAGAGATGTCCTGTTGCCAGAAACCCAGCTTCCTGTCTCCCCGGGAACCCCTCATACTCTGCTGCACTTTTGAAGTCTAAAATCGGGGGCACAGGACTCATTCATTCATTCATTCATTCAAACACTCACAGAGAGGGGTTTTCCCCAGGTCAGGTGCCATGATGAAGCCAAGAGGCCAGGGTCCCACCCTCGAGGGCTCACAGTCCACAGACAGAGAGGGGATTGCGGTCTTGAGAGCCAGGCAGAGGGCAAGCGGGACCCAGTTCAAACTCCTTCACCAGGCCCGAGAGGAGGGCCACGGGGCCACCACCATACCCTGGTCCCCCAAGCTGTATTTCCAGCCCAGCCAGATGCTACACATTCCATGCACGATGCAGACACCTGCTGTTGATTCAACAGACAGGAGCCGTCCTGGCCACCCCTGCTGAAGGGACCAGCTCCCAAGACCGGTGGCTCCCCATCATGCTGCACAGCCGCTCTGCAAACCAACAGGCCAGGAATACAGACCCCAGCCCTGCCCAGGCATGCTGAGAGCTGGTCCCAGCAGATGCTGCAGCAAGGAAGCCCCTGGAGCCCCGCCCTGGACCCTCAGGGGACTCCCAAGCTGACAGCCTGTACTGCCTAGTGGGATCCAAGCTCCTTGGTCAGCTGCCCTGTTCAAGTTCCCCCTCCCAGAGGTCACAGGTCCTTACCCTGCTGGAGCCTCAATTTCCTCATCTGTAAAAAGTGGGTAATAAGAGTGCCTTGCCCCACAGAGTTGGCACGAGATGTCATTCCTTCAGCAAATATTTACTGAGCATCTACCGAGCACCAGAAGCCATTCTAGGGGCTGCAGGGTAGAACAGTGACCAAAACAGACAAAACCCCTGCCTCTGTGAGCTGCTGTGCCAGCTGCGGGGTGGGGGAGACCGCGGGAAGTGGAATCAAGCACAGGCCCTGGAGCCAGACACCAGGGCCTCTATCGGGCTCCCCGGCTTCCAAGCTGTATGACCTCGGCTAAGTTATTGAACCTCGCTGGGCCTTAATTATCTCATCTATAAAATGGGGACCAGAGGAAGGATTGCCGGGAGAGTTACACGGCAATAAGTTAATCATGTCAAGGGCTTCCCGCAGTGCCTGGCAAAGACTGAGCGCCATGTATGTGTCAAAGTCACATAAGATCATTTTAAAAATCAGATATCAGATAATGCCTAGTGCTGAGGAAAGAGGTAAAGGCAGGATAATGAGCTTAAGTAGGGTGAACAGGGAAGGCTCCCCCAGCAGGGGATGGAGTAAAGTGCACAGCGCTCTGGGCTTTGCCGCCTGGTATGTCATTGGTGCCCATCCCTGTACCTGCTGTCACTGTTATTATATGGCCAGGTAGGGGCTGTGCTTCCCCCCCCTTAGATCCTCCACCAAGTTGCCGCCTCCAGGCCGGCAGAGACCAGCAGGGTTGCAGCCTCAAGAAGGCAGGTTTCACACGGGCTAGGGTCCCGGCAGGTGGCAGGCAGGCAGGCAGGAGGGGTGAGCAAGCAGCACTGAGGTGGGAGCCACGCTCACCTGCCACTCCCAGGGGCCCCGAGTCCCCGGCAGGTGCATGCCCTCAGCCAGGCCCCCCTTCCATCGGCCTGAAGGCCTCCTCACCCTTGCAGCTGTGGCCGTGCCTGGAAGTGCCGGCGCCCGGGGTAACTCAGAGGCCAGTGCTTTTGTCTGCGCTTCCACAGGGCAGGTGTGGCGCCACTCTGCGAGCCGGTCCAGCCAGGGGAGGCGATGCGTGTGCAGCCCCCGGCTGGTGAATTCCGGCTGCATGTCTGGCCCGGTGTCACAACTGCCAGGGCAGGGAGCCACCTCTGGGGCGGATGTTTCACCAGCCCTGGGAGGACTCAGTAAATATTAAACAGCCCCTGGCACACCAGACGAGATTCCAGATGGGCATGTGCAACGCATTGGCCCCAGCCCTCACGTGAGGCCACCGGGCAGCCCGTCTGCCTGGTGTCAGGGAGAAACGCTTCGTCAGAGGCCCTGGTGTGTGGCTGTTGCAAGTGCCGGGTCTGGAGGCAGGCAGGGCTCAGGTCCGCACCTGCCCCCTGCCCCTGCTCCTGCCCCCGGTGGGGTTGCGGGTGGGCTTGGAGCAATTATAGGACAGACTGAAGACGCTTCAGGTGAGGACTCAATGTACCAACGGTGTCATCTAACCTTTTCTCCCGTGTCTGGTGGTACTAGATGGGCGGCGATGATGCCAAACACTCGCAAAGGTCAAACTGTTCTGTGCGCGTCCCACGGACTAGCCCATTCCTCCTTACACGCTCTGAGGTCCCGGAGTCTGGCTCCCCGCCACAGGGAATCGCAAGCACCTCAGCTGTCTCCTTTCTCCTCAGTCTCCTCGCCTTGAAAGTCAAGGCCTCCTGTTGAGTTTTCTCACCTACATTTCCCAGCTGTCCGAACTGAGGAGGGTATCGAACTGAGGAGGGTATCGAGGGAGGGTATCGCAGTGTCTCTCTGGGCTCAGAAAAGTAGGTACCTGACAGCCTGGGAGAGGGGAGATGTGGCTGAGGAGGGGCAAGAAGGGGTTAAGAGCAGCGGTGCCCGTCAGTCAGGGCAGAATGGGACAGTGTCAGGGTCTGGCCTCATCTTCATTCCCCCCACCTGATTACATACGGTTTGATTATAGCAACCGTTCACACCTTAGTGTAAAATTCCCCCACCAGGTTACTTTCCCATGTGAATTCTTTGGTTATGGAATAACAAGCCTTGTCCAGGATCCAAAGGGTTGAGGTGCCAGAGCAGAGGTGGGGGTGAGGGACAAAGGGGGTACATACCCGCCCCATCTATGGAGAGCCCTGCTCCCCTGCTTTCTGTCTAAGATGATTTTGCCTGACCCACGCCAGCCGCTGAGTGCCTTGGCAATGGCTGTGTTTCAGCCTGCTTGGATTACCTGGGAAATAAAGCCAGAAGGTGAGGCCTGAAACCCAATCCAGGCCGCCCAGCCCCAGAGCCAAGGGTCTAGACCTCTGGGAGTTGGACAGAGACAGGAAGTTAAAAATAGATGTGCTTCCCCCCCCCCCCACATCATTGTGGGCACCTTCTTCCTCACTCACGCACAGGGGACTGCAGAGGCTGAGGTCACCTGGTGGCTACGCCAGGACCCCAGGACCTGCCTAGGATTTCCTGAGGAGGGGCCCCCAGGAGGAGGTGTCCGTGATGGTTACAGCTGTCAGGGCCCCTCCTTCTCAGACTAGGATGAGCCCGTGTCACGGGGTCAGATCCCCTCTGTTCTCTTCCTACCTAGAGTGCTGACCCCGGGAATCGGGGGCAAGAGGCTGGGGGCCCACCTGGGGGCACTTTCTGGGCAGAGCTCCTGACTAGGGCCTGAGGGGACATTTCTCACTGGATTTGGGAAGTCCGGAGGCCCCATAAGTCCTGACAGGAGAGAGGTGCCAGCAGGACCGGCCACAGAGTCTTCAGGCCCAGCGCAAAAGAAAACGCAGAGCTCTGTTCAAAACTTATCAAAAATGTCAGGATGGAGACAGCAGAACATTAAATCTTCTCGGGGGACCCTGTGCCCGACTGCAGGCTCCTCCCTGCTGCCCGATCACAGAGACGGAGTCCCCGCAGTGCCTCTGAGTGATTAGAGAAAGATGTCCGCTGGGTGGGCCAGCTTGGGAGGGTCACATGGGCTGGATGCGCCCCTTGGCCCGGCAACCTGCACGGCTGTCCCTAGCAGCCCTGGGTACCGACCCGCCTGGAGGAAGCCCAGAAACAGGCAGCTCAGAAATGGTTCAGTCCAGGCACAGCATCATTCCGGTTTACTTAGCCACTCTCAGCAGCATTTATGGAGCACCTACTGTGTGCTTTCCTCACAGTGGCGTCCACATTTTCTCCTCTCAGAGGTTGGGGTCAGGGGCACTGGGCACTAACTCCCTCTGGGCTTTGGCCCAATTGCTTCCCATGGTAGGGCCCTCAGCCTTCTCTGCTTCGGCCTGCGAATGACCTCAGGGTGGCGCATGAGGCCCTGTGGGGTCCTCCACCCTCCCTTACCACTGCCCCATGTGCTGGCCACACACCCACTTTCTGTCCCTCAAGACAGAAAGTTCCTACCCCAGGACCTTGGCACTGGCTGGTCCCCTCCACCTGACAGCCTTCCATACCCCCAAACCCTGTCTGCACACAATCAGCTCCTTCTCTTCTCTTTGGCCTTTTCTTAACCACACCCCTGCCTTGTTGAGTGCCTCCGCTGAGACCCCGCTGCCCCCCTGCGTCTCCCTGTGACCCCTCCACAGCACCTGCCCCTCGCTGAATCCATCTCGGTGACTGGCTTGTTTGCTGCCTTGGCAGGAGGGCAGAGCCTGGGTCTTTTTCCAGAGCTTGGACTGGGGCTGGCCAGAGTGGGTGCTTCATACACATGGAATGAATTAGGGATTCCCAAGGCGGCTTCCAGCTTCGACACTCCAGGGTTTCAACCCTGGGATGCCGCCCCTCCCAGGCACACCTCAGAACTGAGCAGCAGGAGAAGGCGAGTGAGTAGGAGGGCCTAACCACGGGCCGGGCATCACGGGGGTCTGATGGACAGCTGAGGGAAAGAGCTAGGGAGGGGCCTGGTCTGCAACTCAGGGGGTCCCCCCAGGACATGGCATTGAAGCCGAGGTCCGAAGGAGATTCAGCAGGAACTGGCCAGGTGAAGAGTGGGAAGAGAGTTCCAGGTAGAAGGCAGCCGGCAAAGGTCCGGAAGGGAGAGGTACAGGGTTAAAATGAGGCTGGCCAGCCAGGCCACAGCGACGTTACATGAGGGGGCTGGGTTGTATTTTAAGTGGGAGGAAACACCATGATGTGATCTGCTTGTTGACCGACTCACTGACCAACCAGGCTCTAGTTGTGGGTCCTATCTGTCCACCCCATCAGCTCAGACAGGCAGGTGCCGGGGCCCCTCGGGATGTCTGATGGGGTGCCCCACCCTCAGGGCTTTCAGCTGGCAGGTGGCTCCCCAAAGGCTTGCACAGTGTCCGACATGAAGCCCTGAAGTCAGGCGGCCAGACCAGCCTGTGGCCCCCAGGGCAGAAACGCACCTTCGTCCTGGGGATTACCTACAGCTGGAGGAGACACACGGTGACATGGCCCTGAGCTCACATCCCGAGCGAGGATCAGCGCTGACCCCAGACCCGTCTCTGCAGGGGCTGCTCTTCCTTTGAAAACTTTCCATAAGCACCTACTGTGTGCCAGCATGTGCTTGCTGTGTGTCCTTCCTCATGACAGCCCCATGAGGGAGAGACACTCGTGATCTCCGTTTCACAGATGAGGAAACCGAGATTCAGAGAGGTGATGTCACTTGCCCCGGGGTCACAGAGCCAGGATAGGCGGCCCCATTTCCCATTCTATCAAACAGGAGAAACATTCCACCTTAACCCCGCCCCCAGGAGCCCAAGTTACAACTCTAAGTCAGTCTTTCTGTGTGACCTTGAGTGAGCAGCTCTCCCAGCCTCAGTTTTCTGCTCTGCCAAGTGGGCCTCATGGGTTTCTCCCAACACCGGAAGTCAGTCTCTTCTCTCCCCCTCTCTCCTCCCTCCCTCCCTCTCTCCCCCTCTACCCCTCTCCCTCCCTCTCCCTCTCTCCCTCCTCTCTCCTCCCTCCCTCTCTCTCTCCCCCCTCTCTCCCTCCCTCCCTCTCTCCCCCTCTACCCCTCTCCCTCCCTCTCCCTCTCTCCTTCCCTCCCTCCCTCTCTCTCCCTCTCTCTCTCCCCCCTCTCTCCCTCCCTCCCTCTCTCCCCCTCTACCCCTCTCCCTCTCTCTCCCTCTCTCTCCCTCCCTCCCTCCCTCCCTCTCTCCCTTCCTCCCTCCCCCTCTCACCCTCCCTCCCTCCCACTCTCTCTCTCCCCTCCCTTCCTCCCTCTCTCTCTCTCCCCCTCTCTCCCTCCCTCCCTCTCTCCCCCTCTACCCCTCTCCCTCCCTCTCCCTCTCTCCTTCCCTCCCTCCCTCTCTCTCCCTCTCTCTCCCTCCCTCCCTCCCTCCCTCTCTCCCTTCCTCCCTCCCCCTCTCACCCTCCCTCCCTCCCACTCTCTCTCTCCCCTCCCTTCCTCCCTCTCTCTCTCCCCCTCTCTCCCTCCCTCCCTCCCTCCCTCTCTCCCTTCCTCCCTCCCCCTCTCACCCTCCCTCCCTCCCACTCTCTCTCTCCCCCTCCTTCCTCCCTCTCTCTCTCCCCCCTCTCTCCCTCCCTCCCTCTCTCCCCCTCTACCCCTCTCCCTCCCTCTCCCTCTCTCCCTCCTCTCTCCTCTCTCTCTCTCTCTCTCCCCCTCTCTCCCTCCCTCCTCTCTCCCCCCTCTACCCCTCTCCCTCCCTCTCCCTCTCTCCTTCCCTCCCTCCCTCTCTCTCCCTCTCTCTCCCTCCCTCCCTCCCTCCCTCTCTCCCTTCCTCCCTCCCCCTCTCACCCTCCCTCCCTCCCACTCTCTCTCTCCCCTCCCTTCCTCCCTCTCTCTCTCCCCCCTCTCTCCCTTCTCTCTCTCTCTCTCTCTCCCTCCCTCTCTCTCTCTCCCCCTCCCTCCCTCCCTCCCTCCCTCTCTCTCTCCCCCTCTCTCCCCTTCTCTCCTCTCTCTCTCCCTCCCTCTCTCTCTCTCTCCCCCTCCCTCCCTCCCTCCCTCCCTCCCTCCCTCTCTCTCCCCCCTCTCTCCCCTTCTCTCCTCTCTCCCTCCCTCCCTCTCTCTTTCTATCCTAGGCTGCAGGCCTGGCAAGAGAGCACGCCTAGAGTCACTGGCAGTGGGAGAGGATGTCCCTGTCTCCCCCGCCAGCCCTGGGACAGCCCCCCACCCACAGCACCTGCAGAACTTACGCAATCCTGCGGCTCTGTGCGCTGCTGAAGCCCGCGAAGGAGGCGCTCCGGCCCACAACCCCCACGGCCCCTGTGTCCCTGGAGGACAGGAACCGCAGCCTCACCGACATAGCTGTCACCTACGGGGAGAGGACAGGAGAGTCAGCCTCGCACCGCCACCTGGTGAATGCCAACCACGGGCTGGCCACCCTCCACCATGGCCCCCAAGGTCCTTACAACAGCCGCAGAGACGGGTGGCCAGTACTGTCCCCAGCTCTCAGGTGAGAAAACTCAGTCTCAGAGAGGTGAGGGAACCTGCTTGGCGGAAGTGGCAGGAGCAAGATTGGAACTCAGGTCAGTACATGGGGCCGGGGCTCTTAATGCCTGAGCCATGCTGAGCAATGTGTCCTCGTGCAGGGAGAGACAGCTCCTCTGGACCCCAGCCCTTCTCCCCTCCCCTCAGCTACTCCTCTCTGCCAGGAATCCTCACCCCTGCACAAACCCTCAGTAAGCACCTACTGCATGCCCGACACTGCCCTGGAAGCACACACCAAGCAGGAAGAGCACAGTCCTTGCCACCCAGGGCTCCTAGTCTGGCAGGGAGGCCAACGAGCCACTCGACCGTTAGAGTCAGTAGTCTGCAGCGAAGACATGGGACAGCCCAGGGGTCCCTACGCCAGCCAAGGAGGAGGCCACCAAGACCTGAGATGGAAAGGCTGAGGAGGGAAGGGTGTCAGAGGCATAGGGAACAGCATGGTAAAAGCCTGAAGGTGCAGAGGACATGGTGTAATCCAGACACAGAAAGAAGTTAAGGGCTTGAGGCGTGGCTCCAGGTGAGGGCAGAGAGGTCAGCAGAGCACAGGGGGGCCTTGGTAGCCCCTGAAGACTTTGGCCTTGCAATTGGGCAAGGGTACCTGGGAGCCATAGGAGGGTTTTGAGCAATGGGTGACAAAGCCCAGTTCACAGGAGGCCAGGTTGCTGGCATCAGAGATTTCCAGAAGCCCCCCACCCTGATCTCATTGCTCCGTCTCTGACCCAACCTGTAATGAGACCAGCCTAGAACTCTGGCCGTCTTCTCTTTTTTCCCAAACCATCTCTAGATTGGAAAAATGCCACCACATCCCTTGGGACTATCTCCCAGCATCTTTCAGCATGGTCAATCGGAAAGTTCTCCATATCTAACCTAAATCTCTGCGGCTACAGTTTCATACCTTGTTCCTCAGCCAGGGAGGGGGCAGTCCTACGATGCCAGGGACCCCACTGCCCAGGCCAATCCTATGAAAAAGCTCCACTCCACCTCCATCCTGTTCCCGCTTGGTGAGGCCCTTGCATTCCACTATCCCCTTCACCTCCAGCCGAGTCCCGTATCCACATCTTTGATCATTTCAGGGCCTCTGCCTGAAATGATGTTCTTCTTCGGGCCACATCTGTCCAGTGTCCTGTCTTGTGTTTTGTGTGTAGTCAGCCCTTGCCACAGGCTCCAGAGCCCGCCCTCTGAGCCTCCTACCCTCCGTCCAGCAGATCTGTGCAGCCCCCACAAACCTCCGCCTTTTCCTAGTTATCCCTTACCCCACCACCCAACTTGTGCTGCACCTGGGGGAGCACCGGAAACAAAAAAGCCAGACCTGAGCTCAAATCCCAGCTGCCGCTGTGCTAGTACTTACAGGCTTGGGGCCTCAGTGATCACATCTGTTAAATGGAAATTCAGAAAAAGACCAAGAGGACAGTGTGCTGAGAGCATACAATGCAAGAGACACTCGGACAGAGCTGGCTGTCTCTGTGCCCTTGCTATGATCAAGGCCCCTGCCCTAGAGGTGACTTCTATCTCTGACAAGGGAAGCTGGCAAGCATTTACCAGCATTGAGTGCCCAGTGTGGCAAGCCCTGGCACCAGGGACAGTCACCCGCTATAAATCCATGAATAACAGCACTGCGTACACATGGGGAGGTTGAGGTAATCTGGTAAGGGAGACATTATTTATTGAGTGTGTCTTATTAAGCCAGCCCTGGCTAAGTGACTTATGTAAACAATCTTATTAAAATCCACACAACCCTCTTAGGCTTAGGAGCTATGGCTAACCTAACTCTACAGATGAGGAAACTGAGGTTCAGAGACATGATACTATCGCCTCGTCCAAGCAAGGACCCCAGCTCTGAAGCAGCAGAGTCAGGCAGATGCCCGCTCTGCTGTGTGAGGTCAGGCGTCCCGCGCCCCGGGATGTGCCCCAGCCCCGCAGGGAGGTTCCCCCACGGCCCCCACCTGCCCGGGGCTGCTGCGGCTTGGACCACAGGCCACGGGTCGATTGTTACATTTTCAGGAATTTTGGTAGCTTGAAATCAGCCATGGTAGGAATATTTACACCATGGAAACCAGCAAGCCTTACAAATTAAAGCTTTTTTTCCTGCTGGTTTTTAAACATTTATGAGCATCTCCCCCACCCCACCACCACTCTCAGCTCCTGCTCTGGGCGACACTGGGAAACTTCTCAAACTGCTTGGCCGCCCCCAGCCTAGCTTGGGGGGGGTAGCCCCCCAAGGTCAGTGGTGAGACCCCAACTCTGGAGCCAGCCCCTACCCTGAGGGAAGATTCACGACACACCCTCATGAGGCCAGAGAACAATGACTGAAAGGACAGCCCCAAACGCAGGCAGTGGAAGTCTGGGGACAAAGATAAAGCTTTCCACCACGTGCTAGACTGTGAGGGACAGACAAACGTCTTCTGCAAAGAACCAGATAGTAAATATTTTTGGCTTTTCAGGCCATCTAGTCATTGTCACGATGAGATGATTCGACTCTACCGTTTTAGAGCAAAAGCAGCCACAAACAATACATAATGATGAGCATGGCTGTGTTCCAGTAAAATTTTGTTTACAAAACAAGCAGCTATTGATGGGTGACCTGGGCAGCCAGCACTCTGCCTGCTACCTGTTCTAAGGGCTTAAAATCTGATTCAATTCTCCCCACACTGTGGGAAGCAAGTGCTGTTATTATCCCCATTTTGCAGATAAAGAAGCTGAGGCTCCAAGAGGAGGGGAAATGACTCACTCAAGGTCACACAGGTAGGAAACGCCAGAGCTGGGATTTGAACCTGGGCACAATGGACAGCCCGGCCACTTCATGCTACGCTGCACTGGCTTCCCAGGGGCTGAGAGAGGCTACCAAACCCCCTCTCCCAGGAACCAGACCAGGGTGAGCGGGAGAAAAGGGAGCCCCAGATGGAAGTGGGTTCATGAAGGGAACCTGCCAAACTAGAAATGTAGCACTGGGGGGTGGCTGGGAAAAATCAAGCCTCGTACTGGGCAGGCTTCAGGGTGTGGGAACCCAGGTTTCTGTGGGCCCGTTTGAATCTGCCATCTCACCCAGCTGGAGGGCTGAGGATGGGGTGGGATGGCCTGGCTGAGACCCCAGGAATCTTGGGTGTTTTCAGTGGGCAGCTCCTGACCAACCCCCACGAATGCTGGTCCCCTTTGACCAAGAATGATATTCCAGTTTAATCATTGACATGACAGGGACACAGACCACTCAGCAAAGAGGCTGGGCACCTGGGAGCCGGCACTCACTTCCCACCCCCCTGCAGGCCCTCTCCCCCTCCTCCCCTGCTGTGGCTGGCATGAACCCCTTAGCTGCTGGATTGTGGGCAGCTCTGACAAGTCCCTGGAGAGGGATTCTGGGGTGTCTCAGGGTAGCTCTAGACAGCCGGCACCCCTCAGGTCATGAAAGACAAGCCAGAGACCTCGCTAGCCCCTTGGGAGAGGGGAGAGGCACAGAAGCCATGCAGGTCCCAAACCTTGGGTGGCAGACACAACTGCCTCTCCTGTGTGTCCCTCGCTGCCTCTCTCTGGCCTGGCAACCGGGGCAGCACTTGCTGATAGTGACCCTTGGATGCAGCTGGTGGGTGCAGGGAGGAAAGGCTAGATGAAGGGGCTCCTCACACAGCCGGTGGCTCCCCAGACACTGGGGACTGTCCTGTGGCGTCTTCCCCCAAGGTGTGGCTGGAGGGAGCTGAGGCCCCTCCACTAAATCTGCCCCGCTCACTGCTGGCCAAAGCCACCCGCCCGCCACAGGGAACCTGCAATTTCACCTCATTTGGAGGTAAGGCTTCTAAATTTAATGGCTGGGCTCTCAGGGCTGGGCAGCTTTTATGCCTGAGCCCCTCACTTAGGGCTTTCTTATATCCGCTCAGATGCCAGCCAGGGCTTAGTTTGCTTACAGGAGTTTCCAAAATAGCCCCTTTGGTTTAGCATGAAAGGAAATGGCAAAATAGCCCCGGAGAGGAATGTGGGTTTAGACATAAGAGGCCTCAGCGTCCCCAGGAGGCTGCTCTGTGAACCAGACGGCCTGTACCAGATGGAGTCCATAGTCTACAGCCGCTGGACCCTCCTGCCCAGGCAGGCCCGTAGGCTCGTGAAGGACCCATCACCTGAGACACTGCGTGAGTGCACAGGTGGCCCATCGCATTGGATGTGACGGCACACCTGTGCCCATTTCACAGATGAGAACACGGGGTGCAGCCACAATCAGCCAAGTGTAGGGAGAGGGTAAATAACCCTGACTCAGCCACATGGAGGATGTTTGTGTGGTCATTAGGAATGGGACATCAAGGAGTAATGACATGGGAAAATATGCAAAATAAGATGGTGAGTAAAAAAGAGCACGATGTAAACTACATCCAACATGGTCTCGGTTTTCATTTTGAAACAATACCTTCAGTGGACACGTAATTCCCTCATAAGTAGAAAAAAAAATGTTAATTTGAAGAAAACAGAGGGGTGGAGTAAGCTGTCCTCCATTGCACAGTAATTAAGCCGCAAAGCTGACTCTGCTGGAGGGACAGTGGGGGGCGGGGGGGGTCCTCCAACCTGGAGGACTTTGCTTTTCACAATGAACCTGGGATCAGAGGAGGAACTTTCCTCTTCAAACACAAATTCTTTTAAAGGTTCCCAAATATCGTCTGCACTGCCAGCTAACCCACTGGGGTTTTATGAGGTATCGATGCCTCATGAATTTCTGTGAATCATCCAGAGAGTGGTTTAGTTTGCATGACCCTATCACTGCCCTGGTCACCACTGACACACTCCCATCACCACCGGGTTGACCCAGGGTCACTTGGAAGAGACAGCGAATTTGGGGAGAAGCAGGCTCCTTCCTGAACTGCCGGGGTGGGGACAAGGATGGGGAAGACAGAGCCCACATGGCAGATAACAAAAGCTGAGCCTCTGGGACACTGGGACACATGGTGGAGGGGAGGAGGCAGCTGAATCCCCTCTCAAATGCCGCCCCCACCCTGGCCTGCTGTGGCACCAGGGATAAAAATGGGGCCAGACAAGAGGGACTGAGATCAAGTGAGGGGCAGAGGAGGGGACAGTGCAGAGACATGCCACGGAAGGACAGAATGAGGCCACACTCTGGTCACTGTTCCAGGCCAAGCACCTCTGTGTGATGTCAAAAACTAAAACCAATAGTAATGCTAATGACATTCAGCGCTTGGAGAGCACTCACTAGGTGCCAGGTAAATCCGGGAGTGGCGTGAAAGGGTCTCTGAGCCTCGGCACCGCTGACATTTGGGGCCAGACCATGCTTTGCCGTGAGGGTTAGCAACATCCCCACTAGATGCCAGGAGCTCTCCCTCCTCCAGAAGCGACAACCAGGAATGTCTGCAGCCACTGCCACATGTCCCCTGGGAGGCAGAATCGCCTCCAGTGGGAACCTCCGGGTTAGAGGCAGCTCTTCGACTCTGCACTAGAAGGTGCCTGATGGGTGTTAGGGACCATTTTCATGGGTGAGAGGAGTGCTACTGAAGATATTGTATTCAGGTGACTTCAAATATTGGCCAGGCTTCTCCCCCTCACACAAATAGGGTGTGAGAACCTGGGGGGTTCCGGCAGCCTGACGTCCTTAGCAGGGGCCCTGGGCCTGCAGCTCCCACTGGGCGTCTGCCATCCCGCCCTCCACACCCACGCACATGTGTGTCCATACAAGAGCCGGGAGGCCTGGGACCCAGATTTTGAGCTTGGAGAAGAGGCTGGACTCCTCTTTGGGGTTTGTGTGCTGTAACAGAACTGCCTTCATTGTAACCCCCCACCTGGCAGCAGGGAGACACCCAAAAGCTACCTACCCTGTTTATCCAAAGGAACCCGACCCTGGAGGAGTGCACACTGGCATGGGATTCAAACCCAGGCGGGCTGGACCCTGAAGGCCATCTTGGAAGAACCAGCCACATTCTCTGTAATCTCGTGGACACAGACCCTGCCCCACCGCAGCTGGACATCAGAGCAGCATCTCTACACAACAGCCGAAAGGACTGAGGGAAGTCCACTCCCAATTGCTGCCCCACTTCTCCACCAGGCACATAGGCCCAGTCCACAGGGCCCACGGAAACGGTCAGAGTACTTCTAAAATCTGAGGACAAAAAAACTTTAAGGTCGAAGAGAATGGTTTAACACTATGTACTATTGGATACATTACTAGCTATATATTAATAGCATTATTTCATTATATAATATACCCATCTTTATACCCATTCAGTCATAGTATACACTCTTTCACATTGTTTATGGAAGACGAGTCCCGTGAGGCCAGGGTGCGCGGCCCATGGACGTTGTGGCAGGCCCTCCCCTTGGCCCTCTGCCCGCCCCCTGGGATGTCTCCCTCCAGCCCACAGGTGCGCTCTCGGCTCCTTCCGCAGCCATTCTTATTATGCAGATCAAGTTAGCCCTGGGTGCCATTCTCCCCACTTCTCCCCTTTTATCTCCCGCTCTCCCTACTCCCAACTCACCTGGCCTAGCAGAGACCCAGCTGCTGAGAGAGTCAGGCTGGACCTTGCCCTTGAGCTGACCTAGTTCATTTGACCCTCACCAAGGTGTGGTGCTGTAGGCTCCAGTTGTCTCCTTTAAGCCCTTAGGCCTAAGGACATCAAGCCTGGGCAGCTCTGGCTTTCAGCTTAGACAGCCTCTCCACCGCAAGCCTGTGGTTCTCAACTGCCAGGTCTGTAAAATGGGGCCAGACATGGTACCATGGTGGCCCCCAAATGGGTGAGGAATCTCTAGACAAGAGCCATGCTTGTACTGTTATAATAGTAGAGCCCCCCCACCCCCAGCCTGTGCCCTGAGGGGGAGCCCCCTCGTCCTTAAGCAGCCCAGCTCAAGCCCTCACATGACACCCTCTCTAGCCCCCCTCCCCCTCAGCCTGGCCTATGCTCAATTGTGGGGGGGGCTTACTTCTTCATTTGCATTCCCCTGATCCCTAATGGGAGCCATATGCTCATCCTCTCTGGGATTTACCAACTCACATTCCTTTGTTCAGTTACCTAGATTTTTCTTATTGATTTCAAGGAGCTATCTATAAATCCTGCATGGCAATCCTTTCTTGGTTTTCTCCCAGCCCCTCACTTACCTTTTAACTCATTCTTAATGGGTGTGTGTGTGTGTGTGTGTGTGTGTGTGTGTGTAATGGAAGCTTCCAATATTTATGTGCCAGGTCTGTCAACATCTTCCTTCCATGTCTCAGAGTTTGAAGCTCTGAGATGAGGTTTCTAATGTGTTGACCACTGAAGCCTAGCTCCCTGGTGTGAGTTTTTTCTCCCTTGTTGTACAGCCCTCAAGGGCACCTCCCTCTTCTATAAAACTCCAAAGGATTTCACTGTCTGCTCTGCTTCTCAGAAACACCCTGAGTCTGACCCCTCCTTTATAGCCCCTCCCCCAGGACCAAGCCCCCACCACTCCTGGGGGCTTCACTGGTCTCCCCGGCTTCACTGGTCTCCCCGCCTCCACCTTGCCTTCTGCCCCCACTAGAGGAAAACAGGGTGAGCTTTTTAACACTTTGTAAGTGGGCATAAAAAGCTATATAACGAGTTTACTCGTTTCCCACATACACTTTGTAATCGGGCATAAAAAGCTATATGACGAGTTTATTCATTTCCCGCAAAAAATGTGTTAAAATGTCCATCAGCTTTCCGTACCCCACCCCAGGCTGGGGGCTTCTGGGCGCTCTTAGAATTAAAACCTCACCCCTGCACACACCCAGAAGTCCCTTAAGGAGATGCTGCCTCCAGAGAGACCAGGGTCAGTGGTACCTAAGGACGGAACCCAGGCAGGGACAGCCAAGAGCTCCGTACCCACTGCCCAGGAAGGCAAGAGCATCCCACCCCTCAAAAATTAATCACCCCTCAAAAATTAATCACCTCTCAAAAATTAATCACATCTGGGGCTTATCAGAGTAAAGGCAGGTGCGGTGTGGGGGGAGTGCATGGGAGTTTACACAATCATCCTATTTCCACCCGCCCTCACCCAGCCTGTGAGGCAGGCAGGAAGAGATGCCCGCCCCCCACCCCGCCCCCACCCCGCCCCCACCCCTTTTATAGCTAAAGTCCTGTGGCTCTGAGAGGGGAAGTGGTCCCCCCCCCCCCACTCCGCACTCTCACACAGCCAGGTAGAGGTGGGGCAGGAGGGAAATGTTGGCGTTCAGACATGTTTTGAGCACTTGGGTGAGAGTGAGAGTGAGGGGTGGAGGGGGGGAGGGATAGCACTGGAGGAGCCCCTGGTGGGTGAGGGGCTAGGGCTGGAACCAGGGAACCCCGTGCGTGTACCTCTCCAACCCAACCACACCCCACCGGTTGGTTGCCTAACCTAGACCCTGCGGCTCATAGCCCAGTGGTGCTGAGTCAGCCTTCTGGAATGCCCCTGGCTGCCCCACAGCAGGCCCGGTGCATCTGCTGGAGCAGGGCCTGTTTGCTAACAGGGGCTGTTAACAGCACGGGAAATGGTCAAGCTCTCAACAAGAGATGAGCCATCTGGTCATCCTGAGGTAAACAATTTACAAGAGACAAATCAAACCAGCCTGCTGCTCTGGTTTCTCTTTCGACAGTGTGATGTGCAGTTTCCTTTTCCTGTGGGTGCTGGGTGGAGAGAGAGAGAGACTGTCCCAGGCACACTGGCCCCAGCTCAAGTGCCTCCCTAGGGCAGGGAGGCAGGAAAAGTCAGATTTTTTTCACAGCTCTTTTTGCCAGATGGTTAACCCACGTTGTAAGGAGAGTGGATTCTCTCCCCCAAGTAATAGACTTATTTGCCAGAATCCAAAACCTTGAATTTCCAAAATTTTCAGCATTCAATCCATTTCCTGTTGGAAGAAGACCCCTACTGGTCTCCCCAGGTATTGCAGCCCTGCTCTACCAGCCTCTGCAAATGCCCACACCAAGGAGGGGGAGGAGGAGGGGAGGGGAGGGAGGGGAGGGGAGGGGAGGGGAGGGGAGGGGGGGAGAGAGAGAGAGACAGAGAGAGAGAGAGAGAGAGGTGAGAGGTGAGAGGCTATGAATGAATGAATTTCCGATATGTATGTGACTTAGCCTGAAGTAAACAGCTTGTGCTGGAATTGTCATCCTGGAATTTCCAAAAGTGTTGCAAAACGTTCCAGGCTGACTCGAGTTTGTTTACTACAAGATGTTTATCAATTAATTCCCTCTTTGCCAAACATTCTTGCTTGGGTCTATTGGGAGATGGTTTTGGTGGGAATGCATCTCCAATTTTGTAGTGAAAATCGCCAGTGTTGTAATGAAAGCCTCCAATTTTGCAATGAAAATTTTGTAATGAAAGAGAGCTCACTTTACAGAGGCTCATATTACTAAAAATGTGGCCAGGTCAGGTAGTTCCCACAAGATCAAGGACAAAGATATGATAGTACTCAGTTTGGAGCTCATCTAATAAAGATAAGTGACATCTTGGGACTAGGATTTTGGGACTCTGCAAAAACCTGTGAGATACTCGTCCACAGATCCACAGGGAAGGTGATGGGTGTAAGTCTTGGAGTAAAAAAAAACAAAAACAAAAAAACAAAAAAAAACCCTCAAGTTCAAGTCCAGCCTTTGCCTCTTTCTGACTTATCCTCTGAGCCTCAGTTTCCTTATTTATAAAATTGAAGCCATTGAAATTCCCTTAAGTTACTTCACAGTTGCGAGGACATATGTTTTTCTCCTCATTAAAAAGACAAACCAAACTTTAATTTATAGCTTTTCCTACTGCTTTGTGCTGCCAAGTCTGGAGGTAGTATATTAGCTTTCCATGGCTGTTGTAACAAAGACCATACATTGGGTGGCTTAAAACAACAGAAAAGCATTGTCTCACAGTTCCGGAGGCCAGGAGGCCATGACTCCTCTAAAGGCTCGAGGAAAGAGTGAGCCCTCCCTTGCCTCTTCCAGCTTCTGGGGGTGGCCATCAGTCCTTGGCTGATAGCTGCATCTCTCCAACCTCTGGCATTCTCTCTGTGTGTCTCTAACTTGACAGGTCATTTCCCTCTCATTGTAAGGACACTGTAATGACCTCATTGCAACTTGATTACATCTGCAAAGACCCTGTTTCTTTAAAAAGGTCACATTCACAGGTACGAGGAGGTAGGACTTCAACCTGAGTTTGCGGGAGGGACACAATTCAACCCATATCAGGTAGGAAACACTTTGCTTAGCCCAGCAGCTCAATGAGGTTTTGGATGTGCCAAGGTGGGCCCCACGCATTGGTGGGTAGGAGAGGAGGCCATAGACGGTCGTGAATAAGAAAACTCAGAAATGTGCATGTTGATGATTGACAGCTGGAGAAGAGGGGTGGGGAGAGGGACAACACGTGAAATTCTCCGGGCAATAAAATTTTAGGGTGGGGATTCTAGAATTTACTTCCAAAATATGCTCCCCCTGGGTTCCCGTTACCCCAAATTCTATGGGCTTTCTTTCTGATGGCACCCACTTTCCTTTTGGGGACTTAGTTCTTGCCCGTTGCTGTCAGTCTGATGGGACTGGCTTGGGACCCCACGGACCCCTCACCAAGGAGAGGTACAAGACCCAAGTCAGGCTAAGCAGATGGAACCTTTCTGGAAAACGAAACTGGAGCAATGACAGGAGATAGCACAGACTGGACTTCGCTCATCGTGGCCATAGTAGGACCCTGACTGGAATGTCCGTCCGTCTGCTGTGAGCCCATCTTGGGTTCCTGAGCCCTTGGCTCAGGCCCATTTCCAGGCCCGACTCTCGGGATCTATTCCCAGTGAGCCGCCCCCCACCCCCGTCCCCACCCCCAGGGGCCTTCCAGGAGACCCCATGAGCTTCAATGAGTCAGGTTCTTTTACACCAACTCACAGCAGATATCTCCAAAGGCCACTCCCAGCAGCCTTATGTTAGCTATGCTTTAAGTAGAATGAAAGAATTGGGGCAGTGTCCAGCGTGGGAGAAAAGGGAAAAAAGAGCAATTTTAGAGGAAGAATGGAAAAATTGAAGAATTAACATATCAGCCAAAGGTGCCTAGAAGAAATGTTAAGCCCCTTGAGCATCCTTGGGGATAGTGGGGAGGTCCTGAGTTTCTCACTGGGGTGCCAGCCTGGCTTAAATAGTAAAGAGGGGTACCCCACAAGGAGCCCAGAAGACATGGACACCCAGGGACTAACGCTTGGCCTTCCTACACACATGCTGTTTGGATTCTGCACTCCTTGGGCTTTATTGGTTTTCCTGCCTAATGAGGTGAGATTCACCCAGCCCAGTGGCAAATCCTGTAAAAGCCTAGAGTTTTGATGACCCAATGTGGTAAGTTTATAAGGAACTGCTCCCTGAGGGCTGGGCTAGCTGGAAACATGCTTTGCCCCTTTCAAGGACAGTAATGAGGTCTGAGGGTTCAATGGGAGGCAAGGGTGCTTGTGGCCTGGGGGTCAGAAGATCTGGGCTCCAGCCCTAGCCGGCTAACTAGGCATTCCCCTGTCTCTTGTGGGTAAAATAGGGATAAAACACATACCTCCCAGCACCACTGTTGGATTACAACAGAATTACAGATGTAGACTCAGCCTGGAAACCACAAGGCTCTAGGCAAATGAAAGGCAGGATCGACAGGGCTGTCACTATTGCTGTCATGGTTGGTAGAACCTAAGGCCTTCTGCATCTTAAGCGGGCTCCCAGCAACCTTTGACCCTGAACAATCCTCTCCTGTTTGACAGTGTGTGGAACCTGTGCATATAATGAGATATGACTCCTCTGATGATGGTCTTCCAGGCAGAAGAGGTTTAAAGCATAAGAGGGATTCGTGTGGCGGAGATGCTTTATTTCTGGCTTTAAAGATGGGGGACCACGTGGTGAGGAATACTGGAGGTCACGAGAAGGTGAAAGTGGTCCCGGCTGACAGCTAGTAAGGAACCGGGACCTCAGTCCTACAGCCACATGGAAATGAATGACCAACAGGAACCATCTTGGAGGTGGATTTGTCCTGGGCCCTGCAGACAAGAACTCAGCCCGACCAATATTTTGACTCTCAGTCCTGTGACATCCTGAGCAGACACCAGCCACACCATAGCAGACCTCTGCCCTGCAGAGCTGGGAGCTCACACACGGGGACTGTGTGAAGCTGCCTGGTTTGTAATTTGTGACATTGCGATAGAAAACCAAAACCTGCTCTGTAAAGAAAGCCTCAACATGGAAGGCTCCTATGCCAGCTCCCGATGTCCCTGAGTGGTCAGAGACAGGTTCAAATCCTGCCTATCCCACTCACTGGCCATGGGACCTTGGCCATTCTGCCTCCCTGGCCTCCCAGAGATCTCAGTTTCCTCATCTGTACTATGGGAAGTTAAATGTGTGTAAAGCATCAGAGAGGGTACTTCGGAAGGGCTTGTAGTAGATGCCCCAGAGCCATGAGCATCCTACATGTTGAAGATTAGAATCAACTGACAACTAACAACGGTGCATCTGTGGTCTTCAGAGCCCTGCCCCATACTCTGAGGACAGGGAAGTGAGCCCTGATCCGGGGTCATGGGAGTTCCAGGCCACTTGGGGAATCAGGACCCTGAAAAGGAAGCTCCAACTTTGAGGACAGTGGTGGGCACAGCGGGGCAAAGACCAGCCTCAGAGCTCTGAGCTCCCCCTCCGAGCCTGGCGCAGGCCTGGGGGTCATTCCCTCCCCAAGAGCCCCTCTGCACTCACTTCCCTGAGGAGGAATTTTTTTTTTTTAAGGATCCTGCTGCTAAGCCTCTCTCTCCAGCCTGAGATCAAAGCCTTGTCCTTGTGAGGATGTGGAGAAACTGGAAGCCTTGGACCAGGCTGGTGGGGATGTGAAATGGTGCAGCCGCTTCGGAAGACGGTTTTTAGCAGTTCTTCAGATGGACAAGCATAACATTACACGACAACCCAACAATTCCAGTCCTCAGCACACACCCAAGAGCACACAGACATATGTCCAATAAACCCTGTACACAAATGTTCTTGGCAGCATTCTTCATAATAGCGAAGAGGTAAAAACTATTTAAAGGTCGTCAGCTGATGGATGGATAAACAAAAGATGGTCCATCCTTACAATGGGTTGTTATTCGACCCTATAAAAGAATAAAGCACTGCTATATGTTACAACGTGGATGGATCACGAAAACACTATGCTGAGTGGAAGAAGCCAAACATAGAAGGCCACATATTATATGATTCCATTTGTGAAAGTCCAGAACAGCCAAATCCATAGAGACAGGAAGTAGGTTAGTGATCAGAGGATTAAAGTAGCAGACAGTGGGAGTGACTGCTAATGGGCACGGGTTTCTTATTTTTTTATTTTTATTGTTTTTTGAGGGCAGTCACTGGCCCTCATACGTGGGACTGAACCGGGGCCGCTGGCTTCCCAGGCCAGCGCTTAACCACCGCTCTACTCGGCCGGCCCTGGGCACCGGTTTCTTTAGGGGGCGATGAAAATGTTCTGGAATTAGAGGGTAGTGATGGTCGCTCAACTTTGCACATATGCTAAAAACCACTGAATTGTACACTTTAAAAGGGTGGATTTTATGGTATGTGAGTTCTATCTCAATTTTTTAAGACAGATTTTGTTAAAAGTCCTGACTGTTGCTCACTAACTGCTTGAGCTTACACAGATGGCTGGGCCCGAGCCCCCACTTCCTCGTCGGTAGGCTAGGACCATCACCACAGCCCTACCACATGCATCTGCTGAGATCACGTAAGAAAATGCAGGCAAGCCATGCTCAATAAAGGGACGTTTTAGAGTTCGTGCCAGGATTGGTCACCGGAAGTGTAGGCAGTTAGGCTGGCCTCTCAAGGGTCTGCCTCCTCCAGCAGCTCTGCTCCCTGATACACACACTGCCTGGTGGTTTTCCTCGTCTGTCCATGCCCTGGTCGCTACCCTGCAATGCCCTGCATGGCCTTAGGGTGCCCCCAGCAGCTCCTCCTCTGAGCTGCTTTCCCGTTCCTAGCAGAGCCTTAGGGAACGCTGTCCCCTGCCTGAGGCCCTTGCAGGGAGGAGCTGATGGCAGGCTGAATCACACCAGGTCCTTTCATCTCCCGAACCAGGCTCTGAGCAGCTTCAGTAGAAGGGTCATGTCTTATATTAGTGTATCCTAAATTTCATTCGTGTAGCATCTTCACAGTTTGCCCCACGTTCGGGTACCAGCTGTATCAGAAGTTACTTAACATGTTTCTTTTAAATCAACTCACTTTTCAAAAAATAAGTGCATTTTAAAGGACACTTTAATCTAAACGCAGGGCCAGCGTCATTTGCCATCAAGAATAACATAAACAGGAACTGCAAAAGAGTCACACTGGACACGAAGCTGAGTTCAAGTACGTGGTTACCTGCAAAGCCTCTGCATTTTCGGGTTTGGGGGGTGAGGGGTCCTTAGCAAGGCATTAAAGACATATTAACAACAAACAGGCTTTCTCATTAGCATAATCACCCCTGGAAGATCACTGAAAAGGACCTACGTGAGTGATCTGTGAGTCACTGTTATTTCATGCCTGCACCTTCTAAACCATCTCCCCTTATCTCCTGCAGATTGTGACTTAACTATCACCTCCTTCTGAGGCCTTTCCTGGCCCTTCATCAAAGTGGGACCACCCCTCCCCCTTCCCCATTTCTCAAGCCCCCTCCCCGCTTCCTGCTTTATTTTCCTCTTTAGCATTGAATATCATCTGGTACCCTATATGCTACATTGTCCTTTTCTATTGTCTGTCATGCCACCTCAGCAAGGGTGCAAGCTCTGGTTTGCTGCTCAAGGCCCAGCACTCCCTAAGTGACTGGCACCTAGGAGGCATTCAGTAAAAAGCTCCTGAATGAATGAATGAATGAATTCATGCATGCATGAATGAATGAATGAATCTTGTATCTCCAGCAGGTTTGGATTCTCTCACACTAGCTTTGGGCCAAATCTTACAAAGGACATGGCCCAATAAACAGTCGTTGAGTGAGCAAGTGAATGAATGAATTCATCAGTCCATGAATTTTTTCCTGGATAGCGAAGCTCCCAATTTTTGCCATCACCCAGACCTCGTGGGTATATGTTTTCAAAGTCCCCAGTTCTAAATTCCTCCTGCACATTGTCTCCAGGACTAAAAGAACAGAGCCTTTGCCAAGAAAAGAGGTTGAATTCTCCAGTTTAGGTTAAATAGTGATGATTGACCAGGAAAATAAAGTTGGGGACCCCAAGAAGTTGTGGAGAGCTGGAGAAGTGGGGAGAGTATTCCCCAAGGACAAGCGCTTCCTGTCCCTCCTGCCCAGGGCCCCGGCACTCTGCTGAGTGAGAGAAGCCAGCCAGACACACAGACACGCTGCAGTTACTAAGTGACCCTGAGTACATCAAGATGGGCGTCTTGACGCCAGCCACTCACAGTGGGTCTGGAATGAATTGGGGGTTTGTTAAGATCTCCAACTTAAGCCTCTTCTCACAGGAAAAATATTTATTTCACTGAGCTCTGCTTTTTGGAAACCTGCGCCTGTAACAGTCTGCATCGATCTAGCAGAGTTCTGGCTACTGCTGGTTTTTGTCTCCTCTCCTGTCTCGGGTGTGTGTGTGTGTGTGTGTGTGTGTGTGTGTGTGTGTGTGTCCTCAAGATTATTAAGCAATCAGCCAGAAGACACAGCCAGGACACTCTGCTCTACTTTAATCAGAAAAAAAATGGACACAAACTGAGTTTGTGACATAAGACGTAAGACTTGGGTGTTTTATCTGCAAAGATGTCTTGCAAGAGGCTTGCAAGAGGCAATTATCTTTCCTTCCCCCTTTATCTAATATGCTCCTTTAAAAAAAAAAATTTCCTTGGTTTGAGGGAAAAAATTTACAAGTTTGAGAAAGAAAAACTCACTACTATTCTTTCAAGGAGCCATGTTTAACTCAGTTCTTTTCGTGCACAATTCTTTTCATTCCTTTCTACTCCAGAGCCTAAGAGTTTGAATGCCAGATTTGCCACTTGCTGGCTGCGTGATCCTAAGAGTCACATCACCACTGGGAACCTCTGTTTCCTCACCTGGGAAATGGAGCAATAATATGTACCTACCTCTTTGGGTTTGGGGGAGGGATAAATGACAGATAGTACATGCAGAGCTTAGCACAGTTTCTGGCACATAGTACATGCTCAATAAATTGTACCTATTTTTACAGGATAAATATATTCAATTTTTATACCTTTGTTTTCATATAACAGTATAGCATACGCATTTTCCCATTTCACTAGTCTCATAAACATTTTTAATAACTTCAAAATATTCTACTGCAGGCCCACCCCAGCATTTTTTTAACTGTTCCCTATGGATAGAAATCAAGGTTGCTTCCACACTATTACAAAGATTGCTGTAACAAGTTTCTCTAGGCTCAGATCCTGGTCTGCATTCTATGTTCTGTCTTTAGGATGAATTCTCAGCAGTGGAATTATTGGGTCAAATTGTATGAACACTTCCAAGAACCTCAATATATCATATTTAGCACGATGAGTTGCTTTCCAGAAAGATTACTCACGTCCCAGCTGCATTGAGGATTTCTACCTTTTAGTTGTTGCTAATTTGACCGGCAAAAAATGTCATCTCATTCTTTAATTTGGATTTTTAAAATGTTCACTCACTATTTTTCTAATACTGATTTTATTAGCAACAATATATGGGATGTTTACTATATGCCAAGCATGGGCTTAGAGCTCTCTGTAAAAATATCTTCATCACACTCAGGGTAAGAAGTGAAAGCAGGGCCTTGAACAGATATTTGCACACCCATGTTCATAGCAGTGTAATTCACAGTGACCAAAAGGTAGAAGCAACCCACTGGATGAGTGGAAAAACAAAATGCAGCATATGTATACAATGGAATATTATTCAGCCTTCAAAAGGAAAGCAATTCTGACACATCCTATAAGATGGATGAGCCTTGAAGACATTATGCTGAGTGAAATAAACCAGTCACCAAAGGACAAGTGTTGTATGATTCCACTTATATGAGATGCTTACAATCATCAAATTCGTAAAGACAGAAATTAAATGGCAGTTACCAGGGGCTGGGGGAAGGGGGAATGGAGAGTATTTGTTGTTTCATGGGGACAGGGTTTCAGTTGGGGAGGATGAAAAAATTGTGGAGATGGATTGTGGTGATGGTTGCACAACCATGTGAATGCACTTGATCCCACAAAACTGTACATTTAAAAATGGTTAAAATGGCACATGTAAGGTTATGTATGTCTTACCGCAATAAAAGAATCTTAATCTTCATAACATCCTATGAGGTTGATATTATTACCCCCACCTTCTTTAAAACATGGTGAAACTACTGCTCAGCAAGGGTAAGCACATTCCCAGTGTCACACAGCTTATAAGCAGTAGAGACAGGCTTATATGCCAGGTTGTACCCTTGAAGGGTATGTTATCCTACAAGAATCCTGTGGATGCAGACGTCAGAGGGAAAATGCAACCACACTCAAGATAGCACGTGGAGTTAGCAAGTACACCATGCCAGACGGAGCTGTTGGCCCTCAAGGTTCAGAGTTCAGTACTAAATTTATTCTCTAACCTCCTTGTGGGATCTAAATATGGCCAAACAAGTTCTTCCAGCCTAATCAATGACGTGGGTGCATTGTTTTGAAGATCAAACCTTTTTCCTGGTATGAAAGTAATAAAATAATGCAGAGTTTGTTTGGAAAAGCAGTTTGGCCGCCTGTTAGCAGCCATCTGAGAGTGATCCTGGGCTCGCTGATGGTAGACACATGTGCTTGTTGACTGATTTCTCAGGGACCCATTTCCTGAACCCAAGTCTGAATTTCCCCTGCAGGATGAACCAAAAAAAAAAAAAAAAAGTAAAAAACAGAGCCTCAGGAAATAACTGGGCAAAAAATTCTAACCTGAAGCAGACTTAGAGTTTTCCTAAAATGACTAATTAAGAACAAACTAGGATTCTTTAGATAGTCTCCAGGCCAGGGAGGAAATGCAAAGTCTCCTCACAGGGTGAGTTCCCCACTTTTCTGGGTTTTCGGGTGGCTGAGTTGTCCATGACCCCTTCTGCCTCCACTGAGCTGCCTCCACGGAGGTGGAGCAGGCACGTGACCCTCATTGTCTGGCCACTGATGGCTGAACAAGCCCCTTGGACACTGCACCCAGGAGAGACCGTCCATTCAGTGGCTGGGAACATACAACTCCTGATGTTTGGCTCAAAAGGATGAGCCTGGGCATCAGATTCCCTCCCTCAGGAATGCAAATCAAGAAACACAGGACACTCGCCCGTCATGCAACGCACGTTCGTGGGGAACCTGGCGCTAAACCATTTGTAGACGGCCTGCTGCTGGGTCGGGGTTTCGTTCGTAGCAGAGCAACTCCCTCACTGCGATCTATTGAAAGTCAGCCCTCGACACAAGGGTTTGTAAATAAATAAATAAATAAATAAATAAATAAATAAATAAATAAATAAGAAAAAAAAAAAAAGAAACATAGGACATGCCAGCTGGTGCAGATACTTGAGCTGAAGGGTCATGGATATTTGGAGTTGGAATGACCATTTTCTGGGGCCATGTCACGCTGATGTATGTGGAGGAGGGGCGGGTGCTCTATCATTCTGGATCCCAGTGATTGTGTTGAGTGGCTGGATCAAACTGCACCTGAAACCCACCCTACCACTAGACTTTTCGAATTAGTTTTATTCAATTTTCTGGGTTTTGGTGTGTTTTTTTTTAAAGACTTTATTGGGGAATTAGGGAAGGGAAACAGCGATGGGGAATCGGGGAAGGGGAACACACAAGTTGCTGTCTTTTTGTTCTTCAGTCTAGTTGCGGTCGACCTTGCTTCACTGGCCCATGTTGGTATCGTCATTGCGCTGTTCCCGGATGAGGCAGATCAGTCGCAGGCCTCTGGATGGTCGCTCACCGTGGCTATTGGCAGCTCACGCGGGCTGCCGGCCACTCACTGTAGCCTATGGCAGCCCACTGCAGCAGGGGCTGCAGCCCACACCATCGCCGGGGCTCGCACAGCCCAGCTCCAGGTGGAGCTGTTGTTAGCTGTAGAGGGCAGTGTCACTGGCCCTCATATGTGGGATTCCAACCGGGGCCGCTGGCATCGCAAACCAGCTCTTAACCAATGCGCCACTCGGCCAGCCCTGGTGTGTTTTTTTTATTAACCAAAAGGAACATCTTTATAACCTGCCAATGCATCCTTTTTTTTTTTTTTTTTTACCTGAAATTGTTGGAATAGGTTTATGATTACCCAGAGCCCAGGCAGACCGCACCAAAGCAGCAGGAGCCCTGTGGGAGAGTTTAGGATTCCAAGCCGTATCCTTGCACATCCCAGTGACACGTTCCCCTTCCCGGGTCGGAGGCCCGTGGAGGAGGGGCCCAGAGTTTCGGACTCGGCCGCAGGAACATGCTGTCCTCACGAGGACTCCTTGTCTCAGAACTGCTGTTATCAGGCTCTCTCTGGAGGTTGGTCAAAGGGTGAGGCCAGGAACTCCTGCAGCTGGAGGGCAGGTCAGGGGCCTGGGAGAGAAGGAGCAGGCTATGACTGGGGCAGAAATATGTCGTTATTTCCCTTGGGTCCCCGCAGCCCCGCTGTTTGTCCAGTGAGTTTCGCTGACAATGGGGACGGATAGCTTTCACTCGGCAGGCAGTGATCCAGTGCTCAGGGCACTACTGGGGGTTAACTGAGTCTCACTGAGGTAAAGCGGCTTAGTGGTGAGAGGTGGCCTTGGGGTCTGAACCTGCGTCTGATGGGCTCCAAGTATGGCACCTTCTCCAGTGCCCAGTAGTGGATCCCTGCCGGCTGCAGGCCTTTGCTGTGGCCACATCTGCCCTCACATTTCCCTTCCAGCTGCTTCTGTAATCAGCAGCCCTTCCAGACGTTCCTCAGAGCCTGCAAGGGGCTGACTCCTGATGAGGAAAAGGATTAGCCACAAGCTTGACTCTCCCTCCAGCCTCAGCCAGCCCCACCGGAGGCGTAGGTGTGTCCAGCCTACCTGGGAGTGTCTGCTTTTGTCGTCAGACAGGGCTGCCTGGAGTAGGATCAGATCCCCTGACAAAGCAGAAAGCCAAAAAGAATTAAAAGGAAATTTCCAAAAGGAAATAAATCAGCAGTAATGAGTGGTCACATCTGTGAAACTGAGTGCTCCTTGAGTGCCAGGCCCTGGGCCTGGGTTTGAGCCCAGGTGGTGGTGATATCTAGGTGCTGCCATAATAACTGTAATGCTGCCCCTGAGGAAACGCTTGTAGGCGTCGAGGCCCGGCACCCTTCAGCATCTCTCCAGCCGGGGTCCACCCAGGAGCCTCCTCTGGATGCCCCAGCACTGACTTTCCGCCATTCAGTTCCTGCCATCTCTCAGGGCCCCCAGGGGAGTCAGCTGAACCAGAACCGAGATATGGACTCCAGCCCTGGTCCCACGCTCACTGGCTGTGTGCCTTGAGGTAAGTCAGTGCTCCTTTCTGAGCCTCAGTTTGCTCACCTGGAAAGTGGGGGTTGGGGGTTGGGCTAGACCGGAAGTTTTCAAACTGCCGACTGCACCTATTTGAGGGCCACGAGCTCACCGGAGGGAGTCAGGACAGGCATTTCTGTATGTCATCCTGCGTCCTTGGTGACGTGTTCCCCAGAGCACACACCGTCCCTTCCGGAAATGACCACATGCTCCTCTGATCCCATTGGGTACCCTGCTCAGAGCTGCTGCTGGGCACGTGCTTCTTAAGTGACTCACACAGTCTGTTCTGTTCTCCTTCACGATGTCTGCCAGCCCGTGCGTGCGGCTCGGTCAGAGCAGGAGCAGGCAGGCCTGACTTGGAGCTCGGCTCTGCCCTCACTCGAGTGTGGCCACGGGCAGCGCTGCTCCACCTCTCCAAGCCTCCGTTCATAGGGAATAAGTCCACCTACGTTATAGGATTGCCTTGTGACTTTGAATTAAGGTAAGGCACGCAAAGCCCATAGCTTTGTGAGAGGCGCACGCGGAGCCCAACGGCAGCCCTTTGAAACAGCAGGCTCCTTGAGGGGTGAGGATACCCCTTCGTGCCTTCCTACAGCCAAATAAGCAGCTGGTACTTTGGCACCAATTTCCTGCCTGGTTGGCTGCGGCTGAGCTCGGAGAACACTAGCAAGGGACTTACTCTCTACTTTCTGGCTTCTGTAAACTGGTTGCCAGACATTTGTTCTCCCCTCCAAGACAGCCCTGACCCCCAGGAGGGAATAACTTCAGCATCACCCCCTTTTGAGAATGTGTGTTTGGTGGAGCGTGCTACTGGGTTTTATCATATTTAAGGCGAGGTGCCAAACACCCACCAAGATCTCTGTGGATGGACAAATGGTTTGACTGGTGGGTCCCCTGTGTGGCATCCTGCCTGTGTGCCCACCAGGCTGCACTCAGCTCCGGCCAACACTCCGAGCAAAAGGTCAGCGGCCACGCTTTCTGGTTTCCTCTGATCTCAAGTCTATGTCTTTTCCATGTGCAGCAGCTGTCTGGAGTGGAAAACTCCACTGAGGGTCAGGCCTCCTCTCGATGCTCGAATCAGGCAGAATCCCACAGGAAAGGAAGCTGGGCGAGAGCGGGAAGGGTCAGTCACTGGGTTCCTGTGTGACATTGGGCAAATCGCACCGAATCTCAGAGCTGCAGCTTCCGTGATTCCACTGGCATGGAACAGAAACTGCAAATAGGCTTCAGCTCATGTTCTAACACCAACTGGTGGATACAGATTGCTTTCAGGGTAGTGTTGAGATGGATTCAGAGGCTGTGGTTTGCTCACTAGGAAAGGGTGCTGGGATTGATTGGCAATGTCTGCCATGAGCTGAATGATGGGGAAGAATGGTATGTTTGGCGTCACATGTTTGCCACCCTAACCCAGAAGCTTCCATGAGCTTCCTCAAAGCTTGAAATGGCTCAGATTCTTAAGATCTTGTTGGATCAAACAAAACTTAAGATCTCTCTTTTGATTTGACCTTTCTTCTAAGAGCACCCTGGGTTTCTCATGTCACTGATCCCTTACCACTTTGCAATGCACACCACAGAGGCCCATCTCCGAGCCACCATGATTGGTTCTGACAGGGAAATCTTCCACAGGCCAGGTCACTGAAAATCAGCCCTAAGACCCCACCCCCACCCCCAGCCACCCCACTGGATCCATCCATCCCTGAAGCTAAACCTAACCCTGAACCTTTAAATTCTGTGAGTCAATACGTGGTGTTTTTTTGCTTAAGCCAGTATGAATTGCGGTTTCGTCACTTGTAACCCAAGGAGTCCTAATATGCACAGATTCTTTCTTTTTCCCAGTCAGACGTAGAATGGGCACCAAAGAAGGGTTTGGCTAAAACGACAGTGAGAACATCTGGCGCTCTGTTTTTGTTTTTCTTTGATCCAGCCAAGACAAACGGTCTAGAATGCAGAGAAAAGACATCAATCTCTGCAAATGGAGAAGCCTGGGAGACCCCTTGAGAGGGGTCTCTGTGATAGGACGGCCTCTGCTTTGGATGAGTAGAGTCCAAGAGGAGGCACATTATCTAGAATATCCTTCTGTTCCCCCCAAGACAAAGTTTTCATGTTTTTATCTTAGCTTGCTGGGGCACTGCATCTAGCTTGATTAAAGTTTGTTTAAAAACATTGGCATAATGCATACATACCCTTGGGAGGGAACGATTAACCATCAACTAGCAAAGTTAACGTCCCTGCATACCCGTCTCCTCCAGTGAAATGGACCAGAACCTCCACCCCATCACCAGAGGAAACTCCCTTGTCCGAGAACATTTCAAAACTGGGTTTCCACTTTAAGTTCTCAACATATCCTCACCCAAGCTCAGTTTACTGGCCTGGCTTCTTCACAGTGAGGGGAGGGCAAGGACCACGATATGGGACTAACTGTAATACTGGGCATTTCTGGAGACTGGCTTCTGAAGTTTCTTAGGGCAAATTCTTGTATGATCCCCCCCGCCCCCCACCCCCGCGCGCCCCATCCAGAAATCTGAAAGGCACAGCAACAGTCGGAGGCTGGTGAAGGCTTTGGAGTCATATAGACCTGGGGACAAATCCTAGCCTGTCTCATTCTCGCTGTGTCATCATGGACACGTTGCTTAACCTCTCTGAACCTCAGTTTTCCTTTCTGTAAAATGTGGATGATAATATTGCCCACTGGGCAGGGTTGTTTCGGAGAATTCGATGTTACAATGCTTTCACCATGCCTGACGTAGTAAATGGTCTTTATAGTAGTAGTATTTATGTCATTCTCATTTCAATAGGCTTAGGCTGGGGGTGGGGGGCAGGGGGAGCGGGAAGAGAAGAGGATGGAGGAGAGAGAGAAGGGTGTTGGGGTACCCTCAGAATTCCTGCATCATTCCACCATGGGGGGTCATGACCCCCCATGACTCCCCAGCCGCCCTCCTTTGAGACTTAGCCTTTTTAGCATGCTGGGTCAGCCCCTAGGGAACTGCCTAGCAGCTTCTTCCTTTCAAAGGTGACAGATGGATCTCTCTTTCTTCCCCAGGCAGGGAAACTGAGTCTGAGCCTCCACCCAGGTCCCAGAGGCTGATCTGCGACCGGGGCTCTGACCACCAGTTTATGGGACTTTGTGACAGCAGCCTTCCAGACTGTGACAGTAATTATACCCCCTCACTGCTGTTTGTCTCCCCGTCAGCGTAGTTAGCATAACTGTGGCTAATGAAGTGAGTGACCATTTCTGTAACAGGTAATAGTTTGAAAAATATCACTGCACTTTCCTCTTTGCCTTTCTGGGTGAACAGCTCTCCCCTGTTGGTCCTCAGATATCCGTCTGCCTGGGAAGGTTTGGAATTGTACAGAGGAACACAGAGCGGGACCATGGCAATATTTAACTCCTTGTAGTCAAAATAGTTTTGCCATGAGACAGCAGACTTAAAGCCACCGCTGTGAGAAAACATTTTTAAAAAGCGCTTTAGCTCCCAATTAACCTGGCAAAGGCACAGAACTTTCCCACGTCCTCGGGCAATAGAGAAGGCCTCCCTTCAGCCAGGACCCCAGGAATGCTATCTGGGGCAGAGGGAGAAGGGAGGACACTCCCTCTCTCGCTCTAGCCCAGGGAGGACAAGAGCATGTAGGAGGGTAGTGGTGAACTCAGGACTACCTGGGTTCAAATCCCAGCTCTGCCACTTACTAGCTATGTCACCATGGGCCAGCTATTTCTCTTCTCTGGGCCTCACTCTCCTTATCTGTAAAATGGGACTAAGAGCACTTCCTCACAGAATGGCTGTGAGTCTTGAATAAGTCAGTGTGAGGTGTTTAGAGTGAACTTTGGTGCGTCATTGGCATTCTACGTGTCTACTGCTTCTATTTATTTGTATATTTTTTTTATATAAGTAGAGTCAGCTCCAAAGGCAGGGGTTTGCACGGACCCTCCAGTGGGTTGAGGAGGAAGCTGCGTTGAGACCCCCACCCACCAGTTTAGGGTGGGGGCCCTGGAGACGCAGCAGGTTGAAAGGAAGGAAGCTCTGGTGTTCTGTTCTGGCTTCACGGGGTCCCTGCTCATGGCCAGGATGGGGTTCCACATATTCCTACTCAGGTGGGGACACACTATTAGGGCAAGAGGCAGAGTGACTGCACAGGGGCTAGCGGTGACAGCCTTGGGCGGGGGGGGGGGTGGCGGGAAGCAGATGCAATGGAGATGAGATGGATCTGAGCCAAGGTAGAGACAAGTGAGCTAGGCAGGGCTCCAGGCCCCGAGTTCTGCCAGCCACCAGCTGTAGCCACAAATGCCAGAAAGGCAAGCACTGACTTTAGGCAACAGGCCTGGCTTCAGACTCCATGGTGTCTGTGCCCCTCTCACCAGGGAGTCTGGTCATCAGTGTACCTCCCAGACCCAGACCCAGATGATGCCACCCTAGAGAGGGGCTAGGGAGGGAGCAAAAGGAAACCTGAACTGAGCATTACCTGAGGGCCTAAAGTACTGGGTCAGATTAAATTGACCAGATTACACTAAATCTGGTGTTTTTCCTCATTGCCCTCGGACTGGGGTTTGTGAGAAAGCTCAGATCAGTTACAGGAAATAAAGAAAAGACATTTTTCTCTGCATACGCATGTGATACTGTGAGTATCTGAGCAGTATCTGAGTCAGTCACCGGGAGGGATGCTCCTGTGGGTGGGGACCACACCTGTGTGCTCAGCACCGTCTGAACCATAGTTGGTGCTCAATGAACATCCACGGAAGAAGTGACTATGCAGTTCCGTTGTGACTCTGGGTGGCAGCCACTCTCTGGGGCTGGGAAGGAAGAATTCTTTTCTCGGCTTCCTCTGGGGCACAGGCTTTGGACTCAGGCCCAGTTGGGCTCAAACCCTGGCTTGACCTTTGCGTGGGCAGCTCCTGACATGGCCCCGGGGATCCCACCTCCTGGCAGTCACACTCTTCTTAAGTGTGAATGGACCCAGTGACTTGCTTCTAATGAACAGAATATGGCAAAGGTGATGGGACATCATCTCCAAGATTAGGTTTTAAAAGACAGTGACTCAGCTCTGTCTACACACACACACACACACACACACACACACACACACACACACCCTTCCTTGGACTGCTGACTTTGACAAAGCAAGCTACTGTGCTGGAAAGGCCGATGTGGCAAGGAACTGAGCCCTCCCGCCAATAGCCAGAAAGGAACTGAGCCCTCCCGCCAATAGCCAGAAAGGAACTGAGGCCTCTAGCCAACAGCCAGAAAGGAACTGAGGCCCTCAGTCCAAGGACCCACAAGGAGCTAAATCCTGCCCATACCACTGAGCAAAGCTGGAAGTGGATCCTGCCCCAGTTGAACCTTGAGATGGCTGGAGCCCCACCCACACCTTGGCTGCAGCCTGTCAGAGCCTCTGAAGCAGAGGACCCAGCCAAGCCATGCCTGGACCCCCAACCCGCAGAAACTTGAGATCATAAACATGGGTTGTTTTAAGCTGCTACATGTGTAATGTAGCTACAGATGACTGATACAGGCCCTCAGTAGCTCTGCGCCTCTGGGCCAGTTACTGAACCTATATGTGTGTACCCTCATCTAAAGAGGGGCATAAGAATCGCACCTCCTCACCTTACAGGTTCATTGCAAGGGCCAATAAAATGAATGGATGAATGAATGAATGAATGAATGGATGAATGAGACCACTGGTTGGAGCAGTGAGAAGATCACAGAATCAGGAAAGAAAAGTCAAGGGCCAGGGCGGAATGAAGCTGTGAAGAACTTTCACTGAGCAGCTGCCACAAGGCCTTTGTACACCTGGGAAGGTCCCTCACCAAGGAGAAGCCCTGCCTCCGTCCTTACTTCACCAGCCAGTTCTCCCTGAGGCTCCCAAGGACCAGAGCTCGGAGCTGCCAGGACTCTCAGCCCTCCTGGGTTCTGCTGTCCCTTCTTCATGGATTATGTTCCCTATGGGACTGCTGTTGCCCAAAAGCTGGCTGGGCTTGGCGCCATGGAGACAAACAAGCTGATAGCCACAACATTTGATAGCCCCAGAAACTGACCCCCGTGGGAGAGCCGCAGCCAGCTGGCATGAGTATCACGGCCTGGCCACAGCTCCTGGGCAGTCAGTCCTGGGGGTGACAGGGACGAAAGGGAGGGCTCAGACTTCAGCCTTCACATGGTAACAGACGCCTGACTCTGAGTTGGGAGAACAGGCTTTAGACTGGGACACACATCACAGGACTTCGAGCCTTAGCAAAGGCTGTATGACACTCAGACCTGAGCTGGACCCGCCGTGCTGCCCACCTGTGAACCGGGCTCGACTGCCCATAGAGGGGCACTTCTATGTCAGCCGGGGCTGGAGCCACCCGAGCAGAAGGGCCACATGGCCAATATCTGTCCTTCCCTCACTTCTAAGCTAGGGATGTGAATCAGACCCTTGATGTTCACAGGCATGGAGACTAGTCGGCAGCACACGGGCAACTCACCTGTAACAGGTAGAGGTTTGGGAGGTAACCCTAGCCCCATGCCTTGGTCCTCCCCACTCCAGCTTCTCAGATGCTGGGCAAGTGGGCTGCCCCAGCTGGTGACAACCAACATCGGTACTGGTCTCCCAGTTGCCCTGAGGGGCAAGTGCTAGGAGCACCCAGTGTGCATCCAGCAGACTAGAAACCTAGTCCTTGACTCACAGTCAGAGGCTGGAGTGCTGCTTCTCTGTTATCCTAGCCTTGGCTCTTCTCTATACTCCACCAGCAGCACTCCCTATCGTCACCATGACAACAATGGTCACATTAATGAGAACTCACTCTGTGCCATTAGCTCGGGGAATCCCCACAAACCCCCACCCTACAGGTAGGTGATGTTAAAATTCCTGTCTTACACAGGGGCTGGCTAAGGCCCCACTGGTCAGCGGAGGAGTCAGGATTTGAAGCCAGGCAGTCTGGCTTAGGGGCAGCACTCTCTAGGATGTGACTGGCTCCTATACACTGGCCAGCCACCCCCAGCAATCCTCTGCAGGCCGGCTTTGTCCTTCGGGAACCCCGGTTCTCCCCAGAGGCCGCCAACCCACTCGCTGGCCAGGAGAAGGCTCCCCAGCTCTCCCTGCTGACAGAGCAATATTTCTTGGCCCCAGAGCCACAGTTGTTGGAAATTACAATCCTTCCTTCCTGACTCCGAGCTTATGGCTCCAAGAGGCTCCTAATGCACACATCTCCCATTAGCCAAAGCAAGTTCTTTCCACAGCCACAACCCAGGCGTGTTAAAATGTAAACTGCCGTACATCATCTGGCAGCACGCTCATTTGTCTCTGTCAGACCCCATTCTGGCCCCACCAGGCCCCCTCTCGCCTCACTGTCATCCTGTGAGGGCCTTGGCCAGGCCTGGCCCAAGACGTCGGGGTTTGTGGACCCGACAGAGTGAACCACTTTGCGAGCATTTAATAGCGTTGTCTTGGTGTCAAATAAATCACACCTTAAAGGATCATTTTTCAATTTGTAGCCCCAAGTCAAGACTCCTAAAATGTTACCAGATGTCAGGGGTGAAATGTGTGCCTCTGGCACACTCGTACACACACAGGGGTCACACCAGCTTCCTACCCACAGGAGAGCCTGGCATCAGTGATCCGAGGCAGAACACAACTTCACAGGTGCCACTCTAAGGACAAGATTCCCTTCCTCCCCCTTTTTATGGCCCCTTTGGGAGAGAGGTGTCTTGACAGAGGTGTGGGCCAGGAGAGAGTAGGTCTCATATGACTGGGGTGCTGAGACAGACGGTATGGTTACTCTAAGCTCCTGGGATGAGACTGGCAGTCTTGAAACCTTACCAGCTTTGCAGTCAGAAAGAAAAGTGTCTGAACTCCAGATTTTCTATGTGCCAGATGTGTGACCTTGGGCAAGCAGTTCACCTCTCCGGGCCTCAAACAGAGGTAATCCACAGAACCCATTTCTCAAGGTTGTGATGGGAGAAGGAAAGAAAGGGGTTTAGAAAAATGCCTGCACATAGTATGTGCTGCGTAAACCCTGTGGTAAGGAGGAGCGTTAATAATGGCTAATATTTATGAGGTGGTGGTGTGAATCAAACAGTGTCCCCCACTAAAATGGATGTCTCCCCAGAGACTTAAATTGAGACCTTCTTAGAAATAAAGTCTGTGCAGATGTAATTAGTTGAGATAAGGTCATGTGGGATTAGAGTGGCCCTAAATCCAATAAGTGGTATCCTCCTAAGAGGAGAAGAGGACTCACAGAAGGCCAGGTGAAGGCAGCAAATATCTGCTCACTCATTTGCTCACTCGTTCAGGGCAAACCCAGCAGCATACTAGGAAGGGACCTGGGACAGTGTCAGTGGTGCAGGGAGCCCTCCGGCCCATTTCATGCCCTCAGACAATTCCTAAGGCCATGCCTGGATTTACCCTATCTGGATGCTCTGCAATTGCTACTGCTAAGCAGCAGGATGGGGGGAAAGTAACAACATCCAGGCAACCACCCTTCTGATGCAACCCAGCAGCAAAGCTCCCCGACCCGGGTCAGGAGTGTTTTTCCACCAGGAAACCAGAACAGTTCATCTGAGTTTCTTCACCCTTTGTCCCAAGATGCAAAAATGTCAGAAATGTGCAAGGGCTCTGGTCACAGAGAAACACTGGGTCTTGCCCCCACGGTCCATTTCCTGCACAGGGCTGAGGGTCAGTCAGGGTGAAGAAGACCACTGCTGTGAGAGTCGGGACAAGTGGGTTTGCTCCCCGTCGGCCTCGTGCTTGCCATGGGGCACAAGGTGAGGCTCCTGTCTCTGGACCCTTGTTTTCTTATCTGTAAATTGGGGGTGATAATGCCTGACCCATCATCTCACAGAGTGGAACAGATGATAACCGCAGGTCATATCCGGCTGTTTTCTTCTGTTCTCCCTAAATAACACGTGGACTTCGCCCTGTCGGTCAAATCTGCCTACACTCACTAATAGCAACCGCATGCACAACCCCATGCCTGTTTCTGAGAGGATATTTATAACTGTTTCCACTGATAATTAGCAATATCAGCACCAGCCACCACTATGGAGCATTCGCTAGATCCAAAACATGAGGTGCTTTGCCCCATTGAATTCTCACAACAAACCTGCAAGACACGTATGATTAGAATCCCCATTTTTAAGAGAAAGCTTAGTTAAGAGGGAGTCATTCGCCCAAAGCCCACAGTTAGGTTGGACTCCTTTTAAATGCCGCTTCCAAAGCAGATGCTGCTGCCTGCAAGTACCCATGGCCCAGAGGGCGGCCCAGGTGTAGGAGACCCGGACCCTCCTACAGATGAGACATTCCTAACAGGAGCTTGTATTTCTTGTGCCAGACACAGAGTCAAATAATTCATACACGTTACATAACTGAGACCCCCAAAAAAACCTTCCTGAAAAGCTATTACCATTATTATTATCCTGTTCATACAGATGGGGACAGGGATGCCCAGAGGGTGACATGGGTGGTGGCACTAAGAAGTCAGGACCAAAATCTGGGCATCCTGACTCCACATCTAAGGTTTTGTTTCCCCCTGCCGTTTCAACATGGAGCTGGATATCATGGGTGCTAAATCTATGCAGAGAGTTAAGGGTTGGAACAAAGATCCTGGGGGCTTCTTGAGGGCAGAGGATCACAAAGGATAGGCGAAACCTGTGTGGCACAGATTTCCTCTCTCCAGACCACTTCAGGGCATTTACAAGGGACCTGGGCCTGGAGGCTCCCCCCACCCACCCTGGGACCTCAGTCACCCGGGGACTCAGGAGGAATCTGCCCTGCCTCCCGCCCTGCCCTGCCACACAGGCCTGTCTGCATGCCAGGCCAGGGCTGGCCCTTCGCCCGCACGCCTGTCTTCATTCTGCAGGCCCCAGGAAG
The DNA here is from genome assembly GCA_033961575.1 of Aselliscus stoliczkanus. NCBI lineage: Eukaryota > Metazoa > Chordata > Mammalia > Chiroptera > Hipposideridae > Aselliscus > Aselliscus stoliczkanus. The sequence goes on along the minus strand of CM066738.1, from coordinate 9,187,123 downwards.
GAAGGTCCAGAGCCAAGGTTATCGTGAGGCTCGCATACCTTAGGGGAGGCTGGGTACACAAAGCCACAGGTTATTCAATGCAGCATTATTTGCAACCACAAAAGGCTGGAGCTGATCTCACGTCTATCAACAGGAGGCTGGGTGAAGATACGCTGGCATAGCCACACACGACTCACGTGTCAGCGGAGGGAGTGGGCGAGTCCTGAGCAAATACTAAACGCCGATATTTGTGAAGGATTTTACACATGGTCGGGGCCTCTTCCAAGTGTATTAACCCATTTGATTCTTACATCAGCCTCAGGAGGAGGGACCATGATCATCACTTAAAAATGACGATACTGGGCCGGCCGAGTGGCGCGGTGGTTAAGCGCTGGCTTCGGAAGCCAGCGGCCCCAGTTCGGGTCCCAGATGTGAGGGCCAGTGACACTTCCCTCAAAAAAAAAAAATGAGGATACTGAGGCACCAAGAGGCTAAGTCCCTGGCTGTAGGCTCATGGCTATACATGGTGAAGGGGGGATTTGGTGCAGGCATTGGGTATCGGAGCCACTCAGAACCACTCTGCCACGCAGCCTCCCAGCCTTTCCTTCTTGCCAAGGCCCCCTCTGCCAGGAGCACCCCAGAACCTGGGAAAGAAGAGAAACACGCAGGCCACCCTCAGCACTCCCCACCGCCCTGGCCTGGGGGAGCAGGTGTCATTACAAGCGGCTTGACTGAAACAGATTGCAATAACTCAGGCGCGGTGGTAGCCAGCTCCCTCTCCAGTCAATTACGACCTGCGGGGCCCACTGATTATTTTTATAGCCTTTCCTGGAGTCATGACAAGGAAAACAAAATGATCCACAGGACCCCTTTCATCATGAACAGCCGGGTTTCACTGTTGGGGGTGGAGGAAGGAAAGAAAAATGACTTTTTCCCCCCACTTTGAGCTAATCAACAGAACTGAAGGCCAGGCAGCCAGCATGTTGGTGTTGAGAAGAGCTGTTCTCAAGCAGAACTAATTGGCAACAGAAATGGAATTCCCGCCCCCCCCCGCCCCCCGAAAAAGTCTCAACATGCTTTATCCCTGGGAATTACCCTTCTGAATAGGTATTCCAGACATGTTGGGTGCAACGGCCCATGCACAGCCATCAGCCTCACACAGACGAGGCCAAAGGTGGCCTGGGCTGGTCACCACTCAATGCGATGGTCACAAAGGTCAACGGCCCAAACCAGCCCAGCCTGGAGTGGACATGGCTCTCCTGCTGCTCAGCACCACTTCGCTCCTCCCAGGGACAGCCGTTGGCTCTGAGGTTCCCCATGCAGACACTGGTCTGGGTGGCATCCGTCCACCTAAGCAGGGAATCGCCCCAGCAGGCTTATGCCAATGAGCATATTCCAGGGCTTTCAGGAATGGGTGTCTGGCCCCATCAGAAACAAGCAGGTGTGAGAACAAACATTTGATGAGCCTTCTGGAAAAGAGCTCTTGCCATTTTAGAGATGCAGAGAGGCGATAAGTACAAAATTCAAGACAGTAGCTCCTGCAGCGAGGAGAAGCATATAAATAGATATAAATAATTGTCAGAGATCTAGCTCTTGGCGGGCAGTGGATATACAGGTGTCTTTTATTTTATAAATAGATAAGAGTAAGATTTAGATGAAAGGGTAAAGTGGGCCATTCGAGTGCCTCCTTCAACATTTCATGAAGAGATGATTAATTCAATTCTACCTGAGGTCCAGTTTTGAAGTCTTGAGGAAAGCTCTCTAGACCTGGGGTTGGGACCAGGGGTCTATGTGGACCCCCTTCCCTGGGGTTCTCAGGCCCTTCCCTTTGCAGTTAACCAGGGACATTCCTATGTGGTCCCTGATGCATGGGGCATCCAGTGGTGCATTTGAAAGGAGCTCTTATGCCCCCACCTGTCCGGGCTTTCCTTCCACTCACTCCTTCTCCCCTGTGGAATGAGTTTGGATGGTGATGTTAGGTATGGTCCTCAGAGAAGGTTTGGGGTGGGGTGGGGGGGGCTTGATTAAAGAGACAATACAGTAACAGCCACCTGACCACAACAGAATCTACATCCCATTATCTGCCTGACTCAGGTCTCTCTGGACTCAGGTCAGGAAGAGGGTGTTGTTTCCGGGGCCCTCTAAGCCCACCTGAGACAGACAAGGAGGTGAATGCAGGGGCCTCAGGTTGGTCAACCTGGTCCAGGGTTGGCCTGATAGGCACTTCTGATGATGCACAGTTCCAAGGACTCTCATTGTTATGCAAATGATGGCCCCTTGGTGAGTCAGCACAGGCTATTAAAATGTGGTATTCCTAAATGAAATGTAGCCACTGGCTAGAGGTTCCTGGTGACTCTAGTTCAGGATTCCCCCCAAAAGCCTGGCTGTCTTATCACTCTTGGCACCACAGCAAAGCAAATATTTCCACAAATATGAATTGAGTACCTACTATGTGCCAACAAGCATTTACTGAGTGCCTACTATGGAATACAGTATTGAACAAAACAAGCAAAACACAAACACACAAAAAAACACCCACCCTCAGGAAACTCATATTTTAGTAGAAGACATTTTAGAAAAGAAAAAGAATAGTATGTTGGATGATGGTAAGTGGTGAGGAGTGAGCCTCACGGAGATCTGGAGAATAAGTGTCTCAGGCAGAGGGGTAAAGCAAGGGCAAAAGTCCTAAAGCAGGACTGTGCTGGGTGCAATTAAGAACAGCAAGTGTGGCAAGGGAGAGGAGGAGGGAGATGAGGTTCCCCCTGCAGGGCCTTGTGGGCGTGGTGAGGACTTTGTCTCTTGCTCTGGGTGAAGTGGGAGCCAGGCCTCAGGGGCGGAGGGTGTCCTGAGGAGAGGAGGGACAGGACCTGATGTCATTTTAACAGGACTCTGCTGGCTGCAAGTGGAGGACATACTATCAGAGAGGCAGGAGGAGAAGCAGAGACATCAATGAGGAGGCAACTGCAAGAGCCCAGGGAGAGGCGATGCCTCTTGGACCAGGATCAGGGCAGTGGAGATGACAGGGGGCGGTCAGTTTCCAGATACAGGTTGAGCAGCGAGACAATAAAATGTCTTTTTCCTGAAAAGTGGAAGCAGCTGGCCTCTTCTCGTGTGTTTTGGGGTCAAGAAAGTTTGAGACCTGGTTGGAAAGTAGAGACTTACAACCTGCTGGGACTGTGTCACGCAGGCACTGAACGGAACGGTTTAGGTCTTCGTGCGCCAGCAGGGTAAACACCCAACATATATTGGCAAGTGAAAAAAGGAAGATGTAGAACTAAATGGAAAATGATCTCACTTTTGAAAAATTAAAATTATGAACATGAGGAGATATGAATGGTCTGGAAGAACAGGCATATCTGACTCAACAGGGGGACTGCCCTTCCGACCACACAAAATCAATAATAATAAACCCTGTTTTTAGCTCTTTTTAAAATTGCTATGGGCATGGCTCGCTTCTGCCGCCACAGTGTGCTGCTCTTAGCCAGTGTTCCCACCTGGGCCCCCTCCTTGGCCTGGGCTGTAAGGGAGGCGGAACTTGGGAAAGAGAAATATTTTCCTCTCGTGCTCATTGGCTTAGGAGAACTGGAAAGGACCCACCTGGCTCCTAAAGTTTCTAAAAATAGAAAGTTGTCTTAACTTGCCTATAGTTTTGGCTTAGCTGTTCCTTCTACTTGGTCCAAGATGCCGTTTGTATTAGGGAATCATACACTGTGCATGAAAAATACAGGCTGGCAGGAGTGAGATCTGCAGCGGAAAGGAACCGAGCAGGGAGCTGCCACTGATGGGACGCTAGACATGCTGCCAGTGTAGACGGCACCTTCTATCCCACCCGACCTGTGCATTCATTCCAGCGCTTAGGGCGGGAGAGAGGGGTCTGGCTGTGGGTTTGTTTTAGCCGAGAGGAGGAAGTGGAGGGAACTATGTCCACGGCCCAGGGCCTGGAGTTTGAAACCCTCTGGCTGAGGGCTGAGGTTGGTCTGTAGCAGGACTTCTGAGACCCCGGGCACAAGCATATATGCTGTGGGGTCCGTGGTGTGCTGGTAAACGTTTAACAACCAGCTCTCCAGGAGAAAGTGTGTGTGTGTGTGTGTGTGTGTGTGTGTGTGTGTGTGTGTATACATGTGAGCATGTGTGTATATAAATCTATGGAAATACACGCACACTTACATATGCTTACACATATACTTAGGTTTCCTATAGTTTGTATTGATGTAAAGCTGGGGCAGCTCAGAATTTACAAATAAAAATGTACAAGGGCCGGCCGAGTGGCGCGGTGGTTAAGCGCTGGCTTGGGAAGCCAGCGGCCCCGGTTTGGGTCCCACATATGAGGGCCAGTGACACTGCCCTCAAAAAAAAAAAAAAAAAAAAAAGATAAAAAAAAATGTATAGGGCCGGCCGAGTGGCGCATTGGTTAAGCGCTGGTTTTGGGATGCCAGCGGCCCCGGTTCGGATCCCACATGAGGGCCAGTGACACTGCCCTCTACAGCTAACAACAGCTCCACCTGGAGCTGGGCTGTGCGAGCCCCGGTGATGGTGTGGGCTGCAGCCCCTGCTGCAGTGGGCTGCCATAGGCTGCAGTGAGTGGCCCACAGCCAGCGTGAGCGGCTGGCAGCCAGCGTGAGCTGCCAATAGCCGCAATGAGCGACATCCAGAGGCCAGCGACCGATCTGTCTCATCCGGGAAGAGCAATGACGATACCAACCGTGAAGCAACATCCTCCGCAACTAAAACTGAAGAACAAGAAGACGGCAACTTGTCTGTTCCCCTTCCCCGATTCCCCAACGCTGTTCCCCTCCACCAATTCCCCAATAAAAAATCTTTAAAAAAAAAAAAAAAAAAAAATGTATAATATTCCTTTTTGCAAATTCCATATCATCACTCAATTCACATAGAATGTTTTCATTGACTTTCACCCCTAATACTTGTATCTGCAGTCAACCTCTGGTTATGACTGATGAGCACCTGGAGTTCTTTGGGAATGCTGGCTGATATTTCCTGACCTTAAGGAATAAGACAAAAGTGATCCACCAAAGAGCGTGTCGGAACTTCACTCGTTTGTCAAGATGAGCAACTTCCTTGACTTTTGGTGCCATTCGCTGTGTAAGAGGAAGAGAGCAAACACACTTTTATGTTTAATCTGCACCATTAACTTTTTCCCTCCATTCCTCAAATCTAGAAAATGAACAAAACAGTACATCAAGCCCTGAGTTGTACTGTTTGCCGACTCCCAGGATGGCCGTCTTCAGGCTACCAACATGATGTCGCTGAAGAAAAACAGAAGAAAAGAAACAGGACCCGGGCCAGTCAAGTGGCACTTTGGTTAAGAGTTGGCTTGGGATGCCAGCTGCCCCGGTTTGGATCCCACATATGAGAGCCAGTGACACTGCCCTCTACAGCTAACAACAGCTCCACCTGGAGCTGGGCTGTGAGCCCCGGTGATGGTGTAGACTGCAGCCCCTGCTGCAGTGGGCTGCCATAGGCTACAGTGAGTGGCCGGCAGCCAGCGTGAGCAGCCGGGAGCCAGAGTGAGCTGCCAATAGCCGCTGTGAGCAGCCATCCAGAGGCTGGTGACGATCGGCCACACCTGAGAAGAGCGCAATGATCACAATACCAGCATGGGCCAGTGAAGCAATGTCCTCCACAACTAGACTGAAGAACAAAAGGACAGCAACTTGTCTGTTCCCCTTCCCCATTTCCCCAATGCTGTTCCCCTCCCCCAATTTCCCAATTTAAAAAAAAATAATCTTAAAAAAAAAAAAGAAAAGCAACAGGAGAGGCACGCACTAGCACAATGTTATACAGAACCTCTGCCAGACAGCTACCATCGACAGAAATAGCCGCAGGAGCACGGATAATAGGAAAATGTAGTTTAAAAAATGGAAAGTGAGAGTTTTGAGAGCATATCACCTTTGTTTTTAATGTAACTTATCTATAAGTTTATGAAGTTTAATTTTCAATAATGGCTCTGTTTAGCAACCAGTTCACCAAATTCCTGGAAATCTGACAACAGGCATTCACAAGCCCTTACCAGCTGGCTCCCACACTTTACTGAGTAGGGACCACATGGCAAGAGTGTCCGCAGTTGGGGAGGAAGCCATTCCCTCCACCTCTGCCCAGAACCAGAGCAACTCGGGCAGGATCTGATGGCCGGGAGCGTTGGGTGCTCAGGATGGGCAGTGGCAACAGCGAAGCTTCTCTACTTGACCTTGGGGACAGATGCAGGAGGGGACAAATAGGACAAGAGACCACTTTATGAGCCCATGTGAGATGCCCCTTTGCAGCAAGAAGTGGGGGACTCTGAGGGGTGCTGAGCTCCTGATGACGAGTAGATGAGGGCTGTGTAACCAGCAGACATCTGGGTCATATCACTCTGCACAAAAACGAAGCTGCGAGACAGAACTGGGCTTTCAGCAACTCATGAGGCTCTGCAGAAGCTCGTGGCACCACAGGACTGTTATCACGTTATCACAGCGATGTGGCACGTACATCTTCAAGGCCCCCGTAATTCCAACCTCCTCCAGTACCTTCTCTGATGCCAGATTCATGGGGATCCACGGGGCGATTTCCTGCCTCTCTAAGCTGTCTTTTACGCTCAGACACCCTCACCAAGGTTTAGAACTTAAACGCTCCCCAACCAGAGTCATCGAATTTTAGAGTGGAAAACAGATTTTAGAGATTTCTTAAAATAAGCCCTTTGTTTTATAGACAGGGAAACAAAGGCCAAGAGAGGGAAGCGATTAGCTCAAAGTTAGAATGAAAAATCAAGGGCAGAACTGGGTAGGGTGACCAACTGTCTCCGTTTGCCCAGGACTGAGGGGGGTTTCTGGGACAAGCTGGTCACCCTAGACTTGGGACCACTACTCACGTGTTGGCTCGAGCCCAAGGCAGAGGGCCTGAGCCTGTCCCTGGAAGGACAGGAGGCCTGAGTCAGTACAGAACTGCAGAATGGAATTTTCCAGGGAAGAGAAAAGAGGAGACCACATCTGGGAGCTGGGGCCTCCAACTCTGCCCAGATGCCTGGCACCAGAGGGATTTCCCACCTGCCACGGCTCTGCTGTGCATTTCTTATCTTTTGGCTGCTGCCAGCCACAGCTGCAGGGATGTATATGCAAATAGCCTGCGATAATATTAATGTGTGATTCCCCTTGGGAGGCATGTGGAAAGCACTGTGTGTGTTTCACAATTCTATTTCGTCCAGAGGAGCAGCGGGGGCCCAGAATGATTTGAAACAGATTTTTGAAAAGGCAAAATAAAATTGGAACAAAACCTAGTAGAAGCATGTGCCACTCTCTTCACCCCCGGCTTCCTCCAGGACTGCCCAACATTAACCCTCTTCTCTCACCCAGGAGCCTCCTAGAGCAGGGCAGCAAACATCCGGCACTCTTCATTCAAGCCAGCAGCCCCTGCCCATCCCAGGACAGCTTGCCCCCTCCCTGGGCTGACATACCATCCAAATAGCTGAAGCCTGTGCAAACTGTTGTTTCTTCCTCTGTCCCACCTCGCTGCCTCCTGCCTGCAGCTTATGCTCCCTCCTCCTTCACCCCTGCTTCCTGGGGAGCAGTTGCAGAATCACAGAACACAGACAGAACACGGACGACTGGGTGTGGAGAGTTTAGCAGAAGTCAAGTCAGAAAGACCGAGATGTGATTCTTATCCCTGCCACTGACCAGCTGTGTGATCCTGGGCAAGTTGCTTCACTTCTCTGAGCCTCTGTTTGCTCTGTGTACTGTGTACAGTGAGAAGAAGAAGAAGAAGAAGAACTGCCCCACCGGGATCTTGTGAGGAGTCTCAGAGCTAAAGCTTCATACTACTTAGCAGAGTACCTGGCACGCAGCAAACACACAAGAAATAGCAGTCATAGTAAGAGCCCCTTAATGATCGCCTCTTTCAACCACTCCATTTTAAAGATGGACAAAGGGAGGCCCAGAGAGGGGGAAAGAAGTAGCCCAAGGTCACACAGCAAGATAACTACCTTCTCATCGTGGCCTCGGGGCAGCCTCCCTTCTCAGGCTTGGGGAGCCTCGGGCTGGGAAGTGAGGAAGTGCTGCCTGCCTCACACCTCTCCTCCCTCTGGAGCCTGGTCCGCACGCCAGCGCACAGGGAACGCTCGGTACTCACCATCAGCTGACCTGGACTTTCAGGACCGTGTCACGCCATCCTCCTCAAAGCAGCCTGGCTTTCTCCATCGTGGAAGCATGCATCCATTGGCTCTCATCTGCTGTAGGACTCAAGGCGATGAGCCAGGGCTCCGGAAAGCCCATCCAGTCTGGCCACTCTGGTGTTCGCATCCGAAGAGCCCACTGTTCCCCCCCCCCCCCCCCCCCCGTCTTCCTTGCAGTGCCGGCTCTGATAGCAGCAGCCGGACTCTTATCTGGCCTGTGTCAGGGTGCAGCCGGTCGTGGAGCCCGGGTTCCAGGAAGCCCGCCTAGGGGGCCCCCCTGCAGGCCCTGCTCCCCCGGATGCTGCCTGCTGCTCCGGACCCGGCCGATCGCCCGTCAGTGTCACTCTGAGCTCTGCTGGCCCCCAGCAGGCGGGGCCCCCACCCCTTCACGTCCCACCCCCCACTCCCATCTTGGCAAGGGGACTGGGAAAGGCAGCTAGTTTCAAGTCAGCACAGCGTTTGTGGTCGTGTCCCGAACTCTCCACGATTAATCACGGAGCATCTGATTTCTGCTTTGCCTCAGAGGGGGGTGTGGGACGCCTGGAAGTTTCTGTTTACTCCATTCTGCACCGGGCCGAGTGCTAATCACAAACAGACAGGGACGCCGTCTCCCCCTCCCCCTCCCTCTTCTTACCTTGCTGCTTTAGCGTCGCCCTCCTCACATTCTCTCCTTTCCCTCTTTTCTTCCCTCTTTCTCATCTGTGCCCCAACTCTGACCCAGGTCTGACCCTCCACAAACCCCTTCCTCTAGTCCTGGGTTCCCCACCAAAGCCCATCATCTCCTCTGCACCTCCTACTTCTCCTGGATGCAAATTGACTTGGTCTTTTTGCTTTACATCTTTATAGTTAGAGATCAGCCTCTTTCACTGCTTTCCCTCTGGTTTTTTTTGCAACCTAATTATTTCAGGGTTTGCTCCCCAGCGTGGGAGGGGGGGAGGGGGAGGGGAGACACACACAGTCACAGACACACACACACACACACACTCCTGTTACATTTGTGTGTGTAAGGCTCCTACAAACTTGGTATCTCTGAGTCAAGGGGTGGGTCTCTGCAGGACCCATGACTCATTTTGTCACCTCAACACGGCTTGCTTTTGGATTCTGCTCAGGGATGCATCCAGGAACAAAGTCCCCATTGATGGCAGCCACGGAGAGGCTGGCCCCGCGGTGCCTCCCGGCCTGTAACACCTAGAGATGAATTTCTCTCTCTGCCTCTCCTTGGCTCCCTTCCACTCTGCAGCCACTGCAAACAAGAAACCAAAACCAAACAGCCCCAAAGAACAGAAACTGACACCCCTACCCACCAACACACACACACACACACACACACACACACACTGAAGGGTAAATTGACAAGATCTTTGAAAACCAGAACTGAGCTGTCAGCCTAAACATCACACATGTGTGTGCGGAGGCATGCACATAGAGGTTTGCTAGAAAAATTTGTTTATCATAGGAAACAATTGGAAATAAATATCCATCAAATAATGACTGGTCAAACAGAATGCAGCAGAGGTGTGGCGTGCCTAGCGGGGCAGTGGTCTAAAAAAAGTGAGGTGGATCTCCCAGACCTGGTATTGAGCAAAAGGGGTATAATCCTGATTGTGCAACCCTCCCCCTCACACACACACAAAGCAAAATACTATGGAAACACTTATAAAGCCAGGAAAACAGTCTGGAAGGATATAAACCGAACTGAGTCATTACCTCTGGGAAAGAGGGAGGCAAAAAGGTTTAAGGGGGGTGCTCTGACCTGCAAGAGTTCATTTCAAAAAAGGAAAATGGATTCGTTTATTACTGGTGTCCCAGCTTCCTTCTCTAGGGACACTGTGCCCCACACGTGGAGAAAATTCCATCCACCCATGTTTGCCTCCTTGGACTAACTCAAAGAATTCTACAGTAAATCAGCGGACAAAATAAACAGCCCTCCTGAGGAAGGAACCCAAAAATTCTGCAAACACTCCAGTTGGATCACCTCCGGTTAGATGTTTGGACCCCTTGAACCAACAGTGACTTATCACAGAGTGAAATTCCTTAAGAGCATGGGAGCTGTCCAGTTATTCTGCAGTGGGACTAGGCCTCCTGGCAATGAGGACACCAGACATATACTTGAAAGGAAAGTACTGGAAAGTGATGACTTGGTCTCAGGAAACCATGTCACTCCTCTAACTTATAAAACATGAAAACTATTTCTGAAGCATTTTAAAGGAATGAATGTGAACAAGGTCAGACATTATGCAAAGGTTGGCTGAGAAAGCACAGTTTCAGGTTAGCCTTTTCCCTCCTGCTCGCTGGCTGCACGGACCACGTGTCACAAAGACAGCGAACAAGCAGACCTTGTGTCCGATGCAGGGTGCTTTCTCACGTGCTATGGGTGGAATTCTCCATCATGCTTTCTTCTGTTCCTCACTTGTCAAATTCTGGCTTCAGGAATTCAGCTCGGGGGAGAGGGGGGTTATGTAGCGAAGACAAATGACATTCTCCACAGCCCTGAGACAGTGGGGACACCCAGCCCCTCCACCCTCATCCTCCAGGGCAGAAGGAAGTTCCACGTTTGGAACCTGGTAGCATGGAGCTTGGGGTTTCCAGCAGTCTGAGGGCATGGATGCAGTTTCCCAATTTGGGGCTCGCACAGGGAGCGCCCAATAAGACTTTCGATGACATACAGACTGGGCGCTGAATAAGGCTGATTCTCATAGTGGGGAACTCATTTTACTCCTGTGGCAATTTTCTTCCAATCCCCATTGGCCTGGGAGAAAGGCTCAGCTTTGTGCTAATCTGTCTTTCACACCTCTCTAACATTTACTAATCTCCCTTTCTGACAAAGAGAAAGCAAGCCTTAGGCTTGGGTCATTCAGCGCCAACAGCTAGAATTGTGACTGGCAAGTCATGGTGGTTTCCCATTGACACTTTCCAATTTTTTAAAGTTTAAGCAATTCTACTAGATAAGAGAAAAACTAACAAACCCTAATAAAACGTGGAGTTTGGTTATTAATCATGTATCATGATGATGGGTGCGTTACTTGTGACAAATGTCCCATCACTATGTAAGATGTCACCAGAAAGGGACAGAATGAGAAATTGTATAGGGCATATAAGAATTCCCTGTACTCTCTTGGTAACTTTTCTTTAAATCTAAAACTATTGTAAATTGGAAAGCTTATTTAATTATTTTTGAATGGACCCGGAAAACAAATAATTCCATGTTATTTATTTTTTTTTAACGTACAGATGGAGAGAAATAGGAAAAGCAAACACGGCAAATCCATGAGCAGGCGGGGAATCTAAGTGAGAGGCATCTGGATGTTTTTGGAGCTATTCTCTCAACTTTCCTGCAGGTTTGAAGTTTGTCAAACACAGGAAGTTAGGAGAGAAAGTGAATCAATTAAAAGAAAAATACTAAATACCCAAGAGCACAGGTGGCAGATGAGTTTTGGCCAAAGTTGTCAAGGTGGTGTGTGAGTTGCTGGCATGTTGGGGACACTCGGCTAAGAGGTGCCCTGGCAAGCAGATAGATCTGTGATGACTCCAAGTGATCCCCCACTACCTGTGGCCCCAGAATCTTTCTCTGCAGCCCCCACAGGCACACACCTCCAAACGGCACAGCGTTCCTAGCACTTTCAAATTATTTCCCATCTGCATCCATGTTCCCCTCACAGCAGCCTCATGAGGTAAGCGGGGCAGGTGTCTTCATCCTGTGTGCCAGGCAGGGCATTTCGGGGACAGAGATGAAGAAGGATGAAATGTTCTGCTGGGAGACAGACATGCACACAGAGACCTACAGTGCCACGTGCTAACTTTAGCCCAGGTGGTAAGTGCCTGGTGGGTGGTGAGGGAGGGGCCTCCGCCTTTGAGATAGAAGGGGATACCCCGGGGAAGGGGGAAGTGTGTCACCAGGAAAGAATGAGTAAGCAGAAAGGTTACGTGATCTTTCTGGAATACCTCTGTTCTCGGGCCCTCAGGGCAAGGCCAAGCTGGCAGGTTGTGAGGCCCTGCAGAGCCTGGCTGTCTGTCCCCAACAGGATGAACCTTGGTCTTCGTGTCTCTTCTCAGGAAGGGGGTGGCGGGGTGAGTTTAGCAAGAGGAACGATCTCCGAAACTCATCCCACTCGTTACAATCCATCATCCTCCTGCAGATGATGGCATCAAAAGTCTCCTCTGTTACCCACCCTGTCAACTTTCAGTGCTGACAAGAACCGTGAGATTGCTCAGCTCTTCCTGGAGGTAAATATTGGGATCCATCATTATTTCCAGGCTTCTCCTCCGTGCTCATTTCAACCCACAGCCTCACTGCTGGTGCCTCTGCTCCGCAGTGACAAACTGCCATTTCACCTGAGAGACGTGGGCTCTGCTGAGCTGGGGCAGCCTTTGGAATGACAGGCTAGTACCCCCCCAGCCTCAGCTGGGGCCATAAACCTTGGCAGCCTGGGAATGAATTTGCCTTGAAACCTGGGAGCCTATCCACTGGGGGGATTTGCAAGGCTTCGTCCTGACCTGAAAGAAAATCCTAGACACCCTCCGCATTCCCTTAGGGACCCCCCAGAGTCAAATATTTTCAAAACCAACTCCAGTTAAGTAAATAGTTTTCCGCACGTGAGGGAGCACAGGGTTTCTCAGAGGACCTGACATTCTCCACTTGGTGACTGTCATGTCCTTACAAACATAACATTGAAAGCGATCCTTGCATTCCCAGGATGACTTCCCCAGCTGAGGAATTCTGTGACCTTCCTGGAGCTCAGGGCTGTTGCTTTATTTGGGGGCTTATAGGACAGCACCCCCTAAATGCATCCTGTACAATTTGATAAGAGCCCTTTGCACCCTCCCCCACCCCCACCCTCACCCCCACCACCACCCCGTGCATGTTTTCCTTTGCCACAAATTTCTAGGAAACTCTTCAAAAATGCGCTGCCTAAATTGAACCCTGATGCTAGGAGCACTAATGGGGCCCCCTCTTCAAAGCACTTCTCCACAGCCCAACAGTGTACGGGGTGCTGCAAACAATGGACTTAAGCGCGCAATTTATTTGGGTTGGCTGATCGCATGCTGGTTGGAATCTGCTCAGGGCGGAAAACAAACCCAGTATATGTTTAGATTTATAAATTATCCTGAAAGCACAAATACCTCATAACAGGGCTAGAATGAGATACAATTAGGAGGCACTACACACAGGCTTCGCTCTTCCCTGGGTGCGCTAAGAGAGGTTATGAACTGCTTGTTGGTTAAGCCACCTTCTTTTCCCCACCCCCACCCCCAGAAACATCTATGGCAGAAGCTATAGACTGCCTGCCTGACCCTTGTGCAAATGCCCAGATCTGGCTCTTTCCCAGGCGCCTTGGGGAGGTGACTGTCCTGTGCACCACTCTAAGTGGTTCCCACCGATCGCCTCACTCCATCCTCACAACAACCATCTTAAGCATCACAGTCCCCATGTCAGAGAGGAGGAAAATGAGGCACAAGAAGGTGAAGTCACTTTCCCAAGGTCCACAGCAAGCAATTGACAGAGCCAGGATTCTAACTCAAGGAGTTTTACTCTAGAATCGATGCTCTCAATCCTTAGGTACTTTTCTAGTAAAATCTACAGAACAACTAGCCAGAATGGTTTATTAACTGGACATTTTATTGCAGCTGCGTTGGAAGAGAAACGAGACAAATGGCAAGAAAACACAATGAAGTCATGACTTAACCAAAGCACAAATGAGATCCTGCTCCCCAAATTAAACCAAACAAAAACTGGAAAAGAACATATTTAACCTTATCCCCTCAACCTTCTCCACCGCCATCTCCAGGCCCAGATAGGAGATGCCAATTTCAGAGGGGAGACGTGGGGTCCCAGAGAACCCAGAGCTGCCCTTTGGGTCCCAGAACAAGGAACTGGAGGCATGTACCCTAGAGGGATTGCTGTTGTGGGTCATTATAAGGGTCCCAATGAATGTGCCTCCCTGAACCCCACAGTCCTCTGAATAATGTGCTGATGTGCTCCTACCTTGACCAGTGGAGCCTGTATCTCCACCCACTTGGACCTGTGACTTGCTTAGACCTACAGAACGAGGTGGAAGTGATGGTCCACCAGCTTTGGAGCCTGCCCTTGTGTCTTTGCTTTCACTCTCTTGGGATGTCAAGACCGCCAATGGTGAAGAGATCTGGGCTAGGCCCCTAGAAGATGGAAACCCAGGTGGAAGGGAGCCACGGCACCTCATCTGACAGCCAGACCACTGCTGGACATGTGAGTGCAGCCACCTGGACCCTTCAGCCCAGGTCAGGTTGTCAGATGCCTGGAGTCACACGAGTGAGTCCAAGGGAGGCCAGTAGATTTACTAACCTGTAGACTTGTGAGGGAAAAACCAACTCATCCCTGTGTTATACCGCTAAGTTTTGGGGTGGTTCGTTACACAGCAGCTAGAGGGGCTGTTTTCAGGGCTGTCATACCCATGTCATCACTGTTATCACGGTTAACACGAAGATTCTCTATTGCAACCACAGCTGTAAAGAGAATTCCAGTATGACTCTTGTCTCTAGCACAGCAGTTTCTGGAGAACTTATTGAAACACATCTCTTAATGTGGCCTTAGCTCATTTATTAGGACACTGGTAGCCCACTCATGATTTTGCTTCTATTTGCTCATTCAATATTTGGCCACTGTTTTCCATATAAAAGAAGTATCTTTAGCACTGAGGTTCCAGGTAAATTTGGCACAATGTCATCCCCTAAGATCTCTCAGGACAACAGAGGAGGTGGACGAGAACACTCTTATACAATAATTCATTCAGCAAATATTTGAGTCCCAGGCCCTCCATTCAGGGCTGGGACTGCCATCACAGGGAAGTCCCATCCCAGACCTCATGGGGTCTGTGTCTAGTAGGGACACGGACATTGATAAAAAGAGAACACATGAATGTACGATTGCAAATGGTGTTAAATGCTGGGAAGAAGCAGCACAGGGTGCTCTGAAAGAAAAGTAGCCTGATGAGAGGAGGCCAGGAAGGCTTACTGGAGGAAGTGCCCTTCAAGCTGAGAATTAAAAGAGCAGGTGCAAAAGGAGGTGAAGAAAGTTCCAGGCCCAGGAAAAAGCAGATGGCAGTGGGTCTCACCAGGAGCAGTGAGGTTAATCTAGAACCCAACCCCCTTTTACATGGAAACACAGAGTGTTTTTTTTGGGACCTGAACCGGGGCCGCTGGCTTCCCAAGCCAGCGCTTAACCACCGCGCCACTTGGCCAGCCCTCACAGTGTTTTTTGCATGGTTTTAATATACCCTGATTGTTCCTGGAATGCAATGACCATGTCAATTGAGAGAACACTGAACTTTACTTTGTATAGGGATTTCCACTGGTCACTGTTCTGGAATGACAGATAGCACTGGCAGCCCTTCCACTCAGCGTGCTGGCAGTGCACGGGCAGCCAGCATCCCACACACCTGGATCTGCCTGCATTTGAAGCTGTCACTTTCACAAGTTTCTACCTGCTAAGTTCAAGCACCTGGCTATTTCATGAGGATTACCAGCATTCTAATGCATATGCTTTTATTATAAATTGCTTTCCACTTATTCTCCTTTATTTTATAGTTTAAGAATTACATGTATAGGTTTTCATTATGTGAGTAGGTAGATAATATTGTTTAAAATTTTGTGTCAGGGTAGACAGAGGCACGAGATCTAATAGGGTTAGAACCACAGGCATCTTCAAGATCCTTCTTTTGGGGTGACCGGTTAGTTCAGTTGGTTAGAGCATGATGTTAACACCAAGGTTGCTGGTTTGATCCCTGCAAGGGCCACTGTGAGCTGCACCCTCTCCAAAAGAGTCAACTGTGCCATTGTAGCAGGAAAGCAATGTAACCAATGACCATGGCTGTTCCCCAATAAAAAAAAAATTTTTTTTTAAAGACCTTTCTTTTGCTGTGGGACAGGGAATCAGACAGGGAATGGAAGACCTAACAGGGATTGTGGGGTTAGCGCCCAGACAGGCAGGAGGAGGCTGAAGGAGGAACCCTCCAAGCTGGTGAAATCGGAACCCTCAGACCCGGCAGGAGGGGATGTGAAATGGCACAGTTGCTGCAGAAAACAGCCTGGCAGTTCCTCAAAGGTTAAACACAGACTGTTATCTGATCCAGCAATTCCACTCCTAGGAATATACCCACGGGAAATGAAAATACATATTCACATACGACCTCGAACACCAATGTTCACAGCAACGGTATTCATGATAGCTGACAAGGAGAAACAACCAAAATGTTCACCGACTGCTAAATACATAAACAAAATGTGGTTTACCCATACAATGGAATACTATTCAGCCATACAAAGGAATGAAACACGGATACTTGTGTTGACCTTAAACAATAAGAGTCATCTTACCCACAAAATGTGTTTATTTGGGAATAGCAAAGGATGCATTTCAGGACAAGCAAACTACAGAGAACAGAGGAGAGGGGCTGGCTTTTATAGGGAAGGAAGGGGAAGTTGGGAGGGGCTGTTTGCAGGGAGTTCAGGGTGGTAATGGCTTCTCATTGGCCGAGTGTGTCGGTTTCTCATGGGCTGGGCTATAACCAGACACCCAACCTGAGGGCAACCCGCTGAAGAGGTTCAGGTGGTCACTGAGGAGGTTTGCTGGACAAGGAGAGCGCCTCCTCCTTCCTGCTGCGGTACGTCTTTCTGTTTGGGGTCTGGGTGGCTGCACATGAGAGCTCCCCCTTCAGCGCCTCCCAAATCCATTTGAAATGAGATTTTCTGTATTTTTAACACATGTTACTATGTAGATGAATCGTGAAAATATTATGCTAAGTGAAAGAAACCAGACACAAAAGGCCTACTGTAGGATTCCATTTATATGAAGTGTCCAGAAGAGGCAAATCTATAGAGACAGAACTATAGATTAGTGATTGCCAGGGGCTGAGGCTGGTGGGGTTGGGGCTGGACCAGAGGCAGGTGGGGCGGGGGCGAGGGGTAAATGGAGAGTAACTGCCAATAGGTATGAGGTTTCTTTTCAGGGTGATGAAAATATTCTGGAAAGAAATAGTGCTGACAATTGTACAACTGTGTTAATATATTTAAAAACCACTGAACTGTATACTGCGAAAGGTGGATTTTATGGTATTTGAATTCTATTTAAGACAAAACAAAAAACTGAAGCTAAAGAGATAGGCAGCCTCACAAGGCATTGTGGCCTAAACTGAGGAGCTTTTACCTTCGACCTCAGACTCAGGGGAGCTGTTGGAGGTTTGAGGCATCACAGTGGCAATAAAAGTTTGTATTTTAGAAAGATCTCTGTGACAAGTGGACGGGAGAGGGACAAAAATGGATGGTTTTGAAAGGTGATGAAGAGTGAAGTGTCTGGAATAACACCTGGCTTGGGGCTTTGAACAAGTTGATGGAGGTGGTACCGTCCGCGGGAAGGCTGGAAGGCAGCCATGTTGAGAGCAGTTTGTGAGCAAAAAAAACAAAACAAAAAAAAAATAGGGAGAGCAGGGCTGGCCGAGTGGCGCGGTGGTTAGGCGCTGGTTTGGGAAGCCAGCAGCCCCGGTTCGGGTCCCACATATGAGGGCCAGTGACACTGCCCTCAAAAAAAAAAAAAAAAAAAAAAGGAAGAGAGCAGTTTGTGAGGACAGCTGTCCCAGAAGCGTAATCATGCTTGATGTGACAAGAGCTGGGAGAGATGACTTCTGACTGGTGACATCTGGGAAGACGTTTCAGAAGAGGCAGCATTTGAGCAGAAGTTTGCAGGGTTGGCTTAGGGGCATGCTAGGAAGACGGAATCAAACAAGCAAAAGTATGGAGGAGACTAGGAGTGCCCAGGGTTAATGGGGTTCTGTTTAGCCAGGTCAGAAGGGAAACATGGTGATGCATCAGTCAGGGTTCTCAAGAGAAACAGAACCGGTAGGAGATATATGTAGAGAGATATCTATATCTATATCTATATCATCTATATCTATATCTATCTTTCTGTCTATCTATATATATAAAACTTATTATAGGAATTGGTTCATGCCCTTATGGAGACCTAGGAGTCCCGTAACCTGCACTTTGTAAGCTGGAAAACCAGGAAAGCCAGTGGTGTAATTTGGTCCAAATCTGAAGGCCCGAGAACCAAGGGAGCCGATGTCTGAGGACAGAAGATGGACATCCCAGTTCAAACAAAGAGGACAGACCTGCTCTTCCTTTGCCTTATAGTTCTAGGCCCTCAGCAAATGACATAATAATGACTAGCACTCCTGCGTGTGACCTGCTTTCCGCAGACTATGGATTCAAACGCTAATCTCTTCTAGAGATGCCCTCAGAGTCACACCCAGGAATAATGTTTTACCAGCTATCTAGGCATCCTTTAGTCCATCATACCGACACATAAAGCTCACTATCACAGGTCTACCCCTTGTCAACTCCCACACGCATCTCCTTAAACCATACTGAATGCCGCACAGAGACAATACCTAGGCCGTAATTCTGCCTAACGTGATCCAAGTATCCTGTGAACAGCTGGAAATACACCAATACTGGCCAGTAAAGTGTCCTTCCATTTTCACCACTTCCCTGGGAGGTATGAGCCCCTTTTCTCAGGAGACTGAGGTTCAAAGAGGTCTAAGTGACTTATACCTGAAGTCCCACAGCTACAAAGGGGCTGGCTGGTTTTGAATCTCAGGTCAATTGGGGGGGTTGGGGCGGGTGAGATGCACAAGGTGGTGTCAGGCCAACATGTAGCATGTGGACTTTATTTTATAGTCAATAAAGTTCTTTTTCTTCTTGAATTATAAAACTCAGCCTCCTCTGCATGTCTGTTTTGTATTACACATTCCAATCCCTCAAATCTTTTGATAGCAAGCTCCTTAAGGGAGAAATTGTGCTCATTGTTTGGAGAACGTAATTCACCATCGCATAGGAGAGATGATTGAGGACTCCTGACGCCTCTAGGTAGGGAGTGTGTCATTTAAGTGCCAGGGAGACCATAACCTGTGAACTCTATATCAATGGGGTGATGACAGCTGCCTAATACCAAATAGCAGACATGTGTTCTTGCTGCCACTTCAACTCCCTGGCTTTGCTCTGAGTAATAAGTACCGAAAACAAATACATACTTGTTGAATTTTTGTTTAATTCTGTTTGGGTTCCATTTGTCGAGACAGTATTGTTTCTTTGAGGTAATGCATTTTTTAAAAAATGTACTTGAATTTTTACCTTAGAGTTTTAACAGCTATGGAAAAAGTCTTGAAATATGTTAAAAGAGAAAGTGGGGAGACGGGGGAGATGACAGGGATAAAAGGTGCAATAATTAGAACTTAAGAACCAGTGCAAAGGAACCGAGTTGGAGACAATTGGGACATCTGCAGGGGAGGAAAATGAACTAGGACACATGCCCCCAGCACATGCCCCCAGCTAGCTTCCCACCTGAGTGTGTATGCAATGTGGGACACTCAGAGGGGGCCTGTCTGAGGGGGCAGAGCAACCTCAGGACTTCTGGGCAGCTCCAGTGGACAAGGGGGGCGACAGCCCTAAGAACAGCAGAATTGCCTTTCAAGGTTAATCTTGCTGTTTGTTTCTCCAGCCCTTTCCAGAAAGTGCAGCATTGCCCAACTTGCCTCAGGAGAAAAATAGCCACAGGCGCCCTTTGAAAAGGAGGTTTAAGGGGCTTACTCCAAATGCAGTGAAACGGAGTGTCCAGGAAAGGTTGTTAACTGAGTGATAATGAGAAGGTCACTTAGCTCATAGGGTCCTCAGTGTCTTCATTTTCAAATAAGGATAGAAACAGTACCGAGCCACGGGGTTGTGTAAGGCTTGAATCAGGGAATTCAGGTGAGGAGCTAGCTCAGGAAATGTGGCACCTGGTTAATACTGAATAGCTGGTACCTGTTTACCTCCTATTTTCTGTTCAGGTAAGGCAGAAATCTACACAAGCAGCCTCTCCAACCTCAATCTCAAGAGGTGGCTACTGGTAGAGTCAGTCTGCACGTTGATCAAAACCCGAATGAATATATTTTCATCTGTTTGTGTTTTGGCGACACCGCCTGTGCCGTGGTTCACTCTTTGCCAGGTCAAGCAGAGCTCTGCTGCCTCGGGTTTGGTCTAAGGTGGTCACTGCCTCTTAGAATTACGTAGATTTTGATTGACTGCCGTCATTCATGCATGCGCATGGACCCTGGTACAGAATTGATCCAGGTCCTGGAAACAAAGTAGGAAAAACAAAGTCTGTGCCTTCATGGAGCTCACGTTCTCATGGGGGAGGCAAATAATAAAGCAAGTAGCTATGTTCAGAGTCTGACCCTTTCTCACCGGAAGCAGAAATGGGGAGAGGTGAGGGAGTGGCAGAGGGAACCTCACAGGTCCTGAATGAGGAGAGGGTAGTACAGATAAGGTTAGTGGGAAAGGAGAAATACAGCTATCAAAGGTTATTGTGAGGAGTTTGCACTGGCTCTGTGTGAGGTCAGAAGTCTTCAGAGGACTTCAACCAGAGGAGGGACATGATGTCACTTGGGTTTGGGCAGGTTTTACCTTCTGGCTTGTTGGAGAGAACAAACTGTAGAGGGTCAGGGGTAGAAATGGAGAAACCAGACAAGAGGCTACTGTAACAGTCCACGTGAGCGATGATGGCGACTTGGCCCAGGGCAGAAGATATGGAGGTGATGAGAAACCATTAGGTTCTGGGTATACTTTAGAGATCCAGCCAATAGGATTGGATGTGAGGTGTGAGCAAAGCAGAGGAGCCATGGATAATTCCAATGGTGGTGGAGTTGCCATCCACTGAGATGGAAAATGCTTCGTGATGAGCAGGAGATGGAGGGACCAAGAGTTCAGTTTGGACCGTGTTATGTTTGAGATGCCTCACAGATATAAATAATGGAGGGGCCAAGGGAAAGTAAATATCCAGATATGGTGTTCAGGGGAGAGGTTGGAGCAGGAGGCATATAGATGGTATTTAAAGCCATGACATTGGATGAGGTCACTTGGGGGAAGGAGTCATAGAAGAGAAGGGATCCAAGGACTGAGCTCTGGGGTGCTCGAGGGATACCAATGGGGGCCGATCAACACTTCCACACTACAGTTGCACAATCTGAGCCTTGCTTAACACATTTTTTGCAGGAAACGAGTAAACTCGTCATATAGCTCAAATGCCCGCTTACAAAGTGTTAATTTAGGCACCAATCTCTGGGCCTCCTTTGACCTGCTGAGGGTGGAGGATAGCAGAAAGAGAACTGGATTTAAACATGAAAGATCTAGTCCCTGTCACTTGCTATGGGATCTTCGTTATCTCTCCCAACCTCCTCTGAAAAGTGGAAATGCTACTGCCCCAGCCATAGCACAAGGGGATCATAAGGATCAAATGAGATGATGTTGAGAGAGAGAGCCACAGACTCTATAAAGAGCAGGAAATCTTGGTCATTACTTAGCTCTTCCTAGAGGTGCCTAGTCCAGAAATCCACACTTCATCCCGGGTCTGATCATATCATGGATGGTCATTCATTCAACAAACATTTCCTGAGAGTCTCCTATGTACCAGGAACTGGTGACCCAGCAGCAAAGGTAGACACAGTCTCTGCCTTCATAGAGTTTATTGTCTAATGAAAGGGCCATTGCCCTAAGAGCCACCTTTTATGTGGTCCTACTTCTCTTGGAATCCTTGCATTTTGTGTTTTTCAAAAAGTTTTTGCTTTGTTTTGTTTTATTCAATTTTTGCATTTGTTTCTACAAGGTGAGAAGGGATCATTTCAGGTTTTTATTTGTAACCACTGCTCTCCTAAAATGAGTACAAAAATATGTAGAAGCTTTGGTATATTTTTCTTTTTGATTTTGAGTTTTTCGGTAACACTCCTGAATTAGATTACAACAACAGTGCTCTGCTTTGGTAGAAATGAAGTAATATGTGTCTAAGGATGAAAGCAATTTATTTATTTATTTTAAAAAAATTTTGTTTTTTTACTCTCACCATTTTTTTTTTTTTTGAGGGCAGTGTCACTGGCCCTCACATGTGGAACTCGAACCAGGGCCGCCAGCTTCCCAAGCCAGCGCTCAACCACCGCGCCACTCGGCCGGCCCTGAAAGCAATTTAATACCTTATAACTGCACAGCGCTGGGGAAGTCACAGAAACCAAGCAAGTGGCTGAGCTATGCTCAGGCTCGTTTGTCGGCACTCACTGGGTGAATGGAAGCGCCTACATGGCCAGGTGCTTCAAGAGGAATTTAAAAATAATTACTCTATTCATCTTTTTAAAGTAGAAATGGAGACAGAAACGGTTGCCATTTTTGACATTTCAAGGGACTCTCTTGACACACCCCTAAGCGATATCAGGCCCCCTGTTGGGAAACACAGGTAAAACTCATAGGGGTTCAAATTCCAGCATCACCACTTCCTGGTCGTGTGACTTTCATCAAGCCGCTCCACTCTGCTGGCTCTCGGTTTCCTCATCCATAAAGAGGGGATCATACTATTTCCCATCTCCTGAGAATTAAATGTCTATGAAGTGCTTCTCTTTACACAAGTAACTCTCCATAAATGGCAGCCATTATTATGGGAAGTGAAGGCAGGGGGTTGGGGCCAGGCCCTGGAAAGCCCTGAGTGTTAGGCTAAGGTGGGGACGGGTGGTCACTCAGCCAGCCGGGCTCCAGAAAGGTGGGTCAGATTGCTCTGGCTGCAGCCCTTACCTGGGGGCTTCCCAGGATGGTCTGCCTAGGTGTTTAGTTTTGACAGGGGGTCATGAAGGTCCTCCCTGCTGCATGGCCACAGGAAGGACCCGTGTGTCAGACATTCTGAATCAGGGAGCTAAGTGGACATAGGGAAGAAGGCAGAGAGACGATCCAAAATAAACTTTTGGTCCTGGATGGCCAGAGAGATAGCGAGGCCATTAACAGAGATGGATTACAGTTGAAGATAGAGAAGTGAGGACAGATGATGATACTCAGGAGACAGGAGTTCACAGAGGGATTAGAGCGAAGGGAGTGTCTGTGGAATTTTGGGAGGTGGCCACTTGTTGTCCTTAAATAACTTCTTCGGAGCAACTCACCAGCGATAAAGTAAAAAGGACTCTGACCTCAGCTAGATCTAAACTCTGGAACTAAATTAGCATCAAGGAGTTTCTTACTAATGCTCCTCTCTGTGTGTCGGAGAATCCCATTTCCAGCTCAGACTGCCCTCTGTTGGACTCCTCAACCGCAAATCCTCATCCTTTTAAGCTCCTCAGGAGAAGAAGAGAAAAAAATGATATTTCCCTAGAGCCTCCCAAGACTTTTTCACACATTCATCATTGTATTTTCACCATCACTCTGTGAGGTTACTATTTCCAAGATGGGGAAACTGAGGCACCGAGAGGCTAGGCACTATGCCCCAAACCACAAAGCCGGAGCAGAGCTAAGCTTGGAGGCCAAGTTCCATGCTTCACTCACTGTTCTCAACCATCCTTGAACATGACAAGAGTCATTGGGTCAAACGGGAATCACATGTGCCTCCCAAAGGGGCTGCAAAGGCACCCCAAGTCACAGCCCCTTTCTTAAGGGATTTAAGACACAATTATAAGGACCGAGGTTCAAATGTGACATGAGTATAATTATTCAAAGTCTTCACTCCTGGTTCTGCGCAGGGTGCCCAATCTGTCAAGGCCAATGTCCGTAGGGCTGTTAGAGGTTGATAAAAACATTGGACACAGTGTTTTTGGCTCTGTCTTGAACTCACGTGTGACAATCAAGTTTCTTCTCCCTTTTAGCCTCTGGATTAGCAAAAGGAGCGCTGAGTTCAACAGGGCACTTTCCCACTTTAAAACATGATGATGATTAGGGCCGGCCAAGTGGCGCGGTGGTTAAATGCTGGCTTGGGAAGCCAGCGGCCCCGGTTCGGGTCCCACATATGAGGGCCAGTGACACTGCCCTCAAAAAACAAAAACAAAAATCTGATGATGATTGGTACTGTCTTTCAAGGGGACAATGTTGGCAGTTCCTACAGAATTTTAAATGTGCGTACCCACTCACTTCTTGGCATCTGTCCTAGAGAAATACACATATAAGTGCACAGGACATACACACAGCATGTTCACTGCAACACTAGTAAATCATGACCTAGATGTCACCCATCAAAAGACTGCCGGAGTAAATCATGGCATACCTATGCTTTGGAAAGCACTGCAACCTGAAAAAAAATTTACTACCTACATAGTAAAGTGGAAGTATCACCATGATAGTTGTTAAGTGAAACAAGCAAGATTTGTTCTAAAAAAATAAAAATTCTGTATGGTAGGAGCCTATTGCTATATTTATATGTGTATAATAAAAGTCCTAGAAGGAGGCGTAAAGGGGAGATTTCTTTTTTCCCCTACAAAATGCTTTACTTTTAGAAGAAAAATGGTTTTAAAATAATTTGATCAGAGTGCTACATAAGGTTAAGTCCAGATGGATCTCATCTAAGCAGTTTGAGTTCTTGAACTACCAAAAGGACATGATGACGAGATTTGCATAATATTTCTCAGAATCATGTGTCTCGTGTTTTATATGTCAGCTACACCTAACAACCCGATGGAGTAGACTATTTGACAGGTGGGGAAACTGAGGCCTCAGACTCTGATTTTCAAGGCTATTTCTCCTATACATGTGAATGAACCCTTTGGGTTCCTACAAAATTATTTTTGTTCCTGTCTTTTGGGATCTCACATCTATGAGAACATGTATCACACAGTATTGTAATTCTGTGCTCAAGCACAGTGCTACTCAAAATGTGGAATGTTGAATCTTTGGGATTTTTAAATTTCTTTTTTTTCCTGGTAATTCATTTTTATTATATTTTTACAAAAGTATCCATCTGCAATGGTTGGAAAATTAAAAAAACAACAACTGGTCCTTCAGCACTATTTCTGAGAAGCACTGGGCTGCTGGAGAGAGGAAGTGGTCAAAAATACAGCAGAAAGTCCATGTATGGTGTATGAATGAGTAAATCGCGTAATGAGTGGCTGTATGAATGAGCAAGAGTAAGCCACAGGAAGCAAAAATGCCAGAATCGAGGTTTCTCATTCAGGGCCATGCAAAGGGTGAGCGCTTGGGACTTCAAGTTCATGGCCAAGCTCGTGATGCTCCTGATTTTATTTTATTATTTTTTTATTTTTTATTTATGTATTTATGTATTTATTTATTTTTTGAGGGTGGTGTCACTGGCCCTCATATGTGGGACCCGAACCAGGGCAGCTGGCTTCCCAAGCCAGCGCTTAACCACCATGCCACTGGGCCGCTCCATTATGTATTTATTTTAATTGGGGTCATACTCCTGATTTTAAAGATGGAGCTGGGATTCCTTATCCCCCAAGTCATGGAACTGACCCACAGAGCAAAAGTACCAGTGAGAGCCACACACAAATAAAAAGCAACATCCAGGGACCGGCTGAGTGGCTCAGTTGGTTAAGAGCTCGCTCCAGAGTGTGAGCAACAGCAGTTCGATGCCCAACCTGAACTGCATTGCCGCTGAGCTGCCAACAGGTAGCAGATGGCTCAACTAAAAAAAATAAAAAATAAAAAGCAACATCCATTGATCACGATTAATCAGACAGGGTTAGTAGACTAAGGTAAACATTATCCTTACCATCCTAAACAAGTACCAGTAAACACAGGCTACATGCACAAAGATCCTATTTTAAGGACCTCTGTGTAAGTAGAGGCTTTGGAACACATTTACTTCAGGATGCTGAGACTGAGGAGGAGGCAGAGTTGTTCAGCTCTGGGGCACAGGTTCAAGTCTGCCTTGAAGCTTTTCAAGTGTGTGGAATACAACTTCAGCCAAAGCTTTTTACCTCTGTGCACAGGCAAAAACTTTCCAGTTAAGAAGGCTGCTAGGCACAGCTTGCTCCATTTTGAAATTTCCCACTGTCACTTTCCAGAAACAGATAGATCTTTCTATTTAAAGAGACTTGGAACTAAAAAATGGCATCCCCAACCCCTTCATTCTTTTTAAGTTTCCCTGTAAAGTCACTCAGTAGAAAGCAGCGTCAGAATAGACCTGGATACTATTTCCTTCCTCTCTGTGTAAATCTTTAAGCCAAATCATTTATCCTCCCTCCTTCACCACATCTGCAAATGGAATAACAATAATAATAATAATAATAATAATAATAATAATAATAATAGTACCTGAGGGGCCGGCCAAGTGGCTCAGTTGGTTAAGAGTTGGTTTACAGCGCAAGCTCTGAGCAACAGGGCCGCGGGTTCAATTTCCACATGGGCCAGTGATGCTGCACCTGAGCTGAGCTGTCACTGAGCTGCCAACAGGTGGCAGGATGGCTCAGCTGGTGTAACAACAAGATTGCCTGTTCAGTGGTGGGCTACACCCACCTGCAACTAAGTCTGAACTCAGCATCTTGAGCTGAGCTGCCTCCCGGATGGCTCAGTGGATAGAGCATGCACTCTTAACAACAAGGCTGCTGGTTCAACTCCTGCATGGGATGGTGGCTACGCCCACCTGCAACTAAGATTGAACACAGAACCTTGAACTTAAGAGGCCACAAGCTGCCCTGCCGACCGCCAACCAGATGGCGACTGGCGCCCTCCACTACGAAGACTGAAGAACAATAACTTGGCTGGTCCCCTTCCCCAATTCTGCAACACTGCTCCCCTCCCTCAATTCCCCAATAAAATCTTTAAAAAATAATAATAATAATAGTACCTGAGTTAATGTGAGCCTTAAACATCAGGATGTGCGTAGAACATTTAGAACATTTAGCTGAGCTCTGATATAACATAAGCCTTCAACAAACGCTAGCTCGGGCCTCTTTCTAACCACAGACCAAAGAGGTCCTGAGCATAAGAGGTCCCATTGACTCAACACTCGCCACGGGCCAGAAACAGTGTTAAGTGACATATTCATCATCTGCTGGATTTTTTTTAATGCAACCGTCTGAGGTAGCTACCCAATACCCCCTTTTGGGAACAAGACTCAGACAGGCGAGGTCCCTGCTCAGCCAGCTCAGGGACAGCCAGCTAGGAACTGAACCAAGCTCCCCAGCTGTGCTCCCCAACCCCCCAGCCCTCACTCTCTTGGCTTCTCTGCTCTTGCTTTCTTCTGTGTTCCCCAAGAGCATACGGTTGTGGGCATTGACTTTGGCTGGCCTTGTTGTTGTTCTCAATCTTCTTTCATCATTGGTGTAACTTTACATAAACTTGGCATTCCTTGAAACTTTTTTAAAAAATATGTTCAGTTCTTAAATGTCTCCCGAGGGAGCAAAAGGTTTCTATAAATGATTTCGTTCTCTTCTCCTTAGTGTTGAACTTAATTAAGGCTAAGTTACTGGATGTCTGTTAACAAGTTGGGTTGTTTGCTGGTTTATTTTCATTTTGGAAACCTTGCTCCACAGTGAACCACTCTCCCTCCCCCTGAAAAAAAATCTCATGAGGAATTCTGATCAGATGCTGGGGTTGTGGGGCAGATCCCTTGGAGGGTATCAAGTTTCTAGAAGGCTCCTAGAAGGCAATAAGTCTTGCAACCTGACTCTTAACTGACTTTTTACCTGTAGGATTGTCTCAGGGCAGGGGGAAAAGGACACAGCCATGCTTTCTGCTCCAAACAAAATGATGCATTCCATAAAGGAAGAAATAGTTTTAAACCCATCATTGAAATGCACTTGACCCTATAAAAGGCAACATTGTCTGGAATTCCATTGTGTGGGTTGAGTGCCAGCTCTGCCACTTACCTGTGGGATCCTGGGCAAGTTGCCCTGGGCCAACTCCCTCTCCCTTAACTTCTCTGTGCTTCAGTGTCCTCATCTGTAAAATGGGAGCGATAATACATTTTTGTGAAGATGAAATAGCGTTGGCCAGGTCTTTTCTGGGGGTTTCCAGAGCTCTCGGGGCTAAAACCGGGAAAGTCCCAGGCAAACTGGGTGAGTTGTTCGACCCAAGATGAAGCGAAGGTAGATGTGTGGACTCTGTAGAAATGGGACCTGCTCACTTCTGCTCCACAGTCTCCAGCCGTTAGCATTTGTCTACACCCCCAACAACCATCTGACTCCTCCCATATGCGGCCATGGTCCCTTGTTTCCTCATCATCCACTCTGCAGGGAACTTCAGTGCCACTGACCCCAAAGACCTCAACAAATGTTTCTGTCCCTTTGCAGGATAAGCATTGAGACAATTGTCATATGCCAGGCAAGCAGCTTTTAAACAAATCCTTTAGCCTTTCCCCTCTCTTCATCTTCCTCAACTTTCAGGCAGCGTCTAACTTCCAAGTTAAAATGGGGACAATTCCATGGGATTGTGACATAAGAGACTTGAATGATGCTCCCCTAAGCCCAGGAATACCAGTGGCTGCAGGCCACCACCTGGAGCTAGGAGAGTGGCCTGGGACAGAGTCTCCCTCGGTTTCCAGAAGGAACCAGCCCTGCTGACACCTGGATTTTGGATGTTGGGCCACCAGAGCTGTGAGGGAACAAATTTCTGTTGTGTTAAGCCACCCAGATTGTGGTACTTTGTTTCGACATCCCTAGAAAACTAATACCACAGCCTCCTCTACAACCCAAATCCAAACCTTCCCTGTCTTGTGTCCTGACAAACACAACAACCTCTTCATGAGTCTTCTTGCCTGCAAGCTCTCTTTTCTCAAACCTATTGTAAAACGCTGGTGTCTGACTCCCAGGTCAGACACCTGCAATGATATGCCCAATCTCAAACTCACTTGAGGTAAGAATCCCACGGGTGATAGTTAAGATCACAGGTTCCCTGGGCCCCATTCCAGAACTCCAGAAATGGGACCATGGAAGGGGGGGCCTTGGAATCTTCAGTTTTCATAAGTACCCAAGATGATGCTTATCCTCAAGCACATTTGGGACATCCTGGCCTATAAGAGAAAATCCAGAAGAGACCAAAGACCTTGGTTCAATGATTTCCGTAAACTGGCATCCTCCTCCTTATTTACCTGTCGTCTGCCCAGGATTCCCAGAGTCTCCCAAGTGCGTTCCCTGTGCATTCCCTTCATCCCAGTGTGTTCCCTGCCTCCCTCTCCTGCTACCGGATTGTCCTCTGCTCAGGGATGATGAGTCCTTGGAAAACTATGTTGTTCTGGCCGTTCTCCTCACTAAGGCACCTTTTCATTTCCTCCCTCTTCGAGATCTAGATTTAAAGCCAAAGACCTTAAAGTCATTTCTCATTATTTGGAGATGGCTTCTCAGTGAACTGTAAATAAAACCCAAACCCCTCCTCAGGGCCCAGCCTGTCCCACCTCACCCTCAGTCTCATTTGGGGCCATTCTTCTCCTTGATCTCAAAGCTCCAGGCATGGGCTTTCTTTTAATTCTCCAGACATACCAGGTTTTTCCCTGCCAGGACCCTTGGAATATGCTCTTTCCTCTCACCTCACCACCTGGTAAGAATTAAATATCATCTCCTCATCACCTCCTCGGAGCTTTCCACACAACCCGTCCTAAATAGAGCGCGTGCGCACGCACACACACTCACACTCACACTCACACACTCACTCCACTTATTCTGTCACTGCATTCTGTTCGATCAGTTGCCATCATTTAAAAATCAGGAAGTTTCACATGAAAATATCCAGCCTGTCTTAAAGAACCAGGAGGCTCGACCCTAGGAAGCCCATGTGCCCACAGAGCCACACCAGCTGGCGGTGAACCCTCTCCTCAGGCTGGAGCTCTGGCCGCCTCTGCGGTCCCCTCCCTGCCTCTTCACTCCTTCCAAGTTACCTGCCTGGGCCATAAAGCAATCTCCTTGTGACACTTCTCTGCCACCCTCCCAAACAGGTTCACTGGCTTATCATCTGCTTCTCTTCTGGGAAGACGTGATCTTATCCCCAGTGCAGCCCCAGTGCCCAGCCCGTGCCTGGCACAGAGTGGGCCTCAATATAGATGTGCTGAATGAATGAATACTCGGAGGGGTGTCCTCCCTCCGCCCTAAGTCCCACAGGCCATACCACTCCTTCTGCCATTTAATCAGGCCCTTCCCTGCAAGCCTCATTAATTTGCTTCCCTCAGTGCCTCCCTCCTCCCTGGATCTTCTGAAAAACACAAATCTGATCCATTCCTTGCCCAGTTTTAAAGATTTTCCTCCCAGCACCAAATGGAGAAAGCAGGAACTCCTCACCGCAGCCTTGGAGGCCCTTGTCATCTCGTTCCCACCTGCTTCTCTGGCCCCCATCTCCAGAGAGAGCGCCCACCCAGCACACACCCGCGCCCCCATGGCTTTGGGGACACACCGTGTTCTTCTCCCACCCCCACACCTCTGCTGCAAAGCTCCCTCTCCCTGGAATGCCTCCTCCCCCAGCTCACTCCACACACCCCCATGCATCTAGCAAACTCCTCCTCATTCTTCTGCCCTAGTTCCAACCAACAGCACTTCACCCATGAAACACTCCAGACCTCCCCAAGCTGACTTAGTCATTTGCTCTTTTCTGCTCCCACCCACCTGTTTCATACCCTGACCTTGCACTGAGTAAGGCTCCAAAGAGCAGCTGGTGTCTTCTGAGCATTGCTATGTGCCCACCACCGAGCAAGCTTTATCACCTTTAATCCTCACATCCATGCCTCCATCCTGGAAGGCTCACCCACCACCTCAGGGGAAGGGGGGCAGGGGGCAGACAACCAGGAAATCACAAGGGTCACTTTCTCACCTCCAGCTGTCCTGAGAGGCCACCCTGCCACCCCCACTTAAAATTTTCTTTCTCCTTCCGCACCTTGTCCCCCAGCTAGGCCCTCCCCATCCCCTTCCCTGCTTTATTTTTCTCCAAGTCTTTTAGCACTAACATACTTTATATTTTAATTAAATAATTAGTGTGCTCTGTCTCTCTCCCCTGGAATGTCAGCTCCAGGAGGGCAGGAATTCTGCCATGTCTTCTTTTCTGGAGTTTCCTTACCGCCTAGAATGGTTCCTGGCACATCATAGACACTTGATAAATATTTGTTAATTCAAAGAAGGTAGATTTTATTACCATCTTCAGTTTACTTCTGTGGAAAGTGGTCTTTAGAGAGATCAAGACAGGTGTCCAGAGTTCCATAGCTAGTTGGTGGAAGAGCCAAGTGTGACTTCTGGGGGGTCCACCCCAACACCCACCACCACTACCCTTAACTACTGTGCCCTCCACTTCCAGGAGATATCTCTCCGTGGGTCTGACTTCTCAGCGAGACATGAGTTCCATGGAGACAAGAACTCTATTGTATTCATTTTTGTATCTCTTTGCCTCATCCTTGGTAGGAGCTCAAGGAATGTTTGCTGAGCCAATCTATATGTACACTGTGCAGTGCTAGATGGTAGGAATTGTATCTTCATTCTCTTTTTTACTGTCCTTTATCTCCATGTCAAGCACAGTGTTAACTACACAATTGGGGTTTATGAAATACTTATTGCATTAATGAATTCTATTATGGCAGTAGGTAATAAAAATAATTAGCAATAGGAGTATCTGGCCAAGATGGCAGAGTAGGTAAACACTGTGCTCACCCTCTCACGACCACATCAAAATTGCAACTAAACTACAGAACAACCATCATTGGGAATCACCTGACATCTAGCTGAACCGAAGCCCTACAACTAAAAACATACAGAAGAAGCCACCTGGAGACTGGGAGGAGGGCCAGAGACCCACTGTAACTCTTAAAAACTGCGAGGGATATTTCGGCTGTGGAGGTCTCCCTGAGGAGTGAGGGGTCCCAAACCCACACCAGGCTCCCCAGCCCAGGGTTCCAGTGTCAGGTAGAGAAGTCCCCACAACTTCTGGCTGTGAAAATGAGCAGAGATTGTGGCTGAGTGAGACGGAGGGCAGCTGCAGTCCTAGGCTGTCCTCTTAAAAGGTCTTCACACGGACTTACACACTGACAGACTCACTAATCCTAAGCTCCAGCGCTGGGGCAGCCGCTCAAAAGGCCCAAGGACATCCAGGGAGGAGCTGAATTGTCTGGCTTCAGGGCAAGGACTGGAAGGCAGCTTTCTTCTGGATGGAGGAGCTGGCAGAAGCCATTGTCATTTTGTTGAGCTTCCCCCCAACCTCCTGTGTGCAGATGCAAGTGGTTGCTGTACCTAAATCTCCATCAAGCTGAGCCCCCACCCCCACCCAACTTTTGGGCCTACCCAGGCCATTTACAGTGACTTTTCTGTATAAATGATTTGTCTTGGCTCATGCTATGGATTTTCCTAAAATCTCTCAAAAGGTTCTAAAGGTTAGTCTCCCAAACAAGCAGCATCTGACTTCAGCATATCCCATAACTCTGGCTGAGTAACACTAGTGACAGCTGACCTTGGTTTGTGGCTTAGCCATTCATGGCACCTCCAAGCCCAGTGTGAATGGTGGCCATCTGCAGATTGCTTTGTGGCTCATGCCACGTGGCCCAAGGCAGGGCACAGGCTGCAGCTAAGCTTGGCCTGTGGTGGGGCCCCTTCCAGGAGGCCCTGGGGCTGGCATACCTAGTGGTCACCTTTGGACCCAGCTGGAGCATCACCCAGCTGCCTCCAGGGATGATACACCCAAAGTGCACACTGGGTAGGCACCAAAACCCAGATAAGGTGAGCCCTGCACCATAGGGTCAGACCCTGCACCATAGCTCTTCCATTGTAGTTATGTCAATTCTCACAACTATTCAGTCTGAGGATCAATCCCTCCTCCCATTGATGTGCAAAGAGTAACCAAGGCTCAACTACAACAGGAGGGCACACACAACGCACACAATGGACACAGCAGGAGTACCTGGCTCAGGTGACCAGGGAGACTGCACCACTGAGCCCCACAGCACACCTATTACATAAGGCCACTCTACTAAGACTGGGAGACATTGCAGCCCTACCTAATACATAAAAACAAACGCAGGGAGGCAGCCAAAATGGGGAGACAAACATGTCCCAAATAAAAGAACAGAACAAAGCTCCAGAAAAAAATTAAACAAAATGGAGACAAGCAATCTACCAGATGCAGAGTTCAAAACACTGATTATAAGGATGCTCAATGATCAGTGAGAACTTCAATAGAGAGATACAAAACATTAAAAAAAATCCAGTAAGAAATAAAAAATACAGTAGCTGAAATGAGGAATACATTACAGGAGATAAACAGTAGATTAGATGAAGCAGAGGATCTAATCAGTGATTTAGAAAATAAGGTAGCAGAAAATACCCAAAAAGAACGGCAAAAAGAAAAAAGAATACAAAAAAAAATGAAGATAGTTTAAGGGGCCTCTGGGACAGT
The DNA here is from genome assembly GCA_033961575.1 of Aselliscus stoliczkanus. Classification (NCBI taxonomy): domain Eukaryota; kingdom Metazoa; phylum Chordata; class Mammalia; order Chiroptera; family Hipposideridae; genus Aselliscus; species Aselliscus stoliczkanus. The sequence continues at coordinate 9,153,864 of CM066738.1, read as the reverse complement.
ATCAAGTGTACCAATATTTGCCTCATAGAGGTATCAGAGGAGAAGAGAGAGACCAAGGAATTAAAAACCTATTTGAAGAAATAAGACTGAAAACTTCCCTAACCTGGTGAAGGAAATAGACATACAAGCCCAGGAAGTGCAGAGAGTCCCACACAAGACACATCATAATTAAAATGTCAAAGGTTAAAGACAAAGAAAGAATTTTAAGGGCCGGCCAAGTGGCGCGGTGGTTAAGCGCTGGCTTGGGACGCCAGCGGCCCCGGTTCGGGTCCCACATATGAGGGCCAGTGACACTGCCCTCAAAAAAAAAAAAAAAATCTTAAAAGTAGCAAGAGAAACACAGTTAGTTACTTACAAGGGAGTTCCCATAACACTGTCAGCTGATTTCTCAACAGAAATTTTGCAGGCCAGAAGGGACTGGCACAAAATATTCAATTTGTTGAAAAGCAAGAACCTACAACCAAGATTACTCTACCCAGCAAAGCTATCATTTAGACTCAAAGGACAGAGAAAGAGCTTCCCAGATAAGGAAAATCTAAAGGAGTTCATCAACACCAAACTAGAATTACAAGGAATCTTAGAGGGACATCTTTGAGGTAAAAAAAAATAAAAATATGAATAATAAAATGGCAATAACTACCTATCTATCAACACTTTCAATGTAAATGGATTAAATGTTCCAATTAGAAGACATAGGAGGGCTGAATGGATAAGAAAACAAATCCCTTATGTATGCTACCTACAAGAGACTCACTTCAGTTCAAAAGATACACACGAACTGAAAGTAATGAAATGGAAAAAGATATTTTCATGAATATGGAAATGGAAAAAAAAAAAAAGCTGGGGTAGCAATATTTATACCAGACAAAATAGACATTAAAACATAGACTAAAGGCCGGCCAAGTGGCTCAGTTGGTTAAGAGCTCGCTCAAGTGTGTGAGCTGAGCTCTGAGCAACAGCAGTTCAATGCCCATCCTGAGCTGAGCTGCCACTAAGCTGCCAACAGGTGGCAGGATGGCTCAGCTATAAAACCACACACACACACACACACACACACACACACACACACACACACACACAAATAGGCTATAAGAAGCGACAATGAAGGACCCAGTAATCCCACTTTTGAGTATTTATTTAAAGAAACCCAAAATGCTACTTCAAGGCAACATGTGCATCCATATGTTCATTGCAACATTGGTTACAATGGCCAAGATGTGGAGGCAGCATGAGTGTCCATCAATGGAAGAATGGATAAAGAGGACCGGGTACATATATACAATGGAATATTGCTTGGCCAGGGAAGGAAATGGGTTCTTGCCATCTGTGATGGCAGGATGAACCTGGAGGGTGTTGTGCTGAGTGGAGTATGTCAGACAGAGAAAAACAGATGCAAGGTAATTTAGCTTGAAATGAAAACCAAACAAACAAACAAAAACAGAAACAAACTCATAGATACAGAGAACATTTTGATAGTTGCCAGATGGGTGGGGGATTGAGGGGTAGGTGGGTGAAAAGGGGGAAAGGATTAAGAAGTACAAATTGGATGTTACACAGTAGTCATGGGGATGTAGGGTATAGCATAAGGAATACAGTCAGTAATATTGTAATAACTATATGTGGTGTCAAACGGGTACTAGATTTATCAGGGTGATAGATGGGAGGGAATTGGGGGGGGGCAGGGTAAAAATGGTGAAGGGATTAAAAAGTAGGAATCAGTAGTTACAAAATAATCATGGTGATGTAAAGTGAAGCATAGGGAAGGGCCGGCCGAGTGGCGCGGTGGTTAAGCGCTGGCTTGGGACGCCAGCGGCCCCAGTTCAGGTCCCACATATGAGGGCCAATGACACGCCCTCAAAAAAAAAAAAAATAAAGCATAGGGAATATAGTCCATAATATGGTAATAACTATCTATAGTGCCAGGTGGGTACTAGACTAATCAGGGGGATCACTTCTTAAATTATAGAAATGTCTAATGACTATGCTGTACACCTGAAATTAATATAAAATAATATTCAATGTCAACTGTAATTGAAAATTTTAAAAAGGTGGGAAAAGGTGAAGGGGAATAAGAGGTTCAAATTTCCAGGTATAAAACAAATAAGTCATAGGGATATAATGTCATGGGAAATATAGTCAATAATATTGTGATAGCATGGTGTGGTGTCAGGTGGTTGCTGGACTTATCATGGTGATCACTTCTTTTTTTTTTTTTTTAAGATTTTATTGTGGAATTGGGGGAGAGGAACAGCGTTGGGGAATCGAGGAAGGGGAACAGACAAGTTGCTGTCTTTTTTTTGTTCTTCAGTCTAGTGTGGAGAATGTTGCTTCACTGGCCCATGTTGGTATCGTCATTGCGCTCTTCCTGGATGAGGCAAATAGGTCGCCAGCCTCTGGATGGTCGCTCAACACGGCTATTGGCAGCTCACGCTGGATGCCAGCCACTCAAGCTGGCTGCCGGCCACTCACTGTAGCCTATGGCAGCCCACTGCAGCAGGGGCTGCAGCCTACACCGTCGCCAGGGCTCGCACAGCCCAGCTCCAGGTGGAGCTGTTGTTAGCTGTAGAGGGCAGTGTCACTGGCCCTCATATGTGGGATCCGAACCGGGGCCGCTGGCATCTCCAAACCAGCTCTTAATGAATGCGCCACTCGGTCAGCCCTGGTGATCACTTCTTTAGCTATATAAATGTTGAATAACTATTGTGTACCCCTGAAACTAATATAATATTGTATGTTAGCTACATAAAAGCCTTTTTAAAAGTAATTAGCAATAATGACAAAGAAGGTAACATTTATGGAGTCAGCCTGACTCTGTGCTGGGCCCTATCCTAAGTGCTTTGTACGTAAATTAAGACAATTAATTATCTTATTGTCCTCATTTTACAGATGCAGAAACCGAGACTCAGAAAAGTTAAAAATTTGCCCAAGGTCACCCAGCTAAGAAATAACAGGGGCAGGATTTGAATGTAGGCACCTGGCTTGAGTCATGTTCTCAATGGCTACTCTAGGCTGCCTCTTGACCTAACTAAAAGAGCTCCATTAAAAGTTTGCTCTGTGTGAAAACAAACAAAGGGTGTATTACACATTTCTGTTTTATTTCAAGGAATTTTTTTCAAAGGCTTTCATAGACAATATTATTTGCTAAATAATAACCACGAATATTCACACCGCACTTGATGGTGCTTTCCTGTATCATTTCTCATCTGATCCCAGCAACAATGTGACGAGGTGGGTGCTGCCGTCTCCTTTTATCGAGAGGAATCAGAGGCTCTGAGCCGTTAAGGGAACATGGTCAAGATCACTCAGCCAGCAAAGGAGCAGAGTGAGGGCTCCAGTGAACATCTCGCACTTTTAAAAAAATTAAGATCTGAGTGCCTCCAAATATAAAGCTCTTTCATGCTGCTACTTAAAAGTACATAAGATCATCTTTGGGAAAGCTTAGCAGAGTTCCTGGCACCTGGTGGGACCCTCATAGATGTTAGTTATCATCATCTTCACCAACACCTCCTAGGAACTGGAATATTTTAGCATTCGACTGCAGTCTGTCTGTTGACCCTGAAGGAAAGATTACCCTTTTCATTCCAGTTCACCCCTGATATTGTTGAAATAATGATCAATCTCCATTATCCCCCCAGTACCATAGAATGTTGAGAGCTGGAAGGGATTGTGGCGATGATCTCATTCCTGTGCCTGCATTTACAGATGGAGAAATTGAGTCCCAGAGAGGAAAAGGTCAGAAAGTGAACTCTTCAAGGGCAGGGCTGATGCACAGTGCCTGGCACATACTGCCTCCCACGAAGATGGTTTTTACCTTAAAGGGCACCTCATTTCTTAAAGGCTACAGGAGATAATCAACTGGTTTCTGGAGCTGTGAGCACCTCCCACCCCACCCCCATACAAAGTCCTAGTGTTAGAAGCTAGTAACCAGAAAACAGATCATGTGACTTAATTCCACCTCTGCTAAAGAGCTTAAAATGCTTTGGTGAGTAGTCTGAGATTCATAAATATACACTTCAGCTCTTTCTGAAAGAATTATTAACCAGCTCCATCAAAACTGGAACTGGAGCAATCAAGGAGAAAAAGAGCTGGCAAGAGAAACTTCTTGAAAAAAAATCTCACCACCATTATATATGACGTCTTGCCACCTCTTTTTTTTTTTTTTCTTCCCCTATGAGTTGGAGGAAGAAGGAAAGAAAAAAGTATAATTATGCATGACATGAATCAATAAAACTAATTGCGGAAAATTACAAACTCTTTTCACCCCACAAGAGGTTCCAGATGCACGCAGCAGTGTGTTCAGTGGCAGAAGAACTTAGAATGTGTTGACTAGGAGGCTAAAGCAGAAATATAACCCTCACTAGCTTCTTTCAGAGGGTGGAGATGGGCTGGAGAGATGTGACAGTGTGTGGGTGTGATAATCAGTGGTAGCCAGTTCCCAACTAATGATTTGGGGGAACCTATAATTTATCAAGTCCCTGTCATGCACTTACCCTACTTATCTCCCTAACTCACTGAGTATTAATTCTCCCAGGCATGGGACTACTAGCTTTTCATTCCACAAGCAGGGTCTTGATCAGCTTTAGCTTGAGGATTTGGGGGCGGGGAAGGGTGATAGAGAGAAATGAGATTAAGATTCAGTCTTCAAAACAAACTGGAATATAAGCCCTTCTCGATGCTTTTCTCTGGGCTTCATGCTTCTCAAGACATGCTGAAATTCAGGCCCTGCAAACAAATTTGTGGGCAGAACAGTTCTCGGAATGAAAGGGTTACCCTCCTCCACAGCACCTTTATCACATTCAAACTATTTTGCACATTCCTTACACAGCCCAGGCGCACTCATGAAGCAGGCCTCAGAGCAAATTCCACTTAGGAGATCCAGGAAGCTCTGGCCTTGGCCCTCCCTCCTTCTGGAAAGGAAAGTCCAAGTGAAGAGGGAGAGATGCCACACCCGGGGGTGAGGATGTGACAACACCTGCAGGAATGCAGGGCCCACGCAGGTGTGTTGGCACCCACGAACTTCCTTTTTAAAAGGGCCTGATAAATCAGTACTGATAACAGTAATAAAGCTCAGCCACTCAACAATTGCTCACATAAAACTGGGGCACTCACCCCCAGGGTGTGGCCCTGGTAACCGCGGAAAGGAGAGTGACAGCTGGGAAAAGAGATCCTTAAAGGTTGTGACTCTTTCTGGACAGCGTGGGGGTCCCTGGGATCTTTTTAGGGGATTCTCAAAGCCACAACTATTTTCACAATACTAAGATGTCACTTGCTCTTCTTATCCTCCCTGTCTCACATGTTTACAATGGAGATTTCTAGAAGGGACACGATATGTGATGATATCATCACCCTGATGACTACTGGAATGTGTGCTTGTGTATTCTTGTGTTTTACACATTTCTCAGTTTTAATTCTAATATGATGACTATTGAAAGACATAACACACATAAACAAAATACTTGGGGGCCCTCCTTATTTTTAATCATATTAAGGATTCGTGAGACCAAACCATCACACTGCCCAATCACAGGACCACCCTTCATTGCCAACTCAGCTTGAGTCACATACGAGGCATGATCAAAAAATATGGTGAATGTTTAAAAAAATGTATTATGGTAAAAGACACAGCACAATGAACCCCCCTCAAAATACTCCCCAGCACTTTAAACATATCTAATCGTCCTTGCCATTTTCTGAAGCAGTTCTGGAATTCCTCTTTCGTGAGTGTCTTTGCTTCAACCTCCATCATAACAATGCTTGGTGTCACACATCGCTTCTGGAATGACAAATTCTGTCAAATAAAAACATTACAGTGTGTCCTCATCTACCTTATTCACCAGATCTGGCACCATGCAACTTCTGGCTCTTTGCCTCAAAATGACCAGGCAAGGTAAAAGCTTTGAATCTATTCAGAACATTGAGGCAGCTATGACAGCATAACGAAGGACACTCAGGAAAGAGGACTTCCAGAGCTGCTTCAGAAAGTGGCAAGAACGATGGGACGTGCACTTGAAGTGAGGGGGAGTATTATGAGGGGGATTCATGGCATGCATTTTTGTACTTAAACATTCACCAAGTTTTTGATCACACCTCATAGGAAGTGCCTTTGAACAGGTGGTGGAAAAGGCAGCCTTATTCTTATTCACCTTGGGATGATACCCTTTCCATCTGTATGGCTACCCGAAAGGGCCGGAAAACCTTCAATTCCCCCACAAGCATTTGATGACTTGAACCCCTTAGGGAGAAAGTGGGGCAAAGTTAGCAATGGAGAAACCACACTCCCTCAAGCTCCAGCACCCAGCAAAGGCATATCTGAGTTACCAGCCAGGAATCATGCTACATGCTTAACAGGGAGTAAAGCAGATGTGGTCCCTGCCTTCTCAGAGCTTTCATTCTAGGGTGGATTACTCACAAAAAAACATGGGAACACTGGAACTTGTCACAGGTGTTGGGAAGAAGGCATGCAAGGTGTTAAGGAGTGGCTTGAGATGAGGGGAGGAAGGCCCTACGGACTCAGGGGGAATAAAGCCCCCGAACCAGCTTTTCTTGGCCATGGCCATGTCTGGTTAGAAACTCCACCCGCAAGCCCAGGCCCAGCTCCCAGGAGTGTCAACAGCTCGTTGCTGAGCAGCAGTGGCGCAGTGAGCGCTAGTGCAGGTGGGTGGGGGGGACTGGAGGGGATCTCCCTCTCACCTGCCCAACAGCGCCCACGCTGACCAGGGTCCCTGTGAGAAGCCGGCCCTGGGGCATGCACAGAGAAGGAGTCAGTGCGTTGTCATCAGGGACACAGCGTCATTACTGACAAACACAATCCAGAGGCTGTCCTTCATGGAAACCGCAAATGGCCAAGAAATGACTGCAGGAAGGGGGGAGGAAGACTTTAGAAATGAAAACTAAATTAAAAAGGAATGCCTGGACCAGGGCTGGTCTAGGAGAAATCCTCAGAGAAGCAGGGCCAGCGAGGCGCCACCCGCTTGGCCTCCCTCCTGACGGACTGCAAGTCTCCACCGACAGACCCGAGCCACAAGCGCCCCGGGGCTCTCCCGCAGGGACCGGGGCAGAAGCGGGAACACTTGAGTTTTGCAACCAGACTCGCAGCCTGACACCTACACGATGCAAACCGGTGGCGGCGGGGCGGTGTTTCAGGCTGCAGCCTCGCCCCGTGGGAGCGGGGAGGGCACGCACCCCCCGCAACGCGCTCGCCCACCGGGACTCGAGTCCCAGGCCGGCCCCCGGCAACCAGCCGCGCGCCTGCGCGTGCGCGCCAGGCCCAGCCGCTCCTGCTCATCCCCAGGTGCGCCCGCGCTTCCGGCCGGCCTTCCCGGGGCGGAAACTCCGGAGCCCGCGCCTGCGCTTTGCAGCTCTCCTGCTCGGTCCCAGAGGCCCGCAGCTGCAGGTGATCCCGCCCCTCCCTCGCCGCGCGGGACCAATCGCGCGGGGGTGGGCGGGAATGTCTACAGGGCGACCCCGCCCCAGCTCGGCGCGAGACGGGTGTCGATTGGTTGGCGCCGCAGGCGCAGGTGCGCGCTTCCTATTGGGTGTGGGCGGGGCGCGAGCCGCCGAGGCTTCTAGGGCGGCTGCAGGTGAGCGCGCGCGCGCGCCGGCGCGGGGGCGCGCGCGGGCGCTCGCGGGGGCGCGCTGGCCGGCGGGCGCGCGGGGGAGGCGGCTGAGAGCTGGGCTGCGGCGCCTGTCGCCTCTGCTCCGCCCCCTCCTCCTCCTCCTCCGCCGCCGTCGCGGCTGCCGCCGAGGCCCGAAGGGAGGGAGTCCCGTCCCCGCCCGCCGCCCCGCCAGTCCGACGCTCGGTCTCGCCGCGGGAAGAGCCAGCCGCGCGCACCGCCGAGCGGCTGCGCCCTTGTGCAGGTGCCCGTGAGGAGGCCCCCGAGCCCGCCGGCCGCGCTCTCCCGCCCCGCGTCCCCGGGGGTCGGCCCGGCTGCAGGAGGCCGCCGCGGGGCCCGGCCTCAGCATGAACCGCGGCCACCGGCACGGGGCGGGCAGCGGCTGCCTGGGCACCATGGAGGTGAAGAGCAAGGTGCGCGGGGCCCGGGCGGGCGCGGGAGGCCCGGGGGCGGCCTGCGGGGCGGCGGCGGCGGCGGGGCGGCCCGGCGGGGGCCCAGGTGGCGGGGAGGCCAGGGCGGCGCTTCTCTGGGTCCTTGGAGCCCACTGCCGCCCGAGGAGGGGGCCGGGGCCCCCGCGCGCTGCAGGCTTGGGGGGCGTCTGCCTCCTGGCCGGGGCGCCCGTGCGCACAGCAGGCCCCCCGTTCTGCGGTTCGGGGGCGCCCCGAGGGGTGGACGGCAGAACCCGGGGAACCAAGGGGCCCTTTGAAAGTTGGCTCTGCTTCCTGCTAGGGTTTTTTGTTGTTTTTTTTTCTAGCGCTGACTTTGGTATGCATTTAATCTGTAAAATGCACACTCTCACCTTTCGTTTGAGGAGCACTTTGCAGTCCGAGGCGGGATGCTCTTCTCATTCCAGCGTGCCCCCTCTCCCCATCATCAAGTGTTTCCACTCTTGACCAACTGGCAGGCCAGGCTGCTGAGCATCGCGTCCAGAGCCACCGAATTCCCAATTGCAGGGCTCCCCGAGCAGAGGAGGCGACAGGGATTAGTTAGGGAATGCTTTTTTTTTTGGTGTTTTTTTTTTTGCAAAGGAGGTTCTGAGCTGGAATTTGAAGGTGATCGGCAGCCACAGGAACATTTTCAGCAAGGATTTCATGAATGGAAGAGCCACAAGGAGCTTCCATAAGCTAGTCTAATTCTCCTGGAAGACAGAGTGTGACTTCTAAGACAAAAACCTTAAAGCCGGTTTACAGAGTAATTTGTAGGCTTTATCGAATACCAAACAGGACGCTGGCTGGACCTTGAGAGCATTTAAAATAGAGCCGGGAAGACCAAAAGACATAAAAGTATAGGAGAAAAGTGAGATCACACAACTTCAAAAATAATGGGGCCCCATTGAATGTAAGACTACTAAGAATGCAAACTCAAGGAGTGGTTTTGAGTGAAGTGGGGTAAGGAAAGCTCCCTGGAGCCTGTGGGTAGAATGATTTTGTTATCTAGAGATGATAAGCAAAGTTTTGTAAGTTGTAACTGAGATCATCACATCAGGAATATCAACATGCGTTTTTTAACATCATTTTACAACGTTATCTGTGACTTAACTGGTATCAGGGAGTTTCAGAAAGCATTCTGTTTTTAATGAGTAGAAATGTAATTAGAGCGATTTAAGGGATACTGAGAAGTATGCTCTTCCTCGTGTCCTCCGTGGACTTGCCACAACAAATTGAAGTGACATCCTTCGACTAAGGGTTAAGATGACTCAAAATAGAGCTTTTCCTCTAGCCCAGTGGTTGAGCCTTCTCTTGGCATTTCTGTTACAAATCTAGTTTGGTTTTGTGGGAGTTGAGGTTAAGAAAAGAAAAACATTTATGATATTGCGTGATCTTAAAATTCAGTTTGTGGTCCTGATCTTGGTAGCAAGTCAGTAATTTTTTTAATCATAGGGAAAAAATGAGTAGGAATTCTAGGTGCACTGATAAATACATCCAAATAGTAATTTATCTCTCAGACGAGGAAACCTTGATCACTTAGGGACTGGAATTTCAGGCTTTCTGCCCCTTGTCCACTGACTTGTGAATCGTTCCCATACTTATGTCTAAACTATATGTTAAATATTTGACCTGCCATACTGTATACTGTTAGTGAACCATGTCTCTTTACATAGAATCAAGGCCTTCTGAGAACCTGCAGGGAATGAAGTGTCATCCCACTATTGTTCTAACTGGTGATAAATAGGCACAGTATAGATACTATTTCTAGTGTGTCTGTGACACCTTGTGTTTCAAATATGTATTGTCGATGCATTTGTTTTTAATGGATTAAATAAAACACTTGTCATCTTTACCATTTAAAAATATTTGGATAGACGTTTGTGACAATATTTCCTTTTTCACTGCTTTGGTGATGTCACAGCTTTTTACAGAACTGATCACTAAGAGGTTAGGTTTTAACCACAACTAGGTGATAGGCAAATCCACATTTCAGCATCTCTTTCTTGTGCATAGAAAAGAGTATCAGCTTGCTTATCTTTGCTCATGGAAAGGAAAAATGGTATAAATAAAGGAATGGGTAATGCAAATGTAGCTATAGTTAAATTGTAATACCAGGTACCATGTGACTTTTCTTTGGTAGCATATTTATCTTCCTGTTTCTACAGAGTTGGGAAAGTTCTTAATAATCAAGGTGGTGTCCTTTAATAACCTTGGAACAGTCTTTGAGCCCTTACGTTTCCTAATTATTATACATGGACAACCAGAACATTGAAATTAAGCTTGCACTTCTAGAATGTAACAACAGAAGATAGGAGGAGGGTGTTTATTCACATTCTGCGTGGCCAGGAAAAAGGAGACCAGGCTAAAAAAGTTGTAAATGCTTCTGAAAGTGAATAGTTCTTGATTAGTCTTAATTTGATCTGTATCTTAGTATTTTTCTTCATGTAGTAAACAGTTCTCTTAATCCTATTGTCTCTATGCAAGAAGCATAACAATTTCTTCTCTTTTTTTTGTGTGCTAACATTTGCAAAAGGGCACATCTACTGTGAAGCCATACAGTTTTCCATTGTTTTTTTTTTTTTAATAACATTTAAGCAAGAGAAAAAAATGTCGAGCAAAGAATTTTCATTCAAAAGCTTTGGGAAAAACATTGAAGCCCTAAATTGTTCAATTATTAGATGTTACTCCCATTGGTGCACCAGGGATGTGATAAACCCTGGGATGAATCAGAAAGCACTAGGAATTTTATGTTGTGAATACCAGAATAAAGAAAACGGAGGAGAAACTGTGGCTTTTGGTAACAGCGTTGGACTCACTCTGATATGAAGGGTGTGTCTGGGTTTTTATTTACTTTGAAATAAGAAGGTGTGACTAAACTTTTTGAGAGCTTTAGGTATGAGTCACCTTATTTTCTTGACAAATATTAATGTTTATGATTCAGGAATGTATTCTGAAAACTATTTCAATTATTTATGAAGAGGTGGTTTTAGTGAGTTTTTATTTTAATTTAAAACTAGTGAATAACGTGGGTATAAGCAAGGTAGATGAATTTCTTGCAGAAAAAGCTGTGACTAGATATCCCATGGGGAAGTTGGAAAAATGAATTGACACATTTGTAACCGCAAATCATTCTGATAGGGACTTTCTCTGCATGATACGTAAGGGTGCTAATAATAGATATTTAGAGGGAAAATGAGTTCAGTGTCCAAACACATTTAGCAAACATTTGTTTAAAACATTTTTTTTTTTTTAAATCAACCACAGGAGTTAACTGAGCTTTTAATATCTGGTCTCCACTGATTCCTGAGTGTGGTTATAGTTAAGTAGCATTCCCCAAACTTACATGGCTGGCATACTTTTTTGAGGAAATGCCATACTAGTCCCAGAGTAAGTCATAGAGACCCTGTTTATTATGGACTAGATGAAGCCAGCTCTTAGTATTGAGTAAGAGCCACTTTAATAATTTGACATTTGGAGAACAGAAGTGTAGATTCTAGAGTAGGGATGCAGATCTGAGAAGCAGAATTGGGAAGATAAATATTGGTTCTCCCTGTTTGTGTGATCCCTTAATACCTCTGTGATGTAATTATTCTCTTTATCCACTAATTGGTGAGCTCGTGCAGGCTCCAGGGTCTAGCTCTGTGCCAAGCACATAAACACTTCTTGCCTTAATTGGATAGTTGTAGGACATATATTTGATGTAGTAATAAAGCTTTTTTGCTTTTTTACAGTATTAACATAGGGAAGATGCATCTTATCTTGAGACCTATTTCTTACATGAGATACCTCCATTTGTATCATACCTTAAAAGCCAAGAAGCTCAAAGTCCTTTTTGTATGTTTCTGTTAATTGCTACTTCTGTGAAACCATCATCTGTTTTATGGGGGAAGAAACTTAGATGCTTTTTGCTAAAGACTTAGGCACATCTTGCTACCCTGTTGCCTGAGTGCTGAGGGTACTGCTGTCAAGATCCAAGCTCCAGATAGGGTTTGAGCTGAGTCACTCACTGTGCAGGATGGTCCCCAGTGAGGCCTGGCTACCCTGGGGATGGAGTCGAGCCTGCATCTCTTGAAGGGGTGCTCTTCAGAGACGCAGCAGTGAGAAGGCACATTTCTGTGCCTTTCTTATGCTCTTTTCTCTCCAGGTAATTAGGTTTCTGACAATAGACTGTATCAACTGGAACTATCTTCTTTATTAAAGGAAATGATATGCCTGTTAATTTTTCTGTGGCATGCATTTTAAAATTCAGTCCTGTTACTTTTTTTTAATTAATATGTTTATTGTATTTCTAGTTTGGAGCAGAATTTCGTCGATTCTCACTGGAAAGATCAAAACCTGGAAAATTTGAGGAGTTTTACGGATTACTGCAACATGTTCATAAGATCCCCAATGTTGACGTGTTAGTAGGCTATGCAGACATCCACGGAGACTTACTACCCATAAATAATGATGATAATTATCACAAAGCTGTCTCAACGGCCAATCCACTGCTTAGGATTTTTATACAAAAAAAGGGTAAGTACCACTGTTTACAAAAATTGCTTGAGAAGTAGAAATTTATTTTTCTCGTTGATATAGCATTCACAGACTTTGCCACAAGCTTAATAGATTTTGTGTGAATCTTCTTACCATATTAACTAACAAGTGGGTTTAAAACGTTTATGATATTGTTGGTTTAATGATTTTCTTTATAATTCACTAAGTGCACTTTATTTATTTTTTTTTTTTTGAGGGCGGTGTCACCGGCCCCCCATGTGGGACCTGAACCGGGCCGCTGGCTTCCCAAGCCAGTGCTCAACCACCGCGCCCCTCGGCCAGCCCTCAAAGTGTACTTTAGAAACTTTGTGTTTTTAATTTAATTTGAACCCTCTTAGATTTTTTCCTTTTTTAATAGAAATTAGGAATTTATTGAATCTTCACTTCACCAAATGGAATTTTGTCCATTCAGAAAGATGTGGTAGGAAGAGCATGACTTTGGAATCAGAGAAACATGCTAAAGTTTTGGTGGCAACCAACTTTCAAATGCTGCACTTAGCCCGTAATACATACCTGCAAGAAAGTTACTTATCCTTCCTGGGTCTCATTGTCCTTTTTTATAGACGGAATGTATTATCTAATAGGATTATTAGGAAGATTAAATGAACTAAGTGCAGTGCCCTGGCAATAGTAGTAGGCAGGCATCAGTAAACGTTTCCTTTCTCGTTTAGGATATTTTTCACAGAAATAAAACTAGTTGCTTTTTTGGAAAATTATTTTGGAGGAATGTAAACATTGATGTTAATCTTGCAAAAGAACATTTGAAATAACTACCCTATATGGCAAGCGTTTTCAAATGAATTTGAGTCCTAAAAACTTTTTTTTTTGGGTTTGACTTCATGGCCACCTTTTTGTGTGTGTGTCTGTCTGCAGATGGGCATGTCGTGTGCGATTTATTTATTCCTTTGTCTTTGGTAAATGAAGAGGTTTAGAAAGCCAACAGGAGAGCAGCAGGCCCCAGTATTGGTGGGATAATTAAAGCTTTATCATGTTTGTAAACCAACCCAGAAAGCAATTTGGGAGAATGGGGAGGGATTACCCTTGAGGATGAAACTTTCTTTCCAGTCAGTTGATAAGCATTGGACCACTCCCAGGGCTTTGAAATTCTACTGATTATGTATCTTTGCTTTTCTGGGTTCGGAAGAACTAAAGTCCACCAACAAAATAAACCTCTACTTGACTATTTACAAAATACTGACAAATTACACAATTTTCTCAGAGACCCCCTGAGATGAATTTTGTAGATAACAGGTGTGGTACAATTAGAGTATTACTTTAGAAACATTAATTTGGCGGTTGGGAAGAATTGGAGTGCGCAGCATTCTAGAGCATAGTGCACGGAGCAGGCGGTGAGGAGGCAGCTGGGAGATGGTAGGTGAGGAAAGTGGCAGTGGAAATATGCGGGAGTAGTTGACAGTCGCTGTGCTGTCTGCTGGATGGCGTAGCATTGAAGAGTTGTCCATCAGAGAGGAGCTTTCTGGGTTTGAGCCTGTCGCTGGGATGGTGCCGTGAAGAAGCAGAGTTTGGAAGAAGGATTGACTTGGAAAGAAAATCGGTTTGGTTTTAGGCCAAAAAAGTTTATCTGGCTGGTGAGTTTCAGCATGTCATGTAGGAAATTGGAAATGGTAGACGGGAGCTTAGGTTAGAAATGTAGAACTCGTCAGAGAGAGTTGAAATTTTCGGTGGACATCAGGACTAGCGGAGATGAAGCCCAGGGACAGGCCCTTGGGAAGCTGTGTATAGAGTGTGGACAAGAAAGAGCTGCAGTAGAGGAGGGAAGGGCCAAGCATTCGAGTGGGATTTATCACTGTAAACAGAATATTTTAAATCATTATTGTTGAATCATTTCTTGTTAGCAGTTGTAATTTTCATTAAAAATTTAGTTGCTCTTTGGAACATGTATTCAAATGTACAATGACTATTTTTAAGTACTGCTATCTGACAAAATTATCCCCGTCATTAGAAAGAGTATAGGAGTTGGTTTATACCACTACCTGTTTCTGTTACTGGAATTGTAACACTTACATGCTCATGGGATTAATCGTAAGGTCTCCTAAGGTGTGGTTTTCTTCTGCTGTTTCCTTTTTAAATATGCATCTATGTGAACAAAAGTTTTCTGTGGCGTAGAGGCAAATGTCCAGTATAATTAATAGCCCTTAGAGTTTGGATTAGAAATAGGCAGTCCATGCAACGGTGAATTTTTGTTTTTAAAAATACAAATTTAGTGCTCACTTTGGCAGCACATATACTAAAACTGGAACAATACAGAGAAGATTAGCATGGCCCCTGCACAAGGATGACACACAATTCGTGAAGCATTCCATTAAAAAATAAATACATAAATAAAAATACAAATTTAATACAAATATGAATTAAGCAAATAATGAACGTTGAGTTCATTCCTGCATTAAACCCTCTACTGGCTTTTCATCGCAATCGGAACAAACTCCTTCCTGGTCTGGACTTCCCAAACTCACCTTCTCTCCCACTCCCTCATCACAGCCGATCACACCGGCTTTCTCTCGGTCCTCAGACTTGCTCGCGGCCTCTTTTGCGCCGGCTTTTTCTTCTGTTGAGAAAGCTTTCCCTTCAGTTCTTCCCATGGCTACCTCCTCTTACTTCAGATCTTAGCTCACATAACTGTCTCAGAGGGGTCTCTTCTGACCACCCTGCTAAAGCATTGCCCCCACCCACGCCTTTAGCAGATCAGCTACTCCCTGAAGACCTGGCATTACTTTAAGTATGAGTTAACTTACTGTCTGCCTTATAGACTTACACAGTGCCCTGTGACTCACGGTAATACTTTTTCTCTCAAAGCTCAGCAGATGCTTAAATAGAAAGCTGATTTTATGTAAACTTTAGTGGACATTAAATTCAAGGAACTAACATGAAGCATGACAATTAGTATAGTTAACACTTCACTGCTTAATTACAACATATTTTGTGTTGTCTTGGCTTGTTGATTCCAATTTAGGATCAACAGGGCAGCAATTACACTTGATACAGTACCGAGTGATTTTTTTAAAAACAAATTACAAAGCCATTTAAAAATTTAAAGGCAAATGATCTTTTAAAATCCGATACACTCTGCTAAATCAAGTTTCTTTGATGTGAAAGCTCACAATTGAATGCCTAAACGACTATTGCATGAACTCGAAGATAGTGATGAAAAGTTTTATGTTTTATAATAATTTTTTTTTTGGAAGAAAAACCTCATACTCTATTTCTAGGGCTCTTATCATGGAAGTAAAAACAAAACAAAAACCTGATATCTTAGAAGTTATTTTCACAAAGAGGACTCGCAGGCCTTTTGCCAGCCCCCATCCCCATTGGAGTTTGGAGTCTCCTCGTTCATTTGAGGGAGAGAGAAGAGAAGGCACCGCGCAGAGCTTTCCTTGTCTTGATATTTGGTTATTGTGCAGTAAGCAGTATTAGAAAACAGTTAAAGGTTGTACGTTTGAAAAATAGTCAGGGCCGGACGAGTGGTGCGGTGGTTAAGCGCTGGCTTGGGAAGCCAGCGGCCCCAGTTCGGTCCCACATGTGAGGGCCAGTGACACTGCCCTCAAAAAAAAAAAAAATAGTCAGGTCATTCCTGTAGGTTTGGAATACAGCCAGGGAAATGTGTATTTTTTAAAAACTTCCAAGTAGTCCTGACGATCTGCCAAGTCTGGGGTCCATTGATAGGCTCTGACTCCTCGCCAGATCTGATCAGAATATCTGCACCACAACTCCTTGCTGTATCACCATCCGTTTTTGTATGACATTAGCCAAATACATTTACATCTTGGATTTATTCAAAGGAGTTCGTTAGAAACACTAGAAGGGCCTTACTTTAAGCGTGGTCTTACGTAGGACGTGGCCTCGTGGCCCAGACACCTGGAGCTGGGCAGGCACCTAAATATTCTCTTCAACTTCACTGTGCGGTGACATTATTTTGTAAATGTGTCATGAGGTTATATTTTCATTAAAATCGTTTAATTTCAAAATGGTCTAAAGGATATACATTTAGTAAATTGTAAAAAATAGTTTAACAAAAGATACGGCCTCAGAAATAAAAAAATGAAATAAAAAAAAGAAATTGTGGAGCCACATCTCAGAATATGACACTAGTTCTCGAGACCGAAACCTCGGAGTCACCTTGGACACATACCTGTTTTTCAGTCACCAGCCTATTACAACTGTGTTTGAATTATTTTTCAAACGCTTTTCGCCATCTCCACCACCTGCTCCAGGTCCGGCACCATCCTAAGTCCCAGCAGCAGTCTCCCGTCATGCCCTCAGGTCCATTCTCCAGCTTGCAGCCTGAGTGCCTTCACCTGCACCCGAAATCCTTGGTTTTCTTCCCACCCCGCCGCCCTTAGGCGGGGAAGTCCCAAGCCTCCTTAACACTTCCCTGGGGGCCCTGTTTGCCTGCCTGGCCCCTGGCTGCCTCTGTTTTGGCTCCGCCCTCCTCCTTCTCCCTCCCCACCCACCCTGTACTCGCACTACAGTCCTGAGCCACACAACAGGATTTCTGTCCATGGAACAGACCACATACATGACGGTGACCCCATAAGATTAGAATGGAGCTGAAAAGCTCTCATAGAGCCTTGAGCCACTCACGTGCTTGTGGTGATGCTGGTGTAAACATACCTGGGCTGCCAGGCGTATAAAACCAGCACGTACAATTATGTACGGTACAGGATACCTGATTGTGATAATAAATACATTACTGGTTACGTAATTACTGTGCTATACTTTTTAGTGTCATTTTAGAATGTACTCTTTCTACTTGTTAAAAGAAGTTTGCTGTCAGCGGTATGCGCTCTTGCCACCAGCGCACCCTGTCTCTTGATTGCATCATTTGCTCTTGTGCTTGATTGAATCTCATGTTGTTTGTACAGGTTGGTAGCCTGGGAGCCACAGGCCAGGCCCCTACAGCTAGGTGTGTCGTAGGCTTGTGTGAGCGCACTCTGATGTTCCCACAACAACGGGTCGCCTAAGGATGCACTCGGAACGCACCCCGTTGCTGAGCGGCTGGTGCCTGTACCTGGACCTCCCATCCCGCTCCTCTCCTTAGTCGTTGTGTCCTGTGCCTGGAACGTTCTTCCTTCCCTTCTACCTGATTAGCTGCTGCCTCCTTTCCCAGTCTCAGCGTGAGCCTCACTGCCGTGGAGAAGCCTTGCCTTCCCCTGTGAAGCCAGCTGGGTTCCTATTTACAGGCTCCCCCTGCACAGCCGCCGTCCAGCCTTTGGCACCCTTGTAACGATGTAATTGTTTGAAATTGTCTGTTGCCATCTCCTCGCTGAGACTGTCTCCGTGGCAGTGGGCACCTTGCCTGTGCTGTTCGCTGCACCTGCAGCACGGAGTACACTGCCGGGCCACGTACAGGCGCTCCTGAGACATTTGGTGATGGGCTTTTCTTATAGTAGGAAGAGAAGGGATCTGCAAAATCTGAATATTGCTTTAAGTGACGTTTAATCCTTTTAAAATTGCCAGATCTGTTTCGTTTAACCATTTTGGATTAGAACAAGGGTTGGCAAACAAAGGTGCTGGCTGTTTTGTAAATAAGGTTTTCTTGGAACGAAGCCATGCTCATTCCTTTATGGATTGCCTATGGCTGCTTGCGCGACAGGGCCTGTGTGACCTGCAGTACCTCCAATATTTGCTGTATAACTTCACAGAGGAAGGTCATAACCCTTGGATTACAACAATTTCAAAAATTATTTCATTCTTCCCTGTCTTCCTGCTAAACTTCGAACAGGTCATAATCTTGAATTTTCTTTTTTTTTGAGGGCAGTGTCACTGGCCCTCATATGTGGGACCCAAACCTGGGCCGCTGGCTTCCCAAGCCAGCGCTCAACTCCCGCGCCACTCGGCCGGCCCAATCTTGAACGTCCTTGATGACTCCACCATGAACTGTTCCTGTTTTGTTACTGTACAGAGATGCTGATGGTGTTTATGTACAATAGTTTGTTTGTTTTTTAGATTTGCTTATTCACTGTAGGCTTTTATTTCTTGTATCTGTGCCTGCCACTCACTAGTGCCCCCTCCACCACACACACACACAACCCCGCTCTGAGTTTGTTACTTATGACTCTGTGAGCTAAGGAGTGAGATCACCAGGCTTTTCAGAATTAACGTTTAAAGAGTAAGAGATTCAGAGGAAGGGCCGGCAGGGAATTTGGCTGTTCAGTGGCCTTCCAGATGGATCCCTGTCCGTTCCAGTTAGCAGAGATTGCCGGCTGAGGGACAGGCGCAGGGTAAGAGAGGTTTTGCTATATCAGCTTATATCGGGCACTGTTGCATGAGGCTGGGCTTCTAAGGGGAAGGTTGCTATGAACCCAGTTTCCAAACTTTCCATCTCATGGAGTTCAGTGCTTTGCTATACATGCTCAGGTAGAAAGTGAACTCCCATTCCCGGTGGACATTCACCTTTACACTTTAAACTAACACCCTGCACCCTGGCTTTCTGCCAAAATATTTCTTCTCCCAGTGGCTGGAAACTGATTAGCTAGATGGGAGAACAAAGGAGTCTTTGTACTGGGGCATATTGCTTTTGAGAATTTAGCAGAGAGCATTCAAACAGCGTTTGGATGCGATGCCAAATTATGCAGATTTGGGGTTTTTTTGTCAGGTTTCCCATGAATAGGTATGTAGGCAACTTAATTTTGTTTTTAGTTTGTATGGTCTGGAATTTGCCTGATAAATATGTGGGCTTTCTTCTTTGATTGTTTTAAAATGAAAATATAAAATTTAGGGAAAACACATTTAGTAGAGGATGATCGTTGTTAGATTTTTGGCCAAATTTTGCCAAAAACATTGTTGTGTCAAGGATTTATTTCCAAAGCCAAATTATAAATTTCTGTCTCTGTAAGAAAAAGTGCAAGTACTTTATAAATGAAGACAAAATTATCCCCATGGGGAAAAAAATGCCAAAAATTAAAGTACCCCTAGTCGTGTGTGTTACTCTGAAACTAACTTTTGAAAGATGTTCGCATAGCGTGAGCAGACACTGAAGTTCTCCATGCTCAGATACACAGTTGACACAACATGGGAATGCTGAGGTATTGATTGGCCTAGTAAGGAAACATGGGGCCAGTCTTTTCTCTGGAACTTATTTTGTACCCTTAACTTCCTGGTCTATAAAGTAGAGGTGATAATACTTATGAATAAGGGGGAGTGACAGTCAAAGGACAGAATGCTGATGGCCTGTGCAGATGGTGACACTGCTATGATCTGCAGCAGTAGCTGAGACTAGGATTTTGAACTAGTTCTTTTGTGGGGGGGTAAGAAGGGGAACTCTTATGTTTTTAGTTTATCCCCATTTGTTTTTGTTTTTTTTAAGATTTTATTGGAGAATTGGGGGAGGGGAACAGCATTGGGGAATCGGGGAAGGGGAACAGACAAGTTGCTGTCTTTTTGTTCTTCAGTCTAGTTGTAGAGGACGTTGCTTCACTAGCCCATGTTGGTATCATCATTGCACTCTTCCCGGATGAGGCAGATCAGTCACCGGCCTCTGGATGTCGCTCACCACGGCTATTGGCAGCTCACGCTGGCTGCCGGCCACTCACTGTAGCCCGTGGCAGCCCACTGCAGCAGGGGCTGCAGCCTACACCATCACTGGGACTCGCACAGCCCAGCTCCAGGTGGAGCTGTCGTTAGCTGTAGAGGGCAGTGTCCCTGGCCCTCATATGTGGGACCCGAAACGGGGCCGCTGGCATCCCAAAACCAGCTCTTAACCAATGCGCCGCTCGGCTGGCCCTATCCCCATTTGTTTTTGAAACATGATTTCAACTCTTGTGCCCGCTATTGCATTTCCTTTTCTCCTTCTCCTCTGATGAGATGTTCTGTTTGTAGACTGGCTTCCTTCAGCAGTGTCATTTCATAATATCTGGTTTTAGGATCCCTGTGTTCCCTTAGTTCACATCAGAGATTATAAATTGTTGGCTTGAAAAATGAATTCAACCCCCAGATGCTATTTAGCTCAAGCAAGTTTTTGTTGTTTAACTGGGTATCAGCATTTAAAATGGGAAGATTTTGACCTGAAAAACAACACTCTCAGGCAAATTGGATTTGGCCACTGAAATTCCTGCAGCACATGAAGAAAGGCTTCCTGGGGTGAAGAGCAGCTGTGCCATTGAATGGGGCAGGGTCCTCCCGATGTCCGTCACCACCACTGAGACAGAATGTCCCTGCACGTTACTGGTTTTCACACAGTGAAGAAAAAAGTTAAAAGTCTTCTACCTCAGCCTCTTTCAAAAGTGGAAAGTTAAATTAAGATTCCCTCAGAAAAGAGAGGGAGAGTGTGTGTGTTTGCAGAATACCAAAATTCCTAAGTGTGTGATATTCATTCATCTAATTACATTATCACTTAATGTATATTATCTGCTTTATTTAATCACATTGTCTGCCCAGCCAGCCTCTAACACAGGTATTTGAGTTTGTTCTCTTGATCTGCCTTGGGAATCCAGTGTCCCCTTGCATGTCATTGAGTGGAATATGATAAGCATGCAAATTTGAGGTATTTTAAACAAATGTTGGAAAAGTATATTTTAAGCAACTTGTTTAAAATTATGTTTAAGAGTGTTTGTAAGACATATCAGAATTTCATTTGACATACTTAATGTCTCATAGTTCATGAGCTTTATCAAATTTAAACTAAAACATTTGGTAATTTTGTATGTACTTGAGAGGGCCACCTGGTGGTTTTTTCTGGTATAGACCATCTCACTACATTTTCATCCGCTTAGAATAAGCTAATACTTAACTAGTGTGTTTATGTATCAAATACATTTTTAGTTTTCCTTTCTGTACAGATTCAGCTGTAGATAAATGGGTGTTTTTACAGCGTTTCTATAATTATTTTATTCTATTTTTAAACAGAAGAAGCAGACTACAGTGCCTTTGGTACAGACACACTCATAAAGAAGAAGAGTGTTTTAACCAATGTCTTGCGTCCCGACAACCACAGGAAAAAGCCGCACCTCGTCATAAGCATGCCCCAAGACTTCAGACCGGTGTCATCTATTATAGACGTGGACATCCTCCCAGAAACGCACCGTAGGGTTCGTCTCTACAAATACGGCACCGAGAAACCCCTAGGATTCTATATCCGGGATGGCTCCAGTGTCAGGGTAACACCACATGGCTTAGAGAAGGTCCCCGGGATCTTCATCTCCAGACTTGTCCCCGGAGGTCTGGCTCAAAGCACAGGACTATTAGCTGTTAATGATGAAGTTTTAGAAGTCAATGGCATAGAAGTTTCAGGAAAGAGCCTCGATCAAGTGACAGACATGATGATCGCAAACAGCCGCAACCTCATCATCACGGTGAGACCAGCAAACCAGCGGAACAACGTTGTTAGGAACAGTCGGACCTCTGGCAGTTCCGGCCAGTCCACGGACAACAGCCTTGTTGGCTACCCCCAGCAGATGGAGCCGAGCTTTGAGCCCGAGGACGAAGACAGCGAGGAAGACGACATTATTATCGAGGACAATGGGGTCCCACAGCAGATCCCGAAAGCCGTTCCTTGTACCGAGAGCCTGGAATCATTAACACAGATAGAACTCAATGTGGGGTCTGGACAGAATGGTTTTATTCCTTCTAATGAAGTGAGTTTGGCACCCATAGCAAGTGGCACAAATACAGAATTTGAAACGCATGCCCCGGATCAGAAACTCTTAGAAGAAGATGGCACCATCATAACACTCTGAAACCACTGTTGGAATGCTTTCTGAGTGAGGGTGCCATGGGGACTTGTACATTTGGCTAGTTTAAAGCATATATATACCTCTGAACCAGTGACTTGGAATAGGCATGAGAAAAAAATAATATTGCAAGCTTAAAATGTTATTAAAATTGTAGTTTGATCATTGCTGATATAAACTTTGGTGGGTCAGAGGTGAATTTAAGTCTAAAACAGGGGCCTTTGCTAATGACATGGTGTGCGTTTGCTGTTTTGTCTGTAGAGAGCTGGACGGTGAGCACTTTCTCAGCTCTGAGAGGACTAGATCATCTCCGCTGACGTGGTTGCACATTTAACCTGCTGTGCAGAGCCCAGTTAATTTCTTCTTTAACTATATTTTTAAAAATTCTAATGTGAAGAAGTCTGATTCTCTGTTTTGGTACCTTGGGGACCTCAGCTCCTATGTCCTGTATTTTTTTTTTTTTTTGATTTTTTTTTAATGTTCTTCGTTGTGAATTGTAACAAGTAATTTTTTCAAGAGTTTTTTTTTCCCCCCCTAATTTCTAAGAAATCAAACCAATTGTTTTTAGGAGTTGCTTCCTATGTTACAGAGTGTTGACACCTACATTCCTGAAGTAAGAAGCTCTAACCGTCGTTTGTTTGTGTTTGTCCTTCCTGTTGCTTTCAGATTTACAAACTCATTCCAGGTGGGTGTAACTTACTATAAAAGGCTATTCCATCTGAGCACATGGGAGACTCTCTCCCGTAACCTTAACCTCTCGTCCACATTCCCAATCTCGTTGGAAATCATTCCTTTTGTTGTTTGTGTGTGTGTTTCGTTGGTGTGCTTTTATACTCTTGTAATGTATTTGAGTAGTGCAAATCATTTTGGATAAAAAAAAAAATGCACCCAAATTAAGAGATTTTTACACACAGGACAAACTTGTGCACTTTTTATATGAACAATTTGGGTTTCCTTAATGGGATTTCTAGGAACACTGCCTACACTTTATGAAAATTATATAGTATTCACCTTTGACAGGTAGAGTTTATTGCTATTAATTTTATGAGGCTATTTATTACTTTCCAATGCATCCACTTAGAACAAGTGAAGAATAAGGCTGCTAACCTTCACTCCTGGCCTGGTTTCACTATACAGTGTGCACAAACACTACAGTATGCGTGTACATAGAAACTGAGACTAGTATGATGTCATAAGTTCCCTGTGGCTTATGGCTATTGCAGAGTTATTTATTGATTAATTTTATGGTAGGGCTAGTATGGATACCTTTATAACAATTGTGTGCTATTAAAACAATGAAGAATCAAATGACTCCGTTTTGAAGGATATTTTCACTATGTGGTCAGAGTATATGAAGAAGTAAAGTTGATTAAATGAAGCTCACTTGACTCAAAATACTTAAATGTATTTTGTTCACATTACCACTAAACATATTGTCACTAAACTATTAACTGCACAACATGTAATATGATGTACTTTCTGTTGAAGTCACCGGAGCTCTTCCATTTCTATACCACTATTTTTTAATGGCATTCCAGCTTTAACATTCTGTGGGTTTTGTAAATTTGGCTCTTGAATGGCAAAAATGTTACTATGTAGAAGGCTAAATTTCATCTCTATTGTAAGCGGTGCAGGGGTTCAACATTTTAAGTAAAAATACTTTCACACACTACCTCTCTCTCTTTTTTTAAACAAAGTTTTAACATCAGAACTTTTCTTGTGGGGAAAAAAATACTTCAGGGCTTGACTTTTTGTACAAATTTTAACTGTAAAATACAGATTTGTCTTGTATGTATTCATGAAAGTAGAAATCAAAGCTGCTAGTGCTTTTTATTTTAATTATCATGCTAAGGGTATATGTCAGTGGTGTTTTCAACTACATCTCTCATAGAAATTATTGGTAAAATAATTGATTTACTAAACGTATTGTAGAACCAAGAAATCTTGGTTCGTATTGTAGAACCAAGAAACTTGGTTCTACAATAAAATGTCAATTCATTGATAGTCTGAATTAATTGATTCAAGTGTATCTTATTAACAAAAAAAAAAATCAGTGGATTCAGCATAAAATTTTATAGTACTAAATGTCAAGCCTAACTGTGAATTTTGTTCTGTATCTTTAAGTAAATTTATGATAATGTTCTCATGCTATCAACAAAATATATGTACTTTTGTGAACTGAATTTTCTAATTAAATTTTACATGCGACAACATGATTTTTACATGAATGATACTTTGTTTAAACTATCAAATGTCAGTATTTTACTACAATTTTATTATAAAATGTACGTTATCACTAAATGAACTTTGATTTAAAAAATCAAATTAGCTTTAGTTGTATATTATTTTTTACAAATAAAGATAGACTTCTATAAAGGCTACTTTCTTGTTTGCAAATACATGAGAAGTCACCCAATAATTATTTACCTTAGCACCTATTACATAAGTTATAGCAAGGTCCTGGCTTCCTTAGCTTTTAATTTTTGAAAGATATACACCAAATTGTTTGTACATTCATTGCAACTGCGTGTGCACGTGTGGCTGTGGACTGGAAGATGGTATTTCAAATGTAGCTAATTCTGATAGTGTGAGAAACTGCATGATGCCCAGGCAGAGTTACCATTTCTGTTGTTTAGTATGATTTGGAACAAGACAAAAGTAGTTTGTAGTGTGACAGTTTATCTTTTTGTTTTTTTGTGTTTTTTTTTTGAGGGCAGTGTCACTGGCCCTAATACGTGGGACCCGAACCAGGGCTGCTGGCTTCCCAAGCCAGCGCCTAACCACTGCACCACTCGGCCGGCCCAACAGTTTATCTTCTGAAACTCACATTCACCTAGTATTTTTCATTGCCACCCTATATGGATTGAATTCAATTTATACTGAAAAATGTGAAAGGCCCGAGAAAAAATAGACTGTCTTCCTGAGCCATTTCTAATCCCAAATTAGTCACCCTGTCATTGGCTTGGTTGATCTCAGCACTAACTCTTCAACCAGTGTGGAGGGTAATCCTGATTCCTTCCCCAATTAAAAACAGATTGGAAATCCTCTGAATAAAAACTCCACATCACATCCATAGAGAACTCTTGGCCTTGTGGATTGGTACAGATTGTGTTACTTTCAATACCCGATACTCCTCTTGGCTTCAGGGTCCATGAAACAGTGATATGGAAATAAAACATCCCTTTCACCCCAGAATGTGTGACCCCAGTGTTACTGTTTGAATCTGAAATCCTTGCTGCTTCTAAGCTTCCAGTCTGGGTAAGGAGTTAAATTTGATTTTGAGGAAAAAGCATGGAAGTCAGAAATTTAAAAGGAAAAGCCATCTCTGTTCTGGTTCTATGCGTTACGGTACTCGAATTAGTGGGGTTAGCAACTGGCGTTTGCTTTGATTTTCTCATCTTTGGATTGATGGGAGGCTTAAATGTGGGTGATGAAGCTGTAAGAGTGTGTATGTCAGTTGACTTGGGCTGCTGAGCTCTCCTGAACAGGCCTGGGAGTGAGTGCCTACTTGAAGACAGTGAAAACCTTGACCTTGTTATTTGTGAGAGCGTATCACTCGGTGATGGTGACTGTGGCCCGTATGGAAAAGCACAAGTGGGTTGTATCGCCCAGCTATTGCAAGATCACTGGTAAACTGCTGAAAGGGCCGTGATTGGGTGGATGTCTCATTGGCTCTGGAAGCTAAGTAGAAAGGAAGTCAACCTGTTAGAGTTTGTAATTTAAAAATCCTCAGCATGGAGTCGTCTACCAAGTTCTTCCCTAAAAGCACAGTAAGGCTTATTTTAAAAGCTAATATGTTTATCCAGTTACTTTACAACATTTGATGGGTATTTTATAAATGAATATTAAAATTCGGTGGAGTTTATATTTTCTTTACAAGCTGTATTTAGGTGTGTTCTCACTTTAGGTAGCTGTCTTTTGGAAATGGTACTTATTCTAAAACCAGTGTCCTCCATGTCACTATTTTCTAGTTCATTATTATTATCTAGTTCATTATAATCCCACAGGATGGGTAACATTTAATACAATATTAGTAAGGAAACCTTTAAAAAATTCATTTAACCATAAAAATCATATGTAAATTCATTCTTTAAAAAGGCTAAAGTCCTTTTTTGGCCACCAAGCACATTTATGCATACTGTATTTCCTTATAAAAAGGAATTCAAGTGGTTTTAAATAAGAGGGACTATAATTGATAACCCAAATCAGAACACTTTTGAGAGGGAATTGGCTTGCTAATTAATGCCACAATAGGCACAAACAAGCTGTCTCAGGTAAATTGTAATCTGAGTCATCCTATTGAAGATATTGCAGTAAAATGACTTTCAAACATTTGTTCAAACTGCAACCCACAGTAAGAAATGCATTGAACATTGTGACTTAGTATGTATGTGTATGTATGTGTATCTATATATACATATATACAATTGAAAGCTTCACAAAGTGAACATTAAATGACAAATGCCCTGGTTTTCTATACCATTTTTTAAAGATTTTATTGGGACATCCCCAAACAATTTTAGGATGTGCTATCTGAAAAACACACTTTGCTTTCCATTTGAGGGATTTGCCATGGAAAAATACTAGCTTATTTTTTTTTCCTAAAGCAGGGAGGGAACAGTTGGGCTTGCTTTCTTTTTTATTTTGAAATAATTTCAAACCTAGACAACACAAGAACTGCATGAAAAGAACAGTTTATACCCTTCACGCAAATCATACATTTGCTTTATCTCTGTATTTTTTTTCCTGAAACATTTGAGAATTGGTTGTGAGAGAGCATAGCCCTTTAACCCCCTAAAGCATGTATGTGCTAAGGACAAGGACAGCTTCTTATACATATCCTTATACAGCCACAGTTCCGTTACCAAATTCAGAAAATTTTAACATTGGTACAACAATATTATCTAATACGCAAGCCATGCTAGAATCTCATCAATCGCCTCCACGATGTCCTTTACAGAAAATGTTTCCCCTGGCCCAGGACCCAACCCAGGGTCATGCACCACATTTAGGTGTCATTTCTCTTTGGTCTCCTTTGATTTGACACAGTTCCTCAGCTTTTCTTCATATTTCAGAATATTGACATTTTTGAAAGCTAAAGACATTGTTTTGTAGACAGCCCCTCAATTTGGGTTTGTTTCCTCATAGTTAGACTCATCGTAGGCGTTATGTATGAATAGTACATACGTGATGTTTTATTGTCGTGGTACCTTGTCAGAAAGCGCATCATGTCTGTTTCCGTATTGTTGCTGTTAAAACACTCTGATGGGGAAAAACTACTCTTGTATTCTTATGTGTGGTCCATTATTCTAACTATTCCTATACTGATAAACACCTATAGGTACTTAGGAAAGACATCTGTTTTCAACATCCGTTTGTTCTACGTCTTCAATTGTTTTCTAATTGAAGAAATAACGGAAAATGGTGAAATGGCACGAGCATTCTTGAGTGTCATTTGCTTAACTGCATTTGGGACCCCGTGATTAGTGTTTCTGGCACTGAAGGAAAACACCCACATGACACCAAAGCATGTGCATGGTCACCTTCTTAGTGTTCACGCAACTGAGACACGGAATTTTTAATTTCCTGTAAATTAAATGTAATTAGCCACATGGGCCTAGTGGCTACTGTATTTTATGGCACAGGCTACAATCTCCAGCTCTTGCCTTGCTTTCCTCTGTTTACTTTTCTCAGGCACATTACCCCTTCGTGATGGCAAAAATGGCCTCTAACAACGTCAGGGTACATCCTGTCATGTTAGCAGCTCACCCAGAGGGGAGCCTGTCTTCCCCACTAATCGCAGCCAAAGCCACTGGGCTAACTCATTGGTTATGTCTGGGTCATGGGCCCGAATATGAACTGGGTTGGCAAGGTGTGGTTCCTCCAAGAAGAATCAGAGAATCTGGGTGCTGTTACCCCATAAAGGAAGGACCACAGGAAAGTGAACACAGTGGTATGAGCTGCATGCAGCTCAGTTTCTAAAGTATTTTGGGTATACATTTTTTATAAAGGAGAGAGTTAAAAGCATAAAGTACTATGAAAAAAAGAAGACCAAGCAGTCTTCTAACAAAGAAAAATGGTAAAGGTGGAAATAAAACTTAGGGTCTAGTGGCAGTTTTCTGAGGTTGAAGGAAAAGTTTCCATCTCATAATAATGACAATGTTTGGATTGTGTTTTCAGGTAGTATTGTTTATTTTTATTTTATTTAACAATTAGATCTGATACAAGTCTAATATATAAAGAATATATAAATCCAATAGAAACGTCAATCTGAAATGGCAAAAAGTTCAAATTTTATTACTTTTGAAATATAGAAATGAGAGAATGATAGGCCTTCAAGCAATGAGTAAATTCAAGTTTCCGGGGAGCCCGAGTGGGCTGGGTGGGTGGGGCTGGTAGACCAATGTCAGAAAGCTACTGCCTGTTTTCTTTCAGGACTTTTATGGTTTCAGGTCTTACAGTCAAGTCTTCCATTCATTTTGAGTTTATTTTTGTATATGGTATAAGAAAGTGGTCTAGTTTCGTTTTGCTTGTATCTGTCCAGTTTTCCCAGCACCATGTATTGAAGAGACTGTCTTTTCCCCACTTACATTTTCAGTCCTTTGTTGTAGATTAAGTAACCGTATGAGCCTGGGCAAAACATCCTGATTTTTTTTTTTTTTTTTTTTGAGGGCAGTGTCATTGGCCATCATATGTGGGATCTGAACCGGGGCCGCTGGCATCCCAAGCCAGCCCTTAACCATCGCGCCACTCAGCCGGCCCTAAATGCTGTTTTTGTATTTTTTTGAGGGCAGAGTCACTAGCCCTCATATGTGGGACCCGAACTG
The DNA here is from genome assembly GCA_033961575.1 of Aselliscus stoliczkanus. NCBI lineage: Eukaryota > Metazoa > Chordata > Mammalia > Chiroptera > Hipposideridae > Aselliscus > Aselliscus stoliczkanus. Next base: position 9,124,771 of record CM066738.1, on the reverse strand, counting down.
GAGCCACCTGATTTTTAAAACAACTCATGAGACCGATCAAATGTACCCGCCGGCCCCAGCTGGCCAGCCCTCGTCTCAGGAGCTCAGGGACCACAGATGATCAATGGCTCCGACTTCTCTGCTGTGAAACTGTCCACTCAAAGGTCGCTGTGAGGCTCATACAAGGTGATGTGTACCCAGGGTTTAGGACAATGCCTGATGCTCAGTAAGCACCCAGTGAATGTGAGCTGTTCTGTCTGTTTTTCAGGGAGCTGACGGAGGCCCCAAGGGGCTGTCCCAGGCTGCCTCCTAGCTCAGCGTAATTCCATGGTCCCAGGCAGCAGCCCATGGGGGCGTGTCAAAAATGCAGATGTTCAGGCCCCACCTTGATTCTGCTGCACAGACTCTCTACTGATGGCGCCCAGCATTGTGCATTTTACCAAGATTTCCCCGGGTGCTTCCTGTGCCCACAAAATTTGGGAGGTTCTGAAAACCAGCTCGTCTGTCTGTGTCTCTCCTTCACTCTTAGCAGAGCTGCTTTAATGAGCGTGGCTTATAATTCCTTTTAAAACTCATAAAGATGTATGGAAGGCCTCCATACATTCATCTTGCATATACTGTACTGTCAAGTCATGTGGCCAAAGTACGTTTCAGTCTCCGGCCCCCTTGGCTGAGGGTCCCACTTCCTAAATTAGTAGAACCTGACTTACCAGGATTGTACTTTTGATCAAATACTGGGACTCCTCGACACAGATCATTATAGGTGTGCAAAAATAAGCCTCTGAGAACTGCAGGCTGGATTTGTATGCTGGGTTATCTGCCAGAAGAAAGGGGGAGAAAGGCTAGTATTTGACTAACAGTACAACCCACAGATTATATCAGCATTCCTTTTCCATTCCATCTCCTAGCAACACATAAAATGACAAGGAAATAGCATTCATGGCACTGTTGCTAAGACCTGGAGCAGGTCACACTCAAAAGAAACGGGGCGCCATGCGTGGAACCTTAAGGTTCTGTTCCCAGGCTCTCTGCCCCGCCTGCACATGCTCACCTATACCTATGGTTGGTCCTAGGTTGCAGACCAGGTTTTCTCTAATGTTCCCAGAAGCCCTCAGCTGCTCTCTCAGGTATGTACCCCAGGTGACTCAGGCAAACAAATCTGTATGCTTAGTGACTCAGAAACTAAATCATTAACTTGGTAAATACCTGGGGAGCCTGGGTAAAGGGGGTTTCAAGGAGAGGGCTGTTGAATGTGGGCCTCCAATAATACCAGTGACAATGACGGCCTAAGAACAGCAGCCCCGAGCAGTGTGGCTTCTCGGTGACTCACTCTAGTACCCCGCAGAATCAGAAAGAATCTCCAATCAGTCCTTCTCAAGAGCAATAATCTGCACGGGTCCACTTACAAAGAATGTAGGTTTCATTGGTTTGAATCTCTCTCTGGTAAGAGCAGAAAAATGTGGCTTAAAAAGCACACATACACACAACTTCTGACAAGTTGATTTTAAAGTGAGTATTTGCATTGCCACTACACGTGCAAACACATGTAAATATACAAATCTGGTCTGTCTGCATGTGAAATGAAACTTCGGGCACACACACACACACACACACACACACACTCACACACTCACACACTTAACTCCAGACAATACTTGAAAAATGATTCCAACTAAATCTCAAAAATGGCCATGGTGATCATTTTTCAGGCCCCTGTGGAAGGCAGCAGTAAAACCTTTGCGATTCAGTTGGGACACACGAAGTGTTTTCTGGTGCGGCCCGTCCTCCACCCCCAGGGCGCCTTGGCTGGTGTGTGCAGACAGGGCCAGGGGAGAGGGAAGAAATAAATGGTAAAGAGCCAGGAGAGGGGGCAGGGTGGCTGGGAAGGCGGCCAAATGGTGAAGGGCTGAATGGGCCCCCTCAGCTCCTGACAACTCCTCAAATATCCTCGCTGTCCGCTCCCACTCGCAGTGTGGATACCGGGAGAACACAAACCCCTCTGCAAGAATTCATAAACGTTCATTTTGAAAACAGCATGTGAAGCTGAGCACAATGTTCATGATTTTGAGGGGTGACAAATTTGATGCCAAAGGTGGGGTCACCTTGACTTCCCTTCATCAAGGTGTGAGTTTAAGTTTGGCCTGGCAAGTTGATCCCTTATTTTCCTCTGCTTTCGAAGGGTTTGTGTTTGAATGTTGGTGGCCGTTCTAGGGTGGAGGAAAGATGACAAGGCTGAGAATGCTTATGATGGGGTTATTTTCCCTGTCTTTCCGCTTTTAGCCCTGCGAAGACAAATAATGGTTAAGGATGGATAAAATATTTAACAGTGGCCATGCATAATTTATTCCTGAGTTGATGCATATTTCCAGCCCAGTGGCTTGCTCTCAGCCAGAGCTTCTCAGCACATCCAACCACCGTGTCTCCTTGGCAAATTGACTTGTGCTTCTTTTACTCTTGTCTTCCGAAAGCTAATTGTTTTTACATTTCCTGGCTGAAGTACTCATTCCTAGATGTTGTTTTGACCAATAGGCAACAAAAGTAAAAATTGTAGGCAGGGTTTTTTTTATTATTATTATTATTATTATTATTATTATTATTATTATTTGTTTCTGGGCCTTACGGTTTACTCTGAGCTTCAGAGACATACCCAGGGAGGAGAAAAATATTTGTACATAGAAATTTTGCCTCTGAAAAGTAGGTGAGTTAAGGAAGCTGTGTGTCCACTGGAGTAATATATGATTTCAGAGGCATTTTAAGAATTAAAAAAAAAAAGTATGTGAAAGAAAAAAGCCACCAGCCTCTTCCCAAAATCACTCTTCGGAGATAACCACTGTTAAGTTTTTTGGCACATGTGCAGATCAATGTATATAACCTAATGTGTATTTTGACCAAAACCGGATCATAGCATTCATATAAATTATTCTGTAGTTTGCTTTCTTCAGAGGACAATATCTTGTCAGTGTCTCTGCTCTGTCAATCTCTGCATTGTCTATAATGGCTTCATTGTACTTCAGTGTACAGGCGAGTCATCTTTTGGTAACACCCATTCCCTATCTTGAGCTGTTGCCATTTTTTCCAGACTGTCAATAATGCTATGGTGCACAGCTCTGCAAATACATCCTTTTGTTCTTTTCCAATTATCTCCTTAGGATAAATTCCTAGAAGAAGAATCACTAGGTCACAGCATACTCACTTTCTGGAAAAGGAAGAGGGCTGACTCATGAATATAACCCCTTTCCTCCTGGAAAAGTTGTTCTAATTTCTGTCCTCACCAGGGGTATGTGTGAGTAATTTACCCGCCCCCCCCCCCCCCCCCGGCCCAAGCCACCAGATTTATTGTTTTATACTCTGCCTATTTAGTAAGGGGAAAAAAGAAAGTTGTTATTTCACTTTGCATATGTTTGATATTAGTTTGAAAGTGGTTTTGTTTGTTTGTTTATTGTATTTCTTCTTTCATTAGTTCTCTATTTGAGTCCTTTGTACAACATTTAAAAAATTGAGATATTGATCTTTTCTTAATACTTAGAAGTGTTTTATGTATTAAGGAAGGCAACCTGTGGCTATCAATCTTTTTTCCTAATTAGTCATTTGTTTCTTACTATGTTGATCATTGACTTTTGTATTTATTGTATAGGAATTTCTTATTTTCTATAATAAAATCCTATATTCTTTTCTCTAATAGTTTCCCTCTCAAAATTATATAAATATTTACCAAGATTCTATCCTAAGTACTATACTTTCATGATTTTTTTACATTTAAATTTTTAATCCATCTGAAAATTACCTAGCTTCAGGTGAAAGTAAGAGAGGTCTGACATTTTCTTAAATGTTTCATTCATTATTCTAACAATGTATTGAATCAGATACTACTTTCTCATTGAATTGAAATTCCACCTTTATCATTTATTGATTTCTTATATGGTCTTGGGTTTGTTCATTCTGATTTGTTGATCTATTTGTTTTGGAACCATTTCATACTGTTTTGATTATTGAAGCTTTAAAATACATTTTGATATCTATAGAGCCAATCCTCTCCTTCTTCACCAATTGTTCTTAATTTTTTTACAAAATAGTTATTCGAATGGTAAATAAACGTATGTGGCTCAAACAAGAAGAAAAAGTTTTTTAAAAGCACACAGTGAAAACACTTTCTCCTTTTTTTTGTTCCCAATTCACCTGTCATTCTGTAGTGGGTAATAATTATGATTAGTTTCTTACTTATCTCTCCATAGGTTTTTTTAAAAATGTAAATAGGATAGCATGAAAATATATTATTTCCCCCCATCTTATTATATAAAAGTAGCAGCACTGTTCTACCTTTTGCTTTTCTAATTTCATATATCTTGGTCATCTCTCCATATCACTAGATAAAATTTTTCCTCATTCATTTTTTTCTCATTCCTTTTTTGAAAATATTAACTTTTAATTTTGGAATTAGTTTAGATTTACAGGAAAGTTGTACAGATAGTACAGTGCCACCCAGCTTCCTCTGATGGTAACATTTTACATAACCATAGTACATTTGTCAAAACTAAGAAATTAACATTGGTACCTGTATTAATTAGCTACTTGGGCTGCATAACAAAGTGCCACAGACTAGGTGGGTGGCTTGAACCACAGAAATTTATTTTCTCACAGTTCGAGAGGCTGGAAGTCCAAGTTCACGGTGCTGACGTGTTGGTTTCTGGTGAGATTTCTCTTGCCAGCCTGTGGACAGTTGCCTTCTTGCTGTCCCTCACATGTGCGCCTATGCAGGAGAGAGGTGGCCACGGGGGGCGCTCGGGGAGACTTTGATGTCTTTTCATATAAGGACACTAAAGACACTAATCTTATGGGATCAGGGCCCCCGCCTTAGGACCTCATTTGTCATTCATCGCTTTCTTAGAGACCCCACCTCAAGATACACACCAGGAGTTAGAGCTGCAACATAAGAATCTGAGGGGGCAGGGCACACCAACATTTAGTCCATAAAAGTACATTACTATCGACTAAACTTGGGACTTTATTTGGGCTTCACCAGTTTTCCACTCACGTCCTTTTTGTGTTCCAGGATCTAACCCAGGATGTCACATTGCGTTGCATCCCCATCCACTCTCACGGCTCCATAATAGGTAACCAATTTAATATATTAGGCGATTCACTATGATTAGACCTTTAGTTTTGTCATTATGGCTATGTGGCAGTCAATAATTGTATTCATAAGTCATTTTGCACATGTGGAAACATAGTTGTAAGGTAAACTCCTAGAAGAGGAATTACTGAGGCAAAAAGCATATGTCTTTGTAATTTTGATACATACTGCTGCCTTATCCTCCCTTGGGGTACTGTCAGTTTCTGCTCCTAGCAACCAAGGGTGGGAGTGCCTGTTACCCCACAGCCTTGTCAATCCTGTGAAATTTCACCAATCTGGTGGTTGAAGAATGTATCTTCTTATGAGTGGGATGGAACATCTTTTCATATGATTATGAGCTCCTTAAATTATGGGCTACTTTTCTTCCAATTATCTTTTCATATAATTTACTCAGATGATATTTTTCTTATCAATTTCCAGAGGCCCTTTCCATATGGAGGAGATTTCCTTTTGACTATGATATGGGCTGGCAAATATTTTTTTCTCCACTTGTCATATTACTTTTCCCAACAATCAACTTTATGGAGGTATAATTTATTTCAACAAAATGTACTTTAAATGTACAGTTCAATGAATTTTGACAAATATAATACATCCATGTAACTGAATCTAGATAAAAAGTTTTTCTGTGGTCCTTGTTATTTTAGAATATGCTTATAGTAATTTTTGCTTGCTATGCAGAAATCTTTAATTTTTCTATAGCTAAATTTCTCTTTTACGACTTCTGAATTTTGTATCGTAAGAGGTGCTTTCACACTCTGAGGTTGTAAAATAATAATTCATTCTTTACTTCAGGCACAAGAAGTTAAGTAACTCTGCTGAGTTCACACAGCTTTTAGGTGGAAAGCCAGAATTTGAACCCAGACAGTTTGAATCTAGAGCCTGTGCAATTAGTCACTATGCATGGCTCCCTCCCAAAGCTACTTTCTTTACCCAGCAGAGGCCATCAGAGACCAGAGGATATTGCACTTTTTACCTCTTTGTACTGAATTCTTTATTTTTGTAGTCAAAGCATCCTCATTCTCATTTGCTTTTCAGCAGGTATGTCATTTTATTGCCTTAAGGTGGACTCAGAGTCGATTTAAAAATTCTCTGTGTTTGTCTTTGAACTGCTGGAGACAAGGTTTCCTACATCCTCATTAAGGTAAATGCTGGTTTTTTTCTTTTACTAAATTTCATTGTGTTTGCTTTTGGCCATCTTTAAAACCAGAGCCCCGCTCCCCGCCCCCCCACCCCCCCCCGCCCCCAGCTTTTTCCTTGCTGCTGCTATGACTGCAGGTTTCACATAAAGCAGTATCTTCTTTATGGAGTACCCACTACATACACATAGAGTGGTATCTCCTTCAGGGGATATACTGTATACTGTATACATAATGCCATACCATGTACTCCAAGGACAGGAAAGGGCCTTCAAATCCCAATGAACAGAGAAACAGTTTCCTGAAGCAGGAAAACAGATATATTCAAGTATCCCAAATTATTTAAAGGATACTATTTCACTAGAGCACTTAATGACTTTCTAACATCCTCTGGTATCTTCTCATCCGTCTCAATGGGATATAATAGGTTCGAAGCTCACCTCCACTTAACAGTTATACACGTGGGCCTGTGCCTCAGTTTCCCCAACTGTGAAATAGGAAAACAAGTCCACACTTCCTTTTTTTGTAATTTTGAAATCCAGAAAACTAAAAACCATTAGCTTTTTTCACCCTCTATCAGTTCAACAGAAACTCATCGGCCAGCAACCCCTGAGCTGAACTGACATGAGGTTGACTTAAGGCCTTTATTCAGCTCGTCCTAAGGTGGATATTCACACATTTTGCTGAGTAACATGGAGCCTGATAACAGACTGCTCCCCCAGCTCCCCCGGAGGTGTTAGCATTCTCAAACCCAGACTTCTCATTCTGAACACTTCTGTCCCCAACGGTTTTGCATGAGGGGTGGTGGCCCTATGGTGCTCAGAGGGGCTGTGAGCGCTGATGAGAAGGTTCTAAGCTCAGGCCTCCGTAACCTAAGTCCTGTCTCTTCAGACCTCCTTGCATTGGGCAGTATGTTCCATCCAGTGTCTGTTTAGGCGGAAGTAGAGAAAACACTGCGGGTCCCACATTTCAGTAGTTGGAAGAGGTAAAAACTCCTCTTTTCTCTAAATCCATGATTCTTTTCTCACTTCCCAAGACCAAAGCTAAACGTTGCCATGCATGGAGCAGTCTGAATCTTGAGCCCTTGGCCTCCTGCCGCCAAAGCTACAAGGCTCTTTCTGTAGCTGTGTTGTAGAAGGGAGAGGAGTAGAGAAAAACTGGTCAAATGACCACGGCGAGTTCCAAGCTTTCCTTTTCAGGGAGAGAATGGCAAGACGTCCTGTTGCTGTTTTCTGTGCTACGGTGCGATCATCTCAAGACTGTGATAGAAAAATGCTTTTGAAAACTGGTTGTTCACTATGCTTCTATGGAGATGGGTTGTGTTCTAAATTATTTTGCTAGTGGGGAAACGGAGACTCTAAGCAAGAGAGTGACTTCAAATTTTACTGCTCTGTGTTGACTGAGGACTTACGATGTGCAAAAGTAGACTGCTGGAATCGTAGCCATCCCCCCAACATGCACGAGACATACTCTTTGTCCCCCAGCAACTTCCTGACTGGTAGTAAACTTACAACTAAGCAGAAGGCGGAAGGTATCGGAAGGCAAGCTTAAAGGGCATATCTGTTTGGGGGTCAGAAAAGGGCCATTGAAGAGAGACCTTGAAGGCTGGGTGGAGGGCAGGGAGGGCGGTCAGCTCAGGGGCAGCTAGGGCACCCAGACCAGACATGCCAAACATGACTGTGGAGCCTGCCCAGCAGACCTAGGGACATGTTCAGGGGTCCACAGAATCAGAAACTGGACCTCTGCAGGGACCAACACGGCTCAGGTGGGGAAGACGGGGGCCAAATAGGCGGCTCGTTCACTGGCCAAGTGCTGCCAGGCCACAGGGCAAGCCCATGGTTCCCTGATCTCTCCTTTCTTTTCGAGAGAAGCCACAAGTCTGAATGTCCATATGAGCTGTAAAAGTTCACCGCATTGAATGATATACACATTTAAACACTATGTTGTCTATTTATTTATTTATTTATTTATTTATTTATTTATTTATTTATTTATTTATTTATTTTTAAGGGCAGTGTCACTGGCCCTCATATGTGGGATCCGAACCGGGGCCGCTGGCGTCCCAAGCCAGCTCTTAACCACCACGCCACTCGGCCGCCCAACACGATGTTGTCTAGACCAAACACGTCTGCAGGCGTCTTAGTCCATTCAGGCTGCTGTAGCTTATAAACACAGACATTTATTTTTGACCATTCTGGAGGCTGGGAAGTCCAAGATCACGACACTGGCAGACTCAGGGTCTGGTGAGAACTCACAGGTTGCAGAGGGCCGACTTTTCACTGTGTCCTCACATGGTGGGCGGGGGGAGGGAGCTCTCTTGAGGCCTCTTTGATAAGGGCACTGATCCCATTCATAAAGGCTCCACCCTCATGACCTAATCACCTCCCAGAGGCCTCACCTCCTAATACCATCACCTTTGGGGTTTTGGTCCAACATATGATTTTGGGGGGATGCAAACATTCAGTTTATAGCAGACTATGTGGCAGGATGTGGGAGAGGCACGAGGGGCACCCAGGGCAGGTAATGCGGAGCCCCTCCGCCCTGGGTGCCGACACTGAGAGTGAGGCCCTTTACACTTAGTATTTTGAGTGCCTCTTTTGTCCCACCTGAGTCCTGGCCCTGCTCCGTGGGCCCCCATTTGCAACGTAGGGTTCAAAAAGAAAAGCAGCACAAGACAGATTGGCAAGCTAGGGTCAGGTCTTTGAATTTCACTTGGCGGGCACTAGGAAGCCACTGAAATATTACGAGCAAGAAGGGAGGTGACTAGAATATGCTTTGGGAGGGCAGTGAAGAGGGTGGTCAGGGTTGGGGGCGGGGCTTTCCTAACAGGCCAGGCTGGACTAGGGAGGGGCCACAGGAACCAAAAGGGGGCTGGCGAGCTTGTCAGAGGCAGCTTGGTGTGAGGAGCGGGTAAGGACTTGGGTTCTAGAATCATATTATCTGAGTTCTACATTTACTAGTTATGATCCTGGGAGAGCAATTTAACTTCTCCAGGTCTCAGTTTCTTCATCTGTAAAATGGGCATCATAGCAGGGCCTGCCTTCCTCACAGGTGTCCATTCAATGAGGCATCTATATGAGGATCTGCGAACAGTGCCTGGCGTATATAGTAAGTGCTCAGGACTCCTTAGCAGTGGGGACTGTTGCAGAGACCAAGGGACTACAGGATCCCCAGCGCCCACAGAGTTAAGCAAGCACAGGAACAATGCAGTTTAAAATCACCTGCAAGATCTTTTAAACTTCATCAAACTGAGACCATACCTCAGACCAGTTAAATCAGCCTCTGGGGTGGGATCTGGGCATCAGTATGGAGTTTGCAGCCAAGCTTGGGAACCGTTGCTAACGGTACGTGCCTGAGGCCTGAGTTGGGAGAACTGACCTTGAAAAGACACAAACAACCATTTTGCAGCAGGAGGGGAAGCCAAATAGGATGGGTGGTGGAAGGGTGTGTGACCTCAAGGCCCAGCTGGAGGCCACTAGGGCCCCTGGAGTCCTTGAGGGCCTGGCAGTCACTGGCACCCCCACCCCAAGCTGGGATGAAGCCCGTTGCCTGCAACCGAGGAGGACTCCGGAGCAGGAGGCAGGAGCAGCAGCGCTGAGCCGGGCTTGGACGGCAGAGGGAGCTCGTGGGAACCCGCCACGGCTCCATCCCTGCAGCTGGTTCAAACTGGTTTGGGCAGGGTGCGGCCCTGGCCGGCTGCATTCCGGGTCTCAGGCTGCCGCCTGCCCCAGGGTCTTCCCAAGAGCGGGGGACCTGGGGCAGTGTGCTGGGGCTTGAGCCCAGCACATTAAGAGGCTGGGAGATTTTTAAAAATCCAGTACTCTATTTAAAATCATTGATTTGGCCTCCTACAGGGGTCTCTGGCTAACGTCAGCAGCTTGAGGGAGCTCCCAAGATAGGGGTTACTCTCAGACTTGGGTGTGCATGGGACTCAGCGCAGAGCTTTTAAAATCTAGGTGCCCAGCTCCCCAGAGATGCTGGTGCAGAAAGTTGGGGCAGGGTTCCCGGCATCTGTATTCTTAACAAATTGCTTCTAAGGCATAATCACACATTCAAAAGGGATAAAAAGAGAGAGAGAGAGAGAGAGAGACTAAAAACAAAACAAATGCGGGCTAGCCGACTTGGCCCAGGGTATGAATCGCTGAGATGCTTGTGAAGAGCCCAGGCTACTCCCCCCCCCACACACACCCCATCTCCAGGGACAGGGGGCTTTTAGCTAATATCCTGGGCTTTTTGTTTTGTTTTTAATGAGTCACTTTGGGCATTCAAAAAGTTGAAATATTGTAACAAGAAGAAATAAAATGTTACAAATATAGCTGAACCTCCCCCTCTCATAACCTTCCCTAATTTCTTCTCCCCCACCCCAAAGTACCCACTTTCCTGACTGTGTGCCTCTGTCTTACAGCAGCTTTATATTTTCACTCCATATGTCTGTATCCATAAACAATATATAGTGTGCTTTCGCATGTTTTTAAAACTTTATGTTAATGGCAGAGTGCCCTACAGAGCCTTCTGCAACTTCTTTTTTTCCCCTTAGCATTATATTTTTGAGATTTAGGAAGTTTGCTGTGCCCAGGCCTATCTGACTACTCTGAGGCCACTTCTGGGCTTTTCCTGGGGAAGACCCAGCCAGCCTGCAGGGGTGAGGGCCTGAGCTCCAGTCCTGGGTGTCTGTGGGTGCATGTGATGCCCCGAAGGGCTCTGAGCCTCAGGAAGATCTGACAGTAATGAATGGCCAAGTGCAAGTTCAGTGAGTTCCTATCCAACCCTTTTCCTAAGCACCTGAGGCCCAAGTCTTGGCCAAGAATTTTCCGGAAAATGACTCTGGGCGGAAGGCCTGAATGTTTGGGCAGGGATGTAGAGAAATTAGCGGTAGGCAAGTGTGGAAGTGGGGATTGTGCAGTGACGGATTACCCAGAAGGCAGATCAAGCAGATCAAGCTGTCGCCCCCTACCTACGTTTGTCAGATAAAATATAAATTCAGATTTACCAGAAAAGGGGGGCGGGGCGTCCTGTATATTGATTTGCAACCCTAAGCTCAGCCCGATTTTTAAAAACGAGTTTACCATTTTAAAAGAAAAGTTACCTTGGGGAAAATTAGATGTCTAGATTTCCCCATACCTCTTTACCTTGTTTAGTACTTCATTGGCATGGCTTTGGAGGCGGGGGGATGCACCCCACCCTCTCCAGCCTCTAAAGGCTCTAGACAAGCCTCTTAGGGATGTTTGAGGGGTCAGGCTTAGTGCGCTGAAGAATTTCCTGGAGAGCTTATTTTAAAAGCTGCTCGGAAGAGGGCAGCCTTCCCTTTGCCCGCACTCTCAGCCTGGCACTGATGATGAAGGACAGGCCTTGGGGGAGGGGTGCTCTGGTCTTTAAATGACAGGATTCTCTAGGATAGCCGTTCCCTATCCTGGACGCACGCTGGGTCACCCGCGGAGCTTTAAAAACAACTGATGCCCAAGCCCCGCCCCCAGGGATTCTGGTTGCTTCGGCCTGGGGCCAGCCTGGCTTCCCGGCTATTAAAAGCTCCCCAGGGCGTTCTAAAGTGCTGCGGAAACACTGCTCCCCCGGATTCCAATGGAAAAAGGGATCGTCTATAGCGATGGCTCTCAAACTCGGATGTATGTTGAAATCACCTGCGCACTTCAAAAAAAAAATATTGATGATGCCCAGATTCCAGCCCCAGAGACAGTGTGTGGCCTGGATGTCGGAAGTTTTATAAGGGCCCCCGGTGATTGCAATCTGCAAGTGAGTTTGAGAAGCTCTGGTTTACCAGGCGGTGCGAGGGCCGGGCGCCATGAGCAAAGCGCGCCACCGGAGGGCGCTGCCCACTCAGCCCGCTGCCTCGGGGGTCAGAGGCCGCCGGGTGCGCACCTGCCCCGCCTCCGCCAGGCGGGCCGCGGGGCATGCAGCCGGCCGGGGGCGGGGCTCCGAGGTCGGGGCGCCGTGACCCGCTCCCCGGCAGCCTCCGCCCGCTGGATCCCGCCGCGCTCCTGATGCTGCTTGTGGGCGCTGAGCAGCCGGAGCCCGTGCGCGGCGGGGTGCGCGAGCTCGCGCTCTGCCTGACTCCTGAGCCCCGGCCCGAGGTAGGGGACGGGGATGGAGGTGGGGGCGACGGGTCTTTGCGGGACGAGTAGACGACGGGTGCGGGCCGCCGGCGATCCGGGACCTGGAGCTGAACCCTCTGCTTCCCCGCAGCATCTCATCGCACCGGGCGCTGGGGCTCCGGGCCTGGAGTGGGAGGCCCCAAGGGTCCCGTCCTTTGCAAAGCGGTGACTTCCTGGCGCACCCAGAGGTGCGCGGCAGGTCGCGCATCATTTGCAGCCCACGGCCTCCGGGCACCTGGCTCGGCTCCCACCCCCGCCGGGGCTCCCCGACAGAGCCGGGCGCCGCACCCAGGCGCGGGGAGCCGCTCCCCTTGGCCAGGCCGACCCCTGCCTGCGCTCGGGCGCCGGCTCGGAGCGGTTTGCCGGGTGCCGGGGAGGAGGCGGGGACGCGCCGGGCCTCGGTCCGCTCTGCTGCTGGGAGGGAAAAGACCCAGTCTCTGGCCGTACTTGCTATTTTGAACGCATGGAATAAAAACTAAATCTAAATCTAGAGCCTTCATCTTCCAGCTGAAGCCAGTCTGTTGACAGTGCGGTGAAGTTATTTACCCAAGTTCACCAGGAGTTATGTCTGTAGGGCTAAAAATTCAGCTCATTCTCTTTTTAAACCTCAAAAGTAGCACAGAAGTATATAAACTAAAGGGTGAGCACCGCCCCCTTTTCTCTTCCACCCCAACTCTAGTTCCTGAGATAACTATCATTAAGAATCTGGTGTACACCGTGGCAAACATTTAAAAATGCATTCACAGATGTGGCATATAAAGAATAATATATATTCGTTTTTACAAAAGCCCACTTGATACTGTAATACTGTTGTTCTGCAACTCGCTTTTCTTTACTCAAAACAGCATGGGCGAAGGCGGGGGGTGACTGCTAATGGTGGGGTGCAGGGCCTCTTTCCAGGGTGATGAAAATGGTCTGGAATTAGTGGTGGCAGTTGCACAACTTTGTGACTAGACTGAAAACCACCGAATTGTATACTTTAAAAGGGTGACTTTTATGGTATGTGAATGATATCTCAATTATAAAAAAAATAGCATGGACATAGTTCCATATCAGAATGTATCCCTAAGGGGTGTCCAATAGAAATCTAATCTGAGCCACAAATGTGAGCCGTTCATGTAATGTTAAATGCTCTAGGAGCCACATAAAGAAGGAAAAAGATACAGGTGCAATTAGTTTCCATATATGTAAAATAACAGTGTATCCAGTATATCAATTCAACATGTAATCAATGTAAGAAAACGTAGTGAGACTTTTACGTTCTTTTCTTTGCACTACGTTTTCCAAATCAGGCTCCCACTACCGCACTGACAACATATCTCAGCTCCAACCGCCCACATTTTAAGTGCTCAAAAGTCAAATAAAGCTGGTGACTTCCTTAGGGGGCGAGTGTAGGTTTACGTCATTCTTTGCATTCCTAGTGTCCCATAATTAAGTAACACTGACTCCCACATCCTGGACGCAGACGGTGGGCAGCAGTGTGCTGAACTCTGTGCATGGATGATATGATGCTTCATCCTGGCAGTGACTCAGTGGCTAGAAGGTGGTTACGTTGGTTTCATAGCTGGGAAGACCAAGGTCCTCCAGGAATAAGGGACGTCCTATGGATATACAGGAATATGAGCCATGCCCTCCCCGGGATGGGCACTTAAGTCGTCTACAGGTTTTCATTGGTGTAAGCAACCTGTGTCTTTCTTGTTCCTTCTCTCTGGGGCTCACAGCAGGGAGATGTCACTGTGCCCAGTGGCTAAACTTCCCCTTTATTTTATCTCTATTAGGGACAGCCTTCAAGAGAAACTGGGCATTAACTTCATTTTCTCACTCAGGGCTCTCTTTAACTCAGACACGGGTTGGCTCCCGCTCATTTGTAAGAGCTGTAATGAAGAGCCCAGCTCCCTGTAGCTCCGATCGGCAATAAACCCATTTAGAGCGCTTCCTGAAGTTTATTTACCAAGAGAAGCAGAAACTGCTAGAGCAGAGTCATTTGCAACCTCTGCTTAAAGCTTAATTCATTAGCAGGTCCCTGAGCTGAAGCTGTTTGTAGATGGGCAGGGGAGCTGGAGAAGGCAGGTCTGGTTTGGGAACAGGCCTAGGCAGCGGGCCCCTGCCACACCAGCCCTTCTCCTAAGACCACTTTTGGCTTTTAAATGGAGAAGTAGGAGTCTCAGGCCAGCCCACTCCTGTCTTAGGGGTGTCCTGGGGTTCCTGGTGATGTGGAGCTTCATTCAACACCTCAAACCCTTACTATATTCAAGGTACTGGTGATGCCACAGCAGTGATGAATGCTGTGGAGAGCATAACATGGGGGTGAACATAAGAGAAAATGGGGTGATGTGATAGCGGGTATCTGTCTGCAAGACAAGACGTGGAGAAAGCCTCTCCGAGGAAGCTGAGACCTGAGTGGTAACCATGGAGAAATGCAGGGACGAGGAAGAACAGATCCAGGATCTAGGAGGGTGAATAGCAGAGGAACCCCGACCTTGTCTGGCTGTGATCCGGGGGGCGCTTCCCTGAGGCAGTGTCATTTTAGGCTGAGCCCTGATGCATGAATAGGAGTTGGCTGAGAGGGAGGAGACAAAATTCCAAGCAGAGGGAATCGAACTTGCAAGTGGGACAAAGCAGGTGTTCTTCAGGATGGAAAAGCAGCAGATAGAAGGGGGTGGGGTGGGGGGACAGAGGCAGATGAGGCTCGTGAGGAAGGTAGAAGCCATGCGCAGGACTTTGCACTGTTTCCCAGGATCGAGCAGCCCCCCAAGGGCAGTGTATTGAGATTGGTTGGCAGGTGAGCGTTTTACTATTTCCAGTGCCCTTGGGGTTTTCTGTCCAACCAGCGTTTTTGTATTTTAATTTCTCTCTTTTTTCTGCTTTGAACTTCCTCTTTCGGGGAAGTTTCAAGGGGGTTTCTGGAAGCTGCTTCGGTAGTAGGGAGAGAGAGAGATGTTTGCCTCCTGGTGGCCTGTGATTTACAGGGGAGGGGAGTTCAGGGCCCTCCTGCGTGGCTGGGCACAGATACCCACCCACGGGTGAATCCCTGAGCAGGCTCTTTCAGAATTCCATTTGGTCCCTGTGCTGGGACACAGGACAGGTGTGGCCCACAGGCCTAGATGGAAGAAATAAAGGAAGCCAGAAGTTTCTCACATACAGGATCTCCGCTTGAGTGAGCAGAGAAGGCTGGAGGAGAAAGCACCTGGGTCTTTTAAGCACACGTGGATTAGATCAGGGTTTGCAAACCGGTGGCCCAGAGCTGAATCCAGCATTCTGATGTGATCGGTTCAATCCATACAGAGCTTTCAAAATGGAGAATTTTCATGAGAAACCTGTTTCTTGGGTATTTAACTTAGGGGACAGTCTGATAAACCCTAGGTCCATGTTTCCTAATTTTACCCCCTTTTGCCACAGTCCCCACTTTTCCCCCACAGTCTCCCCCATACTGAAGCTGGTTGCAGTTACCATTTATCTTTGGGCTTGAACTTTTGCTTTTCCTGTAGTCATCATAAGAGGAAAGGGAACTATTTTGTAAACCATGTGTCTGGACTAAAGTAGGAAAATAAATTAACCAAAGATGTTCTTGAGATTCAACAAAAATGTAGAAGAGGCTGTTTCTTTGTGGAAGCAAAGAATATCCTATGGAGTCCAACCTGCAAACGCCATGTGCCTACTGGAACCCCTCGTCCCCCACACATGTCCTGTCCTTTGACCTGCTGGTCCCCCTTGGGCATTCAGGCTTTGGGTGTTCCGATGAGGAGTCTGTGGGTAGAGCTGGGGTACAGTGTACTCTGTCTTAAGCGGTACTTCTGCATTAATTTGTTGCTCAGATCTTCATGGCAGACCTGCTGTGTGCCAGGCACTGCACTGGACACCAACCAGGGAGAGGCCATTGAGACAGGTGTGGTACCTGCCCTGTGGTACCTGGCATGGCAGTCGGGAGATTAGCAGACTAAAAATGATCAGAGTAACTAAATGGCAATAAATACCATAAAGAAGACGCCTGAGCTGCTGCGATGGAGATGCAGGGAGGACTGGAAGGTGCCCCAGGGCAAAGATCTGGTAGCATGTGCACAACCGTGGGGGAGACAGATGAGGGGGTGCCCGAGTGGGGGGACCTCAGTGATCAAAGGGGAGAGTGGGCAGGGCCGGACCAGCACCTGGGGCCATGGGGAGGAGTGTGGATTCCATCTTGGGGTCATAGAGGCCTGAGCAGGGGCGAGCTGGGTGTGAGCAGGGAAAGACAACATCAGGTTTATGGACTTATGGCTGCAGTACTGGAATGTGCTGGAGAGGCCGGAGGGGCAGCAGGGAGACCACTGATGCGGCCGTCCAGTGGACATGGACTCAGCTGGCCACGCCCCTGAATCAGAATCAGGGTATGAGGAGCCCAGGTCAAGGCAGGGCTTGGAGAGGATTGGCCTCTCTCAGTGGGAAGTTCCTATCTTCCTACCTGCCCTGGAAGGAGCCATGAACAGCCTCTTAGCACAGGATGGCCCTGCTTTGGGGGAGGGTCAGCCCAGAGCCTTGGCTAAAGGTCCTCAGCCTGGCTCACCCTCAGCACCAGCTGAGAAGCTTTAAAACAGACAGGTTCCCCTTAGTTGGAAATGACCCCAGTGCCCATCAGCAGGGGCTGGTCACACAGCAATGTTTCAGCACAGTGGCCGGCTGCGGCTGCGCCTGAATCAGCTGTGAATGTGCCATTCCCTGCCAATCCCAGCGCCAAGGGAGAAAGCAAGATGCACTGAGGTGTGTGCGGTATACGTAAAAACTTAGAAAGGCAACAAACCATCTATTTCTTTTTTTTTTCTTTTTGGGGAATTGGGGGAGGGGAACAGCATTGGGGAACCAGGGAAGGGGAACAGACAAGTTGCTGTCCTTTTGTTCTTCACTCTAGTTGTGGAGGATATTGCTTCACTGGCCCATGTTGGCATCATCATTGTGCTCTTCTCGGGTGAGGCAGATCAGTTGCCAGCCTCTGGATGGTTGCTCACAGCGGCTCTTGGCAGCTCACGCTGGCTGCCAGCCACTCAGGCTGTCTGCCAGCCACTCACTGTAGCCCATGGCAGCCCACTGCAGCAGGGGCTGCAGCTATGCCGTCCCGGGGACTCACAGCAGCCCAGCTCCAGGTGGAGCTGTTGTTCACCATCTTAGCTGTAGAGGGCAGTGTCATTGTCCCTCATGTGGGATCCGAACCAGGGCCACTGGCGTCCCAAGCCAGCTCTTACCCAACGTGCCACTTGGCTGGCCCCACAAACCATCTATTTCATACATCTGTATATAGGGGATTAAGTTAAATCAATCTCTAGGGGTAGAGTGGGGTGAGGTGGGGTGAGGTAGGGTGGAGTATAGCCAAGTTTGAATGCACAGGGCATGGTTCCCAAACTTTGCCAATGTTGGAGTCATCTGGGGATCTTCCAAAAACAAAACAAAAAACTGATGCCTGGCTCCCACCCCTGGAGACATTGATTTCACTGGCGTGAGTGCCACCTGGGCCCTGGGACCCTAACAGCTCTCCAGCAGGGCTTTAAGCCCAGAGTGACCCTGTCTGATTAATCTTTTGGAAAATCACTGGCTGCTGGTGGAAAACTGATTGTGGGGACACATGCGAGGGAGGCCCAGGCATGGGGATCTGGGCTTGTACACACCCTCCTAGTGATTCTGATGGCCAAGCTCGTTGGGGTCACCCTGGCCTGACCTGCCTGAGATCACAGCTCCTATCAGTGGAAGTGGGAGCTGACCCACTTCTGTGAATGTCCCACTTCCAGCAGCAGCCCCATGAGGGCAAGGACCCTGCCTGTCCTGCTGTGTCCACAGTGCTCGGTACTGAGTGACCCTACATATCATTTGAAGAAACATCCTTTACAAATGTGTGGACCCCAACCCTCCTGCCCCTGGTCAGGCAGAGCTGAATGGTGGGAGGATGTGGGCTCTGGAGCCACACGCCAGGGTGCAGATCTCGGCCCTGGGCTCAGTGCCTCTCCCTGACTTGTCTTATCTTCTACAGTGGTTGTGGGTTGGGTGAGATAATGCATGGGAAGTGCTTGACACAGGGTCTAGCCCGTAGTAAGAGGTCTGGAGACATTGGCTACAATTATTCATGTATTCATTCTACAGATGTTTATTGAGCGGATACTAGGTGCTGACCCTGTGCCAGGCACTGGGAGATGAGGGTGCAGGAAGGGCACTTCCATCCTTAAGGCTCTCAGTCGGAGCAAATGGGAAGCTGGGGGTGCCTGTGTTTGTCATTGGTGATGTCAGCCCGTCACTTGTGCTGAAGATCACGGATTTTCACTCAGCAGCACGGCCTCCTGTAGGCCTGGAAGTCCAGTGATGATTTTCTGACCTGCGTACCCAGGCCAACCATAGAGTCCAGTTTTTTGTTTGCAAAATACAGCTGCTGAGCACTTGGTCCAAATGAGCCACCGGTTCTCTTGAAGGATCAGAACTTATTCCTTGGTGCAAGTATGGCAGAACTTTGGCCTGTGGGTTCTTCTAAACTTGGAGTTGTTTTTGCTTTTTTAATATGTTTTGCTTTAAAAATTTTTTAAAAATGTATGCATGTGCCACAAAATCCCAAGAACCCAGTGTCTAGAGAGGGATAAATAAGTCCCTTCTAGCCTGGATCCGGAGCCCCTGCTGCTCTCTGCAGAGGCTACTGTTGCTAAGGTCTGTGTCCCCTTCAGGGGGCAGTCACGACAGGTACTTCCCCTGCCCACCCGCCACCTCCCCCTCTTGCATCGTGCTTTTTCCACTCAGTATGTCTTGGAGATCTTCCCATATGAGTGCACAGAGAGCTGCCCAATTATTTTAGCTGCTAAACAGAAGTTTATTGCCTGTCCGAATTATAATTTAGGTAACCGTTCCTCTCTTGATGGGCGTTTAGGGTACGTGGAGTCTTTTGCTGTCACAAAGTCTTTACAATGAGTGTCTCTGTGGGTACATCATTTTGCCTTTGTATAGCCATGTCTGTAGGATGAGTGCCTAGTGGGGGAATTGCTGAGTCCAAGTCTACGTGTATTTTACCTGTTGGTCGCTGCTGCCAAATTAACCTTCTTAGAAGTCAGTGTCAGGGCGAGCATAGAGTAGAGTGGTCAGCCCTTTCTGGACTCTCACACTGCAAGGTCAAGGATGTTGGGAAGTCTTGTTTACCCCGCTTTGGGGGCCAGGGAGGAAGGCGTTCTGTGCCCCCCTTTTGGGATGTGGATTATCATCTAACATGCCAGGTCCTTCCTGGTTGACAACTGCAACCCAAGGCCCTTTGGAGAACCCCTTCATTTGTGGCTGGCCCCAGCTCCCAGGGTCTTTCTACCATCATTTCAGCCCTTTCACCCTGTGCTCGGGGAGAGGCTGCTGCTTCTGCCTCCCGTCAGTCCGGCAGAAGGGTCAGCACCACCATTGGATATTGAAAAGACCTTCACTTTTGCTGTCATCTGAAAGGGCCCCCATGAGTGCTTTTGGGGAAGAGGTGACATCCCTGATTACTTGCCCTGTGTGTTGGCAGGTCCTTGGTGATTGGGTCCATTTCGTTTTCATCCCCGTCATGTACTCACGGCCGCGCTTGGCTGAAGGAAGCCTGGGGAAGGGGCAGAAGTTGGTGTTGCCCAGATGCTGAAAGGCCACCCTGGAACTGCATGTGGCTGCAAATGGGTGTCCTCTGGCTGGCTCAGTGATCTGATTTTTAAAATGCTAAAAAAATAAAGATAAAAATAATAAAAGGGCTGGTCGAGTGGCTCCGTTGTTTAAGAGCTCCCTCAAGGGTGCGAGCTCTGAGTAACAGGGTTGCCGGTGGGATTCCTGGCCCAATCTGAGCAGCCGCTGAGCTGCCAACAGGTGGCAGGATGGCTCAGCTAAGAAAAATTTAAAAAATAAAATAAAATAAAATAAAATAAAAATTCTAAGTAGTTGCCAACTTCTAACAAGTGAGGGCATCACGTAAAGATCAAATGTCTGGCCTCTGTAAGAATATTGCAACAAAAGGCACAGGGCTTCAGTGGCCCCCTGCTCCTGGCCTGGCTGAGGACCTTGTGGGTTTAGAAGTCTCCCGTGTGTGTGTCTGTGTGTGTCTGTGTGTGTGTGTGTCTCTCTGTGTGTACAGCACCAGTGTGATACAATTTACATTCACAGCCGTTTAAAGTGTACAATTTAATGGCTCTTGGTATATTCAGAGTTGCACAACCATCAACCACAATCAATTTTAGAACATTTTCATCACCCCAGGAAGAAATCCTCTTCCCCTTAGCTCTCACTCCCCTAAGCCCCCGGGGGCATTAATCTACTTCCTGTCTCTATGGATTTGCCTATTTTGGACATTTCATGTATGTTTGTGTTTTAAAAGATACCAGTAGGCCCCATTCAACCCACAGACAGGTTTGTTTGGCCATCATAGTGTTTTTTTTAATTATTAGGTTAGTTTTGAACACTTTTGAATTGGGAGAGTTTGCATAAATATCTGGATCACCATTTGTCTTGAACAAAGCAGATTTGGCACATTTCCCCCTGGAACCATCCCCTGGACCCGAGTAGCAGCCGCCCCCTTTAGATGGGGAGACAGACCTCCTGTTTGCCACAGTCCTCACCCCTCCTTGTTGTCTCCCTGCCTGAGTGTCAGCCACTGTTAGTATCTGGCTTGTGCTGCTGACTGTCTCTTTTTCTGCTCTTTTCTTTTCTTTTTTCTTTTTTGCTGCTGTGTCTCTTAAAGAAAAGTAAAAAGTCTCTGTCAAAAGCGGGAAACGGAAAATAAGCAGCATGCAGAAAACGTTGTCTTAAGCGTGGCCCACTTTCCTGTATTCATTTTCTGCCTGGTGTCCTTTAGAGTTCGGAGACCCTAGCAGGGTCCAAGTTACAATCATGTCTTTTATGATTGTAGCATCTTGCCAAGAGTAACCCAGAGAAATTACCTAGGTGACGCCCTTCAGCTTTTTTCTCAAGACAGAGACAATCTGAGAATTGTTTTCCCCCAGGTTTTGAATGGGAAACTGAGGCACGGAGCCGGGCAGAGATGCAGTCCCCACGGCCGCCTAGGCTACTGTCCTCCCGGGAGTACATTTCTTCCTCCTTCTCTTGCTCAGTTTTCCTTCCTTGCTCCCTCCCGTCTTCCTTGCTTTCCTGCAATGAATATTCACTGAGCACCGTATTGGTTATCAATTGCCAGGTCACCAACTACCCCAAAGTTGAGAGGCTGAAAACAGTTACCATTTTATGGTAAATGGTTTTGCAGGCTGAGGAGCTCATCTGAACAGTCCTTCTGCTCCCATGGGGTTGGCTGGGCATACTCACGGGGCTGCATTCAGCCGGAGGCTTGGCTGCACTGTGAGTCCAACGTGGCCTCACTCATATGTCGGGCAGTTGGTCCTGTCGGCTGGGGCCTCCCAGTTCCCCTCCATGTGGCCTCGCCAGCACAGTTGCCTGGACTTCTTCACATGGCCGTTGTCTTCCAAGAGGGTGCATCAGATGCTGCAAAGTCTCTTGAAGCTGAGGCCCAGAAGTCACATTGCTTTGACTACATTCTGTTGGTCAAAACAAGTCATGGGCCTGGCCAGATTGAGGGGTGGGGAAGAGTGGGTCCCACCTTCTCATGGCAAAGTCATATTGCACAGAGGTATACAGGATAGGAGGGAGTTGGAGGGCCATTGCTAGGAACACAAGCACCTACTATGTGCCAGGCATTGTTCTAGGCCTTGGGAATACAAAGGAGCTTTCATTCTGGTGGCAGAAGATGAGAAGAAACAAGTAAAATACATCGTATGTTTGCTGGTGGTAAAACTTTATAAAGAGACGAATAAATTGGGGCAGGACAGGAAGTGGTGAGGATGCTGCAAGGTCTCAGAGAAGGCCTCTCTGGAGAGAGACAGTTGAGCAAAGGAAGTGTGGGATGAGCTTTCCCGGTAAAGGGAACAGCAGGTGCAAAAGCCCTGGGGTGAGGACATGGCAGTGTGGTTAGTGGGGAGTGAGCAGTAGATGCTGAGCTTAGAGGGCAAGAGGAGGGTCCGGATGGCGCAGGACTGCGAGGCCATTATGTGGTACTGCTGAGTGAAGTGAAGAACAGGAGATGATATATATGTATATGTATATATTTAAGATTTTAAGATTTTATTGGGGAATTGGGGGAGGGGAAAAGTGTTGGGGAATTGGGGGAGGGGAACAGACAAGTTGCTGTCCTTTTGTTCTTCAGTCTAGTTGCGGAGGATGTTGCTTCACTGGCCCATGTTGGTATCATCATTGCGCTCTTCCCGGATGAAGCAGATCAGTCGCCGGCCTCTGGATGGTCGCTCACCGTAGCCTATGGCAGCCCACTGCAGCAGGGGCTGCAGCCTACACTGTCACCAGGGCTTGTGCAACCCAACTCCAGGTGGAGCTGTTGTTAGCTGTAGAGGGCAGTGTCCCTGGCCCTCATATGTGGGATCCGAACCGGGGCCTCTGGCATCCCAAAACCAGCTCTTAACCAATGCGCCACTCGGCCGGCCCCAGGAGATGATATTTTAAAAAAAATTAAGTTGTGATTCATGTAACATAAAATCGACTGTTTTAAAGTATACAATTCAGTGGTTTTTAGTCCATTCACTGTGTTGTACAAGCGTCACCATGACCTAATTCCAGAACACTTCCATCACCCAAAAATGAAGCCCTATGATTGTTAGCAGTTATTCCCTATTCCCCGCCTTCCTCCCATCCCTTGGGGAGAGCCAACCACTAATATACTTTCTGTCGCCGTGGATTTGCCTCTTCTGGACATTCACATCAAAGGAATCGTGTACTACATGGCTTTTGTGCCTGGCTTCTTTCTCTCAGCATATTTTCAAGGTTCATCCATGTGGTAGCATGTGTCAGGACGTCATTCCTTTTTATGGCCAAATAATATTTCATTGTATGGATAGACCACATTTTGTGTGTCCATTCATCACTTGATGGACATGGAGTTATTTTAACTTTTTGGCTATTGTGAATAACATACAAGTTTTTGTTAACATATGTTTTCAATTCTTGTGGATATATTGCTGGGTCAGAGGCTAACTCTGTGTTTAACCTCCTGAAGAACAGCCAGACTGGTTCCCACAGTTACCCCACGTCCTCTCCAGCACTTGTCCAGTTTTGTGGTTGTCATCCTAGGGGTACAGTGGACACTTTGGAGCTGAGGAGGGCTGTGGTTTTAACAGGATCTCTCAGAGGAGTAGATCGAAGGGGAGCAAAAGAGGAAGCGGGGGACCAGTGATCAGGCTACTGCCACCGCCCCAGCCAGAGAGAGTGGCGCCTTGCAGCAGGTGGTGGAGAGACATGGTCGGATTCAAAATACTTTTTTTTTTTTTTTGAGGGCAGTGTCACTGGCCCTCATATGTGGGACCGAACCAAGGCCACTGGCTTCCAAGGCCAGCGCTTAACCGAAATACATTTTGGAAGCAGAACTGAGAGGATTTACATACAGATTGGATGGGGTGTGGGTGAGAAAGAAAAACAAGTGAAAGATGCTCAGGTGTCTGGCCTGAGCAACTGGACCATGGAGTTTCCATGTGTTGAGTTGGAGAAGACCGTGGGCGGAGGGTTGTTTTTCTTTGTTTTTTTTTGTTTGTTTGTTTGTTTTTGAGGGCAGTTCCACTGGCCCTCATATGTGGGACCGAACCGGGGCCGCTGGCTTCCCAGGCCAGCGCTTAACCACCACGCCACTCGGCCGGCCGGAGGGTTGTTTTCTGTTTTCTTGTGCCAGTCCCTTGGTGGGCAGGGGCCAGCCCCTTTTTGGGGTTTTTTTTTGCCATGTCCCTGGGAAGATTGGATTGGCATTTTAGGAGAAAGGGGGGATGTGGAAGGAGAGGGTGAATGCCATGACTCACGCATGTTAAAAAGAAATGTCCACCGGTTGTGCCCTGAATGTCACTTAAAGTGAGCTATTTGCTTCCCTGCCCTCAGAATGGGACAATTTGTGCCCAGGGAGTTACAAAGGATGGCGAGGGCACTCATTTTGATTATGGGCTGGTTGAAAAGGTGCGTGGGCTGCAGCCTGCAGGACTCCGGTTTCTGAGGCCACTTAGGGGAATGTCTGGAGAGAAAATTGTCCCATGAAAGGTTTGTGAGCATGGTGGGGCAGCTAACCCTGACTCCTTCCTGTTGATGGGGAATGTCTTGGGGCTTGTTCCTCCCTTAGCTGACCAGCCGGTCAGCCAATGCTTTCTTTGTTCTCTCCTGCTTTGGGGCACTGCCCTAGGTTCCAGGAGGTGGGGCAGAGGTGGGAGGCAATACCTGAACAAAGAGCATTCTTCCTCGCAAAAGAGCATCTTGATGGTTGCAAACTTCAGCTCTGGAGTCAGAGTGCTCAGGGTCAAATCTGGCTTCGGTATTTATGAGCTGTGTGACCTTGAGCAAGTGACTTAAGCTCCCTGGTCCTTTGCTTCTCAATCCATAAAAAGGGGGTAAATTACAGTACCTGCTGGACAGAGTTCTGAGAATCAAATGAGATAATCCACATATAGTAATTTGCCGTTGTTTTTATGGTCCAATGAGAGAGAGACAGAAAGCAGCCATGTATTATGTGTGTGTCAGCACTCTATGAAATGATTTAGCCACATTTATTATGTCTGGTTAACCTCCTAACAGGACCTCCTCATGGCGGTTCCTGTCACAGGGGAACCAACCAGAGTGCAGAAGTTAAGCCCTTGGATTAAGGTCACATGGCTGGCAAAAGAGAAGATGGGATTTGAACCCAAGACTGACTAACTTCCTTTATGCACATGCTGAGGAAGGTGAAGATTTGCTTCCTACTGTCATAGACCTTCAGCCACATCTTGGGGCGGAGGCAGCCCGTCCAGCTGGGGTGGGGTCTGGGTTGTCTACACCCGAGCTCTGGATGGGGCCTCCCGCATCTGTGCCCCTCTCCCATCTCTTGCTTTCCTTCACATCAGGAGGAATGACTGACCCTTTCCCACCTCAGTGGCCTCTTGGCTCCTTCTTTCTGCCTTAGTGCATCAAGGACATTTTTTTTTTACCACGATTTTACTTTCGGGGGGTGGGGAGAGCTTCCTGTGTGGCTCCCAGTCCTCCCTCCCCTGAGGTCGCCTTCCCCTGTCAATCTTCCCCGTTCAGGCACAGAAATAGTCCCAGCTGGGAGGTGAAGGTTCCAGAGTTTAAAATTGCCACTGAGTGCTATTTATACACCAGCCGGAAAGATGGTGTGTGTGTGAGTGTGTGTGTGTGTGTGTGTGTGTGTGTGCAGTCATTTCATTTTGTTGTGGCAGTGATGGCTGGGGCTGCAAGCAGCCCCTCTGGCCCTGTATAAACATTTCCCAGGGGAGAAGTGGGTGGTGACGGGAGGCTTCAGGCTTGGGGGCGGGCACCAGGCCTGCCCCGGAAATGCCTGGTGTTACCTGCCTGGGGCAGAACGAGTTGGCCTGGTAAACCAGAGAAAGTGATTCATGGTCTAGGTGAACTTTCTTCCTAGAAGCCTGGTAATTAAAAAAAAAGAAGAAGAAAAAATACAGGTATTTTATAAGCCATGAAAATTAAATTATACATACTGGAGGCGGGAAATGGTTCAAACTTACTTTTTACACAAGTGATTAAAGCGGTGGTTGTACACTGGCAGACCCTTGCACGTTCATGTTTTGCTTGGCCCATGGAGCATTAAAACAAAAAAAAAATGTTGAGTTTGTGCCACTGTTTAAAAATTGGGACATTTCCCATAAAATTAGAATTTCTGGCTTCTCTTGAAAAATGGAAGGACCTGGCACCCCTGAGCCTGTTTCATGATGGCTGCTAGTGGCTGGTTGCCCAAGAACTGGGCAAACACTTTCAGGTCACCACAGGCCCGGGTGCCTGCTTCCTTCATTTACGTTACTGCCTGGTCCTGATAACTTTTGAGTTTTGGACCCTTCAGGTAACATAAAACCTTCAAGTTTCTCTTGTCAGACTCCATCCCCTAATCCCTACTCCCCAGGGCTAAGTAAGCACCCTGAATAGGGTTTCCAGAGAAACTACAGGATGCCCCATTACATTTGAATTTCAGATAAACAACAAATAATATTTTAGTGTAAGTATATCCCCTAACTATTAGCAGGTTGGTACGTATCATTGCAGGCCTTTGTTGACCACGCACATGTTTTGATGTTACAAGGATACAACTTGTGGGTCCTCTCCATGGTGTTTCTAAGGAGCCATTTCTCAGTGTTTATAAGAGCAGGCTTTTGAGACCGTGGACTCAAACCTACGTTGAGAATCCTGGCCCTGTCACTGGCTAGCTGTGTGACCTTGAGCAGGTTACCTCACCTCTCTGAGCCTCAGTTTCCTCATCTGAACAACAGGGATGATAAAGGTAGCTTAGTCATTCCCTGTTGGTATTTATCTCATTTCTTTGGAGAGCTGCACAGACCGGTGGTCCATGGTGGCTTTAACCAGTCCTCCATCCACAGATATCAGGATTGCTGCCAGCTTCTCGCTCTTTCAAATGAGGCTGTGAGAGATTTTGAAAAGGAAAAGGAGGTCTAGAGGGAACTGGGTAGATAATCCGAAGATTTAGTTTGCTTAAAAAAAAAAAAAAAGAAAAATGAAGGGCGTTTGTCTCCCTGGAAACCACTTGCTAATCTCCAGGATATTGTCTCTTTCCAGGCGAAGGAGGTGGAGGAGACCATCGAGGGGATGCTCCTCAGACTGGAAGAGTTTTGCAGCCTGACCGACATGGTGAGTGTCTGCCTGGGAGGTGTGGCTTTTAGACCCAGGCCAGACTCCAGGCCCTTCTTGGAGTTTTCTGGGGAAGCCATTTTGGTGGTGATTTAGCAACCAGAAGGAGCGGGGCAGCAGCCAGCGGTCACTCACACGCACTGTCTCACACACTCTCGTTCACACTCCCAACACCAAGGCTTCCTGAGGCGGCCATCTTGCCAACGTCCTTCCCCTTGAGATGGTTTTTATTCCACAGAGGAGCCAGGCGTGGGCCACCAGGTGGCACTCTCGGGCACTGATGCAGGGAGCCGTTCAGCGGGGATGCTAAGACTATATTTAACTTTCCTCAGCTCTGCGCAGTTCGCCAGGCAGACATGGAGACAGCCAGGAAATGGCTGCAGGCCTCCGAGGCCTAGGGGGAGCCTCATGCCCAGGCCGTAGCCTGTGGCAGGGTTGGGCATTGGGTTCCTTCCTGAATCCTTTTGCTCTCTCTGCTTTTGCCTCTTACCCTGGTTTGTTTGTTTGTTTTATTTTGTTTTGGAGGGGGCTGATCAGATCTCCTTGGCTGGGTGGGAACAAATATGGAAGATGGTGCCTTAGGCCCAGAAGACAAGATCTCCTTCCAAATTCTCTAGAAATCTCCTGTAGATCCTTGTGTCCCCAGGATTGCTGCTGGCCAGGGGTGAGGCCCCAAGGAGCAATGACAGAATTTTCTCTAAGTTCCCAAGCTTATTAAAGGGAACTTCCCAGCAGCCAGGGTTTGAGGCTTCTGCTTGAAAGACCAAAGGGGCAAAGCTCTGTGTTGTGGATCAGGGAAAAGCCTGGCTGGGCCCAGTGGTATAGATTTGTGCCCCTGAGAAGCAAGGTCTGGAGAGGTGTTTGCGAGAGCCCGAGGGATTAACAGTAATAACAGCCCCAGACGTTTAGCGAACATCTGCTTCATGCCAGGCGCCATACAAAGCGTGTTTCCAGTATCATCTCATTTCCTCTTGAAGCAACCCAATGCGTTGGGCACCATGTCATCCCCATTCATTCAACAGGCCTACCTTGTACCAGCCTCAGGGACACAGGAGTGAACAAGGCAGAACCAGTCTCATGAGGACCTTTGTGTGTTTTTCTCTTGAGAGCCAATTTTGTAATTCAGAGGGGGGTCCAGGTAGGAGCTGGGTAACAAGACAGACTTTGAACGGCCCGGATAGTCCTTTCTTTGTCACCAAACATTGGGCACCTTCTCTGATTGGGTCCTGTTGTCCACCCTGAACCCCCAGTCTGTTGGGGGAGCCTGATTTGTGTACCAGTCACTGTCATCCAGTATCGAAGTGCTGTCATGATGGTGCATTCAGGTGCCAAGGGAGGCTGCAGAGGTTTTTGTAAAGGGAAAGAGGGAAGGAATAAGAAGGATATGGGAGGAACTTGTAGAAGTAACTGGGCACATAATCCTAAGCCTTACTTGCTTTAAAAAAAAAAAAAATGAAGAGCAGAGGCGTTAAATTCTGCCTGGGAAGGCTTCACAGAACAGGTGGTGATTAATTTGGGGGTTGAAGGAGGAACAGAAAGAATTCAGCTGCTGGGAAGGGCGGGCATCCAGGCAGAGGGACTGGCCTGTGGGTATGGAATGCCAGGCAGGGCCTGGAGGCAGAGGGTGGGCTTGAAAGATGGCATGGACTGGCGATCCTAGGACGTTTTGTTGTCAAGTCCTAACCCATCCTCCTCGTGTGCATGGACACCCGCTGTCCACCAGGAGGAGAGTTTGGGGTGGGAGTCATCTTGGACAGGCAAAGAGGGACCCAGGCCACCCTTGCCTTGAAAACTTCCAAGTCTTCCTGTGGTGGAAAGTCAGTGTTTATGTCTCCAGGATGCCCAGGATTGCAGGCAGCATCGAGAAGGTTCTCTCCAAACTCAAAACTGGGAGATGCAGTTATGCAAAGATTTTAATACTGAGGTCATACACAGGTGACCCACAGGCCCAGCCTGCCTGCAGCTCTGTTGGGTGTTTCTGGGGGACAAAAGGGAACTAACTGCTGACCTTTGTACTATGTCATATAAAATTTAAAAAAATCTGGATTTCTGGCTTCTCGTAGAAAAACAAAGATCTGCTCCCCACCCTGGGGTGCTTGTTCCCACCTGGCCAGTAGCAGTCAGAGCTGCATGGTGGCCAGCAGGTGTGCTGTCCAGGCTGCCACTGTCCCCACTGCTCCCATCCCTGCCTCCCGGACTCCATAACGACCTGCCAGGTACCTGCAGCATGCACTTGTGTGTTTTATGGTAGAGTCCATTTCTCTGTACTTTGGGCTCTGCTGAAACAGGGCAAATAAAACCAGACCAAGAGGGCCCCATGTTTCAAGAAACTGAAGAGAGTACACTTCGTACGGAAGGGAAGCATGTTTTTGTGCAAATGCATGTGTCTGCACTGACAGACCGTGCCTGGTGTACTGCTTTTGTGGCCCCGAGAGGCATTTTGCATGTGTAACCCCTACATTGATGCTTTGTGCTGTTGCTGTTTAAACGAGGGGGGCCTCTGGGCCCCAACAGCTGATGCATAGCTTACCTGGTGTACCTGAGCCCAGGTGCCATGGGCTCCATGGCACAGAGGTTGGTGTCCAGCTATCAGCCCCTGCTGGGGACCTCCTATTCTTTCTTGATCCATGCTAGAGCTGTGGGGAGCCCTCTTGGAGGCAGATGATGTCCTGTCGTGGACCCCTATCCCCGGGTCCCTGCCATGGCTTTGGGAAACACTGATCGAGTTAGAGGCCTGAGAGAAGCCACTTCATTTCTGATAAAATCGGGCTATTAGAAATGAGAACCCAGCTTCTGTCTGAGGCATTAACTCCTCTGCTGGCCTGTCCTTGATGAGTCTCTGTGGCTGGCACTCACTGCGCTGTGCCTGCCACCTGGTTTGACGTTAGGTATGAAGCCAGCTGCTTCCATGTCAAGCTCTGACTCTTCGCACAGCCTGTCATGTTTCTATACTTTTATTTTCTCCTCTGTAAAATGGAGAGAGTGATTCTGATTATCTCTTGTTGCATCGAACTACCCCAAAACTTAGTGGTGTAAGACGACAACTCATTTATGATGTGGGCCAGGGCAGGGCACAGAGAGGGTAGCTCGTCTGAGCCCTGTGGCACCTGGTGGGCTGGGGGTGGACAAGATGACTCCTTCTGTCCCTTGCCAGGTGCCTGGGCTGGGAGGGTGGATAGCATGCCTCTTCTCCATGCAGCTTCTCTGCATGGTTAGCTTGGGGGGCGCCTCATAGCATGGCGACCTGGCCCCCCCAGAGTGAGCATTTCAACAGACAGGAAGCAGACAATGCCAGTCTCTGGAGGTTTGCCTACGGAAATGGACACAATGTCACTTTTGTCATATTTTTTCAGTCCAAGCAGTCACTTCATAGTCCACCCAGATCCCAGGAGAGGGGACATAGGTCCCGCCTCTTAGTGGTAGGAAGATAAAGATCATGTGTCCATCTTAAAGCCACTACCAATGGTATGGGTCTCCAAAGAGCTGCTGTGGGGAACAGATGAGTCAGGAGTGTGGCCAAAATGAAAAGAACGTACAATAGCAAGTGTGGACAAGAATGTGGAGTAACTGGAACTCTCATTGATTTGCTCATGGAGATGCAAAAAGGTACAGACACCTTGGAAAATAGTTTGGCGCTTTCTTATAAAGTCAAACATATACTTACGTACCTTAGATCCCAGCAATCCTAATCCTCGATAGTTACTCAAGAGAAATGGAAACCAGTGCCCACTAAGACTTTGACACAAATATTCAGAGCAGTTATATGTATGATGCCCCAAACTGGAAACAACCCAAATGTCCACCGGTAATAGAAATGGGTGAATAAATTGTTTATTCATACCCAGCCATGGAAAAGAATGAACTATGTGCAAACTACAGAGTGATTTCACCAACATGACGGTTAGTGAAAGAAGCCAGACACAAGGATATATTCGATATGGTTCCCTCAACATGAAGTTCAAAAATAGGCAAAACTAACCCAAGGTGATGGACGTCGAGAGAGGTTAGCTGAGGGAGGGTGTCGTGCCTCGGCAGAGGCACGAGGGAGCTTTGTGGGGTGATGGGGTGTGCTATACCTAGGTCTTGGTGGTAGTTGCACAGATGTAAACACAAATCATCAAGCTGTCCACTTAGGGCCTGGCACTTTTCTATACGTCACTTATACTCACAAACAGTTGCTTAGCACAGTGCCTGCTGTGTACTAAGGAACCCATCCCAGGTAGCTGCTGACGTTACCTCCATCCATGTCCAAGCAGCAGAGGGCAGTGCCACTGACGTGGTTAAACACAGAGGCTAGATTTGGAAGGCCTTCCCACTCAGTGCCCTCTGGGGTTTGGGCAGCTTATCCGGGCCCTCTGAAACCCCGGTGGCCTCGGGCCCACCTTCTCGCAGGGAGCAGACTCTTACTGTGCTCACATAAATAGGGAGAATTTCCTGTTGGCCTCAGCCCAGCAGTTGCATTTGGCATTGGTGTGTGTTCTTGGGTCAAGTGCATTTGGCTCTCCTTCCTGGGGGCCCTGAATCATCCCCGACAGCCGCCTGTGCTCTGTGATAACCCCACCCACATCCGCTGCTCAGACTCCTGGGCTCCAGAGAACAGCTTGGGGAGGCGGCGAGAACAGGCTGAGGAAGGGTCGGCCAGGCTCCCAGACCAACACACCTGGCTGGGTGGTTCGTCCTGGCAGGGGCTCAAAGAGCATTGGCCCCCCACTGACATCTCTTTGCTCTCAGTAATGTGCAAAACACGTGTTCTCAGATGCCTGTGACGTGATATGTAGCAGGTTGGGTGCGAGAAAATAAAATGTGTTTCTTTCCTTTGACTCCCCTATAGGAAGCAAGGTGCAGGGGGTGTCCACGGATGCCATGTTGGGGATACTGTTAGGGAGTGGTGGGGACTGTGGTTAAACAAAGGTGGCCATGGTCACCCCGCTCTAGCTGATTGTTGCCACGTGGAACATGGGCTTAGTGTGACAAGGTGTCTGATGTTTCACAAGGAGCCAGACACCTGGGTCTCTAGAGGGGAATGCCCTTAATTTTAGATCTTGGCATCTAACTTGGTTGTGCTTTTATGTGTGTTTTTTTTAGACATGATGCAGGCTGGCTCTGCATGGGTCCGATAGAACGTGTCTGCAGACCTCTGGTTCTGGGGGGGGTGGCCT
This sequence comes from Aselliscus stoliczkanus, assembly GCA_033961575.1. Lineage (NCBI taxonomy): Eukaryota > Metazoa > Chordata > Mammalia > Chiroptera > Hipposideridae > Aselliscus > Aselliscus stoliczkanus. The sequence continues at coordinate 9,092,610 of CM066738.1, read as the reverse complement.
CAGACCAACCTGGATTGGAACCCCATATGTCCCACTTTGTAGCTTTGTGACCTTGGGCCAGGTCATTTAGGTTTTTTTTTTATTTTGTTTTTTTTTGAGTTTTTCTCAGTTTCATCACCCATAAAATAAGATTGAAGATAAAATACTTCCTCTTCGCAGCATCGTCATGTGGCCACCTCTCAGCGGGTATTGCTATTATGCCCCTCTTGACTCAGCCTATATTAAATATCCTCATTTTCTCCTTTTGGTTCCCATCCCATCGGAGGACCAAGGGAAAGGTTTGGGAGGTTTTCAGACCCCAGTGATTACCGCCTGCTTCCCCCCATACACACACACACACACACACACACACACACACACACACACACACCCCTGCAGCCTGCCTTCTGGGCAGGTTCCCTACCACCTATGATTGCAGCTAATGGAGAAGCCTCTTCAGATTTAGATAGGGCAGGGCAGGGCCCCGGAAATCTCTTCTCTAAGGCATCTCTGTGTCTCCTGTAGGTTGCTAAGACCAATCTTTCCCAATTCTCCCTCCCTGCCCCACCAATTTGTTTCTTATAGAAATTAGCAGACAGAGAAGATTGCATTTGATCCACTCTGTTCAGACCTTGCCACGACTTCTCTCTCCTTTTTTGCATCATGGGGATTTCTGCTGAGTTTACCCTTGTTTAAGAGGTGGGTTCTCACTAGCAGTGTGGCCTTGGGGAAGCAAGGGGACATTGAGGACTTTTTCCGGTCATGGTAGCAAATGCAGGTGCCTGTGGGAGTCAAGGAGATGAGGTGAGGGATTAGGGAGGGGTGGGGACTGCTGAAGCTGAGAGCTCATGTCCCATCTGGAGGGGACAGCCGAGGCTCAGCCCAGCTTTTGGGGCCTGGGGAGCCACAGGCCCAGTGTTGCCAAGGCTGCTGGCTCTTCAGGGAAGTTGTAAATCCAGGCTTCACTATTTTTAAGCCATGTTTATGTGTTTTACTGTGGAATCGTTTTAGACTTACAGGAAAACTGCAGAGGCAGCACTGAGGCTTCCCATAGCCTTCATCCAGTTTCTCCCTTGGTTACCTTCTTATGTCACCGCGTACCTTGGTCAAAGCTAAGAACCCAACACCAGTACGTTGCCGCCCACTGCACACCACACTTAATGTTGATTTCGCCCGTTGCCCGTTAATGACCTCTTTCTGTCCCAGGACCCCATCTGAGGCACCACACTGCATGCAGTTGTCACGTCTCCTTAGCCCCCTGCAGCCTTTGACACCTTCAGGCTTTCCTTGCTTTTGGCAGTTTGGAGGTATTTGTCACATATTTTGTAGAAGGTTCCTCAGCTTAGGTTTGCCTGGTGGTTATTGTGTGTGTGGTTAGACGGGGCTTATGGGTTTCTGGAGAGAATTCCACAGAGGCGAGGTGCCTTCTCATCACATCATATCAGGGGACACCTGACACCCATGGCCACCCCTGGGATGTCAGTTTTGGTCGTTTCTCCATGGTAACATTACCACGTTCCCCCACTCCATAGCCTGTTCAATCATTTTTTCCTAGGAGACTTGTGTGGTTTTATTTTATACTTCGGGTTATAATCCAATATTACATTATTTATTTTGTTCAAATTGTTCCAGATTTGGCCATTGGCTCTTTCAGGTTAACTCCTGTGTTCCTTGGACATGCTCCCTTCCTTGAGTTTTTTAAAATTATTTATTTATTTATTTATTTATTTATTTATTTATTTATTTATTTATTTTTCTTTGAGGGCAGTGTCACTGGCCCTCATATGTGGTACCCGAACTGGGGCTGCTGGTTTCCCAAGCCAGCGCTTAACCACCATGCCACTCGGCCGGCCCATTCCTTGAGTTTTTTAAAACGCTCCCTTACTTTCTGGTACCACAAGATACTCCAGGTTCTCACATTTTCCTGGCCCTAGCCCTAGAATCAGCCATTTCTTTTAGGAGTCCCATTTGAATTTTAAAGTTGGGAATTAAATCAAATTTAAAAACAAAAATACTTTGTGAGCCAAATCAAGTATATCTATAGGTCACATACACAGATGATCCCATTTAATCCCCAAACGCTTAATCCCCAAAGCATTCTTTTGAGCGAAGCACTAGTATGATCCCCATTTTACAGATGAGGAAACTGAGGCAGGGAGGTCGGGGCAGAGATTGAAGCCATGCAGCCTGGGCCGGATGCCACCCTCCCAGGACCCCTCTTCAACCTCATGGGGTCAGGGCAGGGGGAAGTAGGGTACCCAAGGACAGAGGGCTTGGAGCCAGGGGCGCGGGGAGATGGCAGTGCCATTACCAGAGATGGGAAGCTGGGGAGGAGCGTGGTTTTAGACATTCAGGGCTGTGGGGTGGCTTCCGAGAAACCAAGAGCAAGGAGGGAGATGGCACCCTGAAGGGCTGTGGGGGCAGAATTCCTGGAGAACCCCAAGAAGCCTCATATACTTAGCCAGAAAGAGGAGGAAACACAGGTTGTTTTCAAAAACATTATTATTTTTTTTAATTTTATAGGGGAACAGCCATGGTCATTGGTTACACATTGCTTTCATGCTACAATGGTATAGTTGACTCTTTTAAGGAGGGCACAGCTCATAGTGGCCCATGCAGGGATCGAACAGGCAACTTCGGTGTTATCAGCACCACGCTCTAACCAACTGAGCTAACTGGTCACCCCAAAAACATTTTTAAAATTAAAAGTTTACGCTAAGTTATCACATATTGTTAGTTATCTATTGCTGTATAACCAATTACCCCAAATGTAGTGACTTAAACAGTTATCTTTATTATTTGATTGTGCCTGTGGGTCAGGAGTCTGGGGGCAGCCTAGCTGGGACCTGTGGTCCAGGGTCTCTCTCAGGCTGCAGTCAACACGTTGGCCAGGGCCAAGGTCACCTCAGGGCTCAGGTGGGGCAGTATCATGTCCTGGCAGTCGGCGGTTCTGGGCAGGACTCAGTTTCTTGTGGGTCATTGGAAGGAGTGTCTCAGTTCCTCACTGGCTGTTGGCAGGAAGTTGCCCTCAGTTCTAAGCCACGTGGCCACTTACTGCATCAAAGCTGGTGACCAGGAGAGAGGGCAAGTGAGAGAGGGAGCAAGCCAGCCAGAGGGAGAGACCGTCAGCAAGGTGGAGCGACAGTGTTCTATAACCTTGTCTCAGGAGTGATATCTCTCATTTTGGCCGAGTCCTCTTCATTAGAAGCGAGCCTCTAGGTCCAGCCCACTCTAGGGAAGGGGATCACACAAGGGCATGGATACCAGGAGGCAGGGATTGTTCAGGACCATCTCAGCAGCTGTCTGCACACGCCGTGCCAAACACTCCGCTAAACTTCCTAGCCTCACAGCATTACACGGAAGAAAGGGCCATTGTAATTGCTTTTCTGTCCAGGTATGCAAAAGAGGGCTCAGAGAAGCGCAGCGACTTGCCCAAGGTCACACAGCTCTTGGTGAATACAGCTAATTTCAAACTCCTGTCTGCGCCCCGAGTCCAGCTCCTAGTGTGCCCACTGGTGTTTCTCTGATGGTTCCGAGACCTCCACTCCAGCATAGCCTTGGAACATGGCTGAAAACACAGATTGCCTGCCAACCCCAGACAAACCAGCCCAGGCTTGGAGGGCCCTGGGTATGGGGGTATGGGCATTTGACAGGCTTCCTCCAGGGGATTTGGAGGCTCCTAGAACCTGAGAGCGGTGTGTATGCTGCCTCCCTGCAAGGTGAGGACATGATAACATGGAAATGGAATCTCTCTCTCACACTGAAGGGTCGGGCGTGGTCCTTTCAGCTCTAAAAGAAAACAGAGGCTTATGTGTCTGATTTCAGTGATCAAGGGAAAGCTTCATAACGTTCCTAGTCGCTTTTGGGGTCCTTCTAAGCAGAAGAATTTGAACATTAGACAAGACGCATGGTGCCGGGAAGGTCTCAATGTCTGCATGGAGGAAGCACCCTGATGGGCTGTGTTCAATAACGTTGTGAATGTTCGTGATTGTTATTAACCCATTCGTATTATTAATTCCAGGGCAATGCAAACTCCACTCACCTTGACTTCAGTTTAGGGGTTTTGATTCTTTGCGTTTGATCCAGTTCAGTGGTTTAGAAAATGAAGATATTTCATTTGGAACTGGTGTTGTTGGTGTTTTGGGCGGGGGAAACAATTTGGGGTTCAGTAAATAATACCTGGGTGGGTCTGGGTCCCGAGAGGTGGAGGGGTTGGTCCCCACCTGGGATCCTGGATTAGTCCTGGGCCTGTCCCTGGGCGGAATGCCACTCAGTGTCTCGGTCATCAACGAGATCTCTGTAGACGCTGTCTGACCCCAGAGGCAGGTGGGAGGCTCCAGTGATGGTAACGGGGCACAGGGCTTGATGGTCTGTTTTGTTCCTTGCAGATCAGGAGTGACACTTCACAGATCTTGGAGGAAAACATCCCACTCCTTAAGGCCAAGGTGACAGAAATGCGTGGCATTTACACCAAAGTGGACCAGCTGGAGGTGTGTGCAGGTTAAGGAGCTTTCTTTGTGAGACCCTGTGGGCTTGTTTGGGCCCTTTTGTCCTCTCTTCCAAGATGCGAACCTGATCTGGACAGTGTCAGGCATTGCACTCAGGGGAAGGGGTCGGTGGCAAAAGGGGACCTACATTCACAAGGCGTTTCAAAAATGGGACATGTGTGAATTTATGTAAAGTATCCCCTTTAAAAATGTGGGTGCTTTCTATAAAAAATCTGAATGTTAAGCTGCTTTTGGAAAATCAGAAGCTTTGATAACCCTGGGCCCACATTTCTTTAAATACTTTCATGTATTTATTGTTCCAGGTATAAATATATAAAGCACACACATCTAAGTGTGCAGTTCAGTACTTTTTTACACATATAAACCGCCACGTGACGATGACCCACATTGAGAAACAGAATATTTCCAACCCGTGGGCTACATGCTTGCCCTCAGATGGGCATGTGCCCTCGAGTTCCCCACAATCCCCTCTGTGCCCTATTGCCTCACTGCTGACTTATCTCCCCCGCCTGTCATTTGTGTGGGTACTGGGATAAGCTGCGAGGTGTCTCATTTTTCTCCTTGCTGCCCTGCAAAGTTGGTACCCTTACTGTCCCATCTCCCAGAGGAGGAGCATAAGCTCGGAGAGGTAAGCCACTTACCCAGGGTCACATGGCTAATGCCATGAAGCTAGGATTTCAGCTCCCATCCACTGAGCCTAAGCTCTTCAATGAACCGGGGCCCTCAGCATGGGATCTTGGCTTCTTGCACAGAGAAGGGCCCAGAGGCTGGGAGGAGCTTGCAATTTAAAAGTAGTCGCCTGGATAGAGGGGACATGGGCCCCTCTGAGGTACAGAGGAAGGCAGCATGGCGGTTGGCTCTGGAGTTAGCAAGGAATTAACATTCTTGTCAGCAGAAAATGAGGCAGGAGTATAATTAAAACTTTGCCCTTGGAATAGCTGATTCATTTGAATTTTATTCCACATGTTTGAAAGGAGGCGGGTGAAAAAGGATTTGCAGTCCTGGTTCTTGCCTTGCTTGGGCCAGCCCAGCTCTCAAGCCGAATCCTTTCTTCAGCATTCAGTCCACTAACATTTATTGAGGGCCTACTGTGTGCCATTGTGGGGCCCTCACAATGAGAAGACTGATACAGTCCGTGGCCACATTGCAGCAGGAGAGACACGACTACAAAGCATTGCCACAGTTGTTTTCTATCGCCACCATAACAGATGACCAGATTGGTGGCTTAAAACATGAATTTATTACCTGACAGCTTCCTGAAGTCAGAAGTCCAAAATGTGTCTCACAGACTAAAATTGAGGTGTCAGCAGGGTTCTCTCTGGAGGCTCTGGGGGAGAATCCAAGTCCTGGCCGTTTCCAGCTCCTGAGGCTGCCTGCCTTTCTCAGCTCATGGCCCCTTCCTCCATCTCCAAAGCCTACACATAGCATCTTCCAGCCTCTGTCCTGCTCTGACACCCCTACTGCCCTCTTATAAGGACCCTGTGATCACATCGGTCCCACCTGGATGAGCCAGGATCCTCTCCCCATTTCAAGATCCTTAAAACCACATCTGTAAAGTCCCTTTTGCCATGTAAGGTAATAAATTCACGGGTTCTAGGAATAAGGACATGGACATCTTTGGGGGAGGGGGGCATTATTCTGCGGACCACAATTACCAAGGGTAGTTTAGGGCGGGGCAAGGGCTCTGGAAGGCAGACGGGCCGTGGAGGAGGAGTGGGAGGAGGCCTGTCGGGCGGAGAAGTGGGCGGAGTCGCGGCTCAGGCAAGAATCCTGGCTCTGGGGCAGGAAGGAGATGGGGGCACCAGAGGGATCCTGTGGTGGCCAGATTACAGGGACATGATCAGAGTGGAGCTGGAGAAATTGGGCAGCAAGATCCCTGTGGTCTGGGCTCTGCAGTCCAAGGTCAGGATTTTGGCCTTTATTCTGAGGAACAGGAAGCCATTGCAGAGACAGGATAGTCTAAGGGTTAGGAATGCACGCTGCAGTGTAGTGTGTCCCAGCCTCGGTGCTGTGAGCACTTTGGTCCTGATTGTCTGTGGTGGCAGCTGTCCTGTATATTATAGGGTGTTTAGCAGCATCCCTGGCCTCCAGCCACGAGATGCCAGTGGCATCCCCCCGCCCCAAGCCCACCGTGACAGCTCAGATGTCTCTGGATGTTGCCAGCTCGCCTCTGGTTGGGAACCTCTGCGCTAGAGCTCTAGCCTGGGTTCAGATCGTGACACTACCTCTTCCTAGTGTGGACCCCCAGCCAATCCTGAGCCTCTGTTTCCCTATAAAATGGGGTAACAGTACTGAGGTCTTGAGCCCAAATCGGATCAATATCTACTTGACAAACATTCATTGAACGCTCACTCTGGGCTGCCCTGAGGTGTGTGCTGGGAACACAGCCGGGGTGAGGTTCCTGGTCCCCTGCTTACGGCATGTGGGGGTCGCTGGGTGAGACAGAGCAGCTGTGTGAGTGCCTGCAGAGGGGGTGCCTGTCCAGACCTGGGACAGAGACAGCTACCTGGGGAGGGATCAGCTTGTGCAAAGGCCCAGGGGCTCGAAAGAGCGAGACCTCTCAGACTGCTGTAGGTGGGTACAGAGCTCCAGGTCAGGGCGAGGCTGGACCAGTGGGCACGGGTTGACCATGTAAGTATAGGCTGTGGACCCAGGACCGTGTTTGGAGAACAACAGGACCCATCAAAGGAGCAGATGGATTCCACAGCCTGGCCAGACCGCTTGGGCCCCAGATCTGCCCCTTGGGTTGCCGTCTCATTCTCTCAGAGTCAGTTCCCTCCTCTGTAAATTGGGACTGTGCCGTCTGTCGCTAGGCCAGCCCCTGGCACATATAGGTGCTTAGTGAGCACAGGCTGTTATGGTGGTTGTTCCCCACAGGCTGAGAGAGGCAGACTGTCTGTGGGACGGATGCTCACCCTTCTGCCCAGCTGGCCCTGGGGCCCCAGGGGCTCCAGGAAGCTCAAGACCACCCTGCTCTCAGATCAGCATGACTCGCCGGGCGGGGGAGCTTGGGAACCACAAGGTGACCTCTCAGGCCAGAGGTTGGCCCTTTATCAGTTTTAATAATAAAAACGAACATGTACAGAGCACCTGCTATGAGCCAGGAACTCTAAGTGCTTTACTCGTAAGACCTCGCTTCACCCTCACAGCAGCCTCAGGGGGAAGGTCCTGTCATCAATCCCATTTTATAGAGAAAGCAGCCGAGGCACAGAGAGGTGGAGTGATTTGCCCAAGGTCACACAGCTAGGAAGTAGAAGAGCTGGCACTGCAAAGGGCTGTGCTCCTGGCAACTCTCAGCGCTGACTGTTGCCACTCTTTCCTCACAAGGCTCGGCTCTGCAGCTGGGGCCTTCGCCAGAATTGTTCAAATACATCAGAACTCACGAATGTATTTTAAAACAGTGGGGCTTCCCTCCCTCCCTCTTTCCCCTCCTTTTTCCTTCCTTCCTTCCCTCCCTCCCCCTTTCCCTCCTGATACTAAAAGTAATACATTTTCATTGTAGAGAAAAATATATAGAAGTCACCCAGATGCCCAACACCCATCCCCCAGGGTGGCTGCGCTTAGCCATCATCCTCTTTCTGTTTTCCAGCCCCCATCTGTGTGGATCCATGTGTGTGTCTCCCCACCTCTTATCTCTTCCAGTTGGTTGCAGGCCGGGGCGGCCCAGGTTTGGCCTCTCCTGGCCTGGCTGGGCTGGGCTGCCCTTGCTGGCAGGCATCTTGGAAGCTGGTCAGACCTCGTGAGCGCGCGTGCCTCGGCGGCCTCCCTCCCCAGTCGACTGGTATGAGCGCAGGGAACGTAACATTGGAATCGGCTGGAGGAAGAGGACCACAGGACTTTCTTCGGTGTGTTACAACCAGATGTGCTGGCCGAGCAAGGCCTCAAAGCTCCAGGGCCAGAGCCCTGGTCAGGGGAAGCTTCCAGCCCATGGCCCCTTGTCCCCGCACTCCACACACACGCCCCTGATGTAGCTTATTCAGCCTTTCTCCTCTGCCCCAGCCAGAACCCTAGGGCGGCACCAGCACAACAGTGCCGCCATCTTGGGTTCACCCAAGTGTCTTTTTGCCGAGGATGCATTGATTCACTCACTCATGCATGCGTGCGTTCATTCCCATGTGCTACACTCGCACATTCACCAGCCAGTGGAGTCCCTTCCAGGAGACAGGCTCTGACTCAGCCCCTGCCCTTTTAGAACCCACATGCTAGAGGGAGGTCGACTGTGAGTAAATACACAAGAAAGAAGTTCAGAGGGCAAGGCAGGCTCAGAAGACAGGGAACGGGGCAGTCCACAGTGACGCGGGTTGTATTCAGTCAGGTGGTCTGGAAAGGCTCCTCTGTGGAGGGGGCCGTCCATCCAGGGCCTGAAAGACGAGCAGCATTCGTCCTGTCAAGGACAGAGAGAAGGGTGCTGCCAGCATGGAGAGAGCTGGTGCAAGGGCCCTGTGCAAAGTGAGGCCTGGAGAGAGGTGTGTGACTTTGGGCAGGTCTCAACTTCTCTGAGCCGTGGTTTCCCTTGATAAACCAGAGACTAAAAATAGGGTCCCTATGTGGAGAGTAAGGAGGAGGACACAAGTGGAGGCTTGGTCAGGCCTGATTACCAGTGGGAGCTGTTATTGTTATTGTCAGGGTTCCTGCAGGTGACCTCCCAGCTAAGGAGGCCTGACCTCTCCAGGAGCCCCCTGGCAGCAGCCATCTGTGATTCAGGGCCTGATGTCTCCGCGGCCCGGGGAGTGCAGCCAGGAATGCGCTGCCGTCTGTAGCAGATGTGGCATCCCCGCTCTCCCCTCTCTCCACCAGGCCTTCGTCAAAATGGTGGGGCACCACGTCTCCTTCCTGGAAGACCATGTCCTTCAGGCCGAGAGGGACCACGGGGCCTTCTCACAGGCCCTGCGGAGGTGGCTGGGATCTGCGGGACTCCCCTCCTTCAGCAACGTGAGTATCTCCTGCCTCCCCGCCTCCTCCGAGACCCAGGAGTGGGGAGAGGGGCTCAGGAAACAGGAGTTCAAAGGGCATGTCTCATTTCTGCAGACAGGAAGTGGTGTCTGGCTGGCCAGGGGCTGGTGGGCCCAGGTGGCTGCGTGCCTCAGTCCCTCCCTCGGGCACCTCTTCTTGTCCTGAGCTTTGAGTTTCAGTGCGGTGACTGCTCGATGCTTCATCCATCATTTATTGAGCGCCTGATGTTTGCCGAGTATCATGGTCCATCTGAGTAGAAACAGACCCTGCCGCCCTGTCCTGTCCTTACAAACTTGCGGACATGCTTAGAGCAACATCCAGAATTCAGGCCAGATCCTTTTTCCCAAGGCACGAATCACCCTCCAGCAGGCCAGAGGGGTCGGGGCGGAGGTGGGGTGTCCAGCCTGTGTGTGGCTTTTTGTGACTTGCAAAGGCCTCTCCTGCCTCCATCTCTGCTCCCTGGACCCTCCCGACAATCTCATAAGAAAGGAAGGATCTTTGTGTCTCTTTTACTGATGGAAAAACTGAGGCCAGACTCATCCTACAATTAAGACTTCTTATGTTTAAGACATGTCTGTCATTCCAACTTATCACATGCCGATCCCCTAGTCCAGGGGGCACTGGGCAATGTCAGAGACCTTTCGGTACTACCAGCATCTAGTGGGTAGAAACCAGGGGTGCTATTAAACACCTTATAATGTGCAGGGCAGCCCCCACAACAGAGAATTATCTAGCTGTAAATGTCAGTCGTGGTGAGTGTGAGAAACCCGGCCCTAGGCTGTATTTGATCATTCTAACGATGGTTGATTAGGTCTGTTCTAAGTGCTTTGTGTGCTGTTTTAAATGGCATGTACTTCCGACACCAGTCTTTGGAAGAAGGTACTTTTACCATCACCCCCATTTTATAGACGAGGAAACTAAGGCTCAGGGAGGTGAAGGGACTTGCCTGAGAACACACAGCCTGGTGTGACAAGGCTGGATTGCAGCCCTGGCTGACCTGTCTTTGGGCATTGCCCTTCACGGGAGGGGGTGTCCGCCCAGCCGACCACCCTGTCCTGTCCCCACTGTGGTCTCTCACTGTTCCTTGGCCTCTGCCTGTGGGCCTCCCCGCCCCCCTCCTCTGTTTCCCTTTTCTCCTGTCTGCCCCCACATCTCTACTTTGTGTTACCACAAAGACTCATTTATTGAGTGTTTACTGTGTTCCAGGCACTGCATTAGGCACTGCAGCAGACATTTCAGGCGTGTTGACTCATTGACCTTTCCCAGCCATCATGTGCGTGGGGTATTAACCTTCTCATTGGACAGGTGAGGAAATGGATGTTTGGAAAGTTTCAGCGGTTGTCACTCATGCAGCCCATGGCTGAATTTGGCATGTGTGAACTCATTCTGTTGGGCCAGGCAGTGTTATTTAAACAGCGTAATTTGTGATGCGGGCATTCACTCTCTAGTCCCTGCCAGGACCCTTTGCTCTGTCTTGTCTTACACCTGCCTGCGTCATATGCTGCTCACCTGCCTGCCTCCAGCTGAGTGACTTGCCCAAGGCCAGTGGCCTCACAGGTCTCAGGGTCTAGAAACTCCTATGGACCCTTCAGAGCCCACGTTAATACCACTTCCTCTGAGAAGCCCTCTGGGATTGTCCCCTGCTCTAGATAAATGCAGACTTTCTGCTTTCTAATGACAGTTAACTCATGAGCTCCTTTGTCCTCCTCTCCCTGCAGTTATGGTAAGCTGTTCCTCGGTGTCTGGGAGTGTCCCAGTCACACAGTGCTCTGCTCACTGATGGCTTTAAAAGCGCATTTGGGGAGGAAGACCCAAGGACTTTGGCTGCCTATCTGGCCTGCTGGATGATCCTCACAATTGCCCCCATGTAGTTGGCACTAGTGTCCCCATTGAGAGGCAGAGACCAAGTCCTGGACAGGGAGAGTCACGTATCTGAGATCAGTGCTGGGGTTGGAGCTCAGGCCCATGGGGCTCCGGAACTGGGGCTCCCCCACCCACTTCTGCAGCAGGATCCCACCGGGGTTTGGCTGGGCATGCCAGGACCTGCCCCTTCTCATCTCTGCCAGACGGGGGGCCCCCAGGCCTACCTGTGGTGACTTGTTCCAGGAAACGTGCAGCAGCCAGGGGAGGTGAGTCATTCTGTGCCCCCAACATGTTGATCTTAGCCCCAAGAGGGATTTGTCTGGGGCAGACAGTGCTGGTGAGCGTACACACACACACACACACACACACACACACGCACGCACGCACGTATGCAGGCCCGGGGGTTTCCAGGGCTGCGCCTACCCCGAGGGCACAAGCTGAGGGCACCTTCTGGATTCATGGTCCTCAAGACTTGTGTTTGGACCCTGACTCTGCAGGCACCTCCCATCCCACCCTGAGAGGTAGGTCTGGCCATCATCCCCATGTTACAGTTGGGTAAACTGAGGTGCCGAAGGGTTGAATTGTTTGACCGCCTGGAAGCGGTGCAGCTGGGATTCGAACCTGTGAGGCCTGCACCCAGAGCCAGTGCTCTGCACCGCTTGGCTCTGCTCGGTCTTTCTGCACTGGAACTGCTGTCTGGGGGGTGGGGTCCTCGAAGAATGCCCAGATGGTTCTCTGTTTCTTCCAGCTGGACTTCCCCCAAGCCAGGATTTCACACAGTCTCAAGTCAGGCCCCCTCAGTCCTGCCTGAGGTGGACACTGCCCTTCGTTGACCACTGCCATCACCCTCAGAGAATCAATACCTGCTCCTTACAGCCCAGATTCCATCTCCTGCCCCCACCCGCCCTCCAACAGTCCTGTGGATGAAGGCTGGGGTGGGACACGGGCTCCTGGGCCTCGCCTGGCACCATGGGATTGCTAGCAATGGGCCTGTCCCTGTGGGGTGAGCCACACCACTCCCCCAGAAGCCTATTTCCCCAAGGAAATAGGCCACCCATCACTGCCCCCCTACCGTGGTCTTCCCAGAGTCAGGAATGGGTGGGACCCCCTCATGGGGTTCAGGAGGGAGGTCCCTCAGCCTTCACCCTGGAGCTGGGCAGGGCCCTTTTGGGGAGGATGGGAGAAAATTGGTGCTTGCTTTTCCTACCTTGCCAGACCCACCTTTCCTCTTTGCCTCCATCCTTTCTCTCTCTTCTTCCTCACTCTGCAGGTGTAGTGGGGAGGCCCAGGGAGGGTGGGGGGCAGCTGGGTGGGGCGGAGTCCCCCCACCCCTCTGCTCCAGCACAAGGACCCAGACACACCCCGTCCCTGTGACCTGGGCTGGCCCCAGGATGCCATGGAGGGGGAGGCCTGGGGATGCCCGTTTACTACCTGCTGACGAGCTCCCCCTGAGGCCCAGCCCAAGCCCAGCTGAGCTGCCTGAGAGGCCTGGAGTTAGTCCAGAGTGAGGGTCAGCCTGGTGCCCTGGGCTCTCAGCGCCCAGATACCAAAGCATATGTGTTTTCATGCTACAATGTATGTGTTTTCATGGTACAAAGGTCCGTGTTTTTATGGTGCACGACATACAAGCAAAGCTTTTGGTTATGCTTTTCCATTGATTCTTATAGTGTTCCAACATGTTAACTAAGAACTGTGCTCCTCTTTCACTGCGGCAGTTTTTAGCTGTGTGGCTGTGGGCAGGTCGCGGAGCTGCTGTAAGCCTCAGAGCGCTTCCCTATCAGCTGACCTGGGCGCCATTATATGCGTGCTAGAAAACTGGCCTGGGTTTGATGCCAAGTGACGAGGGCCCCCACTAACGCCGTGGGAATCAAAAGGATGAGAAAGAGTCCAGAAACCCCCACCGGAGGGTCCTGAGCGCTGGTGGGCCTGAAAAGCCGGCTTTGCTTGTAGAGAATGTCCTGCTACAGGACAGAAAGCCCCATCACTCGGCAGTGAGCCAGTGTCGTGGTCGTGATGACACAGAGCCAGCCCTGCAGGGCCAGGCGCTTTTGTCAGCTCAGTACCCCATGCGGTAGGGGTTATTTTTAGCCTCATAGGTGAGCAAACTGAGGCACAGGAAGGTTACGCAAGGTCACACAGCTGGACCTGAGGATATAAACGCACATTCTTGATGCTATCCCATCCTGCCTGGGGAGAGGGCTGTCATCTCTTCTCTTGGGAAGCTTGTGTCCAGTGGGAGAAGACAGACAACCACCAAATCCTGAGGTTTCTAAAGGGCGCCCTGGCTTGCTGTGAGGGGCGTCAGGGATGGCCTCTTAGGAAGGGCCATGTACACTGAGACCCGGCTCATGAGGAAGAGTCAGTCTGGAGTCAGAAGAGCAGGTGCTCCCAGCAGAGGGAACCGCAAGCACAGGGCCTCGGAGGTGGACCGCAGCGGGCTCTTCAGGAGTAGCAGGAAGTCCAGAGTGGGCTGGCTGAGCGACCGGGGAAAACGGAGCGAGGTGAGGCGAGGGCCAGACTGGGCAGGGCCTCGGGCCACACAGAGGACTTGAAGACTGTTCCAAGGACAATGGGGAGCCATGGAAGGGTTCACAGGAGGGGAGGGACTTGGTCAGATTTGCTTCCGGAGCATTGCCGGGGCTGGTGCTCTGCCCCGAGCTAAGGCTGGCCTTCAGGGTCTGTGATGTCTTGTCGAGACTTGAGCACGAGAGTTGAACAGGGCATGTGGGTGCCCTCCAGGCTTCAGAGTTCGGTTGTTGGGGGTGTATTTTCTCAGCCTGGAAGCATCTGATTCTGTGCCCAGAGTTCACTGCTATCCTTGTCTCTCAGGGTTTCAGGGCCCTTGTCCAACCGGGAGAGAGAAAAGAGGCTCCAGGTAGGGGTGAGGTGGGAGGTGCAGGTCTCCTGGACGAGGGTCTGGGTCCCAGAGGCTCTGCCTGAGGAGGCGGCTGTCAGCCCAGCGCCTCTGCACAGAGGCCTGTTGCACCTGGAGATAATCTCAGACGTGTGCAGAAGTGAAAGTGTGAGATGGTGGTCACGCAGGCCTCAGGCCTCGGAAAAGCACGAGAGACCATGTCAGGTGTGGCGTGTCCCCTTGGCCCAGGCCCAGTCGTGGCCCTGTGGGCACCATGGGTGTACTGTTGACCGTGCCAGGCCTCCCCTCGGTGTGCCCAGGGGCGTGGAACAGCCTCGCTAATTTGTTGTAAACCACTATTTATTTTCTGCCGAGCCAAAACATCTTGTTCATGAGGTGTCATTTTGATTAATTTTCCGATGGATAAGAGTGTGGTGCTAACCAAGGAAGTCTCTTTGGCTCATAGCAAAACCTCATGGGGCCAAGTCTTGACTCCCTCACAGAGCCAGGCTGACTGGGGGTTGGTTGGCGGCCTAGCCTGGACTTGGGCCTGCTCGGCCCACCTGTTTACCCCACAAATGCCCACAGGGCCATCTGGTAACATACATGAGTGTGTCTGCCAGGTGTGACACAGAGAGGAGTGGGGACCGTGAGGGAATTGCAGGGGTGGACATGGCCCAGCAGGCGCCTTACAAAAACGAGGGTCCAGCATAGCTAGATTTCCCTATTTGGGGAAAGAAGCTAGACATCCGTTTGTTTTTTTCCCCTTAAATGTTAAACACTGTGGGAAAAGCCTGTTGCACCTGTGGGTCGCACCCAGCCCACGCCCAGCTCTGGATTTTAGGCGGATGGCCTGTACCCCACAGGCCCACACCTTCAGGGGCATCTGAGACTGAGGAACAGGGGAGGGGCGGCTCCTGCACTTCTTTGTGCCAGCACCAGCAGGAGCTTTCAGCTCTTGGCGGCAGCGGAACTAACAGCCAGCAGTTTCATTGAGCATCTACTTATTGCCCCAACTATTGTAGTTACATCGAGCACGTACAGGAAGGGCTTTCTGTGCCCTGTCTCAGCTTCCCATAACAGTCCCCAAGGTAGGTGTTATTATTCCAGTTCATGAGGAAGGGACCTGAGGCTCAGAGAGGGCTGTTCACTTGCCCAGGGTCACACAGCATAAGTGGCAGATCCAGGTGTTGCTCCAACTTTGACCTTGTTCAGCGTGTCTCTCCCCGCCTTCTGTGATCTACGCAAGAAGGGACCGCAGCCTTGGTGGCCAAGGTTGCAAACTGGAGATCCTTGGGCCAAGTCTACCCCATCAACATATTATATATTCTTTGGCCAGTTTGGGATATGTAGTCATTTAATTTGAATTAGCTGCCAACATTTTAAAAAGTAAATTTCATGTAAGAATCTGTACTTCTGGTTTCTCTTGAACAAGCAGAGGTGTTTGGGCCCCTGAGCAGCACCCTGCTGAGCCACCAACTGGCCCAAGTCACCCATTCTCAGTTCCTACATGTCCCGAGCACATAGTAGGTGCACAGTACATATGAATCCATGGAAGCTCTTAAGGCTTCCATGGCCCGTGATGGCCTCCCAAGGTTTCTCCGGAGGCCTTCTCCAGGCAGTGGAGAGCTGGGAGGGAGTGTCCACGCCTGTCTCTCTCCCTGCGGCTTGGGGCTGCCTCCTGGACTTTCATGGAGGTAATGGAGGCTGTGGGCGGAGCTGCCCTGCCCAGGCTGGCCTGCAGGAGTCCTCAGTGCCAGGCTTGGCGTCTCCTCCCCTCCCCCCTCGTACCCCCCCCAGCTCCCTCCCCACCCTGCCTAGCTCAGAGGAGAGGAAGGGAGGGAGGGAAGGAGGGAAGAAGAAAGGCTCTGCTCGGCTGGGCTGCCTCCCCTCCCTCGGCGGTCCCCGTGGAGGGTGAGTCCCGGAAGAAGGGCGGCTGGGCTGGGGCTTTATCTTGTAGTGGAGACCAGCAAGGCACCAACACAAAGAAGGCACAGGAGGTTCCATGGCGCCTCCTCCTTTTGCCCCCGTCATCCCTTGCGGTAAAAATGCAACATGAGCAGATGGCAAATATTAATGCGACAATGGAGGGCTGAGTGTCACCCACCCCCTACTGAGCGGCTCCCAGCAGTTACTCAGCACTCACACATTAATGGATATTTGGTTGCATGCGTGCTGGGCACGACAGAGGGCTCCTGGCAAGCTGGTTTGGGAACCAGATTTTTTTTTAAGCAGCCCATTCTTGTTGGGATGTGTGTGTGTGTGTGGAGTAAGTTCCCTTTGATAAGGAGGGCTTTTTATTTGGGGGCTCTGTTTGTTGAGGCCTGCCTGGGAGCACTCCAGCTTCTGAGGGGTGGGACACACTCAGTGGACCCTTTCCCAAACACCACCACCATCCGGAGCATGGCTGTGACAGCAGCATCCTCAGACTGGGCTCTGCCATGCCCAGAGCTGGTGGACACTGCCTGTGGCCTTTGCACACGCGGATCCTTCTGCCTCGAATACCCTTCCTGCTCCTTGCCTGGTAATATTTAGTCATTTTTCAAGGCCAAGTCAAAGGAATGTCACCAACTCTGGGAAGCCACCTGGATCGCCCCAGGCAACATCCCTCTGGTGCCTCAATCCCCTGTCCATTTCCCTGTTGACACAGCACCTGGGGGGAGTCACTGTGTTTTCACATGTTTCCCCCAGACCGAGAGTTTCTCAGGAGTAGGTAGGGACTATCTTGTCTTTGACTTATGGTTACGGCGATGCCATCCAGCAAGAGTTTTCTGGGCTCTTCTTTAGGTCAGCATAAGCTAGCTTGGTTCGTCTTCGTGCCTACCTGGTACGGAGGTAGGGACTGTTTCCATTCTCACTTTACGAATGAGGAAAGTGAGGCTCACAGAAGTTAGAGCATTTTAACTTAGCCAGGCGTCGTTGGCATGTTGGATTCCAGAGTCCCAAAATCTTCATCATCAAAGGTCAAGTCCTCACCAGGATCAGGTAGAGAGAGGCAAAGGGGCTCGGTGGGGACTGTGGCCAGCAGAGAAGGCAGGGACCCTCAACTCCAGCCAGGAGTAAAGGCTCGGAATGCCCTGACTTTGCTCTTCTTTATCAAAATGAGGTTGAGGATGTAGATTTGTATGTGAAATCAGTGGATTTTTAAGACAAATATGATAGGGGGGAGGTGGATGGTAGATGAGGATAAAGGGGATCAAATATATGGTGATGGAAGGAGAACTGACTCTGGGTGGTGAACACACAATGTGATATATAGGTGCTGTGTTATAGAAATGTCACCTGAAATCTATGTGACTTTGCTAACAGTTGTCACCCCAATAAACTTTAATTTAAAAAAAAAAGAGAGAGAGACAAAGGTCGGCCAAGTGGCGTGGTGGTTAAGCATTGGCTTGGGAAGCCAGCGGCCCCGGTTCGGGTCCCACATAGGGCCAGTGACACTGCCCTCAAAAAAAAAAAAAAAAAAGAGAGACAAGGGCCGGCCGAGTAGCTCAGTTGGTTAAGAGCTCACTCAAGAGTGCGAGCTGAGCTCTTAGCAACAGCTGTTCGATGCCCAGCCCAAGCTGAGCAGCTGCTGAGCTGCCAACAGGTAGCAGGATGGCTCAGCTAAAAAAAAAAAAAGACAAATCTGAGAGGCTCAAAGAAATCTCAGGAGGCCTATCGGTTCACAGGCCTCCATCTCTGCTGTGGCAAAGCTGTGTGGTCAGTTGGTGCCTAGCAAGGTGCCTGGCCTGGACAGGGACCCAGTGCCTAGTTCCTGAGGGTGGGAGAGAAGCAAGGGAGGGAGGGTATCGTAGCAGTGGGGATTGGCCTCCAGAACTAGAGTGGGGGGCTATGCCGAGCAGGCAGGATTAGACTCTGAGCTGTGGGCCCTGGCCAGCTGCAGTCCTGTCCGTGGCTAGCCTTCATCTCCATCCCCCCAGCATCTCATCAGCTGCTCTGTGCCCACTGGGGGAGGTTGGAAAGTGGGACCTATGACCCCAGGTTGCTCAGGCAGCTCACTCTAGACAGATGGGTCCCAGTGCAGGTGTGGTAGGCACTGGACAGCACCCCACAGAGCCCAGGACATGAACCGTTTGGGTGGGGCACCTGCCTTTCCCTGCCCAGCCTGGCCATTTGAGTCTCCTAGTTTGGGGCGACATCACCTAGGATGTGAGAGGTACAAGGGCCCAGGGCTGGCCATTGGCTCCATGGGTGCAGTGCCAAGGAAGGTGATTCGTGGATGGAGATACTGTCCATCAGGCACCCCTACTTTCTGAGCCAGACAGACAATATTTTCTCAGTCTTATGTGACATGTCGATAAATGCAGCATCTAAAGCCCCCTTTTCTAACCAGAGTGTCACCTCAAGGTCATCCTTCATAGAGATTCTGTTCTCCCTGTTCTCCAGGTGATGATGTGTGCCCCACCCCCTTCCCATTGAGACTGTAGACCAATCTCCTGCGGCATTTGGAAGAATAGGAGTTGAGAACTTGGGCTCAGACCAGGATTTCTCAACCTCGGCCCTATTGACTTTTGGGCCAGATCATTCTCTGTGGTGGGAGCCACCCTGTGCTTTGTAGGCTCTTTAGAAGCATCCCTGGCCTCTACCCACTAGATGCCTCCTGTTACGACAACCAGAAAGGTATCCAGAAATTGCCAAATGTCCCTGGGTGCAAAATTGGTTAGGAACCACTGGCCCAGATGAATGATAATTGTCGAAACTGGGCGGTACTGGAGCAGCCAGTTAGCTCAGGTGGTTGGAGCAGAGGTTCATAACACCAAGGTTGCCGGTTCGATCCCCACATGGGCCACGGAGCTACGCCCTCTACAACTAAATTGAAAACAATTATTTGACTTGGAGCTTATGGGTCCTGGAAAAACACAGTGTTCCCCAATTAAAAACAAAACAAAAACTGGGCAATACTATTGGGGCTCAGCATTGTCCCCTCTTTGCTTTTGCCCATTTCCTATACATATGGAAGCTAGCCAGAATAAAAAGTTTTAGAATTTGTGAAAGCATGGGTTCTGGGAGCCGACCGCCCTGGGTGTGTGCTTTGGCGGGGTGGCTTGCTAGCTCCATGGCCTTGGAACAGGGCCTCACCTTTCCCCTGTGAAATGGGGCAGCAGTGCTCCTGCCTCCTGGGATCACCTTCAGAGCTTGAAACGTGCCTGATTCCTTCTGGCTTTGGAGAAATTCTCTCCGGCGCCTCCTGTGGGCACTATGCCAGGTGCCAAGGCTCACAGATCATGAGGGGGGAGCCAGGACCCCCTTCACAGCGGGCACCATGCTAAGAGCTCTGGGCTGACCCCCCTACTCATTTACTCAGCAGTGGGTTCTGCCATCACCGGCCCCATTTTGTACAAGAGCAGCTGAGGCAGGTAGAGGGGAAATCACTTGCCCATAGTCAGCGGGAGGAGGGAAGAAGAACAGCCCAGATGTCTCCGTTGTCGGACCCCAGAGCACAGCCAGGGATCCAGGCGGCACTCAGCAGGTCCCAGCACCCACCCAGCAGTGCCCAGTGAGTGTTGGCTACTGGGATTGTTTTATAGCAAGCTCCCTTGTGAGGGGCTGATGGTTCCTCCTCTCCCCCATGGGCTTATGTGGAGCCACCCCCCATCCCACCAGTGGGAGCTGAGTAGGGCAGCTCACTCCTGGATCCACCAGGACCATGGCTAGCCTGGCTGAGATGGTGTCTCAGGACTGGGACCCCTCAGCGGAGGTCCTGCCCATGGCCATGCCCAGGTGATGCTGAGTCTTCAGGGCACAGGCTCTGGGGGCATCCTGGGTGCCCCTCTAAGTCCACCTCTTCCAGGTCCTCCCCTCCATGGACCACATGTTCATTTGACACATGGAGGCCACACAGGGGCTGTGGTCCCCGCCGCGTGGAGATCTCAGCCTTCCAGTCTGTCTGTCTCATAGTGGATCCATTTCTGAAGCATTCACCTGCATCTGTCTGCCTCTCGCCATGTGTCTCTGGCTCTCGACCTGTGCCTCCCTGTCTCCCTGTGTCTCTCCTTGTGTCTCACACAGTCACAAAACCTCACTGTGCCCCCACTCCCTTTCGTCCCTCCACCTACATCTCTTCCGCTCCCCTCAGGGGTCTCATCACTACCCCTCCCCCCTCAGATGGAAAGAGAAAAGGCTATGGGCCCCAGTGGGTCACCCACCTGTGTGGAAGGATGATCAGGTCTGAGTCCTGCCTGTGTCCACTGGCTGGGTGGCCCCGGGCGTCACCCACCGGCCCCTTGTAGCCGTGGTGTCCTCATTGGATCTGTGTGCACCCAGAGAGGGGTCTCACAGAGACGGGGTAGGAGACCTGGTAACAGTGGCCGCTGTTAATAACACCTGTGAATTGGGCACCAAAGGACAAAGAAATGGTGACTGAGCTCATGGGCTCCCCCCAAAAGTAAAACTCACAGACAGGTGCGATTAGCTGATGATTATAAGGAGGGCAGCATGCTTCTGACTTCTGCATGACAGAAAAGGAGGGAAGAGAGGTCAGGGAAGTCACTGACATAGCTGAAGAAAGGACTCTGGGAGGGAACAGTGTGGCATGATGGACGCGGCCTGACAATTAAGTTCGCAAACTCATCCTAGACAAAGTGCTGCATACCTCATTGCTGAATATCACTACGGACCCCTTCGAAGTTCTTCCCTTGGGAAGCTATGCACTGATATCAGTGCCTAGTCCACCCTTCAAAGCAATTCTGAAACTCTTCCTGGAATGGCCATCAGAGCTGTTGTTGTATTACCCTTGATGTCCTGAATGTCATCCAAATAAATATCTTCTTTTCAATATTTACTTTATCTTCAGTAAAGAAGAGGACATTGGGGGCCAGATCAGGTGAGTACATTTTTTTAACTGGCTAAAAACTCCCTCCCAGAGCTGGTGTGAGCTGGTGCATTGTTGTGATGCAAGAGCCATGAATTGTTGGTGAAAAGTTCAGGTTGTCTAACTTTTTCATGCAGCCTTTTCAGCATTTCCAAATAGTAAACTTGATTAACTGTCCAGTTGGTAGAAATTCATGATGAATAATCACCGATATCAAAAAAGACTAGCAACATCTTTGCAACAATTTCGTGAACTTAATTGTCAGACCCGTTATGACACCAGCTTGTCATTGAGTGAGGGTGGGCTGGGCAGAGGATGGACAGCTTCAACTAGTCATCTCAGGTTCTGGGGCGGCGTGATGAGCACAGGAGGGTCCTTTATTCATACACGTGCCCGAGTGATGCCTGCAGCTGGGGTTGGGACGTCTGGAGAAAATGTGATCTTTTGATGCTCAAAGAACCTGGAAAGCTCTTGAACTTGATTTCATCCATGGTCAACTTTCTGATGGGAAAATAAACCACATCTCATTAAGCAGTAAATTCATCTAGGTGCCCGTTCTGCCTGATACCATCACACTCTGTCACGTTGCCAGACCCAATGTGAAGGCCAAAGTTCCCGTTACTTGGAGAGTCCTAATAATTAACCTGGGAACCCAGTCAGAGAGGGGTAATGCTGGCTTTTAAATGGAGCGAGGAGCTGGGGCACGGAGGAGGCTGTTTAAGGGCTGGACATCTCTGAGCCCCGGCTGGGAGGTGCCCACTGTGACCTGGGTTGGGGATCTCACATTGTGGCCCAGGTCCGCCTTTTCCTTTCCCGTATCTAGCCTGGCTCCAGCGGTCTCAGGCAATGACCTGAAGAGTGTGTATGGGTGGGGGTGGGGGTGGGGGCACAGGGTGGCCAGGAGGGGCTCAGATGGCAGTAGTCATTGCTGTGAGAGAAATGGGAGACCGCTGCTTGCAGCCCTGGCTGCCAGTGTCTGTGCCCAGTGCAGCCTCCTGTAGCCCATCAGTATCTGGCCAGCAGGCATTTATTGAGCTCCTAGTGTGAACCAAGTACCCTAATTGATCGATGAGCCATGCCTCTGGGTGGCTGAGAGATATCCTGGCACTTACCATTTTTGAGGCTCCTTGTGATTAAAAATCAAAACTGTGCTAGAATTGGCTCCCGCAATTGTGATTTAGTTTAAATGATCATGTTTTGAAACTGAATGCATTTAATACTAAAAAATGCAATGTTATGAAATTGTACACTTGGGCTGTTTGAGAGCTAATGATGGCATGTTAAAAGAATATGAATTCAGGGGGCCATAATAATAATGAAATCAGCCAATTGAGCACTACTGTTTTCTAAACACTTAGCAGTTATATGGGCAGAACATCCTCGCCTGTTTTCAAATAAGAAAACCTCGGCACAGAGAGGCTAAGTAACTTGCCAAGGTCACACAGCTAGAAAGGACCACTGCCATCTGAGGGATTTGGAAATGGGATACAGTTTACTGTGCAGATGAAGGAACCTTGCTCTCTGTGTTGGCAGTTCCATGTGGGTGGGGCTTTGGAGCAGATGTCACAAGTTCAGATCTGAGGACCTCTGTGACCCCCACCTCTACTCCCACCCTCATTCCCACAAGCAGCGTGAGCCACATGTTGGGGGGAGGGTGTGGATAGAGAGATGGTGGGAAGCCTTTGGGCAGGCTTGGCCCCTGGGCCCCTGGGAGGCACCAGAAAGTGAGCTCAGTTCCCCCCCACCCCCCACCCCTCCCACCCCCGGCAACCCCTTTCTTGTTCTCTTGAGAGCGAGCATGTGGGGTGGGCTTCATGGCCTGGCCTGCAGGGTGCTGTCCTGGGCTTCTTTCCCTTTGTACCTTGGGCTTTTGCTCCTGGAGACCTTGGGAGCTTGTGCCTGGAGACAGCCCCGCCTATCCCCCCCCCCCCCACGGTGTGCACACACCACCTCTCCCTCCCCCCATACTCTTCTTTAAGTCCTCCTTGGCTGCTCCAGGAGCTGCCACATGTGTGACCCCAGCCCATACCCAGCCTTCCCCTGGGCTGGGCTTAACTCCTTGGATGCCAAATAGCCACTCACTTCCCCTCTTTTTTGGTCATTCATTCATTCACAAATACCCATCGCCACTCATCCATATGAGCCAGGTGCTGTTTCAGATTCTCAGAGCCAAGGGAGGACAGAGAATGTCCCTCAATTGTATCAGTTCTATACAATTTTATTTGGATTCGGTGTCTCCACTTTCACCTTCCCTCCTTCAACCCTTGGCAACTGCTAACCTGCCCTCCATTTCTAAAATTTGGCTTTCAAAAATGTTCTATAAATGGAATCATACAGCATGTAACCTTTTGAAGTTGGCTTCTCGGCTGCATAACCCCCTGCAGAGTCCTCCAAGTTGCTGTGTGAATGGACAGAGTCCATCCGGATGCCTTGCTGGTGGAGCCCCAGGGGGAGCCCCAGGGGGAGCCCCAGGTGGAGATTGGGGGGTGAGGTCAGGGCTGGAGGTGGCCAGGCCAGCATGCAGCCCTGAGGCTGAAGGAGATCGCCCAGGGAGGCAGAGGTGGATGACTCAGCATGTATTGATTAGGCATCTACTCTGTACCAGGTGTTGATTGAGCCACGGGGGATACAGCTGCGAAGGAGGGAGAAGGATGAGGTCCCTGCTGGTGGCGTGGGGCTGACGTGGGGCTGGAGGCCTGGGTGGCGGTGGGGAAGTAGGCTCAGCATCTGTCTTCCTCCCTTTTTCTCTCTTTGCAGCCATAGAGGGCTAGGTCCTGGGTGGAGGGTTAGACCCGAGGTTCCCAGGAGTCCTGAATAAAAGGAGGAAAGAGCGAAGCGTTGCCTCTCAGGGATGATGAAGTCCATTCAACAAAGACTGACCCGTCTTCTGAGATGGCCTTTGTCCTTCAAGAATATTATTTCTTTGACAGAGGGATGGGGTTGGCAAGTGGTGGAGGAGGGAGGTGGGTGTTTTGTGTGTGTGTGTCCTTGCCAGGCAGAGTGACTTGGCTTGGGTTTGGAGAGGCCCTGAATCCATGGACCTACTGCCCCGGTTCCCAGCACAGCCTCCTCACCTCTGTCTCCTGTCCCCAACTGTGCCTTCCACTTCCCCCCATTCCCTGCCACCCTCTGTCTGACCCACCTCACTTTTCTATCAGGGTCACTCAGCCTTTCCCAGTCTTTTTCTCTCATTCCCTCATTTTTCCCTTCTTCATCCCTCCATTTCCATTTTTCCCTCTTTCCCATTTCCCCTTCCTTATTTCCATCTATTTTTTTTCTTTCTGAATCTCTGTTCACTCTCTCTCTCTCTCTCTCTCTCTCTCTCTCTCTCTCTCTCTCTCTCCCTCCCTCCCTCTCTCCCTCTCTCATTTTTCTTTCCTTATTTTGTTTTCTGTCTCACCCACCTTGCTCTGTGCCTCCTTCTCTTGTCTCTGATTTTCTTCATAGCTTCATCTTTGTTTCCACCATGCTTTCTCTATCTGTCCCTCTTTTCCTTTCTCTCTCACTCGGATCTTATTCTCCAGACCTTGAAAACCATCCCTTTTCAGTCTCAGAGACCCTATGGATAAAATGTCCTAATCAGACCAGGACAGCACATGAGGGTGAGGTGAGTGCTGGGGCCCCTGGTGAAGGACGAGGCCGTGGAGATGGAATCAGTGTGGTGATGGCGACCATCTGAGGCTCACAGGCCAGCGTGCAGGCTGCATGGTGGGGAAGAACAGGCCTGGCTGATCTTGGGCCCGGCCCAGAACTCTGAGGGCACCTGTGTCTGAGGAAAGGGTAGACTGAGAAGAGGCTGCCTGCCCGCCTGGAGTGGGGGAGGAGGCACAGGTGACAGTGTGGGCCTTGTCTCTGAAGCAGGTTCCTCCAGCTGTCCGTAGGTGGCTGCTCAGCCCTGGGAAGGCTCATTCACCAGGCTGGCAGCGGCTTAGGGTGAGGGTAAGGGTTGCAGGCCACTTCTTATCACCTGCGGGTTCTGCTGGATGCCTCCGTTTTTGCCCTGATGGCTTGTTTATTTAATGGAGAACAGCTGCCCACATTGGGGACCCCGGCAAAATAGTCGATGGTGTCTGCCTTCTGCTTCCCAGAGCTAATTGGTGCTCTTTTCAACATTCTTTTATGGAGCCAGCCTTCGAGGCCAGCCCACAAAACCTCTGGGGAGTCTATTGATAACCAGCACCAGAGTGAGAAATGTACACCCTGGTGTGACAGTAGCCAGCTGCTGGAGCTGGCCAGCTGTTGGTGTGGGCTCGTGGACGCTCACCAGGAGGTGGGACCCTGGTGGCAGGGGACCCGGGCAGAACCACACCTCCTCTGGCGAGGCTGGAGAGGGAGGCCACGGAACCGAGCGGGCTGCTGGGCGTGGGCGGCTGGTTTGCTGCCTGTGCTGAGAGCGACTCCCTCTTCTGCCCTGTGCTCACAGTGGGTCAGGGCCAGCGCCAGCCAGATCCAGCCACGCAGGCCCTCCTACTCTCCCCCCACAAATTCCAGCCCTGCTCTTTGCCCCATGGTGTTTTCTCAGCCAGGAGCGCTGTCCCCATACTGTCCCCTATGAGGGACCTGTCTGAGGCATGGTGCCAGGTGGAGAATACCCACCCTGGGGGCACACGGGGCCCAGTTTGAAACCCAGCTCTGTCACAGCTGGCTACGGACTTTGCAGGGCCTGGTGCAAAATGAAAATGCGGCACCCCTTTGTGAAACCTTCTGAAGAATTTCAGGGCAGTGACAGCAGAGCATTAGACCAGGTGTTGGGGCAGTGTGACTATACAGGTCACACACCCAGGAGGCCAGGTCTGTCACTTGTACATGTCATGCTTTGAGTGAGTTCTACACCTGCTAAGCCTCAGTCTCCACATCTGTAAAATGGGATTTACAGTCATATCCTCTGCATAGGGGTGTCGTGAACCGGAATTGGGATCATGTAAGGTTTAGCTGCTGCTATGATTATTGATGTCGTTGATATCGTTATTATTTAATAGCTCGTTATCTGTGTTCCCTCAGTGCTTTGCATATCCTGCTGAGGATACACTTTATTTTTAAATCCATTAGTTTATTTGTTTGTTTGTTTTTTTAGCTGAGCCATCCTGCCACCTGTTGGCAGCTCAATGGCAACTCAGCTCGGGCTGGGCATCGAACCGCTGTTGCTCAGAG
Source organism: Aselliscus stoliczkanus (assembly GCA_033961575.1). Classification (NCBI taxonomy): domain Eukaryota; kingdom Metazoa; phylum Chordata; class Mammalia; order Chiroptera; family Hipposideridae; genus Aselliscus; species Aselliscus stoliczkanus. The sequence goes on along the minus strand of CM066738.1, from coordinate 9,066,488 downwards.
CTCAGCTCACACTCTTGAGTGAGCTCTTAACCAACTGAGCCACTCGGCCCGCCCGATACACTTTATTTTTAAATGACCTTTGTGTTTTAGGTAATTTTAGATTTTCAGAGAACTCTAAAAGACAGCACAGAGACCCCGAGGGACCCTTACTCAGTTTCCCCCATGGCTGCCCTCACACGTCACCACAGAACAGTTGTCAAGCCAAGACACCAGCATTGGTCTAGTATCTTCGCTAAACTCCAAACTTTGTTTGGATTTCACTGGTTTTCTTTCATGCCCTTTTTCTGTTCCAGACTCCTGTTCAGGGCAGCACACTGCTTTTTTGCATGTGCTTTATTTTTAATGTGACCTCGTGTCTCCAGTGGGTCACAGACCTGGCCCGGGCAGGGATGCCAACTGGAGCCACCCAGCGACTCCAGAACGGGGCCCCTGCGGCGTCTTCATCTGGAGACAGTGTTTGCCTGTGTGGGTCTCGGGCCCCTGAGGCTGACTGGGCAAGAAGCTAGACCCCAGCCCTTTCCTGCTCCACCCTGGCTTTGGGTAGATTGGAGTCCATCCATTTCTCATCACCCGAGTGTCTCTGGCTGTCGCCGGGGCTGTGGCCCCAAAGACTGACATGGTTTCCGTCCCCCTGAAGCTAAGCCTGGTGGGGAGACTGGTAGTAACCATGGAAAAAAGTAAACAGAATATACTGCTGTGAAAATGGGAAGGTGACATTGATGGTTGGGGGTCCCTTAGGGTATGAAGGAAAAAAGGAACCAGCACAAAGAGACCTGGCCGAAAAGCCTTGAGGGGGCACAGCAGGTGAAAATGTCCCAAGTCAGAGCAGACCCTGGTGAGGCTCAGGCCCTGGCTGGAGGACTGTGAGTGATGGGAGGTGACAGGCAGAGTTTAGAGGTCAGCTGGGTCATGTAGATTTGGGGTAGAAAACCCCCCCGCTCTAAGAGGCATGTGGCAGAAATGAGTGACATGGATGGGGGCCGCCATGCAGACGAGAGCACATGTGCCCTGTGCAGGGGCGGTCACTGCTCAGCGCTGGCTTGTTATCTCTGCCCAGGGTGCCATGGCTTCAGACTTTTAAAGAGAAGCTGGAAATCCATTTTTCAAAGGGAAGTGGCATTTCATTTAAAAATGTGAGAATAAAACAACCAACTACAGAAAAGCAACAATTCTAATTAAGCAAGAAACCCAGCGCAGTGGAGGCCACATGGAACACACCTGTGGTCTGGGTTTGGCCTGAGGACTGTCTGTGGGTGACGTGTGACAGGGCCTGATGAGCACGTCCAGGAGTCAGATTTTATTCTCACTACAATGAGGGGCTTAGCAGAGGGTCGGATTTGTTTTTGTGGGCAGTCCCTCAGGTGGCTACGCGGAGAATGGGTCAAGGGCAGGAGCAGGGCTGAGAGGGGCAGCACACCGGACGGCAGTGGCCTTGGGGATCGGGACCTGGGAAGAAACAACAGAAGGGATTGAGGACGGGTTGGATGTTGCTGTGGGGAGTCGAGGGTGACGCCCAGGTGTCCGGTCTGGTTAGCCGGTGAGTCACTTAACCCCTAAAAGCTTCAGTTTCCTCTTCTGTAAAAGGACTTGTGATACCTATGCAGATTTGGCTCTCCGGAATGTAGCAGGTGCTCAATTAAAAATATTCATGTAAATATATGTTGACTGTAATCAGACGATTACAACCAGTGGCCATATGATGAGGAGCAAAGCCCAGGTGCCAGGGTGTCAAACAGGATGACACCAGTGCAAACCATCAACTGGAGGAGGGAAGTCAGACCCCGCCCCCGGGAGGCGGGGCCAAGGTGGGAGCGATTAGACTGGGTCAGGAGCTGGGGCCCCAGAAAGACCGAGTTCCCTAGGGGGCCGAGGCATGACCCCCCCGCCTGGCGGCCCTGTCTCTCCTCCCTGACTATGTGTGAGTTTGGATTTAGTAGCCGGCATCTTGGCAGACTGCTGGTTTCCATGTTAACGCTTTTCCTCCGGCTAAAAGCAGAATCCATGGGGATCCAAGAACCTTCTAGAGCAGCTGCCAGGGTCAGCATCGCCTGTAACAAGATTGCACCAGCTTGTCCCACTCCGGGAGCCCCCCGCTCTGTGCCTCTGTCCCCAGGGCCTGAGCCTCCCACTGCCACCAGCTGCTGTGGTCATCAGGCTGGTAGAGGCTGGGGCCAGGGGCGAGCCTGGGGAGGAGGGCTCTGAGGGGAAGGAGGACTGCTCCCCGTGCAGGCACCATGAGGCTGGCCAGCCCAACGCTGCCACAGGACGGGGCTCGCAGGGGCCATGTTCAGAGAAGGGGGAGGGGCTCTGCTCACAGCTGTCAGGGCATTCTGGGAGACTGGGGGCCCTGGAGCAGACACTGGCGGCACAGCCGAGCATGGCCTGAGGTGCAGGACTGACAAGGGACCGAGGGCAAGGCTGTGTGGGTCAGCCCTGGCTGGGGGCCAGTGCCAGGAGCTCAGAAGAGCCAGTTTGAGTCCCAGCTCTGACTTTTACCAGCTGTGTGGCCCTGGCATAGGCCCTACCCTGTCCCCTTTGAGCCTGCATTCTCCATAAAACAGGCACCATTGCAGTACCTGCCTCTTAGGCTCTTGTGAGCACCAGAGGAGACTGTAGGTAAAAAGCAGTAGCCACTGGTTTTGGCAGCGGCTGTAGGCTGGCAGTTCCCACCCCGTGGGGCCCCAGGCAGGGGACTGGAAGCAAAGCCTTCTCCGTCCAGCTCCTCAACAGCCCATGGAGCGATGCGATATGAGCCTGGCCCCACTGCCAGTTCAGATGCCCGGGGGTCCTGTGGACCAGTGAGTCAGGCCAGGTGGGGTCAGTGGCACATTGGACAGCAGACATTTTGTCCGGAGGGGCCAGCTCACTGCACCCTGCAGGGACGTGGGCCATTGTGGCCAGACAGCTCTGTTTAAGAGACATAGGAACTCAATATTTATTTGAAACATCCCAGTTCCTCCATGTTGGCAGCTTACTCATTTTAAAATTTGCATCCGCCAAACCCATCGTGTCTGTGGGCCAGATGCTAATCAAAGGCCACCAGTTTGCGATGTCTAAGGAAGCTGGGAGGGGGCACTCCTTAGGGTCCCAGGTTGGAAAGCACATGCTGAAGGGAACTCCTGGGTCCTAGACAAGAGATCACTCCCCAGTCCGGCTGGCTCAGGCCTGGGGCCACCTGTGTCCTGACTCAGTGTTGGGGCAGTGTAGGCCTGGGTTCAAACACAGCTCTGCCAACGCCCAGCTGAGCGATCTTGGGCAAGTACCTCTCTGAGAGCCTCAGTTTCCTCTTTTGCAAAATAGGATTATGGACACTTGCGTTTCTCAGTGGCCATGAGAATGAATGGGCGGTGGACTGGAAGAGTCCACTATCGGCTGGGCCCTCAGGAAATGCTCAGTACTCAGCTACAGGGGTTGAATTAAGAGAGGCCGGGGCATGATCTGTGCACATAGCCAGAGCTGTTTCTTCTGTTTGCTTTCCTCACGCCCTACCCACAATTCAATGTTTTTAGTTTAGAATTAGAGACAAGTGGTTATGATAATACAGAGAGCTCCCGTAGACCTCTCAACCAGCTTCCCCTACTGTGAGGCATCGTCACAGCTAAGGGCCCAACATTCATACATCGCTATTAATTAGCTCTGCAGTTTATTCAGATTTCGTTAGTTGTTCCCTAATGTTCTTTTCTGTTCCAGGATTGCATCTAGGATACCAACCATATTATATTTAGTCATTGTGTCTCCTAGCCACCTCTGGCCTATGACAGCATCTCAGACTTTCCTTCTTTTGGATGACCTTGACCATTTTGAGAACATTGGTTAGGTATTTTTTTACAACATCCCTCGATTACGGCTGATGTTGTTTTGTGGTTTAGCCTGGGATTATGAGTTTTGGGGAGGAAGACCACAGAGGCAAAGTACCCTTCTCATCACATCTTATCCAGGGGACATGCTGTCCACGTGACGTCTCACTGATGAGCCCCTGATCACCTGGCCGAGGGAGCCCTCGCCAGGTTCCTCCCCTGGGCACTTACTCCCCTCACCCCACCTTCCATACTCTATTCTTTGGAAGCAAGTCACCAAACGCAGCCCCCCCACTCGGCGGGGAACTCTTTTGTACCTTTTGGAGTTATTTTGAGATTTGTATCTTCTCCTGTCTGCTTGCCCTTACATCTCGCGGTTTTTACTTTCTTAGGAGATCATCCCATTATCTAAACAACCTGGGTTCTGACTCTCACCATTTACTATCTATGTGACCATGGGTGACTCGCTATTAACTGCAGTGACGATGAGAAGAATGGCAGCATGGGTCAGTCGGGCTGTGTTCGTCTGTGTTACAGAAACCTGACTAAAGTGGTTCAACCAGATAGGGTTTGTGTTTTTTCCTGATGTGACAAGAAATCCGGAGGTGGCCAGCTGAGCTCATGGGTCTTCTCAAGGAAGGGGTCAGGGACCCAGGCTGCTGTGCCATCCTTGGCATGTGGCTTTTGTCCTCATGGTCCCAAGGTGGCTGCAGTACCTCCAGCATCACAGCTGTGTTCCAGGTAGGACTCTGAGAAGTGGATGGTTGCATCTTCATTTTACAGAGAGGAAAGGAGGCTCAAGAGGATGAGAAACCCCTATCTTAAGGGAGCAACGTGAGGGTCAGAGGTGATGTTTGTGAGCTGGGGCACAATAGATGTAGTTGTTTTCTCAGTGGGAAGGGCCTCTCTCAGGGCCCTTGGGGCTGTGGGCACTTGATGACCTTGGGGATGACGGTGGGCTTCTGGGTACCTGAGTTTCTGCACGTGGTCAGCCTCGGGACTCAGAGCCCCTTTGACTGGCCCTGCGGAACCTCAGAACCGGCCTGTGAGTGAGGCAGCGGCATGGCCAGGATGCTGGGTGAGCAGGGCAGGTTGGAGCTGCAGGGATGGCCTAGAGCCACCCATAAATACCACTCAGGCCCGGGATGGTCAGCAAGGTGGGTGTGGCCCTGAGTCCTACAACCTGTGTCTGCTGATCTGTTACTTATTGCCTACTTGTGTGGGAGATACAGGCGGGGGTTTGCTGATCTTGTTCTGTTTAGGAGTGCGAATTTAATTCAGGGGCAAACTATGGCTGAAAGCCAAATCTGGCCTGCCACCATCTTTGTAAATAAAGTTTTATTGGCACACAGCCATGCCATTCATTTACTTATTGTCTGTGGCTGCTTTTGTGCTGCATGGGCAGTGTTGAGAGGTTGTGACAGAGACTGCAGGGCTTGCATAGCCTAACATAGTCACTGTGTGGCTCTTCACAAGAGAAGCTTGCTGACCCTGGCCTGAACAGAAAGCTGCCAGGGTCATGGCTGTGCAGTTGGGGCTTCCCCAGAAAGAGAAAGAAGGTGGGCCATGGTTACGAGAGGCCGTAGGGAGTTTCTGGAAACTCACGCGGCAGCAGCCATGTGGGGTCTTTGTCAGAAAAGCAGCTGCTTGGGGCTGTAGACTGCCCGATGGCAGGTTAAAGAAACAGTCAAGTGGCCTGGTGGCCTGGCGGATTGGCAGTGGCCCACAGGAGGGCACCTGCTGCTTCTCAGCTCGGCCCCCTGGGGCCTCAAGGCGCTGTGAGCCCAGAGCCACCAACATCTGATTTTCCAAGAGAAGCTGGCAGTCTGATTTTCAGGGTTAATGTCCTGATTTTTTACATGCTTGCAGTTAATTCCTTTTTAAAATGTCATGAAGCTCTTGTGCATCTGGTGTGTGGGCTGTGGGTGTAGGAACTCGGGTGTCCAGGGTGGAAGTGAGGAAGGTGTGTGTGTGGGGGGCAGACCTGGGGAGCATACCGGCCCAGTGTTCACAGGCCCCTCTTGCACAGGATGGCAGGCAGGCTCTGAGCTGGGGGAGGGGACAAAGGGCTCGGAGGGAGCAAAGGAGCATGGCAGAGCCCTGGGCTTGCAGTGTCAGGTTTCCAGGTCTCCCATCCTATCCCGAGCTGGTGGAACATTCCTGCCTGCAGGCTTGGGCATGAGCCCAGAGTTGGACACCCGCCCTTGCTTACCTGGCCGCCCCTAGAGGGGACTCAGTAGCAGCTGTAGGGTGAAGGGTGAGAGGTGGAGATCTTTGAAGTCCCCTGAGAGATTCTCAAGGGTTTGGGTTTCCTGCTTTGTCCTCCAGGACTGAGTCAGTGGCAGGAGCCTTGTGGGGTGATGGGCAGCACTGGGCCTGGAGCCGGACAGTCCTGAGTGGACCCCGGCTGCATGGCTCCCCGACTCCTGCTACTTCTGAGGTGGAGATGACCCCTCTCATTGCAGTTGCTGTGAGAATCCAAGAGAAGATGGGTGTAGCAGAGCTGGTTTCCCATGGCATCCTGGTGTGCCTGTGATGGGGCCTGGCCTCTTGCGGGGTGGCTCTGTTTTCCCAGCAGCATCTGGGGTGCTGGGCTATTTTCAGCCTCACAGGTCTGCCCTCACCTGCTGATTCAAAGTGCCGGCTTCTGAGTGCCCATTGGCACCATTGTGGGTTTATTATTTGTTTTAAGCAGGACTTTTGGTTGCAAGTGACAACAGCCCAGGTCAACTTGGCTTAAGCAGGGAGAATTCTATAGCTCAGGAACCGGAAAAGTCCAAGGGTAACTCTAGCTTCAGGCAAAATTGGATTCAGATGTTCAAATGACATTGTCAGGTCTCTGTCTTGCTCCATCTCCCAACTCTGGCTTCCCTGTGTTGGCGTCCTGCTCAGGCAGGCCAGTGTGGTGGCAGAAGTGACCCTCAGGCCTGTGACTCACCCTCATAGGAACCTGGGGCAGGGGGACATCCCTGTCTCAAAAGCAAGAGTCTCAAGGCTGTTTCTCATTGGCCCAGCATGGGTCACATGCTCATCCCTGGACCAATCACTGCTCAGGGCAGTCAGGCCTCTTCTCACCCCCACCTCAGCTGTGGGGTGGGGTTGGGAGAGCAGCCTGGGTGGGAGCTGACACAAGTGATCCCACAGGAAAATCAAGATGCCAGTACCAGAAGGGGAGGTGGAGGCTGGACACGCCCGCCCCACAGCCACCCAACCTCCAAGAGCAGTTTGGGCCTGAGGTGGCCACATTCCCAGCCCCCTGGCTCATCACGGGCCACGCCTTCCTGGCTGACCTCAGGCCCAGCTGTGAGTCACTTTCCCACATTTCTCCACGTGCTTCAAGATGTTGTCAGTGGCTTGGTCCAGGGCCGAGATGGAGCTACCCCAGCTTCCACAGCCTTTTTCTCATCATCCAGGCTGGGGGCCCTTTTGAAAAGGGAGGACGAGCTTGTTTGGAATGGCTTGTTCCCGTGAGCCCCTGTGGATTCCTCGTGAGAACTTCCTTTTCTGAGTGCACACGCAACAGCTCTTAATAATCCACGGTCCGTCTGGCTGGCCCACCTCACCCTGCAAGCCCCACCCCCTTTTCCTCGCTTTCTGAATGCAGGAATGATGTTCCTTCTGTCACCAGGAAAGACACCACCGTTTCTTGCATTAGATCTCACTGGAACTAATGATTATATCTAAAGCTGCTGAAAGTCTCTTCCGACCACTTCTCCTTGTTTCCTTCATAATTATATTGATTTTCCTCCTGCTTTGGAAGCTTGTCTCCTTGAGGGAGGAGGCAAAAGCCCAATCTCTTTTGGTAGAACCATTTCAAAAAGAACAGGGGGTTGGGATGTGGCCCAGCAGCCCCAGTAGAGGCCAGGACACTGGGCTGGGACACGTACTGGCCTGGCCTGGTCACTGACCTTCGGGTACCCTCATGTGCCCCTCCCCTTGCTTGTCTTTTCGGGATCACAAAATGGTCTTTGGCCCCCAAGCCTTGTGTCAGGAAGAAGGAGCTGGCCTTTGAACTGCCACAATTCATTTGAATGTTGTGTTTTCTAAATGACACTGCAGTGGAGAGAAACAGGGTGAAGATCATCTAAAACCCTGGGTCATCCACACATCGCATCCTCTTGGCTGCGAGATGTACCTTGTGGCTCGTTTTCCATTGTGTTCTGGTCTTGGTGCTATCGGAGGACTTGCGTCTGATGTGAGGGGGTGGGATGCAGCCCAGGAAGGTGCCGGGAGAAGGGGACAGGTGAGAAAGACCTGTGTCCCAAGTATCCCCCAAATATCCCCCAAGTGGGTGGAGCCAAGGGGGGCTGACTGGAGGCTGAGCAGATGGAATGTTCTATTTGCCCTTTTGTGAGGCTGGCCCCTTGGCCAAGGTGAATTGCTTGTCCTGGTTTTCCAGATGTGGGGTGGTGACACAGGGAGGAATGTGCTCCCTAGACACCTGGCGACATTCTGCCTTATTTAAAATCTTTTGGTGATTTCCTTCTGCAACAGAGAGGGCTTGGTGTGGGGAGAGTTCAGGGCTTTGGGGCTCAGGCATTAGAATCTGTCCTCGCCCACCCCAAACCCAGCTGTTCTCGCCTGTAGGGGAACACCTACAACAGCCTCCTCCCTGGTTCCTCCTTTCCCCTACAGTCTGTTCCCTGTCCTGCTCTTTCTAAAACGTGTATCCAATGACACACACACTCCTCTCCCAATTCCCGGCCTCGGCGGCTCCTTGGCCTCCTAGGAAGTTCTCAGCCCGGCCTCCGAGAGCCCACGTGAGCTGGCCCTGGGTTAGCCTCATCCCCGTCCACTCACTGGCCTGACTCCAGACAGCGGTCCCAGCGCCCACCGCCCACACGGCACCACTCTGCAGCCTGGACCCTCTCTCTCCTACTGGGTGGGTGAGCTGCTAGGTGGCTCCCTGAACCCTCCAGGAGGAGCCGTCTTGGGTCTGCCGGCTTCTGTGCCTCCTGCCAATAGCCTTCATCCCATGGTACTGTGGTTCCTCTGTGACCCTACCACACGGCAAGGCTGGGACATCAGGTGTGTCCTCGGCACACAGAGCAGGGCCTGGGCTGAGCAGGGTAACGATTGACAGGATGGATGCCGTTGCTGGCCACAGGCGAGAGCCCCACGTCCTTGCCCTGGCACCTGTCACAGCAGCTGCAGGCTGGGCTGGAGACGGGTCTCAGCCAGAGGTGCCACAGGCTAGGAGATGAACAGTCTGAGCTGTGCGGGGCCGGAGAGTGGGTGGTGGGAAGGACTCCCAATAGAGACATACAGAACCCGCCCTCTGCACCTCTGGGAGTCCCAGACACCTGCCCGTCCGCCTGCTGGGTCCACCATGGAGCGCCAGCCCACAGCCTGGCAGACCCTCCCTCCTCCCAGTCCCTGGGATCAGCCCTGGCTCCATGTGAGGACAATTGCCTGAGAGCTTTGAAGCGCCCTGATTTCCAGGCCACCCCACTGCCCTGTGACATCAGACTCAGGGAGGGACCTGGGCATAAGCCTCCGTAACTCTCCCAAGAGATTCCCAGGCACAGCCAAGTCCAAGGTGATTTTTCCTTCAGATTTGTATGGAGCCTGGAGGGTCCCGACAACTAGAGCTCGGAAAGTGGTGCTTGATGGGAACTCTCCCCTTCCCAGCCTTCCCTCAACAAAATCCACGCCAGAAATAAGTAAGCACGTCTTTAAATGGTTCTTTTTTTTTTTTTTTAAAGTAACACATGCACATGGCATACTCTTCGGGCAGTGCATATGGGCGCTGAGGGAAAGAACAGTCAGCCTGCCCTGCGCCCGACCCCACGCCCTTCTCCCGGAAGCAGGCTCTGTGCCCAGGCACCCGGGGTGGGGGCCCTGCAGCCCGTCTGTGCCACATGCGTGCAGGTGTAAGGGCCCCTTTGGTCACGTGTGTGCCTTGCTTTCTCCGTCACTCTCTGTGAGAAGCAGGCTCTGCCTGCTGTGGCACGCCCGCAGAGTGCTCCATCCAGGACAGGGGCCGACATGGTGACACAGTGGCCCGGCTCCCCACAGCGGGGCGGCCTGGGTTCTCACAGGCAGAGCTGCCAATGCGTCACGAAGTCTTTGGTCACATGTGCAACTGCCCTGCAGAAGGAATCCCTCCAACTGGAATTCTTGGGTCACAGAGCAAGTGGAGTCACATGGCTGATAGGGCACCCCGTTTTCTGTCATTCCAGAAACTGTCTACACCGACGCCGACATACAAGCTGCCCACATTGTACAGGACTGAGGACTATTTTCCTGCGGATGCCGGGGAGGCAGCCCCCCAGCCCTCCAGCTGCCATCGGCGTCTGTGAGCGTGTTGCGGTCCTGCCATCACGGATGTCAGCAAGCAAACCTGTGTACGGGGCTGCCTAGGTTTTTTTTTTCTTTTATTTCTTTTATTTTTTTTTGAGGGCAGTGTCACTGGCCCTCACATGTGAGATCCGAACCCGGGCTGCTGGTGCCCCAAGCCAGCTCCCAACCGTGCCACTCGGCCGGCCCTAGGCTTTCCTTTTTAATGTATTCTTTATTGCTGTTGATTGGTTGGCTGAATATCCCCCCTCATTGGAGAAGCAGTTGGAGCCCGCGTGTGGCAATGCCTCACGGAGGGGCTGGAGAAGGCATCTCCTGCCAGCGTCCGGCCTGCCTGGTGGTTTAGGATGAGGTGGTCACGGTGACGAGTCACCGTGTCTGAGGGACAGGGCACTGTCTCTCTGAAGGGCTTTGCATGGGACACTCACTTGGTGCCACCGGATTGTGTGGCTCCAGGTCCATCCATGTTGGACGGTTTGTCTGCAAACCCCAGTGCCCACTGGCCCGTGAATTGTGTCAATAAAGATGTCAAGAGGTCATGTGTGGTCTGGGTGTGAGAACCGGGGGTGGCGGGGGTCGGGGAAAGGGGGGATGACCTACTCCTTTTCACGCTGTGTAAATGTTTCCATGAAGGGTCCTCCTGTCACCTGGACAAGCCTGCCCCTGGGAATCTGCTCCTGATCAAGTCCCTGGCCTGCACTGCCAGGGCGAGGCACAGCTTGCAGGGGGAGGGGCCTTAGATTCGCAGCAGGCACGCAGGTCATTAGGATCCCCGTCTTCGAAGGTGCGTTTGCCTTAATTACTTTTCGTGCAGATGAGTTTCCTGCTGTTATCCTGAAGTCCATAGTCCTTACTTTAGTAATGGCTATTTCTAGTTTTTCTGGAATTCCTCACAGAGCCAAGAAAACTCACACACACACACACACCCCTGAACTCCTGAACAGCGGACCTGCATTAGAATCTCAAGGAAATCTAATTAATGTATCAAGGATGACAGTTGCCAAAAGTTGAGTCTTGCCAATGTTAGGACATTTTTTGGATAATTTTTGTAAACTTTTATAAAAGATTTTCATATATTATTTTAAATTAGGGAAGTCTGATTTACACACAGCAAGGTGCGCCTATGTGGATGGTTCACCGGGCTTTCACAAACAGAACACATCTGTTTAACCCTCCTCCAGATAGAGAAACCATGAAGCAAACGTGGTCAGCACCCAGAAGCCCCCTGCTCCCTTCCAGGCAGCACCTGACCCCCAGCCCTGGCCAGCACCGCCCTGACCTCTAGCAGCGCACACGATGTCGCTGGTTCCTGCTCTCTGTGGCGTGGAGCGTGAGGGGAGGCTGCACACACAGTGTGTCGTCTTTGTGTCCGGCTTCCCGGGCTGACACTGTGCCTCTGGGGGCATGCCTGTCGCTGCACATCGTTAATTCTCATGGCTGCGTCATATTGATCAGGGCTGTTTTTAATGAAGGAGGCTAGATAATCGCTGTGCCCCAGTCTGCTCCGGGAGAGCACCGATTCTGTGGAAAGTTAATTTTTCAGACAAGTGGTGAGGACACCAATTTCCAGATGGCCGAGGATATGTTGATTGCTGGAGAGGCACAGGCTCCTACCTCCCTCCAGAGCCTGACCCACGGAGGGTTGAAAGGGAGTGTCATGTAATGAAGCCACAGTAGCTTCAATGTCCTAAAATAGAGACCCGCAGGACTGAGGCTAAGAGCTTATAGACTCGGAGGCCAGCCTGTCTGGGTGGCACCATCATCTCCTGGATGCCTCAGCTGTGTGATCCTGGGCTAGGTGCTTATCTTCTCTGAGCCCAGCCTCCTCCTCAGTAAAACAGAGAATAATGGCGCCTGCCTGTTGGCTGGTTGTGAGGATGAACAGAGATGATCTGTGTGAGTGCTCGGCTCAGGGCCTGGCAATGGGCACTGGACAAGAGGTGGCTGGTGTTACGGTGACTGGGCTGTGTTTCTCAATTGACCTGTGGCATTCAAGAGCCCCGACAGCGAGAGACTGAGGAATTGTCTGTCCTTAAATTTCAGCGTAAGAACAAGTCATGAAGAGTGAGGGCTGCCTGAAGTCCATCTAGCTCTCTCTGGGTTTCTCTGCCTGTGGATTCTTTTAGCCCCCGAGAACATCTATGGGGAAAAGGTGACTAATGTGCTAGAATTGGCCACCCCAAGTTCCCTGGGAGTTGCAGGGCCAAACCATGAACTCTTAGGGACACTTGGAGATCCCTGAAGGAGGGAAGGCCGGAACACAGAGGCTGCCAGGAATTCCTGACCTCGGTCCTTCATGCTGCTGGGGTTCTGAAGGCCCTGTCCTCGTGCCAGCTGAGCTGACAGGTGTCCCCTTTAAAGCAAGTGCCTCACTTACTCCTTGTCAAGTAAACGAAAGCCTTGACCACCGGCTTGAGCAGGCCCCAGAGCCCATTGTAGCAGTCACTTTGCAGCCTAGGAAGGGGCATTCTTCTTTCTTTTTTTCTTTTGTGGCTGTTGGACAGGGACTACAGTGGGAGCCAGGCCCTTCGGTCAGTCACCTCCCCAGTGGATGAGAATGTCATGTCTGTCAAAGCCAGAGGGTTCAGGATGATGGCCCACGGGGCTGGCAGAAATGTCTGATTTGTCCTGAACTGTTTTTAAATTGTTTTCATGTTGAGACAACTGGGTAACCATCTGGAAAAAATAAAGTGAGCTCTATACCTCACTCTGTACACCAGGAACTGTTCCAAAATTCCAAATGGATTAAGGAGTTAAATGTATAAAATAAATTTATAAGGGCAGAAACATTAGAGAATCATACAAAATCCAGAAGCCATAAAAGATAGGTAAAATTGATTATATAAAAACATTTAAGTCCTCTGCATGGCAAAACCAAACAAAACTCAACCAAAAAAACAAACAAACGCCAAACAAAACAAAATCCTAAGCAAATTCAAAAGGCAAATGACCAAAAAGACAAATGACAAACAGGGAAATACATATTTGCAACTTGTATCACAAAGGGATAATCTGCCTAATATAGAAACAGCTCCTACAGAGAAATAAGAGAGAAAAAAAATAGAAAAATGGGCAAAGGATCTGAACAGGCATTTCACAGAAAAGAAAATGCAAAAGGCTTTTCAACATTTGAAAAAGGTAGTCAACCACAATCTATACCAGTAAGTATGCAACAAGATTGAAATCACTCAGCTTTCACTAAACAGGCTGGGAAAAATGAAATGTTTTGATGACACCGTTGGTGAAATTTTGAAGAAATGTGCATTCTCATACATTATCATGGAGTACCTATCCACATTAGAAATGTATATACCCTTGAACCTAATAATTCCACCCCTAAGGATCTAACCTCCCAACATAAACACACGAGAGAAATGGTAAATGCAAAAGTTTATTCATCGTGCACTGAAATAGGAAAAGATTGGCGAGAATGCAAGTGTCCATCAATATGGAACAGTTACATTTGCCATAAACTCCAGTATGCAAAAAAAAAAAAAAAAAGACAGTTACAGTACTCCACACATACATGGATGGATGGAATCTCATGAACTTGTAAAAATGGATCAAGGGCCATTTATGAATTGCTGTGGAAATACCACCAAGATGTGAAAAGCCAAAGTGCATAAAAATGTACACGGTATGCCATCTGAGTGCAAAAGAAAGGCATTAAATTTCTCTGGAAGGATGAACAGAAACTTGAGAACAGTGAATATCTGTTCTGGGTGAGATGTGGGCTTTTTACTTTTTACTTTTGCATGTTTTTTGATATCTTGGTGTTGGCCTATTCAAAAATTCAATTGAAATCAGTTGCCAGCAATTAAAAATCAGGACAGCCTAGATAAAGAATTGATTCCCAGTTTCTCTTCAAAAATGGAAGTACCTGGCAATACTGGGCTCATGTTCTTCCAAGGCGACCATAAGCTAAAGCTGAATCGCTTTAGAGGGGCCGTGCTCTCCAGGTTTCTCTTGTATCCAACTTATGTCACTAATTTATTTTACCTGTTTCAGACCCTTGGAAATTATTCCCAGGATGTGACGTATGTGAAAAAATGCAGCTGGGTGGAGGGTGGCAGCTGCATGGCCACTGCAGTTCCAGCAACTAGCAGAGTAGCAAGACTCTCTGTGCCCCAACCCCAATTCCCTGGAGATAGCAGTGGGGGGCACTAAAGTGTATGCTTTCCACAGCTCTCCTTTTGGGGGTGACTGATACCAAATTAGACAAAGACATCATAAGAAAACTACAGACCCCGCTGGCCGAGCGGCGCGGTGGTTAAGTGCTGGCTTGGGAAGCCAGCGGCCCCGGTTCGGTTCCCACATATGAGGGCCAGTGACACTGCCCTCAAAACAAAACAAAAAAACTACAGACCAATAGCCCTCATGAATATAGATGCAAAAGCCCTCAACAAAATATTAGCAGACCGAGTCCAGCAGCATATAGAAAGGATTATACACCACGACCCAGTGGGACCTCTCCTTTGAATGCACAGTTGGTTTAACATCTGCGTCAGTCCATGTAACACACTGTTAATACAGGTCAAAACCATGTGATCACCTCCATAGATGCAGAAAAAGCATTTGACAAAATCCAGCATCATGATAAAAGCTCTTCTTAGGGCAGAGAAGGGCGTCCTCAGAGAGAAGGGTGGGAGGCTAGGCAGACCTTCCCCCCCCAGGTGTCTACTTATGGGCTTACCTACTCGGGAGATGATCGGTTGACCCTGGCAGCTGGAGGCATCAGGGCATTTCCCCCCCCCATCTTAAAGCAAAATCCCACTTTGTCTTATGGTCAAGAGCACAACCATCTTTGAGTTTGGACGGATTCAGAGGAATTGTGGCTCTGAGGAGTTGTCACAGAATTTGCTCTATGAGTCCCATGGGCTCGCTGTCGATTCTAAAGCATCCAAGTTCTTATCAGTAATCATCTGCTGGATGCATTTCAGGCTTGGAAGCCGCTGGGGAGGGCCAATGGGGTTGGAGGCTTGCCTCTTGTCTTCTTTACCGGGACTTCGGTGGAGTATGGCTTCGCTGGCTACACACGATGTGAGTTTGAGGCAGGAGTTAAGGAGAGGACTGCGGCAGACAGATGCATCTGGTCAGGATAAACACATGGTCCCCCTGAGAACCAAACCTGCCCAGCCTGAGTGCTGGAGGCCAACCCTTCACCCGGAAGCACTTCCTCATGGCGTCTCCCAGGGAGCCGCTCCATTAAATTATGTAACAGGAGCACTTCATCAGCACCCCTGCTCTGGGAGAGCTGGGCCCAAGGCGGACGAGAGGGTGACCCGGCGGGGCGTCCTGAGAACAAGGTAGGAGCTTTTCTTCCGTTGGCTACCCAGGAGCCGAGTGTGGCTGCAGGGGTGACTCCGGGAGTCACCGTGTGTCTTTTTAGGCTCATGGTCTCCTTGCTGCCCCCAGGGACCTGTGGAGACATGAGGGCGCTAGCTTGCACATGTAAAGTTGTTTTCTACACACAGGTGACACCTTGGAGGGTAGCGGTGGGGGTGCTTAGGCTGTCCCACAGGTGTTGGTTGAGTGGGGGAAGTAGAGAAAATGATCTTACACAGGAAACCGCTGGTGGGAAATATATTAATCAGGGGAAGGCTCATAGCCCACGTTCACGTGTGTGTCTTGGCTGGTATCGGCTGGCTCACCCCAGACTGTTAGAGCAGAGGCCCTGGGGGCAGGGACCGCGGCAAGGCTAGGTTTGAATGCTTCCCAGGTGACTTTCTATGCGCCCAGGGCTGGGCCCAGTGCTCTCAGAGAAGAGCAGTCAGAGGTTTTCAAGGGTTTGCTACCTGTCAGTCCTAACAACTGCACCTTCTTTCATTTTCCACACTGCACGAGGTTTCATTTGAAAAGTGGAGTGGCCTCAATATCTGCCTCACGCCTTCCTGAGGGGGATGTGGAGCCGGGTTTGAGTTGGTTTCTGGTCTGGGTTGAATTGATTCCACCCCAGCTCCAGGGATGGATGTGGACTGATCTAAGCCAGGGGCAAACTTTTGGGACAGAAGAGCCGCCAGGAGTCAGCACACTGCAGCTCGTGAACTGTGGCCCTGAAGTAAAATGGAAAATGAAAATTATCATAGTCTCATTTATAAAATTTTTAAAGGATATTATTCACATAATGGTGATTATGTAAAAATATATTTATGGCTCTTGAGTAAGTTTTAAATTGTTCTGAGGGACAGGATTGGCTCTTCCAGGGGTCAGCGAACTTTTGAGACGGAACGCACCCAAAGAGCCGCATGTGGCTGGCAAGCCGCAGTTTCCCTGCCGACCCCTGATCTAGGCCAATCAACGTAATTCTAGCTCAGAGGTTCACTAAGAGCTCTGGCCTAGGCCCCCCAGCCACAGAAACCGGTTCTGGAATGGTCTCATGAGTTTAGGACTCCTGTTCAGTAGTGAGAGAGGGGAAACACTCTCCCAGGGAAGGTGAACTGAAGCACTTGCCTAGGATGATGGCGATCACATGGGTGTCAGAAAGTCAGAGGACCTGAGCCCTTGCTGGTGTCACCGAGCAGCTTGCCCCACTCAGGCACAGCATGTCCCCTTTATTAAGCCCCGTCTGAGTTGGGAGTTCCTGTTTCATATAAAAGGGGTCTAAAACCGGGTAAAGAGAATTAGGGAACTGCAAACTTCCTTCCCTGGGAAGTGCTCTGAGCTGGAGCCTAGGCCAGGGCCACCTCATAACTGCTAGTTTGCTGCCACCTGCATACATTATTAGGTCACACAAAGCCCGGAGACATAAGGCTCATCCAATTCTTTTGGTCTTGCCTGGGCCAAGGCGAGTCTCATTGTGATGCTGGAGTTGCCTTTTTAACAAACAGAGCAAGTCTCAGCCTCACACCTTTCAGCCAGCAATCACAGGTGGCAAAAATGGGGTATCATGTTTATAGTCTGTCTTTACTTTCATGGATGCCTTTGTGAGTGACAAATAGTGCTGGTTTTCCTTTTTTTTTTTTTTGTAGAGACAGTTCCCTCTGCCCCTTCACCCCCCCCTTTTTTTTAAAGGGGAGTTGAAACATACTAAGTATGTAAAGCAGTTGTTAGGCAGATGTGGCAAAAATGAGGAAGACGGCAGCGTGAATGAGTGTGATTTGGAAACGCTGTGTCAGGGAAAGTTTGATGTATTGGTTTGGAGACTGGGGCTCATGTGTCTTTGCATTCATAGCAGAGAAAGCCTTTTTCAAGAGGCGAATCTTCAGCCAAGATCAAGGCTGCTGCATGGTGTGGCTGGGAATCCTAGTGGCTGTGGGCCCCAGCAGCCTGGGCGCAAGCTGGCATCTCCCTTGTCCCAGATGGGACCTTGGGACAAGCTAGCTTCTTGGCACCTTTTGGTCCTGAAACCTGGAGCTCATCATCCCTTTACAGGACTTGTATTGGGAGGTGGGAACATTGAGTACTCAAAGGATCTTGGGATCGAGTGCCCTACAGCTATGACCAGTCCCAGTAACTTGAGGAAATACGTGGGTAAATATGCGCTCAGGCTGTGTGCTGAGCTCCAGGCTGGTTTCGGAAGGAGATCCCACTCGTAGGAAAGGTGTAGCATGTCCCCTCCTGGGAGGACAGGGCTGTTGGAGCCTCTCTCGGTTCCCTTTGCACAGTTGTGCTGGCAGATGCAGCGGCCTCCAAGGCAGGGTCTTTACTTTCAATTCCTAGACTTCCAGATGGCTGCTTCACTTACACAGCTGTTCTTCGGCCCCAGTCGAGAGAAATGGCAGCCAATACAGTGCTTATATCAACTACACTGGAAAAGCCCTTTTATTTCTAGCCTCTTGATCAGTTTCCAAAAGGTGAACAAGTTGCCTATTAGGATATCCAATTTGCTTCACTTAGTACTAAGACATTATTAAAGGCACAGGGAGATTTTTGCCCAAACCAGTGGAGGGCTGAATGGCCGTACACCTGAGCTGTGATGGTGTCCTGGGGGCTGTGGAGGGGGCATTGGTTTGTATTACCGATGAACACTGCACTCTGAAAAATGCACACACTTGCAAAAGCCTTTTATGTCCTGGAAATCACCATGGACCTTCCTTCTTGTGTCTTCCTTAGCTAGAGCACTTTGAAATCGTTAAGATTTTTACGGTATGCAACTTGCTGCATCTTACATGCCGATTTTTGAACACAGCCGCCCTCTAAGTTATAATTGCAATAGATTATAGAGTTACAGTGAATGTTAAAGTGGAGTAAGTTGACGAAAAGTGGCAAGATGCAAAGCATTACTAAATGGTGACCCTCCTTTGGTGCAAGTTTGGATGCTTTCAAGCCCAACTTTCAGTCATCGGTAGAGAACACCTTGTTTTATTTTCTAACTTTACTGTCAAGTTTATCTCCACTGAAAGTCTTTTTCTGAAACACTTCATGATGGCCAATTGATTTGTTGGAACACCATTTCAGTGTGGTGGGAATAGCCGCTTCCTTTGGTCTTCTGGGGGTTTAGTGTTGAGTAGTTTTTACATGACCCTGATGAAATGTCTGCAATTGGTACCAACCCAATGAGCCAGCAGGGTGGGTTAGAAGTAGTGAGGGTCACAATGGGTTTGCAAAGACCACTCTGGGAGGGACAGAAGGCTCACCTGATGCTGTGAAATCCACTATATTCAGTAAGTCCTACTATACGTTGTTAATGAGTCTGTCCATCATTCAAGCTGTAGTTCTGAAGCTTTAGTGGCGCACAGAATCACCCAAAGATCATTTGGGGGCCCCATCCGGAGGGTTTGGTAGTGGTAGCCTGCACTCAAGATGGAGAAACCACCCCTTTGTGGCAGTACCCACTTGGCAAAAAGCGTTTAATTAATGGCTTCTAGTGAAGTGTTTCTCGTCTAGATCGTTCTCAGACCTGACACTCATTTTCTCTTCTGAAAGGGTGCATTTTTACAAATGGGCAGGCATGTGGGCCAAATGAGCTGCAGGGTAATAAAAGGAGATCCTTTTCTGGCTGGATCCAAAGAGGGGACAAAGAGCTGTTTGATAGGGGCCCCGTAACTGCTCAATGACAGGGAACCATTGATGGGACAGACAGTGCTTCGGTGCTTCACGGGAAACCAGTGCCGGTCGGTCGGACTCAGGAACTCACGGCCACAACAAAGTGGGAAGGGCAGAAAGAAAAGTTCCCTGGAGTTATGCTCTTCCTTGTTAAAATCTACAGAATTGCTCAATCTAGTTATATTCTCTAATTAGAAGGTGGCAGTTTGCCACAGCTTTTATTTCCAGGTTATTCCAAAAGCAAACAGTAGCAACAACATTCTTTTAAAATGGCTTTTATTGAGACACTTTTAGGGCTTCTGCAACATTTCTATTTGGGAGTCTTCATTTCCAATTCTTAGGTGGCTAAACTCTTTTCTGAATGCCAACAAGGTCCACTCCCACCACCTTAGCAAGGAAGCATGCCCATGTCCCTGCTCAAACGCCCAGCCAGGAACCCCCCCACACACACACATGCTATTTTGCACAAGTCTCTCATTAGTACTCCATGTGGGACTGCTAAGCACAGACCAAGTTCTTCCCACCTGTTAATTAGGCAGAGTAATTTCAAAACACGTGAGATGGCTTACATTCAGGTGGTATTACTCTTCTCAAGGAAGAGAAAGACCTTCTCAACACCTTTTTCTGATTTGATATTTGGGGACATCCTGTCCTAAATACTAGCTGGTGTTCCCAGAACTTATAGCCAAACTGTAGAACAGAATTAAATAGCTCCACGCCAGCCCCTGACACCCTGAAGATTCTATTCCTGTGCTTTCTGCTGGATTGTTTTTGAGTAGCATGACTTAACGTTTTAGGGGAAGGCTGGTCAAATTTCTACTCTCAGGTAACAAAAGCATTAACAGGACAAATCTTGTGGAAAGAGAAGTTATGGAAACCAGCCACTCTGTAGCTCTCTAGGCCACCTGAGAGGTGACTGACCGCCTCTGCCCCCTGCATGGATCGGGGTCCCTTCGTTGTGGTTAACTGCTGAAAGCGGCCTGACGGGCCATCTTGTAACCTGCTGTTCACGAGTTGCTCTTGGGCATCTAGGCATCGTTAAGTATACCAGCTTCTTCCATCTCGAAAACCCTCCCAGTGTGTGATCTCCAAAGCCTTTTTCTTAATAGCAGGATGGTAAGAGTTATAACAAAAGAGAGTAGTTGCCTGTTTAGTACAATTGTTCCCATTATTAAGGTGAAAACTAACATTTACTTCATTTAGAAGAAAGAACATCAGGGCATTAAGATTCTGCTTGCAAATTAATGCCAATTTATGTTTACATCCTTTTATCATCGAGACATTTACATATATATAAGCAGGCTCTGCTCCTTAACAAAAAGGGAATTGAAAAACTCAAGGATGTTTATTTTAGCAGTTAAAAAGGAAAAAGACCAAACAAAACCAAACAAATTGTTAACAGGTGCCTTGAGAGAAAGCACTCTTTACGCCCACGGCAGATCCTGGTCTTCCACAAGTCTCCTCAGTGGCTGTGGCTTCCATCTCTGATGAAAGAACCATGGCATCAACTGGCACAAGACATAATGGACACACAGAACTGTAATGTGTAATAAAGCAAATATTTACATTAAGCACAATACAGCAATTTATTTAGATGCTTAAAATGAATACAAAGGGAAATAAAGATCACAAAATTATACATACTACAACAGTGTGTCATATATTAGATGGTATAAATGAATACACCAGGTGGCGTTTAACTAAAGATAAAACTAAATATCCAAAATGCAGCACTCCTTTGTTTGCTGCTTCAACACAACACACTTTCATACAGATCTAAAAGGTGTCAAAATTAGTAGCTGCAAAGTCAATTCTTGCAAGTGATTTTTAGCTTAAAAGATTTCAGAAAACAGATCTGAAATACGAGTTTTTGTTTTGTCAGCTGTAATGTCAAGGATATTCAGAACAAGAAAAATTCTATGATACAAGAGAGTCCAGATATATATCTTATGTGGCTGGCCTCTGTTGCAAGATTGTACAAGGTTATGTGCAAAAACTAAGTCTGTCCAAAAGTTCATACTAGCATAATTTCAAGCTTTTGCTAGGTAAACTAGATATAGCGTTTATTACACAGCAAGGGCAACACTAAAAAAAAAAAAAAAAAAAAAAAAAAAAAAAAAAAGAAACCTATGATGGGTACACAATAACAATATCATAAGCATCACTTGAATAGGTCTAAAAGACTGTACAAATATACATTTCAACTATTCAGAATGAATAAATGAAAAAAAATCAATTTTCCCCAAAGTCCACTGTACACATTGGACTGGTAGCTTGTATGTTGGCCCTAGACTACCATGTGAATCAGGAGAACACTTCTCAATGACATCCCACCAAACGTTTTACAGAGGGAAAGAAATGTTGAGAAGGCAGATAAAATAAACCTCTGCTTGTCCTCATGTGCATTCATGAGCCACCAGCTTATTCACCTTTAGTTACGGTGTCTGCCACAAGTTCGGAATTAAGCCAATCACGTGTCATAGAAATAACCATTGGGATTGCAGTGGCCACCTGTCCCCACAGCCTGATGACCCAGCACACAGAAGGCAGTACCAGTTAGAAGAGAGCTTTGCAGTCAGACTACAAGGAGCACAGAGTTCCAGGCTGCAGCATGTCACCGATGCCCAAGCACCCGGCACTCAGGCCTGCTGGCTGCTCAGTTTAACTCCCGTTAGGCTGCCGTGCATCGGCTCGGCTACTCCGTCAGTCATGTTGTCAAACTGCTCCCCGTCCTCACTGTCAATTGTGCTATTCTGCCACTCAATCTGTGGGGTGGATAAGCGCTCGTCATTTTCAGATGCATTCTTCCACTGTGACTGGTCCTTGGACCAAAACCCTTCAACTTTTCCATAGGAACTATTCTTCCATTTCAACTGCTCTCTGTCATCTTGCATGGTAGCCTTTTTTTTGGCAGCTGGCTTACTGCTCCTTGCATCTTCACTCTGGGAAGACTCATCGGACCAGGTTCCTGGTTTGATTTCGCACGTGTTGTCCTCAAAGTCAGACACTTGCTGGGAACCAGGGCCGCTCTCAGATGGGGAAGCACCATCTTTCCATTCCACGTCATCTTGGTCAACCTCACTATCAGAAGCGTCATGCGTTAGTTTGGTTGGTTCCTCAGTCAAATGAATAGTTTCATACTTTGAATCATCCTCGTCTTTTTGGTCTAGCTTCTCCTCAGATTCTAAAGCATCCTCAGAAATTACCTTCGGTATGTGCTCCTCTGGATTATCATTAGGGATTTTATGCTCAACTTCAAAAACAGGGTCAAAAGGGCTACCACTTCCATTGGATTCTTCTTCCAAATTTTCAAAACTGTCGGAGGAGCTGTCATCTTCCTTCCCAAGGTTGAGCTTTTTGTCAGCAGTTTTACTAGCATTGACTCTGGAATCCTTCTCATCATGATTTTCAAACAGCCACTCAGCATCAAAATCCATCTCATGCTTAACTTTGTTTAATTCTTTCATGTTGAAGCCCAGTAACACACCAGGCTTGTACTTCTCACAGTCCCTGACACACTTCTTCCTCTTGTTACTAAAATGGGAAGCAATGTCGCTCTTCCACAACCATAAACTGGCCGCCAGCTTCTCAATCTCTCTCCTGGTGGGATAGGGCTGTTTGTTGAAATACTTCGTTAGGAAGCTTTTTCTGGCTTCATAAGAATCATCTTCATGACCCTTGGGGTCTAAAGCTAAAACAACAGGCTCCTCAGGCTTCTCTTCAAAGAAGCTGGGTGAGTCGCTGTCATCCTCTAACTTTCTCTTTTTCATCAAGGGAAACTCCATAGGCTCGTAAGTGCGCTTCACAGGTACCAGTCCCGGTGACTGATTCAGCCGAGAGGGGGCGTTTGTCTTATCCTGGCCGTTCTGGGTCTTTCCTACGCCCCTGCAGTGCACCAGATGCAGAGTGATAGTGGAGGCCGTCATGTTGCTGGTATACACTCCAAGGCAATGGATACATTTGTAGGTGAGCTTTTTCTCCACCGGATGAACTGTCTGAATAACCTGGTGTCTCTCTCGTAAGTGATGTGCAAGTGCATCAGATATGGGTCCTTTTAGGATTGAAAAGCAAAGAGGGCAAAGGGTTTTCCCGACATCTTTTTTATAGGGCACTGCAGCTTGAGGTGAACTTTTAACAGGGATATTATCTGCCTTTTCCTGAACTTTTGGCTGTGGCTTTGGAGGGACTGGAGGATTATTTTGGGCATGGTAAGCAACAGACTCAGCTGGGGCATCCCTCAGGTTGTATGTGGTTACAAGGAGGTGAATGTTAGTGTGACTACCCTGCTGCAATGTCAAATCAAAACTCAAAGTAGAATCTGTTTTAGGTCCCATCTCTTCATCAATGTGAACCATCCTCATGTGTGCCGCCATCTTTTCCACATCATTGAAAGTTGAACGGCAATATGGACACGACAGACCATGAATTAACATATGGTTGAGCAGGGTATCTGTGGGCAAATAGCGATTACAGTAGAGGCATTTGCTAGTAAAATTGTGTATTTTCATAATGTAGTTGGCTACTGCTGGGACTTTCTCAGCTTTATGTTCTTTTTCGAAGTGCACACTATAGACATTCTCAGGAAAAAGCTCATTACAGATTGTACATATTTTCCATTTTTGAGTTGAGGAAGTATTGGCTGGGGGAGGGCCCGTGGCAGCAGCAGGAGGTTTGGAACTGGACTGAGCTAGAACTCGGGACGCCTGTGACTGGGAGAGGGGGGGGGACTTCAACTGGCCTGACGCGAGTGAAGAGGCGTTAGCGGGCTGCAGGGAGTATCTCGCTGGCGCCTGGGACCTCTGCTCTGACCCAAGCCCGTAAGATCTTCCATTTCCACTGGGCAGCAACTGCTTCACAGACGGCGACTGCTGAGGGATGGAAACTGGGGCGTTGCCGCTGAGACCCAACCGCACGGACTGGCCCACGCCGTAGCCCTGGCCCACAGACTTCACTCCGTAGCTGTTCTGCGGCAGGTGAACGTTGGACATCACGTTGACTCCTGCGGAGTTTAAGTTAGGCTTTGGTATTGAGAGTCGATTCACCATCTGCTGTGATGGCAAAGACCGGACGTTTCCGGAAGCAAGGGAACCAATTCTAGACTGGAGTCCCATGCCCTTCTTCTCTTGAGGTTTGGGAGCAATCAGCATCAAAGGTTTGGAGCGGGGAACTACCACGTTGGTGTGGCCGATCATGGCAGTGACCTGATAGCCGATGCGTTCATGGTCTTCAATGACATGCTGCACCAAAGCTTCGTAGGACTTTGGCATGAAAAGGCATCGCTTGCAGTGGATACTCCCCTCTTCGCGGGCATTTGGGCCTAAGGGGACGGCACCATTGAGTGATTTTTCGCCGGCCTTTGCTATGTAAGGTGCTGCCACGTGCTGAAAGTGTTCCCGGTAAATGTGCTTCCTAACGATCTCGTACAGAGGGTCTCGGTAAGTGCACTTCTTGCAGTAATACACAGCTTGCTCCACACTGTCAGCCTGTTTAGGTTTAAGGCCATCGCTTCTGCTTTTATCTTTCAAAGTGCTCAGGCTGCTACTGGGTGCGCTGGTGTTTGGAGCATGGAATATTTTAATGTGTGTTTCCAAAGTCTTTTTGTCGGCATTGAAGGTACAGTAGGGGCAATTAAGGAGAATCCTGTTTTCAAAGTCTTCACTATGGACATTCCGGAAATGACTTTTGTAGGCAGAGAAGAATTTTGAAGAAAATGGACAAGCGCTGCAGCAAAAAGGTTTCGTCCGATAGTCCTAAAGAAAAGACAAAACTGGAATCAGAATGCCACTTCAGATAGGCAACAATGGGTTCTAGGTTTTTGTCCAGACATTGTTTTTAAAGACATGTTATTTTTTAGAACCGAAACTAATACATTGATTTTTTTTCTTTTGTAAAACAAATTTATGAAATATAAACTCAAATGAGAAAGCTGTTTTAAACTAAATACTTTTGAGTCCTAAAACATAGATTAAAAAACTCAGTAAGGTCTCCCTCACTGTTTAGAAAAGACCAGTCACATTTGCTGATTAATTTTAATTTTAGACAAACCAAAGACAAATATTCTATAGTTAGAAACAACAAGAATAAATTATGTGCACTTTCACTGTGTGAATCAGTAAGGCTTCAGCTTTACTATACAGTAAAATTCAGGGCCCTTGAAGAGTGTCGTAGTACAATTAAGCAATAAAATATAAAGATATACCTTTTATCCTTCCCATCATGGAAAAATTTTCATAGAAAAAAGCTACATCTTCAAAAATCTCAAACATTTTTTTCCCCCTCTGATCAAAGTCCAGTGTAGTAGTCAGATTTCATTGCTGATCAAAAACACTAGATTTGAAAAGCAGGCTGCCTTCTACGAGCCATGCTGTTCCTTCTCAAGCAAGAGCAGTTCCAAAGAAGTAATGAAATAATGCTTTGATTCAAATTAAGAAGTTAAATAAGAAAACGTCCTCAGACTGTAAGGAGTGCATGGTGTTAAAACACCAGTAAAGCATCGCAGAATACACGGGCATCTAAGAACAACTTCCAGAATTATGCTCTTTCACACTTGCATCGTTGGTCCTTTGATGAAGACAGGTGAAACACAAGGTGGGCCAGAGGTAGTCTCTTTTCCTTAGAAGCCTACTTTGTTTTAGATATTGGTTTGAATCAAAATGAAATACTCTGCTCTTCCTTAAAGATCAATCCTTCTTTAGTGTTAGAATAGAGGCTTTGGGATTCATAAAACTGAACAATGTGTTCTGCTGGAAAGCTTTTGTACACTAAGACTGTTGGTTAATACCTTTTCCTGGGGAAGAAAGAACCAGAAACTACACTATCACATTTCTGAGGCAAAGTCTCCTTTGATAGATGAACATATCAATAACCCAGAATTACAATCACTACTGAAATAGGTAACAGTAAAGTTTGAACTGACAATCACTTCTCCCTGTGGCAAAGGAAATACCACCAAATTATTCCCTCTATCTGCCATATCTTCACCTGATGATACTTGTTGGCATTGCTGGCACTTTGGACTATCTGATGTTGTTTTTAATTTCAATTTGTAAAAATTTAAGTTATACCTGTCACTGCTATCCTACAGAGCCACTAACCTCCCTCCCCCATGGAGGTTGGGTGACATCAACGTAGAGGAATAAGAAAACTTAAAATGGAAAACAGTCTGATCCTCCCCTCTCTAGAAAAAAAACAAGGATTGCAACCCACACACAGAAAAATGATGGATAACCTAGATAAATAGAATGTTGGAGGGAACATTTTAGAAATAGAAGCCAAAGTACTTGGGGGCGGGGGGGGGATTATGGCATGCTGGTATACAATGGGCTTCAGAACTTTTAAGTAACAAAATCTCTAATTTTTACACTTGAAATTTTATCCAATGACAAAAGAGACACAAAGTTCTTCCTACCTTTCCCTGTCATTAAGAAAATATGAAATAGTCACGCGTCGCTCAACAACAGGAATATGTCCGGAGAACTGCGTCACTAGGTGATTTTGTCATGTGAATGTCGTAGCGTGCACTTACACAAGCCTGTACAGCATGGTGTTGTGCTGAATACTACAGGCAATCTTAACACAATGGTTAAATATTATGTATCAAAACATACCCAAACCCGAAAAGGTACAGTAAAAATATGGTATGAGATAAAAAAATGGCACCCATGTATAGAGCACTCACCATGAATGGAGTTGACAGGACTGGAAGTTACTGGGTGAGCCAGTGAGTGAGTGTGAAGCCTAGGGGACATGACTGTATGCTCCCGTAGACTTTAAACACTGTACACCCAGGCTACACTAAACTTATAAAATACTTTTTCTTCAATAATTTAACCTTAGCTTATTGTAACTTTTCACTTTATAAACTTTTAAAACTTTTTTTGACGTGTAATAACACTTAGCTTAAAACACATTGTATAGCTATACAAATTTTTTTTTCCTTCATATCCTTAATTCTAGAAGCTTTTCTCTATTTAATTTTTTTTTAAAACTTTTAAAACTTTTCTGTTAAATATGAAGACACACACAGGGTCAATACCATCATCAATATCAGTGTCTTTTACCTCCTTATCTTGTCCCACTGGAAGGTCTTCAGGGACAATAACATGCAGGGAGCTGTCATCTCCTAAGGTGACAAAGCCTTCTTCTGGGACACCCCCTGAAAGACCTGCCCTGAGGCTCTTCTCGAGGAGGTGTCACTCTTTTCAGAAATATGTCCATGGTGGTTTGCTCGGTTTGTTCGTGATTTTTTTCATTACAGATTTGCTTCTAAGCAGGTAGCGCCACCATGAATATTCCTCTCTACCAGTGAGAATCTTTTGGTGTCTGGGTCCACATTTTCAAACTTTTTAAGGAGCTTGTTTAAGGAGCTTGCTGAGGTCTGCAAAAGCTTCTGCCAGGTCATTCACTGTGCACTTTCTTGGGGGTTCTTTTTCTTCTCCTGCAGTTTCCTTTTCTCTTGCCTTCTTCAGCTGTGTATTCCTGTTCTAGTTCCAACTATTCCTCAGGAATCACCTCTAGAAGCCCTCAATGTGATCCTTATCCAGACCCAGATTAAAGTTGTTTGTCACCTCAACCATGTTGATTTTTGCAACCTCTTCATCCTTGGCAAATCCTCTGAAGTTATGGATGAACCTCGAGTGTGTTCTTCTAGATGCCTTTCATACATTCCTTGGGCTGACATCACCCCAAGCAAGTTTCTTATGCAGTCACAGATATTGTAATCCTTCCAGAATTATGTCAGTGTCCTCCTCAATTGCAGCAATAGCCTGGGCAAAAGTCCTCCCTGAGCAGTGGGCCTTAAAAGCTGTTGTTACTCCTTGTTCCATTGGTTGGATCAAAGAGGTGGTGAATGGAGGCAGAAACACCACTTTGTTATTGGGATGAAGATGACCAATAAAAGGATGATGTCCCGGAGCATTACCAACAATAAGCAAAATCTTGAAAGGTATGTTCTTCTCTATACAGTACCTGTCCATTTTGCTGGTGTAACAATTCAGGAGCACATCTTAGAACAGGAGCTGGGTCATCCGACTTCCCATGGCTCTTGAAGTACACTGGCAGAGTTTACTGACATGCTTGAAGACTCGGGGTTCTCACGGTGACAGATCACAAAGGGTTTCACGTTGTTGTCTGCAACATTGCCCTCAAGCAAGACTGTTTATTCTGTCCTTAGAACCTTAGAAGCCTTGAAACTTGGCCCCAACTTGGCTTCCTTATGGATGGAAGTCCTTTCAGGCACCTGTTTCTGGAACAGGGAGGTTTCATCCATATAGAATATTTGCTCTGGCAAGTAATTTCCCTCCACAATCAGCTTATCTAGAGATTCCAAAAATTCTTCAGCTGCCTTCACACCAGCACTTGCAGACTTACCACTCACTTCATTCTTGAATCCTTTAAACCACCCACAGCTACCAGTAAATTCAATATTGTAGTTGGGTCTAGCCTTTTCTTTTAACATCACAAACATTTTGCTTGGCTGTGATCATCATGGTGCTGAGAGGTATAAGCTTCTGTGCCTGGTTTTCAATCCAGGTCATTAGAAGTTTCTCTATGTCTGATATAGGCCGTTCTCGAAATTTTGTTCGTGTCGTTGACTTCAATGAAGCAGGTCCGTTAGCAGCTTCAGTCACTTTGTTCTTGTTCTTCAAGATTGTAGCTATGGTGGAGTGGGACATGCCTGACTGCCGAGCAATAACCATCATTGATTTTCTACCTTCGTAGTCCTTAATCACTCTTAATTTTGTTTCCGAGTCAATCACTTGATGTGGTCTCTTACTGTAAACATTAGCAGTGGATTCTGTACACTTAGGGGCCATGATGAACAAAACACCACAAGATTAAATCAAGCACAAGAGAAAATGATGCAAGCAAGAAAGGCTATCAACAGATGTATGAGGCTGCTGCTGGTGCAATACAGCATGCTGTTTTACAGCAAACTTTTTTTTTTTTTTTTTTTTGAGGGCAGTGTCACTGGCCCTCATATGTGGGACCCAAACCAGGGCTGCTGGCATCCCAAGCCAGCACTTAACCACTGCGCCACTTGGCCGGCCCTACAGCAAACTTTTTATGTAAGTAGAAAGTATACTCTCTAATAAAAAGTAAACATATAAACCAGTAACACAGTTGTTTATCATGATCACATATGATGTACTGTACACAATTGTACGTGCTGTAGTTTTATATGACTGGCAGCGCAGGTTTGTTTACACCAGCATCACCACAAACATGAGAGTGAAGTGTTACACTACGAATCTTACAACAGCTTCAACACCACTGGGCAAGAGGAACTTTTCAGCTCCATTAGAATCTTACAGGACCACCACTGTATATTCATTTCCGTTACCGACGAAAACATCACGTGGCGCAAGACTAATCAATTTTGACATTTTCCACTTTAGGCAGTTGCCGACAAACAATCCATTCCTATGCGAGGCCTAGAGCTGAAAAGGGAGTATACCAAGGATGCTGCCATTTGGGGAGTCTCCTGTGCCACTTACCTGGTTTTTTGTAAGTGAAGGGTCCCACAGTCCTACATCCTCCCATGTAGTGTTTTTCAAATAAAAGTCATTAGGTTCAAACTGTTTAAAATCCTAGAAAACAGTGAAAGAAGTTTACAAAAACACAGTGGTATTCAGCTCTACCCAACTTTATAGATTTATAGATATATCCTGTCTCTTAACGAGGCTGGAGCGATGCACTGGAAAACCAACCCCATCAAGACTAAACTAGGAGCCATAGGCTCTTAGGAAATACAACGAGGCATATGGAAGTGGCACTGAGCATTTTATATCAACCAAACATTCCCCTAGTGGTTAGAGACAGATTTCCAAGGAAAATGCTGAAAGTTCTAATTCAATAAAAAACATATTAATACCAAAGTACCCTTCATTAGAGTATTGTAACTCTTCAGTTGTAGTATTAGAATGGACTGTAATGTTCACTTACAACACTACAGATGTGATAGTCTGGTTTTGTGAAACAAATAAAATTGCGGATGGGATAGGGGATTGGACTGGGAAGAAAACACAGGATTTCTGAACCCCAAAAGGAATAAAGCTACTCAAAGAATTTATACTCTTATATAAAAAATGAATGGCCTGCTTTCTCCCAGGTTAGGAAGATATAAAGTCTTAGGGTATAATTCCCCTTGCTCCTAACAGGTTCACAGTTCAGTGTGGGAAAATCAAGTACATGTAAATTCCAGGCTATGTAACAAATATAATAATGGGAGGAACAAATTGAATACAGGATAGAAAAGGTACCTTATCATTTGCATTATTTATTCTTGTGATGCTGACCCCACTGAGTGCAATGTGAATGGCCTGTTTCATCAGGCAGAGCTACCTGAACCTGAGGGGCTGGAGAGCGACTGGAGTGAACTTCCACACTGGGGACAACGTAAGAGAGAAGCCCACGTTTGAGAAGCTTCAGTCTACACGATAAGCCCCTAGACTATTATTAGTGGTAATAAAAAGAAAACCCGTTGAATGAGGAAATTGCTTTTTGATTTTCAATTCCATCCGACCGTTTACTGAGTGTCTGTATGTGCCCACACTGTGCTAGGCATACACAGATGGACAAGGTAGTTATGTCCCTGACCAGCTGGAACTAAAGGCTAGTGGGGAAAACAGTTTTAAACATTTCTTTTCAATCAGAGGCTTTGATCAACTAACCATAAGACCTGGAGCAATGAGACCTGAAAAAGGAGGAGACCAATGCACTCACAGGCTATCCCGCAGGGCTATTATCCAGCTCACAGAATACAAAGGCTAGAAAAACAGTTTGTAAAGTTCAAACTGTTATATAAGGAGAAGATAATAGTCTATGATGGGTCAAAAGGGCCAACAAATGCTCAAATCCTGAGGAAAGAGACAGCAAGCACCCAAACCACCAGGCCTCAACAATCAAGAGATGGACCAGAACATTGAGGCATGTCAGAATGAGACAGGCTCTGGTCCTACAGGCAGACCCTGTCCATGCATAGCTGTGAGGTGGACCTATTCCCTTACTGTGTCCTCATCTGTAAATTGGAGATAAGAATTCTCACCCCTCCACCCCTCCAGGTGTTGTTTTAAGGATTTGAATTTAGAGATAATTTTAAAGCACCTAGTAAAATGTCTGACATGAGCATGCCCTAAATGGTAACTGCTTTTGCTTCAGGATGCAAAGATAAAACAGCCCATTTTAGGGAGAAAGCTCTGGTGAAGCTAATGTGGTCAAAATGCAGAATCACACCTAAGAATTTACCATCCTGGCCACTGACACAAAGTAACCAATCCGAAGCTGAGTTATGTTAAAATTAAAAAATGACATGCTACTTACTTCTATGTGTTCTTTACAGTATTCCAACCCAATGTCACTAAGTATTTTTTTCACAGTTTTCCGGGCTTTTCTTAAACTGCCAAGATTGTTGACAGGAAGTTGGAACATAGTTTCTATTGGAAAAAAAAATTTTAAGTCAAGTCAAAACATGTACAACTTGTAATATTTACTAATTCCACTAATGGTAGGATCAAAAACCCTAGCCCAACTTCACAAAAAAAGGTGAGTGTCTAGCATCTTCAGAATACTTAAAGCAGGTAGGCAAAATAAGTGCTCTCTGATCTATTTTTAACAGGACCTTTTATGTTATAGATTGGCTGTGAGTCTAGTCTGGCCCACTTCTGATTAAATTTTTGATGAACTTTTAAAGTTGAGAATTAGGTTAATAATACCAACAGATTATTTTAAAATCAAGTGTGAGTGCTTTTCTCCTTGTGATGTTGAACCTCTGAAAATAGAAAATGCTCACCACTTCAGCATCATTACCACATAATTTTGAATGCCAGGGAAAAGCAGCTTTTGTTGTCTGGGAACTGTCCTGCACATTGCTATGGTATTCTTAAACATTCTTAAAGTTTCTGTATACTGCTCAACTAAGACACTAATAGTGTAATTTGCCTCTCAGCCAGCACCATACCTGGGCAAAAGCATTCACTTATGGTCATGGAATGAATGCTGAGATGGGGAAAGCTGGGCACTCAGCACCAGAGCAAATAATATGGTAACTATTATAGATTTTTGGGGATCCTTTTTTTTTTGAGGGCAGTGTCACTGGCCCTCACATGTGGGACACGACCCGGGGCCACTGGCTTCCCAAGCCAGCGCTTAACCACCATGCCACTCGGCAGGCCTGCGGGGATCCTTTTAAAAATGAAAAATTGTATGTATGTGATGGTGTCAAAAAATTATTTAAAAGACCTAATATATCAAAGAAAAAGTTTAGATCCACTTTTCCCAAGTTCCTTAAAAACAAAGGTTAAGAAAATAAAATTAGTAAAACTTGGGAGGT
Organism: Aselliscus stoliczkanus; assembly: GCA_033961575.1. Taxonomy (NCBI): domain Eukaryota; kingdom Metazoa; phylum Chordata; class Mammalia; order Chiroptera; family Hipposideridae; genus Aselliscus; species Aselliscus stoliczkanus. The sequence continues at coordinate 9,034,076 of CM066738.1, read as the reverse complement.
TGAGAATTCGTATGTCTTCCAATAAGAGCATAAATTTCTTATAAAGTATGGTAACAATTTATCATCAATTTATTCTAAATTTTATAGAATATATAGTTCTAAAATCCAAAAACAAAGGCAAAAACAAAAGCATCAGAAATTACAATTTAATACATGCAAATCTGCTTTTCTAATAAATGAGGGTTGTTACTCTTTAATACCCTACCATTTGTAAACCACAATAAAAGTCAAGTAATCCAAATGTAGTAAGATGTCACATTACCTCATTTATTATTCTAATCCAAAAGTCAACCATTAACTATGAAAAATGGAAGGAAAAAAAGTGTGAAGCCTACCAAAACAGACAATTCCTAGAAATTCTGAATCCAGATATGTTTGTTACCAGAACTTAGAAGTCTCAAAATATTCCATTGCTATATAAAGAACCAAAGTAATTGAGGCCAAAAGAGAAATGTATTCCACTGAGAAACACTTATCAGCCTTCTCATCTTCAAGATGGAATTCCTGCTAGTTATGAAACATGACTATGGACATATCCTCTGTACTCTCTGCCATCCAATAACCTGTATAACATTTAGCTAATAATAGCAGTGTTAGAAGTCATTTCTGATACAAATTAATGTGCTTTCAAGACCAAATCTATTATTCCCTCTGGAAATTTGATTGCTAAATTGTTTTAAACCATCAAAAAGATTAACAGTTTTAAATCAGAAACTTTTATCAATTGTTTAATAAAACAGTTCCACAAACCAGGTCATCAAATGCAGAGACCAGGCACCAAAATGGATGCCCAGACACCCAAGCCTGAGAGGAGACATCTTGTTTCTCTATTCATTATTCATAAACTCTCTGTAGGTCCAAATCCAGTTCTCTTCGAACTTCACACGTTAATCCTGCTTCACTTCAGAGTAGACATGTGCCCGGAAGGCAACCATTATTGGTTTTCCCTGTCTCCTGGATAAGCAGCCCAGCACCTCTGCAAAACACACAAAGATCTGGGTATGCTGCCACCATCAAAGCCACTAGTCTATATAGGAAACATCCAAGGGAGTCGAACTGCAGCTCAGGATAAAGGAAAACCAATTTTCCTATGGAAAATACCAGGCATTCTAAGTGCCTATCCACAACTAACAAAGCTGTTTGAAGAGCTCCCAACGAAGCAGCACCTCACTGCATTGGAGGTTACCCAATTTATCCATCTACAGTTCCGAAAAAGTGAGTACACTCATCAGGGAGCTTCATTACAAGAAATCTACAATTTATAAAAAGTGACATTTCTGCCACAGAGTAAATCTCAAGTTTGTTTATTTAGGCTAAATTAGAAAGGCTTATAAATAAAATAGTGACACTGCTTATTGGAAAACGCTGTATAAACATTGGCTCTTTGTCTTATGATTAGCAACTAGGAGGAACCAAAGTTAAAGTTTATACTGAAAGATGTAGGATAGTCTGAGTTAAGATTATGATTGTCTTCGCGGCATTTCTAATAACCTTGGGAATTCTATCATCTGCCCCCTTCCCCACATGGAGGTGCCCTCTTCTCTATTTATTTTGGAGGCCTTTTCCAATGTTTTGTTCATTTGGAGCTGGAATGACACATTCGCACGTGTTACCAGCCTCAAAAGCATTTACAGGAATATGAGCAAAGGCGGCTCCCGCCTATTCCGGTCCTTCAGCCACGCAGCTCCCCGTCCCAGAAAGGGCTACTGGTCCCATGTCTTGTGTATATCTCTTGAGCTTTTGCTATGCCTGTAACTGGCCAAAGGTTCCTTGAAAGGAAGCCTCCAACAACCTCTATTAGTTAATGTTAAAATTATTATGGGTGATAAGAAAAAGAACTCAAGGGTCCTAAATATATATAAAAATAAATATATAAATACCTCGGTTTGCGAGAATAATTCATTCCGGAAACTACTCATATTGCAAGACATCACTCGTTTACCACGTTAAAATGTATAAGGAATGTTTGCTTGTCTTGAGGAACACTCGCAAACCAAGTCACTCGCAATCCAAGGTTTTACTGTATATATATATATCTTTTCCCTACTGTGTGCTGTTAAGAAACAATTTCAAATTAACAGCTGGCTCCAGGGTTCATTAATGTTATCTATTTGATTCTTACCTTTACAAGAATTATCCCCACTCCTCAACAGCCCTTTGAATTAGAAATCTGGACAAGGGGCCCATACCTTAAGTAACTAAAGGTACTTTAGGGTAGAACAGAGGAAATAGGCAATCAATGGCCAGTTTCTATACTTTTGAATAGAAAGAAAGATAAAAACAGAGTATTTACAATCATTACTCTTAGGGAAGAAGGTATCTTATAACCATGTCAAAAACTGTAGCGACGGGCTTTGAAAGCAACGCCGAGGGGTGGGCTTTCTTTCCCTCCAGAGCTGTCCCCAAGTGGCTAATCCTTTCTCTTGAGTCGCTGTGGCCATCAGGATGGCTCTTTTCCACAAGGGCAGCACCATACTCAATACCAACCAGCACTCCCTTCAGCCAAATCATAAACCTCTCCACTCATGGCATGAAAAAGGGAAAATATCCAGTTGAATAGAACAGTATCATTGTTCATCTGTTTACCAATCATTTTCAGAGCACCTACAGTTTGCCAGTCAATACACTAAAAAGAGAGAGATGAATAGGACACAACTTCCCCATCAATTCCAGGGGATGGGCTCTAGAGCACACAGTAGGCACTAGGTCACTGGAGGAAAGAAGATACTAGTTTGTTTTGCCTGCCCAACTTCCTCTTGGACCCACTCCTGCCACTATTGATGTGCAGTTAGGAGGCCCTTCATCCATTAGAGCCGAGTGTCCAGACTCAGGCAAGCCAAAGAGTATTCTATCTCTGTAGAGATAGAATTGAGTTGGCCATATGATCCCAAAAGGGCTGACAGTGATGCTGAAAAGCAGAGTCAGGGCCTGCTACTGTATGGAGAAAGCGGAGGGAGGGAGAGTACTGCTGACACTGCTTAAGGTCCTCAACCCAGCTGTGCCTTGTGCCTCAAACATAGCCTCCAAACTCCACCTCTGAATTTTCAGAAACAAGAGCAAACACACGATCATTTTTGCGTAAGCTTTGGTTCATGTCACTTGTCACCTAAGGTCTTAGACCCGTGGTGGGACATAGAAGACAAAGTGATTAAGAGGGAAGACGAAGAATTTCATGCAAAGTAATTATACTTGTGAACTGGGTCTAGTAGGAAGAACAGGCGTTTGCTAGAAAGATAAGTTTTTCTGAAACATGCTTTGGCCCCCAGTTTCATTAATGAAAAACAACACTATATGGAAAGAGTCAAACACTTTCTAAATGCTAAAAGAATCTGGGGAAAGCTCAATGACCCATTAATAACAGTTAACATTTGCAAGTGGTTTAATAATTGAAGATAAGTAGCTTTTGGGTAAGCATACAAGACCTGATGAACTAGACTTAAATCACTAATTTTTCAGAATGATTTAAATTCATTGTTGAATGATTCAGCCACACTCCTTTTTCCTATCAATCTTTGCAATTTATACCCACACTACTGATTAGGGCCAAAACATTCAAGTTTTACTAATCCTGGGCTAAATAAACTCCTAATCACATGTTTTCTTAAGAAAGCAAGCCAGGTGACCAAAACAAAAATCTAAGACCTGTAGCCCTAAGCTACAGATGATTTAAAACCATATAAATATATACACATAAAACTGACCAAATACATGCACCTCTTGCCCCTCCAAATACCAAAAGCAAAAATATTCCTTTACTCCAAGTACCAAGAGGATAGCATAAAGGCAGAGAGCCTGTCTCGTGAAGAAGTATCTGTGGGCTGAAATCTGTATGGGGGGGAAGGATGATGAGACAACATCTGTGACTGCGGACTTTACTGAAGCAAAGAGGTCATTAACTGAGAAACATAATTATAATCATTTCTGGAAAAAACCCAGCTCTGCCAAAGGCTTGGATCTAGTCAGGTGTATAGTAAGTCCCTGACGTACAAACAAGTTCCATTCCAGGTGAATGTAAGTAAGTCCGACAAAGTTGAGTCTTATACACCTTAGAGACAAATATACAATGTAAAGCATAAAAAACCTAAACACATGCACACAAAAATACTGTAAATAAGCTATTTTTACTTTTACAGTTACCTTAAAATGGTGATACAGTATAGTACAACAACTGGCATACAGGGGATTGCATGGAGTGAACTGACAAGAAGAGAGTTACTAACTGGAGGAGGGAGGGTGAGTGGGAGATGGTGTTGCTGAAGGATCATCAGCAACAGGAGATGGAGGGCAGGATGGAATTTCGCTCACAATGGATGTTGATGACACAGGTTTTTTGATGGATTCAATTCTGTCTACCCTCTTGAAAAAACAATCCAGTGATGTCTGAGTAGTAGTAGCTCTTTTTTTCTCATCATAGATGACTGTAGCACTGGCTGGCATTCTGAACGGCTGCTGCAACCTTTGTGTATGGTTCTACATTGGGGTCTTGTGCCTCAAAACCGAACAGTGCCTCTTCAAGTAATGAAAATCCCCTTCCATTTCCTGTGTTGTGCATCTCTTTGGTTCTTCAGTTACATCTTCCTCTTGGCTCTCTTCATCTTTTTGCTGGGCCTCTAACTCCATCAGGTCCTCATTAGTAAGTCCTGTCTCACTGACGTTAAAAACCTGTTGGGGTAAAGAAGCACCTTCATCAATAATTTCTCTAAGTGTTGCTGGAAATTCTTGGGCAGCTATGGCATCTGCACTCGCAGCCTCACGACTTACTTTTACGTCGTGAAGGTTGGTTCTAGCCTTCAATCTGTTAAACCATCTATGGCTGGCAGCCAAAGATGCACCCTGTTCACCCCGTTTTTTTCTTCAAGTCTTCAAATAGGTTTAGCTTTTTCTTGAATAAGCATGAAGCTGAGTGGGACTCAGTGCTGAGGCTGATCCTGCATCCACGCACTGAGAAGGTTCTCCATCTCCTCGGTCACTTGACCACGCTTTTGGGACATCACTTGATTTCACTGGCACAGCAGACTTCACATGTTCTATGATTCTGTCCTTGTTCTTTAGAATTGTGCCAATGGTTGAATGATGCATGTTATAAGAATGAGCGATGTCTACCATCTTTTCACCTCGGTCCAATCTCTCAATTATTTTCACTTTTGTTTCCGTGGTTATTATTTTGCGCTTCCTAGCAGTCCCCTCTACATCCCCACTGCTTTTCCTCTTGTGTCCGGACACCCTGGGCTCTGGCTGAGCACTGCACAGTGAGCACACAGCAGCACAGCTGTGACAATGTCCAGCAGACACGAGAGCTACTTCCACGTCTACGAATGTTTGCAATGCGAGGTCCGTTCGTATCTGTGCAAGTCCACAACTCGAATGTTTGTAAGTCGGGAGCTTACTGTACTCAGAATCTTCTGGGTCAGGAAGATGGAGGGAAACCCAACAGATAGCAATGCTAGCTTGTTAGTAGGCTCAAGGCAAGGTCTGCAGCACCAGACACACCAAGAGTCAATGGGACTTGTCTATATATGGTAGTCCCTCTGCAAAGCCATCGGATCAAAGATGGCATCATTTAGTCCATTTTTAGGGGTAGAAAAAAGCAGAAAACCATCTATAACTGTGCCATCAGAAAACAAAACAAAACAAAAACAAACAAAACCCATCAAACCCAGCCTTAAACCTTTGACACACATAATCAAGCCAGGGGAGAGAGGGAGAGAGGGAGAGAGGGAGAGAGGGAGAGAGGGAGAGAGGGAGGGAGAGAGAGAGAGAGAGAGAGAGAGAGAGAGAAAAAAAAAAGCTTCCAAATCCAACTTCTCCAGGTAATGTTTTAAGCCACTGCCAAGTGTGGATCTAGCATGGCATTTTCCACTATAATTCTTCATACTTTTAATATCCATTCTTCAATGGTGTTTCCCAAGTTCCAAATAATAATATGTGTCAATTTAACTATAATCATGTGTCTTAGTCTCCATCACCTACTGGTATAACCACTGTTTTCTAGTATTTGGGAACTGAAATCTGAACATATACCAGAGTGACAACTAACACATCAGTTACATTAGCGATTCTACAACTTTCCTAAGAAAAACATTTCTAACACCATACAAAGAGCTTACACTCTTTCCTGGTAACACCAAAACATAAGCTGCTTAAACCAGTGGTTTTCAACGCTGCCTCACCACTCAAAGGTGAAACCCTTGTTTTTAAAGGAATCTTAGTTGAAATATAAAAAAGATAAAAGCAGAGGGACTCAGGTTGAAATTGGAGAAAGGAAGAGAAAGTTCCGTGTCCCCATGTATCTCCTTGAAATAGTTCCTTGTCTAATGTAGCGCTCATAATGCAGACTTATACCAAGGCGATGGTCTACTGAAACAAAACCTGGCCCTCATGGGCAATCAACCAAAACAGGAAGTTGGACAGGTACGGCAGAATTCCAACAGTTTAGTGAAAATCTTGCCGAAATAAAATTAGTCTGATCAGAATATGGTTATAGGGAGCCCACAGTAAGCGTTAAGGATTAGAATATAGGCTATACTTTGATGTCTTTTAAACATTTCTGCATTAAAGGTGTAAAGATAAATATAGTCTCTCTGGGAATATCTTTTACTGGGAGGGGGAAAAAAACCAACAAAGGCTAGAAATGATGCCATAACTAGTGAAGAAAATGGCTGCTGTGTTTTCTAAGTTAATAAAAATTAGGAAGACATTAAAGTGACTAAATATAAACAATTTGTTTTGGTAACCTGATCAACCCAAACTAATACTTAAAGACATTCAGATCTTTGATACTTAAAACAAAGTATATTAGTTGACCTTTGAACAATGCAAGGGTTAGGGGCATTGACCCCTGTGCAATTGAAAAACCCAAGTATAAATTTTGACTCCCCCCAAACTTAACTAATAGCCTGCTGTTAACCAGAAGTATTACTGATAACATAGTCGATTAACACATATTTTGTGTTATATGCTGTATTCTTACAATAAAGTAAGCGAGAGAAAATATTAAGAAAATCATAAGGAAAACTCATTTACAATACTGTACATATTTATCGAAAAAAATCTGTGTATAAGTGGACCTGTGCAGTTCAAACCTGTGCTGTTCAAGCATCAACTGTACTCCAATTAATGTTGATGAAAGTATTTACATAGATTTTTACAACCTGGAATGGGGTTAAAGAGTCAGATATTTGAAGTTTCTTTAAACTACCAATCTAAGTAAAAAATGTGAAGTTATTTTTCTAGCTGTTTTCTAAAAAGCTAGGCATTTTAAGAAGATTCTCATGAACAGAATCAAAGCATCAGTTACCTCACTGCTATCCATGATGGTACTTTAAAAAAACTGATTTTGTGATGTCTCGGTACATTTCGGACTCATTAAAAACTATTTAGGCAGAAAGAAAACAACCATTCCCATATGTATGCACTCTCTTTTCCTCCTACCTCCTCCTCAGCAACATATTTAATACCTGTCAATATCACTCACTGAGTAAAACTGTGGCGATTGTAAAAACACGGTTTCCTTTTTATAACCAATAACACTTATCTTTCCTGAAATCTGAAGTGGTGAAAACAGACATCTTATTTGCTTTTAAGGGTGTCACAAAGTCCTACTTTTAAATTAAACCAGTTGTAAAAAGGTTTATATATTTGTACTGCCATGCTGGAACAACCCTCCAACAAGCGAGCACACGGACAGCCCAGAACCCACAGTCAGTCTGGAAGCAATCATCCTACTCAATCTTTTTCTGAAACAGTCTTGAACAGAAGCGGCAGATCTTTCAATTTCCTATACATTTGGGTAAAAGACGTTCCAGATGCCAGAAGCTCCTCATAAAAAGGCAGCTCTGTCTTCTCCTGCCGCTCTCCTCCTCAGTCCCAAGAAAAAGTAATTGTCTGATTATCTACAGGCAGAATGCCTTTCTGGATTAGCAGATAAAACTGTGCAGCATGACAGAGGAAAGAAAAGAAAGAGGCTAGTCTCCTCTCTCAATCTTACCGAAAAAGTGCAGGAGTGCTGAGGCTAAAAAAGGGGGTATTAGGAAAGCCCAGGAGGATGAGAAAGAGAAAGTACCTTGCAAATGAAGACATACTTGTACCAAAAGCTAAATTGGAACACCACTACTTATGTTGCTTAGGATAATCATTGGAATACTGTTAATAAAGACAAGAGGCAGGCAAGAAATGCAACCAATTTCTGTTTTCTTAATTAACTACTAACTGCATCGATTTTTTAATTTACTATTCTGTTTGATAATAGAAAAAACCCAATTAAGTGTCAAATACAAAATTGCCTCCACTTCAGAAAAAAAACACCTTTGATTTTCTTCAAGTTTGTATCAATTATTAAATTCTGCATAATTTTCATAATTAGTTCTCTGGTAGGCAGACTATTTATGAAGGCAAAGTGAGTGTACTTATCTAAATACAGCATCCTGTACAGAAATGTTTGGAATACTTTTTGCCACTCTTCTAGTGGGTTGTTGGAAAAATCATGACACATTTTTGCAACAAAAAACAGAAAAAAATACGTCATGACTTTTACAACAACCCAATATAAACGTGTAAAGAAATCCCTTCCACAAACAACCCTGCTCTAAGAGACTATATCTTTGCCTGGTCACCTCAAGTGAGGGAACTTGCAGCTGTTTACAAGTTTACTTTTTACATTTTGTAACCTGCCCACAACTCTCAGCTCAGCTATAGAAGTCTAATTACTTCGCCACATACCAGCCTTTCAAGTTTTGAAGATACTTTCTCCTTCCTGCTCAAGTATTCCCCCTTCTCCAACTAAACCATGCTCAATTCTTTTCACTATTCTTTGTCATCGCATAAGCCAATCACCAATGGATGGGCTCCAGTTTGTCAATCTCTTTGATGCCCTAATAAACAGTTATTCCAGATGTGACAAAAGCAAAAGGTCAAGTGGAACAATATTTCTCTAATTCTGGATATTTTCAAATTAGTGCTCTTGAAAGGTGCACTTGTGTTGGTGGCAGCCATTTCACACATGTGATCAACCGAAATCTTTTTTTTTTCTTTTTATTTTGCATATGTGCTGCCTTTTTCAGCATTAGCTGATTCCGCTGGTGAGCAAAATAGATACTCTGTACTCAATCCATGTCTGGTTAGAAGAAGTAACTATCAATAGTTTTTAAGTGTCTTTTCAACTGAAGAGGCAATAGCATTCTCATTCCAAAATGAAAAAGAACAAATGTCCAGTATAGGCCTTAGGAAAGGCAACAGATTGAGATTCACATTCCAAATCACAATATCAACTGCAATTTTATGAAAAAGCAGTACTTTGAATCACTGAAAGAACCTATGGGTTACCTATTCTGATCTCTTAAGTTTACAGATTAGCAGCTGAGGTGAAGCAACTGGTCTAAGGATGATCAACTGTGAATGACAAAGTTGGTCTCAAGGTCATGTCCAGATCTAGGATGCACTGGTCTCCCCACACAGATGAAGCTGTGATCCGACATTAATTAAAGGCAAACAACAGCATGTGATATACACCCACCCAAAAGTTCCAGAACTTCAACAGCCAGGTTGAAGTGACCTTAAAAAAGCTAAACCCGCTCAAGTGGTATAGAGATTAAGAGCAAGTGTCATCACATCCAGAGAAGAACTGCAACAACAACTCAAGGTCATCTCCAGGTGGTCTCATGTTTTGAGACCACTTGCCCTCAAGTCCTCTTACAATCACCGTGGATGCCAACATTCACTAGTCACATCTGAAAGGTATCTTTCTATCCAGATTGTAATGATAGTATCTTGCAAAATGAAATCCACACCCTTGGTATCGTTAAATAAAACAATAGCTTTTCAAAAAACAGGTATGTTATGTCTCTCCTTTATCATCTTCCCATTGTCAACACTCAAAGCTTGGGAAAACAGAGGCTTTGGGGATCTTTTTCTCTTTCTCTGGGGGTCAGAGGTAGGCAGGAGGTTAGTCAGCTTTGAACTACCTCTTCAGTTCCTTTTCCCAAATAAAGTTCCATTTGTTTTTGTTACAAAAGCAATTGGGAAATGAAAACATGTCCACACAAAAATTTGTACATGAATGTTCTCAGGAGTATTCATAACACCCAAGGAGAAACCACCGAAATTTTCATCAACTGATAAATGGATAAATAAAATACGGTATTATCCATAAAATGGATATTAGCCATAAGAAAGAATGATGTATTGATATATGCTCCAACATGGATGAACCTTGAAAACTTGCTAACTGAAAGAAGTCAGTCACAAAAAGCTACATATTGTGTGAGTCTATTTACATGAAATGTCCAGAAAAGGCAAACCTACAGAGACAGAAAGGGTATTAAAGTGGCCTAGGGCTAGGGAATTTAGAGGGGGAAATAGAGGGTGACTGCTACTGGGTTCTTCGTAAGGTAAAAAAAATATTCTGCAAGAGATTCTGGTAATAGTTGCACAACTCTGAATATACTGAGAACATTTAATGATACACTTTAAATGGGTGAACTGTACGGTATATGAACTTATCTCAATAAAGCTGAAAGGCAATTAGGCCTCGTGTAAGATGACAAATCTGGTAAGGCAAAAACACAAAATAACTTAATTTTACGTAAAGACAAGACAACAACAATTAACACTGGGGTAATAATATTTATCTTTCCAGATTTTTATGCACCTTAATTTGTTTTCCTTTTAAAAGAAACAGCATCTACGTATCTCAACATTTATACATGCAGCAAGAAAACCAATGTTGCTTGAAAATTTTACAAATTTTTATTTTAAGAACTATGTTTGCCAATAAGTCTATTAACCTTAAAGTGTGGTAAATCTGAACTGAGATATGCTTAAAAATCATTTTATTAATATTGTGGTAAAATACACTTAACTAAATTTACCAAACCATTTTTAAATGTACAGTTCAATGATACTAGTCATAATATTATGCTACCATCACTACCATCCACTGCCGTAACTCTTTTCATCTTTTATACTGAAACACTATAACCCATTAAACAGTGAGTGACTCCCCATTTCTCCCACCGCCTCTGCACCTGGCAACCACCATTCTGCTCTATGATTTTGATTAAGTACTTGGTATTACATGGAATCATAAAGTATTTGTCTTTTTGTGACTGGCTTATTTTACTTAGCATAATGTCCCCAAGTTTATCCATATTATATAGCATGGATAATTAAGTTGGCAAACTGATCCTAGACAAAATGCTCCATACCTCATTGCTGAATACCACTACAGTCACCTTGCAAGTACTTCCCTTTGGAAACTCTGCACCGACACCAGCGCCTAGTCCACCCCTCAAAGCAATTTTGGAACTCTTTTTCTGGAATGGCCATCAGAGCTGTTGTCCTATACCCTTGATGTCCCGAATGTCATCAAAATGCCTTCCTTTCCATATTTCCTTTATCTTCAGATAAAGAAAGAAGTCATTGGGGGCCAGATCAGGTGGGTAGGGAGGGTGTTCCAGTAGTTATTCGTTTACTGGCTAAATACTCCCTCACAGACAGTGCTGTGTGAGCTGGTGCATTGTCGTGATGCAGGAGCCATGAATTGTTGACGAACAGTTCAGGTCGTCTTTTTCATGCAGCCTTTTCAGCATTTCCAAATAGTAAAGTTGGTTAACTGGTTATCCAGTTGGTACAAATTCATAATGAATAATCCCTCTGATATTAAAAAATTAGCAACATTGTTGCAACAAGTTCGTGAACTTAATTGTCAGACGTTGTATGTCAGCATTTCCTTCCTTAAGGCTGAATTGTATACGCCACATTTTGCTTATTCATTCTGCACTATGTATACGTCACATTTTGCTTATCCAATCATCTGCTGATGGACACCTGGGTTGCTTTCACCTGTTAGCAACAGTGAATAATACTGCTATGAATATGGCTGTACAAGGCTCTCTTCCAGATCCTGTAGTTGTATCACATAACTGTTTCCATAGCAGTTCTACCATTTACATGCCATCAACAATGCATAAGGATTCCAATTTTTCCAGTTTCAGAACTTATTATTTTTTAAATAGTAGCCATCTTAATGGGTGTGAGGTAGTATTTCATTGTAGTTTTGATTTGCATTTCCCTAATGCTTAGTGACGTTGAATGTATTTTCCTATGTTTATTGGCCATTTGTGTACATCATCTTTGGAGAAATGTCTATTGGAGTCCTTTGACCGTCGGAGATATATTTTTAAGTATAAAATATACTCAGGATTTCCAAGGTTTAGTATTACAAAAGCCAAATATCTCACAAATACCTTTTCAAAAATACTGAACATGTTAAAATGACAATACTGTGGATATACTGGGTTAAAATATTAAAATTAATTTCACTTTTTATTTTTTAATATGTGGCTACTGGAAACAGATGTTTCTAGAAACGTTTGCTAAATGAAAAGAAGCTAGTCACAAAAGGACAAATACTGTATGATTCCACTCATGAGACACCAAGAGCAGTGAAACTCATAGAGACAGAAAGAAGGGTGGTTGCCAAGGGCGGAGGGGAGGGGAGAATGGGCATTATTGTTTAATGGGTATAGTTTCAGTTTTGCAAGACGAAAAAAGTTCTGGAGATGGATGTGATAATGGTTGCACAACAATGTGAGTGTATTTAATGTCACAAAACTGTACACTTAAAAAGTGGTTAAAATGAATGATACTGTTATGTATATTCTACAATTAAAAATAAATAAAATTTTTAAAAATGTGGCTCTGGAAAACTTAAGGCAACAGCAGTGAATATGGAACCAGATAAGGTTTGCCTACAATTTATCAGCAAGGTAGTGTGGGTTTAAAATTAGAGGCATTTGTCACTGATGGGTCTCTTTGCCAAAACTATGAATATTAAGCATGTGTTTAGATTTCTTTGAACAACTCTGAAGGCCTTCACAAATTTCCAAACCATTTTGGACAATATTAAACAGTGACTCAATATAATATATTAATGGCCCCCAAACTGTTATGTTAAAACAACAACAACAACAACAAAAAAACACATCCTAGCAGAGTTCACTTTCCTGGCAACTCTGCTCCACTCCAAGAGGCCAGGAACAGTGGGACGTGCAAAGTCCTCAAAGTCATTATTAATAGGTACTTGGAACTGCAGTGAAACGATGTATAAAGAAACCAATGGGGCCAGCTGAGTGGCTCAGTTGGTTAAGAGCTCGCTCAAGAGTGTGAGCTGAACTCTGAGCAACAGCAGTTCGATGCCCAGCCTGAGCTGAGCTGCCATTGAGCTACCAACAGGTGGCAGGATGGCTCAGCTGAAAAAAAAAAAAAAAAAGGAAACCAATGTTGGGCCAGCTGAGTGGTGCATTGGTTAAGAGCTGGCTTGGGATACTAGCTATGAGCAGCAGGGCCCCGGTTCAGATCCCACATGAGGGCCAGTGATGCTAAGCCCTCTACAGCTAAGATGGTGAACAACAGTTCGACCTGGAGCTGGGCTCCTGTGAGGTGACGGCGTAGGCTGCAGCGGGCTGCCATGAGCTACCGTGAGTGGCCAGCAGCCAGTGTAAGTGGCCATCCAATGACTGGCGACTAACTGCCTCAGCCAGGAAGAGTGCAATGATCACAATACCAACATGGGCCAGTGAAGCGACGTCCTCCACAACTAGACTGAAGAACAAAAGGACAGCAACTTGTCTGTTCCCCTTCCCTGATTCCCCAATAAAATCGGAAAAAAAAAAAAAAAAAAAAAAAAAAAAGGAACCAATGTTACCATAGGCTAACTGATAGAAATACAAGATAAGTTCGTCCGGCACCTCATCAGAAACGACACTGAATGAAATGACATTTGAGGACCTGCTGTATATCATCACTCTGTCGATGTCAAAGGCCCCAATTAACTGCCTTGACTGAAGAGAGTCAATCCAGCTGGGGTTACTTTAATGAGAAGTTCAACTATTTTTTAGTTTTGCAAAACTGAAATGAATCTAGAGTATCTAGCAGTACAGAAAAGGATTACGTACATTTCAGCCCCACTCAGTTTGAAAGGTATGCAAAATCACCAGAGCCTTAGGTATAAGTTACGAAACGATAGCAAAAGGAAGGAGAAAAAAAGGTTCAAGGGTGATGCCTACAGCCTACATCAAAACCTGTGTTTTCAAATATGATTATATTGTTTCCATGGACAAAAATTTAGCTGACCTATCAGCCACATGTAAAATTTTTTACCTAACTTCAAACTTCTATAACAAGAAGGTGACATAGCACAGTGAAGCTTTCCTCTGCTGGAAAGACAGTATGATGTAGTGTTTAAGAATACAACCCTAGAGGGCCGGCCGAGTGGTGCATTGGTTAAGCGCTGGCTTGGGACGCCAGCGGCCCCGGTTCAGTCTCACATATGAGGGCCAGTGACACTGCCCTCAACAACAACAACAAAAAAGAATACAGCCCTAGAGCTGGACAGATCTGTGTTCAAATACTTGCTCTGCCACTTCCTATCTTTGTAACCCTAAAAATGTTACTTAACCTCTGGAGATCTGTTTCCTCATCCTACAACCAAAAGGACACTTGTTCAAATGTCAGAAGGATTAAATGAGATGGTGCCAGTTAATGCTTAAAAGCAGTTATCATTATTACCTTCAACTATTGGGTTGTCGGCAAAGTCATGACGTATTTTTTCTGTTTTTTGTTGCAAAAATGCGTCATGACTTTTCCAACAACCCAACAGATCAGATACTAGAATAATCACTTTGAAAATTATGAGTTCACACCAGGATATTTAATCTTTTAAAAAGCATGAACTGGGACGGCCGAGTGGCGCAATGCTTAAGCGCTGGCTTGGGAAGCCAGCGGCCCCGGTTCGGTACCACATATGAGGGCCAATGACGCTGCCCTCAATAAATAAATAAACAAATAACAAGCATAAACTATTATTATTCATGAGAATCAGATGTCTGCCATACACTTGTTCCTGTACACATTATAATGTACATGCAAACTTACATATACACATATAGTATTTTTATATATTTGTGACCCATTCATATTACAGTAAGCATATTCTTAACTTTACAGGCTCTGTGGCACTTAAAATACTTATGCAATAGGACATCTGCAAATACCCAAAATGAACCTAGGTGACTTATAGTGATGTAGAAACAAAGGTGTGATCTAGATTTTGCATATTTATTTAACAAAATACATGTGGGTTATTCCTTTTTTAAGACTTTCAGACTAAAAGACTAGTGCCTATAACTGGAAAATGCTAGTATGTTGCTGCTTATCCTGAAGAATCCTAGCTGTCAACATCAGCATTTCTAGAACACCAATGGAACCAAAGGTTTTCAGGGTATACTTCTGACAGTGCTGGAGGCTGTAAGATATGTATACGGATGAAGGGGAAAGATGATGCCTGAGGGACAAGGTATCTTGAAAGTTGAGCAACTGCAACCAGAGGTGTGGCCCTGAACCCTTAATCAATGTTATCTACTAGAGTTCACAAAAAATTTTATTTGAAAGGGGGAAAGACGCTCCACTGCTTAAAAAAGAAAAAGATTGAGACTATCTGTAACATTCCAATCTAGCTTTAGGGAGTGCGAGATGGGGAACGTTTCCCAATTGACTCCTTTTAAAATAGGCATTCCTAGGGCCGGCCGAATGGCTTAGTTGGTTAAGAGCTCGCTCAAGAGTGTGAGCTGAGCTCTGAGCAACGGCGGTTCGATGCCAGCCCGAGCTGAGTTGCCGTTGAGCTGCCAACAGGTGGCAGGATGGCTCAGCTTAAAAAAAAAAAAAATTGTAAAAAAAAAATAAAATAAAACTGGCATTCCTGCAAGGCAGGGCCATGTCACGGGGAGGGTTTCCAGCACTCTGCAGCCTACATAAGAACGCCACAGGCTCAGGGCGGCTTGCTGTCAATACAGGTGGAAAACCTGGCTTAAGAGAAATGTGAAAAAAGGGAAGTCAATTCACAAGTGGGCCTAAGAGAACATCCAGATACATGCTGCCGTCCCAGATACATGCTGCCGTCTTTGCATCTAAATGGCATAAGACAAATTAGATTATTTTCAATCCCTTAAAAATTTTTTCATACTCTATCAAAACTACTGAGAAATATTTCCCCCATAACTGGAAATGTATTTTTTCATCATTCTTGAAAAATAAAAAATATATTTAAATCTTCTCAAGTTTTTCTTAAGCCATTTCCTAGAGTCAAGGTTTAGTTAGCCAAAGCATTTATTCTTTGTAGCAAAAACATTATCCTTATAGCAGGTTTTCACAGTTGATGGCTCAATGATCCCTACATTTTCTGCAGAGTTTTGTTTTTATTTTTCTTGTTGTTTTTAAGTGTATCTTGATTTGAATAAGAATTGAGCACTCCCTGCATTTAGGACACTTTCAGTCTCAGTTCATCTCTCTCAAGAGCAAGAATTCTAATTGTTGACTTAAATCGACAACTCTAATTTAAAAATTCAATAAATTCTGCCATCTTTCCACTAGATAGAAGTTTCTTTAGATACACCAGGTTTCAAAAGAGACCACTCATACAGGCTCTCAATTGTTGCCAGCTTTCACTAGAAAAGGAAAGCTTTACAGATTTTCAAGGGAAGCACAGCGTTTCTGCAAGCTCTTAAATGGAGTATAAAGGAGTCAGAAAGACAGAAATGGCAGAAGGGCAAAAGCCACCAGTTATCTGTCTAAGCAAAAATAACTGCTCACAGGGGAGAAAGAACAAGGCTGCCCTTACCAAAATACTGGGAAAAGCAATGGGACCATAAACAAATTTTCTTTTTAGGTCCCTATACAGGTAACTTCAAACAAGACATGTGCTACTTCAACTAACCACCACCAACACTATTTTCATCTATACTGTCCTGCTGGGGGTGTGGCTAGCTAGCTCCTTTAACTGTGGAGCCCATTTGGGATCCTTGGATGTTAGCTGACATACAAGCACAAAACATCACTATGAAGTTATGAAGCATTCCTCTGAGCCCTCATTAATCAAACAGCTCACAGGAGCATTATAAAAGCCTGTGTTCCAAACACAGGCCTGGGAACCAGCCCAGACATCTTCCCGGGCTCACTTCATCATCGCACATGGTAGTGCCTTGATTTCCCTAGTTATGAAACAAGGACAGTCCTGAGAGAATTAAGAAAGGTTTATAAAGTACTTGGAAAATAAAACGGGCAAGCCATCAATATTATTTTATAATACCAAAAAGGCCAACAAGGGGGCCTTTACATTTGCAGATCATCCTTATTAAAGGCACTAACCAAGTCATATGAGAAATGTCACATAAACACAAACAACTCAAAGCTGAATGAATTACACAACTCAAAGCTGAATGAATTACAAGTCTACATACCCTTATGGAGAGGGAATTAGGACGTGTAGGGATTTATTTTCAACTCTAAGTGTTGGTCAAACAAAGCAGAGTCTCTTAGAGATTATGTACATGTTTTTGAGTTAAATCTTAAACTGCAATATATGTTCAGGGCAGTCGGCAGTCTTCCCTTAGTGAACTCTTATCAAAAATCTCTTATGCTCTCCTCTTAATTTCCAAACCTTTATTTTTGGAACAATGCTGAAATTCTTAAGAATTTATGATTTCTCTCCCTGCTGTCTTAGAACTATACTAGGGATCAGTAAAACCAAGGCAGCTCATGAGTACATCTCAGAGAACTACTAAAGGCAAAGGGCAATGAATACATACATGGAGATGAGGGAACCCAGAACAAAAATAGTGCAAAAAATTTTGCATTTTACCCTGATAGAATCAAAACGTGGACTCCCAATCCAAACTGGCACTTTACATAGTTCGCTCACATTTTACCTGTGACTGTGTGTGTGCGCGCACTTGCGCAGGCATGCATGCATGCATACATACATACATACATACACACACAGCTCCATATAAACAAGTTGATGTATACTACACCCCAATTTGCGAAGCCTGGTAACACATGAGGGGAGCCTTCTCCCAGCGAAGCAGAATTGGATTCTCATTGAAGCTGACCCCAAACCCGGCAGCTATCAAAGGTATAGGTCGTGAAATCACAATGGAACTCATGCTGGACAAAACCATGGATGGTTTCTTTTATAAAGTGTCTCAACAAGCAAGGTAGAAAGTGCCAACGTGTAAACAAGAAACAGCTTTTACATTCAAAATAACAATCAGTTAATTAGTGTAGGGCTTTGGTTCGTAACAGTTTCAAATGCCAAGTTTCCAAACTAACAACATAAAATGTGTAACTGACAATGATGAACATCAGCAAAATACGGCTCCAGATTTAATACCTCAAGCTCTTACAAAACGAAAAGAAAAATTAAGTTTATGTGACACCAATAACACATCAAGCTCTGTGAATCTAACTATAATTAAATTATTCACATAGCTGAGCAACATTTTTCTTAATCGTCATGTCTCTTTAGGCAAGTTAATGAAAGTTACTCTCTCACGGAAAGTATCTTACCTTTTGGAAGACGTAACAGTTTATAACATTGTTTTAAAGTGAAAGTCCTTTGGAAGTCGAGGTTGAACAAGTAGCTTATTACACACTAGTACTGGGCACCGTGGTGTAAACTACAAATTAGCTTCTAATCTTATAAATTTCAATTTTTTATACTTCCACATCATTTTTTGTTTTCAAACCCTTGTGTTGAGGGCTGACTTCCAATAGGACATCATTTTTTAAAAGTTTATTTCACTAAGATTTAAGCAGATTATTTAAAAAAAAATCTATCATGTTTAATCCTGATGTTTCCTTCTGCACTCACATTTCCAACTCTAAAAAAGCAGATGGTATTTTATGTGTATATACACACACAGACCCCAATTAATGGAATTAATATGCCAAGATCTATTACATTTTGTGCAATTCTTTTCTGTTTCTCAAAAGAAAAACACACAAATTCAGAATTTTTATCTCTTCACTATTGATCCTTATTTGCTTTTATAACAGAACAGCTCTATCTTCCTTGTTAAACTAATTTTCAATTAATGTGTAGCCAGCATGTGTAAATCTTAAATATATCAATGGATTTCTGAGTATTTGAATTTCCAAAATACTAAGAATTAATAGCAATTTTTCAAAATTTATAAGTAGTTACAAGGAAAGCAACAATTTAACTCATAGTGTATCTTATATAATGATGCTTTTAGTAATAAAATATAAATAAATGTATGCATGTATGTTATAATGAAAATCAAAAGCCATTTTACTTGATAAAACCCTGTTGGTTGGTTATTTGGTACAAGTACACATTCATGGAAAGGCCGGTTCTGGTCAGAGAAACTTGAAAGTTTTTAGAAGCTTATCAACTCTTGAGATCGGGTCATCAAAATAAGGGTAATTAAGAACTTAATCTGTTCAACATGGTAATGTTTTATTTTAATATCAATAGCAATAGAACGTTTCCTGCATTCTGGTTTAAGGGGAAAAAAGAAAAAAATTTAAGCAAAACAAATTCACAGTGAGTGTATTTAAAATCAATGACTTCCATAAAAAACAACAATGACTTCCAGATAGGTAGGGTGAAGCCAATCGCCAATGTTTTCTGTATAGAGACTATATGAACCCAAATGAAAGATTTAGTTTGTTCAATGTATGGCACCTTTAGTAAAGTACTCTTAGGAAATTGTCAACAAGAACCAAGATAAAGAAGGAATTTCTACCTAAAATTCAATTAAGCAGGATACCCATACCCCACCACCTACAATAGTTAATTGAGACTTTTTAACTATACTTCACCGAATCCTCACAATTTATCTAAATTCCAGCCTTCAAGCCCAATTTTCACCTTTTTTTTTTTTTTGAGTGTCAAAACCAGGAAACCTTTGAAACTGCAGAACACATGCTTTCCTAAGAGCTCAGAGCATCTTTTCCTGTAGGGGGAAAATGGCTATTACCACTGTGGACATCAGTTAACACTGTATCTTATGTATAATTTGCTAAACCAAACTAAAGAAATCTTCAGAAACTTCATCTCAAATAAGAAATTGTGTCTCAATTACTCATTTAAAAACTCATGTAACTGTACATCATAGACCAAATACAGGTCAAAATAATATCTGTTTAACAAATACTAAACAGTATTTAAAATTACAAATACAGCCATTTAAATATCCGATTCTTGTAATTATTAAATAATTGTAAAAGCAGTATAGTTAAGTCTCTAACGGAATGCCTGAACCAAACCTGCCTCCTCCTTTTCACTCACCAAAATGTTTACCTGGCAGCGAATGTATAATGAAAATTCTCCCTTAAGCACTAAATGGTTAATTATGAATCCAAAAATACACTCATTCATTTTCCCATGAACTAATCTTGGTGTATCTATAATAAAATAGTTGTGACAAAGTCTTAAAAAGTATCTTTGAGTATCAACAACCACTGTCAATCTTTGGTAGCAAGTACACGTTCACAGAAAAGCCTGTTTTGACCAGAGAATCTTTAAGGTTTTTTAGAAGCTTAACAACTCTTGAGACTGGGTCATCAAAATAACCATTGAAAACTTAAAATAGTTTATATACAAGAGTGCGGAATGCAAATGATTAAAACAATATTAGCAACTTAAAATTTCTCTCTTAAACCATAAGTATTTCTCTGTTCAGAACCCACAACTACAACCAGCTCTAACCGGTTCCTTGAGGAATGTGGCTAGGCTGAAATTTTGGAAGTGTTGGCTTTGGTGGTGACCAAGGAAGAAGAAATCTGTGGCTTCCCTGTAGCTGCAGTTCCCACCCTCCAAAATGAATATACCCACCGGTGTGAATTGACAATGTGGTCCAAAGAGCAAAGCAGGAACGGAGTCCAAATCCTCAAAATGGTAGTACAGGGCATAACCACTAGGCCACCTATCAGTTCAGTACAAAAAGTACAACCCTGTGCCTCATGGTGCAAAAGCTGGGGCCTAGGTTTCGCATTGTGCATCTCACACCTATGGAAATAACAAGAGGAGTAAAATCTATAGAAGTCAAGACACCCTAAGAAGGTGGGTGCTCACTGAAGACCAGTGTCAACACTTTTACAAAGGCGGTTGGCTACTGAGATAACGGTAATGACAAGCCCAAAGTTGGAAGGAAACAACGTGTTCCAAAAGACTCTGTTGAGTTTGACCATGGAGAACTCAACATGGGCTTGATGTTTACCAACAAGGCTTTGCAAAGCATGACACCCATCTATCTACACAGGCTTATGAAAACTCACCACCCCACCCACATCTCTCAAGAGTAATGAACTCTCCAAGAGTTGGAAAGATTTGGGCCATGAGGAAGGTCATCAGCAATACCCCAAACTCAGGCTTTAACACTTTCCCCTTTACCATCTGACCTTGGAAAGCTATGGGGACACATTCGAAGTTTAAGGGTAGAAGTTGGGGAAATCTGTGTACCAATGTGATGCGTGAAGAACCACTGTGGACTGTGTGGGGTCAATAGTTTGGAAAAAGTGAAAAGACAGAACTTGTCCAGTGTAGGTGGGACTCTGTTCCAAAGACATAAAAATCAGTGCTCTTGGCTCATTCTGCCCTCGCCATGGTGCTGCCGTGGGCTCCCCAGCGAGGAGCGCAGGCCGTGTCCCGCGGCCTGTAGAAGGCGCTGTGCGCCCCCGGCCCGGCTCCGGGCCCCCCCTCCGCAGCCTTGCCCGGCGCAGGGAGCGCGCCCCCTACTGACGCCGACGCGCATCGCCTTGAGCCGACTTGGCTGCGGTGCATGTTGGGTGGGGGCTGGTATTTTCTTCATGGCCATAACCCAGAAGCAACAATGCAGATTTATAAAGGAACTGTTATCAAGCGACCCAGGAGATTTTTTTCCCCCCTCCCCTTTGAAGGTTCGAGACACTGGCATGGGAAGCACCAGGAATGGGGCTCCGGGGTGCGGGGATGGGCAGCAGTGAAAATGGCCAACACAGGAAGCAGTGGGGCTCTTTCTCCCTCCTAAGCCTTTGTCTGAGAAATGGGGTTACGGCCAGCCCCGTGCAGAGACCCGGGTGGCCGCGGGCACGTCGGGAGGCCCGGGGCGGGCATGTGCGCGGCGGAGGAGGGCGTGAGACCCGCGCCTGGCCGCGGGCGGAGGAAGGCGGCCATCGCGCCTTTTCCAGCCGACGGGCGTGCGGGCTGGGGGGGCGGCCCGGGGCCCGGGGCGCGGAATGGAGAGGCACTCCCCATTCATTGCACTGAAACCGGAATCCAGTCTTTTCGCAGCTTTCTGGATTCCCATTTTGTGCCACCTATCATTGCAAAGTTGGGGCGCCCCGTGCTTCTCCGAGGCCGTGCTGAGCAGCGGCCCCGACGGAGTGAGCGGGCCGGCGGCGGGCAGGGGCTGCACGGGACGGACGCGCGCCCCCGGGCCGCCCCCCAGGCCGCCCCCCGCGCGGGGCGGGCCGGCCGGGCCCCGGGGCGGCGGGAGGCAGGGCTGCGCCCGGGGCGCGGGGCCGCGGGCGGAGAGCCCCGGGGCCGGAGCGGGGCCGGAGCGGGGCCGCGCGCCGCTTACCTTGGCTCGGCCGCGAGGCGCGCGCGGGGCCGGCGTGCTCAGGGGCCGGGCGGCGGCGGCGGCGGCGGCGGCGGGCGGGGGGCGGCGGCGCGGCGGCGAGGGCGCGCCCGGGGCCTCGTCGCGCGGCGGCTCGGCGGCCTGGTCGGGCTCCGGCTCGCGCCGCGGCCGCGGCTGCTGCCGGGGGGCGCGGCGGGCGCAGCAGAGCGGCGGGCGGCACGGGCGGCGGCGGCGGCAGCGTCGTCGAGCGGTGCAGACAAAGGCGGGGCGGCGGGGCGCGGGGCGGGCGGGCGGCCGCTTCCCCGGCGCGGGCGGGCGGGCGGGCGGCGGCGGCCGCGCTTCTCGCGCTGCTCGGCTGCGGGGACCGAGAGAGGGAGCTGTGCCGGCGGAGACGCCAAAATCCCCCTTGGCGCTGCCGGCGGGAGGGGGAGGGGGCACAAGATGGCGGCGGCCAGGGGGCGGGAGCTCAGCCCCTGGGTCCCGGCGGGCGGCGGAGGGGAGACCGGGCCGGCGGCGGCGGCGGCGGCCACGGGCGGGGGAGGGGGCTGGTCCCGCGTCTCCCCTCGGCAGACAATACAAGCGCCTCGGAGCGAGTCCCCGAACCTGCCCTAGCCAAAATGGCGGCCGAGAAAGAGCGGAAGTGACGTAAGCGCTCATTAGCATAAGAGGACTCATTGTCCAGCTAAGTGGGGGGGGCGTGGGGGGGACAGTCCCCTTCCCCCACGTGGCCCCCAGGAGCGGCTCTCTCCCCCCCGCCGGTGCTTGCCCCTAACTCGGTCTGAGGGGGGTGGCCCGGCACCCCCAGCCGGCCCCCGGGAAATTATATAAGCCCCCGTGAGGGCAGCTCTCGCGAGACCCAGCGCACTTCCCCGCTGGGCCGCTAGGAGGCGCCGCGGATAATGGCCGCAGTGCGCTCCCAGGGCCCGTGTGCGCGGCGGGCGCCCGCCTCTGCCCGCAGCGCCGGCGGCGGAGGCACAAGCCGGGGCCGCAGCACGCCCTGCGCTCAGTCAGGTGGCCGCACGGGGGATCCGTGCGCGGGCCCGGCGGGGCCTGGACTACACGCGTCGGGAGGGGGCGTGCGGGCGGCCCCGGGCTCCACGTGCTGGGCGGCAGCGGGCGGGCGGGGAGGCCTCCGCCCGAACGAGGTGTGAGGGCCTCGTGCTGCACACCCCGGGGAGGCCCGGCCCCTCCTGCTGGGCGGGCGGGCTGTCACCCCGGGGCTCCGCATCCTCCCCGGGCTCAGTCTGGAGGCCACTGGGCTGGCGAAGCCTCACGATGGGAGACGACGTGGCCGAGCCCTGGGAACCGCGCTGCTGACCGCAGTCCCAGGACAGTCGCTTTAGGCTCCCACAGGCTGCACATGGGCGGGCCGCCTTTGTAAATTTAGGTCAACCCCAACCAAGACATCATCTCAGCGTTTTTAACCCACCTTTAATAGCATAATGCATCTGAGAGGGTGTCACTGACTAAACGTCCTGAAAAGTAGTGAATGCCAATTGTGCAGGATTAACTAAGGCTGTTTTCTTAAGCCTTGCTCTGTGAATCCACTTATCTTTTCTGTTTCTCTAAATTTCAAGTTAACGTAGTTGCAAACCGTACTTCAATATCCCCAATCTTCATTGAAACTAGTACAAACTATGGTTACATGTATCTCAATGCCTAAGCCTTTAGTTAGCAGGTTTAACAAGCTGTTTCATCCAACAGACATTATTCCATTCATTTCTGAAAGTGTGATAAAACATATCCTTAAAAGCCAAATCAGTATTCCAGAGGAAAACAAGAGCTGGAAAACATTGTAAAAGAAAAAGGGAGGGGCAAAGCATCTGATTTCGAGTCATAAAGACTCAATTACATGTTGCAGAAGACAGGCAAAAGCTAATATGAAATAAGCAAAATAATTTTATCTTTAGTTTTTCTTAGGTTTCATCGTGATAATACAAATACAAAGAGAGAACATCTGGATTTCATCCTTGGCCTCATTTATAAAGTAAAAAGGGATGCTGAATTCACATGTAAATGATTTTACAGTGTTTAAGTCACCACATTTACTACAAAAATGCATCTAAATAGTTCAATATTCTTTTCTAAATAATTTCCAAATGGTGAAAGTCTTCAATGCTCAAATACTTCCATTATTGTAAATTCCAATAGTGGTAGTGTTGTACTGTGAGAATAAGAACCAAAAAGATTAAAAAAGCAGAAGGTATCTACTCGTGAGATTTGAGAAAGTGGGTTCTTTGAGGTAGTGATTTTATCTCTGCTACACATACTTGACAATGAAAGCTGAACTTTGGATTTACATGACAGAATAGATTCTGAACACTTTTTTTTTTGAAGAGTATTATATTACTATTATGTTCACTTAAAACTAATTTTACATCAAACAGTGAAGAGTTTTCTAGTTACTAGAGAGAAATCACTTCCCCAAGGAAGGTGAGTACCTGGTGGACTGCAGCCAGATCTGTGTAAACGGGAAATACAATATTATTGGATTGGATTGGAATGTGTCCTGTGGATTCAACTATGGGAATAGGTGATGTTCAAAATGACACCAAAGGTTTTATACTCTGGTATTCATTTCTGATAGCATCTGTTAGAAATGCAAATGGAAAAATCAGACTTTAAATTTCTTGACTTTAGCAGCCAAATTAAGCCAGGAAAGTGTAGTAATTAGGAATACTGTCCACTAAATATGCTTATTAAATAACTTAAGATGCTTCTTCCTTTTCCTTGCAAAGGAAACTTGATCTTAAGCTTATTTGCTCACAGTATGTATTACCCCAAAATTTAAAAGATACTGCATGAACCAAAAGCTATGCTAGTTAGAAACTGATCTAACTACCTACATTAGACAAGGTAAACAGAATATTTGTGCTGGCTTTATTGAGCAACTTAACCTGCATTTTAACTGTTAGAACACTTCTGAACAGAGGAGAGCTATCAAGAAGCAATTTTTGTCCTATTAGTAAAAATGTATGCTTTGTTGCTTTGTTGAGGGTGAAATAACATGAAAGTAAATATTTTGAGAACAAGATCTTTATAGTTTGTAAGATGTTTAAAAATTAGTATAGTCACTGGAGTTTATGCTTTAATATCATACTTTTCCTTACTGAAGTTATTGCTCAGAAGAAAAAAAAACAGCTATACTATCAAGTGCTATCAAGTTGTTTCCAATTCACAATATGTATTTTAAATAGATTTGCTTTGACAGATGAATAGCTTCAGCAATTCAACAGCTGCAAAGAACCAAATTGTAAAATTA
Source organism: Aselliscus stoliczkanus (assembly GCA_033961575.1). Taxonomy (NCBI): domain Eukaryota; kingdom Metazoa; phylum Chordata; class Mammalia; order Chiroptera; family Hipposideridae; genus Aselliscus; species Aselliscus stoliczkanus. The sequence continues at coordinate 9,008,399 of CM066738.1, read as the reverse complement.
TGCTCTAAAATGTACTGTTTTATCTGATTTAAGAAATTTGAAATACATTTTTATAGAAAGGGCAGAGATGTGTATTTTTTTAGTTCATACAGAAAGAGAACATTTCATGAATATAATTAGCATTCCTATTCTGACATCTATTAGGTACAAAGAGATATGAATCCAGTTTTTATAAAGAATATTTCAAAATCTTCCCCATGTAATAAAGTCTGCATTCACATACTCTACGAAAGCCACGTTTTATGCAAAACCCCATATATATTTATTTATAGGTCTTATTTAATACAGCAAAATGTAAATGAAAATTGAGAACACTGCTCATTTTTCTAATCTGACATATAAAATGGAGCTTCTTCAGAAAAAAGAATTGTGTGAAATTTACCTTACCTTACGATTTATGCTCTAAGAGTACATATTATAAAAATCAGCAACCAGGGTTCCTTTATGTTTAAATTGAAATGAACATAATATAATTGAATAACTTTCTTTTATGTAGTAGCAAAGAGAGTCAATAATCCTTTCAGGAAAGAGACTATTTCATTTCCTCCCAACTTGGATTCACCATAAACACGATCCACAAATGATATTGGAACCTAGTTAAAAAAAATATATATATTTAATCAGCCTTCAAAATTATTAGAAAGCACAGCAGACATACAAAAACCACAAATACTACAGAAACAAGATTAAACCTGTGAAACCAAGTCCTCAATTAAGTTCAGAATTAGGGGACTTACAGCAACTGTGTGCATCTCCAAGTTTTAAAAATTAAACATGTATTTTATTACCTAAAACTAGGCCATCTGAACCAAATCGACAACTGTTTGAAGAGCACTGATCCTGCATATTAAGTTGGTTTACCCAAGTTTCAGATTGCATTTCAAGGAAAAATTATACTCCAAAAGTGAAATGTCCTTCCACTTGTTTTTTTCATTAGTCCATCGAATTCAGCTATCACTGTGTTTTCGTATTAAGTTAAAAATTTTATAATTTCCACCAGAGAAGTGGCATTCTAGTTAGCTATTCTTGCTCTGAATAAGAGTATTAGTGTTAAACAAGGAGAGTCTTCCCTAAGTTCACTAGCTAGCTATAAATATTACAGACCCCACCCCCCATAATTCCTGTCCTTTTCATTTTCTCATAGGAAATGGGCAATGGGCGTCATCCTTCATTTTCAAGTAGGGAGGCTGTTGGTTATGGCAAGAGGAAAAGCAGCAAATCAACTCATCCCAGAATGCTGAGTGGTCAGAAGAAAAAAAAGCAAGCATGGAAAAGGTACCAGTAACTTCTTCTTAAAAGGGAATGCCGCCTTCTGTTAATGTTTTAAATTTTGGTAGGTCAAATGTATTAATTTGAAAGGGATGTGATTTTTCACCCTTTAGTGCCTGGACATTCTAAACAACTGGAAGTCCTCCACATTTATTTAGTAGTTCTGAAAGGTAAACTTTTATCATACGAAGTGTAAACCTTATTATTTCTTTTTGAGGAATACAACATACATACTATTTACCATCAGTGCATACCTCCCCAATAGTATAATTCAACTGCCTTGCCCGAACAATCATCTCCATCTGGAAGACGTAGCCTTTAGAAACACATTTTTCTATTAATTTCTGTAGAACTTCTTTTCGGTATAACCTGTACAAAATCAAAATATATATGAACACCTGGATAATACACCTGCCTACATGCATCCTGACTTTTCAAAAAGTTCACTGGTATTTCTAAGACCTAAAATTTTCAGTAGCCATTTGTATACAGAAAAGTTCTCATAGTTGATATATTTGTCCTGAAACAGAAAGGTCATGAACTATTTTGTAAATAATTTAGAATAATTTTGAAAATGCGTTTAGATCTTTTAGAGAATGATTTTTCTATCATACTATCAGAAATAAAAATATGGCAAACTGAATCATTTGAAGAACCACTCACTGTTAAGAGTTTTTCAATTTTCTTAAAATTTATTTTTAAAGTTAAAAGAGGAGAAACTGTTCTAAATATTGGAATAGAGGTGATACGTGATGAAGCAACCATATAAACTAGATGACAAGAAAGAACCTGGTGATCAACAAGTGTTTCCTCATAAATATTTATGATTGAGTTTCTATTTCCCAAGGTCTCCTAAGTAAATTCCCTGGGATAAACTGAGTCTCCCCAGGATGAGCATGGTTAGGCTAGGTTAAAACACGAACTCGGCACCACAGGAGTGAGGCCATGCTGGTGGGGCACAGGCCATCAGCAATCATGCTCACAGTTAGATCCTTAGAGTGGGCGAATGTCAGCCTAACTTTCATGCTCACAGTTAGATCCTTAGAGTGGGCGAATGTCAGCCTAACTTTAGACGGACTGCAGGCCAAACAGAGCCCATCAGATTTACAAAGGAAGTCCTGGGAGTGAGTCCAATCCCTTTCTTCAGGAGCCCCATGTTTTCAGTCACTGAGGTGAAATGAAACACAAATCCAACACAACAGAAAGCCCCTCCCCAACAGTCTTAGCAAGGAGGAAGGCAGCGATCTCCCCCCATCCCCTTTTTGGAGCAAGCTAGGAGGCAGTTTGCTGGAGTTAAGTTCACTTGGATCTACAGTGTTCGAGGGTTTTACCTGGAACCCACATTTCTTTCCCCTCAGGCTTCCTCTAAGGCTACCCTACCCTGCCTTTTGGCTTTTCAAGCTTTTTAGTGGATATAAGACGACAGAAAGCACATTCCTTAGAGCAGGGGTGGGCAAACTTTTGAGACAGAACGTACCCAAAGAGCCGCAGTTTGCCGACCCCTGCCTTAGAGAAAGCTGAGAAGGACTAGTGTTGTGCATTCTTTTGCCCACACAGGTTTCATAAGAATTCAAGAGCAAGTTTAGAATAACCCTGAAATGGGGACTCTGATGGCAGCAGTGAGGCACCCCCGCCCATTACTCTCCCGGTGTGTTTTCTCCACAGCATAACCCCATGTGATGCTGCATGTCTATGATGTACTCTAAGCCTGTTGTCATTAGACTGTCAACTCCATGAGGACAGGGACTTCTGACTGTTGTTCAGTGCTTGGCACGCGATAAATACTTGTTGGATTTAAAAGAAATTACCTTTTAGCTTTTCTGAAAGCCCCTGTAGAGTTTTCAATAGGTGAAGGGGCCCTCTGATTAAGTAATTAGGGGAACCAAAAGCAACCCCGTATCTCCACAACCCATGAAGCCACCCTGGGTTTTCATTCACTCATCATACCTATGGCCTGTTTCAGAGATAAAAAGCCCACACTGGTCATTCCCTCTGTAGAGGTTTTGTGAGTGTTAGTGTTCTCTACATTGTTGCTCAGGGCAATCAGTGATCTTAATCAGATAACACTTTTTTCTTTTGCCTTGAAGTGTGGAGCTAAAGGGGTGTATTTATGGGCCCCAATCTGTCTTTTATACACCAAATTCTGTTTTCTAATCAATTTACATTTTGAATTCTAGAGAGGCTTCCTTTTCATTATTTGACCTCTAATTTGTGATGGTTCCTCTCTTCATTTTTTGTTGCTCTTGGCTCATGAGTACTTTCATTTTACCAAGTAAGGGCATTAAAAAAAAAAAATTTCTCTCTTCACCTCTGACTGTCTTACTATCTCTGAACTGCTCTTCAACAGACTGCAGCTATGCTATAGGTACTACTAGTTACATTCAATAGCCAGCTCCTAACTGGTGTGTGCACAAAGGACCAAAGAATTAACGTTATTAAATGGAAAAGGCAATACCAATTAATAAAAATTATTAACTTATGCATAGGGTATGGGCAGTAAAATAGATGAACAAACATTTTATAGTTTCAGAGATAAAAAGAATCTGGCAGTCTTTAGACATTTGATATGGTCATATAAAACAGTTCATCTACTATAGCAAGTCTGAAATTAAACTAGAATAAACAAAAATTAAGAAACCCCAGAGACCTAGCAGGAGGCTTTGTGCCAATTAAACAAGAATATTTTTTAATTTTTATAAAAAACATATGGAGAACGAGGTAACAGAAAAAATTCTACATAAATGTGAAAGATTTTAAACTTTTTGGCAGACAATGCTATAAATATTCATATAAATGGCACTGAATTCCTGGAAGTGCTGTTCTTTGGAGCGCTGTGCAGGAGGAGCAGGGACTGGTCGCCTTGGGCCCCCGGGGCCTCCCTGGGGGCTGAGCATTAATCCTAACATTAACTAGCACACTAACCTCGGCCCTGCCTTCCAAAGCACAATTGTTTTTTTTAAGAAGATGCTTAGGCTTCATTAGCAGCTTCTAAAGAACTTCATTCTGCCTCTTTTTAGTATTCCAGAACAAAAAATGGGGTAAGAATGAAAAGCATTTCTTTAAAGCAAGCCATTGTAAAGCAAGAAATTGAGGCAAGAAGTTATAAATAGTAGAAAATATGACAAGTTTTCACTGTACCTGAAGCTTCCTGTTAAATCAGATGCTCCTGGTCTCAGCAAAATCTGAGTCACAAAGTTGGCCCCACGGCTGCCAAAGACAAGTCAGATTTTCTTTATAAATACCATTTCTAAACAAGAGACACACATCCAAGTGCAGAGGACTGTAAATGCCACACTAATGTCATAAATAAACGCAATACTATTTCACAAAAATGTTAATTCTGTAGAACAAGGAAATATTTAGTCAGAGAAAGGAGATCTGACGTTTCTCATTTTACAGAAAATAGGGATTTTTATTCTTTGACTGTAACATTTAGAGGGGTCCTATAAAGCAATCCTTCTTTTAAACTTTAGCTACAAATGATAACAGATTTTTAATGGGTGTATTTGCCAACAGCCATCATTTAGAATTCAGAACACGTGAAATCAGGGATTTAGAGTTTCCGTTTCAGATTCTAATAAGCACAAAGGGCTAGGAGTTTCAACTAGGTAATAGGTCAGTCTGTATAAAAATGGCACCTTTTTCTTTTTTAAAGAATGTGTGCAAGTGGGAGAGGGTTTTGGTTTTTGGCAATCTGGAAATTGACCAAAGATGCATTCTGAGACAGCTTGGGCTGCTATAACAAAACAGGTTAGCTGGCTGAAACAACAGGTATTTATTTCTCCTAGTTCTGGAGGCCGGGAAGTCCAAGATCAAGGTGTTGCAGACTTGGTTCCTGGTGACAGACCTCTTCCTTGCTTACAGATAGTTGCCTTCTTGCTGTGTGTTCCCCATGGGGGCTGGGGAGCAGGAGGCCATGCTCTCTGGTCTTTTCCGAAGACCACTAATCCCCCGCCTCCACACCTCATCTAAACCTAATTACCTTCCAAAGGCCCCACCTCCGACTATGAATACCTTCAGGGTCAGATACTCTTAGCCAAGGCGACACTGAGTCCATAACAATAGCTTTAGGTGTGTGCTTCAAACACAACTAAGTATCAATCAATTACAAGCTACACTGACTAATAGCTATTATTAAGATTTCAAAAAGATGTGAAGAGCCCTTGGAAAAAATGACATTTGTGTTGCGGCTCTTTTATTGTGCTCAGAAAAAGTTTTTTGGGCAGCCAGGAAATAAGTTTCCAAAGCCAAGGTAACCACTAAGGCCTTCTATCAGAAATATTCTTTTTATATAAATAACAAAGTTAAGGATATAGCTGGGATAATGGCTAACAAAAACATTTCCCCCCTCAATTTGCTTACTAATATATACAAAAAAATCCCAGGACACTGTTTACCCACCAAATGCATTTAATCAATGGAATGTGAGTTTATATGTATGTATTTGTGCATCTATTTAAGGTATTTTTAAAGTGGGGTCTTTTAAAATGCAGCAAGAGTCAGACTTAGGTTCTAATTCTAGTTCTGGACCATATAAATAAGACCTTGAGCAAGTAATAGCAATCTTTCTCAGGAGTTTATACTCTAACTCAGTGAAGACATTAACAGCTGATGACAGACACAACTGAATGATCCAACTAAAAGTTGTAAATTGTCTCTGACTGGGGCTCCCTAATTTTAAATAATAGCTGTCATGACCAAATTGAGAGAGGCCTGAGATCACTGTAGGTCTCAACCTGACTGCAGCACAGAGTATCTGGGAACTGAAAAATACTGATGCTTTTGTCCCACCTCTGGAGATCCAAGTGGTCTGCACGAGAAAGGGACGATGAAGAGGGAGCAGTTACGTATAATTTTCTCCCTGCATGATTCCAAAGTTCAGGATTGAAAACCAGTTTTATTCAACCCCTTCATTTTTCTGAAGACTGAGACTCTTAACATGTTTTAAATGACTTGCCCAAGGTTTACAGTTAAGAGGCAAAACTGAGATTAACTTAACAGGATCTTCAAAAGGAACACAGTGAGAAGGATACTAATGGTGAAAAATTCTTTGTGGGTCTTTGTATCAAGAGGTGGACTCTATTTCCCCATCCCTTTAGTTATGGGCTTGCTTTGACCAAGAATTAATGCTGTGTTAGCTAGCCACAGAGCTTAGGACTCAAGAGGCCTCGTGCTGCAGCCCTGGTACTCTTGGAAGCTGCCCTTTGGATGCACGTGAAGCTGGTGTAGCTTTCCAGAAGGTGAGAGGCCACTGAGATACCCCGTCAACAACCAGCACCAGCTACTGGACGAATGAATGAGGCCATGTTGGCCCTTCTAGCATAGCTGACCCTTCAGCTACAGGAAGCTGCATTAATGAGCCTGGGGGCAGCCGACAGAGACACCACCAGCTAATCCAGAGCTGTGAGAAATAATAAATCGTTTTAAGTCCCTCAGTTTTGGGAGCGTTGTTACTGAAACAGTAGGTTTTATTTCCATTTTATGATGAGGAACGTAAAGCTTAGAAAAGGTGAAACATGCAAGATGATACAGGTAATTAAATGATACAATCAAGATTTTAACCCAGGTCTGATCTGACTTCAAAGCATCACCACTTTATGCTGCTTAGTAAAAGGTGAAACCAATTTACTTAAAATGATTTAAAAAATACATATGGAAAACAACTATATAGTCCAAAAATATAGATGAATAGTTCACTTGAATTCAAACCTGAGGATCTAGTAGAATAAATTTGTGCTGAATTACACCATTTCTACCAAAGGTTCAAGGTTTATGCTGATTTTTCCTTAGTGAAAATATCTAAAATAAAATTAATCACAGGAAAAATTGTAGGTAAGAAGTTATCTGGAAATATTTATTGGGAATTACACTCTGACTCACAAATCCCAAAGCAGGATGGTAATTTAACCCAAATACCTGATATAAACATATTTCTAGTAGTTACACTAAAAAAATAGACAAATAGCACATATATACCTGATTAATTTTCTTTTCAAATCCCAGCCATATACACCTCCATTTCCTTTGTAGCGAGTTCCAGAGATAATGTCAAAATTACCCTCCTTCTGCTTCCTGTAGGATAAATTAGCTGTCAATTAGAAAAAGCTATTGAGGGTTCAATAGTTATTTTCATGAGCTACTCATATACAAACAAAACTTTTAAGACTTGCATAGAAAAAACAATGCCAAGAAAATAGATGCATTACTACTGAGAGAGCTTTCAAAGTAATGTTTTTAAACCTGATTCTATTTACCTTTATTAATATTTAAAATTAGAAAACAGTACATTTGCTGACTGCACCATGTGAAATCATCCTAAAATATAGTAATAAAATTATAAATTTCCCCAACACCCCTCCATTCTGTTCTTGGCCCCCTTAAGCAAACAATGCTCAAGCAGCCTGCTAACCCTCCAGACTTTTCTCTTTACAGAAAGATAAAGACCCTCCCCCCTCCCCGCCCCCCGAGACACACACACACACACACACACAGGGTTTTGGGGTGCTTTACAAAATTAGAATCTAAAAAAGTTCATTTTGCAACTCGCTGTCAGTTAACAATACACATAATGGAATTATGGACATCCCTACAGGTCAACAGAGAGTTTTCCCATTTTTTTTAATAGCTGCAAAAAAACTCCATAGGATACTCCTACAGTGGTTTCCATGGTGACACCCCACTCCCAACAACACAACCACAGTGAATAGTGCTGCAACATTCTTATAAGTTGTGCACAGACTACCCAAAGTGGAACATAATGGAATTGCTAAAATTAAGCTTATGAGTATTTTTAATTCTAACGGATCTCACCAGAAATTACTTTCCCAAAAGGTTGTCACTTCCTCTACCAATATTTATATGTGTCTGTTTTCTACCATCTTATTGGTACTGGGTATATTACTCTGCAAGTTTTTAATTTTGATAAACTAATAGGTAATAAAATAGTAACACATAATTATTTTAATTTGCATTTCCTGGACTATACCCCAGTTTGACTATCTTCTCTTAAGTTTATTGGCCATTTAGATGTCTACACATGGCCTGTTTGTATCTTTCGCCATTTTCTACTCCACTGGTTCCACTTTCTTATCAGGTCCAAGGGGCCTGTGTATTGAGATATAAGCAGAGACAGTATCTCTGGGGTGACTTTATGTAGAGAGCAAAGGATGAGGCGGCAGCAGGAAGGAGCAGGAAGGAAGCATCGCAGGCTGTGTGGGCAGATGGGAGGAGCACACCTGCAGCGGACAGCGCAGGGGGAGGTACAGGGTAGGGCAGATGGGAGGAGCACACCTGCAGCGGACAGCGCAGGGGGAGGTACAGGGTAGGGCAGATGGGAGGAGCACACCTGCAGCGGACAGCGCAGTGCGGGGTACAGGGTAGATTCAGGGAGGGAGGCCGGGGCCCGAGCAGAGTGGTCTGAGGGGCAAGGGCAGCAGGGCTAATGCTACTCCCTGTAGTATCGAAATAGGGGAGTGGCATAATCTGACTTCGTTTTTGTGTATTTAGCTTATATTTAGAACAGCTCCAAAATTATTATTCTGAGAGGTTTGAGGTCTCTTGGGTTTTCTAAGAATATAATATCACTTGCAAAAAATATAATTTTGTATCCTTTACCAATATCTACACTAAATTCTTATCTTACAACATGACTTAAAATCTCCGTGGTCAACGGTAGCTGGTATGCCCATCTTGGTGAGTTTATTGGAAATTATTCCACATTTCACCATTTAATAAGATGTTTGTATTAGGACTCAGTCATCTTTATCATGCTCAAGTGGTTTCCTTCTATTTCTAAAGTTTTTATTAGAAATGGGTAATGAATTTTATCAAATGCCTTTTAGCATTTACAGACTTAACCACACTGCTCTCTTTGTTAATGTGACAAATGAATTATGTTGACAGATTCCTGAAGATGAACCACTTTGGGCATTCCTGTAATAAAGGTATTTGTTTATGGGTTTTATTCTTATGGTGCAGGGCATAATTCATTCCATCTTTTTCTGTGGTCTGGAAGAATCTAGATAACAAAGGAATTATCTGTTGATCAGTCCCTTAGGGCTCCTAATACATCACTTAGTTATATTCATGAGTCTCAAATCTATACGTTCATTTTATTTTTGATAGCAAATAACATAGCATGTTCATTTTTAATTAAGAATGAAAAATGAAAGTAAGTTCAAAATCAATATAAAATAAATGATTTGAATCATTTTTTCAAATATTAGAATTACCTACCTAATGAATTCAGGAATGAATTTTGGCTGAAATTTAGAAAGAATAAACAGTAAGTCAGTAAAACAGGCTAAGACTATCATAAATAGTTAATAAAGAAATATACCACTTACATGGTGTGAGAGATCAGCATCCATAATTATTATGTAGTTTCCTGTGGCATGTTTCATTCCATGAATATATGCAGTTCCTAAAAATGAAAATATTTTTATCTCCATTAAAGAAAATCACCAGAAATGCTTATATATACATTTGAAGAGAAGAAATTGTTAAGCACTGAAAAGCATACATTAGTCCCTCTAAAGGTGATCCTGAACTATAATTAAATACTGTTTATTCTCAATCAAAAATATCTCTCAACTCCCTTCATCATCTCCAACTTCACCTTAGTCCAGACACCATCTTTAGAACCCTCCCTAACAAGTTTCCCGGCTTCTGCTCTTCCCATCATCACTCCGGCTCCTACACTGTAGGAAGCCCTGCTCTGGTATAACTGGTCAGGAGCAGGATTTGGGGATTCCTGCATTTTTCTAGCCCAAAACACCACAGTACCTTATTGGCTAAGCCTTCTCTCTTCTAACTTCTTTTGTAAAGAAGTTTCTATCAGAGCTTTCTGAATATACCACTGACTGGTTAGTAATTCTTGGTTGTTTTCACTGCAGTGTCCAGATTATTTCAATCCCAAAGAACCTTCTGGATTCAGATTCAGAACATTTGATGATGCCAGGGAACTGATGGTCTTCAGGATAGCAGGTATTAATTCTTAAGAACTGTGCTTACTCTATGCTCCCTCCAATTTTTCAGTGAAATTATATCAATTCTCAACATAAGCAACTGTGACAACAGGAATAAAGGCATTCAGATTTTCATCTCCGAACAACTAAGCTCATCTGAGCTTTTCTATAACTCTGTTTAAAAGTTGGAAAAGCTTTGTTTTTTTAAAAAAATTAAGAGTAACTGTTTAAAACATAAAGAACTGTTATTCAAAGGTTTACAGCTAAGGCAGTGTGCTGGTCCAAGGTGTCTGCCCTCAGATTCCTATCACTCTATATTGCAGAGAATTTATTTCCCAGGTTCTCTTGTCATTGGCTTCCAAACAGCTTTGAGAGGCAGAGGGGAAGCTTCTGAGGGGAAAGTCTAAGTGTCCTCCCTCTCTTACTCTGCCTCCCAGCACTGACTGTATATCCTCAATGGCTCCAACTCCTGCCAGGTATCCCCAACTCCATCATCCTATCCCCTCGGGCAGCCCTGGTTTCTGGACTCTGAAAGCAGCATCTCCGCCTATTGTTGCTCCATGTTGCGGTGGTAGGAACCTCTAGTTATTACTAATCTCTGAGCAGCCTCACTGTTCCATTTGGTTTCTCAGCAATTCCTTCACCTGTGTAACCAGATTCTCTGTATTAAATTCCCTATACTGAAAGACTTACAGTGGTTTCTGTTTTCCCTAGTGGGCCTTGAATGATACAGGCAACTCAAGTTAAGTCATTTAAATGTCATTAAGATCATTAAAAACCATCACAGGAGGTTACTGTATTTTAGCCCTATTCCAAACAAGGAAAATACACACTGGATAGTCTTCCCAAGGCCTGGAGCAGGTATGAGGGATGAGAGCTTCTACTTACCTAATCCTAGCTTTTTCTCCCGTGGTCTTAGAAGCTGTAAGAATAAGAAACAACACTTTGGACACAAGTAGTCAAAAATCTATTAAAAATTCTTTTTATTCATATTAGTGCTACTCATTTTCACAGAAATAACTGCATTTCTTAGACCTTAGAGAAGAGTACACTGAATATTTTTTGCAAAAGTTAAAAAAAAAAAAAGTGTCTAGTAACAAATCAAACAGTTTAACAACTTTTAGGGAAAAAGCAACATTCTTTCACCCCACCTCACAATAAAAGCCAAATTTTAAACACTTATTATTTTTTGGTGCTATGCAAAAAACAATATGTGAACAATATCACTTATTCTATACTTTCTTGGAATATTTGTGATTTTAAATGTTAATATCACTGTTCCTCCATCAACTTATCTTGACTTTATGTGTGGATGACTGCATCTCATTTTCTTAGGCCCAATAACAACATGGTTAAATTCTTTTTCTTTTCTTACAGTATGTCAATTACTTAGTCTATCTTTATTTATTTATTTGCTTCATATCTAAATCTTGACTTAGTTGCTTTTCTTTTTGTCTGAAAACTTCTGAGAAAGTAGAAAGCCAAGTTTTAGACTCTAAGTTTCTAAGGAACAGCTCAAGCGGATGCACTACTGAGCACATCTTGTTCCCTTCTGCATTTGCTGGTGTATAAACAGGCTGCCTCAGATTGCAAATCTCTAAACAAAGTATATTCAGTTCAAGTCACCCAGGACAAATTTTTATGATATGCATGCTGCTCTAGGTCTTGGGGAGGAACAAAGATAAAATACATTCCTGCCCAATGAGCTCTTAGGGAACTAGACATTCAATTAATCATCTATACGAATTACAATTCACTGAACAAAACCAAACAGGATATCAGGTTTTATTTGATTTTGTAATAGTTACAAAATACAGATCCCATCTGATATCTGCCCTGAAAAAGCCAATCTTTTAAAGTTCATTTTAGATTCTATAACCCTGTGTTTTCAGCTGGAACTGAATTTCTGCTGAAATATTTCTTTTTTCAATTAAAGAAAATTTTGTTATTTATAACTTGCAGAATGTTCAAAAGTTTATATAAAATAGAAGCTATGTTGCATATAACAGAGTACTATGGAGCAGTTAAGAGAATGAAGTTATTTGGTTACAAAAGATTTCCAAGATATAACTGAAGAGTAACAATGATACAGGAAGGTTTCATTTATGTTTAAAAACAAACCAACCCACCGCATTTAACTAGTTCTACAGATGTAGACGCATACACACATATGCACAGAAAGGTCTGAGGTCACACACTGCTGACCAGGTCTTACCCTGGGGAAGAGACTGGGATTGCAGGTCAAGCAATGGTCATCTAAAGCAACTTCAGTTTTTGGTAACGTTTACATTTTACACCAACAATGTATCTGTTTATGTCTTAATGTCAAGTTCACATGGTTTCATTTACTGTGTTTAACCTTCAGACCCTTAAATCTTCCGTGCCCCCTTCTGGCCTCCTCCCTCTGGATCCACCCTGCTAATCTGCCGTGTGATCCGGGCGTGAGAGGCACAGTGGAGCTCACCCCACGGGCTGTCATGAGGCCCAGCAGTCATCCACAGGAAGGGTGAGCAGGGCTGCTGAGGGCTGCCCACCACACACAACTGCTTACGCGCTCCTTCATGGACACTTAATTTGTTTGACAAAAAAACTTCTGTAAAAATTTTTATCAGAGAAAATCTTGATAACACTTCAGAAAAACAGTATCAATTTGGACTAGGATCAACAGTATTTGAGTGAACTCATTTACCATACTCTCAAAAACAATGGGTTGAAAATAAATAAATAAATCTTCAGCTAAGAAAGGCTAATTAATTGTAGTCTCCCATTTTGCAATTCTTTACTTATCAGTGAGGCTCATACTTTTTCATTTTTAGCCACTTGTAGTTCTTGTTTCATGAATTATCTGTTTTTGTACATGATTGTGGTGTTGATCTTTTTGTTAAGAGATAATATTTTGGTATTTGGAGATAAACATAATGTTTTAATCCTACAGTTTTATTTGATAATTTAAAAGTAATGAACATGTTACTATAAAGATGTAGATGTGAACAAAACCATCTCCATCTTTTTGTCCTTTCCTGCTGTGACCTTTGACCAACCTCATTGTCCTGTGTTCCTCAAAATGTAACCATTAAATACTTTTGTAAATCATGGCACAGATGAAAACCAAGATGAGTATCAAACTGGTGACAGTATCAGCCACCAGAAGGATGGCCCCTGGCGCTACTGCATTCTTTGTCCCTTGGTCTTTTCAATCCTTAGTACCTGAATTATACTAGCAGAGAATAATTTGTGCAAAACTGCTGGGCCAGTCTGTCCAAGATCTTATCCAATCTTAAATTGGGGGATAAAACAAACCACGCAAACCAAACACAATACAAGCATTCAACACAGAAAGCCTGAAGTTCTCCACGATCTCAATCTCCTTGCCCTGTAACCTTGCTAACAGCTCACAATATATGCCCCCAAGTTTTCTATGTGCCCACCTTTGCCATTAGTTAGCTGTGTGGCCTTTGGAAGTGAATTAATCCTCTTGCCTCAGTCTTCTCAACTACAGTTTCAATAATTATTTTTCTCCATCTTTCCCCTCAATCAGACATACGTATGTCACTTAAAAGCAAGTAAGTGCAATCCCTGGTAAGACCTGACATTAAAAAAAAATTCTAGTTTAAATGATTTAAAGGTCACAAAATAATGAATGAATAGGAAATTTTCCTGGTACTACAGGGAAATCATGATAGTAAATGCTAATTTTTTCCTATAATTTTGAATTTTATTGGGTTGATGGGAATAGTGGAACCCGTTGAGGACCCATTGTTTTAGAATCTGAGAAGGTAAATTTAGTAGGCATTCCCTAAAATCAATCAATCGATTACACCTCTGCTGAACTTCTATGACAAAAGTATTAAAAATATTGTTAGGTTGATGTTCCTGAATTAATTGGCAGCGCATAACTCAGAGTATTCTATACATAATAAATGTGAATCAATGGCCATGACCCAGGACTTCTAAAAGAGAAACTGGGGAACTACTGGCCAAAATTATGAACCTGGCATCATTGGAAGTCACTGCTAGAAGGCTGAAAATCTGCGAACTTTTTATTTCCTTCTGTACTTCTACACATCAGGAAATACTCAAGAGAAGTTTGGAGGTGTGACATATCTATGAGTTGCTCATCTGTGAGATAGAATCTCTAATATAAGATAGATTTACCACGTATATAAGAGTAACACATTTCCCTTAAACTCTTTCCACCAACCAATCTCTCTTCCAACTAAACAGAAATTATTTCGTTATTTAGATTAATCAAGAATATTCGGACCCAGCGACATATTTTTATGATGCTGCCATTTCTTGAAATGCAAATGTCAATAAAAGTTCTCCAAGAGATTCCTTTATGTTCATGCCAATGGTTCTCTATTGGGAGGAGGGGGCAATTTTGTGATATCCAGAGACATTTTTAGTTGCCACAATGGGGAGAGGGTAGCTACAGGAATCTAGTGGCTACCGTCCAGGGATGTTGCTAAACATCCTATAAAATATAGGACAGCCCTCCACAGCAAAGAATTACTGGGTCCCAAATGTCAATAGTACCAGGACTGAGAAACTGGTGTATTACAATATCCTATGCCTAGAACATGTTTTCTAATTAAATCTGGACTTAATTGTATGCCTTTGGCCCAAGATTTAGCCAAAGTCAAGCTCACTAGAATGCTCAAAAAGTCTGACGAAAAATAAAGATTGTGAAGCCATTACAAAATGAACTCTACATCTGCCTACGTTACTACCACAGACAAACAGGCTTTGAGGTACAGTAGGAAAACCTAGTTTAAGACTCAGAAAGTCAATCTAACACCACAAGACTGTTCTACAGATAAAAAAAAAATGCTGAGTACTCTGAAAAGTCGTTCATGTTTCACATGAAAACAGTCACCTTTCTCAGCTATAAGACTTTAGTTGCAGGCAGTATTCTCTACTGAAAGTATGAGAACATCTAGAGAAAGGGAGCAAGAATGATCAAGACACACGTTACTAACTGCAACCTAATCCTATCACATTCCTTGTCAATTCAACATCATACTTTAATTTTGCCCTTTAAGAAAATTTATCTGCAGAATCAGTCATAAAAACAACGTTCATCCAGACTCACTATTTTGCTTTAAAATTACTACTGATTCAATATATCAAAAAGATGTAAAACCTCAAGCACAATGAAACTGCATCTAAATCCCTGGTGTATAAGTTGCTCTTTATCTTTTCAGTTCCACAGATTGAATTTAAGCACTGTTCATCTCTCATTTCTCCCCTATAAAACACAACTGGTAACATAGAAAAATGTTCACATGACTTACAATTTTGTCTGACCCATAGATCTTCTCCAACTGTTCAGCAACGTCCCTTGTTCCATCTGGACTTCCATCATCTATGATTATAATTTCATAGTTGATTCCACTAGAAATAAATAAATAAATTAATTTCTATTGTTTAGAGACAGTATTCTCAAATTAAAAAATAATTTTAAAATTACTAATTCTTCACCAGTAGTGAAAATTTATTGCCATATTAATCACTAAAGAAAACTTCAATTATCAAATGAAATGTCAGATATTCAGCACTTCCTTCAAAACTCAGCAAGTTCCTGGAACACCTCGAGTCCTGAGATGTTAAAAAATTCTCACAGAGGAAACATACTCTCCAGTTAAAAAAAAAATCAGTGATTTTACACACACACACACGCACGCATGCACGGATATATGAAATTTTATTTACTTTGGAAATGGAATTGTGGGGCAATAATATCAAATCTTAGTTATATTAATTTCAAAAGTATACTTAAAAGGTAACTCAAATTGACTAAGTAGCTGAGTGATTATTCTTTTTAATTTAATCCCAAATAGATTTAAAGAACATAATTGGGAATAAATCTGATTTAATGTTACCCTTAAATAAACCCCCTTTAGAATGGTGACATAATATTTTACACCACTTTTTCAAATAGTTGTACCCATGCTATCAAATAAGAAGAATTAGCACAGAATTACAAAAGGCTTCAAAATTAACATCTCTCTGCTGCTCTCCATTATCTTCACCAGCTAGTTTCTACCCTAGAAACAAGCCAACGCAATACCCGGATGGACATGTGATCACTGTCATGTCTGCCCCTACCCCCTTAAAAGACATTCTTTTGTAATTTCATTGGGAAACTTAAGGGAAACAAAATGAGGCACAGTCAAACCCTCACAACACAACATTCTGTTTCTTCTTGGTCCTCCTTTAAGAAACATGCAAGGAAATCAACCAGAAAACACAGTCCACTGTTGAAGGCTTAATTAAGCAAGTCAGCCCCAGCAAACTTGCCAGAAAGCAAGACTCAACCTATCCTCTAGGGTAGATATGACTTTTGCTTTTCACCGTGCCTTAAATTTGGGCACACGCTTTACAAGCCAAAACATGTAAGATGTTGATTCCAGTTGATGTGCTGAAAGAATACACTTCATAAGCAAAAGGAGTCATTCATATGCAAAATTACTGCCCTTTTCCCATTCCAAAGCACCCACAGTGCCCAAAGGGAGATAAAGGAATCAAGCTGAGCTGACATTAGGTTATTTGACTGCATCTGAAAAGAAATTTGTTTCCTTCATTAAACTTCGTTTTGATTTTTTTGAAAATCCACTCAGAAACTATAAAACGATAAACTGCACTACATAAAATAGTTAAAAATAGAGTCAAAAATATTGTATAATCAGAAGACAGATGGGAACACAATCGGCTACATGACAATTTCTCTAAATGGGAAAGAGCTTGTAGAAATCAAAAAAAGATAACAAATTTAAATGTAGGAAAAGATCTGAATAGAAAATTTTGAAGAGCTATGCATGTGAAGATAGTTATGTCATTCAAAGAAACAGAATCAAAAGGGCAATGTTTTTCACCAACTAGCATTTCCAACGATGTTAAGTTTAATAATGCTCAAGTTGCCTGGCCCTTGTCGAAACAGGAGCAATGAAGAACGCTGGAGTCCTGAGCGGGTCCAGTCTTTTTCTGAGAGCAATTTGGAAATAACTACCAAATTTTCAGCACAACTCTGTCGATCCAGCAATATTACCCTGAAGACTTTATCCCCTGCATACTAGCAAAAGTATGAGTGTGTTGCAACATTCACCTAAGAAAGCAGCACTATGTGTCAAACACTTTTCAAAGCGCTGGAAAAGGTGGCATGAACAAAGCTCCTGTTCTCATTTGTAAAGCAAAAGTTAAAAAAAAACAAAAACCTCTGGAAAGAATGTGTTCGTTGACATGACCTGGTCCGATCAATGAACAACAGCCACATGACATAATTTTCAAAGTAATTTGCTAAGTCTGTATGCGCCGAAACAGGAAGACGTTCAAAAAGGTCTGCCACCTCGTCTCATCAATGGAACCATAAAACAAGCTGCTTTGTACTGACCCCAGCATGTTCTGAAGTTGAAAACCAACAACAAAAAAATTGTATCCATCCTTTGAAATTCACACTCTAAGGCCGTAGGCTCTACCGACCACAGCGAACAGCCACCGGCGGTCAGAGAAGTCGCCCCCCTGCCCCAAAAAGGTGGTCGCGGCGGCGGCGGCCCCCCGCCCCGGACGCCAAGCCTCCCGCTGACGTCAGCGGCCGGCGCGGACCGTGGCCCTGGCCGGGGAGGAAGGGGGCCCCGGCGGGAAGCAGGAGAGTCGGGGGAGCCCGGGGAGCATACAGACCAAGCAGCGCCTCGCACACGCCGCAGCAGGAAGGGGGGCCGCCTCGGCTCCCCTCGCGGGCCGGGCCGGGCCGCCTCGCGCGGCCAACTGCCGACACCCGGGCCGAGGGGGAGCGCGGCCCTACCTCTCGGAGAAGCTCTTCACCAGCAGCCACACGATCAGCGGCAGGTTCTCGCGCTCGTTGTAGGTGGGCAGAAGCACCGAATACTTGTCCGGGGGCTGCTGCCGAGGCCTCGCAGCGCTGCGACCGGCTCCCTGGGCGGCCATGGCGGCACTGCGCGCGGCGCCGGAAGCGGAAGGACCGGCACATGGGCGGGCGGGGAGCCCCGTCGGGCGGCACCGCATCCGGGAGGAGGACAGCGGCCTGTGAGGCGGGGCGCTGGTCCTCCCGAGGCCCTTTGTGTGGCGCCATTGGATACAGGGCTGATGGCTACCTCAAGCTGAGTCTTAAGAGGACTTCAGGAGATATACACCAACCGATGAACCTTTCCCAAAGCGCCATCACGATTTTTTTAGTTTATTCCGGTCGCTAGGAGACGGGAAACGGGAAGCGGAAGTGCCTCGGAAGACCGCTTCCGGCCGAGGTCGCCATGGCCGCCCGGGAGGAGGTGCTGGCCTTGCAGGCCGAAGTTGCCCGGCGCGAGGAGGAGCTGAGCTCCCTGAAGCAGAGGCTGGCGGCGGCTCTCGTGGCGGAGCCGCAGGAGCCGCAGCGGCCGGTTCCGGTGCCGCCCCTGCCGCCCAAGGCCTCGCTGTCCCGCGATGAGATTCTGCGCTACAGCCGCCAGCTGGTGCTGCCGGAGCTGGGCGTGCGCGGGCAGCTGCGCCTGGCCGCCGCGTCCGTGTTGGTCGTGGGCTGCGGCGGGCTCGGCTGCCCCCTGGCGCAGTACCTGGCAGCGGCCGGCATAGGCCGCCTGGGCCTCGTGGACCACGACGTGGTGGAAATGAGCAACCTGGCGCGCCAGGTGCTGCACGGCGAGGCCCTGGCCGGCCAGCCCAAGGCCCATTCGGCCGCCGCCGCGCTGCGCCGTCTCAACTCGGCCGTGGAGTGCGTGGCCTACGCGCAGGCGCTCACGCCGGCCACGGCGCTGGGCCTGGTGCGCCGCTACGACGTGGTGGCCGACTGCTCGGACAACGCGCCCACTCGCTACCTGCTGAGCGACGCCTGCGTGCTCGCCGGCCGGCCCCTGGTGTCGGCCAGCGCGCTGCGCCTGGAGGGCCAGCTGACGGTCTACCACCACGGCGGCGGGCCGTGCTACCGCTGCGTGTTCCCGCAGCCGCCCCCCGCGGACACGGTGACCAGCTGCGCGGACGGCGGGGTGCTGGGCGCCGTCACTGGAGTCCTGGGCTGCCTGCAGGCGCTGGAAGTGCTGAAGATCGCTGCGGGCCTGGGCCCCTCGTACAGCGGCAGCTTGCTGCTCTTTGATGCCCTCAGAGGGCGGTTCCGCGCCATTCAGCTGCGGGGCCGCAGGCCCGACTGTGCAGCGTGCGGGGAGCGGCCCACCGTGACCGGCCTGCAGGACTACGAAGCCTTCTGTGGCTCCTCGGCCACCGATCAGTGCCGCTCCCTGCAGTTGCTGAGCCCGGAGGAGCGAATTTCCGTCACGGACTACAAGCGGCTGATGGATTCTGGGTCACCCCACCTGTTGCTGGACGTCAGGCCCCAAGTGGAAGTGGACATCTGTGGTTTGCCGCATGCCCTGCACATCCCTTTGAAACGTTTGGAGCAGAGGGACGCAGGCAGCCTGAAGCTCCTAGGAGAAGCAATCCAGAAAGGGAAGCAAGGCACCCAGGGAGGAGTCGCTCTCCCCATCTATGTGATTTGCAAACTGGGCAATGACTCCCAGAAAGCCGTGAAGATCCTGCAGTCCTTGACAGCAGTCCAAGAGTTAGACTCTTCCGCAGTTCAGGATGTTGTGGGGGGCCTCATGGCCTGGGCTGCCAAAATCGACGGAACGTTCCCGCAGTACTGAGGGGGGGGGCTGGTACACACAGTCTGCCCCGAGAAAGATGTCAATTGCCACATTTCCCTAAACATATTTATTTGCATTTTTTTTTTTTTTACGGTAATGTACAGAAGAGACTGGGATTCTACAACATCTGTGCATACACGGGCTCTTTTTTATAAGGGGCTTCTTAATGGTGATTTATTGGCGTAGCTATAAATGGGTTATAATACTGTTTCTGAGAACTGCCTTGTGTTTTCAGCACTTGAAGGGTGTCTCGAACGTGTGAGACATAATGCAAGTGACAGGATTTTGTGTTTTAAACTACAGGTCATTTGCCTCTACTGCTTTTTTTCCACCTCCCCCAATCAAAAAGCTCTCTAAAATAGTCCGTTTTATACCTGGAATGAAGTTGTAGTAAACTTAGTCTTACTGAATTGATCACAGATGAAATATACTTAAGATCAGTTATTGTTTACTAAGACATTCTTTGGGTCTTATTTCTACAAATGATAGGATATATTCCACAGAAATAAGTGTTTAAAATGTAAATTGTTTTAGTTATCTAGGAATTGACCCTCCTGTTAAATATTTTGAGTTAATATCAAAGTGAAAAGTTTACAGGTTAGCAAGATAAAGGAAACCACCTTTGTAGTTTGTCAATTTCTCTTATAAATTGTTGATTTTTTTCTCACGGTTAGCTTTTTCAGGTTCTACCTTATGCAGTACACATAGAACTGTATACTATGCTTTGACTTGCTTTGGAATCTTCATGTCCAAGTCCAAACCTTCTACTCCCCCACCCCCCACGCCCACTTTTTTTTTCTTATCCAATTTGTTTTTGTTTTTGGCTTTACTGTATGGCCAGGACCCCAAATGCAATATTGAATTAAAGTGGAAAAGTGAACATTCTTAGCTCCTTCTCAATCTCAGGTAAAGACTTTGACTATTTGACTAGTATTGCTTGTTGCTGCTCTACTGTGGATAAATACCCTTTGTCAGATTAAAGAGATTTCCTTCTGTTTATAGTTTGCTAAGGGTTTTCGTTGAATTCATCAAATGCTTTCTCCGATTTATTAAATTACGTGCTTCTTAACTTTTTTCTCTTCTGTTAACGCAGTGAATTACGTTGATTTTTTTTTTAATTGTGGAAAAGAAACCATAGTCACCCAACAGTTTCCAAGTGTACACAGTACAATATTGTCCACCACCTGCATCTGCTGTGCTGCAGATCCCAGCGTCCCCATCCTGTGTGACTGAAGCTACACCCACCGAACATTGCCTTTTCTATTTGATTGAATCTGTTTTATTCCAGCATTTTATAGCAGTGAAAAAATGTAGGTGTTTTATGTTTCTTAACTAACATTTTTCATGAAATGGCAGGTAGTCTGCACAATTTCCGTTACATACAACCAAATGAAAAGTAGAAACTTGGTATGTGTGTATCAGTGGCAAACAAGAGGAAATGCCATGTCAAAAGGAGATCACTACTCTCCAACTGATTGTTGCATGCAGGCCTGTAATCATCAGAAATCACGGAAGTGAAACCTTTCTGTCTCTGGCTACAGATTTGTAAAGAAGCTTCAAAGCATTATGGGCCAGACAAAACTCTGAAGAACACAGTTTACTTAGCAGTTTGCACCCTCTGGTATGGACTCTTGTTTTATTAGGAACCGATGGTATTAACAATTAAATTCAAAGCTAGGATAGTCATCCTTTTTTAACTGTGAAACATTGTTAACTCATTTTTTTGAATAAGTATAGGCCTTTCTCTGTTATAAAGATTGTACAGGTTTCTTATCACTGCTTCTCCCAAGGAGTTGTGGAAATAAATGACTTAGACCTGGAGAGGAGAACAAAGATGGCTGGCCTGTGTCTTCTTATTTCCAGGACCAAAACGGGTTCTGATACGCATCAGGAAACAATCAAGTGGACACACATAGGAACTATTTCATATCATGAGGACTAATATCTTAAAGTTAGGCAGTTTGGCAGTTTTCGTAGTTCCTGCAAAACTGGTTTGTCACTGGGGACAGACCCAAGGCTGTACTTCCAGGAACGATGCCCAAAACCACGCACAGAACTGGCCTGAGAACACTGCTGTGCTGCCCAGTCTAGTACTAGAGGAAACTGCCAGCAGAGTCTCACCAGTCTCACTTGGCCTGGCCCCACTGCTCTCCCAGAAAGCCCAACAGTTAGTTCACGCACAGCCCGGGGGCAGAAAGCAGAACCCCTTCATATTGTTCTTTTCTGAGTCTAACGAGGGTGTGTCTGGTAGGTAGAGCCTAGTCACATGCCTACATCGTACAAAGCTGCAAGAGCAGCTGGAAATTTGAGTTCTGACAGCTACAAAAGGGAGGCAGAGCTCATAATCTGAGATTTTCTCAAATTAGTGAAAGAATTCTCAAAAGATGGGTTGTTAAGAATAGGACAGGTAAGCTGGCTGAGTGGCGTATTGGTTAAGTGCTGGCTTGGGAGGCCAGCGGCCCCGGTTCGGATCCCACATATGAGGGCCAGTGACACTGCCCTCTAGCTAAGATGGTGAACCACAGCTCCACGGAGCTGGGCCCTGCTGCAGTGGGCTGCCATAGGCTACAGTGAGTGGCTGGCAGCCAGAGTGAGCGGCTGGCAGCCTGGGTGAGCTGCCAAAAGCTGTTGTGAGCGGCCATCCAGAGGCCAGCGATCGATCTGCCTCACCCGGGAAGAGCGCAATGATGATACCAACATGGGCCAATGAAGCAACGTCCTCCGCAACTAGACTGAAGAACAAAAAGACAGCAACTTGTCTGTTCCCCTTCACCGGTTCCCCAACACTGTTCCCCTCCCCCAATTTCCCAATAAAAATCTTTTTAAAAAATAAAAGAATAGGACAGGTATCTACCACCCGACCCAGATCTTTTTATTCTTTGAAATCATTTTTTTCTCTGGGGATTGTGACTAGGTTTTTACATGTAGATGGGGTTTGAACTTGATAATTTTTTTCCCTTTTAACAAATGCGAAGTGCCTTAAGTGGACCTGTTACCATTTTAAGTTCTGGGATAAAGATGAATAAGAGCTTTCCTGTTGTCATGGAGTTTACATTTAAATGGGGGGAGGGGGAGGTGGAGGGGGGACAAATCAAGTTAATGATAAGTGCCTTTATAAAATAAATCAAACCTGATGTTTTGGCATGGGGAAGGAGGGGCTATTTTGGATAGGTTAATTAGGGGAAACTTTCGGAGAAGGGTTGGCAAACCCAAAACCTGAATGGTGAGCCAGTTCAATCTGGGAGAGCATCCCATACTGGGAGAAAAAGAAGTGGAAAGATCCAGACGTAGATAAACTGGGAATGATCAAGAAACTGAAGAATAAGCTGTTGGGTTGTGAACAATTGGGGAAAGCAAAACAAGGTGAGGTTGGAGAGAGACTATATCATGCAGGTTACAGACCATAATAGGAATTTGGTGTTTATTTCAAGGAAAATAACAGCTAACATTTATTGAACACTTACTATGTAATTTGGGTTTTGAACCCAGATGGTCTGGCTCAAGAGCCAGTGCCCTAAGCACTATGCTGACTCTACTGACTCAGAACTTTGTAATAGTTTTATATGTTTCCTTGTTGAAAAACTATCACAGAATGAATAGAGCTTGTATTTAGGATACAGTAGAAATGTACACGGATGCACTTGGTTTGCAGACTTCTCTCTAGGGGAGGCACCTCTGTGAAATACCTGGGAGCCCTCTGACACATGGATAATGTCCAGTTAATAATGAGCCACTGGTCAAGGCAAGCGAGAAATAAAAGTCTCAACATAAGGAGCCACAGCTGGTAACGAGAAAGGTTGCCAAGGAGGGGGAATATCCAAAAAAAGGCAGTAAGTCAGAGTTCCCACCGGAGAGGGATATGTAAATGTGTGTGTGTGTATGTATGTATGTATATATATATATATATATATATATATATATATATATACATAATATTAAAATACTGTATATTTAAGCTTGTTAATTTTAAATTAGCTGCTCTCTCCATGGTAACAGAGGGCCTCTTCAGAGCCTGAGCTCAGGTCCATGGCACAGTTTTCTCTAACCAGGAAAATATTTCCTTGCTCTTAAAGGTTGTACCTTCTCAGGGTTCCATATGTAAGATGAGGTGCCCCTGTCCAGGTAATAGTAAATCATTTGAAATCATGTACCTGACTTACCTTTCAGGATCATTCTGAAGTTCGTTTGGAATATTAGGGAAATTACTGTGGTGCAGAAGCGGGAAAGCATTTTGAAAATACAATGGGAAAAGGGGTTAATTCATACCTTTGATGAACTATAATTTCTAAATGGCTCAGGATGTGAGAAAAGCTAATTAAACCAGCCCAGAATTTGGGTGATAAATAGGCTACATAGAAATCTAGATATAACTGTATAGACACGTAGTTTACTATAAAGTCCTCCATATTGACACTGATTCTGATTTTTAATCTCTTGTCCAATTATTCAAAAATTAGAAGACAACAAATTGTGGATTATCTAGGTGTTTTCTTGGACAGGTTGCTGAAGGTAAGGAAAGAGAAAAGGCTTATATCTGAAAATTGGCTTTCTGGGTGACACCTTGGTTAAAAAGGTGCCAGAGTAGGGTGACACTGATGGAAGATGTTTGGGGCATGATTTTTAATGAGCGATGTTCTCCTTACCCAACGCTTCTAGGTGAGGGAGGCCTGCAACGAACCGGAATTTAACAGTCCAAGGGGAATGCGAGTTGAAGTAGTTGACTCTTAAGTACAATAAAACTCTCAAGCAAGGCTTGCTATTTATAAAAACAAAGGGAGGCAGTGTTTTTACAGCCGTGACTTAGTGGCCACCTGGAGTAGACTCTGGGTTGTCTGCCCAACAGCCTCCCCACTCCCGCCCCTTCCTCGCTGGCAGGGCTAAACATGTCAGACTGCTTCCCAACGTCCTTTGCAAGTTTTGAGGAAGTTACACTTGTGAACAATTTCTTCCGTCAAATACAGTTCAAATCTGTCCACTTCTCACTATCTCCACTGCTGCTTCCTAGTCAAGCCATCCATCAAATTTATAACTTTTCAGGAACACACACACACCTCATCAATTGCATCATTGAGTGCCAAGGGCACTATCTATCTTAGGTCTTAAGATAAAACAAAAGAGGTACGTGTGTATACCTTGAGAAACTTTTGGTAAGTATAAATATGTCCTTTTTGGAATTCTCGAGATCTGTGGAGGAAAATAGGACTTTTACATGACAACTTTCTCTTGATGACATAATGAACAATAATTAAATATCTATTTTTGCATAAAGCTTACAGGGATTTGCAAACTCAATCCCTAAAGGGGCTAGCTAAATAAAGAAATGAGAGGGTGAGCAGCTCGGGACCATCATGAATTGGAGGGTGCCTGATATAGCTAAAGCTACCGCACAGCTAACTGTGCCATGCAGAAGTGTTGGACAGTATGGCCAACTCTTGCAGTATTTTAAGAAAATCTGAACAGTTGGAGTTTTGTGGAAGATCTAATGTTAAAATATGGAAAACGAATTTGAAAATTCTGAAACTGTTCACCATTTAAAACATACCCATAGTCTGGATGAAGAATTTAAGCTTAAATAGAAAAAAACCCGTGATTTGGATCTTATTTCATTTGATGGATACGAAAGTAGCTGAGTGTTGGGGGAAGCCTAAACCAGTTTTAACAATTTGTTAACACCTGGATTTTGTTTTTCATTTATACGGTATTTATAGGCTAATCCTCTGAGATGGTAAAGTTTTGAAGGAAAGTACAGTTTTTGCTCATTGTAATGTCATGTAAATTTAATATCATGTAAAGTAGTTTGAGAATATTTTTCAAAAGACTGAAATATTGGAATTGGGTGATAGGTGAGGTATCTACCTTTTGCTTTTCCTTGTATTTTGATGAATTGGTGATCAAATGTCATTTCTCAGAAAAATGTACCTGCAAAATAGATAATCAGAGTGAAGGTGGAAGAGTATTTAAGTGACGAACATTAGAGTTTACACATGAGTCTTTTGGAAGTTTGCATCTGCGGTGTTTTAGGTTGGATAAGATGCATAAATTAACCTGTAATAACAGCAGGGGAAAAAAGTGTGCCAAATGGATTAAGTTTAAAAAAAAAAAACAACTTGGAGGATGATTCATAATGATGACCTGAAAAGAGATTTTGTCCTTTTAAATATTTACTTCTAATTTTAAAAAGGAAACTATGCCTTAGAAGCATCAATACCATATGAACATGATGATCATACATTTAGTTTTTTAAAAAAGCACTCAGTTTTAAAAAGTAATTCATGCTTATGGTAAAATCCTACAGCTTGAATGTATATACACTAAATACAGTATGGTATCCCAGATTAAATCCTGGAACAGGGAAAGGATATCCTGCAAAAAGTGGGGACATTCTAACAAAGTCTGTAGTTTAGTTAACAGTATTGTGCCGATGTTAATTTCTTAGTTGGATATATAAGATGTGAACATTAGGAGAACTTGGGCATACAGCAACTCTACTATTTTTGCAACTGTAAATTATTTCAAAATTAAGCATTTAAAAACATAAAAAATAGCATATACAGAAGATGTGAGTCTTCCTTTCCACTCCTAACTCCCATTCCTCCAGTTCCCTCCCAGAGACAATCTCTATATAACCAGACTTACTATGTTTTTCTACATGCATATTTCTACATATACCATTTTCAAACAAATGGAATTTATACTGCTCCGATACTGTGGTTTTTAGAAAAGTAGGCTATATTGGCTACTGTTCCACTTGCTCTCAGTTCATTCTTTTTAACCAGCATTTAGAATGCCATTACATACACGCTCTACAGTTTCATTAATCAGTTTTTCCATTGAAGGACATTTAGGCTTTTTGCAGTTTTTGCTATTAGTAATAGTGCCTCAAAGAATACCTTAATATTTATGTTGGAAAGCCTATTTCCCAACACCTCAGCCAGCACAGTCTTTTCAAACTTTTAGATCTTTGCCATTCTGAAGGTTTAAAAAAAATATCATTGTGTTAATTTACATTTTTATTATAAATAAGTTTGAATGGGTTGTTTTGTATGCTTAAAAGCCTTCAAATAAAAATACTGTTTATTTTTAGCTCATTTTTCTATTGAGTTATATATTCTCCTTCTTATTGATGTATATGGTTAAGAAACACCCCTTTGGGGAGCAAAATATCTGTGTTCCTTTGAAAAAAGAGTTTTTTGTTTTAAAAAATATAACATTTATTTATTTTTTTTAGGGGGCAGTGTAACTGGCCCTCATATGTGGGATCCGAACCCAGGCTGCTGGCGTCCCAAGCCAGCGCTTAACCACCGCGCCACTCGGCTGGCCCTGCAAAAAGAGTTTTGAATTCGTTCATTCTTCAGACATTTATTGAAAGTCTACTACATACCAGGCATTGGCCAAGTTCCAATTACCTGGGGATACCAGGTAATTAGGATGTGGGACTTGCTTGCCGGGTGTTCATTTTACAACTTTATACATGTAGTTTACACAACCCTTTCCCACCTACATTATTTCATTTAATCCTTCAACAACTCGGAGATAAAGGGAGCTATCTCTTGTTCACAGGCTCCTCCTATATGTATTCTCCCCAACAACAGAGTCCCCTGAAATAGCCTAGTTGTCAGGGAGCCTTGGTCTCAAAGTGGAAGCAGGCGCTCTTGTCTCCACATAGCATTTTAGAAAAGGTTCTATTGTAGACCGGGAGAGGTTTTCAGCTGTTTCTAAGTATTTCGTTTGTCCTGATGGTCATCAGAAACCCCTTTTCTTTGGAGCCGTGGTGAGACATTGAGAGCAAAATGAATGATCACGGTAATGAGGCATGCATCCTGGTGGTCCATTGTTGATGGTCTCCTGATGGGGTCAGACTCACTTCAGGGCAGCCTTTGGTTTTTCTTTTTCAGAGTAGAGGGTTGGAATCAGGGCACGTGGGACACTGAGACCATCAGCTAAGCGCTGATATGTCTGACACACATTCTTTATTGCCAATGAATGGGTTGAATATACATATACTGTTTTATTTAAGATGCTCTGTGTACATATGTATTGTATAACTTCACATTTGAGTTTCCTGATTTGAAAACAGGCATATCTTGGCAACTGGTTTTCCCTGGTTGACTATCTGAAAGCCGAATGGCTTTAGCACTTACCACATTTCCAGGTCCAAGCCAATTTTGAAGTTTGGGTATTAGAAATGCTCACATGTAATAAAACGATATAAAAAAAAAGTTGAACACAGGACTCAGGATAGAATGACCTTGGATGTCAGGAGGGAGGGGATAGAATGCGGAATCATGTTATTACACCCATCCTATGGTGGTTAGTTTGTGGTTAATATTACATAATTAAAAATAATAAATCACGCACAACCAATAATGAGAACATGTGACAAACCATTATGATTAATCCAATTATGTGCACCTGAAATCCAAAGAAAAAGAGAAAACAGTAAAAAGAAAAATGTCTGAGGGCCAGCGGAATGGCTCAGTTGGTTAAGAGCTCACTTAAGAGTGCGAGCTGAGCTCTGAGCAACAGCAGTTTGATGCCCAGCCTGAGCTGAGCAGCCGCTAAGCTGCCAACAGGTAGCAGGATGGGTCACGTTAAAAAAAAAAAAAAAAAAAAGAAAAAAAGAAAAGAAAAATGTCTGCTAACTTTGACTACCTTAAAAATGAATCTATTGGGCCAAAATCACAAATTAGTTTGCTAATAGAGAAGAACTGCTTAATGGATGGTACCCTATTCTTTTTTTTTTTATAATCTTTTATTGTGAAATAAACATTTTTTTAAAATTAGTTTCAGGTGTACAACACAATGCAATAGTTATACTTTTTACCCTTCAAAGTGACAACCCCCTCCCCCAGTTTGCCACCCCACTCCCCCCCCATATCATACGTATCTATTACAATTCCTTTGACTCCCTTCCACAGTATATTCCACATCCCGTGACTATCTATACATTCAGTTACTGTTAACATACAATATTATATAACATCAGCTTCAGGTGTACAGGGCAGTGATCAAGCCTCTACTCCATCCATGAAGTGGTCTCCCTAACAATACATGTGACTATCTGACACGCTACAAAATTTTTACAACATTATTATATTCCCTGAACTGTGTTTCATATCCCTGTGGCAATATCGTAGTTGTCTCTTTACCCTGTCTAATCCCTTCCCTTTCTCCCTTATCCCCTCCCCCTCCCAACTAGCAACCCTCAGTTTTTCCTCTATATATATGAGTCTCTTTACTTTGCTCGTTCATTCAGTTTATCACATTCCACATATAAGTGAGATCATATGGTATTTGTCTTTCTCTGACTGATTTATTTCACTTAACATAATAGTCTCTTCACAACATTATCAATTACATTCTCTGAACTGCCCCCCATATCCCTGAGGCAACATTGTAGTCACCCAGCTATGCTGTCCAAAACCTTCCTCCTCTCCCTCAGCCCCACTCCCTCCCAGCCAGCAACCATCAGTTTTTCCTCTATATCTGCTTGATATGATTTCAATCTTCTTAAATTTACTGAGACTTGTTTTGTGGCCTAATGTGGTCTATCTTGGAAAATGTCCCATATGCATTTGAGAAGAATGTATATTCTGTTTTTTCAGGGTGAAATGCTCTAAACATATTGACGAAGTCCAGCTGGTCTAAAGTGTCATTTAAGGCCACTCTTTCTGTGTTGATTTTCTGTCTAAAGTGTCTGTCCATTGGTGACAATGGGGTGTTGAAGTCCCCTACTATGATAGTGTTACTGTTGATCTCTGTCTTTATGTCTGTCAAAATCTGTTATATGTAATTAGGAGTTCCTATGTTGGGTGCATAGATGTTTATTAGGGTTATCGTGCCCTTCTTTGTCTTTTATTGTAGTCATTTTAAAGTCTATTTTGTCCAAAATAAGTACTGCTACTCCAGCTTTTTTTTTCTCATTTCCATTTGCATGAAATATCTTATTCCATCTGTAAACAGCATATACATGTGTCCACTCAGCCACTCTCTGTCTTTTGATTGGAGCATTTAGCCCATTCACATTTAAAATGATTATTGATAGGTGCATATGTATTGCCATTTTGTTTTTTGTGTTCCTGGTCTTCCTGGGTTAGCTTGTTTACCCCTTTCTTTTGTTTAAAAAAGCCCTTTTATCATTTCTTGCAATGCTGGCTTGGTGGTAATGAACTCCTTAAGCTTATTCTTTTCTGAGAAGCTCTTTATTTCTCCTTCAATTTTAAGTGATAGCCATGCTGGGTAGAGCAATCTTGGTTGTAGGGCTTTATTTTGTGTCACTTTGAATATCTCCTGCCACTCCCTTCTGGCCTGCAGAGTTTCTGTAGACAAGTCAGCTGGTAGTCTAAGAGGAGTTCCTTTGTATGTAACCTGCTGTCTTTCTCTTGCTGCCTCTAGGATTCTGTCTCTGTCTTTCTCTTGCTGCCTCTAGGATTCTGTCTGTCTTTAACCTTTGCCATTTTAACTATTATGGGTCTTGGTGTGGACCTGTTTGGGTTCAACTTGTTTGGAACCCTCTGTACTTCCTGGGCATGTATGTTGATTTCCTTCACCAGGGTAGGGAAGTTTTCAGTCATTATTTTTTCAAATACATTCTTGACCCCTTGCTTCTTCTCTTCTCCTTCTGGTATTCCTATGATTCGAATGTGGTTGCGCTGCATGTTGTCCCATAAGGCTCTTAAACTATTTTAATTGTTTTTTATTCTTTGGTCTTTTTGTTGTGCCAACTGTGTGATGATTTCTGCTATTTTGTCTTCCAAATTGCTGATCCGCTCCTCTGCTTCATCTACTCTACTGGTGATTCCTTCGAGTGTGTTCTTCATTTCAATTATTGTATTCTTTAGTTCTAACTGGTTGTTTTTTATGATTTCTCTATCCTTCCTTATGTCCTCACTAAGTTTGTTAAACATTCTTATCATCAGTGTTCTAAACTCTGTCTCCGAAAGGGTGGATCCCTCTGTTTCATTTAGTTCCATTTTTAGAGGTTTCTTCTGATCTTTTACTTGTGACATGTTTCTTTGTTTCCCCATTCTGGCTGTCATTCTGGGATTGCTTTGATGTATTAGATAGATCACCAAGAGAGCCCTGGCTGGATGATGCAGGCACACAACTCACAGCCCAACACTCCCAGGAAAACTCCCAGTCTCAGCCTGTCCCAATCAGCTGCTCGAAGATCAGGCCAAGCAGCCCGACAACCAATCACCAGCCTGGCAACTCTGCAAGCGCAGCGCGGAGAGCCGGGAAATGAGCCGGGAAATGCACTCCCGTGTCTCAGTGAGCAGCCTGTTGGAGCCGGGGGGCACCCGCCCAGCATTTCCCTGGCAATGCAGTATAAGCCGGGTGGAGGGTGGGGATCCAAGGCCGCATGCGCTCGCGCACCCACACACGCACTTCTGCGCCAATTGCACCAGACCAATGAGGTCTCGGACCTGATCCTCTGTGGGAGGGCCCAGGCCCGACAAAATGGCGCCCTCCCTACACCACTCGCGTGCAGGCTCCGCACCACGGGAACAACAGTCCAAAAACCTCCAGCCTTTGCACCAAAGGTGCTCAGTTCAGTCCGTCCCCGCAGGCTCCCGGCTCACACAGCCACTCCCTCCACTAGGAACCAGGTAAGTGCTCACCGGCGAGCAAGCCCGGGCGCCGGCTCCACTGATTCTCCAGCCGCTCTTAGCCTCACCGAGCTGAGCAAAGAGAGTCCTCACTAATTTACTGCCGGCTATCTTAGAACTCCTCTTCCCGGCAAAGGAACTCTGGGCTGGTGAGCTTGGGGTGCGGCCGGAGGGTCTCTCCCCCAACCGGAGAAGCTTCCCACGGCTGGGGCATCCCTCACGGGGCTCGCCCTCTCTCGTCTCCGCCTGTCCTACCAGACCCGACGCGGCCTCCTCTTTAAGTTCTTCGTTTAGTGGTTCTGTTCATCTAGTGTTCCGGGGACCTCCAGGGTTAAATGTTTATAATTTGTTTGTCATTTTGGTGTGATCCTGGGAGACAGTTAGCACAGCGTCTGTCTATTCTGCCATTTTACCGGAAGTCCCTATTCTTTTTCACATCATCATATTTCCCTTCATTATTTTTAATGAAAGGGAAGGCAAGCAGCCTCCACGCCTTACACCCTGAAGTTTGTGTTTATTCTTTGGAACATTTAATTAGAAGAGTTTTATAGGAAGGCTCTTAGGGCCATTTAATTAATCAACAGCTGCTATATATTTTAGTCTTGTGTGTCCATTCTTTTGGAGAGAAACATCTTCCCCTGTCTGTAGGCCTGCTAACCCTGACCCTGCACAAAGGCACATGTTTCTAGTTTGTTTGCATCCACTTTATTAGATCTAGAACCTGCGAGTTTATCAATAGAGGATGCAACAGGGAGATTTGCTTAGGTCATGTCAGAGGAACACAATTGATTCATTCAAGAAACATTTAATGGGCATTAGGAAAGGGCAGGTAGTGGTGCTTGGAACATAGCTATGAACAAGATAGACTTGGGCTCTGTCCATACAAACTCACATTCTAGTGGAAAAGAGATGACAAATATACAACCACACAATGTGATTCTATGGAAAGGAATAATAGCTGGGGTGGTGGCCAGAGAAGACCTCTGATAAGGGGGCATTTAAGGTGAGAGGCATGAAAGGGGAGATGGCAGGAGCCAGGAGATGAGCTGGGGAAAGAGCATTCCAGGCAGTGGGAACGGCAAGTACAAAGGCCCTGAGGCATCGTGAGCTGGAAGAACCAAGAGGAGCCAGGTAAGGCTGGAGTAGAATGAGTGAGAGAGAGAGGAAGGCAGGGGCCGGACCGTGCAGGCACGGTGGGCCATGGCGAGGAGTCTGGAGCTTATGTTAAGGGTAATGGAAAACAGGACCTCAAGCTGTGCTTGTGAGCAGAGCTGGACAGGAATGCAGCAAGTTAGTGCTGGGAGAGCAGCTCAGCCAGTGATGGATGGGAGTGGGTATCCACCTCCCATCTTCTGGCTCCTGAAGGGAGACAGCTCTGAGGTGTGTTCTTCAGTCTCCCAGAGGTCCCCAGTGGGATCGAGCGCCAGCTGCCCACACTGACAACCTGCCCGCTAACACCCCCATTCCTTTCCCATCTCTGTCTCACATCTCTCCTCCTCTACCGCAGTTTCCTGGGATCTCCTCCCAAATCAACAACTTGTACTCAGGTTCTTGTCGCTGGGACCCATTCCTCTCACTCACCTCTCTCCTACGACCTGACACTTGGCAGCACCCCAGAAAGCATTTAAACAAACTCTTCTGGCAGCTGAATCATAGAGAAAGACGGGCAAGGGAACTTGGGATTTTGTTTCTTGTTTTTGTTTTGACTTACTTTTTAACAGGAGAAATAGAGAATATTATTTGTCTTTGTATCTAGAGGTACATCCGAATGGACTGCAAGAATGGACTGTTTTGTGTACCCACTAAATACTCCTGTTTCTCCTGTATGCCAGGAACTGGAACTTTTTCTCTTCTGGAACTTGATTCTCGGGACCCTTAGAAAGCACACAGAAGAGTGTCCTGCTGGGGCCCCTCCCTCCAAGTCTCGGCCCCCCAGCCACAATGTTGCATGGGGAGGCAGAAGTCTTCCTAACACGAACTTCTCCAGTCATGAAGTGGCCAG
This sequence comes from Aselliscus stoliczkanus, assembly GCA_033961575.1. Lineage (NCBI taxonomy): Eukaryota > Metazoa > Chordata > Mammalia > Chiroptera > Hipposideridae > Aselliscus > Aselliscus stoliczkanus. Next base: position 8,974,906 of record CM066738.1, on the reverse strand, counting down.
GCAGAAACGAATCTCCTCTCATGCCCATCACTGCTCCAGGTCGCCATATTTGCTTGGCTGGATGCTGGGGACATCTGACAGCAAGAGACTGACCGATGACAGTCATCCAGAGAATCAAATCTATGGAACGTCTCACAGAAGATATGGGATTTCATAAGGCCAGTACACAGGATGTTGGAGAACTACTCGAAACCCCAAAGGCACTGCATGAGATGGCAGACAAGGATGGAAGGGAAACCCACATAGATGATGGCCCCAGGGGCACTGCTTTAGGAGAATGATGTGGAAACCAGTAGAGGCCTTTAGAAAAATCAATGAACCATCATGTAATTTCCAGAAATCAAATGTCCAGAAATGACTCTCCTGTTGAGGCAACAAAAGTGAAATGGATCTTTATTGAGCTATGAAATAGTTTCTGTTGAAAAATTATACAAAGAAAAATTGCCTTGATCTATTCTCAGAATGAGGCCATAGCTTGCAATAACCTAACTTCGATTAAATAAAATTATATTTCAAAAAACTTTATTTTGGAGTCATTACAGATGCACAGGAAGTTGTAAAAAAAAAATGTACAGGGAGTTTATGTACCCTCCCCCAGTTTCCCAAGTTTTTGTTTTGCATAACTATGTTACAATATCAAAACTACGGAAAGGACATTAATACAATCTACAGGGTCTATTCAGATTTCACCAATTATACATGCATTTATTTATATGTGTGTGCAGCTCCATGCAATTCTATCAAGCGTAGCCTCATAGAATCACAGTCAAGACACAGAACTCTTCCATTAACACAAGGCTCCCTCGAGTGACCCTTTCATAGTCACACCCACCTCTCCCCGGTCCTGAACCCCTGGCAACCAATAATAATGTTGTTATTTCAAGGATATTATGTACATGGAGTTACACAGTATGTAACTTTGAGCAACTGGCTCTTTCTCAGAATAATTCCCTGGAGGTCTCTAGTGTACAGAATAGTGTTTCCCTATAAAAGATATAAGTCTTACCCTTCAGAACCCGTGAATGTGACCTTCTGTGCAATGAGGTCTTTGCAGATGCAACTAAGTTAAGGATCTTGGGGTGAGATTTTCCTGGATATACGGCCCCCAAGCCTATGACAGAAGAGAGGGAGATTTGAGACACACAGGGAAGTCCACATGAAGATGAACATAGAGATTGGAGTGATGTGGCCACAAGCCAAGGGGTGGCAAGAACTGCTCGCAGCCACCAGAAGCTAGAGGAGAGGCCTGGAGCAGATTCTCCCTCAGAGCTCCCAGAAAGAATCGATCTTGCTGACACATTGCATCCGATTTCTGGCCTCCAGGACTATGAGAATAAATTTTTGATGGTTTTAAGCCACTACATTTGTGGTAATTTGTGGCAACAGTCCCAGGAAACTGATACAAAGTTCATCCAAGTTGTTGCATGAACAAACAACAGTTTGTTCCTTTTTATTGCTGGCTGGTGTCCATGGTGTGGATTGTACCGCAGTTTATTTAAATCACTCATCTGGGTTATTTCCAGTTGGGGGCTATTATGAAGAAAGATGCTATGAACATAAATAGACTTATTTGTATGGATTTTACTTTCTTTTTTCAAGATGAAGTCCCCATCAAAATCCCCACCCCCCACTGCTGACTGAAATCTGGGTCACCATCTTAAGGAGGCTTACTATAAACCCCCTTCTAGTCTCGTCACTTTTCTAGCTAGGGCCTGCTGTCCCCCAGCTCACCTGGCTGTAAGAATTGCAACCTGCTTGCCTCAGGCTTTTGGGTGGAAACACCAGCTAAATTGGCCAGAATTAATGCCAAGGGAAGGCCAGCCTTGAACGGGCAGAGCTCAGAAATTCAGAGTTAAGACTCTCACCACGGCCTTATCTTCTTACATCTGGGGATTACCACCCCGTCCAGCAGACATGGCATATGGAGGGTCCCGGGAAAGGCACACAGACCACACGGGGGATGCTTGCTGCTCGACACGCATGAGGAGTTGGGAAGAATGTCCCAGCAGGCTGGGGAGGGAAGGCTATTGAATAGAGTGGCCTACAGGGGTCGGCCGAGGTTACTCTTTCCTTCTGTTCTCAGCCAGGAGGAGCTGCAGGGGCCTCATTCAGCTTCCCCCTTGCTCCTTGTCGTCTTTGAATGCTTTTCCAGCACTGTCTGTGCCAGCACTGGGTGTGCAGCAGTGAGTAAGGTAGACACACGCTTTGCTCTTATGTCACAGTGGGAGAGAAGCATTAAAAAGACCTGGTACACACTGAGAATCAGTTACATAGTTTGCAGGGCCCCTTGTTCAAACACCGTTCAGAATTTCATGATGGAGACAGCAGAGCATTAAACCACTGTGGGACCCAGTGAACATGGTGACAGTGTGAGAGATATTTGGTGATGTCTGGAGGTTGTCACAACTGGAGATGGGCAGGGGAATGGGTTACTGGCCTCTAGTGGGTAGAGGCAGGGATGCTGCTATGAACACCTCCAGTACACAGGACAGACTCACAACACAGACTTATCTGACCCCAAATGTGTCAAGGTTGAGAAATCCTGCTTCAGTCAATGACAATTTTGATATCGACAGAAAGGAAAAAAATCAGAGGGTTTTGTGAAAACATACAACCAAGCGGTCTGCCTTGGTCTGGCAAAGGCTTCTGGGACGAAAGGCCCTTCAAGCTGAGATATGAAGAATGAGTACGAATTAGCCAGACCCAGAAGGAGGAGAGGAGGTGGCAGATTTGGGGGCTTTAGGGGGTCAATTCTTAACATTCTTCTCTGTGGAAGAATGAAAAAAGCTAAATGAAAAAGAGACACGGGATTTAGGTAGATGGCGAAAATTCCACTTTTATAACTATGAAAACAACTTAGGGACTGTGCTTAGGTATGGTCAATCTTGCTAATATGAGTTATGACAATTAAGTTCGCGAACTCATCCTAGAGAAAGTGCTCTGTACCTTATTGCTGATATCACTACAGTCACCTTCCAAGTACTTCCCCTTGGGAAGCTATGCACCGACATCAGCGCCTAGTCCACCCTTCAAAGCAATTTTGGAACTCTTTCTGGAATGGCCATCAGAAGTGTCATTATATTACCGTTGATGACCTGAATGTCATCCAAATGCCTTCCTTTCAATATTTCCTTTATCTTCAGGTAAAGAAGTCATTGGGGGCCAGATCAGGTGAGTAGGGAGGGTGTTCCAATACAGTGATTTGTTTATTGGCTAAAAACTCCCTCACAGACAGTGCCTTGTGAGCTGGTGCATTGTTGTGATGCAAGAGCCATGAAATGTTGGCGAAAAGTTCGGGGCGTCTAACTTTTTCACGCAACCTTTTCAGCATTTCCAAATAGTCAACTTGGTTAACTGTTTGTCCAGTTGGTACAAATTCATTATGAATAATCCCTCTAATATCAAAAAAGGTTAGCAACATCATTTTGACTATTGATTTGGACTGACAGAACTTTTTTGGTTGTGGAGAATGGGCTGACTTCCATTGTGCACTTTGATGCTTTGTTTCAGGGTCATATTGGCACAGCCATGTTTCATCACCAGTGATAACATGGCCCAAAACACCATCTTGCATCTGCAAAAGGTCGTGGCAAACGTTGACTCTCCTTGGCTTTTGTTCATCGGTGAGCTCCTTCAGGGCCATTTTTGCTCATACCTTTCTCATGTGATTCAGTTAAGATTTTCCTGTTTCTCTATCGATGTTTACTTGGTCTGCTATGCTTCTCACAGTCAGCCGACAGTTTTGACGCATAACTCGATGAATGTTTGCAATGTTTTCGTCATTCTGTTCATTACTGGCCGCCCTGACCTCTCTTCATCAGTGACACATTCTCTCCCCTCAGAAAACGTTTAATCCATTTGTGCACTGCCGTTTTCTTCATGGCATGATCCCCATAAACTTGGACTACCATGTCCCTGATTTCACTTCCACTCTTGCCAAGTTTAGCAAGAAACCTAATGTTTGTTCATTGTTCTAATTCAAGCTCAGACATTCTTGCACTGGCACACAAAAACACACAACAATAATGAACGCCACTCAGCAAGACACCGCCACACATCGACACAAACACCGCGTGAGACACTGATCTACCAAGGTTATGAAACCTTACCGAGCTCTTTGTACAGGGCTGCCAATGTAAGCGTATGGTGACAAGTTCGCAAACTTAATTGTCAGACCCCCTACCCCCACGTACTTACTGCCCAGCCTGCGGGCCCACCTGAGGGACAAAGCTGCTCTGTTGCTCACCAGAGTACACCCCGACCAAGCTCAAAAAGAGGAGACAGCAAGGGGCCATAACCCATATCCCAGTTCCCTCTCCCCAACTCACCAGTTGGATAAAGTCAGTCATCCCTCCTGGAGAGACATGAGAGAGTGAGGGAGGGTGGAGGGAAGCCAGGACTGTTATTCCAGCCGTATTCTCCACTATGGCTGCAGAATAAAATCCCCTGGGGACCTTTGAAAAGCCCTGTGGCCCAGGCAGCATGCTAGCCCAAATGAAGCCAGAATTTAAGGGGCCAGACATCAGTATTTTTTTTTAAAGCTTCCTCCCTCCCAGTGTTGTCAGACGAACTATAGGATGCCCAGTTAACTTTGTTTTTCAGAAAACAGCAGGGACATTTTTTAGTCTACATGTGTCCCAAAGATTGCATAGGACGTACTTACAGTATGAACATTGTTTATCTGAAATGCAAAAGTGCAGGATACCAGTTAAGGGTATCCTGCACTTTTAATCACTGACTTCTGGCAGCCCTGTGATCTCAGATGATTGCTACCTGCAGCCAAGGTTGACAACCACTGAACCAAGGAAACAGGAAGAATAGGAAGTAGGTGTCTTCCTCCCACATCCTCCAGCCTTTTATGCTTTTGACCCTAAAACGTATCTGTTAAGCCTGTGGACAGCCGGGTGGGCTGTCCTCATGGAGGAATAGCAGTCCTCCAGACCAGTCCTGGGCCTGTCTCCTTGAACCCTACTCTCAGCCAGTGCTCCTTGGGGATCCTTTTAGACCGACTGGCTCAGCAGTGGGCTGGGAAAAACATGTTCTTTAAATCAACAGAAAGCCTTCTCAGGAGTCCTCACTGAAAGCGAAGTCCTATTTCTTTTCCCATATCCAGTTTTGCCCAGCTTTGTGATTCCATGTGGCTCATCAGTGGTTTAATAATGAGATCATGTAATATATACGCCTATAATAAAATGGAGCCAATTACTTGGGTGAATTTGAGCTCAGCCTTTAATTCCTTTGGACTTCAATTTACTTGTACTTTCATTTACAAGGAACCTTTGAACATTAATTTTCCTTAGAGAATATAATAATGCCTTTATTATTTAAAAGAGGAGTCATTGGACAGTTAACTATGACAAGCAGGGATGGGACACTCTGATTGGCCAGGTCTGGGTCACATGCCCACCCCGGGACCTAGGCTGGGTACAGCTCCGTCTAATCCCATGGGCTGCAAGTGAGGGAGTGGTGGTTCTTGTTTTAAAATGCAGGCTTCATTATTACACAGCAATGGTGAGGCCAAGAGATCAGGAGATGACTGTCATTGAAAAGATGGTTTTATACTCAGATCCCAAGAGGAAGGGGGCCTCTATGGGGAAGCCACTTAGGCAGGAAAGGGGTGTTGGTCAGGAGGCTTGGGGATGGTAGAACTTAGACAAGAGCCTTTATTGTGGTTTTCATGAGAAGGAGCGGAGGCAGGGTAAGCAGGTTTAAGATTGGCTAATTGGAATGATTTCATTGGCTCTGGGGCCTGCGGGTGGGTCTTAGTTGCCTGGTACCTGGCCCTGGGTGATTAGGGCAGGTGGACAAGGGCCTGGAGTGGGACAGCCTGAAAAAGGAAGTGGCTGGGGCTCTGGGCTCTGGATTGATTGGTGTGTCTATGAAAAGTGCACTCCAGGCTGAGTTGTCTACCCTCTCTGGAACTTGGCTAACTCACGGAGGGTCATTCCCTCCAGGGTCAGCAGGGCCCCAAGATGTCAAGGCATCAAAAACACATAATAAAAAGACATGATTAATACAGTTATTGAAATAAATATCTGGCTTCTGTGGCCAGAAGTGGAGACAGATGCTGGGCAGAAACAAAAGTGATCTGCTACCGAAATACAATTCTAGCCACTGCTAACCCCAAATTAAACCCCTGCTTACTTTGTTAATTTTTATCTTCACCCTCCCAGATGGACCATCTTTCTTTGTTGCTGAGATTTACTACACCTACAGGCCTCATGGTTAGTCCCGTCCTGGGATTCCTGACAAAATGTCAAGGTCTCCTTCAGGCTTCTCGGTCCCATGTCACTGGGTCCACTGGTCCACATCTGCCACTGTCATTCATTCTGATTGTTGTTGGGGAAAGCTGACAGTTGACAGTGGCTGCAGTCTCCCTTCCCCTGGCACTCGGCCCTCTTGTTTTATTTAAAACCATCCAGAAACTATGCCTGCTGTTGCCAGGAGCAAGGGGGTGATCTGAGCAATTGAATATCTTTGTCTTTAGGCGTTAACAGGATGGTTTGTCACCTCCAAGGCGCAAGTGTTGGGCGAAGTGAGAGACACACCATCAGGGCAGCTGCCATTCGGACCAAGAGAAGCCTGTCGGGTTTTGAGACACTTTGGGCTGTTTAAGGGGCTTTGCCCTTTTTGTTCCCACCTCATTGAAGTCCTTCCCCAGGGAGCTGGGTGTTCATTAGAAGCTGCAGATGAGAAGGTGCCTCCTTTGTGGTTGAATCACAGAAGTGGGAACTGATGACTCAAGCGGGCCTTGAATGTGGGTCCCGGATTCTGTGTGGGGGGAGAGGGCTCAGGGAGCCACCTACCTCAGGCAGGAGGCCTTTGTGTTCAACTCTCTGCCTTCTCTTTTCTCTACCAGCCCGTTTTATCTCTCATCTTATTCCAGCAAGAGTCTTGCACACCCATGGAACTGTTTTTTCTCTGCTGCTTGCAAATGGCTTGAACTGAGCAGTTTTCCCCTGGCAGTGGACTGAGGCTTGGGTTTTAGTGAGGGATTGTTTGGAGATCACCTTGATCTATGAGAACCGAAAGAAGTTGGCTTTGCTACATTGCTCTTCCCCCAAACCCTCCTTCGTAAGCCCGCCCTGCCTCTTGCAGTCCTTGGCTCTGAAAATGGCACGGCCATCCTTCCCGGTGTTGAGGCCACAAGCCTTGGAATAATCCTTGCCTCCTCTTTTCTTCTTTCTCCCACATCTAAATGTCATCAAACCCTGTTGACTGTAGCTTCAAAATACACCCAGAATCTGCCTATTTCTCACCACCTCCCCTGGTCCAAGCACCACCACTTCTAGCCTGAACCATCACATCCTGCTCTCTCAGCTCCTACCTGACCCACCTCCATCTGTTCTCCCACAGCAGCCAGAGGGTAACTGTTAACACCTACGTGTTGTATTGTCACACCTGTGCTCAAAACCCTCCACTGACTCCCGTCTCAGTCAGAGTAAAACCAAATTATGCCACCTGCCCTCTGACTTCTATGTCTGGTCTCCTATGCCCTCTCCTGCTCACACTGCCCCAGCTGCACGGCCTCCCTGCTGTGCCTCCAACACACCAGATGTGTGCCTCAGGTCCTTTGCACAAGCTATTCCTCCTGCTTTACCCAAATGTCACTTTCTTAGGGAGGCCTTCCCTAATTACTTAATTACAATAATTGAAAAATTCAAAATGCAATTTAAAATTGCATCTCCTCTCGGGCTTCCATGCTTTGCTTTCCTCCATGGCGTGTCACGCTCTGACTGTACTGTTTTCCTTGTTTATTTGTTTACGGTCTGTCTCTGTCACTGGAACATCAGCTCTATGAGGGTGGGGACTTGTGTGACTGTTTTGTTTCCTGCTGTATCCTAGTGTCTAGAACACAGTAGGTGCTCAATAAATATTTGTCAAATGATTAATTGAATTACTCTGACAACCATCTTATGGCTGAATAAGGTTTTGGAATTGTTGATGACCTTTTTTTTTTTTTTTAAGAAAAACTGTGTGATGTGTCTGAGTTTTGAGTATGCATAAGGGTTCCCCTTTTGTCCGGAGCACTCGGAGGCAGTTCACTTGCCAATTTGGTGGCTGAAAGAATGAGTTACCTATTACTCTTCCTTGTGAGTGAAAAGTTCCATTGATACTGTGTCTGCACATTCTTTGAAAATGTCAGTGGGGATGAGTCACAGGCTGAGGGATTGCACCATGCAGCTGGCCTGTGAGCCAACTCAATGACCAAATCTTCCCTACATGATGCCACCAGAGTCAGAGGCACCGCCCCTCCCCCCTGCCCCTGCGATCACCAAAAGGGCAAAGAAAAGGAAATTTAAATGGGGGTGCCTGACCTGCCTCAGGTGTGGCCCTGCCAGACCTGGGAAGTGTGGTGCAGGTCAAACGTGTGACCCTTGAGGACACTTCTAACCGTTTGGCAAGTCGCTCACTCCACTTCTCTGAGTTTCCTGGTGTGTAAAGGAGGGATAATGTTAATTCCTTCAACCAATATTTATCGAAAATTGAGGAGGGCCTGGAGATTTGAGTGAACCAGGCAGATAGGCACCTATTCCCTCGGAGCTCACGGTTGGTGAGAGAAATAGATGATAAGCAGGTAAAAGAAGAACAAAAATAATCGCACTATTGAGAATGTCCTGAAGGGAATTAAACAGGGTAGTGGCATAGAGAGTTAGGGGCCAGCCAGCTTGGGGCCAATGTTCGCAGGGCCATCAGGAGTAGATGGTACCAGGGGACAAGCCACATGAAAATCTGGGTGGAGGGACCAGCCAAGGACAAAGGCTCTGAAGTGGGAAAAGCTCAGTGCATTTCAGGGCAGAGGCCACTGTGGCCGGGAGGGGTGAGGGGAGGAGAGGAGACACAATAAGGTCAGGGTCAGAGGATGTAGGGAGTCAGGGGAGGGGGCACGGTGAGAAATTGGGTTTTGGCCTACGGACCTACCAAGGACAAAATGTCATGCTGTATAAAGATCGCAAGTGAAGTACAGTGAGCCCTTCCTTCCGGTGTGTCTTGGCTGGTGGGGCCTAGACTCCTGCTCGAGTTTACCCTGGGGCTTCCTCAAGGCTGGAGCCATTCCCAGGAGGAAGCCAGGCTGTCCAGGGCAGTGCCATACTGGTAAACCAGAGAGGGATCCTGAAGAGGGTGCAGGGTGGCTGGCTGGGTCTGGGTCACCTTTCAACCTGGGCCACCTTTGAGCCCTGAGCTACCATTAATCAACAGCGGTGTGGTGGGTGGGCTCATGTAACTTACTTCAGCACTGCAGGGCCACATTTCTCGGAGCTGGCCATCAGAGCATCCCATCTTCAGCCTCTGAAGAAGGTGAGCTCCGGCGCTGACATCATCAGTCCTTTCGATTTTCTGCTTTAGGAACACAGGATCAGGCGGACAGCTGCGTTCCACTACCAGGAGGGGGCGCTAGAACACTTTTAAAAAGTGTCATGGACACTCAGGCTTTTTAAAAAATATAACTAACATTCTTTAAATCAACTTTAAAAAATGAAAAACATAAAAAATTAAAAACATACCTTAGTCTCATTTTAGCAACCATATCTGTGAGATCATAGATTTGCTGTACTCATTTAACCTTTTCCCTAATTTACATGACATTGAATGGATCCCAACCACCATCACAAAAGTAATTCTTTATACAGCACTTCCTGTGAGCCAGGCATTGTTCTAACAGCTTTATAAATATGGCCTCGTTTAATTCACACACAACGTCACGAGGTGAGAATTGTTATCATCCCTCCTTTATTTTTTTTATTTTTTATTTTTTATTTTTTTTTTAGCTGAGCCATCCTGCCACCTGTTGGCAGCTCAACGGCAACTCAGCTCGGGCTGGCCTCGAACCGCTGTTGCTCAGAGCTCAGCTCGCACTCTTGAGCAAGCTCTTAACCAACCGAGCCACTCGGCCGGCCCTTCATCCCTCCTTTAATGATGAAGCAACTGAGGCAGAGGTTACCAGACTTGCCTTGGCCCAATGTGGCAAGTGTTAGAGGTGCTTATACGAGGTACCTGGAGGGGTCAAAGCCACAGAAACAGAAGATTGAATAGAGGCTGCCAGGGGCTGGCGGTGGGGACAGGGACATGGGCCGTTGTTCAGTGGATACAGAGTTTCAGTTTTGCAAGATTAAAAAGTTCTGGAAATCTGTTGCACAACAACATGAATATACTTAACGCTACACATAAAATGGTTCGTATGGTACGTTTTATGTTATTTGTGTTTTTAACCATCATTACATTTTTTTTTTAAAGTAGGAGATTTTTTCTTGTTTGAGGTCCAGCCATTTTGATATTCTCCAATGCAAAATAAAGGCTCAAGGACGATAGGAAGAAAGGCGTGTGTGGTGGACTCCACAGCATGGGGAGCTCGCAGTCAACCCCGGGGCAGCCATGCTCCCCTAGCATGACTCCAAGGGTCCTTGTCTGGAAGAGGGTTCTGAGCAGGCGGACAGTGAGCTTGATCTAGCACGCCGTTTTTTGTTTTTTTATTTGAAGTAAGTATGTAGTCACTTTATTATATAATTATTCACTTACCTTTTCCCTAACAAATGTAATGAGACTCTACTGAATGTTGTGACTTCAAGGATTAAGCTTCAAATTTATTTAAACTTTTCAATCGAACTTTTAAAAAGGCTGTTTACACATGTTTCTTAAAAATGCAAAGAGCACAACAAGATAAAGAGTAAAAAGTAAGTACCCTCCCCGCCCCAACTCTGAGAGCCCCAGTTCTCTGCCCTAGAGCTGCCCTGGTTGTCAGGTGTCTTGTGTCTCCTTCCTGAAATGGTATGAGGTGTGTGCACAAGCAAAGATGTAAAAGCATCATCCTTCCCTTAACTACACATGTGAACGTTCTCTACACAGCGTTCCTCACCTTGCTTTTTCCACTTAACAATGTCCTTTTGAGATTGTCCTAGATCAGTACATGTACGTAAACCTAATCCCTTTTAACAGCTCAGTTATAATTCCACTGTATATGTGTACCATGATCAGTGGTTTTTGTTTGTTTGTTTTTGTTTTGTTTTGTTTTGGTGCTAGAGTTCCCTGTGACAGTCAGCTGAAATGCAGAGCTCATCTCAGGAAAGAAAAGTGTTTGTAAGTGCATAAAGTAAAATGCATAAGAATACAGGGAATCAATTATATGGAAATACAGTTCTACCGATGGATACTCTGGGAGTCTGTGGACCCTGGGATAAGGACCTCTAACTGGTTTCTAGTCCATTTTCTATTACAAATGTTGCATCTTTGCGCGGCTGGGTCTGGCTTCCTCGAGAGGACCGGCGGGGACTCAGAAAAAGAAATAAAGAGCAAGAGACAAGGGATAGTTTAAAAAGCAAGGAGCCAGGGGACTCTGTCTGATGGACAAGGAGCCCAGAATCTGGTCAGACTGCAGCTTTTATTGAGTACAAACAGGGAAGAGGCTTTGCTCTTTCCGAGGTCTGTAAATCACAGGCGTCACCCAAGTATTGAGCCAAATCTCCCTACGTCTCACAGTCCACCTCAGCCGAAAGACCTTTTGATCAATACAACATTGCCTCCTACGGGGACAGATAATGGTTCACTATGACACTTAGAGGCAAGAATGCAAGGAGGACTGCTGTTAGCTTCTTAGGAAGATTTCTCTCTTCTTTGGCAGGCTGTAAGCTCTGCAGAAAAGGATTAACAGGCCCTTAGGCCCCATAGGCTTTACCTCCTTGATTCCTCTCAGGGTACCCTCCAGAGGATGCCTGGCTTAGGCCGCCCTTATGTGCATATTTTATATAGGATCTTGTACATATTTTAGAGTCCTGTGCATATCTAGGGTTTTGCCTGTCATTGACTGACCCGCCCTCTCCTTAGGGTCCCATGGGGTTTTGACATAAACAGTGAAAATCCTGTCCCCGTGAGGCCCTGCTGTCCTGGGCGAATGCAGGGAGGCAGATGGCAGGCTGCTGTGAGGCCACAATAAAATGAATGTGTATATGTTGCAATGAACATCCTGGTATATTTGCCCACTTATTTCTGTAGGAAAACGTTCTAGACATGGAATTACTGGGGCAAAGATCTGAATGGACTACCATAAGAAAGCCGTGCCTTTACATAAAAGAGGGTATTTATAAAAATAAAATATTTATATTTATATAAAAAAAAATAGTCCTAAAAAGTGGTAGTGAGGGTCAAATTAGAAAAAGATAGAAGGCTGCTCACCTTCTATTTAGAGAAACAGATGATTAATAGATAGAAAAATCATAAATGATAAAGAATTTTAGCTATGAAGGAAATCAATCTTGGTGATGTGATGAGAAGGAGCAGGGGGTGGTGGCTTCCTAAAAAAAGGATGACGGCCAGGGGAGCTGATATTTGAGTTTGAGCACTGAAGAATGAGAAGTAAGTAGGCATGTAAAGACCTGGAAAAAGATAGTATTCTTCTCATGCTTACATTGTCCAAATTTGGGGATTGACTTCTAATCTGAGGTTGAAACCATAAAGCTATTGTGAAGAGAGCCTCCCAAATACCTACAGATAACATGGACCAGACAGACGTTAGACAGCCTGAAAGATTCCTCCTCGCTGAATATGGAACAGCCCAGAAGACCATGAGCAGCCGGGAGCCTTGGAGGGAACTTCTTCCCGACCCACAGATTTGTTAGGGTTCTTACTACCTCCTTTAGGGCACTTTACAAACCTGAGTAGTTTACAAGCAGGGTCCCTGGGGAGAGCGGTCCTGACACCAGATTGTAGTTCTTGGAAAGACCAGTAGATGGGGGTGAAGGACAAGAAACAGACAGAACTTGGCGGCATCCAGAGCATTGCGCTTCAGGCTGAGCCCATTACTCCCTGAGTGTAGCTCAGAAGTATAAGCATATGAATGTCAGCTTCTGGTATGTTCATTTCTCTACTTTGGGTAAGCGTCCTAGGCACAGAGAAATATTTTTTCTACTGTAAAAAACATTACAGCCCTAAGAAACAGCAATGGACATTATGGCTAGAGGTCAAGCAGTGACTGGTGGGGACTCTGAGCCAAGGGACGTTCATGCCCATCCAAAGTGGACGGCTGTTACTCAGTTGCACCAGCAGCTGCTTGGTGGGAATCTAGGCTTGGTGCTGCCAGAGATTCAAATTTTGCTGAGAAGCCAGAAATCTAGATTTTAATGTACAACCCCCAGGTTTTAAAATATTAGTGACTCACAATACGATGTGGGTTCCAATAAAACGCTTCTGTGGGATGGAGGCTGTACTCTATGCTACCAGCTTTCCACCTCTGAAATAAGCAGCTACTGGTCTCTTGACTGAGGGAAGATGGAAGCCCTAGTGTGTGTCGTTAGATGTCTGGGAGGAGATTTTACATCTGTCACCTCATGTCACCATTATCTCCTTTACAAAGTGGCCAGTCTGAGGAAGCTGAACTGCTCAAGCCACTGCCCTGGGGTCGATGAGTTAAGAGGCAAAACAGGGATTGAAACCAGACCACACTGCCTCCTCCAGGAGCTAATGACCGGGAAATCTGGAAATCACCCATTCGAAATCAGTCTTTATTCACAATAACAGAAGAGTGGAAACAACCCACATGTCCATCGACTGATGAGCGGATAAACAGGACGAAGTTAACGCATGCAATGACTACTACTCAGCCAGGAAAAAGACCGGAGTACTGACACATGCCACAACATGGATGAGCTTGAAAAGCAGCCAGACGCAAATGGCAACATATTGTATGATTCCATTTCTATGCAATGTCTAGAACTGGCAAATGCAAAGAGGCAGAAAACAGACTAGTGGTTGGCCAGGGGCTGAGAGGAGGGGAAATGAGGAATGAATGACTGCTGATGGCTAGGGGTTCCATGTGGGTGATGAAAATGTTCTGGAAGGAGACAGTAAGTAGCAGTGATGGTTGCAAAGCACTGTGAATGCGAGCTGTCATTAATGGTAAATCTTATATTATGTGCCTTTTACCACAATAAACAAGGGAAGCCATCAGGTGTGGGGGAAACTAATGTGGACCACCACCCCCACTCTTGTGTTCAGAGTGCCTTTGTACCAGGCTCAGCTGTAACTTCTCCCCAGGCATGAGCTTGGTTCCTCCTCACACATAGCCATGAAGTGGGGTCTGTGCCCCTCAAGTTTACCATGCACGCTGGTCACCTGGAAATCCTATCAAAATGCAACGTTCGATGCCCTCGGCCTGGGTGGGGTCTGGGAGTCTGCACTTCCAGAGGCCCCAGGGGAGGCTGACACTGCAGGTTCTGGGAACACATTTTGGGCACTGAAGGCACCTTGAGGATGAGTAACACAGGCACAGAGATAGATCCTAAAGAACTTGGTCAACTCGTCACCTCATCAGTCACACACCTAACTCACTCAAGTCAACTGAACCTCGGGGGAGGTTGGGAGGCCGTTAATGGAGGCTAAAGGGTTGGCTCATCAATAGTGTTACCTTGGGCTGGGCCAAGGGTTGTTTTTTGTTTGTTTGTTTGTTTGTTTTGAGGACAGTGTCACTAGCCCTCATATGTGGGACTCATATGTTGGCTTCCCAAGCCAGCACTTAACCACCGCGCCACTTGGCCGGCCCCCAAGGGTTGTTTTTTAACTGTGGGTTCAGAGCTAGAATTCAGATGGTGTTTGAACTTGGATGGGGAAAAAAAAATCCATCTTTATTTCACTAGCTTCTAACCGAAATTTAGCATTTTCTTCTACCATGAATGTGGCGACAAACCTCCGCAGTAACTAGCAGTGCCCATGACCGATGAGGGAGTTTAGGATACGTAAAGGAATTCAAGACATGCCATCTCTAAACATGCCACTTTAGAATACTGATTATTTTGAGCTAAAGGCACTTGAAAAACAGCAGGTTCGGAAAGGGCTCTCTGCCTTCCCTTTTCCTTCCTGAAAGCAGGAGATAAACTGCCACGTGAAAGATGCCCTATCTGTACCAGGAAGAAAGAAACATTCTTATCACCAGAGACTGGGAGTTGAGGCTCAGAAAAATTTGTCCAGATTTGTTAAAATAACCTATCTGCCTCGAGTCTCCCCCTAAATGTATTTTAGTTACTTTCCCACAATGCTATATATACTCTTTGCTCAACCTACAATATAAGCTCTTAGGCCTGATCACTTCTTTGGGTCTTCATTTCCTTGAGGCCTCCTGTATCACATACAGCGTTTATTGAATAAAATTTTATGCTGCTCTCTGGTTAATCCATCTTTTGTTACAGAACCCAGCCGAGAATCTAGAAGGGTAGAAGGACAAAGATGTTTTTCCTCCTCTACACGTATCACCTGTCACCAATAAAATCCCAGATAGTTTCATGGTATGTTACATTTGCTGAATGTATATGAAGATATTTTGAAATGTTGTTTTATGCTCTGCAGCATCTCCAAATTATGGCAATTATGAGACCCACTGCTCTACCTTGTTAATTCATGGGTTAATAAAGAAGCTCAATTATTATTGAACCACCTTTTTGTTTTAAAAAATATTTTGATAACTATTTTGGTGTGATAAGTTTCTGTTGCAATCCTATATACAGAGCCTGCATTGCTAACAGGCTTCCAGGGGGGTGTGGGTGACACTGGTGTGCAGACCACAGTTTGAGTAGCAAGGGTTGAGAGGACACTTGGGCTCACTGTAAACCAGTTGCTCTGGACCACAACTAGGAGAGAGAGACGCTACGATCACCCAGAAAGCACATCTGTATTTCCCAGGGCAACCGTAACTCAGGCCTCTCTCCATACAATTGTCCAGGGCCCAGCTTTGAATCAATTTTTGTCTAAAATCCATGTATACCACCAGCAGACAGCACCAACCACAGGCAGTGTTTCTTGGGTCTGCTTTCCAACTTTTCGGTCCCTCCTGCTTGGGTGCAGTGTGATTGCATTTTGCATCATTCTCTCCTCCTCGTTCCTCTTTTTATCTCATTTACTTTTCACCCCACAGCACCTTGGGTCAATGTACAAATGAAGGACAGACAGTCCTGGGGAAAATGAGAATTCTTGCTGGCTTGCCTGTTGGAAAGAGATTGAAGTAAAGATTTTTTTAAAAAGAAAAATATTCTCTTCCTTTCCTGAGCAAGTGGAGGCAGGTTTGTTGAAATTGCTACATTGCCATTTGAGCACCTAAGAATGCTTTTTTTGGGGAGAAGTCTCTGTTAGAGCACCCCCATTTGCTTCTGCCCCTTCTCTATAGGGTGGCTCCAGGGATGGGTGGTTCAGCATGATGAGCTGGACTCTGTGTGATTTTGGCAAGTTCCTTGTTCTATCTGTAAAACGGGGATAGTGACAGAGCCTAATGGCACTGGGCATTCCGTTTGTTCCCCAGACCCATTGTCTGCCCTGGGAGGCTGACTGTTAGGGACTGCAGCACTCAGGCATCCTGCCTCCTGGCTTCTGGTTGGGTTTGCAAAAACGGGGCACTGTGATGGGGAATTTATTGCCTGTTTCCTCTCTGATCTGAGCTGCACCTGTACATTTCTCTCCGCCCACAGCTCCTGCCAGGAAGCTGTCTCTATGGCTTCAGGCCTGGGTATGTATGTCAATTACCAATTGATTGCCTCTCAGCTCCACATTCACCCTTCCATACCTGCTCCACTATAATGGACAGGGTTCCTTCAAGACCCTCTCCTTGGCAGTGAGTGCAATGTTAAGCTTTCTCAGTATAGGGCGCTAGAGGGACAATGCTGGATCTGCCTGTTTTCATCCTTCACCCACTTTCCGTCTCCGGGGCCTGGCCAATCAGATCACTGCCTCCTCATGGACCTACTGATTGGCTCAGGGATGGGCACATGGTCTAAGCTTCTCTAGTCAGAGTGAATCTCAGAACTTCGGGCAGGAGCTACCCAAAAGGTACCTTGCTCTTTCCTATTGGACTTGAACTCGAGAAGAGGAGGCGCTGGGCTGCTGCAGCCATGTTATCACCATGAAGGGAGAGTCTTGAGCGGCCTGGTGGAATACGAGAGTGAAGCCGACAAGGTACAGATTTTAAGGTGGAGAAAAACTGATCTCTCATGACACTGAGCTGCCCCTGCAGCTGGCAGGACCTTGGGATGTTTCAGTCATGTGAGCCTGTGAATGTCTTCTCTTCAAACTCTTTTCTCCACCACCACACACCCCGTCCCCCGTCCCCCGCTTTAGCCAGTTTGAGTTGGGCGTTCTGCTATTTAGAAACATAATAATCCTGCCTGATACAACATCCATTTTAATTTTTACAAAATGGCTTTAGGAAGGAGCTATTGCGAAATATTTCCTTTTTTGCTGGGCACTTTACTGCCTTATCTCCTTTAATCCTCTCCTCATCCTCACACAGGCCTTGGAGGAAGGTGTTACCATTATTTCCACTTTCCGGATGAGGAAGTCAGTGCTCAGAGAGGTAAGTAGTGTCCCAGCTAGCGAGTGGTAGAAGCAGGATACAGCCCTTTAACCAACCCAGGCTGCCTTCCGGCGAAGTGGAAGCCAGCTGTGCACTTACTCAATTGCCCAGAGCTGTGCATCCCAGCAGAAGAGGCACACAGCGGCCACAGGGAAGGGCAGGGGCAAAATCCAGATCACCGAGCAGTTGTACAACAATGAAGTTCCCCCACATTCATTATCTAACTGCTAATGAAACCATCTCCAAATTGTGGTTCTGCCAAGTGTGTCGTAACGAAGTGCGAACATGCACTTGTAATTAGCAGCTGCTGCCGTGCAGGCAAATGAGAAATGTGCGAAAGTCCCTTGAAATGTTACACAAATTCAGGCTAGAGCATCTCCCCATTACCTTGTGTATACTATTAATTTATCAGCCTCTTTTCAGTGTTGCTAGTTGTGTTGGGGGGGGTGTAATTAACAATGACAGCAATAGCCATTGTTTAGTGAACACTTACTATGGGCCAGATTCTGTTCTCAGAGCTTTATATCCTTTATTTCATCCTCATGTCACCCCGGTATGGTGGGTGTTAGTGTTCCATTTTTACAGAGGATGAACAAGAAGTTCAGTAACTTGCCGAGGGACGTATCACAAGGCAGTGGCTTGCCGGGGAAATGAATTTGAGGCCCTCTGGCTCCAAAGCCCAGGGTCATTCTGTTTGTTCTGGGGCTTGCAACCCTTTCTGCTACCCTAGGTTGTCCCAGTCACATAATAGCATGTGCCTGTTCGGGTGGCTCAGGTTAAGAAAAAGACCAGCATGCCTGGTTGACCGTGAGTGCAAAGTTCAGTGTTAAGACACTCTGACAGTTGAAGGTGTCATGATAGATGCTAAAATTCTCAGGACCCTTCCTGGACTTCTCATGCAGACCCAGCCCAGCGCCCCCGATGGGATAAGTCCAATAGCTGATGGCAACATAACAAAGGAATGGCTTCTTTCCCGCAGGCACCCTGCCTTCCCCTCGGCCATCCCCAGTTCCCTTGGCTGACTGTCACTGCTGAGTAATTTTTATGCCAATTTCAAAAGACCCCTGAGCCTCTAAAATGTGGAGGCATTTCCCATTTAATTGATTTTGTGGAGAAACAGCTTTTATCCATTTAGCAGGGTCTGCAAGGCCGCAGATATCAAAGCATCAGAATAGAGAAAACGAAGGACATGGATACGATTAAATGGATTTATCATTTAGAGAATGAGGCTAAGTACTTCTTTTTTGGTTCCATGTATGTATAATAACACATATGATGGAATATCAACAGCTATCAAGTAATCTAGACCTAGGATATAGCCCTATCAGGGTCTTTATTTTCACCCCATTTAAAAAAGTAAGGCCCATTGGTGGCTTTAAATTTATTTAACAAACTTATTTATGTGGACTTTTGCAGGTTATTTGGGTAACCAGTCTGTTCTTTTCAGAAAAGAAAATGAAAAAAAAAAAAATTCAGGCTGTGTTTGATGGTTGCAAACAAAGTTCCACAGAATCTTTTCAGACATTTAATTCACTCAGCTCTCTTGGTACAGGTTGTCTCCAAACAGAAATCACTGGGTGACTCTGGGGGGTGGTGTTGTTTGCCCATAATTGTAGTGCCAGTAAACAGGAGTAAGTTGTAATGAGATTCATGCCATGATGTGTATGAAGAAATATGGCTGATATGTCTATGTATTTTATAGGTCTCTGTACAGAGGTAAGGAATTCACTGATTCATTTATTCATCCAACATTTATTGAGCACCTACTATGTGCTATGTGCTGTCCTAGACTGAGGATACTGTTGTGAAGGCCCCTGACCTATTGTTGCTGACCATCCAGTAAAGTGTGAAAGACCATGAGCAAATAAATATACAATGTGTTGGGTGATACATGGGTTTTAGAGGACAAAGCAGAGTAAGGGGGCTGGGTGTTTTAACATATAGATTTTATTATTCAGGTGTGGCAAGGCCAATAGATCAGGATCAGGAGATGACTGCTTTTGAAAAGGTAGTTTGTTATTCTCACAGATCCCGAAAAGAGGGGGCATGCCACCCCGGGGACCCCAAGGGGGAGCACTAGGGCTGGTTCTGAGGCTGAGGACAAAAGGGAACTGTGGGCATCAACCTTTTTTTTTTTTTTTTTAGCTGAGCTATCCTGCCCCCTGTTGGCAGCTCAGCTCGGGCCAGGAATCGAACTGGAGGGCATGAACCTTTATTGTGGTTTTCGAGGGGATGGAATGGGGAAGGCGGGATAAGCAGTCTTAGGATTAGCTACTTTGAATGATTTCAGTGGCTCTGGGACATGGGGACAGACCTTAGCTGTCTGGTACCTGGTCCTGGGGTGGTTAGGGAGGTAGATAGGGGCCTGGAGAGCTGGATAAAGGAGGTGGTTGGGTTAGGGGTCTGGATTGGTTGGTTTGCATATGAAAAGCATGCTGTTACTGTCTCTAGGCATTGGCCAACCAAGGGAGGCTGCAGATATCAAAGCATCAGAATAGAAAAAATAAAAGACATGGATACTACAACGGGATGTGTTGGGGGTGTGGTCTTTTATACAGGGCTGCAGGGATGAGGTCAGATAAGGCCTCTCAGTGACATTTGAGTAGAAACTCGAATGAGGAAGGGGAGTGAGTGATGTGGGTATATCTTAGGGAAGAGTCTTGTAGGCAGAGGGGACAGCAAGTCCCTGAGCTGGGACTGTACTTGGTCTATTCCATGGATAGAGAAGAAGTTGGTGTAGCTGAAAGGAGAGATGAGGGGGAGGCAAGGAGACCAGATCAGGGAGGCGGGGCTGAGAGAGGCTCTGGCTCTGCCTGTGGGTGGGATGGGATGTCACCAGGTTGGAGGGGGGGAGGCTGCGAGCAGAGGACGACCTGATCTGAGTTGGGTTCTGATGGTCCCTTCGCTGTTGTTGCAGAGAACAGATGGGAAGGGGAGGCGGGTGAGCAGGGAACCAGGGAGGAGGCCCCAGGAACAATCCAGGTGGGCGAGGATGGGGGCTGCACCCTTGGAGGAGGATGTGGTCAGATCCCTGATATGAGCTAACGGGACTGGTGGGTAGCAGATTGAGACAGAGAAAGAGAGAGAGGAAGGAGAACCGGAGTTTGGAGGAATAGTACTATTTGTTGTTTTTTTTTCTGGGGGAAAACATATGCAAGGCCATTTTAGCAACTGGAAATCTGAGTGAAAATCAGGCTGTCTTCTGCTGCTGTCTCTCTCCATGCTCCGTGCGCCTGCGCCTCTGTCATTTCACATGTGCGGAAATATTTTACTCATGTGTCTTTTTCTCCATCAAATTATCAGCACCTCTAGGGCAGGCACTGAGTCCAATTCCATTGCTTTGTTGGTTTTGTTCTGAGCGGCTGTGATAGCGCCGGTTGCAGAGTAAGTGACATGTTTGTTCAAAGAGCGTCTTCTCGGCACATGTTTTCTCCCTGGGATGAAGGATGCTCCCAGCAGGGACACATTTCTGTGCCCACGTGCTCCCTTGACAGCTGGTGGAATGTCAGGGTCTTCCCCACCACTGGGCCTTTGCACTGGCTGTTTTCCCCCTCCTCCAGGTCCCTTTTAAATGCCATCTGCTTCAAGAGTCTTTCCCTGACCCTATTAAGTGGTTGCGTTCCAACTTCCTCGGCCCCAGTCACTCTCTGCCAGGTCACCTTGTGCTCCCCAACATTAAGAAATGTTTTCTTCCATTCACATAGTCGCCGCCTCTCTCCCCATCACTGTGTGGGGCCTGTGAGGGCAGGGCCTGGTTCTGAAATGCTCACCACCATAGGAGGTGGTGGTGCCCATCCTGACCTCCTTCAGTGAAGGATGGGATGTCCATGCCCAGCAGCTGGGGCAGCAGCTGCTAAAGTCTCCCACCTGCGCTTCTTGAGAGATACCCTTGGCCAATGAGTGCTGTCTCACCGGATGTGCCAGGGGTGTCAGGGCAGGACCGGAACTAGGGAAAGGCAAGTACAAAGGCTGGTCCTGACTTTATTGAAAATTTTGATATTTTGTTCATTGTGCATTTTTGGCATTTGTCTGGATTTTTAAAAATACTGTATGAAAATATGACTTACCTTGATCACTGAGTTTTTCTTTTGGCTGCCCCTGAAATTCTGAGCCCAAGGTGAGAAGTCCCAGTCCTGTTCAGAGATGGGTCTTTAGAATCTGTATTGTTAAATTGGTCTTCCCAACCCCCACTGTGAGTCTTATGGGGGTGCTGAGCTTCTGTAGCATAACCGTGTTACCTAAAAAAACCCCGAAATTTGATAACTTGCTGTTTCCCTTAGAACTGTGATTTTTCACACACTTTCCCAGCCTTTTGGAGTTAGTCGCCTGGACCAGGGTCAAAGGGAGGCCCCATAGGGCAGGGGCAAGGGATTGCGGCCCACACTTCAATCAGAACAGCCTTTATTTGATCAGATTTATAGCTAGATTTTCTCCATCAGATTTCACATTGCTGAAAAAAATGAGGAAGAGCCATAATCATAAAGTTGATCACAGTCCCAGGAGCAGCAGGTTAGGTGTCCTGAGGCCTCCTGATTCTTAATTAGGGCCAAGGGCCCTGAAGCCCCATTCTGGGTGTGCAGGTCAGTATCTAAACCCCTCTGTCCTTCAAGGGAGGTCTAGAGAGGTGCCTAAGCCTGGGTCTCTGCCTTGGCCACCACCTCCAATCAGAATCTGTATGCAAGAAGATGCCAGAGATCTTGACTCTCAGTGACCCCAGCTCCTCATTGCACAGCCACAACCTCTGTCCTCAGTATGGGGGCACTCCCCTCCCAGCGCTGCCCCATTTCCTTCAAACAAGATTTGCTCTCCACTCCCTTGAATTTTAAAGGGCTTCTCTTTCTGTGTCACGTTTCTGGCTAATAAGCATTTTCAATTGTCTCCTGTCTCTCATAACCACTTTGGAGGGGGGAAAAGGTTATTCCATAAATCTAAGGTATTATTACCGTGACGGCAGTGCCCGATCGCTGTGACACCTACCGGGCTGGAAAGGTAGAGCTAATTAGTCAGAAAACTTACTTTTCAGGCGTGAGTCATGGAAGCAGGTGTCAGGGGAGCATTTAACGAGGCTCTGGTGACTCGGATGATATTTCCACTGTGCATCACTGCGTGTATACTGTGCCGAGATGGCCGTGCCCCACCCTCAGGGAGAGAGAGAAAGGCGCTCCGAGGGCCTGCAGCCAATGTGAAAAGCAGACACCTTTCTACTTTCTGGCTCTCTTTCCTCTTTCCCTTCATTTTTAATTCATTCATTCAAGAAACACTTGACCACCTACTAGGCGCCAGGCCCTGTGCTGGGTGCTGGGGATCAGCAGTGAGCCATGTGGCTGAGTCCCTGCCAGCATAGTCTCCTCCTCCTGGAGACAGACAATAACTGAGTGGCAGAGACATGACCGAGGTAAGTTCAGAAAAAGATCAAGCAGAGTCAGGGGAGAGGGTGGTGGTGGCGAAGGTGCTGGAGTGGACTCTTTAAGGAGGTGGTCAGGGAGGTGATGGAAGGAGCCAGCCATGCAGTGTCCTGGCATTCCTGGCATTGGGATTCACAGGTGTGAAGGCCCTGAGATGGGAATGGGCTGGGTGCGTGTGAAGAGCCCAGCGGAGGCCAGTGGTTGGAGCTGGAGCTGGAGCTGGAGCAGAGGACAGGGCCCAGGTCATGCAGGGCATTTGGACTTTATTCTCAATGTGATGGACAGCCCCTGGTAGGGCAGCCATGTAGTCAGATTTGTTTTAGAGCCATGCTTTCTGCTGCTGGCAGAGGGGAGGGGCCTTGGCCAAGGATGAAGAAGAAAGTGGTGCTGCCCTATCTGTGAGGGTGAAGTGACAGTGACCCTGGGGTGAAGCCCCCTCCCTGTGCCTGACACTGAGGGGCTCTGACCCCAAGGGCTGAGTAAACCTGGCGGGCTGGCCTGGGGTTCTTTCCACTGTGGGTTGTCCACACTATATAAGTTTGGGAGGTGTTCCCGATTGGGTAGATGCTCTGTAGGTCTTTGGGGAACATGGAGAAGCCTTTGGGGTTTTTGGACTGTGCTTCAGGCTGCCCAGGGAACCACCGCCCAACTTCCCAAAGCATCAACCCCTCTCTAGGTTTAGATTTAGATATAGGTAAATGATTGGAAGCATTTTGTCAAGTATTAAAATAAACATGGAGAATTAGAAATATACACTATGTTTTAAAGCTAAAATGAAGCAATTTCACGTTTGCAGTCAGCAATGATGATAGGCCCCCATGGTATACATTACACTGTTAGGGGGCACTTTGGGGGAAATGTTTGAAAACACAGGCCTGAAAGGTGCAAAAGAGGAGAACAGAGAATGGGAGAGAAGGAAAAAGGGAGAGAGGCCTGGAGGTGAGGGGAGTCAAAGAGAAACAAGAGAGAGAGGATACAGCATTTACAGGCAATTTCCCCAAGGGTATCAGTTCCCTCTCTTCCCCTCCCACTGGGGCTCTGCCAGGCCTGAGGGACCCAAGGAAACAGGCCCTTTTACTTCCAGCACCTACACTCGCTGGCTCTGCTGGAAAACGGCTTCCTCTCTTAGGAGAGCCCAGGGGAAGGCTTTTTCTCTCCTTTTTCATTGGTTTTCTTTCATTGCATATGATCCACATTAAAGACAGACATGTTGCTGTGGCTGTTTGTATTTCTTTCTTTCTCTAGGCAGACCCATAATGCAAGTCTTTGCTGGCATGTTATTTACATGGTGGAAAAGCCATCTTGTGGAGGGAAACAGGCTTGGGGCCTGGGTGGATCGGGTGGGGGGGGTGGGGGCGACCGTCAGGGCCGTGGGCTGGGCTCATGGCCAGCTCTGCTTCACTTCCAGCTGAGGAGGGGCCCGGACGCCTCCGCGGACTTTGCAGACGTCCTGCCTGGGGGGCGGTTGGAGCCAGTCCTATGCCGGGGTCGCGGTCAGAAGCAGCGCGTGCCTTCGTTCTACAGTGATGACGATAGCTTCAGGCTGCAGAGGGCAGACAGGGCTGGGGGTGGTCCTGCAGCGGCGACGGCGGCGGTGAGGTGTGTCCTCTGGCCTCAGTTCTTGTCTCTGGTGTCCGAGGAGGCACTTCCAAACAAGATGTCACTGTCCTGGGACAGGCCACTGAGCTGCGACTTGGTTTTGATAAGAAACTGGGCCCTCCGGAACATGACCCTCTCCTGCTCCTGCTTGAGCTCCAGGTAGGACCGGGAAAAGGTGTGGAAGATGGAGGTCACCGGGAAGGCCATGAGAAGGATGCCGCTAAGGATGCTGCTGAGCGCCACCACCTGCCCGGGCGTGCTCCTGGGGACCATGTCTCCGTAGCCCACCGTCGTCATGGTGATGACGGCCCACCAGTAGCAGGCGGGGATGCTGGTGAACTCGGGGCTCTCGGCCATCTCGTTCTCGATGACGTACAGCAGCGGGGCGAAGAGGGCGATGGCCACGCACAGGAAGAGCAGCAGGAGCCCGAACTCGCGGGTGCAGCGGCGGGCGGTGAGCCCCAGCGTCTGCAGCCCGAGCGAGTGGCGGGCCAGGCGCATGACGTACAGGATGCGCAGCGCCCGCAGCACCCGCAACACCAGCCCCACCTTGTCCAGGTAGCTGTTGCCGGTGCCCGGCTTGCGGCGGCCCGAGGCAGCGCCGTCCACCATCAGGGTGATGTAATAGGGCAGGATGGCCACCAGGTCGATGAGGGTCAGGGGGCTGCGCAGGAAGGTGAACTTGCTGGGCGCCTGGATGAGCCGCAGGAGGAACTCGAGGGAGAACCAGCCCACGCACACGGACTCCACGATGAAGATGTTGTGGCACATCTGGGAGCACTGGCCCTGGGAGAGAGGGCAGAGGTCAGGGCAAAGGTCAGGGCAGAGGTCAGTGGTCCCCCTGGCAAGGGGCACCAAGCTCTGCCCTGGGCGGGGTTCTAGCTTCCTGGGTATAGCCAGCCTGCCTGTCCGCGTTGTGTGGCCCTGGGGCCTCTGTCTAGCTGTGCTTACTCTCTCGGCGACTGCATCTAGACCTGGGGCATGAAGTGCCATCCTGACGCTGACCACTCCCCATCTCTCTCTCCAGCCCAGGCCTTGCCCCTGAACTCCAGACCCTGGATGGGCCGCCTCTTGGATGTCACCCTTGGCGGGAAGGGGGCAGTGGGTCTGACAGGCATCTCAAACTCCTCATGTCCTACACCAGCCTCCTGAGTTCCTTTTCTTTTCTCTTTTTAATTATTTTTATTGAGATATAATTGACATAAATCCTTAAGTTTAAGGTGTACAATGTGCTGATTTGGTACATCTGTAATTTGCAATACGATGACCACCATAGAGCTAACACCTCTATCACCTAGTTATTTTTTTTTCATGGTGGGAACATTTAAGATCAGCCTCCTCGCGTTCCTGAGTTCACCCGCCCACCTGTGGTCCCCTTCTTAGCGAGCAGCAATCCCACTGCTCCTTTTCAGTTTTGCTCAGGGCAGGAGACTTGGCCTCCTCCTGACACCTCCCACATAATCCTCAGGAAATTTCACTGGCTCTGTACTTAAAATGATTCCAGAATCAAAGCTCCTCTCACTGTGTCCATAGGCCCTACCCTGGTCCAGCCACCATCCTCTCTCGCCTGGACAGTTGCGGGCACCCCTTCCCTGGGCTCCCTCCTCCCTACGATCCATTTTATACACACACCCAGAGAGACCCACCCTCCGAGGCTCAGCAGGGTAGCGCATGTCCCCCCACTAGGGGACACACAGGGCCTGCCACCACTTCTCTTACTTCCTCACCCCCAGCCCACCTTGCTCACCTGATCCAGCCTCACAGGCCTCCTCACTGCCCCTCTAAGACCCCAGGCTCACCTCCCCAGCCTGGCCCTGACTTTCTGTTCCCCCTGCAGTATTCCTCTTCCCGAGATGCCCACATTGCTCTGTTCTCCTCCTCCAGCTCTTTGATTCAATATCACCTTGCCAGGGAGGTTTTTGTGACTCACTTGTTTAAAAATCACCCCTCCCTTTGTCCTATACCCCAATTCCCCTTATTCTGCTCTATTTGTCCATAACACTCATCACCTTTTATTTTGATTTTTTTAATTTATTTTTATTTTTATTTTTTTTGAGGGCAGTGTCACTGGCCCTCATATGTGGGACCTGAACTGAGGCTGCTGGCTTCCCAAGCCAGCGCTTAACTACTGCGCCACTCAGCCGGCCCTAATCACCTTTTAATATGCTCTACAAGTTACTTACTGATCTGTCTGTCTCAACCCCCCAACCCCTGCCCCAGCAGACTGTAGCCCCACAGGATGTGGCAGTTTGTCCACTATTGGGACCCCAGCACCTACAAAGACCCGGCATGCAGCAATTCGTATTTGTTACCAGGAAGGATGGAAAAGCACTGGACTTGCATTTAGACAGGGGTGCCAACTCAAGGCCAGACAGGCAAAGGAAATGAGTCAAGTGGGCAAAGGAAGGCCAGGTGGGGTGGGGGCCTGCTGGAGAGCGTGGCCATCCTGCTCAGCACCCCCTGATTGCTACCCCCGAATCATTAATTCAGGCTTGAGAATGCTTCATTGAAGTTTTCAAGAGAAGCTGGAAAGCTGCAGTTGTACACGAAATCTCCTGGGTTTTCAATGCTGTAATAATTCAGTACAAAAAAACACACACTATGGGCCTCTCAAACACACCTGTGTGCTGCATTTGGCATTTGGGCTGCCAGCCTGTTTCTCTGGAATATATCTGGACGGTAGGCCATCTCCAGCGGCTTTGGGCCTCAAGCTCAAAGGGGGCTTTGGCAGAGGGGGAAGGTACCGAAGGTTCTAGCCTAGGGCACCTTGTTGGTTCCTAGGCATAGCTGGGTTCTGTGAGTCCTGCTCTAGCAGCTCTCTCTCTAGAAATAGATTAGAGTCTGGAGAGATGAAATAATAGCTGGTCAGGCTCTGAGGTCTCAAACTCCTGGGATGGGAAGCCCCCTCCTCTTGAAAGCCTTCCTGGAGTGCGCCCCCTCCAAGTATCCTCAGCATAATTGGTAGGCCCATCACAGACCTTCCTTGGCTTGTGTCTCACGCAGTTGCCACCGTCCCCCCTCCACTCGACTTGAAGCCCCTTGAGGCTGGATGACTCATCCTGGCCACCCTGCCTCCTTTGTGGTGCGTGAATACAGGAGGCACTCAAATGTATGCTCAAGGAGGACGCGAAACAGTGAACACCACTGGCCCCCAAAATGAAGTCAAAGAACAGTATTTTCACTGAATCATGAAAAAGGTCATGTATTACTAAAATTTTTTAAAAAGCAAGTATCAGAAGTTGAATAAAGCAGTGGCTTTATTAGTAATTTCCTGATGAAATCAGGATCACCTATGTTGGAGCTAAAATGAAGTCTATACTACGTACAGGTACTTTCGCCAGGTCTCAGATGAGTATTTTCTCTGTCTTTTTTTTTTTTTTTTGGCAGAAGATCGTAATCCTTACAGTTGGCACTTCCTGCATGTTCATGCACTGGGCATTGTTCCAATCACATCACGTGGACTCACTCATTGAATCCTCACAACACTGTGGGGTGGGCTTGTTTACAGCACCCTTGGACAGGTGAAGAGACACAGAGAGGTTAAGTAACTTGTCTAGAGATACATAGCCAGAATGGACAAAATAAGATTCAAATTCAGGCCGTCTGGTTCCAGCCCTGGTCTCTTCATCACTATCCCTTATGCTTATCAAAAGTTAATTTTACTGGTTGAGTTCTTAATACTCACTTTTAAAATTCAATCTATAAAAAAGTGCTGGAAACCCTCTGCGGGTTATAGATGCAATAGTATTGCTCCTTCCTCCATAATATAAGTATGTGGAAAAACCCTCCCGTGATGAGTAGCCCTCATGTTCAGTCAGAGGGTGTATGTAAAGCATTAAAACACACAGGGTACACAGCCAGTGCTCAATAAATGCAGGCTGGCGTGATATTTATGTTCAGTTCACACCGCCATACCTACTCCTCCCATGCCTATACAATTTGTGCCTGTCTGAACATTTCTGTCTGTCTTGAAACTTGCTTCCAGGAGCCCCATGTGTGGGCAAGGTGTTCCGACTCAAAGAGCCTCACACATAAGGAGGCTGAATCAGGGACCAAACGTCCCTTGGACTCAGCTCCCACCGAGCGATGCCATGTGGGATGGCAGGCCAGGGGCCCCACCATACAGATTTTTAAGAGAAGCTGAGAGTTTAACTTTCTAAATAAAAAACAGCTTACTTTTAAATGGTGGCAACCAAAATTTTGGGAAGCACAGTGTGGGCCAATCACTCACTTCTGTGGGGCTATATTAGGTCCCAGGCTGCCATGTGGGACCCATACTTCCACATTTGGGGGTGGCCGGTTAGCTCAGTTGGTTAGAGCACAGTGCTCATAACACCAAAGTTGCAAGTTCGGTCCCTGCATGGGCCACTGAGTTGCACCCTCCACAACTAGATTGAAATAACTACTTGACTTGGAGCTGATGGGTCCTGGAAACACACATCATTCCCCAATAAAAATACATACATACATACATACATACAAACCCCACAGAATTTGGACTCAGTCAGATCTGGGTCTGCCTGAGTGTTCTGCTCTGCCTCAGTGTTCTCATCTGTCAAGTGGATGTGAGAACGCCACCCATACAGGGTTGCTGGAAGATTCATAGAGAACATAGGATGCAGGCATGGCTGCAGTGCAGCCCCTGGCTGCATTAACCGCCTAAGTGGCAGCCCTGAGAATTGAGCACATACCCCGTGTCAGGCCCTAGAGTGTTCTCTTATTTAACACGAAGATGCATACACACATATCTATCAGTAAAAGTTATATTCCAGACCAGAAAATGTTTCTGGGAATAGTTTTATACAAAGGAATTAGGAAAGTGGAGAAAGGACTTAAGTCAGTGAGATAGATTTTGATGATATATGTCATGTGCTTAGCTCAGGGCCAGGTACATCATAAATCATCCATTCTTCATTCATTCATTCATTCATTCCACAGAGGGTGTCGGAGTGGCTTGCCGTGCTGGCCATCATTCTAGACACTGGGGGCACAGTGGAGACCAGGACAGACATGGGGCTCCTCTTTGAATGCGGACCTGTAAACATGATGTCAGGAGGGCCTGGGGATGCTACTGAGCCAGCGCAGTCAGAGAAGGCCTCCTGGAGGCGGTGACAACGTGCGCAGTGAAGGATGTGGACTTCTGGGAGGAGGTGGCCTAGCAGACTGCTTTGTCTCCCGCCCTCAGAGACCCCTCCTCACTGCAGCGAGCCTCGGGCACACAGCTGTGGGCTCTTACCTGCTCCTCCTCCTCCCGCAGGCTGGGCAAGGTGCTGATGGAGAGGTTGACGGCGGTGACAGTGACAAAGAGCACGGAGAGGCAGGCGAACACCTTGCCCGGCAGCCCCGAGTGCGGCCTCTCCACCATGTCGCGCAGCCTCCGCATGCAGCGGCTCAGGTGGCCCTCCCCGTCGGCCGGGCCCTCGCTGTCCCGGCCCTCACTGTCCAGCTGCTCATCTTCGTCCTCTCTTTCCACCATCTCGGCGAACTCCTCCATCTTCTGCAGGTAGCGGCGCTTGCAGCAGCCATCCAGGTGGTCCTCGGCGATGCCCCAGTAGAGCAGCTCCTCCTGGAAGGACAGGGCACACATCTCCCGCAGCAGCCGCAGCTTGCCGGCCCTCAGGAAGGTCAGGATGGTGCCGAAGGCCCCCGGGTTGCGGTCGAAGAAGAACTCGTTGCAGGTGACGTCGTAGTCATCGCACACGTTGAGGATGTCGTCGAAGTTGGTGCAGGCCTTGAGCTGGCCCAGCCGCGTCAGCGGGAACTCCTCGAGCGTGGTCCAGGGCAGCGAGTACTTGATGCCGCCCACGTTGATGATGATCTGTCGCCGGCGGTCCTCCGGGGGGCCGCCCTGGCGGGGCTCGTCCTGCGGCCGCAGCCGCTGGGCCCGGCGGTAGAAGACGCCCTTGAGTGACTGGCTCTGCGGGAGGAAGGCCGGGTGGAAGGAGGCATCCGAGGTGCAGCTCAGGGCGCTGTAGTCGTAATCGGAATTGTCTCCCGGTAAGAGGGTCATTTTGGGCCTTCACATCCCTCTCGGGCCTGGGGGCGGGGGAAAAAGAAAGGAACACCCTCAGTGACTCCCGGTCTCAGCTGACAATGCTGATTCTGCAGATACTTGCTGTTATGGACTGAATTGCGTCCCCCACATGCACAGGGGGAAGCTCTAACCTTCAATGGGAGCATATTAGGAGGCGGGGCCTGAGGGAGGTGATCGGGTGTAGATGAGGGCCTGAGGGGGGAGTCCTCCTGAAGGGATCAGTGCCTTGGTAAGCACCAGCGCCCTCTCCTTCTCTACCCAGTGAGGGCACAGTGAGAAGGTGGCCACCCACAAGCCAGGAGGAGAGCCCTCACCAGAGCTGGACCACGCTGGCACGCTGATCACCGACTTCCAACCGCCAGAAGTGTGAGCCATAAATGTCTGTGGTTTGAGTCGCCCAGTCTAGGTAGTTTGTTATGGCAGCCCAAGCTGACTAAGGCATTCATGTAAGAGTGAAAAGAGCAACAGTCTCATTCAGCATCTCCCAAAGTTCACAATTCTTCCCATATCCCCCTTATTTATGCCATAAAATTTTACTGAGTGCTACTGAGTGTCACTGTGTGCCAGGCACTGCTTTAATTACTGCTGAGTCACAGCCATGACGTCCTAGTGGGCTGTCATGCAATCTCTGTATTAACTATTTAACACTTTCTCGTACATTAGCCCTATTTTTTTTGGTATTTATTTAGCTTGGAAAAGTAGCTTAGTGTAGACCAGTGGTTCTCAAGCCAGGCTGGTTTTGTCCCCCGGGGGACATGTGGCAATGTCTGGAGGCATTTTTGATTGTCATGTCTGGTAGATGCTACTGGCATCTAGTAGATTGGGGCCAAGGATGCTGCTAAATGTCCTATAATGCACAGGTCAGAGAATTATCCAGACCCCAACGTCCATAGTACTGAGGAGGAAAAGCTCTGGTGTCATGGCTATAAGCATAGACTTTGGGGCCTCATGGCCCAGGCAAGTAACACAATTTTGATGTTTCAATTTCCTCATCCGTGCAATGGGTATAACTATATGACCTACTTCATAGAATTATCAAGACGATTCAATGAATTATGTACATAAGAGCCCTTGACAGTGCATGGCACACAGTAGGAACTCAATAATTGTTGTCTATTATTACTATTCATATTTATCTTAAAGGGACATCTTGTATTGCTTCCATAAATGGAAAACCTGTATCATTTGCCATAAATAAGAGGCTATCTCCAAAGAAATGCACAACGATGACAATAGTGCCATGTTTGCTCACGTATCAGCAAACATCATCTTGAGAATACAGGGATGAACTGGACAAGAATGCTCTCTCCTCCAGGAAGCCTTCCTTGGCTCCTCCAGCTAAATCAAGTTCCCTCTACTCCTCCATCCTGGTGCCTTTACCTTTATTGCACTTATCACCCAGTTTCAGAATTATCTTTGTGCAAGCCAGCCTCCTTTATTAGGCTGCTTGCTCCATGGGGGAAGAGCTGTACTTGACTCACCTCTCAATCACTGAGCTCAGCAGCATCAGAGCTCAAAGAAGTGCGTGTCAAATGAGTACATTCCTGCTTGCAAGGCCAACGTGATGAGGGCACTTCTGAGAAACTGAGGTCAAACTGTCAGCTTCCATAGACTCCTTCTTTCTCAACCCTCAAAGCTAAGAGTTTGTGCTACTAGCTTGGGATTGCTTATTCATTCATAGCTCACGGGCTGAATTTGGTTCACAAATATTTTGCCTGGCTTGGAAAAGATTTTGAAAAATTTCATGTAAAAATTCATATTCTTGGTTTCTCTCAAAAAGCCAGACTATTGGACAACATTTGGCCCAAATTCCAGCTGAGAAATGACTGTCCCCTTTAGGCAGGGGACATGGATGCTGCCATCCGCCACAGTCCCTACTCCTCCCTGTTGTCTTCCTAACACCCACTCTTCTTCACTCATATATGTTTTCTTCCTGGCTCCTGTAGGCATTTGACTTTGAGACCCCTAGATCATAGCAACGGAGCTCTCCAGAATCAAGCCAATCGGCAGAAAAGTAGTAAGAGTCTAATCCTTTGCTTTTCAAAATCACCATCCCTCCCCTCAACCCAATCCCCATGGAAGCAAGTGAGACCAGCAAATTCTATCAATTCCACATGAATACCCATTTCTAATACCTGAATGTCAATCGGTGTCCTGGACATGTTCAGGGAAAACACACACACACGCACGCACGCACGCACGCACGCACACCTGTATGGATGAGTGACAGTGTTTAATAGGAACTGGAGGGTTCCACATTGAAAAAGGGATCTTTCCTAATAGGAATTCTTCTACAAAAACAAATCAGCACTCCACTCACTTATCTTTGGGGAGAGCTAGTTTCACAGGTTGGCTTTTGGAAAACTCAGGTACACCTGTGTTTGAAATAAAAATGATGTGATTTTAGAGCATTCAGAATGTTTTTAACTTTGTCTAAAATTGGAACCTGTCTCCTCAGGTGAAGCCTGCCAGGGTTCCCGGAGGAGGAACTTTTCGGCACTTCACATCAGTGATACCGCTTTTCAGCTCTGCTTTGTCTTTGGTGGCTGTGTTTTTGCCACCAAAGATAAGAGGAAAAATGACATTCTGTTTGACAAAAATGGTGATGGAGGCAAAGGACCATTCCTCTCTTCCTGCAAGCCCTGGAGAGCTCTTGTGAAACCCTCACAGCTGTAATCCTCCCTTCTCTTGAGTTTCTTCTTCCAACCCTCCCCGCTTTCCCTCCAGCAAAAAGCTCCCCCAATCAGCAAGTCCCCCTTTCTTTCTCTCATGACTTGTGTCAGTTGTGAGGTAAAGTGTCAGCATCCCGTGTGGAAAGTTATTCTATCTCAGCAGATGGTTTAGTATGGAGAAGAGCGGAAAAGTGTGCGTCGTGCAGGCAGCTTGTGAGTGGAGGGCCAGGGTTCCAGGAAGGGTCAAACACTGGAGCCTGCTAAACGAGCCATAGGCACGTTTCTCCTTGTACCCAGTCTGATGAGAGTGCCGGGGCGGGGATGCCCCCTCATGCCAGACTCTAGAGTCTCGAATGAAGGTCATAGATCAAACAGGCCTCAAAGCCCTGCTTCTGGAAAATCATGCTACTTTTCACGCAGCCCAATACCCTCACAAAAAACCTGGTCCTTGAAAAGTTTTCTACAGTGTTAAGTCTGTCACTCCTAGAGCACAATGGATTATAGTGATTTTGCCTCTGAGGGTCTAGGCAGCCCACGTGGGGGACAACTTGCTGATCACCCCAAGCTGGGGAAGCAGGAGAACCCAATGGCTCTGAAATCAGGAGACCCAGGTTCGAGCCAGTCACCTTGACTTTGGGCAAGTCGTGTTTTACCCCTGAGACACAGTTTCCTCATCTGAAGAATGGGAACATGAATAGCTTGTGTCTCCTTGAGTTGTGGTGAGGACAGGAGTGACATGCTTACCCCATTGCCTGACACACAACATACGCCTGCTGTATTATTATCATTAGCTGAGAGAGGTGGTCTCTCATCCCCTC
This sequence comes from Aselliscus stoliczkanus, assembly GCA_033961575.1. NCBI lineage: Eukaryota > Metazoa > Chordata > Mammalia > Chiroptera > Hipposideridae > Aselliscus > Aselliscus stoliczkanus. The sequence goes on along the minus strand of CM066738.1, from coordinate 8,941,055 downwards.
CCTCTACCAGCCAAGGGTGACTCCTTTCTTGACCTGATGCAGAGGGTTTGACTCAGCATTGTCTGGCCCCCAGACCCCACTCCTGGAGGGAGCGTGGTCTGATACAGCCTCTGGGAAAACCACCAAGGATGCTGAGGAGATGAAGGATGACCCAGGACTCCCACTCCTGGGTAGATTTCCCAGACCTGGGTCCACAGGGATTTTGGCAGATATTGTTGGTAATAAATAAACTATTTGCACCCGAAGCACTCAGGATCTGCTTCTGGGGGATCAGATCTAACAGAGGAACGAGGTACAAGAATGTGTGTCCCGTGTTGTGGGTGGTGCTAGGATGTCTTCTAGCATCCATCCCAGGGTGGGGCTGGAGGTTGGACAAGTGAGTCATGGAGATGCAGATGGTGGACTCCTGCAAATGACACAGGAATTAGAAGCAATGGGCTAGACGTAGGTTTAGCCACACATTTAGATCTTAAAAACATGGTGCCGAGTGGAAAAAGAAACAAGTTTATAGCATTATGCTATTTATATAAATGAACACACACACAACATTACGTATTTTACAAAGACTCACGTACATGCAAGGGTCTTTGCATGTACGTATCAACCACAGGGAGGGGAAGGAAAGGGGAACTAGCGTGGGGACCAAGGGACAACGAATAATATGGCCCAGCACAGGCCAGCGATGAAGAGTGTCATGAAGTAAAGAGTGTGGCTAACACAACTCTGGGATTTAATCCAAGAAAAGAAAAATGAAGAGCACAAGAACAACCAAGCTACTGGCTTCCGAATCGCTCTGGGGGCTCAGTGGAGACACAGATTCCAGGGCCCCTCCTTAGACCCTCTCAACCAGAATGCCTGAGGGGGAGGCCCAGGAATGGGCATTTTGGAGGCTCTGAGAGAGAGAGAGAGAGAGAGAGAGACAGAGAGAGAGACAGAGAGAGACAGAGAGAGAGACAGAGAGAGAGAGACAGAGAGAGAGACAGAGAGAGACAGAGAGAGAGAGAGAGAAGAGAGGGTGCCATGAATGCCTAGAGACCCCACAGGGGCTGAGGGTGCAAGAGCTGCCCTGGGCTTTGGCCTGGGAGTCCCTTGCACAACTTCTCAATGTTCTTGGGGTTCTGGAAGGCTCTGTGGCTCCCACGTTTTGGGAGCTTCCCTGGAGCAGTGGAAACCCTCTGGTTTGAGAGAAAAACCTGCCTTGGGAACAAACGCCTTGATCAAATTCCCCTTCGTGAGACTGCAGATCCACTGACACTCCAGTGCAATCTCTTTTCCTTCCTTTTGGGACAAAGGTGATGGTTATAAGCTATGACTGAGGGCTGAGTACCCATTTCCAACAATAAATTCCCATTTAAGCCGCAAGGAGTTCTGAGTGGCAGCCCCATTGTGAGGCCACTCTGTGGTCAGGGTCTGACGGCAGGTGGGGGTGCAGAGCCTGGTGGGGGTAGAGGGGCCGGGAGGGAACTCAGCTCTTCTGTCTTATGCCCATCCCTTGGGATGGGGCTCTCTGTCCCTCTCCTGAGTGGAAGGGGGAATGCAGAGAGAGCGCTAAACACTCACAGCGCTGTGATAGCAATACTCAGTCTCCCTTTTTTTTTTTTTTTTGAGGGCAGTGTCACTGGCTCTCATATGTGGGACCTGAACCGGGGCTGCTGGCTTCCCAAGCCAGCGCTTAACCACCGCGCCACTCAGCCGGCCCAATACTCAGTCTCCCTTAATCACACATTGATTGCATGAGCCATGTCCTTCCCTAAGAGGCAGGCGTTACCATGAACTCCCCAATTTTACAGATGAGGAAACAGAGGCCCCAAGAAGTGGAAACTCATGACCTTGGTGATAAGTGACGAAGCCAGAATCAAACTAGGTCTGTGGGACTCCAAGCCCAAACCTCTGTGACTGCATTTTATTGCCTCCTTTGAACACTACTGGTTCCTGGATGGAGTTAGGGCATGTCTCCACCATTTGCAGCAAGCCAGGGACCGGGTATCTCAGTTCTATTTTGTATGGACAAACTTTTGGAAGGTCTTTGGGGATGAGGAGAAGCAGACAATTGCCGATGGCAGGAGGAGGCATCATTAGTCCTACTGTGCATTTGCACAACAGCAGAGTAAGAGGAAGAAATCAGGGCCGGCCGAGTGGTGCATTGGTTAAGAGCTGGCTTGGGATGCCAGCAGTCCCGGTTCGGATCCCACATATGAGGGCCAGTGACATTGCCCTCCACAGCTAAGATGGTAAACAACAGCTCCACCTGGCTGTGAGCGGCTGTCCAAAGGCCGGCGACCGACCTGCCTCACACGAGAAGAGCGCAATGATGATACCAACATGAGCCAGTGAAGCAATGTCCTCCACAACTAGACTGAAGAACAAAAGGACAGCAACTTGTCTGTTCCCCTTCCCCAATTCCCCAACACTGCTCCCCTCCCCCAATTCCCCAATAGAATCTTAAGAAAAAAAAAAAAGAGTAAGAAATCAACGAAACCCCTGGTTTTGTCAAATTCGGAGTTGCCATTTTGGCTTCTGGGTAGAAGAGCTCTCCTGTGGTGGAGGCAGGCACCAGCCAGGGGTGAGGGTAGGGCCTCTCAGCCAGGCTTCTTGGCTCACCATTTACTAGCTGGGCATCCTTAAGGAAATGGCTTTACCTCTTTGGGCTTGAGCGCCCTCAGCTATAAACGGGGGTAATCATTGCACCCACCTTTAAGTGCTTGGAGCTGTGTCCAACACATCATAAGGACTGTGTTTGCTGGAAATGGCTTTTGTGCAGCACACTTGCCCCCCCAATCCCTCCCCTCACATTTCCTTTCTTAGAGGAGGAATGTGAAGCAGAAAACACCTTCCAGAGGCTGAACTTCAGTGATGGCTCTCCCTCTCACCTAGTGCTGAAGTCAAGTCACTTACTCGGCTGGGCCTCAGTTTCTCCATCGTAACACACACGGATTAGAGATGCCCCTATGGGAGGCAGAATAATGGCCCCCCAAAGACGTGCGCATCCTAATCCCTGTAACCTGAGGCTTTGTTACCTTACATGGCAAGAGAGATTTTGCTGGTGTGATTAAATGACGGACTTGAGAGGCAGGAGATCCAGATGACCCTGGATTACCTGGGCGGCCAGAGTTGGAGTGATGTGGAGTGAAGCTGCAAAAGGCAAAGAAACAGATTCTACCCCCGAAGGAGCACAGCTCTGTCGACCCCTTGACTTGAGCCCAGTGATACCCATTTTGGGCTTCTGATCTGCAAAAACTAGAAGGTAATACATTGGTATTGCTCTAAGCCACAAGCTGGTGGTAATATGTGACAGCAGGAAACTAACACAGCCTCCAAGGCAACTTCCTAAAAGAAAGGCATTTCTTCCTGAGCTCCTGGGTCTGACTGCAGGTGGGGTGCAGAGCTTTGGTTCTGTCTCTCAACCTGTGTCATTCCCTGACTCTGAGCCGGCATGGAGGGGACCCCATCGATCTCTCTGTGATGTCCTCCCCCTCCCAGCGAGGCTTCCTGGGTCAGGGTTAGGGCGCTGGGATGGGCTGACGAAGAGGTGGGTCATGCTGCATCAATCCCCAATTAAAACGCTAATCAAAATGAATCCAGCCATTAGCCGGGCCCAGGTTCTGCCATGCTGGGTCTCAGAGGATGCTTACTCACGTGGAGAATCGGTCTCTCGTGGCTACCTGCCATCCATCCTCATCACAATCCAACCCTGTTGGACCTCTGTCCTGCTTCCTTTGAGCTGGGACCCAAGTTCCTGGGGGAAGGGGAACATTTTCTGGGCGCTGGGCTCTTCCCTCCATCTCCCATCTGCCCCCACAGGAGAAAATGTGTCAGAGTCCCCCCACCCCCCTATAAAAGACAGAGGCAGCCTCTGGAGCCTCCCTGTTGAGCTAAATAATGCAAAATAATAATTTGCCTTCTCTCAGGAGGTGTTTTGGGGTGTGAGTCAGAAGGTCCTTTTCTATTTGCCTCCTTGCAGGGTGACATTTGGGAATCAAGTGTAAGCAGAGGAGCAGGCTTGCGGGAGCAGTGGGGACCTTGAGACAGCAGGAAGGGGACACCTGTTTAAACAATCCCTCAGTGCTTTTTCCGTAGGAAGTGTTAAGGCTGCAGTCTCTGGGATGAGCTGCTGTGGGGAGGTGAGGTAGGAGAGCATGGTTGTGTCTGCTGGGCGGCCTGCCTGAGGACACACTGGGGGATGAGGCAAAGTCACCGCAGAGCAGGGGAAAATTGGAGGCACAATTATGATCCTATCTGTAGTTCTGATTTTGTTAATCAAATGCAGTTTGCTATGTGATAAAAATGGCCAACAATGACTGAGTGCCTGCAGCTAGACTTTCTTGCCTTTCCCTTTTTGTTGATTCTACTTAGAGTGGCTTTTCCAGCCACCATTTTCCGCTCAGGGGCTCCATTTCTGGATTTAACGAGTCGATCAGGAATGGATTCCCAGACTCCTATATCTTTGGCAACTGGAAATGTTGGCTTTTCATTGCATGTAAGGAAAGGGGATGTGGAGACACATCCAGTCAGGACACCCTTTAGGGACCCAGGGTCTAATTCCTTAGCCTCTCCGCTTGAGTCTCTTCCTAGCCCTGCATTCAGGACGCATCTCTCTGCTCTTCTGTTCCCTGGGCCATCTCCCTCACCTCTTGCCAGAGCCCAGCTGTGTGTCTGGTGCTGAGAATTCAAGGTGGTGGTGGTGCGGAGCCTGGCTCCCAGATCTGCCCTGGCCAGGTTTCAGGGTGCCCCTAGCCTGGGTTCTCAAGCCTCAGGGCAGAAATCAAGGCTGTCTGGTTTCCAGTACACTTATGGTTCCCCGTGGGCTTGGAGAGTGTACCATGACAGACCTGTTTGCCTTGGAATGGGCTGGTTTAGGAAATGACTGCTGAGGGCAACCTTCATTGGCCATCCTCACCCATCTTTCACTTCCTTCGCACCCGACTCAGCAGGTGCCTCTGCAGAGCTCAGACAGAGGACACAAGGGTCAAACTCAGGTCCAGCAGAGCCCAACAAGCCCACTTGAGAAAGAAGGCATGCTCTGGTCATGCGTCCCTCCCCTGGCCCCAGCAAGGGGGCTGGTGTCCAGCAGTGTCAAACTTTCCTTGGAAATATGCTCCAGTGAGGCTGTCCAGAGTGACTCTGACTGCAGTCATGTGTGTGGGTACCAAACACACCCTAGTGACAAACCTCTGCTCAGATTCATAGAGGCAGGAGCCTCCCTCTCTCCCTGCTCCACACACACACAGTGAATCAGAGCAACTTTTGTTCCCTCCTCTCACCTCCCCATGCACTTATCTCAAGGTGTCTGTGAAGCGGGGGGTCTCTGCATCTGTCTCATCAACCCGGGTGACTGTGGTGCCTGGCACCCTTACAGTGCTTAGGAATAATAGCAAGTGCTTATAAAAATGACTGCCGAATGGACAGCTAACTCAGAGACCCCCATGGGTGGGAGTCTGCCTTCATCTGTAATGTGAGATCAGTGTTTCTTGAACCCTGTCCCCCTTGCCACTCCTCTGAGGAGCTTTCTAAAGACCCTTTCTTCCTATCTAAGAACCTGTTCCAGACTCCCTTCTCCCTTTGAGAATGAATGCTCTGGATGACCAAGGAAAGACCATTCTATAACCTGTCCAGTGACTTCTGCCTACATACAGAGGGGCTGCTCAAGTTGGCTACCTGGGCAGGCTGGGGCCTCCTCAAGGGAGGAGCTGGGTCTTAATCTCTACTCTCTAAACTGCAAGGCAGCTTGCACCCAATCCTGCCCTCCCTTCCTTCCCTGTTCTCTCTCCAGCAGGGGCCTCAGTAGCTGTTTGTTAAATGAATGAAATAATGAACGTTGGGCATTTGGCATGGTGAGCTGCACAAAGTAGGTGCTCAACCAATCTTTGTTCAATGTATGAGCGAATGAATTCTCTTTTCCTTCCTCACCCCCAAACTCCAATCCGTCCTGGCTGAGCCCCCTTACTGGGTATGGGACCACTGAAGCTGAGATGGGGACCCCCACTTTCCCTACCAGGTGCTGGAGGCTCCGGTGATCAGAGCTGTCTTGGGATGCCCAGCGTCTAGCACACAGTAGGCGCTCAAGAGGCTGTTGAGTTAGCGAATGACTCAAAACCCACCGGTGGGAGACTCCTTTCCGTGCCTAAGCGCGGAGTGAATGAGAAGTGACAGCCGACCCCCTTCCTCCTTCCTTCAAGCCTCCTTCCTACGGGGATCCTGCGAGGCGGCGGAGAGACACCTCCACCCCCTCCAGGATGCCCCCCACCCCCAGGCACCCCGCGACTGAGAACGTCCTGCCCTTCGCACCCGGGGATCCCTCAGCAAGAACACAAGCTGGACCTGCACCGTGACCGTGGCGAGCTCGCTCCGCGCCACCGCCGGCAGCGGCACTCAGGTCCTCTGTCCCCCCCAGCCTCCCCACTCGGCGGGTTTGGGGGTCCCCGTCCACGTGCAGTTGCCCCTGACCCCAAGTCAGCAGGCGCGGGGCTCCGCGGGGCCCGGCAAGGCTGCCGCGCGCGAAGTTCCCACCTCAAGTTGCCGTCTCGGCGTCCCCGCCTTGGAGTTGGCCGGGCCTCGGCGGGGGTCCCCCCGGCTGCCAGAGGGTCCCGGACGAGGGCGCCGGGAGGCTGGAGACCGCCCAGGGCTCCCACGCCGCCTCCGGGAGCCGGGAGCGAACTTCGGCCGCTGCGCCAGGCTCAGCTCCCTCCCTCGGACCCCGGCTGCCCGCCTCCGCCTCGCGCTCCTCGCCGGGCTCCCAGTGCGCCCCGAGCGCCGCGCGGCCGCCGCGCAGGGAGGCAGCCGGGGAGGCGGGGCGGGGGCGGGGCTGAGCGCGGGGCGGGGCGCAGCTCGCCCCGCAGCCCGGGCCCCCGGCGCCCCCTCCTGCTGCCCGCGGCCCCGAGGTCCCCGCTCTCCGCCGCAGCACTACTGCTCGCGCTGCGCGGCGCGCCAGCCTCTGGGGGTCGCGCGCCATGTCACGTGCTCTCCCTGGCGAGGTTCCAGTGCGCCCTTGGCTCTGGGGTCACTGTCCCAGCGTCTCCAGGGGCCACGCAAAGTCCCCACGCTCCGCTGCCCCGGGGCCGCAAGCTCCACGCGCTCCAGCGTTGTGTGGCCCACGCGCCTTCTGTGTTGTGCTTTTCCCGGGAGGGTCCAGGGCACTGCCGTCCGGAGGCCCCTCCTGCCGCTGAGCCAGGGACCGCAAGGCGCCTTGCTGCGTCAACTTCTCAGAGACAGCACGGGCCGGGCGCCTTTCCCTCCAGGTCTGCGTGGCCCCGCTGCCCGCGGTTTCTGGGTCCCTGGGTCCCACACCCGGGGCACAGGCAGCCGGCTGGGAGCAACGCCTCGCCTCCCAAGTCGCGCTTTTGTCGCCCCAGAATTGGTAGGAGTCGCGTTGTTGCTGGGGGTTGGGTTGGAGGGCTCTGCCAGAGAGGGCGTCACAGCTGAGCCACCCTCTTAGGGTCTCTCGCCTCGCACCCTCCTTTCCTCTTTTCCCACTGTCAGAGAACCCAGAAAGGGCGTGAAGAAATCTTCCGTGGGCCCCTCCTGTCGCCGTCTCCTTAAGGCTGTGGAAGCAGGTTCTGGAGCTGTGGGTGCCCATTCTTTCTGGGACTTCATGAAGAGGAAGAGGGTCAGGGCGTTCATTCATTCGTTGGGCAAACCTTGGCTCACTGGTGGGTGGAGGCGACCATGCCTGCCCCCAAGAACTCACCTTCTGTTGGGGGAGGGGTACAAGGAACACCCGTGGACGTGCAGGATTGCAGCCCGTGAGAAGGGCAAGGAGGAAGCCAGAGCAAAGTGGGGATACAGAGTGAGGGGAGGGAGAGCACTTTAGATAGATCTAGGAGGAGGGGACATTTACACTGAGCCCTGCAAAGGGGGAAGGAGCCCATCTTTGGAAGATCTGGGACGAGAACTTTCCAGGTGGATGGAGCAGCAAAGGCGATAGTCCTGAAGCAGGAGAGAGGAAGGCAGATCTGAGGAGCAGCCGTGACACTGGGGGGGAATCTGTGTGAGCTTTGGGGGTCAGGTGGTTCCCAGAGTACACTTTGAGAAACACAGCTCTATGTGGAGAATCAGGCCCACTCCCGTCTGCAAATTGCAGTTTCTGTCTTTTTTCCTTGCTCATTGTCTGTCTCTCCACTACATATCAGGCTCCATCAGGGCTGTGGCTACCTGCTACACCTCCCCCCCACCGACCCAGCACCTTCTACACTACCAGGCACAGACAGACCAGACTTCTGAAATAATTATTGGGGGAATCTCACGACAATCCTATGGGATAGATTCGATCATCTCAGAGAGAGGTAGGACTAGCTGAAAACCAGAGGGTGGAGGAGTATGGCAGGAGTTCTAGAACTTTATTGTGCACCCAAGTCCCCTGGAGGGCTTCTGAAAATGCAAATGGTTGGCTCCATCCCCGAGCTGCTGATTCAGTGGGTTTGGAAGGGGCCCTTCTAACAAGTTACCCAGTGTTACTGATGCTGCCTGTGTGGGAATCACACTTTGAGAAACACTGATGTTGAAGACTCACAACTCAGCCCAGCTGGGTCTGACTCCAAAGCCCTCATGAGCCACTAGATCCATCCGGGGATTCAAGCCTTGCTTCCAACTGTGTAGGGTCAGCTGGGCCTTATGAATGCCTCTAGGAAGGGCTGTTCCCCGGGGGCTGGGCCTATTGGAACTCTGTGCACCTGAGTCAAATGTTGGGGTGACCTGCAGACAGAAGTCCCCAGAACACTTGAGTGGACACCATCAGTGAGGATAATTCCTCCCTCTGCCCCCCGCCCCCATCCACCGCGCGCACACACACACACAGATTCACTTGCTGTGCCCAGGAGGTAAATTATTGCCTGATCTTATCCCTGACTTGGGCTAAACTATGTCCAATAAAATTCTTTTAAATCCTTTTAAGGTATTCCCTCTTTGCCGTTCCTCCCTTCCTTTAGAGCTTTCCAGATTTTCAGCTCTTCCTATCTTCATTTTCCTCCTGAGACGCATTCCTTCCCAAGCTGTTGTGTGGAAATGGATGTTGACGATGTGCCTGTGAAAGTTTTCTGAAAGAATGGGAATCATGGTTGCTGGCTGAGCCCCTAGCAGGTGCCAGGCGGTTTGCTGGGTGATTGGTAGGAGTCAGAGGCACACGCTGGGCCAATAGGAGGGCTCTGGCTGTCAGACCTGTTTTATGTGGCCCTGCTGGGTTAAAACAATTTTTTAAAATTTGAATTAGTTGCCAACCTTGAAAAATCGGGAGATTTTCACATAAATTTTTTTCCTTTTGAAACCTTGTGATATCTGACTGACGTGTCTTATTAGAGCAGTGTGCTGACGCTGGGTTCTGGCCTCCCCTTTGCCAATGGTTTGCCCCTCAGCCCTCATCATGTCATTTAAATTCCAGTGGGCCCCTGGAAGCACGAGTTGCTGACCTGTCATGTTGGTAAATTGTTTAGGGTCATACAGCAAATGGCAAACATGGATCTGAACCCAGGCCTGTTAGACCTAACCGCCCAAGCTTGTCCCTGAAAAAAAACAAGCTGCTGTTAGTATTGGGAGCAGGAGGAGGATGTGGTGTCTCTGGCCCTGGGGAAATACCTTAAAAGGGAGTCACTGTCAGTGGTTTAAGAATATGCTTTCCTTCCCATTCATAACCGACTGTCAGTAAGTCATAAAGCCCTGGGTTGTTTTTCTATGGCATGAAGGGTTATCCAGCGCTGTCCAAACTTTTGTATCCATCCTCTCCCATGAGATGAAAAGGCTTAGATTTGCAAGACAACTGGTTGGAGTTAGGAGGTGAGTCTGATGAGGGGGCAAGGGTGGGGTTTTCTCCCTTAGCTTGCCTGGCAGGGGATCTAACTGTGTGTGTGTGTGTGTGTGTGTGTGTGTGTGTGTGTGTGTGTTTGTGTGTGTGTGTGTGTGTGTGTGTGTGTGTGTGTGTGTAGGGGTGCAGCTTGTTGTAGGGAAGAGTGCTGCTTTGTGAGTTGGGGTGGGGATGGGGGTGGGGGAATGCGCCTGCCACCCCTCCTGCAGTCACCCTGCTCCAGGTGTTTCGCCTTCTTTTGGTGCCTCGTACACCCCAAGCAATCTCTGTCCTTCTGCTGAAGTGACTTTACTGTAAATTTCACATAACCAGTTCCTTCAGACCTCAGTCATTTGTTACCTCTGCGTTGGTCTGGGCAGGGATCAGGGTGCAGTGGGTGAGGCTGAGGCATGCAAGGGCACCACTTTACCTAAGTCTTTATCTTAAAAGTTGATATTTTGCTCATCATGGATTTGTTTTGTATCAGTTTTGATTTTTTTAAAAAAACATTGTATCAGAATGTTATCTTGATTACTGAGCTTTTTGGTGCCTCTTTAAATTTTGCATTCCAGGAGAATGCCCTACCTGCCTCACCCCAGACCCAGCTCCACTCCTAGTCCAGGGTGTCCTGGATGGGGAGTCAGGAGACCTGGGTTCTGGCCCAGCCTGTGCCACTAGCCTAGCTGTGTGACTGGACACAAGTCCCCACGTGCCCTGAGCTTCTCAGCTGCACCATCTGCCCAGTGGAGGGCTTATACCTGACGCTCATCCTGGGATGATGCAGGACACCCACTCAGGCTCTGATAGGCTGTGACTGTGTCCGTTTCCTGGGGACTCTGGGGCTGCTCTAGGCCTCGCTGACTTCAGTCATTATGGGATGTCACTTCCCTTTTCCCAGCACCCCAAGCGAGATGTTCCTTTGTGCAAACACCAAGTCTCAGCTGCAGCATGAATGAGCACTGAAGCCCTTGCTCCTTTTCCCTGTCCTGGGGGACATGTTCCATTTGGAAAGTGTGGACCTGCTCCCAGTTCTTTAACATGTTCCTTCTTCTTTGGTTTCATTCTTAGGGTCGTGGGACACATGCTCACTAAGGACGGAGCAAGGACTTGGGATACAAATGACACATTTCTAGCCCTAGAAGAGTTTACGTTCCAGCAAGGGAAATCGCGCCTACGCAGACCTGTGTGCAGTCTGCAAGGGGTAGAGGACTTCCAGCCAAGTTAAGATCACATTGAGAGAACTGTGCACTGTCCTTCCTCCTGGGAGAACCCTGCACCCTCAGTGCTGACTCCCAGTGTCATTGGCCTAGAGCGGTGTGCGAGTGCCCTCCTCAAGCGAGTGCTGCAGCGTTATGTTCTGCCTCCATACTTGAACCCACAAAGCTCTGAGCTCGAGCTTTCAGTTCCTTCTAACTCCCCATCTCCCTCCATCCCTCCTCTGGATTGTGGCTCTCTCCTCAGTTTTTGCTAGTCCTGATGCCCTCACAGCCAACCTCCTTTCAGCTTTCCTCCATTGCTCAGGGGACTCCCTCACTTTTCTCTCCAAAGCCTTTACCAACGAACAGGGGCTCTGTCTGGAGCTTAATTACGCTCTGTCCAGAGTTCCTTGATACTGCTGCCTGGCTGGGATGTTCTGCCACTTGCCTGGCAGTCAGTAACAGCTGGCAGGGCTCTGCCCCTGAGCTCAGAGGGTGCAAACAGATATATCTCGGACTGTCATGTTGTAAAAGTAATGAATAGTGCGCCAGTACTTGAGAATCAGGAGATTGCACATAAAATGTTGGATTTCTGGCTTCCCTTGAAAGCTTAGAAGGTGTGCCAACCCTGAAGCTGCATTCCTCCCTGGCAGAAATTGACTAGAGCTGGTCGCAACTTTTTCCTGTAGATGGGGCACGGGTTCCCCCGCTTGCCACAGTCCCCACTGCTCTTTAATGTCTTACATTGGGCTCCCTTTACTCATCTATTTTACTTTCTTGGCCCCTATAGGCTTTTGAGAGTTTCATCCCTTCTTTTAACTTTTTTCTTTAAGGGGAGAGACAGCTTATTCCAACACCATGTACTGGCAGATGCTTAGCAGGGCTCAGAGGGAGGCTGGGTATCATTGCTGAAGATTGCTGAGTAGACGGGAAGGAAGAATGTAGAGAGTGGTTACTATGAATCCATCTGTAGATTCTTAGAGTCAATGAACTCAGATGAGTGTTTGAACTTAGCGGGTACTATGTTGCTTTACATGTACATATAGAGATAGATTTAATGTGACTATAAAAACAATAAATTTATAAAAATGGAAGTAACTTATTGGGAGGATTTACTATGTGCCTGATACTCTTCTCAGAGTTTTACATTTGATTCTCTTAATAACCCTGCATGGTCAGTACTATTATTTCCCCCGTTTTTTGAGGCTGAGGGAACCGAGACACTGGTAAGTAATTCACTCAGGGTTACACAGCCAGGAAACAAGAAGCTATGATTGCAACATGGACAGAATGACCCTGAACCTAGATTTTAGCAGGATTGGAGGTGCCGGTAGATGATGTCTTCTCTGCGTTGTCTCATTTCCTGGGATTGTAATCTGTCTCCCTCCTGCTAGGCGTGTAAGGGTTCAGGTTTTCTGTCCTTGGCACAGGGTTGAAATTAGCCCGCCCACAGGTCTGTTATTATAGGCTGTTTGATCTGGAGACTCAGAGGAGTATAAGGCTTTAGCAAGCGGAGGACAGGGTGGGGGTGGGGCAAGAAAGCAGTGGGCCTGCCAGCCTGGACCAGGTCCCCTCAGACAGCACATGGATCCCAGAAGCGCAGGGCCCCCCAGCCAGCCCCTGAGTGTGAGCTCATTGCCCCAGTATTCCCACGTCTGAGGTCAGCACCCCATTGCACCACTCTGAGCATCCCTCTTGCTGCAGTGGAAGATTTTAGTACCCTTGTCGTTACTTTGCATTGCTTCTGGGCTGTGTTCCCTCTTATTTCATTTTCATCTGAAATCCTGAGCTCACCCTCCTCGGCAGCTGACGGGACCATTTATTTGCAAGGCTGCAGCCAGTCGGAGGGCTGCTGACAGCTCAGCAGAGTACTCTGGGTTTTTGCCACTTGTTTTTGTTCCTGCAGACAGAACATCTTCATTTTGTAGCAACAAAACTGTCAGAACCTCAGTTCTTATCCCCTTTGCCCCACGGGGCACTGCGGAGGTGGACTCTGCCCCTTGATCTTTTGTCGTTTTGGACGGAAAACCTTGAGATAGCACATCGTGTGCTCTGCAAGTATTTTGTCAAATGCCCCTGGATTGTCATTGTTGGACCGGCTCTGAGAGATTGTGTTGTCAGACCTCATCGTGTTCAGATAATGAAACAAAGCCCAGAGAGGGCAAGAGGCTTGTGGGGATTGCACAGCAAGTGAGTGGCAGAGCAAGACTGACAGGCTCCGCCCCCAGTCCTTTCCCATTCTACTAGCCTGCCTCTCTGGAATCTCAGAGGGCTGAGCCTCAAAGGACCCCCGCAGTCTATGCACCAACTGCCCAGGATGCTCTCCTGCCGGCTCTTCACGGGGCTGTTTCTTCTCTGCTTTCTGTCTTCGTCCAGGTGTTCCCTCCTCAGAGAGGCCGCCCCTGATGCCTCTGTCGAAAGCATCTCCCTTCTTATCACATCCTCTCACATCCTCCATTTTCCTGTTCTCAGAGCTCTGATCAGTATCTGAAATGATCCATTAGAGATTCATTTATATTGTTTTCTCTCCCACCAGAATGCATGCTCCACAGGGGCAGGGCTGTGCTTGGTGTCTGTCTTACCACTCTCCCTGAAGCACCTGACACACAAGAGGTGCTCCATAACTATATGTGGAATGAAGGAATAAACCGAGCCAGGAGGATTTCGGAGGCTTCAAATGATCCTTACACAAGGAAACAGTCTTTTGTAAGCAATGGATTTTAAATGTCTGTGGAATCACTTTCATTGGCTTTAGATAAGATTTTATTTGTGGAAACAAAGTCCACTCTTAAAAAAGCTTCAAGGGCCATATATCTAGCCTCACTTTTATTGGTTCATTTGGCACCATTTGCTGAGCTCCATGTCACACCCTGTGGAGGGTGCTGGACATACAGAGACAAGGAGAAGCTGGGATAGCCAGGAATCATCTCCAGTGGCTTAAATGTAAAGGAGAGCCCACGGGTTCACATGGTTAAGTCGAGGCGTTGGTTTGCTTGACTTCAAAGCCCACGTTCCTTAAAAACTACTTAAGTGTACTTTACATAGAGTGAAATGCACACATCTTACATGTATGGCTTGATCAGCTTTGACAAAGGCATGTACCTGGATCGCTGATACACCTATCATAGTAGAAAACATTTGCATTACCTCAGAGAGTTCCCTCCCACTTTTAGCAAAGCCCTCCTCCCCTGGCCCTGCCATCCCAGGGGCAACCACTGCCCCAATGTCTTTCACCCTAGATTAGCTTTGCATTTTCTGCAATTTCATGAGAATGGAATTATATGGAATATACTTATTTGCATCTGTCTTCCTTTGCTCAGCATAACGTTCAGTGTCAGCATTGAACTTTGCATGTTGTTGTTGCCGGTGTCACTAGTCCATTCCTTTTCATTGATGCGTGATTTCATTGATGGACACAACACGTGTTTCTTTGTTCACCTGTTGATGGACATTTGGATGTTTCCAGTTGTGGACTGCTGTGAATAAAGTTGCCCCCCATAGACTACCAGAAGCCCTCAGGATATTAAGAGGGTGAGATTGGGTTGGAAGTTGGAAGTATCACAGACCATCCACAAGAAGGGTAACGCCATAGCAGGTCAGTTAGCATGCAGCAGAGTCCTGGCTTTAGGTGGGCGTCGTCCTGCTGGGCGATCCTTGGGGACCTCTGAGCAGCTGCTAATGGAAGGCCCTTGTCTGGCTCTGAACAGCTCAGAGAGGTGCTTAATTGGTGGTGGGGGTCTGCAGGCATTGACTTGGCTTGCAGAGCTCTGATAATGCTAACTTGAATCCTCCTGTTGGTCCCCTCAAGACTGGTCCCCACAATCCCCAAGTCCATTTCAGCCGCCGCTGGGATGGAGGTCTCTGGCAATTTCTTTGTTCTCTTTTCATATCATTATTATGACGTGCACTTAATGCCTTCTTCCCCTGGGGGCCTCCATTTATTTTCAGGAGCTTCTTTGGGAAGTAAGAAAAGAAAAGGAACCTTATTAATTTCTCCTTTCATTTCTGCAGAAACAATATTAATTCTCTGCCACACAGTGTGGATCCCTCTGACTTATCTCTTGTGAGGACCAGTGACCTTCAGTTGAGGGACATAGGCAGCCTGATACAGTCCTATGCTCCTCCCTCCCTCTGATCTTGCTGAGGCTCCCCACTGGCCAGGTCCTATCAGAAGATGGAAACAGGCACATGTCAGCCTCCAAGGACACAGAGAAGGGTGGAGGAAGTGATATGAAGTGGGGATGGCATTCAAGCTCTTGTTTGGAGCCCCAGGGTTTTACTAAATTTTGGGGCCATCACAGTGGGCAAGGGGTGACCCAGTGGACTGGACTTCGATGAGGCTGCCAACATTTCCATAAGTATGTGTGTGGTGGAGAGAAGGTGGAGACTGACAGGGCCTGAATTTGAACACAGCTCCTCAGCTTTCTAGGTGTGTGACTTTGGATGTGTCTCTCTGCCCTCTGAGCCCAGATCCTTACCCAGCTCTGCAGCCCTCTCTGGATGGTTGTGGATGATTCGATGAGGGTCAGGATGTGAAAATGCTTTGCAAACAGCAGAGTCTTGGACAAAGCTGGTTGTTTTTTTTGTTTGTTTTTTTGTTTGTTTTGAGGGCAGTGTCACTGGCCCTCATATGTGGGACCGAACCGGGGCTGCTGGCTTCCCAAGCCAGCGCTTAACCACTGCGCCACTCGGCCGGCCCAAAGCTGGTTGTTTTAATCTCAGCTGCTAGTGCACGTAGCCATCCATTGTTGGCTCAGAAATTCCAAGTCTAGATGCAAAATGTGTTATTGGGCACCATGAGGATCTGGGAATGACAGATGATTTCAGCCCCATCGATCTATTTAAATTGGTTTCTCATGGACAAAACTCTGAAGATCCCAGGTGTGGGTAGCAGTTCTGTTACTCATCAGTATGCAAGGTACCAGTTTGTGCTGGGGGCCTGTAGGCAAGATGTTGATTGCGGCTTAATAATGCTTCAAGCAGTGACCCGATCTCCTTGCTCCTCCCTCCCTCACTCCAGCCAGAGGCAGCACCTCTCCTGGGTGAGGGAGGACTGCCGCAGGGTGGTGGGCAGGGCCGTGTGCTTCCTGCAAGGCTGTAGGAAGAGTGCGGGCAAAACCACAGCCTTCCTCCTCTTCGTTCCCGGACTCATCTGCCATTCTGTGGCGGGTAAGAGATGCCGCAGGGCTGGCACCCTGTGGTCCCAGCTCCAGGGAGCAGAGAACATTGCCTGTGGCTGCCAACACATGTAGGTGCAGCAGGAGAGGAGGGGGGTCTCTTTAGCAATCTGGGCCCCTAGCCCGGCGTGAAGTTGGTTGTTGGGCACGAGGCTGCTAATTGCTGTGACTTGGCATTCAGTGCTGAGAACAGCGCGCTGTACCAAGCGCAGGGTTAGAGGCGGTTCTCAGCCAGCCTGCTGTCAGTCTGTGGCTTTGATAACAAGTCAAGAACCATGTTTGTTAGTGGGGGTTGGGAAAGAGGCCCTCTTTTTCTCTGTTTGGCAGCTTCGAATCCATTTCCAGCCATGGGGGCCCATGGCTCAGCGGCCTAGACTCTAAGGGAAAGAAAACCTGAGTGTGCGTCAGCTCCTTTATTCCATCTCTTGGGACAAGTTGCTTCTTTTTTTCTGGGCCTCAGTTTACCTGTTAGTAAAATGAGGGACTTGTACTGCGGTATGAGATATTTCTTCCAGTTTGAGTTTCTAGGCTGGGTTTCTTGGCTTGGGCTCTACTGACATTTGGGGCAGAAGGATTCCTGGTTGTGGGGCTGTCCTGGGCATTGGAGGATGTTTAATGGAAACACTGGCCCTGAAAGTCGTGACAAACAAAAATGACTCCAATAGAAAATAATGATGAAAAGCCTCCGGGGAGCAAACTTGTGCCGGGTAGAGAACAACTGTTTCAGGGTGCAGGCAGGAAATTTTATAGCTTCTGGGAAATATTTCCCCCAGGGTATGACTCTGGAGGGTAAATTATTGCCATTATTTTTTGTTGTTATTAGTTATTCGAAAGACACACATATATGTGTGTGTATGCATGTGTGTAATGTGTGTGTGTGTATGTTATGTGTGTGTATGTATATGTGTGTGTGTGTGTGTGTGTGTGTATATACCTATGCCTCCATCTTCACATGACCCTCCCCCCTGTTGTGTCACTGTGTCTTGTCCAAATCCCCCTTTCTTTCTCTTATAAAGACACTAGCTTTAGGGTTCACTCTAATCTAGTATGACCTCATCTTGGTTACAACTGCAAAGACCCTATTTCCAAATTAAATATCTATGCATATCTATATGTATGTATCTGTGTATCAATCTATATATCTATCTACGTATCTATCTATCTGTGAATCAGTTATTTATATCCATATCCCATCTACTCTGAGCCATCCTTGGGAATATAAAATTGAACACGACAAGCCTGCCTGTGCCCACACGAAGCCCACATTCTAGAGGGAGTTTGGGGAGAGGGAATCTCAGGGAGAAATCAGGAAACCTCCGTGGACTGGATCCTCACGTTCCCCCTCCAACATTACAACGTAAGAAATTGTAAGAATAATTACATTAATTATTAATTTTTATAATAATATATAAATAATAATAATGCCTTTCTACAGGAATTTACTCTGCATTCAGCATTTGCATTTACTTAACTTTTGCAGGTATGGACCTTCTGAAAAAAATCAGTGTTACTGAGCCAATGTCTTGATATCCAGAGTCATAAAGTGTTTTCTCTTTCTTGTTTTGGAAAACTCTCAATGCTGCGGTTTCATGCAAAATTCAGCACAAGATTCTAATACTTTTCAAATCGTTGACAAAAAGGAATGAACACCCTTCCTGTCCCCCAAACAACACATGCGTACAACATAATGAATTGCACTGCTATAAATATAATGCTGTATGTAGTGTAATATTCCCAGCCCAGGCTTGTCCTCACACAGGCCTGTGTTGGGCCATGTTACTCACACCCAGATTCATAATTTGGGTTCCAGACACTGTTCCATGTCATCTGAGTGAGTAGAGTTGCTTTGACCAAACTCACAGGCAGGCGGAACAACCACACACTGATATGAGCGGGAGACCTGTGATGGGCTGTCAGAGGGGTGTCAGCCGCCTGGTGGGGAACGTTGAGTCATTCAAGTGGGATATTGTGGTGCCTCCAACTGGCCCAAGGAATTTGGTATTCATCTCACATCAACTTCTCAGGGGTCTTTTTGTAGCAGGTATTAATCTTAGTGCATACAAATCGGGCATGCCAGAAAAAAGAGGTAGCACATTATTTTCTTTCACTTCAGGCTGGTGGCAAATTCAATCTCAGCCATTAATGGGTCTTTCTCTCTCTCCCCACAGCTGCCAGAAATGCGCCAAGGACCTGGCAGTGGGAACACCCTTGTTTCTGTCCCATGTTTGGAGCACAGTTATCGTCATTGAGGGTGAGCATCCCTCTGCATCCTCCTAGAACAGTCATCCTCAACTGGGGGCAGTGCTTGTATGCTGCTAAACATCCCACAATGCATAGGACAGGCCCCGCAAAATGAAGAATTCTCCTGCCCCAAATGCCACTAGTGCTGAGATTGAGAAATCCAGCCTTTGGGGATTCACAAGCCTCTATTTCCCTTCTTACTTCTGACCACTTTATAGCCTGGGGACCTCTTACCGTTTCTCTTCCTGTTGTTCTGAATGTAATTTCCCCCTCCATTCTTATCTTCTAAGGTACCACACCCTTCAAAGAGCTTAGCCTTTCACCAGCCACAGAGCTGAACCGTGACTGGTCTAAGCCCATCACGCCCACACCACAGTGCTAGATACTGGCTTTCTTAGATTCTCTTGCAGCTTGGGGTTGTCATGTGGCACAGTTCTGGCCAATGAAATACAAGGGGAAATGTGCTGGGGACTTCGGGAAAGGGATTATCCAGAAATTTGGGTGAAGTGTTCTAGAGAGGCGAGCTGGTGGGTGTCAGCCCCCATAGCCCCACTACCTGGAGCATCCATGTGAGGATGTGATGTATGGGGCTGTGGCAGCCATCTTGAGACCATTAGGTAACTTAGGAGAATTGCAGAGATATCTAAGCTTGTTGAGCCTCTGATTGAACCCTGGAACCCTAGACCTTCAGGCGTCTTGTTAAGTAAGCCACACATGCCCTTAGAGTTTAGACTGTACTTGATACACTCAGGCAAGCGACTTAACTGCTGCGTTATTCTTCTGTACAAAATAAATACTTGACACATAAAGTTGTTGTGCAGATTTAATGCGATGATGTATGTAAAACATTTGACTAAGTGCCTGGCATATACTAAATAGTCAATGTATTCTAGATGTTTTTGTTACTGTCCCTATAAACAAATTAACCAGGAATGATATTGTGGGTCTTACAGTAAGTTTCTTCTATTGATCAATTGTTCACTCAATTATCCAACAAATATGTATCAGAGCCTGTCATGCTAAGGTACTGGAATGATAGGAAATTATTTTAAAAAAATACAATTTGAGGGAAGCAATATCAAAGAAGTTGTCCATTAGATCTCATCAAAATTCCCTTTTATTTAAGAGTACTATTTTGCAAACTCTAATTTTCTGCATTCTGTCTTTGAATTTGTTAGCCATTTACATGTCCACGCCATATACAATATCTGTACCATTTACTGACTTAAAGTCTTTCTTTTTGGTTAAATAGGTTTATTTTATTTTTATTTACTTATTTATTTATTTTTTGAGGGCAGTGTCACTGGCCCTCATATGTGGGACCCGAACTGGGGCCACTGGTTTCCCAAGCCAGCGCTTAACCACCGCACCACTCGGCAGGTCCTTAAATAGGTTTATTTTTAAAAGAAACTTTGTATCACCATGGTAAATGGAAAATGAATGTCATTTGGCATAAACAAAAAATAGCAAAAATATAAATGCAATAAAAGATTCCCTAATGTTATTAAATTCAAGCAAAACATTTATTAGTGTGCTACCTAAAGCCACCTTACATACCATAGTTTGTAGTACCTGTAGTGTGCTTAGTGAAACAGTGAGGAGGATAAGTGGAAAATATTTAAAGTTTAAAAACTGCCTGAGATTCGAAAAGGCTGCAGTGGGTCTTGACATAGAAATGAGACATAAATAATATGATTATTATACCTAATTATTCCTCAGCAGTTCATCATACTTAGAGGAAAATTAGCATGAAATACAGCATGGCTTTCTAGGTAAAAAATATTTCCCCCTCCTTATTAAGTTTATGAAACATTTCTCTATCATCATCCCCAAGATATTTCACCATAAAAGTAGGAATCCAATAATACCTTTCACCAGTGATTTACTCTTCATTCAGCATTCATATTTGCTTATATGTCTGCAAATGATGGACCTTCTGAAAAAGCAGTGTCACTGAGGGCCACTCTCCCCCCACTACCCCCACCCAACACACAATACAGTTTCAGGAGAATATTATGATAAATTGCTCTTGAACAGATCTGAACCTAAATTACTCAGCCTTTGGGAAGTATTTTGACTTCAGCTTATTTCATAATTGTCAGTTGAAGCCATGGTGGGTAAGACTAAGATCCGAAGAGGATAGACACACTCCTTGTCAGTTGTCCTGGGAGGGGAAGGGTGACATGAGGTAGGAGCTGAATCTAGCTAGGGTGGGGCTGTTCAGCAAAGAACAGCTTTGGAGATAGTTATGATTTAATGATCCATACGGACAACTTGGGGGTGGTGATCCTTAGGAATGTGATGGGCTCGGGCAACCAATGAAATGGGAGAAAATATTTCCAAATTGTATATAACTAACTGCATTCCTCACAATGTGGTCTGATTCTTCTCCCTAAATTGCAAATTGGGCTCTGTTGCTCTGTAGTGCCCTTTGAAGAAAGTCTGAATTCAGTTTAGCATTTGAGGTGTCCCACAATATGATTCTAACCTCCCTCCCTAACCTTGACCCCATCATATCTTTTGCATCTGGTCGCTGATGGAACATGCACACTATTCTCTGTGCACAGCCCCACTTTCTTGTCTTTGACCTCTGACATTGTTGTTCCTTCCTCCTGGACGCTTCCCCCTTCATCTTGTCCATCCTTCCAGGTTGAGCTTAATAGTCACCTCCTGTATGAAGACAGCCCCCTGCAGAACTGAATGCTGCCAACACCACAGGAGTGAACTTTGACGTGAGCCCCGCCCTAGCTGAACCTTTAGATAAGACTGCAGCCCAGCCTGACACCTTGACTGCAGCCTGTGAGAGGTCCAGAGCAAAGGACCCAGGGAAAGCACACCTGGATTCTTGAATCACAGAAACGGTGAGATCATAAATGCATGTTGCTTTAAGCCTCTAACTTTTGGGGGGCTAAGTTTGAAATCAACAATATATATTGCTAAGACAGAAACAGAGAGGCTCATGAAGAGACTTGTCCAAGGTCACACAGCTAAGATTCCAAACCAGGTGTACCGATTCTCAGCTCAACTTCCCTTATCACCACCTCTGTGCCTCGAGAGCAGGGCTCAGCAAACTGAGGCTCTGAGCCACATCCAAAGAGCCGTATGTGGCTTGTGAACAGCAGTTTGCCGACCCCTGCTCTAGAGTCTAGATCACAGTGGCCTTAAAAATGCAGGAGTGTTGGTTTGTTGAGTGGCTCATTGGTTAAGAGATGGCTTGGGAGCGCGAGCTCTGAGCATCAGGGCCGCCAGTTCTGATCCCACATGGGCCAGTGATGCTGTGCCCTCTACAGCTAAGATGGTGAACAACAGCTCGACCTGAGCTGGGCTGCCGTGAGTGGGAGGTGATGGCGTAGGCTGCAGTGGGCTGCTGTGAGCTACCGTGAGTGGCCCGCAGCTGGCGTGAGCTTTCGTGAGCTGCCATGAGCCACTGTGAGCGGCCGTCCAATGGCCGATGACCCATTTGCCTCAGCCAGGAAGAGCGCAATGATCACAATACCAACATGGGCCAGTGAAGCGACGTCCTCCACAACTAGACTGAAGAACAAAAGGACCGCAACTTGTCTGTTTCCCTCCCCCGATTCCCCAACGCTGTTCCCTCCCCCAATTCCCCAATAAAATCTTTTTTAAAAAAATGCAGGAATGTGATCCCTTTCAGGAAGGCAATGGGAAGCCACTGAAGGTTTTGGGGGGCAGTATGGGGTGAGAGGAAAACCCATGTCTTCCTGAGTCGCGTGTCTTGGTTCTAGCCAGTGATGGCTAGCCTGGGGGCCAGGGACCTCAGAATCATGCTCACAAGACCTTGGAATGTTCTCAGGAATGGAACAGAAAAACAAATCTCCCCTTGATGTACTTCTCATCATGGTTTTCTGGAGAGACGTGGGTGTCCAGAGGGAAGGCAAGGAAAAGTATGAGGCTGACTCCAGGTGCTGGCACTGTTTTCTGTGTTGGTAACAGAGACACAAAGGTAATATCTGAGCCAGGACAGTCTCTGCAGCAGGAGCCATCATGACACACAGCCCACTGTCTGGCGTAGGCAGTGTATCCGCGACCACCCGTCGCTCCAAATGAGAGCCCCTCGGGAGGTTGACGGCTTTCATTTCCTTGTGACAATAGTGGAGGAAAATAGCTTTCTGGACTCAGCCCCAAACTGATAATTAAAGGAACACTTTATCGCCAGCAAGGGCAGAAGCTTCCACCAATGACCTTCCAGAAAAAGGAAAAAATAATGAAAATAGCCTGCTCCCTTCAGTTTCTTTCTCTTTGCATGGAAATAGCTGGCAGGTTTCTGATGAGCCTCAGCTCTGTTTATTTCTCCTCAGTGTTTCAGCCTCGGGGATGCAAAGGGGCACACTTTGTAAACTGAGGGTTGTAGTCAGTTTCATGTTTCGGCATGGACCCAGTGGTCCCATCTTTTCTCTCCACCTCTTTGCCTTCCTGGGACCATTTCATTGGAAAATGCCTTGGGGTCAGCTGCAGAGGACTGTGCAGACTTAGGTAAGGCCCGGGCATCAGAATTAGGATGTGAGAGTGGGGATTTGGACTCAGCCTGCCCTGCGTGCCAGCACTGGTTTTGGCATTTCCTAGCTGTGTGAACCTCGGCAAGTTACATGACTTTCCTAAGCATCAGTTTTCTGACCTATCAAATGGTAGTGCCCACCATACAGGTGGTTTTAGGGATGAACAGGGATGATGCAGGTAAACACCTGGCATTGTGTGTGGCATACAAAAACATCCCCCAAATCTTAGCAAAATATTGATGCTATTGGGGATTGGGGTGGGGGTAGTTGGGAGGATAAGATAGGGCCAGCCCCATAACTGCCTAAGATCAGAATCTTGAACCTCACTCTCCTTACCCGAAAAGTCAGACTTCTTCCCAGGAATGCCAATTCTTGGACCGCCCTAAAAACCAGAGTGTTGTTTTGTTGTCTTTCTTGTTCTTCAGAAGAGACAATAATAATTGATGGCAATCAGATTATTAAAAGGTGGGTGACATGGCCCACCATCCAGGTTTGTGGACTCCATGTTTGGAGATTAAGGACACTACAGACTGGTTGGTATGTGTCTTGGGTTGTTTGAAATGAAAGTTCCAACTTGATGCGCGTGTGTGTAAGAGAGATTTTTGTTTTGTTTCGTGCTTAAAGACAATTCTGACGAGAGGCTAAAAGGTGTGATGTGATAGAAAGAGCACTGTAGTGGGAGCCTGGACAATCTGGTCTGAGGCTGCCAGACGGACTTTCTGCCTATTCTCCCGGTTTCCCGAAATGTGACCTGAGCAGCTAGGGTTGCTAGCCCTTTCCAGCTATAACGGTTGTGTTGGCTCCATCACCTATGGGCTGTATGCCTTTGGGCAAGTGGGTTCACCTATATCAGCCTTTGTGTCACCATCTGTGGAATGGAGTTAATAACCCTCCCCACCTCACAGGACTCTTGTGAGGGTTACAGTTGATGCTTGTAAAGTTTAGTGGGGCATCAGGAATGTAGTGGTAGCTTAACAAATAGCAACACTGATGCCAGTGGAAGGAGGAGATTGCTGACTCTTAGCAGGGCTTTCCAAAAACAGAGCCTGAGATGGGAATGACTCGCGTTTGATTTGTTGAGGGCATGCTCTCATGCTGAATGGAGTCAGGGGCAGCAGGATGGGGCAGGGTGGAGCTGAGGAAGGCTGTGGTCTCTGCTGGAGCTGAGGCTCAGCCTGATGCCTGGGGGCAGGTGTGTGGTGGGGCTCTGGAGTGTGAATTATACAGGGGGGCCCTGCTGAGGCAATAGGCCAGGTGACCCGGTGTCAGCTAGTCATTGCTCAGGGCTGCTTCCTGGGGTGGAGATGGCAGCTCCTTTGCAGAAAAAGGCAATTGTTGGAGAAGGGGGCTGCTAGGAGCCATTAGTAGCCAACCCTTACTCATCCACCGTAGTTTGGGGAGGAGGCATGCCTGGTAAAGGGGGTCTGGGTGGATACCACCAGGCCCCCCTACACCTCTTCTTCATTCCTAAAAGGTTGAGGCGTGGTGGGCCTTGCCGTGTCTATGCAAACTCTTGGGGGATCATGGCCTGTGACCGGGATGGTGGCTGGCCTCTGAGGACCAGCCCTCCAGGTGGTTTCACTGACGCGAGTCCCGGTTTCCTCATTTCGACAGTCCTGGCAGTATCCAGCAGTGGAGGAGACATTTTCTCAGTGCTCTGCACAGCCCTTCCTGCCCTTTGCGGTAAATGAAAGCAGCCAGAGCCCTGCCCACATGGAGGCCAGAGTGATGGGATCCTGGGGGCTGTGTGATGTGAGCGAACTCGCTGTAAAAGCACATTACCACAGAGATGGAGAAAAGGATGTCACCAGGCAGTCTGGGGAATCATGGGCCTTGGCAGCTCATCAGCCGGCTTCCCAGGGGTGTGAATAGAATTCTGCGCCACACCAGAGGTGGAGCAATTCCAATCCAAGAGATTTGCTGCAATTCAGTTCTGTCCCTGCAGATAAAGAGGATGGGTGTTAGAATTTAACAGATCAAGTCCTCTTGGCTAAGAACGCACCCACAGTGGGCTAGAAGAAAGTGACTCAGGGCTGTAGGGGTTGGGGGAGAACCCCGGGAATCAAGGAAGATGCAGAGATGAGAGATGCTGTGTCTCATAAGCTAAAGACCTCAACAGAGCATGCAAACCAGAGAGACTAGCCTGGGAGCAGCGATCCCTGCAACTGGGGCATGGAGTGGTGCGATGGGGGTGGGGAACACTGTGGAACAAACGTCTGCAATGCGAGTTGTGCATAAACACATTTTTCTGTCCACCCATCTATCCATTCTTCACCATTAATTTAAAAAATTGTTTGGAGCAGTTAATACATTTACATAGAAAAGATTCAAATAGAACCAAAGGATAAAAAGTAAGGCCAAGACCTTAACATCTTGATTTTCCTCCCTCCAGAAGTTACCAGTTTCTTTTCATTCCTTCTGGAAATATTTTGTGCACACACAAGTGTGTCTGTGCACACCGTTGGTAGCAAACTCTATTCTGTGTCTTCGTCTTTTGCCTTATCTTAGAGACGCAGTTGGCATTTATGTGCCAGCTTTGGCAAGGTTTTGGGTGTGCCATGTACCTTTCAAGAACCAGAGTGAGTGCAGATAATCGCAGACGCAGGCTTTGAAAAGCTCTGCCAAGTGGATTCACAGAAATCAAACGTCAGTGAGATCTTTTGGTTTTAGAATTTTTTATCTTCCGTCTGAGTAGGGACAGCTGGAGTTTCTTTCATCGGCATCACTTGGTAATAAATTGTTTTTTTTTTCGTGCTTCCCCAATCCCCAAGATTAACAAACAGGGCATTTCCCACTGATGTTGCCAAGTCCCAGTTTTTCACAGGAGTCATTAACAACTTACCTGTTGTTATTCTAGCAACATTCACACCTATTGAAAGAGGGCTCCTTTATCCATGTATATAATTGCATCTATAATTGGGTTTTCATGCCCAACTCATCATTTCCCCCAACTTTTATTTTGAAACCTTTCAGATCTATAGAAAAGGCAAAAGCAGAGTGTAATAACCATCCTTGCACACTTATTTTATTTATTCATTTATTTAATTTTTTTTTTTTGAGGGCAGTATCACTGGCCCTCATATGTGGGACTGAACCGGGGCCGCTGGCTTCCCAGGCCAGCGCTTAACCACCACGCCACTCGGCCGGCCCCTTGCACACTTATTTTAGACTCATTTGTTGCTGGCATTTGACACTTTACCACATTTAAAAATTTTTTTCTTGAACTACTTGAGAGTAGATTGCAACTATTATGATCCTTCACCTCTGTATACTATAGCCTGTATCTCCTAAGGACATTCTCCTACATAACCACAAAACCATTATCATGCTCAGAAATTTAATAATTGATATAATAATTTTAATCTAACATAAAGTCCACATTCAAATGTTCCCAATTATGTCGTTACCGTTCTTTGAAGCTGTTTTTCTTTTTTTTTTTTTTCTTCCTTGATCCGGGATCCAATCAAGGATCACACATGGCATTTAGTTATCATGTGTCTTAAGGACCTTTAGTCTAGCATGTTCTCCATACCCCTCTCACACAGCCTTTGTCCTTTCCATCGCTCATGATGGATTGGCATTTTTGAAAAACCGGCCCATTGTCCTCTAGAATGTCCAATAACTTGAATTTATCTGATTATTTCCTTGTGATTAGATTTAGGCTAAACCTTTCTGGCAAGTGTAATGCACGGGGAATGCTTTTTACTTCCCATTGCATCACATCAGGAGGCACGTAATGCCAGCCACGCTCCACTTGCATGTGAACAAGTGTTTAAGGTGGCATCTGCTAAGATGGCTCCATGGTCCATTAACCAGTCAGGCCACGTGACTATTCTGTTCCCAGCAGCCTTTCCCCAGCAGGTGTAGCACCAAGTGACGACCATTGCCTGAGTCAATTATCATATGGGAGTTACCATCTTCTAATTCTGTCATTCATTCATTCATTCATGTCATTCAGTCTGTATTTATTGGCTGGTGACCTTGGGTAACGAAGCTCGCCATCCCTTTGTCCCTCCCCCATTTTAAAATTTCTTATTTTTAGTGTCACTGTGGTCTTGGGGGCACTTCCCATCACCACCCATTTGGTCAGTGGGAGTACCTCTGAGCTAGTTTCTTTGACCTTGTAAGATGCCTCCGTTAGAGTGCTTCCTTACTTTCTGACACAAGATGGTGTCCCAGAAATGCAATCAGTCATTTCTCCTTTTTGTGGAGTCATAGTATTTCAGACCCAAGACCTGGATGCTGGGTGTGCTTTCTTGATAATGGAGTGTTACTACTTCTAGATCTTTTGAGTGGAGATCTGGAAAAGTATACACGAGGCATGATAACAAATACAGTGAAGGTTTAAATAAAAATTTATTACAGTAAAAGACTCATTGCCATCAACCCCTCTCCAAATACTGCCCCTTGCTTCAAACACACGTATCCCATCATTCTTGCCATTTTCTGAAGCACCTCTTTCATGAGTGTCTTCACTTCATCCTCCATCATGACAACACTCCGTGTCACACAGCGCTTCTGGCATACGGCAATTTCTGTCAAATAAAAACATTACAGTGTGTCTTCATCCACCTTATTCACTGGATATAGTATCATGTGACTTCTGGCTCTTCCCCAAAGTCAAAATGACCATGAAAGGTAAGTGTTTTGAATCGATTCAGGACATTGAGGCAGCCATGACAGCACGACTAAAGACACTCACAAAAGAGGACTTCCAGGACTGCTTCAGAAAGTGTCAAGAATGATGGGGTGTGTTTGAAGTGAGGTGGAGTATTTTGAAAGGGATTAATGGCGATGTGTTTTTTATTGTAATCAGTTTTTAAAAATTTAAACATTCACCGTATTTTTTGATCATACCTTGTATTTACATCCTGAGTTCACAGTAATACCACTAGTTCTTCCTCATTTCCACCCATTCCACATTTATATCTTCATTCTCCCATAGTGGGAATAATTATTTCCAAAAATGAATATACTTACTCATTTGCTGTATGATACAACACACATAAAATACTTTCAGAATGGTTGTATTGTTAACCCTATCAACAACAAATCTACGAAATCAATTCAGGATTTCTTTGCAGTTCTTTTTGTCCTACCCATTAAGGGTAACCATTTAGAATATGTGCCTAAAAGTTACTTGAATCAATTATTTTCTCTTTGGGTTGCATTATTTAAGTGCTGTACAGTTAGAGTTTTTGTTTCTGCTTCTATTTAGTTTTAGGGTTTGCTGCTTTCCACTCCTTTTGATTTAATTCACATGTTTCAAAAGCTAAACTATGTAAAAAAGGCACACTCAGAGAAGTCTCCCTTCCATTTCTATCCCTTTTACTCCATTCTCATATGCACTATAGCAAATAATTTTTAATAATTTCTGGTTTATTCTTCCTGTGCTTCATTTTGTAAAAAACCATCACACGCACACACACACACACACACACACACACACACATT
Organism: Aselliscus stoliczkanus; assembly: GCA_033961575.1. Lineage (NCBI taxonomy): Eukaryota > Metazoa > Chordata > Mammalia > Chiroptera > Hipposideridae > Aselliscus > Aselliscus stoliczkanus. The sequence continues at coordinate 8,912,701 of CM066738.1, read as the reverse complement.
ATTGTTTTGCACTCATTTTTTTCCTTGACAATATATCCTGGCAATCACTACCTATCAGATCACAGCCATCTCCCTCATTCTTTATTTTTTTATAGCTTCTTAGATTCTATTGTGTAGTGGCACCACATTTGATCACTCTCCCATGGATGGACATTTAGATTGTTTCCCATAGTTTGCTATTACCAATAATGCTGCAATAGATAATCTTTTTTCCATATTTATGGAGCTATAGCTACAGGACAAATTCCTAACAGTGGGTCAAAGAGTAAAAGCACATGTAATTTTGTTAGATATTGTCAAATTTCCCTCTTTAGGGTTGTACCTTTATATACTTCTATCAGCAATATATGAAGTGCCTGTTTCCCCACAGTCTTGCCGGCAGAATTTGGTGTTAAGCTTTTGAATTTGCCAATTCAATGGGGTGGGGTAGGGAGGGGGGGGAGAGGGAAATGATATCTCAGTGTAATTTTAATTTTAATTTCTCTTACTATGGATAAAATTGAACATCATTCCAATGTTTAAGTTGCATTTATTTTTATTCTCTGTTAACTATTCATGTTCTTTGTCAATTTTTCTAGCTGGCTTTTGGTCTTTTCCCCCCTGCTATTTTAAAATTCTTTATATAGTAGGGAGATTAGTTCTTATATATATTCCTGTACTACACCTGTAATACATTATTAGCTGGAAAATTTGTTGCAAATATATTCTCTTGGTTTTTCACTTGTTTTTTTGAGTTTGCCTCCTTTTTTTTTTTTTAAATGTAATCATAATACCTCATTTTAATTGATGGTTTTCATGGTCTCATAACTCTAGTCAATTATGATATTTCTCTTCCTTTTGTATGTCTTTATTCAACTAATTACCATGACTTCTTCCTGATATTTCTTGAATATGGTCATTCCTTTCCACAGACCCATGGCTAACCCCCTAGTCATTGTGCTCACATGGCTGTGAGATCCATTTTCCTGACTTCAGGTTTTTTTTACCCACTGTTGCCTGAGTAATCTTCTTAGACCTGTTCATTTTTAAAGAAATCCCCCGCCTCCCCCGGCTTTGTTCTTCAACCCGGGATAATTTCTGTTGATCTATCTTTAAGGTGAGCAACCCTTTTCTCTGTCATTTCTAATTTGCTGTTAAACTTGTCCATTGAATTTTAAAGTTTATTCAGTGTATTTTTCACTTCTAGGAGTTCCATCTGGTTTCTTTTTGCATTTTTCTTTTCCTGCTGAAGTTTACTATCTTTTTATGCATCATGAGCATATTTTCCTTTACAGCTTTGAGTCGTTATAATGACTCTTAAGAATGGGTTACATTTCCTATTTCTTTGTATGATGAATAAATTTGGTTTCTACTCGTATCTTGGACATTGTGAATATTATATCATGGAGACTTTAGATTCTTTTACTTTTCCAAAGAGTGTTGATTTTATTTATTTATTTTTTAAAGCAGGCTCCTCTTTTACTTGATTGAACTAAAACTGTAAAGTCTGTCTCTTGTGTGGCAGCTAATACCTCAGTTCAGTTTTTTGTTTTGTTTCGTTTTTTGTTTTTGTTTTTGTCTTATCTAGGCTGCTGGGAATCTTTCCCCATGTAATTCAGGGGTTAAACAGAGATTTGGGCACAGTTTATATACAGAATTTGGGGGCTTTCTCTCTCTGCATCTCCCCCTTTCAGGATTCCCCTCTCTCTCTCTCACTTTAGGGGCTGTCCTGGCTGTGATCTCTGATTGTTCAGGCCAGAAGGATTACAGGGTTGTTTTGTTTGTTTATAATCAGAGTTTTACTGCCCACAACAGCATTGACTGTGGCCTGACCTCAGGCTAAAAAGCTTAACAGGTTAGGAAACCAGCTTCCTGACACTCTGTTTCTTCCAAATGTCACGTCCCAGCTCTGGTTGACTTTCTAGTGCCTTCCTGTGGTTGTGTTCTCTGCCCCCTGACTTTGTAGTTGGCATTTGTGGGAGGGTCAGTCCCACAGGAGCTTACTTAACAATAAGCAGAAGTCTATTTATCTCTTAAAAAACACATTCAGCTTTTCCCTCTTTGTCAAGAACTGGCTCCTGTTTTACTTGTCATTAGTTATTGGTCAGGATGCACATGGCTAGCCTTCAAAATCCCTTCAGTTCAGCGTGCTGGTTCTCCACCGTGGTACCCAACCACAGAATCTCTCACCATGGAAATGAACATATCAATGTGCTGTTTGAAAATAAAAGTAATATTTAGAAGAATAACAAGCAATTTCTAATGATTAGTGTTTGCATACTTACTCAAAGGAGGTGAGCAACTAAGAAGAACAAGCAATTAAGAGGGTGTTCTAAAGACATATAAACCCTTAAAATACATAAATAGCATCTTATCATCTTGCATTCTTTTTTTTACCTGTGGTTGCTAAAATTAATTCTGGTTTTTAAAATTTTGCTGGAAGAAGTCCCCTTTTATGTATCTGTACCCTAGCTTTTGGCTTGTTCACAGGTTTCCTAGCAACTGGACTAATGATTGCAGTGATTTAAAAAAATTTTTTAAAAATTCTGGTATACTATGCTATTTTTAAGTACTGAAATACTGTTTTTTAAAAGTAGTGCTGTTATTTTAATATTTTAAGAAGTCTGAAAGTTGAATCGTTTACATCTTGACACATTCCAGGAGAGTTTAAAGCAGCATTAAAAATTCTAATAGAACAAACGATCACTTGTTTAGAAGACATCTTTCTTACCTCCGCTATCCTCAAGAGAAGAAAAACAGTTATATTTGACAAAGCAAAGCATGGGTTGCAGAGAAAATAGTACTAAAAATTCTCCATGTACGTGGGATATGAACATGACAGCTTTGAGACTGATACAGGTGACTTTGCAACAACTGAAATTAATAGATGCAGAATTTTACTTTCTTTTGTTTTTAATATTCAAATGAATCATTTCATGTAACGTGAACAGTAAATGCCATGGTGGTCAAGATGGTACAAATGACCCTGTAGCTATATATGGCGAAGTCAAAGACCTTGGAGCTGAATGGGTACGAGTGTCCTTAAAACAAAATTCCAGTCTCCCATCAATAAAAAATTTCTGTAATGAAACAAGTTATTCCAGAAGATCTCAAAGTTATTTGAATATGAGGGTGTCAGAGACAGATGTTTGGGTTGGCTAACTCTCTCCTCTCCATTTTTCTGTAGAGGAACACAGTTTTTTTAACAGCTAGAAAAATTTTCACAGCAAAATGCTTGGGACTTAACTGTGACATCACTGATACACACTTTTATTTTTAATGATTGCATTTAAAGAACTTGAAGGTTCAATAATGCTTTATTAAATTTTATCTGCTAAAAATTTATATTAAACATAGAATATGTACCACTTATAATATTTTCTGTGCTCATTGTAGTGCTTAACATTTTGTAATGTTTATAAATTTGTGTATTCAAAATATATATAGTTCCATATACTTTTTAAGAAAATAGCAGTATTAAATACAAAATGCTGATATAGTCATTTTTCTCTGGTACCTGTACTCATTTATCTGGCCACTATAAATATTGTGTTGTATCTGCTGTCAATGTTAAATTCCTAATGAAAGATTCTTATCTGTGCTCTGTTAATCCCAGAGTGGTTTGCAGAGGGCAATGTGCTCAGATCATGGTCATCAGAGGCAGCCTGGTGAAAGAGAATGAACTCAGGGGTTACACAGAATGTAAACCTGAGTTTATATGAGGTGTGATAAAAAAAATATGGTGAATGTTTACATTAAAAAGAATTAAAACAGTAAAAGACACATTGCCATTAATCCCCTTCAAAATACTCCCCCTCACTTCGAACACACTTACCCATCATTCTTGCCGCTTTCTGAAGCAGTTCTGGAAGTCCTCTTTCCTGAGTGTCTTTAGTTGTGCTGTCGTGGCTGCCTCAATGTCCTGAATTGATTCAAAACACTTACCTTTCATAGTCATTTTGACTTTGGGGAAGAGCCAGAAGTCGCATGGTGCTAGATCTGGTGAATAAGGTGGATGAGGACACACCATAATGTTTTTATTTGACAGAAAATGCCATATACCAGAAGTGATGTGTGACATGGAGCATTGTCACAATGGAGATTGATTTGCAGCACTCTTGAAAAGACACCTTCTCTCAACTGTAGCTCACATCCAACTGACTGCACCAAATAAGTTGAAACTTGTCACACACTGTTGTTACTAAGGCTCCACACACAGCTTCCCCTATGAAGATCCCTGCTTTTCCATCGGATGGCACCTGGCAGCAGCATTCACTGTATTTTTTGATCATCACACCTGTAAAAGAGGAATGATATTGTCCACCTTGTGCGGTTGTTTTGATTATGAAATGAGGATGTAATCCAATGGGCGGCCTCTTCCTAGACACTCTCCTTGTTAGTCCCCTCTTCTCCCTCGCTCGCCAAAAGAGGCTTTTTGTCTGCTGGAAGGTACCTGCCAACAGAAGAACAATTTGGAGGCTATTGCAAGAGTGGAGATATATAATAGGTCTGATGACATATGGCTCTGTTGGGGGAAAGCACAGGTTTTTGACAGCCCAGAATGGAGCTCGCTCCAGTGGGGCCAGGGACCTGAAACCCAGTGAGGAATCAGGAGACAGGAAGTGGCTACCCAGACTTACATTTAATTTCAATGCCTTTCTCCTTTGATGCATTTCAACTGGAAGAGTAAATTGAAACAGTAGGAACTACGATGTGGAAGCCTGTTCATTTGTTTTCGGAGGCTCTGTGAGGCCACCCAGGAGGAACCAATGGGGCCCGTGAGTAGGTGTTTGTTTTGAAGAGCATATCGGAGGTGTAGAGGGTGTGTGGGTGGGGGGGCGCGGGGTGGAGAGGTGGTGGTTCTGCTGTTCCTTTGGGACTGAGTTAGACCTTACAAGTGGCCTCAGGTAATCTCCTGAGTGACTATTATTCCCAGGGATGCCATACCACATCGTGCCATCTCCTTCTTTGTTCAACAATTCAGAGGTCCACGAGCTCAGCAGCCAAGAGAGCAAGTGTGTGTGTGTGCGTGTGTGTATAGGGTGTGTCATTATTTACAATGACTCTGAGTTGACCAGATTTTTGCAAACCTTGGTCTGGGTAGCTGATTCCATGCCATCAATCTAATTGGTTTGAAAATCTTGGCTGACAAACCCCATCTTTTTCAGATGCCTCCCAGGCTGCGATGAGCGTTCTCTACTGTGCCATGCATCACTTTACCAAGTTAGTTTTTAAAATACTGGTGACACTGTTTATTTAACTCAAGCGTCGTGCCCAGGCTGGCTAAACAGACTCATCCAAAGGATGGAGATGTATGTTACAAAGTTTCACCCCCCATTGTCTGTCTGTCAGCTTCACTCCCTTGTGAACTAGAACTTGAACCTTCTCATCTTTTTCCCTTGGGCCACAAGCACAATGCTGGGCGCATGGTGGGTGAAGTGAACCTACTTTTCTTTTTAAAGATTTTATTGGGGAATTGGGTTGGGGGGAACAGTGTTGGGGAATTGGGGAAGGGGAACAGCCAAGATGTTGTCCTTCAATCTTAGCTGTGGAAGGTGCAGCTAGTTCAGCTCCAAGTCTAGTTACCATCCGGCCTCCAGATGGCAGCTCAGGGCAGCTCAACCCAAGGTGCTGCGTTCAATCTTAGTTGCAGGTGGACATACCCACCATCCCAAGTGAGAGTCGAACCAGCAACCTTGTTGTTAGGAGCACGTGTTTTCACCAGTTGAGCCATCCTGCCACCTGTTGACGGCTCAGTAGCGGCTCAGCTCAAGTGCAGCTCACTGGCCCATGTGGGAATTGAACTGGTGACCCTGTTGCTCAGAGCTTGTGCTCTTAACCAACTGAGCCGCTCGGCTGGCCCCTGGTAAACCTACTTTTATTCAAGGTCCCGGAGAGGTTGCTGATATTCAAATGTGTATGGTTGATTTCCGTGGACAGTGTGTCCATTTGATCAAATTAAGACTCGGTTCAGTAGATATTTATTGAGTTCCTCTGGGGAGTTGCCCAATCCTAGGAGGCCACTGTCCCTCCCACTAGCAGTTGTCTGACTGGTCAGGGGATATTGTTCTACTATTTTGAATGTGCCAGTCACCTCCTAGGACACGGATTGGACATTCCTCACTTCTCAGCACACTGTCCTTGTCACTAGAATGCCAGAAGCTGGAGTTGGAAGGGACCTAGGAGGTCATCTGGGTTAGTGGTTCGTGATTTCTTTGAGGTCACAGTTTCCTTTGAGAACTTAATGAAAGCCCTCTCCCCAGAAAAATGCACATGTGCATATATTCCCCTTTCATTCCAAAATCCTCTCTGAACCCCTATAGTGCCCCACACCCTGTTCCTATTGCTGAGATACAGCAGAGAAGCAAACTGGTGAAAATCCCAGCACTTACCTTCTGGGTTTAGGGGTGGGAAGGGTAGACAAAGATAGTAATTCATAGACAAATATACATAGAGTGTGATAAATGCTAGGGAGAACTGTGCAGTTGGGGAGAAAGGCAGACACATTGGTGGAGGAGGGCAGAGGTGGTACCTCTTCCTGCCTGACTGCTGAGTACAGGAAGCCAGGCTGGGGCCCGTAAACTCGGGCCGGAGCGGGTGAAATGGACATGTCACAGGAGCTGCAGGACTCTGCTGGTGCAGACTTCCTGGAGGGGCGGGCCTAGGGAGAAGGAGCCAGTGGCTGACGATTGTGGAGCCCACCCTGGAGTCTGAGATGGGGGTCTTTACCTGCTCTCCATTTCTCCAGGTCCCTGAGCAGGTCTCCCTCTAGTTCTCATCTTTCCCCTTAATGCTCAGTTATATTTGAGTTGATGGTATTGACCACCACCTCCTTTTAGCAACTGTCCTATTTTGGAGTAAGGCACACATCTTCCTCACCTCAGGGCCTCCATCCCTGACTCCGTGTCATAGGTGCTCATGGGTGTGTGGGCCTGTCACCGACTTAGTAAGCTGTATGCAGCAGGCAATGGAGTGCACAGGATTTGGAGCGAGTAGCCTGGGTTTGAATCCAGCTCTTCCAGCGGGATGCCTCTGGGCATGACACCTGTCCTCTCCGAGCCTCAGTTTCCCCATCTGTGAAATGAAGATATCAGTACCAACCTTCTAGTGTTGTTGTGAAGATTAAATGAGATAGCACACATAAAGGATTTAGCATAGTGCCCAGCACATGGAAGCACTCGGTAAATGGCAGTTACTGTTGTAGTATTTGTGGAGTGGAGGTGCTCATGGTGTTGGTTTTCCAGATGAATGTGGTAGGAGATTGGTGATTAGGCACACATGCAGAGATGCATTGATTCACCGAATACTCACTGAGTGCCCTCTGTGTGCCAGGCACTGTTCTAGTACTAGGGACACAACAGACAAAAACCCACTTTCTCATGGACCTGGCATGAGTTTGTTAGACAATGGATAAATGAAGGTGGAGATGAAGATCCATGGAGATGGATGGATAAATGCCGACTTGGATGCATAACCCTTACCTATAAGTAAGAAAAAACCCAACCAACAATAGCCAAAACCATGAAGTCAATTATTATTCCCTTAACAAGGAGGATGGATGGTCCCACAGTTTACAAGTCAGTGATGCCACCGAGTATATTCTATGAATACTTAGAGTCTCAGACTCCATTTTTCTTCTTTTTTTTTTGAGGGAAGTGTCACTGGCCCTCATATGTGGGACACGAATCGGGGCCGCTGGCTTCCCAGGCCAGAGCTTACCCACTGCACCCCTCGCCTGGTCCTCACCCAGTATATTCTATACTGCAGCTCTGTTTCACTCAGTGGGGTGGATTTTCCTCCTTAGGCTTGTTGGTTCATGATCACAGGGTGGCTGCCGCAGCTCCAGGAATCACATCTGTCCATGGTGTGATCCAAGGAGAAAAGGTGAGAAGGAAGATAAAAGGCTTTTTCCTCCTGTGACGCTCCCTTTTATCAGGGAGAAAAATCTCTTCCATTAGCCTCTCACAGACTTCCTGTTACAGCTCATTGGCTCGAAGCAGGTCATGTGCCAACCAGGACCATTCATTGGCAAAGTGGAGAAGGATTACTGTGACCAGTTTAGGCTGATGTTACATCTCCCTTGGTGCTGGGCACATTGCTGCCTAAACAAAATCAGGGTTCAATTACCAAGGAGGAAGGAGAAATGGCTGTTGAGTAGGCAACCTGGTGTCTGCTTCCCAGCTGGCCTGAGAGTCTCTTGGTGGAGAGAAATTAGAGCTAGAAGGTGCAGAGAACATTTGAGATACTCAAACTTCAAGATTGTCCCCTTAGGCTTCAAGGGGTACAGATTCAGGGCGAGTTGAGGCGGGAACTTCCTCCCTATTTTATTGTGTGGGACATCTGGCATAATCGTGGAGTGGCAGGGCAGGAGAAGCCGCAGGTGCGTCTGAAAAGAAAAGAGGAAAGTAAAAGCAATGCTGAGATCCCTCTCTTACTGACCCCTGAGCGCAGGAGGTAAGTGCTGGAAAAATATATGCGGAGATCGCTCTATCTGGGTGCCTGCTGGACCCCCACCCTTGGATAGCCATGGGTACAGTGAATGCAGCGTATAGAAACACCCAAGGCCTGAACCCAGGACTCTGCTCCCCACCCGACCAGCCAGCTCCTCCCCCAGCCTAACCCATATAGTAACCATCACCATTCCCCAGGCAGCTCAGACCAAACCTGGGCATCCCACTCAATTCCTGCCTCCCCCTTCCCACATATCAGTGTCTCATTCAGTCCAGCAGCTCCTTTCTCTTGTGTTTCAAGCAGGTCCATCCACTTTTCTCTACCTCCAATGCCATCATCCTTTCCAAGCTGCCTGGACAACCAGGATGAACTGTCAGCTGTGCTCCCACCTCAGCTCTTACCTCCTCCCACCCTGGATTTCCACACTGAAGGCAGAAGAGCCCATCATGGGTAGGGCATGGTGCTCCCCAGTCAAGGGGGAGACCCTCTTCCCAGGCTTTCCCAGCACCCTGCACTTTTCCACTTGTCACCATGTACCCTGATGACTTGTCAGCACGCCTGTCTTTTCTGCTAGACTCCTGCAGCTAGACCGAGGCTTCGTAGCACAGGGGCTGCTCTTTCTTTATCTCTGACCTCAGAGTCTAGCTCAGTGCCTGGCTCATGGCTCGATACACATGTAGAGAAAGAATGACTGAAGACTTACAAAGCGTAGTGGAAGTGCAGAGGGAGTAGCTAATTCTGGGGAGGTGTAAGGAAGGTTCACACAGGAAAGATGATGTCAGTTAGGTACTAAAGGGTGAGTAGGAATTTTCCAGAGGCAGAAGGAGGGTGGGTATTTTGGGGAGAGCCAAGAACAGGTGCAAACGCATAAGGGTGTGGAGCTGAACAATATGCTTGCAGAGTCATTTATGGGGCAAGTCTGGGGAAAGGTGTTAGGGGAAGGGGCAGGGCGTGGTGCCTCTTTCTTCCTCCCTTGCTCTCCTCAGGGGCAGAGCTTTCCATCTAAGTCTTTACCCAGCCTTCTTTCCCTCCCCACTTCTTCCAAACAGAATCTCCACTCTGGTACTTCTGCTCAGACCTGTCTGTTAAGGAGCAAAGAGAGTCTGCGAGTGCACGTGTGTTAAAATGAGTCGGCAGGCTGTCCAGGCAGAAGCCTCCAGATAGCCATAGGCAGTGCTGTCGACAGAGTCAATTACACCAGCCCCAGGGAAAGGCTGTTTAGCATCTTGAAAGAATTAACCAACCAGTGCATAATTATTGCAAATGAACCACCTCTTAATTATATCCGTGTTTCCATTATACACCCCTGTGCACTCCAGCCCCTGCCATCCACGGGCTGGGTTTATTAAATCTCCTTTGCCACACCCAACTTCTCAGAGAGGACAGTGGTGCTGCATGTGTGGGGACAGCTACTCTCAAACTATCAACTTACAGGCTGTGTCTTTGCTTGTGGACATTTCTGCCAGGAATATAGGAAAAGAGCAAAGCTGTTTCAGTAGCCTTTCTGTGCATCTTCCCATTTTCTCTAAGAGAAAGGGACTCTTCTTATCCTCATTTTACAGACTTAGGTTAATTTGCCCCATTTTTTTCTGCAGCTAAGTGGTGGAGGCAGGATTTGAACTTGGATCCTTATTTTTAACCTCCAGTCTGGGAAAGTATCATGCCCTTGAGTCCTCCTTGTATATTTCAAGCCCTCATTGAGTGATAACTCTGCTTTTCAGAGGTGGGTCGTTTTTTGTGTTTTTTTTTTTAAGATTTTATTGAGGAATTGGGAAAGGGAACAGTGTTGGGGAACTGGGGAAGGGGAACATTGTGTTTTTCCAGGACCCATCAGCTCCACGTCAAGTTGTTGTCCTTCAATCTTGGTTGTGGACCAGCTCCAGGTCCAGTCACCACTTTCAATCTAGTTGCAGGTGGGTGGAGGTGGGCGTAGTCCACCATCCCATGCAGGAGTCAAACTGACAACTTTGTTGTTAAGAGCACGTGCCCTCAGCTCGGGCGCAGCTCACTGGCCCATGTGGGAATCGAACTGGTGACCCTGTTGCTCAGAGCTCGTGCTCTTAACCAACTGAGCCACCCGGCTGGCCCCCTCAAAGGTAGAGTCTTTGGTGTCTAATATCATGCAGTGCATCCAGAAGGCATCTAATAAAGGCTAGATGGCTGAATGACTAGACAAAGTGTTGCTGCTTGGAGAGAAAAATCTACCAACCATTTGCACATCTCTCCCTGCGAGGCCATGGACTGCAAAGCATAGCAATCCTTTGGTCTTTGTTTCATCAACATTTCCTTGTCTTTTAATTTGTGGTAAGAGGACATGAGAAGAAATAAACACAGTGATGAGGTGAGGAAAGCTGCTTCTTGGCTCCTGTCGGGGGAGGCGCACAAAATGGATTGAGTGCTCTGCTGTCCTCTCAAAGTCCATGCTGTTTTTACTCCCTTGTTGTTTCTTTGTCTGATTTATTGTGCTATCTGGAAAATCAATTTTTTCTTTTTCCTTCTTGAGGCTGCAGAAGAGTCTCCGTGTTTCAAAACACATTTGTGCCCTTAAAACTAACATATTCAGTCTTATTGCCTCTGGTATCTGTAAGCAGACCCGTTCCATGCTATTTTTAGAGTCATTTCCAGAAAAATAATTTACTGTTCATTGTGAAGTCTGTCAAGCTAAGTGGAGTTATTTTCTTTGTGGAGTTGGACGAGTAAATCTACTTCTCAAAGATGGGGATTTAAAGCACTTCCTGCAGAGATGGGGCTCAGTGCTGGGTTTATCTTGTGAAGGAAAATCAGAAGAAGCTACCAGAAGGTCTACGTGTCCAATATGCTTTGTTACCATCTATCAGGACTATTTTTTTAAAGTAGTCAGAACTGTTTGCATTAATAATAATAAAAGCTCTATCAAGAATTGCCTTTGGGTGCTAAAATTAGCTCCTTTCCTAGGGTTGAAAGCTAAGAGTTTAGGCTTTGGAGTTGGATGGACTAGGATTCAAATCTGGGCTAGTTATTTAACCTCTCTGGCTTCAGTTTCCTGAGCTGAACAACAGGAAGAATAATAGTACTTACCCCATCCGATTCTCTCAGGGGTCAAGTAATACAAGGCATGAGTATCAGGGTGGGTGACACAGAAGGCACAGGAACCTGTGAGTCTTTTGGGGACCCACACAAATGTTTCCACACAAATGTTTCCATTTTAATTTTTTTAAATCAGAAGAAAAATATGCCCATAACAATAATGAATACCTAAGAATGAATCCAACCCGGATTGTATTTGTCTTTATGCCAACACAGTAGTAAAATACAATTTTTAATATTGTTTATAGAGGCAGGAGCCCATGAAGGTAAAAGTGCCCAAGATTTATCAGTGTCACAGTGCAGCCCTGGTGTGTATCAGTTGGCATTGGATTACCCAATAACAGTAGCCTCAACAAACGGAAGCTTATTTTTCTCTCACGTAGGAGAAGCTCAGGCGTCAGCAGTCTGATCACGGTTGGGCAACTCCGTGGTCTTCAAGGCCCTGGACTTCTATTTTCCTGCAGCACATCCCTCAAGCTTGCCTCCTGGTGCAAAAGGGCTGCTGGAACTTTAGCCATCGTGTCTGCATTCCAAGTGTTAGGAAGGAAGAAGGAAAAAAGCAAAAGGAGCCCAGTTCTCAACTGGGGCAGCTCCCTTTAAGGAATAATTTAAAAATTTCTGCAACATCAAACTTGTGGTCACAAGGCAACAGCTTAGCTACAAGGTGGGGGGCAAGAAATGTCAGGTTTGGGTTGGGTGCATTTCCTTTCCAGATAAAAGGTGGATTTATACCAAAGAAGGGGAAAGAGGGCCAGGGCACACAATTCTGAGGTAAAGAGACAGTAGCTCTCTCTGTGGGGAACACCTTGGTCACACAGGGAGACAGGAGAGAGCTGGGCACGCAGATTCCTCCTGCCAGGTCCCTCACCTGTGCTGTGGTGCTTCATCTGTGTCTGAAAGGGGAGGGGTACCCCTGCACAGGTGTGGCTCTGATCAAGAAAGAGGGTCAAAAAGGAAGGAATGGAAGGACTCTGGCAGGTGCATGAGCTCTGTGCCCCATACTGGGGTTCCCTCACTCCATCAGGTCTCTGCTCAAATATCCCCCGCCCCCACCCCAGAGAAACCACCCCTGATCACTGGATCTAAATATCAAACCTCCTTTCCCCCTCCGCCACTCCTCACTCACCTTGCGCTGTGTTTCCTTTACTGCATATCTCACCTCCTGTGGGATTATTCATTTACTGTCTGTCTCCCTGGCTAGAATGGGGCTGTATGAAGGCAGGGATCTTACCTGTACCACTCAGCACACATCCTACTTCCAGCATCTCCAGCTTTTCACACCTGGCATGTGGGAGGAGCTCACGCATGTTGAATGAATGGCCTGATGCATGAATATTGACCACCAGGAGACAGGACCAGCATGGGCTCTGTCGCTTTCCCAGGCTCTCACGCTCTGCTGCACACTCTTCAGCTCTCTGGCTTCACGAATTGTCATTGAACAAAGGGTTGTTGGGAACCCACTTTGTGCTAGGCACTGTTCTGGGCCCTGGGAATCCAGCAAGCAGAGAAAAATCCCTGCTCTCATGGAGTTGATCTCCTAATGAGCGAGGGAGGCTACATATGTCAGCTAATGATGCATGGTATAGAGAGAACCAAAGCAGGGAGGGGGCTAAGTTCTGGGAGTGGGGTGTTGTCATTTTATATAGAGTGGCCAAGGGAAGGCTTCACTAAGGAGAGCTAATAGTGGAGCAAAAGTCTGAAGGAGCTGCAGAGCCAGTCATGTGGACATCTGGACGAAAAATGCTCTAGGCAGAGGGAAGTGCAAAGGCCCTGAGGCAGGAGCCTGCCTGTGTTTCTGAATAACAGAGAGGTGGGCAGTGTAGCAGGTGGGGAGAGTGGGAGAGGAGGCGGAGGTTGCCAGAGCTGAGGCAGGTCACTTAGGGCCTGTCGATCACGGTCAGAACTTCCAGTTTGTATCCTGAAGGCTATGGGAAGCCACTGGACAGTTTGAGGCAGAAGAGGGGCATGACCTAACTTTTGTTTTGCAAGGATTCCTCAGGCTGTGTGATGAGGATTGACTGTGCGGGGTGGGAGTGGAAGCAGGGGGACAAATGAGGAGCCTACTGCCTTGTGAAGGTTAATTTTCTGTATCGATCTGATGGGGCCAAGGGATATGCCGAGTCAGAGGGCAAAACTTTCCTGAGAGTGTGTGTGCGGGTGTCTCTGCATGAGGTTAGCCTCTGAATCGGAAGACTGGGAAAGATCACCCTCACCAGCGTGAGTGGGCCTCATGCCGCCAGCGAGGGCCTGAATAGAACGAAAAGGCAGAGGAAGGGTGAGGCTGAGCTCTCTGCTTGAGCTGGGACGTCCATCTTCTCCTGGCCTTGGACCACAATGCCCCTGGCTGTTGGCCTCTCAGTCTCGGACAGGGACTTGCTCCATCAGTCCCCACCCCAGCTCTCAGGCCTTCAGGTTGGGATGGGAACTACACCACCTGCGTTCCTGGGGCTACAGCTTGCAGATCTCAGCCTCCATAACAGAGGGAGCCAATCCCTCATTCCAAATCCCTTTCTATAGATGCCCTATTGGCTCTGTTTCTCTGGAGAACCCCAACTAGTTCATGCCTTTTCCAGGTGAGAGATGATGATGGCTTGGGCCAGGGAGAGGCAGAGGGAGAGGTAAGACAATTCCGTTTAGCTTGACAAGGCAGACTTTTCCCTTCTCCCCCGAAGCCTTTCTCAGTGCTGCCACAGATTGTCTCCCCCTGGCAATCAGGCTTCCACGTGCTCTGCTGGAGGTTTATCTATGGTAACCCCCACGATTCTCAGTGAATGCAGATGTGGGGGTTTCAGCTAGCAGGCTTCTAGATGTGAAGACTCTGGGAACATCTTATAGGAGCTTGCTGCTGTCCGGTTTTGTCACATCCCCACTGCTCTCCACTGCCTTCCACGCACTGCCAGTTCCGCTCATTTACATTATCTGTCTGGTTTCTGAAGAAGACTCATGAGTTCAGTGGGAAGTGATATTGCTCTGTACTTGCTGGGATCCCTAGGGTACAGATCTTGTTAACCCAATTTGATAGATGGGGGTAAAAACAAAACAAACTGGGGCCGGCCGAGTGACGCATTGGTTAAGCGCTGGTTTTGGGATGCCAGTGGCCCCGGTTCGGATCCCACATGAGGGCCAGTGACACTGCCCTCTACAGCTAACAACAGCTCCACCTGGAGCTGGACTGTGCGAGCCCCTGTGATGGTGTGGGCTGCAGCCCCTGCTGCAGTGGGCTGCCATAGGCTACAGTGAGTGGCCCGCAGCCAGCGTGAGCGGCTGACAGCCAGCGTGAGCTGCCAATAGCCGCGATGAGCGACATCCAGAGGCCAGCGACCGATCTGCCTCATCGGGGAAGAGCGCAATGACGATACCAACAGTGAAGCAACATCCTCCGCAACTAAACTGAAGAACAAGAAGACGGCAACTTGTCTGTTCCCCTTGCCCGATTCCCCAACGCTGTTCCCCTCCACCAATTCCCCAATAAAATCTTTAAAAACAAAACAAAACAAAACAAAACAAACTGGTTCAGAGCAATGAAATGACTCACCCAAGGCCACTTAGTCAATGATTATGACCCCTGGCTTCCAGTCTCTCTCCACTCCGATCGACCGCCTTGGAGTGGGTGAGAGTGGAGAGAGAACTCTCTTCCTTCATCAGACAGATGTCATACCCTACTTGCATGTGGATGATTCCAGAAACAGAGTAATAGAGAAGGGACTGTGCTTGCATTCCCTTCCCACACTCTCCAGTGAAGAAAACATTCACCTGTGTGTCTGGTCATTTGCACTTCGAGACCCGGGCAGCAAGCTGCATGGTTTTACTGTGTACAACAAAGCTTTCATAAAATGCGTGCCCTCAGGTCTCCACAAATGAATGGTTTCTCTCCAAAAGACAGTATCTGCAGCCTGTGTGTGGCTGTCAGCACTTATTATTACATTTTTATATTCACGGCCCTATACTTATGCTCCTGCCTACCCCTGATCCTTGAAAACAATCTTCAAAAGGTGGTGCTCAGTAAAATCAGCTATATTCTGAATTAAATTTCAACAACTGGATGAAGCCCTTGTCAGGGAACGCAAATGCAACAAAATTAGAATTGTAGCCTCAATTGTTCCCAGAGGCTGCCCCAAGCACCGAGGTATTCATAAGGAAAAAGGCACTTGCCTTTTGTGGGTTTCCAGGAACAAAAGACACTCAGCAGTCATTTACCTTTTTCTACAGTTTCCCAATTTTCTCAATCTGTTCCTATAGCAACCCTAATACAGATTGGCTTGCTAGAAAAGCATTCGTTTCTATAGAAACAATTTGTTCTATAAGAGAAAAAGTTTACTTGGGTAGCACATGAAATCTAATATTAGGATTTTGGTTTTGTTGGTAGATATTTTTTTTTTTTTGTCAGCCAGAAGAATATTTCCCAAGCCACCTACAGACGTATGCTGCATTTTTTAAGCTCAAATTTTCATCTCATGTGGCTTTCCAATGGAGGTTACAGTTTTTGGCGCCTTGGGATCTTTACTAAGACTGTAAAATTCAAAAAAATTTAGACCACTCACACGCTCAGTCAGATACAAGGGGATAGACTAAATGATTTCTTGAGGCTTTTTTTTTTTTTTTTTGGTGCAGAAATTTGTTGTTTCTCTTGATTTTCTTGTAAAAACCCTGAGGGATTTTTAGTACCACCAAATAAGCGGTTTTGGATGCAAGTGTCAGAATCTAACTCAAAATTGGTTAAGCAAGGGCCGGCCGAGTGGCGCGGTGGTTAAGCGCTGGCTTGGGAAGCCAGCGGCCCTGGTTCGGTCCCACGTATGAGGGCCAGTGACACTGCCCTCAAAAAAACAAACAAAACCCCCCCACAAAATTGGTTAAGCAAAACCCAAAAAAGGGGTGGTGGTAGATATATTAGTTCTCATGGTTTAGAAGTGGGGAGGTTTCAGGTATGGCTGGATCAGGGCTCTTCAAGGCCTAGTCACTTTCCCGCTCCCAGCTTTGCCTTCCACCTTGTTAGCGGCCTTCTCAGGCAAGCTCTTCTCATGAGGGTCCAGCAGCTGCAGGCTTCTCCTCTGCAGCTTCTGCTAAGCATCTCTGATAGTGCCTGGAAAAGTCCTGGGGATGATTCTAACGAGACTGACTTAGATCACGTGCCCATTGCTGAACCAATCACTGGGGACCTGGGGGAATGAAATGAGCTGATTGGCAAGGCCTGGGACAGGTGTTTACTTTTGAGGTCAGAGGTGAGGTCAGCACTTCCTGGTCCCCACAGGCTCAAAGAGAGGGAAGAAAGTTTCTATAGAAGAAAATTCAGAGGCAGAGGCAGGAAGAAGGGGTAGGAGTGTGATCCAGTCACTCCAGTGACTGATTCCAGATTCACAGAGTAGACCCATTTGCCCATATTCTGAAAATAGAGGGCTGGATCTTAAAACACCCTTCATTGAAGCTTGGGCAGGCAGAGAGAGAAACAGCTGGTAAGGTTTTTCCCCTCCCAATCATTTCGTTTTTCTAATTAACCTGCTACCAGCAACAGCTTGAGAATATCTTTCAAAGAACTTTTTTTTTTCCTTCTGAAGAGAGTTGAAAATAAGTCAGAATACATTTGCATGCTACCTAAAACATTCTAAACCTGTGTCTTATCTTTGTCACTGCACAGTCTTTTATTTTTAAGGCGGGTAGCTATATAATTATAGTCACCTTCAGCCTCACCAATTCCTTCTTGAAAAGGTTACTGTGAACAAGGGACAAAAATTCATTTGGAAACACAGCCTAGGTCTGTTTTTCAGTTGTCTTTTCATCCCAAATTTCAGAGAGTTAGAAAATCATGTGTCGGCAGAAGCAGCCCATAACCCCATATAGTGTTTTTTTTGGGGAAAAAAACCTCTTCCTTGAGATGATTGAAGGTCTGAGTTATTTCAGAGAGGGTGCTGGTATGTGGCCAGTAATTTAAATCAACTGGATTTTCAGGGTTTATTAAGAGCTTACAATAGGATTGTTAAAATTCAGAGAACATGTTAGTTCAAAGTTAATTTCTGCTATAGGAGCTCTTTTATTTTTTTTTAAAAAAAGCTTTGTTTTCATTGTTATTAGCTTGCAAAGATATTTAAAAGATTAAAATACCTGTAGGATTTTTTTTTCCCCCTTGTCAATAAACTGGGTTAATAATTTCCACGGGGATTACTTCCAACAAAGCTCTTGTATTTTAGGCCAGCAGCTATCCTACTGGGATCAGAAGGAAATCCTTTGAAACCTTTAATCTCCTGGCAAAACTAAGTATTTCCCAAGAATGAAACTTTTGGGTCTCAGGAGGACATGAGAAAGGCCCTTCAAGAGACAAAGCCTGTGCTTCAGAAGATACTACCTTTCAAGTCGGGCTCACAAGCGAGGGACTTTGACAAGCCTGGTTGTAGGAAATGCGCTTGTGGGCATTTCACATCATGCCCGTGCATATCATGCCCGCATTGGAGGTTGGAGGAGCTTGGCTGTTAGGTGAAGATATTCTTTATAAGACTGAGAATGAGGACTGATGTTTAAATTAAAAACCTCATAGGAGGCCGTGACATCAGGGGAGATTGGTATACACATGGAGAAGCAGGGACCAGTGCTAAGGGGAGCGTTCCCCAACTTTGACTGTACAGCCACCTCTCCGGGGCTTCTTGCTTGAATACGCGCTCCCATGCATCGGTTTGGGGTGGGGCCTGGCTTTCTGCATGTGTAACCGACTCCCAGGGGATCCCCGTGCTGCTGGTCTGTGGACCACACTTTGAGTGGGGAGCTGGTGGACTGCTTCTCTGTTTCACCTCGACTGGGGAAGAGTCTGAAAATCATATTTTGATTTCTACAAGCCCTGAGCAGTGCTGGCTCTGGTATATCTTGGGGCTTTATGTCACACCCAAAAATAGAAATCCCCTATGGAGGGTAAAGCCCAAACCATCTACATCAGAGGCGCTAGATGATGTCCTGACCCTGGCAGAGAAACAGGCTGCAAGTAGAGAAAGAGAGAGAGGAACAGGTCAGCAACGAGTCAGGCAAAACTCACCTTTCAAAGCAGGACTGGAAAGGAAGCCTGTCATCCCTTCAGAATGTTTTTTAAAGAATTTTTCTTTTCTTTTTAAAATTTTTTTATTGGGTAACAGTGTGTTTTTTCCAGGACTCATCAGCTCCAAGTCAAGTTGTTGTCCTTCAATCTAGTTGCAGGCGGGCACAGCCCACCATCCCATGCGGGAATTGAACCGGCAACCTTTTTGTTCAGAGCATGTGCTCTAACCAACTGAACCACCCGGCTGCCCTTAAGAACCTTTCTTAGCTATGGAGACTGTGTTCCCTGAGGGACTGGTGATGTTCAGGAGTGTCTTTGTTCGTTTAGCTGAAGGCATGTTTCTCTGTTCCCTCCTGGGGGATAGTCTTGTACCTGACTCTTCAGAGAAGAAGCCACACTGAAGCATGTCATCAGAATTCTCAGGGAGGTGGCCGACTCAGAGGGGAGAAAGGAACAGGCATCGCTGAGCTTTATGGAGAATCGCAAAGCAGGCAGCCTGTATCAGGTAGCTATTGCCACATGACAAGCCACCCCAAAACTTAGTGGCTTCACACAGCCACATTTTAGTACATCTCATGAGTTTACAGGAGAGCTGGGTGGTTGTGGTGATGTCAGCTGGTGCCATTCATGTGTCTGTGGTCAAAGGGTGGGTCGGCTGGAGACAGGTGGTCTAGCATGGCCTTGGCTGGGATGACTGGTTTTTCCCTACATACCCCCTCTTTCCTGATAGTCGGGGCATGTTTTCATGGTGGTGGCAGTGATCTAAGAGAGCTGGTATCCCAGTCATGCAAGGGGACAAGCCAGAATACCCATGTGGCTTTGAAGCCTTGCTTACATCACATTTTCTGGTACATCCCATTGGCCAAAGCAAGTCATATGCCCAAACCCAGCATTAGAGAGGGAGGGACGGTAAAGTTGGGGCAAAAGGGATGGATGCAGGGAGGCCCTTAGCTGGGGCCATTGCTAAAATTCAACAACATAGCCCTGATTGAAAGCTTGAGGTTGAGTCTGTACATCTCTAACTATAGTGGGATTATTTTATTCATTCACTTGTTCACTCATTCATTCATTCATGAAACATGTATTGTCTTTCTCTTATGCAAAGTACCAGGCTCTGTCAGACTTTACTTCTAAGTTTCACACCCATTTATATTCCACCTCCAGCTCATCTCCGTGTGGAAACTGTGAAAAGCTTTTGCTCACTCCTCAGGGAGGCTGTGGAGCCTGTGGAATCATCGTCTGTGAAATGAGGGGGAGGGTCCTCTTCCCCAAATCCATGGGGACAGTTGCTGCCTGTTGCCATGGAGACGTTGGGGAGCTTTAAACAGACCCTACCTACACCCACTTCTGGGGCTGCTGCCTTTCGAATAAGAGAGCCTAGCTAGAACTCAAAAGGTCTGTGGTCCACTCAGACCCTTGGGTTCATCTTCTCCTGGAACCTGTTTTTAATCATCGTCAAAGCAAATCACAATTCTTGTTTCATAGTGTTGTTTATTTGATTTTGATGGATTTAGAAGCATATTGTAAACACTTAAGTGCCATGAAAATGTAAGGGTTTCTTAGCACTACATGTAGGAAGGAGGACCCCACACACCTTCCAGCTTGGTAGTCAGTGATTTGCTGGTAAACTGCTTTTGGGCAGGGGTGAGGTAAGAAGGTGCGGAAGAGGCCAGGTTTGTAACAATTGCAGATTTCCTTGGTGTAAATACCTTGTGGTTGACTTCTACCACGGTTGCCACCAATGATTTAATTACCTGCTTGTAAAATTCTTGAGTAGTTAATCAGAATTCGGGGCTATTTAAGAATTTGCCTTCTTAACCTGGTAAGAGCCTGCCCCAGCTCACCCTGGCCCTACCAGCCTCCTAAATTTGAACCAGCTTTACCTCTTACTGTCTTTGTGATTTTGTGCAAGTGAATAAACTATGTCTATTTCCTCATCTGTAAAATGGAGAGATAATAGTACCTGCGTCCTAGGGTTGAAATAAAGATTAAATGAGATCATGTATATGAGATGTTTTCCGCATATTAAGTGCTCAGTAAATGTCAATGATCTGTGCTGTGTGTCTTGGTCAGCTGATGGTGCAAGGTTCTGGGTAGACACATTCTCACCACAGGGGCACCCAGTCCTGTCGGCTGGAAGATGGCTCTCCCCGCTTCCCACCCAGGCCCGTTCTAAGTGTTGAGCTTCTTACAAATCCTTCAATCATCTTCTCCCATAGAGTTCAAAGCATTCCCCTTGGGTGAGGCTCCTTACAAAGGCATCTCATGTGATCCCCACAGCAGCCCCAGGGGGGAGGGACACTTTTGATATTTCCATCATACAGGTGGAACAATGGAGATTCAGCGGGGCTGAATAAGTCCCACAGCTACGTGTAAAGAGAAGCAGAATTTAAATCTGGAGTCCTTGGGTCTAAACTTCCTTCCCACTTTTTCAAAGGAACAAAATCTTTTATTTAGAGTAACTTCCTGATATTCTGAATCTTTTTTTAATAGCAGCTTTACTGAACTTTAATTTACATACATAAAATTCACCTTTTAAAGTGTGCAGCTGCAGCTTTGATATATTCACAGAGTTGGGCAACCATCACCATTATCTAATTTTAGAACATTTCCATCATCCTATAAAGAAAACCTGGATGCCCCCCTCTTCTCCCCAGAGGAACTCAGAGCTACTGGACATGTCTCTTGGCTCCCACAGAAACCACCCTCAGCTCGGGCAGCCCGCCCCACGGTACGTGGGGAGACTCTAAAGCAGGAGTTCACTGAACACCTCCTCTGGGTCCCAGAATGCGACACCTGATTATATTGAGCTATTTATTCTGCCCTCCCTCCCACTGTGAGGGGGGAATATTTAATTATTTCCAGGGCCACAGGCTGATCTCCTGTTATTTTCTTGGCTTCCCCCACCTCCCATTTTCTTGGTTTGGGGAGAAAGCAGATAAGTGGAGGGGGCGCTGGTACCTTTGCCTCTGATCAGAAACCTCTTTTGTTAAAGCTTTTGCTCTCTCCTCCCTTATCCCCTTTGCCTCCTTTCAGCTGTCCCTTCCCATAGTCGAATAGCATCTGATTTTAGGCACTGCCGATGAAGGAGCTGTGATTGGAACCCCCTGGAGTGCCAATCAAAAATAAACATTAAAATGGTTTTTCTAGACCAACCTGGAGGCAGCTGTTCGGTACTTAAAAATCAGGCTGTTTAATCACTGGGGGGGAATATATGTCAATTGCTGTCTGATCATAGTATTGTCTAAACAGCCCTTGGATTTATAAATGACATGTAACAGGGGTATTTTTAGCTTCTGTTTTTTAGAAGCTGAAGAGTTTACCTCTCTTTCTCCATATTACACGTCCCAGTTTCACGTGACAATCTCTGGTTCTGTGAGTTGCACCTTCCTTGGGGCTGTTCGCTATGCAAATCATGTTCAACTCCCTCACCTGCTAGAGTTTTCCTTTGTTCCATGGTTGTGGAAGTCAAGGAAAAAAGGTGGTTGAGCAAAATAATTTATCTTTGGCTGTTTTTGAGGCCCAGGAGTCTTTGATTTGTAAGTGGTGCTTGTGGGTGTATTTGCGTTTCCTGGATGCTTTATTTGTGCAGTGAATCCTGTTGGCATTTGAGAAGAAAGAATTTCAGCAACAGTCCAATCCATTCCACGGTGAGAGACAGGCCCAGTGGTGGGGCCATCTCAAGGCTCATAATAGGTCTTCTGGGACCCCCATCCCCAGTGCTCTGGGGTGTGATTTCCTGGGTTGTACATTTAGATGAAAAGTCCAGTGCTTGACCTCGTGCAGAAAACAAGATGTTTCTCGCCTCTGTGGCCTGCAGGAAGGAAGGAAGTCAATGAATTCTTATTAGATAAATAAACTTCAGAGCCAAAGTATGTGAGCGCTCAAAGTACTTTTTCTCCTTTTCTTACTGTAAATAGCCTGGACTTCCCAATAGTGTAAACAATATTATGAACAAAAATACTAATAGCTCACCGCATGGCAGGCGCTGATTCAAGTGTTTTACATGGACAAACTCTTTTTATCCTCCTATGATGGCAGGCTTTGTCATTTGACATTTGGGGCAGGATAATTCTTTCCTGCATGAGGGTGTCCTGGGTATTATAAGATGCTGACAACGTCCCTGGCCTCTACCCACTAACACCCCCTCCCAATATGACAACTAAAAATGTCTTCAGACATTGCCAAGGGTCCCCTGGGTAGGGGTAGGTGTCACCCACAAGTGAGAACAACTGGAGTATGAGAGCAGGCAAAAAAAAGTAGCAGGACAACAGTAGGGAAAGGAGAAAATAGAATATAGGAGAGAAACCCACATAGAGGAAAGGAAAGGTGTGGGCACAGAGAGAGAAAGATGTGGGCAGAGTGGGGGTCAGAAAACCTGGCTTTGGTTCTTGGCACCATGACGGAATTGCCTGTAGGCACCCTGGCAAGTTTTTCCTTCCCTGTGACTTGGTTTTCTCATCTGTAAAATGGGCATCTGCTGTACAAGGTTTGTTGAAAAGAGCAAAGAATTTGCCTGTGGAAAGAGTGCAATGCAGATCCAGCGTATTCTTATTACTGCTACACAAACTCAGGACATGTAGATAGAGTCAGATCGATTCATCTCTTTGTCAGAGTCAGCTGGGCTATGAAAAGAGAATACTCTTGAATTTGCTGTCTACTTGCGAGAATGAGTAGATCAGCATTATGGCATTCTCATTCACGATCAGAGAATAATTTGATGATTAAGAGCACGTTTGGACAAGGTGCAAGGCAGAGCCCTGGTGGGGCCCGCCAGAGGCGAAAGAGTTTTGTGGAAAGAAAAATGGATGTGGGATTTCCAGGTCTAGATGCCTCTGATTGCCCTTCTTTCTCGGCAGAATTCAGCCACAGGACATTGTCAAGTAGCTTGGAAAATGAAGCACTGAAAATTATACTTGGCAAGTGTGACTCTCTGCTCACCCACTTCAGAGGGTGAGAAATAGAGCATTTCTTTAAGTCTATTTCAAACCTGCCTCACTTGTTCTTGGAGCTCCCTGCAAACCCCTCCAGGGTAGAGAAAGGTTCAGGGTCCTTGCATGGCCCTGAAGCCCTAGCCAGTCCCCTGTGGTCATCTGTCCACATTGGTCATTTTAGAGACACATATTGTCCCAGCCAATCCCGGGTCTGCTGCTTCCTTCCTGGCCACTCTTGGTCAGACAGAGACCCTGTGATGATTCCCTTCCACGGGTATGATACTCTCCCACCCACCTGCAGCATGACCAAGGAGCCGAGTCCTGGACCCCTGCTCCAAGGCCCACGGTCTCAAGGAATTCCTTTATGCCCTGGGGTCACTCCTCCCTCTCGCCTCCTGCGTCCCTCAAGGGCACATGTGTGCTTCTCCTGCTTTTCCAGGTCACGTGGCTGAATCCAATGCAGAAGCTACTTGTCCTTTAAAAACAAAGCCAGTGGTGAGACTGTTTTGCAGACCAGCTTTCACTCTCCTGCAAACTCCTTCTCTCCCTGCTCCCCACCTCCCCCTCAGGCAAGCAGCACAGGACAGGCCTTGCTAGATTGGGGGACAGGAAATTGACAACACTGGGTGAAACCCAGACATTACAATTTCAAAAAATGGTCTCCTACATTTTATTTACCTAGGCCAAGGTTCTAAAGCATGCAGAGCTACCTGAGACTGGAGCGGGGACACAGACAGCCCTGGCACATAGTAGGTGCTCAATGTACATTTGGTGAGTAAGAGGATGAATGGGGCTTTTTTTTTTTTTTGCTAAGTCAGAGGATCTGCAGGCTCATCTTCCATGTTCGTGTCCTCAAATTGAAATTTACCCAGTGGGTGAGTGACTCTGGGAAATTTGAGTTTTGACATTCCCCCCAGCTGCCTTCTTCATGTAACAAAGTCATTTTTGTTCCCTGATCTATTGCTTGGTATAAGTTGGGAAAGCTGCTCAGCCATGCCAGAGGGGCTTTTTCTT
This sequence comes from Aselliscus stoliczkanus, assembly GCA_033961575.1. Classification (NCBI taxonomy): domain Eukaryota; kingdom Metazoa; phylum Chordata; class Mammalia; order Chiroptera; family Hipposideridae; genus Aselliscus; species Aselliscus stoliczkanus. The sequence goes on along the minus strand of CM066738.1, from coordinate 8,888,242 downwards.
CTTTAACGTAGCTTCGGTGCTCTGATATTTCCCCAACTCTTCAGCCCCGCTCCATCTTCCTGGTTGTCAAGGAAACAGTTTCCTGGACAACCTGTTGACTTACTTGGCTGCTGAGTTTGTATTATCCAGTGTGGGAAGCTGTAGTGGAGAATTTTTTTTTTTTTTAATGTCACCAAGGTAACCGTCAGCAGCCGCTTAATTATAGTTTTAGGTAAAGATGAATCCTCTTTTGCAAATGTTAGTGTATTTTTGGTTTGGGGGTGTTGGGGGCTGAAGAACCACCCAGAGATTAACAATCTCTAATTATATGCTTTCAGTTGTGGACAATTCAGTTTCATCTGCAACTAAACTTGGTTTCATTCAGGATTGATATTTTTTCCTCTAGAAAACAAATAAAATATTGAAAACCAAGAGGAAAAAGTGTGGTGGGTCTGGCTGGCCTGTAGACATCGCTGAGTGATGTTGTTGGTGGAGGTTTTCTAAAACATGCATTTTCCTGTCACCCTGCGAGGTAGTGCAGTGTAGTGGTCACACACCTGGACTCCGGAGCCAGACTGCCTGGGTCCAAACCCCAGCTCTGCAGCTCGCCAGCTGTTTGACTTCATGCAAGTGACTTAGCCTCTCTGTGTTTTAGTTCCCACAGCTGCAAGATGGGGAGGTGGTAAGAGGGGGTTGATCATCACTCCAGGTGTGCTGCGAAGGTGAAAGCGTGTTGGTTAGGTCCTTAGAAGAATCCCAGCATGGCATACTTCCTCTACAGCATCAGCTGTCATTCTAAACCATACTTTGCGTTCAACTGGCTGCTGCACAGGAAAAGAGTAAGGTTCTAAAGTTTTTAACTAAAAGATCAAACTTTTAAGGAATTTAAGAGTAGCCTTTGAGTTGTGTGTAACTTTGTTTTCTGTTTGCTCTTTGGCTGCACATTATTGATCAAACCCAGAATCCAAGCGGAGCCTTTGCAGTTAACGTACGAGCCGGAAGTGTGCTAGGAAGGAGCTCTTGGGTTTGGTCCAGGAGGCTCTGTGGGAGACGCCGGGTAATTGCAGGTTCCTTGGACCCTAAATGGTCACTGGGATGTTGAAGGCCTCGGCCCTGCTCAGCCTCCTGCACCCCAGGCCTTCTCCCAAGTCTGGAGCAGCCAGGCTGCAGAACCACGTGCTGAAGGCAGGCTGCACTGAGGGTGGGGATGGTTTCCTCCGTCATCTCCTGGACAGGTGAGCCTGAGATGATGATGGATGATGACCCAGTTCAGTCCAGAGCGGGACAGCAAAAGTCCGGCTGTGTGAGCTCAGGCCAGAGCTTCCCTATGCTCCCAAGATGCTGTACCTATAAAGTCAAGGAGTTTAGATAAATCCCCTCCAGTCATTTTCCAAAGTTTAAAATTCTGTGAATCTACAGGGGGAAAGTGAGTAACGGATCTGGCATTCGCACCCAGATTGGTATGACTCCAAAGACTGTACTTTCAGCCACGTACTAAACTCCTGCTCTGGTATTATGGAAACCAGGGATTCTGGCGCCAGAGTCCTCAGGTTAGACTCTGCCATTTCCTAAGTGGACTGACCTGGGCAAGTGAGGGGCCTGTGTGTGCCTCAGCTTCCTCATGGCCAAAAAGAGACGCTAGCAGAGCTTGCCTCTCTGGGTTGTTGGAACAAGAAATGAAGTGGACCCGTAAAGTGCCCATCACAGTGTATCCCTCCAATTAATGCCAGGAGTGGTTTTAATTCCCCGATTACACTGTAACATAATAACCACTCATGTTAGCTGGCTGGGGGGGGGCCGAGTGATGCTGATGCACGCAGGCAGGTGTGTGCAAAGTGTGGACGGGTGCATTTTCTCACTGAATTGTTACCATCGTTATTAGGATGCGTCTCGTATTGTTCCTCCGTAGGTTTCTGTATCATTGATCTCGTTATTTTATAACTTACATTGTATAGGTAGGTTCTCTTCATCTTTACAAACCCCTCATGAGGGGTTGTTTTTTTATTTTTATTTTTTAAAAAACACACCTCCTTCCAATGAGATTCAGCTCATGGGCCAGCCCCCACTGGAACCGCTGCTGCCCGCAGACCACGGGGAGCATTTGTTTTGCATGCTTTCCCCTCCTCCTGTGGATGATGCATACTTGATCATTTCAGAACCAAGACCTGAATAGCAATGACCATGTTGGTTGAGAGCTGCGGCAGCCAGGGCTGCAGAGTTTGGGCGTCCAATGCCATGTAGGCACCAGGATGTTGATTAATTAAGGTCCCCGAGGCTGCTTCTTAGGCCAGGAGCTTCTGAGAGGGTGAGGAGCGAAGCAGTTACAACCCCCGACGTTCTCCTGCCCCCACGCCCCATCTTGTATTTTTTATTCATTACAGACTTTCATGAAGAACAGCAGTTAGGAACACAAACACAGTATCCATCTGCTCCCTCTCCCCTCCAGGGACCACGAAAGGTCCTTTCTGGGCTTTGAAAATACGGCTCACCCATTCCCCACTCCCATTTTTAAAAAAGCCTCACTATGAGATTGGAAAGCACACATTCCACCAGGATGATTGAAGAAAGGTAATTATGTTTTATTAAATGCAAGGAAAGAAAAAAAAATTTGTTCTTTGCAACACTCCTATGGCTTAGCAGAAATGAACTAGCAAAATGCTTCAATGGTTTTCCTGCCAGCAGAATGAATTGATGCCTTCACTCTCCATTTGAGGTCCTGGCGGCAGGGCCTGTGCTCAGCATGAATGGGGACCCTGAGGATTGGGGGTGGGTGGCCCCATCCTGGGAGCCAGAAAGGGAGGAAGGACACAATTCACAGAGAAGCTGTTTTTATTTTTTGTGTTTCCCTGGGTTCGGAAGGCGGGTGGTCTCTGTCTGGACCAGTCCCATAACCTTCCTGTGTAAGATGAGGATAAAAATACCTGGTAATCAAAGTCCCACATTGCAAAGTACGGTGGTGCAGAGTGGAAATAATCTCGGGCTGAAGGGTCAAAGTGCCTGGGTTGGAGTCTTAGCTCTGTTGCTTATCAGCTCTGTGACTTTGGGCAAGTTCCTTCATCTCTCTGTGCCCCCATCCCCCCACTTGAAAAATGGGGATGATAATGCTATATACTTACCTCATTGGTATAGCAAAACGAGTTAATACATGTAAAGCAATGAGTACAGTGCCTTCCAGGTGCCCCCTTAAGTGTCAGTTATTATTCCTCCATCTCTCCCCATCGCCAATATCCAGATAAATGAAGTCAGAGGGGCTGGCTCAGTTTCAGCACAGGACTGCTAAGTGGAAAAACCCAGGTTTAAACTCAGGCTTCTGGACTCGACATCTGGTTGAACTTTTCTTTATGCCCCACAGATGCCTCCTGAAGGGTGGCGTTCAGTTTTCAGGACTCCAACACTGGTTATAGCTTGTTAACCAGACCTGCACACAAAGTCCTCCATGGTGAGCCGACCCCAGATTGAATGCTCAGAACCCACCTTTCTGGTCCTCCACTTTTCTCTCTCCGTAGGACAGACTTTGTGATAACCATCATTTTTACCATGAAAGTTTGCCTGTGAAGCTGTCAGGCCCATTTTTGACCCATGAAGTTTGTGGGGATGCCTGTCTGCTCTGGTGGCTCATGAGAAAGCTTCATTTTTCTTAAATAAAAGGGACAGGAATGGCTGGCATAGCCGTCTAACGTGCCCCTTTGTGGCTTGCCTGCAAATGGCTGGAGCTGGAGCGCCCACTTTGCAGCCATGAGAGCAAGGCCAAGCGTCTTGTTAATGCAAAGTGTGGTCTGAGAGCCAGACTGTTAGAAGTGCAGAATTTTAGAATCCACTCCAGACCGACTGAATAAAAACTTGCATTGTAGTAGGATCTCCAGGTGATGAGTGGACACACTTGAGTTTGAGAAGCCCTGTCAGAGAGCTGCAAAGAACTCTGTCCTGATGTTGTTGATCTGTTGCTGATGAGAACCAACCTCTGGGTTTTGTGTTATAGGCTTTCTGAAAATTGCAGCCAAAAGTGTTCTTAGCTGATACAGGCACTTATGAGCTAAACAGCTTCATGTGAAGCACCTCCCGAATCTACCCGAGTCCTATGATGAAAGGACTGTTATTATCCTATTTTACTGGTTAAGTAAAGTGAGAATACACTTTCCCAGTGTCAGCCAGCTGGTGACCTTGGAGAACCCAGGCCCGCCTGGCCCCTGAACCTTGGCACTGAAGCGTGGCGCTGTCTTCCGTTTTCAGCTGTCGCTCTGATTTGGGTGACTCCTCTGAGCCAGCTGCACAGAGCCATCACCGCCACTCAGACGGCCGATCTGTCCTCTCCCTTGCTCTCCCCCGAGCACAGACCTTTACTCAGCTGTACACCCTATGTCTTGCTTTGTAGCCCTGGACTCTTTCTCTCCACTAGTCATCCTTCCTTTCAGCTATTGCATCCCAAGAGTTTCCTCCTGATCTTCCACTGGCTTCAGAATTCAGAGGAGAGCCCCGCGGCCCCCTGCTTACCCTCAAACAGGCATGGAAGCCCTTTTCAGGCACATTAAACAGATTCCAGGGCCATAACGCCCAGAGGGTTTGATGCTGCAGGTCTGAGGTGCAGCCCCAGGAATCGCCTTTCCCAGTGAGGGCTCTCCAGGTGCCTCTGAGGTTCACACGTGGAAGGGTGCCCATCGGAGCTGGGAGAGAGCTGAGGGTGACTGATGAAATGTCATTCCACCTTCTTTCTCACGTTTGTCACAGTCACTATATTAATAGTTTTCTTTGGGTGGTTGTGGCCCACTTGGTGTTGGCTGCATAACAACCCATTGAAATGTTCTGTGAATGCAGTTTTTTTTGGGGGGAGAAAACAAACACCTGTGTGGTCCCCAACTCAGGCAGCTGAAGTTGCTGGGCCAATGTTTGGCGATGGGGACAGCTGCGACTCACCTGGGTTGGATGCAGGATGGGAGGCCTGTTCTGATGTGTGGCATCAGGTGATCAAGAAGTGAGGCCAGGAACTTGGGGAATTTGGAGCAAAGAGTCTTGGGGTCTGTGTCAGGCAGAATGGCCCTGCGAAGATGTTCGTGCCCTAATCCCTGGAACCTGTCACTAAGGTATATCACCTGGCAAAGGGGACTTTGCAGATGTTGTTAAGGTTATAGACCTTAAAATAGGTCCTAGATTATCCAGGTGGGCCCAATCTAATCACGTGAGCCCCCTTAAAAGCAGAGAAATTTCTCCAGCTGGATTCAGGGTTAGGGGCAGAAGGGGAAGTCAGGGAGGTTGGAGGTGTGAGAGGGACTTGAGCCGCCCGTGTCCGAGGCCCCCCCCCCCCCGCCATTGCCCCAGGGGTCCCCATGGAGAAGGAATGAAGGTAGCAGCTGTTAGGAGCAAAGCCCAGTCCTGGATGACAGCCAGCCAGCCAGGAATGGGGACCTCAGCCCTACCATTGCAAGGAACTGAATTCAGCCAGCAACCTGGATGAACCTGGAAGTGGATTCTTCCTCAGAGCTTGCAGTAACAACACAGCCCTGCTGACACCTTGATTTTGGCCTTGGGAGACTTCAGCAGGGGACCCAGTCTAGCTCACCTGGACGTCTGACTTATTAACTGTGAGTTAATAATGCTGTGGCTTTAGGACTCTACATTCATGGCATTGGTTATGGTGGCTGCAGAAAACTAGCACAGGGTCCTGTTTCTGAATCCAAGAGAGGACCTTTGCATGGCATCTTCTCATTTGAACCTCGTTCCCCACTGACCTTCCAGTCTCTCCTTTCCAGGTGGATGCTTAAGGAATGACTTCAAACGTCATTCCTTAATGCACAGAAGTCCCACCTGCATCTCCCATGCTTCCTTGGATTATTATAAGATCATTTTCTCCAGCTGTGTCTTCCTTCCCCACGCCCTGTTTCAGGTACCGTTTTAGTAGTATTTTCTTTTGGTTATCCTTCTATGCATTTTGTTCACACAGTGCAGATGTATGAAATGTACAAATACATTCCCTGCTTTGCTCCTTTACATGACATTTTCTCACATCACTGAAGCCTTTTCGTAAACTTCATTTTCAATTTACTTGTCCAGCCTCCAGTTCTCGAACTTCAATTTATTTTCTTCTCTCTCACACCCAATTGTGAATCATTTAATTTTTTTTTTACATAAAAATGCCCCCAGCATTTTATATTAATTCTTACCACAGATTCCTAGAAGAGGAATTATTAGACCTAACGGTACAAACTTTTCTGAGGCTCTTGATACAAATGCTAAATTACCCTCCAGATTTGGGGTACCATCTAAGCAGCTTAATTTCTCGCTCCCTAAGGGCTGGTGGCATCATCTCTTCTTTCTTTGTCTTCTGCATTGAGTCTACTCTCTGGAGCTGGGCACACAGTGGGTGTTCCATCAGTATCGGCAGATCCTTCTTGTTCTTTAATCATTGTCCCGGACTCATCACAACATCTGACCTTTAGACAGAAAGCGGAGGAGTCTGGGAAGTGGTGTATCCCTCATCTCCTCTTGGAGATGCACTCTGTACATTAGTTCTTGTTGGAGATATGAATCCCAGCCCATAATCTTCAGGAGTGCACCAACTATGGCCTTTTATTGTTGTTACGGATGCATCTTTAACCCACTCATACCTTCCCTGAGCTGCTGTCCCATCAGGCTGGTGGGAATCCAGTGTCCGTCATCCTTCAGCTTTTCTTCACCTGGTGCTGAACAGCGTCTTGGGAGGGGCCTCTTAGATAGCAACAGTGTGTGTGTGTGTGTCTATGGGGAGCATTCCCAATTGGATCAGTTATAATCTGAGAGATCCCTCCCTTTGGAAGTTCTGCCTCCGGAGAATGGAATTCTCTGCTGCTGTCCTACTTCTCCGGGTCTTGCCATATACTTGGTGGGGGCAGGGACCCCCACTTTTCAGGGGCTTGGGGCCCCAGAATATCTTTTGTCCCTAGTTTTGCAAATTCTTTTATTTCTCTCCTTGCCTCTGTTGAGTCAGTTTGGGCTGCTATAACAAAAATACTACACACTGGGGATGCTTCAACAACAGACATTAATTTCTCACAGCTCCGGAGGCTGGGAAGTCCAAATTCAAGATGCCAGCTGGTTCAGTGTCTGGTGAGGGCTGTTAGCTCACAGATGGCTATTTTCTTGCTGTGTCCTCACACATGCAGAAGGGGTAAGAGGGTTTGAGAAGGGCACGAATCCCCTTCATGAGGGCTCCACCCACATAACCTAGTCACCTCCCAAAGATGATTACCATCATATTGGGAGTTAGGATTAACATGAAGTTTGGGAAGATACAAATATTCAGTCCACAACACCTTCGAAACCCATCACCCTTTCTCTGCTGCTAGAGTACGTACCATATATTCCCATGCTGTTTTTAAGAGACTTACTAAAGGTTTGTGGCTGCTTCTCTTCCTACTTTGCAATAAATAACCCCTACTTCCCAGGGCCAGGAAGTAGAAATGGGTCTCCATGTCTTCTGTGAATAGGACCCAGGAAAATGTTAGAAGGAAAAAAAACCAAAAACCACAAATTAATTTTTCAAGAAAAATTATTCTATCCTTCTCAATAAAGGCCCTGAGAAGTCCTGCAATAAAGAAACTTGCCTAACTTCCTTTACCCCAGTTTTTCCAAGCTTGTTTTATTGATACCAGGAAGCCTTGCCTCATAACACCTCATCATTTTCTTCAGAGCTTTGTCAAATACACTGGAAAATACTGGTCTGGCTCAATTCTTGTATTAGTTGATAAACGAGGAGAATGATACCAGAAAGATAAAGTTTTCCACACCATGTTCCTTACTCATAATCCCTCCCATCTCTGAGGCAGTACTTAAATGTCTATCGTGTGAGAGAGACTTTCCTGGAAAGAGTGAAATAAATCAAACTCCTTTCTAGGCCAGCCACATTTTCGCTTGGACTCACTGTTTGAAGGGCTCCCATTTCAATTCTTTTTGTGTAGCCATGATCCCAGCCCCACCCCCGGTGTGTCATTTGTGTATCTGGATCTCCTGTTTCAGCTTTTACACCAGCCCGGCTGTGAAGTGTCACAGAGAAGCTGAGAATCCATCTTAGAATCAGGGACCTGTCATCGCCCAGCCTCAGAGTGCAGTTTCTCTCCCTGAAAACCCAGCTGTGGCCTCCTCTTGCTTGCACAGCGGGTGTCAGTCTGCAGGGCTTGGAAACTGATCTCAAGATGTGAATTGCTGATCCTGTTCAAGGAGACAGAAAGTGACAGATAAAGAAATACGTCTGAGCTCCTCTGAGAGGAACTTTGACAGTGGTGAGGAAGGAACAAAAGTAGCATCTATTGAGACTATTCCAAGCCAGATAATGTACTAGGTGTTTGTATATTTATTTATTTATTTTAACTTTTATTGGGGAATTGGGGGAGGGGAACAGCATTGAGGAATCGGGGAAGGGTAACAGACAAGTTGCTGTCTTTTTGTTCTTCAATCTAGTTGCGGAGGATGTTGCTTTACTGGCCCATGTTGGCGTCATCATTGCGCTCTTCCCGGATGAGGCAGATCAGTCGCCAGCCTCTGGATGGTCGCTTACTGCGGCTATTGGCAACTCATGCTGGCTGCCGGCCGCTCACGCTGGCTGCCGGCCACTCACTGTAGCCTATGGCAGCCCACTGCAGCAGGGGCTGCAGCCCACACCGTTGCCGGGGCTCGCACAGCCCAGCTCCAGGTGGAGCTGTTGTTAGCTGTAGAGGGCAGTGTCAGTGGCCCTCATGTGGGATCCGAACCAGGGTCGCTGGCAGCCCCAAACCAGCTCTTAACCAATGTGCCACTCAGCCGGCCCTAGGTATTTATTTTTAAAATTCTATTTACTCTTTAAATAAATAACACATGCCCAGGGCACACAATTCAGACAAAAAAAGTAAATGTGGAACATCTCCCTCGTGTGTCTATGCCCAGCTGGTCTTGTACCCTCCCAGGAGGTGACCATCATGCCATCTCATGCCCTTTTACTGACATCCTATACATATAAGCATATATGCAAATAAGGTGAACACAGAAATGAGCTTACTATACAGGCTGCTCTGCACCCTGCCTTTTTCGCCTGGAGATTGTTCCATGTCTGTTCATTTAGGGCTGACTTCCTCTTTGTACCTGCTGCATACTCTTTACTGGATGGATGTGCCATGATTTAGTTAATTGAGTCTCTATGAGTAGACTTTTAAATTGCGTTTAATCTTTTTACACTAGGTCAGTTGTTCTCAACTGGGCGTGACTGTGCACCTGGCCTCGCCCAGAGGACATTTGGCAATATTTGGGGATATTTTTGGTTGTTACCACTGGTGTGTGTGTGGGGGGGTGCTACTGGCTTTTAGTGGATAGAGGCCAGGAATTCCAGTAAACATCTTATGATGCACAGGACAGACACCTGCAGGGAACAGTGATCCAGCCCAAGGTGTCAGCAGTGCTGAGGCTGAGAAGTCCTGTGCTGAGTGTTACCTCTAGTGAGCTGTGGGGTAGGCGTGGGGAGTCAGGAGAGAGTAAAGTGTCCAGTCCAAAGGCACATGCCAGGAGAATGCCTCCCTTTTTAGGGAGACGGAGAAAGCCCCCAAGTTTAAACCCCCTCAGAGTCTCCAGGAGACATGTCTGGAAGGCGCTACCACCTGAGTGGGGAAAGGCTCCACTCGTCCCTCTTGAGTTATTTCTTCCCTAGATTCTGCCTGGGAACTCTAGTAGAGCGGGTAGGAGATGCAATTATCCTCAGCAAACCCAACTCAGTCATTAAATGGAATCTCAAAGCTTTTAATTACTAGTATATTAGCATATTATGAATGGGGAAGTAGTGCTTTGTGTATAATAGCAGAGGCATCGGGAAGAAGTGCTTATCTTTTTTTTTTTTTACCACTAATTAAGAGAATATTATGGAATAGAGAATTAGTTGTACTTCAGTATATCTTTATAAGGAAGACAATTGGATGAAGATTGTTTCTTCCTTCCCACATCACAATATTTGCGAGCAGATGGCGTTGTTCTGGCTGAGGGAGTGTGTGGTACCAACACAAGCCACCTCCTCCCTCACAAGGATTTAATACATTAATTGGCCTCCTCGTTGCAGGCTATTATGATTATTTACATCTGTGCAGCACTTTATGGTTTTCAAACATGCCCATGAGCACTGTCATGTGAGTCCTGTGGGATGGCCTGGGTATCATTAACCCCTTTTTCATGGGCAATACAACAGCTAGGAGACTTAGGTGACTTCCCAAAGGTCAGCAGCTCACGACAGAGGCAGCCAGGATGTGAACGCAGGGCCCTGCCACTGAGATGCCTCCTTCTGGACTATATCCTTCATTTTCTCTGTAACCTGGATGGTCCGGTGCCTTCCCGGTGGAGGTGTGCAAAGCGTTCCTCTGGGGAAGGGACATCATGAAGCAAGAGCAGAACCTTTGTGGTCAAGAAGACCTGGGTTCAAATCCCAGCTCTGTCATTTCCACTTGATTGACTTGGGGCAAGTGTGTTTATTGTTTTTGAACCTCAGTTTCCTCATCTGCAAAAGAAGGATCACAGTCTTATCTTGTGGGGTTACTGTGAGGATTCAAAGAAATGATGCTTGCATGGCGCCCAGGACGAGGCTGACTGCCGTTATCAGTGTCACTCTTGCCCGAATCGGGCTCCTCTTTTGACTATGCCTTGGGCTTCACATGTGCCCACACCCTGGTCCCCAATACTGTGGCTTCCTCAGCCATGGGTGTTGGTGCCTCTTCTGGGCTGCTGCTCTCCTCTAAGCCCTTTGGTCACCCTGGCCACCAGAGTTTTCTGTCCTCATGGTAACCAGCAGCTAGGGGGAAATGGCTCCTGCCTTGGTGGTATGCTCTAGTCCGGGATCACCACAGTGGCTGTTGGGCCCCGATGTGGCCCTGTGCTCAGGGAGACGGCTCTCATTACACCCACAGCCTGTTCCTCTTCAGGGTGAGCACTCATGGTGAAGGCCACTGGATGAAGTTCTAGACCTCACACTGTACCAAGAATCATGCCTTCCCTTCAGTTCTTGAGTTAAATTCTGTTCCTGAGATAACTCTCAGGAGCCTATACTGGGTGATGGTGGCTCTGGTTTGCCCAGCATCCCTTCCTTTTTGTTTTGGTAACTGAACCTTGGTTTTACTTCGGGGAACTATATGTCCTCCACTCTCGGTTTCTGAGGTTCAAGAAGGGCTGACTCCAGACCCTTGATGCCAAGAGTGGACATGTGACTAGGCCTGACCAATGAGAGTGCTTATTCCCCTGGTCCCAGAGATTGACTTAGGGAATGGCATGTGACCAAGTCAGGCCAATCTGAGCTCATCCCAGGACTTCCACGGGAATTACTGGAAAACAGATGGTCTTTCTGCTATGGTAGCCCAGCTGGTAGATGTACACTTGGGACTGTAGAGGTCATTTGGCAAGGACATGAGGATGCTTTCTGAGAATGAAGCCATCACAAAGGATGACAGAGACCAAAGGTGGCCAAATTCCTGATTCTATTACGAGCACCTGGCTTCATCCATTCCTAAAGATCGCCAGTTTGAGTTGAGTTTCTATCATTTGCAACCAAGTGAGTCCTGACTAGTTCAGGGTCCCATGTCAGCCCCTGGCATTTATGCTCCTCTCAATCCCTCCCCATTGAGTCCACCGGAAGTGCCAAAATTTGCCTGAATTCCAATTAATGGGCTGACTTCAAGTTCTTTTCATAGGCATCTAAGAAAACAGACACCTTTAAGCGAGGGATGGAGAGAGAGGGGAAAGAAAAAGTGTTTCCTAATTTTCCAAGCTGAATCTCTCCAGCCTGATCAAGACACTGTCTTACATTTTATTAGGCTCCTTTCTCCCATTTACTTTCCAAGACTACGTTTGAAACTGGTCATTTTCAAAAGGAAAAGACATAGATTATTTTTTCATCATGGCTGCCCACTTGCAACCCAGCAGATATTTAATTAACATTTTTATGACCTCTTAAAGTTAACATAGAAATTCATCTGTTGTGGCAGAGGAATGGCCCATCTTGGACACTCCTGTTTTGTGCCCAGGTGAGAATCCTATCAGTAGCCAAATTGCAGCATCTCCCCTCAGCATCTCTGGATGGCACAGGTGATGATTTTATAGTCCTGAACTTCAGCTTAGACACGCCCTACCTTATGGCATGTCCCTGGAAACTCCCCGACCTAGCCCTATGCAGGTCTCCTTTTTTGCTTCATGTGCTCTGCACTGAGCCTTCTCTCAGCACCCGTGACACTTGATATCATGATGTGTTTATCTGCCGTCTCTCTAAGTCCCCGGAGAACAGTGAATCTATCTTCTTCATACTTAGAATGTATGCTAAGTATTTTGGTTTGGTTTTTATTCATGGCGCTCTTCCCACAGCTTAGAACAGTGCTTGGTACTAGTGGGTGCTCAGTAAATACTCATCAAATGCATTTCTGCATCCCGTGCGCATTGCAGAGGGCTTAGCTCAGCAGAAGGACTTGTAAGAAAGAACGAAGGCACTTCCAGTGCTTGTTATTCTCAAGGCTCAACCAGGGTGGGCTCGTCTCTGTCCTTCCATCCAATCAGACATCAGCTGCCTTATTATGCACCATTTATTCCACGTATCCCGCACAGACTTATTTGGTGCCTGTGCTGTGTCAGGAGTGAATGGATGACCTTGTGCCAGATATTCTTCATGAGAGTCATTGGGTCTTTACCAGTGCTGGGAGGAAGGCATATTGCTCCCGGTTCACAGATGTGGAACCTAAGATTCTGCTAAGTGAAAGAGCCAGAAATCACCAGGTTTAAGGGGTGGAACTCAAATGCACTCTCTTTTGCTTTATCTCCAATTCTCTTACACATGCATCTTATCTACCAGCTATTATAGCAGTTTCTTACAATTGGTGTCTTACAATTGGAGGGAAGAACGTGGTAAAACACCCAGTAGGCTTTCAGTAAATAGACAGCTAACACTTTATTGCATGTATCGGTCTGGCTTTTTTCCCTGCAAGGGGACCCAGGCGTCTCACCGTTACTGGGAGGCATAAATCCCTGTTTCCTGCTGATTTGATTTCTGAACCTTCTGGGCTCTTTGCAAACACCATTACTTACCCCTGACTTCAGCATGGACAGAGTAGCTGATGCCAAAGAGATAGGGGGCTTGTGACACTACCTAGAATGAAGTCACTTTTAACAGAGCTAATGTGAATACAACATATCGACATTATACATACAATAACTGTACATAGCAGTGCTAAATAATTCAGAGAGGAAGCTGGCAGCTGAGAGCCTTTTTATAGTAAATAATTCAAGTACTCTTTACTTTTTCCCACCCTTCCATGAGTATATCTGCTTGCTGTGGAGAGAGAAGCAGGAGCAGGAGAATAAAGAATGTAAGGGCCACTGCATCGAGAATATTTCCCTTTGTATGTTTACACAGGGCAATGGGCTGTGCAATATGCATTTGCCCTTTGATTTAGGGCACAGCAATTCGCACTTTCAGTAGGCTGGCTCTTGTTACATATTTTAAAGAGCAGGGGAAATGAGAAAACAATTTTTCCAGATATTTATTCCAATTAGAGACTAGCAAGTGTGCCATTGTGTTTGAGAGCTCTGAGTGTCTTGAGAATCTTGGTATGAGGTCTGTCAAATAAGTTCATGAACTCATCCTAGAAAAAGTGCTACAGACCTCATTGCTGAATATCACTATGGTCGCCTTCAAAGTACTCCCATTGGGAAGCTATACACCCATGCCAGTGCCTAGTCCACCCTTCAAAGCAATGTTGGAACTCTTTCTGAAATGACCATCAGAGCTGTCGTCATATTACCCCTGATGTTCTGAATGTCATCAAAATGTCTTCCACTATTCTCTTTATCTTCTGATAAAGAAAGAAGTCACTGGGGGCCAGATCAGGTGAGTAGGGAGGGTGTTCCAATACAGTGATTTGTTTACTAAATCACTAAAAACTCCCTCACAGACAGTGCCGTGTGAGCTGGTGCATTGTCATGATGCAAGAGGCATGAACTGTTGGCGAAAAGTTCAGGTCATCTAACTTTATCACGCAGCCTTTCCGGCACTTCCAAATAGTAAACCTGGTTAACTGTTTGTCCAGTTGGTACAAATTCATAATGAATAATCCCTCTGATACAAAAAAGTTTAGCAACATCGTTTGACTCTTGATTTGGACTGATAGAACTTTTTTGGTTGTGGAGAATTGGCTGACTTCCATTATACACTTTGACGCTTTGTTTCAGGGTCATATTGGTATAGCCATGTTTCATCACCAGTGATAACACAGCCCAAAACATCGTCTTGCCTCTCCAAAAGGTCTTGGCAAACTTTGACTTTCCTTTGCTTTGTTCATGGGTGGAGCTGGTGGCATGGAGCCTACGTGGCTTCCTGAGACTGGAGATAGCTTTGGGGGCCGTGACCCAGAGACTAGGAGTCCAGTGCTGCTCAGCCTCTTGCCTCAGTGCTAAATGTACCAGCCCTGAGGTCTTGGCAGGTCACTCCCTCCTCTGAGCCTTGATTTCCCTGGCTGTGAGTGGGGGTGCATCATCCACCTCACAAACTTACCTTGAAGAGTCAGTGTCATTGTTTGGAAGTTACTAATTCCAAGTATGTCTTGACTTTTCTACTCTCTGAGGGCTGAGCTGGTGTTTCTCAAAGGCTGCGACACTGGTGGTGTGTTGGGGGTCCCTAAGACCACCCCCAGGAGGGAAGGCTCACTAGGAGGACTCACAGGGATCATCAGTACATCCTCCTCTTCAAGGCTGTGATTTATTACAGTGAGAGGACACACAGCAAAATCAACAAAGGGAACAGGTGGTGGAGTGACATCCAGAGGAAACGAGGTGTATGCCTCTGGGGGAGTCACACAGGACTTGAATTCCCGCAGCTATGAGTTGTGACAATACATGTAAAATGTTTGTTACCAACCAGGAAAGCTCATCAAGAGACTCAGTGCCCAGGGTTTGTAGGGGGCCTGGCCACCTAGGCAGCCTCTGCCTGGCATGCACCAAAATCTCAGACTTCCGGAAGGAAAGCAGGTGTCCAGCACAAACTCTATTGTTTGTCCAAATGCCTTCGGCACAGTGAGCCACTGTTATCAGTAAACGGTGGGCAGGACTCCTGCTGAAATCCAAGTTCTTGGATGCTAGCAGAGGGCCAAAGGTGAAAGCAGTCCTTTCAAAGGAGAGCAGCCAGGCCTGCTGCTGAATGCTCTTCTGTCCAGGTGGTACAAATGTGTGGTCATTTCTTTTTCTTTCTTTGACATTTGGGTGTTCGAAACCCCTTTCCATGCCTGGGGAACCTCCCATCTTTTGAGACAAAAAGCTACCTCTCATGACAGAAGCTGAAAATATCAAATACTCCTTTACCCAGTGACCTTTGCAGTTAGGGGACAGTCACATGAACTCACCCAGATTTTGAATTGGAAGCTAGTGACACAGGGAAGCCAGGGCCACACCTGCAATGAGGAGGTGGCGACAACTACATCCTATTTCTAGGGATGGCAATGGCTATAGTTCCACTGTCAGGGGCCGATGTCCAGTGACGGTGGTGGTGACACGTTCCGGTGTGGTCCTCCTCGAATCTCCCCTGGACCAGTTCTGCCAGATGCGCTGGGCACTGTGACCCCAGCCTGGTCCTCCCAGCTGGTGGGCTCCCCAATAGCCCCTTAGCAGGGTCTTGTCTTTATGTACGTCAGACAGGGCTGGGTTTGTTTCTTAGCAAGGAAGATAATTTTAAGATGTGTTCATAAATGATGCTAAACAAAGTCAAGTGACAGAGTGGCCTGTCTCCCTTTCCATTTTCTTTCAGGCTTTCTGGTTATTTGGGAGAAAGTCTTTGCTTTTACTGTTCTTAGTTCCTTTGGCCTTTTTCCAATGCTTGCAGATCTCCCTTTTATATTAGTTTTTCAACTTTATTGAGTTATAATTGACATAAAATTGCAAGATATTGTCAGTGTACATCGTAACAATTTGATATATGTATATACCGTGCAAAGATTCCTTCCATACGACTCTCTTTTATTAAACAAAGGACGGGCCTGTGGCGGGGAATCGATATCTAGCAAGAATTTAATGACATGGATATTGCGAAGTGTTTGTTTCATGGTTACCTTCTATTTATGGCAAGTATTACATGGTAATGATAGAATGTTTCCTTTAAAAATCATTTAAGAAAAAAACCCTCCAAATCCAATTCATGAAAGATTAATAATACAATAATATGAACATGGTTCTTGGATGAGAGAACTTGGGGGAACAGTGTGGCTGGGACTCAAATTTGGCCTTTTAGGGTCCAGAGAAGATAATGCAGGGATTGTCAGAAAGGGCAGCCAAGTTCCCCGAAACCTGAGAGTTGGGGGGTGGGGCTGTTCCTTTCCCAGCCTCTGTGCCTGGGAACTGGGAGCCCCTCATCCCCAGCAGGGGATGATGTAGCAGCTGCCCCCGTCTTCTCAGCATGCATCCCTGGCCTGAGGACAAAAGTGACCTCTGGGCTGACCAAGCCCTATAGCTGGACCTAGCTCAATGCTCGGAGGAAACACAATTGGAAGGGACAGTGGGTGCCGTGCAGTCCACCTCCCTCACTGCAGAGGTGGGATGAGAGGGTTCTGTGGTTCTGGTGGTGACCGGGCCAGGGGCTCTGAACCTTTGGTCAAGATGTTCTCAGCAGCCCCTGCCTTGTTTTGGGTGGAGTGACCAGGCCAGCAGGGGCTGACCAGGCCTTGTGGCCCCACTTCCCTCTCCAGCTTCCCAGACTCCAGGCACACTGGCCTCCCTGTCTCCCCAACTCAGCAAACGTGCTCCAGCTTTAGGGCCTCAGCGCTGGCTCCGCCTGCCTCCCCTGCCTGGAAGGTTCTCCCCACCCGCCTCCCACCTGCCTGCTGAGGGGCGCCCCTGACCCCACCAGCCAGGGTCACCTGTTACTCGCCAGCCCACACTTTAGTTTGCTTTCCTCATAGCACTTCTCATGGCCTGAAATTGGGGTTCTGTTTCGTGTCCATCTCCCCTCTAGACTATGAGCTCCCTGAGGGCAGGGCCAGGGCCATAACAGGATTTGTGGGGCCCAGTGCAAAATGAAAATTGGGGTGTGTGTCCAAAAGTGACTAAGGATATCAAGATGGCCACAACAGAGCATTAAACAGAGTATAAGCCCTGGGCCCTGAACTACCATACAGACTGCCTGCCCTGGAAAGCGGCCCAGCCAGGGAGCTGTCTTGTTCCCCGCTGTCCCTCAGGGTCTGGAACAAGCCTGGCACATAGTAGGCCTCCAGTACGTATTTGTTGGCTGCATGAGGAGAGGAATGAACAAGCGGTATGACTCCAGGGCTGAGGGCTGTAGCTGCTACTTTATCTGCAACATGTATTGCATTGGTAAAATATTGGTAAATATATTGGTAATATATTGGTAAAATACCAAGGATGCCAAAACAATGTACACATTTTAAGAGATATTATCTATGTATTACTTTTCCAAGTTGAATTGAATTACAGTAGCAATGTGTAGTAGGAAGTTTGCTCAAAAGGTGGCATTCATCAAATGAATGCTAGTGTCATTCATTGTATTACAGTTTTAATACAGCCTTTTCTTAAAATGTACATACGTTTTTTTTGGCACCCTCTGTACGTCTAACCCTTTATTACTGAGATCAATTTAGTTAAGGTTTAAAGGCAGGGTCAGAGCAGCAGGGCCCTGGAGGCCGGACAAGGGTGGGAGGCTTATTCTAAGAGTAATTCTAAGGGCCTTTGGAGGCTGTGACAAGTTGGGGTCACACTGTAAAATATTACCAGGTGGCTAATTTGGACATGAGAATAGACGCAGGTATTGGGGTGAGGTGCCCTCAGCAGCAGTTCCGACCACCACAGTGGTGGTGGAGAGATGGAGAGAAGTGGGGGCTGCTGATTTAAATCCACGTCGGGTGGGCACCTATGTCTTGTCTTACTCGCCACAAATGCAGTGGGGTAGGTTTAAAGGTGTCAGTGAAATCACGTGGTGTAGGTTCTAACCGCACAGGTTCCAGCCTGTCCTGGCATTGCCGCATACACACGCATCCCCTTCCAGGACTCAGCCCTTCCTTTAATCCTGAGGGATGTAGGAGATGGTTTATGCTGAGAGTACTACACACCCCATAAAAGTTAAGTGTATTTATATATAACAGGCAGGCCTGGAAAACCCACAGCGCAGTCATTATGGGAAGAAATGTAGCCCTTGGAAGAAACCTCTCAGAAGCAGTGACACATAGCCAGGGACTCTGATTGGAGGAAGGTGTCCCCTCCGTGGCACCCAGCACCTTACAGTTTGAGTTGAACTCCTTCCAACTCGCAGTGGCTCCAAGGCATGAGGCGCAGCGGGTGTTTCTTATGTTCTGAGATAAGGTGAGTGGGGTAAACACAGAGCACCTCCCCCAGCAAAGAGAATGATTTCTTTTGGAGATCACCAAACACGAAGTGAGAAAAAAAAATAATAACAGGAAATACCTCTGGAGTGGATTTTCCATACCCAGCTCTAGTCCAAGGCACTTAGGTATATTCACTCATTTAATTCTGACAACAGCCCTGTGCGGTGGGTACAAATATTATCTCAGGCACAGGGAGTCTGATAATTCATCCAAGGTCATGGGTCAGAAGGCCAAAAGCCAGGGTTCAGACTTGGGTATCCGGCTCCAGGCACTTTGGTCACCACGCGAGGTCGGGGACCAGAGACACCCCCGCCTGGCATTCCAATGGCTCTGGCCACGTGAGTTTGCCCTGCTGGCCAAAACGCAGGTGGTCAGAGCATACCTTATCCTTGAGAAGTGACACCCAGAACCTTAGTGGCAGGGCCGAGTGGCAGGACTCCCTGAAAATGATCATGTTTGATCCTCACGCGTACCCTTTGCAGCAAGGACTGGGATGTCCCCATTCTTCAGATGAGGAAACAGAGGCGTAGAGTGTTTATGTACCTTGTCCAAAACCCCCACAGCTACGAGGCGGTCACACCAGGCTGGACTCCAGGGCTGATCAAAGCCTTCTCTGTTTTTCTGGACCCTCCAGGCTTCGGGGCTTTTATTTCAGTGGTCTGCCAAGTCAGAGCATCCTTGTTCTTTTGATAAATACAGAGGGGTTAAGCACTCTGCCTGAGGCTGCACAGCTGGTCAAGTCGGGAGATGGGACCCAAACGCAGGTTGGTCCAAGTCCAACACTCACACTCTTTCTTCCACTCCGTGCTTCGTCTCTAAGCAGCTTAGACTGACCATGGTTTATAATTACGGGGCCTCTTCCTTTATGAAGTGGGTTTTCCCGTGTGTGTGTGTATTGATGGTCTACAGCTGGATCAAGCTTGGCACTGTGGATCAGAGATAGGGTTCTAACCCAGATCTGCCTGTGTCACCTGCAGTGCAGCTGCAGCTGGTCATTCTCCTCTCTGAGCCTCGGGATAACAACAAGAACTCTGCCTCCAGGCTGGTTGTCACAAAATGAAGTAATGCGCTAGGAAAACACAGACTCCCAAAGGCACAGATTTGGATCTGCGTGTTCCCACCACGCAAATCAGCGAACACTTATTCAATGCCTCTGGGAGCAAGGGAAGGCAGCAGAGGGGAGGAACTCTGTAAATGGTGCTATTGATATGATCTTGTTGAGTTTTCGAATATCCTTGTTGAACCACAAAGGGGCAGAAGGATCCCACCTATTTTGGAAGTGACCTGAGTATCTGGGTTATGTGCAAGGGGCGGGCCGGCCAGAGCAAGCCCAGGGCTCACTCAAAGAGATTTCTTTGCCTCTTGGTTCTTAACCACGATCTTTTTTTTGTCCCACCATAACATGTCAGAATGTCAGCATGACAAAGCGCAGGACAAGTCTTTAGGAGGGGTGGCACCGGCTCTCTCCCAGCTGGTCCTCCAGGAGCTGCGTGTCTAAGGCAGGGTGCCCTCACAGGGACCAGTCTCTCCCAGCGGAGGAGGAACCCACCTCATTCCTCCACAAAGGGCACCTTTTCTTCCTGGGCTCAGGGGGCACACAGCCCTCAGAGGCCCAGGGATCCATTCTGATGGGCCCTGAGTTTCATCTCAGAATGCAAGACAGAAATGTCAGCCTGAACGATGCCCCAGAGGGACCCAGGCCTTCCTCAGGGCATTTGCAGCAAGGAAGGGACACCTATCTGACAAATGTCTAGGTAGTTAGCTGTATCATATCTAGCCTTACTTTCTAGAAGCTCAAAGTATAGTGAGGAGGCAAGATTCAGCTGGGATGAACCATTTGGTTTTAATATTGTTTAGTATTTGTTTAATATTTGTTAATATTGGTTTAATATTTGGTGGTTAAAATATTGACAACAGTGTCGTCCCAACCCCGCTGAGTGCCCTCCCTCCACCCAGGGCCATCTTCTGGGTCCTCCCTTATCCCAAGAGGAAAGGGCCCCCAGCCTTGGAGTCATTGTCTGTTCAGATTGGTTAGTGCCCCCCAACCCTGCCCACCTCCCTGTGGCTCCTGATTATTGAATATTTTGAATATTACTCTGGGAGGCCACGTATACATAGAACAGTGAGCCACAGAATAAAACACCGCAGAAAGTCTTAAGGGCCCAAGTACGTTGTAATGACCCCTTGTCCAATGGGCAGCAAGTTTCTTTGGGACATGGCCGTCCTCACTCAGGATTGGCCAGGCCCCTTCCTGTCTCACCTGGGTTCCTCTCCGGGTCCCAGCCAATCTGTCCTCCGCTGGCTGCCAGGAAGTCTTCTTGTGCTTGCGGGTGTGAGGCGAAAATTGCCTTTGGAGCGATCCCACTTTGCAGTTGGATATTTATTTCTTTTAGTCCCACCCCCGACCCTGCTGCCCCATGGGACCTCCCTCCACAAAGAATCCCCAGTGTTTATATCCAGTGTCTAGCACAGTACCTGGCACATAGTGGGAGCTCAATAGATGTTTGCTTAATAACAATGAATGAATGAATGAATGAATGAATGAGCACTCACTGGGGGGTCTGTAAGAGCCTGGAAAGGACCAAGGTTGCTTCCTGAGTGGGTTGTGATTTGTAGGCAGAGAAGAGGCTGGCATTCCAGGCAGGGGGACAGCCAGGTAAAGGCCAGGACATGGGAGTTAGGTGGCTTCATCTGCCCTAGAGGGGCCCGTTAAGCAGGAAGACAATTCAAGGTAGGGGTTGAGAGCGCAGGGCTCTGGAGTCGGAACTCCTGGGTTCAAGTCCAGGCTCCCCCAGAACTAGGTGGTGGTCTTGAGAAAGATGTCACCTTTTTCTGCTTCAGTTCGCTCATCTTTCAAGTGGGGACAAAGCTGATATCTACCTTGCAGAGCTGTCTGAGCACTAAATGAGTCACAGGTATGGGTAAAAAGGAAAGGAACGGCAAAGGTTCACCGGTGTGTTTGATTCTAGGGAAAGAGATAACACTTGCCAAGTATTATGTGCAAGGCATCCTCCGAGCTGATCTCATTTAACCCTGTTGGAAACTAGCAAGCTTTACCTGGTGTATCGGTTTGACAGATGACCCTGACATCCGTCCCTGGGGAGCCCACTGTCCCCAGCACTCCATTTAGTAAGGTCACTTACAGTGATGCTTAACCCTCACTTAGGCGTCAGAGTCACCTGGGGAACTGTTGTAACATACCCTCACTTGGGCCCCCTCAGCCAAGTGAACCAGAATTTCTGGGAGTGGACTGAATGTCGGTATCTTTTGAAACTTCCCAAATGATCCCAGTGGGCAACCAGGTTGAGAACCACTGGTCTAAGTTTGGGTTTGAAAACTGCATGGTTGTCACAATGAGTCCCATGGGAATGAGGTGGGGTAGAGCGGGGGGTGGGGGGCTGGGCAAGGAAGGGGCTGTGAGCCACTTCTTACCCCGACAGCAAAGCCAGACAAGTGACTGTACCCAGAGGGGACTCCGACCTGTTACCACCCAGTGTGGGTGTGCCCCAAGTATGGCTTCTAAGTGCTCAGCACTATTACTTGGTGGGGTCTGTGGATCCCAGGTGTCCTTCACGTCTGTGGGGCTGCTTGCCCCAGGCAGCTGACCTGTCAGTCAGCAGAGCCTCTCTCTCTTTCATACTGGGGTGTAACAAAGGGGAACCGGGGACATACAGTGATGGCCTCTGGCCTGCCTGGGGCTGGCCTTGTTCCTGGATCTTGTTGGAAGAGCGCTGGGGCCCTGGCTTTTCCTGGGACACCTGGGTTGCTGCTTTTCTTCCAAGCCTCTTCCACGGGCAGTTTGCAAATGGAGGTCATTTCCTGAGGAAAAACAAACAAACAAACAAACAAAGGTGAGCAGTTAAATGAGACTTTCAGATACAGAATGAATAGTATTGTATAGGACAAACTTAAACTAAGAAAATTATTTGTTGTATAACAGAAAATCAAATCTACCTGGCCACCCTTAGTTTATTTGCCAACCCAACCCAGGGCCTCACTTTCTGGCTAGTTTCAGGGTGAATAACATGGACATTGCACCAAACATATCCACATTGGAATTAGCTGTCCCTTAGTGGTGACTGAGCCCCAGGTAAGACAGCTACCTCTGGAAACTTCCATGTCCCCATAAACAAATGCAGATAATCATAATACCTGCCTCCTGTGGTTTTATTAACTATAAAATAAAATCATGTATATAAAGTACATACAAAACTTGCAATAAACAGTAACTGTTATTAGGAAACAGAATCAGAACATATTTTCAATGTATAGCCTTTATTTTTTTCTAATTCTGAGAGGAATAAACATTCATTATGGAAAGTTAGAAAATGAAGACAGATAGGAGAAAGAAAATAAAAGCCACCCATATTTCCACCATTCAATGATACGCATTTTTAACATTTTGGTGATTATTCTTCCAGCTTTTTTCCCCTTAAAAATATATTTATATATGCACAGAAAATCAGTTTTGTGCTTTGGGTCCTATCTTTTTTTTCCCCCCCCCACTTAACAGTATACCATAAGTATTTCCCCAAGTTGTTAGATAGTCTTTGAAAATCTAATTTTCACTGTATGAATATATACAATCACTTCCTGTCGATCAAACGAGTTTTTGTTGCCATTATAAATATTGCTGCGGTGAGCTCTTTATCTTTTATTCTAAAAATTGTGCTAGTGCTTGGTCCGACTTTTGGAGGCCTGTCCCAAAAGGCGGGGTCCTGGCCACATTTCTGGTTGGTTGGCCCCAGCTTTTGCCAGAATGTCTCTGTTAACACCACAGACAAACAGATTTCAGCTTTGGCCGGTGGGCCCTGGGCTGCTCAGAGGCCCAGTTTGTCACTCTCCGCCTCTTGGAAGCAGAGCCTGCTGAAATGTACAAACACATAATCCTCTTTGATCAAAGGGGAATCATTTTTTCTGGCCTCTGGACTCATGTATGACATCTCCGATTTATTGCCTTTGTTGTTCCTGTTTCATGGAACCAGTGGGGGACATCTCCCCAGGTCCCGAAATCTTCAGGCCCTTAACAATCCTCTGTTGGGACTTCGCTTCTTGTCTTTTACTCGGACACAGGAAACTGTAAGTTCCCGCTGTGTGTCTGCCTTCCAGTCTTGTTTGGCCTCATAATCTGCAGTGATAAAGCCTTCCGACTTATCAGCAACCAGCTAATGGCTTTATCCATTCCCAGGATCATGTCCCTGGAAGTCTGGAGGAGAACCACCTCTTAATACGATGCTAGTATTAAACTATTTTTGGGCTGTCTGTGCTTGAGGAGCCTCAACGACTTTTGATAGCCCCATGGATTTTTGTCTTTGGAGAAGTGGGGCTAAAGCCTAGGCCAGTTTCACTTAGGAACATGACAACCCAATAACTCAGTTGCCGCAAACTTGGGAGAAAAGAATCTCCAAATACAATCACAGTGACAAAGAAAAGATCACTCACAGGGCAGAAGTGAGACACACTGAAGTGATTCAGCCGTGTGTGTGTGTGCGCGCGTGCGTGCGTGTGTGTGTGTGATGTTTTGACATTTTAAGTTCAGAGAACATAGCTTGGTTTTATGACATAGTTTTATTCCAGACAGCAGACCACATAAAAGCTTTCAAAAAAGTTCTGATGGCTGGAGGCCAGTACAAAGGGCTCTTAACTTGCTTTGCCCCCGTGATAGCTTCAGAACCTCCTTGGAATATAATTCTCAGTGCAGATTTGAGACGAAGAATTGATTTATTTGTGGGGTTCGTATGAGCCCCCAGCATGTCTTCTTGCACGCACTGATTTTTTTTTTCCTAAATTGGTTGGGTTTAAAAATGTAATAATTAAGGGCCAGCCGAGTGGCTCAGTTGGTTAAGAACTCAACAGTGCAAGCTGAGCTCTGAGCAACAGCAGGTCGATGCCCAGCATGAGCTGAACAGCCGCTGAGCTGCCAACAGGTAACAGGATGGCTCAGCTAAAAAAAAAAAAAAAAAAAAAAAAAAACTTAAAAAAAAAAGGAATAATTATACCAAATCTGCACAGCCATTTTCTTCCTGGAGAATTGACGTAATCTGCATGCAATATTCAACCCCAGGACATACTGGAGCAGCATAGTCCTTGCTGTTTTTACAGAGGGGCTGGCTGCCTTGTTTGAGGCATCTGCACCCAGGAGGGCAGCCAGGATGGTTCAGAGCTTGTCTATTTCTAGGTGAATGAATATACCAGCTGAGTGAGGGGGCAGCCAGTGCCCTTTGGCTTGGGTTCAAATCCTAGCTTAAGCACATGGCCGCTTTGAGACTTTGGCAACTTACTTCCCTTTCTATGCCTCCCTTTTCTCATCTGTAAAATGGGGATAATAATTGTCCCTACCTCATAGGATTATTACGACTCATAAATGAATGACTATGCATTAAGCATTTCGAACATTGCCTAGTTCATAGCTATTACCTGTTACGCCCAAAGTTGTATTTGGGTCCTTACATAAGCATCACTGAGAGCAGAGCTTCTCAAACTTTCATGTGCACATGAAAAAAAACACAGGTCTTGTTTAAATAGAGATTCTTATTCCGAAGTTTGAAAGTCTGCATCTGCTATGAACTCAGGCAAGAGCCAAGCTGCTATTCATAGGCCACACTTGGAGGTGTGAGGACCTTGAAAACTCAGAATAAAAATGCAGGTTCCCAGGGCCCAGCCCAGACCCATGGATTCAGGATTCTTCATGAGCCTTAAGATCTCATGGAGTTTGCCTCGACCAAGTGTTAGGCTTGCTTGGGACCCAGCATCCTTCCCTTCTTTCCTCTTTCTCCCCTTTGAATGGGAATGTCTGTCCTATGCCTGTCCCACCACTGTATTTTGGAGGCACATAACTTGTCTGGTTTCACAGATTCACAGCTGCAGAGGAATTTGTCTCAGGATGAATCGTACCTGAGTCTCAGCCATATCCGACTTAGATGATCTTTAGATGAAACTTGGGACTTTAGACTTGTTACTGGAATGAATTAAGACTCTTGGGTCTGTTGGGATAGAACGAGTGTATTTTGCGTGTGAGAAGGATGTGACTTTTGGGGGGTGGCAGGGGCAGAATGAAGTGACTTGTGTTCCCCCCAAATTCATATGTTGAAGCCTCTAAGGTGATGGTATTTGGAGATGAGGCCTTTGGGAGGTCATTAGAGTTAGATGAGGTCAGGAGGGTGGGGTGCCTCCTGTGAGATTAGTGCCCTTGTAAAGAGACACCAGAGAGCTTTCTTACTCTGTTTCTGCCAAGTGAGGATAGAGTGAGAGGGTGGCCGTCTGCAAGCCAGGAAGAGAGCCCTCACCAGAAGTCGACCAACCGTATTGGCACCCTGATCTCAGACTTCCAGCCTCTAGAACTGTGAGAAATAAATGCCTTTTCTTTAAGACCCCCACTCCCCCAATCTGTGGAGCCTGAACTGACTGAGACACTAGAGGTAGAGCTCAGAAACCAAATGTTTAACAAGGGGATTTGAATGCTTCCAAGCCTGACTGGCTGCACTGAGTTAATTTTACTGTTAAGGACGATGTCCCGGTCTCTTTCAAAACATGAGTTTTGCAGAGGCTGTGTCATTATTTAGTGCTTTGGTTTCTCCCTGGCCAGATAGTATAGCCCAGTGGTAAGAGTGCCCCCTCTGGGTTTGCCTCCCAGCTGCCCCCCCACCATTTACAGCTGGATGACCCCTCTACTGAAGTATGTGCCTAGTACTAAAGCACCTATTTCCCTCCTTGGGTTCATATAGAAGTGAATTCCAGATGTTGCTGTTCACTGTGACCAGGAAATAGCACCTTAGATGCAACAAGTTGAACCTGTTTGGCTGTGGCATGGGTTAAAATGCACCCCCATCCGTGAAACTCTACTCTGGTTTCTCAAAATCTTTGCTGGAAATATTGAGCTGGAGCAGAGAATTGAATTTGCTCAAGTTCAAATGCAGGTTGCTCTCGTTTGGGCAGAATGGGTCTCTCTCTCCTGAATTTGTATATCTCCCTGTTGGCCATTTTGGTGGACTTGCCTGAAGAAAATGATAATTTGCTGGAATCAAAATATAATAAAAATGGTCCCTGTTTGCTAGTAAATTGAATGCAAGTAGAATTGAACTTAATCAAATTGCAGAGCAGAGATGAGACAACAGACTCCTGGTCTCAGACCTGACCATTCTGGCGGAAGATTTTAGAGGAAAGAGGGCACAATGTTTGTTGATTGTTTTTGTACTCCTGATCTTTCAAAGACACATCAAACTCTGCATCTGTGTTACATGGTTATTTTCACATGGATCCCAAGCCCTGAAACTTTGGTCTGCCCACCTTTGGTCTCCCAAGCCACAGAGAGGTTTAGCAAATTGCCTCAGGTCACTCAGCAGGTAAATGGAGAAGCTGGAATTTGAACACAGGTCTAGCCAACCCCTGAGCCTATATGCTTTCCACTTAGTAATACCTGGAGACACTGATGAGAGCCGGGACCAGTGGCAGGGGCTGGCTGCTCTCTGACTCTTTGCTGCTTCCTGCCTGTCTGGGAGAATGAGAGGGTCTGGGCCTAGGAGAGGAGAAGGGAGTGAGTATAGCTGGTTAAGGAATAGAAGAAACAGTTATCCTTCCTTCCCTCCTTCCCTCCCTCCCTCCCTCCCTCCCTCCCTCCCTCCCTCCTTCCTTCCTTCCTCCCTCCCTCCTTACCTCCCTCCTCTCTCTCTCTCCCTTCCTTCCTTCCTTCCTTCCTTCCTTCCTTCCTTCCTTCCTTCCTTCCTTCCTTCCTTCCTTCCTTCCTTCCCTCTTTCCCTCCCATAAATGTTTACTGAGGACCTTCCATATACAGTGACTATGTTGAGCTCTGTGGATACAGCAGTGAACAAAACAGATTCAACTTCTTGCCCTCATGGAGTGTGTATTCTAGTGGGAGGAGATGAATGCCAAGCAAAGTAAGAGTCATAGTCATTTCAGATGGTGGTCAGTGCTACAGAGACAAACTGAGGCAGGAAGGAAGGGTTGGGAGTGTCAGGAGGGGAACATTAAAATAGAGTGGCCAGGGACAGTCTTGCTGGAATGGTGATCTTTGAGCAGAACTGAATGAGTTGAGGGGACAAGCGGTGTTGAGCAGAACTGAATGAGTTGAGGGGACAAGGGTGTTGCAGGGAGAGGAAGCATGTGCAAAGGCCCAGAGGTGCAAATGAGCCTGGTGTGCTCAGGGAACAGCAAGGAGTGGCGTGAGTGAGTGATAGTGACGGAGTCAGAGCAGTGAGGGGGATGAATTATTCAGGTCCCTATAAATCATGGGGAGGTTGTTGGATTTTATTCTTAGTGAGGTGGGGGCTAGGGGAGGATTTGGAGTAGGAGTAAGACCAGTCTGGTTGCTGTATTGAGAACAAAGGCAGGCAAAGGAGACCAGGGAGGAGGCTAGTGTAGTTATTCAGATCAGAGGTGACCATGATATTTGGAAGGGAGACTGGTCTGGCTTCAGTGCTTGATTGGATGCCGGGGAGGCACTGAGGTGAGCAAGAAGGAGGAGCCCCGGGTAGCCAGGCTCTGGGTGCCAGTCATGACAGCAGCAACCAGATCCCAGGGTCCCGTCCCATTCACTTCCCAAGCTGCAACCCGAGGGACCATCCTTAAATGAGGCTCTGGCTGTCTTATGTGCATTTCCCCCCAGAAGCAGACTTTGTGACAACGGTGTGAGTGCAAAGCCAGCCCAGTTAATACTGTGGGGAGTGGGGACGGGAAGAGGGCAAGAGAGGGGCTGCTGTCAGGAAGTGGGCAACCAGGGCTCAGTCCTGCTGGGGCATGCGGGGAGCAGTGCAGGACTGATGGCCAGGCTGTGGATCCATCACCCCTCTGTCTGCCAGTGATTGTGGGCTGCAGCCTGTGGGGGGCACTTCTGGCTGGTCCTTCCGGCTGGCAGAAAGGGCTTGCAGCACCAGAAACAGCCCTCAGGGAGGCTGGCAGGAAGCAGCCTCATCCACGTGGACTGCATGATGACGGGCGAGGGAGGGACACTGACAGCCTCTGCTACAGCGGCCATGTTACCTCCTCCTCTGAGCCTGTCAGGGGCTCCCTAACGCCTTCTGGGTGAGGTCCAAACTCCTAAGCCTGGCCCAGAAGGTCCTTTAGTGGGTCTTTCTTATTATGCTGTCTTTAGGTTGTCAGCCAATGTTTTCTGTAAAGAGCCAGGGAGCAAATAATTTAGACTTTGCTGGCCCAAGACAGTCTCAACTCTGCAGGTACAGAAAAGCAGCCTCAGGCAAAATGTAAGCGACTAAGCCTGTGTTCCAAAACTTTATTTACTAAAACAAGCATCTGGCTGGACGTGTTCTGGGGCTGTAGGTTGCTGACCCTTATGTGATGGATAGGGAGGGGACAGGTAAGTAGGAATGTATTATATAGATGCTGCTAATAATTATATAAAAAAAAAACTAATTACCAGCACACAAAAGAGCTCTTAAATGTGCCAAAGGGAAGGAGGGGAGGCCCCCTGAACTCAAATGACACAACACACACAGTTTCAATCCAATTGCATTTCCTGAGTGTTGTGTTTTCCCTTTGAAAACCTCAAAGCACTGTTTATACTAGAGGAAATTTAATTAAAACCACAAAGAGATCTATGCTTATACAACTAACGGCCCGGTTTAGCCCACAGTTAATTGAAGTCATTGGAGAATCATTGGAAAGTGGATTTTGTTCCCCTCCAGTCTGGGGCCCACGCCCCGGTCCTTGTCACTGTAATCGAGTCCTACGGTTCTGTGACTTTGGAGACATCTGGCAGTCGCTCAGTGGAGACCTAATTCCATTTGCCATTTGGGATAACTTTCTCGATGCACTGATCAGCTCTTCTACCACCAAGGGTAATTGTCTTTAATCAAAGGTCCCAGTAATAACTTGTCACTTGCCCCCCAGAAGTCTTTTTGTTGTTCTTTATCATTAGGATCCCAAATGGGAATAAAAATTCTCAGATTTTCCTTGTCTTGATTACCTACTTCAAAATAATATTTGACTCTCTTGAACAGGTTTTTGGATTTGGACTGATCCGGGTTTAAATGCAAATTTGGATATTCACTTATGATTTGGGGGACTTGGGAAAGTCAGTTTTCACCTCTCAGTGTTTTTGATTTCTTACCTGTAAAACGGACTGGTGCCTAAATCCCCTCTTCCTCCACTTCCCACCCCACAACACAGATAATCACAAACATTTAAAGAGCGCTTTTACATGCCCGGCACCTTGCTGAAAACATTACGGTCATTATCTTATTAAGTCATCACGAAGATCCTTCGAGGTTGGAATTACCATCATCGTCATTTTGAAGATGGGGAAACTGAGGCAGAGAAAGGCAAAGGCCCTTCCTTGTTAGAGTCACACAGCCAGTGAATGTCAGACAGGACCTGGGATGTGGGAGAGGCACACCGAGGAGACGTGAAGGGACTATAAATGGGACACTTTGTGGCACTCGCTACATTGCTTTCTGAGTGAATTGGGGAAACACGTCCCTCTTGCTGAATTAAGTCTCTTTCACATGGTGAGTTTTTGGCTTATCAGCCATCTCCTTCTCCCCCTGCCACCTGCCCCTCTCCCGTCTCCCTCCCTCTTCTTTGTTTTCTTCAATGTGACTGGCATGATGAGACTGGCTCTGGGGGACCCTCGCCCTCAAGAGTTTCTGCAAGGTCAGGCTGGAGCTCCTGAGAGAAGGAAAACAGGGAGTAGGCTGTTCTAAGCTTTGTGGGAAAGCAAAGTTATTTTTGAGGGTACGACGCAACAGTTAGGATATGTTCAGCTGCAAATAACAGTGTAATGAAGGGACAGTGTCCTAAGCAGTACATAAAGGAGTCTGCAGGGGGGTTACCCCGCGAGTGGTTTGGTGGCTTGACTGTCATCAGGGACTGAAGTTCTTTCTATTCTTCCACTCCAGCACCCTGAATCTGTGGCCTTCTCATCCTTAGGCTTGTCCCTTGGTTACCAAATGGCTGCCACAGCCCTTAGCCTCTCATCGTCACACAACTTCCTTAAAGTAAGAATGAGGAGGAGGCCTCCTTCTTGTCACTACTTTTATCAGGGAACAAAAACCTCACTCTATCTCTTCTTGCATCTCATTGTTCAGACCTGAGCTACACACCTTCGCTAAACCAATTAAACCAAGAAAATAGGAGGGAAACGACCATGCGAGGGACCAGGCAAGGGCTGGTGGAGGCCATCACCCTCCCTGAACATGTTGCGCCTTACACAAAATTGAAGTTCTGTAACCTAAGCAAGAAGGACGGGGCTAGCTATTGGATAAGCGTAGAGCAGCTGCTGCCACAGACAGCTACCATGGTAAGTGGGTACGGAGCAGGTCATGGGTCCTCTTCCTCTCACATCAGCCTAAAGTAAGGGGTCTCAGCTCACCGTAGATTAGAGACCCCATACAGGGAGTGAGACTGAAGTCCCATCTGGTAGCAGAGTCTTCCAGCTGTCTGTGACTCCAGCTGTCTGTGTCTCAGTTTCTCACCTGGATATGGTACCTACCTCTTAGGTTGCTCTGAGGATTAAGTGAATTAATTTGGTTAAAATGCTTAGAACTATACTTAGCATGCAACACATAATATATGAATATATGAGTATTACCTGCTATGTTTATTGGGGCCAGGTAGGTATCTACAATCGCCAGCTATCTTGGTTTGTCCAGGACTGGGGAAGTTCCTAGGATGTGGACTTTCAGTTTTAAGACTAGAACCATCTGGGGCAAACCAAGGTGAGTTGATCACCTTGTGTTCTATAGGGAACACAAATGAGTTTTCAGGAGAAGCCGGACAGCTGGATTTTTATGCTAAGTCTTCGAATTTTTACATATTTTAAACATTTTTCAAAAACCCACCCACATTGCTTGTTCCAAACAAAACACATTTGCCAACCATGTTGGGTCCTCAAGCTGCCATTTCACTTCTTCCTCCTGTCTTCCCAGTCACCATCCTTTACAAGAGGGGATGTTTCCTGGCTCTGAAAAGCACACATTTCCTGTCTTCCCAGAGCAGCTCTTCAATTCATTATTTGTTTCTTCAGGAAGTGCAAGACGGAAATTAAAGAAGAAAAATGTTCCATAGGTTTGATGGCTACATATACAAAAAGATTTCCTTGACAAATATTGTTCTCCATCACTCATTTGTGAAAGCTGCGTGATGCGAAATTAAACTTGGGTGGGGGTGCTGTGGGTGATTATCATGGTGGCTTGGGGGAAATGAAAGTCATTCATCTCAGGCCAGTGTGACGGGCAGGGCCGTCGGCTTTCTCTGGCACCTCACAGCTGTGGTGCATGCACAGCTTGTGATTTTTGCAGTGAATTTGCACCAATCCAACCTGTGGCCTTCAGTTCAGGAATTCAGGGATGTTTTGGAAGAGGAAGGGTCTACCCCATTGGTGGTGAGATTAGGTAACCCTTTATGAAGGTTCAAGGGCTCACAGAAAACATTTTGTGAGTGCTTATGAAATATGCGCCTGCATTCTTTTACAAAATTCGTCCCATGTCACTTGCCTACTGAGTACCTGTGTGAAAGTCCCCGCCTTCCCTACCTTCCCACCAGGTTCTGTCTCAGGGTGCAGGCATCAGGGGTACTGGTGAGGATGTTTGATTCCTCAAAGGAGTGTTTCTATTTGAAACAAGAATCACTAGTAAAGGGGTCACCCCCATAAATACAATCTTATGTTGACACTTCTAAATAAGAACAAGAAACAACATAGAATGAAGTTTAAAAGATAACACGATTCACAACAGCCTCAAAAATCAGGTACCTAGGAATTAATCTAATGAAAGATGTGTAAGGCTCTATGCAGAAAACTATAAAATAATTAGGGAGAGAAATAATGAAAGACATAAATAGGGCAATACAGTATATTTGTGAATTGGGTAGTTCAATAGTGAAAAGATATCACCCTCAAATTAAGGCAATCCCTCATGGTGTTAACAGGTTTTTGTTTTTGTGTGTGGAAATTGATAAGCTGATTCTTTGCTTTAGATGAACATGTAAATGTCTAGAAACACCCAAGACAATCTTGAAGCAGGACAAAGTTGGAGCATTGGCATACTAGATATTGAGACTTATTCACAATAACAGTAATCAGCCTTTCTATCAAGGGACGCTGCAGAATAAGCATCCTTCAAGTGTCCCCTCTCGCGATCATCACATCTAAGTTAGAGTCTCCCAAAGAGCCTGGACAGCTACACGTGCTCTTCATTGGAGATTTGAGCTTTCAAACAATCAATGAGAGTCTGAGGAGCCATTTTGGGCAATGGGAAATTCTCACAGGCTGTGGTGATGAGAGATCCAAACACCATGTGCTCCAGAGGCTTTGGGTTTGTCACGTGTGCCACCGTGGAGGAGGTGGGTGCAGCCAGGAAGGCAAGGCCACACAGGTAGATAGAAGTTGTGGAACCAAAGGGCTGTCTCAAGAGAAGATTCTCAAGGACCTGGTGCCCATTTCACTGTGGAAAAGATTTTTGTGGGTGGTATTAAAGAAGACACTGAAGAACGTCACCTAAGAGATGATTTTGAATAGTATGGGAAAATGAGGATTGAAATCATGACTGACTGAGGCAGTGGCAAGAAGGGAAGCTTTGCTTTTGTAACCTTTGATGACTGTGACTCTGTAGACAAGATTGTCATTCAGAAATACCATCCTGTGAATGGCCACAACTGTGAAATAGGAAAGCTTTATTTAAGCAAGAGATGGCTAGTGCTTCATCCAGCTAAAGAAGTTGAAATATTTCTGGAAACTTCAGTGGTGGTCATGGACTTGGTTTTGGTGGGAACGACAACTTTGGTCATGAAGGAAACTTCAGTAGTTGAGGTGGCTTTGGTGACAGTCATGGTGGTGAGGATATGATGGCAGCGGGGATGGCTCTAATGGATTTGGTAATGATGGAAGCAACTTTGGAGGTGGAGGAAGCTACAATTATTTTCGCAATCAGTCTTAACGATCAGTCGTTAAATTTTGGACCCTGAAAGAAGGAAACTTTGGAGGCACAAGTTCTGGGCCCTATGCTTGGTGGAGGCCAATCCTTTGCCGAACAGTGAGACCAAGGTGGCTGTGGAGGTTTCAGCAGCAGCAGTAGCTATGGCAGTGGCAGAAGGTTTTAATTACTGCCAGGAAACAAGCTTAGCAGGAGAGGAGAGCCAGAGAAGTGACAGGGAAGCTACAGGTTACAACAGATTTGTGAATTCAGCCAAGCACAGTGGTGGCAGGGTGTAGCTGCCACAAAGAAGACATGTTCTAGACAATACTCGTGTGTATGGGCAAAAAAACTCGAGGGCTGTATTTGTGGCTAAGTATATAACAGGTTATTTTAGTTTCTGTTCTGTGTAAAGTGTAAAGCATTCCAACACAGCGTTTTAATGTAGATTTTTTTTTTGCACCCATGCTGTTGATTGCTAAATGTAATAGTCTGATCATGACACTGAATAAATGTGTCTTTTAAAAAATGTGCTGTGTAAAGTTTGTCTACTCTGAAGCCATCTTGGCAAATTACCTCAACAGTGTGAAGTTAGAATTCTTTTGGGGTGCTGCCAGGTTCCATTTTAAATTTGTCTACAACCTGCTTGGGTGTAGAAGCCGTCTTCAAAAACTTTGGTATAGTTGAATTGAGTTACTGTGTTGTGACCTGGAGTTCACCATTAAAAGTGTCACCCAAGCAGAGTCATGGAGTTTATTTGGTTATTAATGACTATTGGCACATTCTATGCAATATATCTAAATTAAATTATGGTACCAGATAAAATTATAGCTTTTAATGAATGAAGCTTGTGTATCATCCTTATCATTCATAATCAATAAATGATTTAGTATCCTCAAAAGAAAACAAGTAACAATAATCAAGACAGTGTGATATTGGCATAAGGATAGAGAGGCAAATAGAAAGGATGCAAAGTTCTAGAAACAGACCCACAAATTAATGTAATGTAATTTACGACAAAGATGGCCTTTCAGAGCAGTGCGGACAGAAGGTCTTTTCAATAGTATTTCTGGATCAGTCAGATATCCACAAGGAAAAATCATGAAACTTGACTCCTAACTGCAAATAATCAGTTCTAGGCAGATTTGAAATCTAAATGTGGAGGTAAAACAATAAAACTTCCAGAAGATAAATGTAAGAGAGTATCTTCCTGACTTTGGCTTAAGGAAAGATTTCTTAGGTAGGGTGCAAATAGCATTAACCATAAATGAAAGACCTGTAAATTGGATCACACTAACATTAAGAACTTTTGTTCATCAAAAACACATTAAGAAAGTGAGGAGACAAGTCCAGAATGGAACAGATGTTTGCAACACAAATTACTGAAGAAAGGGTCATAGTCATAATATGATTTACAATATTCCTACAGATCAATAAGAAAAAAGACACATACAAAAATGGGAAGAAAAGAGGGTATCCAATGATCCCAGTGCTGAGGAAATAGTGATTAAGTTAGTCAAGGCCCTTCCCCATAAAATGGTTACTGTGTGTGTGTGTGTGTGTGTGTGTGTATATGCGCATGTGTGCATCTTATGGCAAATAAAGAATTACAATTTACTTGTGAAGAGCAGAGGACTATGGGAGCCTGTGGGAGGTTTGTCTGCTGAGAACTGAAGGAAGCTTAGGATTTCAGCAGATTAAGGAAGTGAGAAATGTTGCAGGCACAGGGAACAAACAGCATGTGCAAAGGCCCAGAGAGGCAAGAGAACATAAAACCTTTGAGGAACCCAAAGAAGTTCATTGTGTTTCTCACAGAAAGGCAGAAGCGCTAGGTGGTGGCCAAGGAACTAAGCTATGCCAAGGGGTCTGGACTCAATTCTCAGGGCAACGGGGAGCTACTGAACTATGTTAGTGAGTGAGGGGAGGGGATAATAGGGCCATATTTGCTTCTTGAAGAGAAAATAGTGGCTTCTGGATGGCCAGAGTGCAAGGGAGGTCAGTGAGAGAGCTGCTGCGGTCAGTCCGAGGGAACAGGAATGGCGGCCGAGAAAAGGGTGGAGTCTGAGAAAGATTTAAGAGGCGGGATGGACAGGAGCAGGTGCTGAGTTGGCTTGGCAGGTGTGGGGCTGGTGGATGACACCTCAGTCATATTAAGTCACTTGCAATGAGGGTGCTGGGGGTCGGGGGAGCAGGTGACGGGGGATTCCCGGCAGAGAGGGACACTGAGGCTTCACCCCGCATCCACTGCACGGTAGCTTGGGTATCTCACCACCGCCATTCTGCTCTTCTTGGCTCCTATACATCCAACCTTCTGTTTACAACCAAGCCCCAGGGAGGCTTCCAGAGCAAAACAAAGCCTAGCACTAAAGACACATGCTGACAACACAATTACAGTGTCAACAAGAGAGGGGTGAGTTGCAAATAAAACTTTAGTAATCTGAGTCCTGCATCCAAGCTGGGATGTGAATCAACTCCATGCCTCATTTGTGGGCCCCTGAATCTCTTTCTGACCTGGGCCCTCCTTCCAGAAGCTAGGAATTGAGTGGTGAGTGGTCTGGGTAATTCAGGGTCACCAGGAAACCAATGGTCTGATATTTGGCAGCATGTCAGCTCAGTTTCTGGAACCTCCTGGTCATTATGACTGTGATGACCATCTGTTGTTTTGACCAACCTAGCCCACATTTCCTGTTTCTGGAAACAGCATCTCACGTTCCTTTGGGGGAACGTCCCCTCGCCCACTCCACTTGGTTCACTTGGATTGGACCCCCCCCACCCCCGACACACACACCCTGCAGATGGGAGGTGGTGGCCTCCAGCAGGCCAGGCTTAGCCACTCATGCAGAGAGAGAGGTCTTTTCAGGAAGTTCCTGCAGGGATTGGATTGGTCCTTTTTGGGTCATGTGCTCATCCATGCCCCAATCACTGTGGCAGGGCGGAGGGAGCACTCTGATTGGACGAAATTGGATCACATACCACCTCCCAGCTGGAGGAGGAGGGTTGACTGACTCACAGCTGCACCGGCCCAGAGATGGGCACCCCTCACAAATGATAGGGGAAGGATGGTGAGTGCCCTCCATCCCCTGCCTCAGCTCACAGCAGCCTATAAGGAAGTCACCAATGTTACCTCCAGAGAGGGAGGGGACATTCAGTGTGGCTTATCACTTGTCCCAGATCATAGCACGAAGTGGCAGACAGTCTTAGTCAGGGAACAGACCTCGGCATCCGGCTTCATATGTATCTCCAGCCTGTTTCTTGAGCCCTTCATCTGGGGTGTTTCTGAGGGTCCCTCCCGGTGGGAGGAGTGTGGCTCTGTGCATGGGAGCCACTCTGGCCCCATACTTTAAGGGTGGTGGGAAGAGCACTGATCTTGGAGTCATACACTAGCTGTATAAATTGGGCAAATGACTTCAGCTTTCTGAACCTCGGTTTTCCTCATCTTTTAAAAGGAGCAACAGCAGGATCTAGGCTAATAATAATCTAGGATTATTAGGAGGATTCGGTGAATTAATGTTCACAGGTCCTTTGTAAACTGTGGTAGCCCCAAGGATTTGCTTTTCTCATCCTCTGGACCCCTTCCCCTCTTGCATGTTATCAAAGTACGTCTGTGCCCCAGTCCCCTGCAAAGCAAGTGCTCATCTGATAAGTATGTTGGGTGTTGATGGGTTAAGAGTGGCCCTCTGGGACCCAGAATAGCTAATAGTGGTGACCCATGAAGTGTCTCAAGCACTGTGTGAAGGTCTTCCCATACAGTCACCAACCCTCACAGTCACTACTCCCCGAGACAGGTTCTCTGACTACGCCCACCTTCGGATAAGGACACCAAGGCTCGGAGAGGGGGAGGAATGTGCAGCAGGACCCTCAGCCAAGAAGGGGCAGATTGGGGTTTGAAGCCCAGTCTATCAGATTCAGAACCCTGCAGCTCTTGAGTGGTTAAAGACCTCACTGGCTGGGGAGCAGAGATTCCTCTGCAGGAGG